>CM057456.1:745379500-746771000 GCA_016271365.2 Neoceratodus forsteri | reverse complement strand
ACCCAGAGCTGAATTTGGAACATCAAGATGAGAATTACTGCACAAACTGAAATGATGGCAGAGCTCTCATCCCTGATTTACTCCATCTTTTCTGAGAAGGAATGGTTGAAATTCCACATATTTCAGCATAGCTGCCTCACTGCTAGGCACAGTAGACTGTCCATCACCATAATCTGTTCCATGGGCCAGTTCTTCCCAGAAACAATAACCCTAGCAAAGTGCTGTAGCTTGCCTTCACTGCTGCGACTGTTCCCTAATGAGCAATATGCTATTGCTCAATGGGAAACTTTAGCACAGATATCCAGGGGAGCAAATCCAGTGGTAAAATTTGAGATTTTGTTACCAGACATTAAGAAATCTCATTTGCCCAGCTTAATAAATCATCTTAGATTTGCAGGCACAAATAAGTGCTAAGCGCGTCCTAGAAATTATTTTGCATGGTGTGGGGCCAGATTTTTCTGCTCTGCATTCCCAGCACTACAACTGTTGCAAAGCCTTGAGCATCACAAAACCAGAAATGTCCTTAGCAGAATTAGACTTACTTGGACACAGCGCACGTGTGATTGTGTGTGTTCCATTTATTTAAAGTACCAGGACATTAATGCCAGTCTGCTGTTCTAGAGTTAAATTTTTAATGCTGAATTTCAGGTCGATGAAATATGAGATTTGGAGGCTAATTACCAAACTTGAGGTTGTTGTAGTCCACATTTTTATGATCCATTTGTGTGCTCAAGTACAGTATCTGTGTAAGCGAACCATGCTTCAGTGTTAGGCACCCCAGTATTACTGGATGGGTGGAGGTGTTTACAAGTTTTGTTAGGGTGTAATAAGTTTCTTCCTAGTAAACTGTCATTTCTGGCAGGGGAGTGGGAATAAAAGAGGGTACTAACAGCTGAGGAATGTCTGTAAACTAGTAGAGGTAATGTGGTGTAGTCATTGGAGCACTGGCAAGGGAACCCAGAGGTCTCAGGTTTAAACCCCATTGGATCCAAATACTCTCTGTGTGACCTTGGGGAAGTTCCCTAAACTCTTAGTGCTCCAGTTCACCCAACTATGGAGAGGGTAGATGCAGAAACCCACTGGAAATGATATGTTGTATGTTATCCGGGCTATCCTGGGTAAATAAATTGTAAATTAAAAAAAATATATACTGTATATTTACAAAGAGTGGCCATAGATATGTTTGCTTTAATACTAGCCTTTTCTGCATGGTGCACAAATGACTAAAGGTAAGAAAAACATGCAAACAAAAAAAAAAACCAGAAGATATGGAAAGAATACTTTACGCAAGCTGTTAAATTCATTAAAATATAAACTTATGACATGCAACTATTACTCTCAATGCTGACATTTGAATTTCAATAAAATTACAGATGACTCCTGTTTTACATTACATATTTACAATTTGATCCTCTCAATTATTTTAATTATTTAAACCCCAGGAAAATACATTGCTGTTTGACTTTTTTTTATTTTACAATTTCTGGCCAGGAAAGACGCAATAAGCAAAGGCTTGTTTCCAGGTGCATCCTGGGAGAACAGGGACGTTAAGTGACTTGTTTATGGTCACACAGGATGCAAGTGGTCGCTGTGAGATTCAAACCCAGTTCTCCAGGTTTGCAGCTCGGTGCTCTTGACCACTGCACTATACTGCCCCCCTCCAATACTTGCTGCTAAAGTAGAGTAGAGGTAGTAGCCAATAGAAACATAGTCATAGAGACACTGACTTTGATGGCAGATAAGGACCGCTTGGCCCGCCTAGTCTGCCCATTTCCCTACCTATTGGATAAGCTACAGATCCTAGTTAACCAACAGCCTACTTCTTCCTACCCCCCACCAGAATTGCCTTTTGTCTGTCCCATGCATTCTTGAATTCCCCTGTTTTTGACCCCACAACCTCCTCAGGAAGGCCATTCAATGCATCCACCACCCTCTCTGTGAAAAAATACTTCCTCACATTGCCCCTGAGCCATCCCCCCTCTATCTTCAAATTGTGTCCCCTTGTTCTTGCACATCTCTTTTTCTGAAAGATGCTACCCTCTTGAACTTTGTTGATTCCCTTGAGGTACTTGAAGGTTTCTATCATGTCTCCCCTCTCCCTCCTTTCCTCAAGGGTATACATATTAAGCTCCTCTAGCCTTTCTTCGTATGGCGTCTGATGTAGACCTTGCACCATTTTAGTTGCCCTCCTCTGGACAGCCTCCATCCTGTCTATGTCCTTGTAGAGATGGGGTCTCCAGAACTGCACGCGGTACTCCAAATGGGGTCTCACCAACTGTTTGTACAGAGCATAACAACTTCCTGTTTTCTACTGGTGATGCCTCTCCCTATACATCCCAGTATCCCCACAGCCATCCTTACTGCCTTCTCACATTGCTTGCTTACCTTTAGGTCCTCTGATATGACTACCCCGCAGGTCCCTTTTTATTTTTGTTGTTGTTAATATCCCCCCATTGTGTACTCTTCCCCTGGGTTTTTGTTTCCCAGGTGCATTACTACGTACTTCTTTGCATTGAATCTGAGCTGCCATACTTTTGATGTCCCCAGTGTCCTAGCAGATGGTATACTGCTAACTGTGGTTGGCTAACCATTGAGTAATAATGAGCAGTCACTTTATTTTTTTTTCTTTATTTTACAAAAGCATTCTAAATGTGTGTGTGTGTGTGTGTGTGTGTGTTTTCCCCGACATATGACAGGCTGTAACCGGAAAGTGTGGAAAGCTTACTTGGTGGGAGAGGCTCATCAATAGTTGGATAATGGTGGTGGGAGTCTGGTCTCAAGGACGGAAGCTGGCTGACTGGCTGTGAGCTATGCGGTAAAGGACATTCACCTATGAACAAGACAAATGCACTCATTATCAATGGATGATCATTATCAAATTTGTAATGAAACTAATATGATGATTATTAAACTAGTTATGAACGAACTTGTATTTACTGATAAGAATCTCTTCGATGCAAATGATTTCAGCCTCCACAGATTTCAAAAGCTAATAATACAGTATACAGTATATTCACATATAAGCTGACCTTACATGCATCATCTTCCTGCCGCCTTTTACATTGGCATTAATTACAAGATTGGCAAAAGTTACAAGAATCAACAGTTTGTTGCCTAAATGGGATATTGTACCAAAATCCATTTTTGTGACGACTGAAAACAAGCTCAACTTTAGTGACTGCAAATATGCAGTGCTGTCCACCAGGACCAAGCACTATTAATCACAGTTTGCGCTGTGTCTAATATCCTGCATGGTACTGCAGGAATTCAGAGTAATCTGAAGCTAATTACTTCAGTTTGTCATGCAGTAAATTGTGAAATCTCACACGGAGCGCTCGATGCTGGTGAACAGCACTGTAGTGACAACTTTTAAACTTGACCTGTCTCAGTCGCATGCTGGCAGTGCAACTTGCTGCCTGCCATTAGAGAGGACAGAGTTCTTGCATGATCTACAGAATCCCATGCTGGTGCCATCTACAGGTTGGAAGCATCACAGACGTGAGGCGCATGGCTCTGAGGGAGGAAGGGTGTAGATCAGCTGACATTTGAAAACCCATGCCAGTTGACTGTGGAGGAGCACTGGCATCTTCTGTGAAGGCAGCCGTTCACCTAAGTTCCCAGCTGGAGGAGGCACACAGCCATGGAGGCTGTGGTCATCGGAGTGAGGAACAAGAGGACCCCATGGATAATATGCAGAAAAAGAAAAATTAAAAAATTTGTACACCTTGCAGACTGGTCAGCCTCATACTTGAGTCAGCTCTCCCCTTCTTAGGTACCTCATTTTGTCACCAAACACTAGATTTATATGCGAGTATATACTGTACAGTAATAATTAGCAAAACACAGCCCCAAACTCACACCTGAATAGAACGGGCAACTCTCTATATAATGCTGGTTATTTTATTCCTAGTATCACAGTATAGTAACTTGTCAGGCTTAAAAAGGCGCAGTTCCTTTTAAATTGCCCATTAGCCCTCACTGGTTGTAACCCAATAATGGTGACCCGTCCATGAACTCGTCCAGTTTTGTTTTAAAGATATTTAATGAATTACTATTGACTGCTTCTAACAAGGTGGCCATTCCATCACATCACAACTCTCTCCGTAAACCAGTTCCTCCTATGAACATTCTTAAAGTGATAAAGTACAGTTTGATGAAGGTGTAATCTCATGCCCTCCTTCACTACTTTCTTATTCAGATTAAGTGTCTCAAACAAACTGTGGTCCCTAGTCACTCCATAAGTTAGTATAATTTCCTCTCTGTCATCTTCTTCTTCTTCCTCTCTCTCTTTCTCTCTCTCGAGAACAAGCCGAGGTCACTCAGTCTGTCCTCATAGCACCTATACTCTAACCCCCATAGCACCTATACTCTAACCCCCTGATCATTCTGGTTTAGTGGCACTGGACTCCCTCATTCTGTTTATATACCTCTTAGTGTACGTATGCATAATAAAAAAACATAGAAACACAGACAATGACAGCAGAAAAAGACCACTGTTTCAGCCAGTCTGCCCATAAAACCCTAACAAACCCAGGGCCTATTGTTCATACAGGGTTCTAACCCACACTATCCACCCCATGCTCCCGGCCCTACCGCTACCACACTGAGCAACCAGTAAACCCTTCAATCTATCCCAGCTGTGTTTGAAACCATTCATAGTTTTGGCACCCACCACATCAGCTGACGGATTGTTCCATGTCTCCACCACCCTTTATGTAAAATAAAACTTTCTCACTTCCCTCTTGAACATCCCTCAATCAGTTTCCACTTGTACCCAAGTTCTTGATCTGCTACGTGTGCTAAATAGCTACTCGCACTTTACTGTACCTTGTTCATTCCTTCCAGGAACTTGAAGGTCTCTATCACATATACCCTCACTTGTCTGGCCTGCTGCGAGTACATATTCAGTGCCTTAAGCCGATTCCCATAAGATCTGCCCTACTGGCCTGAATAATTTTGGTCACCCTACACTGCACTGTCTCCAGCGTGTCCTTATCTTTCCTTAGGTGAGAACTCGAGAACTGGGCAAAACACTCATATGAAAAAGCATCTCAATTCCTGGGAAAGCAGCAGCACTTTGCTCACACTCACATTATGTATTAATTACAGAGGTCCCTTTTGTGGGTGCTTAAGGAATCAGTCACTAGTGAGCATTAATCCATGTCAACGGGTTTACCTATGCTGACACGACAACAATGCTGTCGACGTTGGGCATAGTGACATCCCCGATGCCAACAGGCAAAATTTCGCCATTCAGACATCAATCTGTTTTTCTATTGGGGGGGTTGTGCCCCCCATAGATTGCTAACTCAGAGTCAGGATTAACTTTCGGGGCAAAAGTTGGCGAAAGGTGAAAAATTTTGCTGGTGGGTCCCCCACAGCGATATTTTCTAAACTTGTCGAGAATGTCGCTGTGGGGAATTTCGCCGACGGGGTTTCGCTCTTCCATCAGTATACCACACCAACGCACCTGTGGTCTCAGCACAAAATGTTGTGTGTTTGAAGGGGCATCTGCTGCATTCCTGATGCTGGTGCTGCTTTTTCACATCAGTGTTTTAATAAGTAAAATAAATAAACTATCAAGTACTACACAGAGAGTTGTGATTTCTGTTCAACAGCAAGTGCCAGGCTGTGAACTGCTTTCTTGACATACGGTTGCCCATAGCACCATGTGGTTCTCTTGAGCAGCTTTGCTGCATCTCATTCTGTGTTTAATGATATGAAAAAAAAAGCATTTACATGAAATATATACAGCATACTCTAGGTTAAAAATATCTTACTGGCATGCAGCCATAGAATAGCAATTATTTCAGACATGGCGACAAAACTGCTCCAAGCTTCAGTGACTACTGCCTATGCTGTTTAGGTTAAAAATAATGCTATGTGAGCCTGACCCCCCTTGATCACTCTATAAAACTACTTAATCCACAGAAATATACCTGGTATGCTAATTGTGTGAAGACAGTGATAGGGTCACCTGATTCTTGTAATTCTAGGATACCAAGGATGTCGCTAATAAAGGCATGACCAAGGATACTGATATTGTAATTACTGTACATTAAAATAATTGCCTTAGAACCTCAGCACTTCTTTCTGAAACAGATTAAATAACACTGAAAAAGTTCCCTTTGGGAATAATCTTCTAATATTTTATTGTATTTTTATGTATTTAAAACTTTTATGGAACTTATATTACTTCAACAGTTTCAAAGTAGAGAATGCAACGGTCTTCACCAGTGGCAGAAAATGCTAACTGCAGTATTTTATGAGCAACTCTGCACTTTAGCATGTACTGTACTTCACACTCAAAACGTTTCAACTTTTACAATTTACTGGAGAATACTTCATTTTCCTTTCTAGGGATCCTAAGTCATCTTGGCAAAGTTGCGGCCAGGTAAAAGATGCAGCATATCCGTATATACTGCATCTTGACGCATTGTGAGATATCACAGTAAATCCTACTGAAATTAAGGTGATTTCCTGTGATACTGTAAATCATGATATATCACATTATATTTGTATATACTGCAACTTGTCACTGCTGCAACTGTAGCCTGTCTCAAATGTCCGTAAACTGTTCTCATCAGACCTCACACTGCCGTTGTTAATGACACTGCAGTACATACCATCACAACAGCATGTGAATTTACAAATATAGCAATTGTGAAGTTGGCTGGGGAGAGCCAGATGCTTTTTGAAACAGACAGTGCTACATGTCCCTGGAGGGTGATTAACTGAACATTACATTAACAAAACCCCTGGGAGTGCCGGGTTATTATAACAAATTCTAGCAAAAGTCAATAAGGCTGCAAAATAATTTATTTATTTATTTACTTTTGTTTACCAGGTAAGCACACTAGACAGCCAAGTGCCTATTTTCAGGTGCGACCCAGGAGGATTACAGGGTACATACAGAGCATCAGGCAGAGACAAGGTCACATACAACAGCAACCGGCGTAACAAGTTGATAGGTAGATAACAGCATATGAGACTTCAGGCATAATAGTTAATAGGAAGATAACAACAATATACATAACAGATTAAATGGTAGAATAACAACACTGGTACTGTGGACAGTGAGACATGTGTAAACTAGCAATTTGTGCACTACCACTGAGCCACCTAACAGCACTTTTTAATTGTTGTAATAGACACACACACTGCCTAATACATATACGCATATAAGCATATATATTCCAGTATAACATAGCAGTGCACTGTCTGCACATATTTTTACAGATTAAAAAAAGACACTGGGGTACCGTTTTCTTCTTTTCAGGCTCTGAGGGACATCGGAGGGTTGGGGGTTGCCACTAGACACTTAATTTAAATTAGCAATGACATGCAGAAGGCTGAAACTAATCTAGATAGTGGGGAACTGCAGACTAGCAAATTTTGCACTAACCACTGAGCCACCTAACTACACTTTCTAATTGTTGTGATACACACACATGGACTAATACATATATGCATAAATATTCCAGTATAGCATAGCAGTGCACTGTCTACACACACAGATCATTGCCACACACACAGTAACACACCATACACTGCCTTATATAGCATTTGTTTACTTATACATCTAACCCTAGCTGTTATTGTATTTAGGATAAGCACTGTGTTTTGCACTAACTCATTGTACTAATCTATGGCATGACTATGTAACTAAGGTAGAGGACCTGGGAGGTGTGGTGGATGTGGCCTATCTGGACTTCAGAAAGGCCTTCAACACAATCCCCAATAGAAGGCTGATTAACAAACTGCGCAGCCTAGGGGTGGATCCTAAAATAGTTCTGTGGGTGGAGAACTGGCTGAATGGCAGGAGTCAGAGGGTTGTGGTAAGCAGGGAGTATTCTGGAGAGGGAGAGGTGACAAGCAGGGTGCCACAGAGGTCAAGGTAGGGGCCGGTCCTCTTCAATGTCTTTATTGGGGACAACGCAGAGGGACTGGAGGGAAAGGTATGCATCACAGCAGGTGATACAAAGGTATTCAATAGGGTGGACATGCCAGTGGGTGTTGAAAGAATGAGGGAAGGCCTTAAAAAACTGGAGAAAATGTCTGAAGAATGGCAGCTGGGATTCAATGCAAAGAAGTGCAGGATCATGCACAAAGGGCACAAGAACCCAGGGGCACAGTACAAACTAGGTGGGGAGGCACTGATAGTCACAAAACAGGAAAGGGACCTGGATATTATCATCTCGGAGGACCTAAGAGAAACTAGGCAGTGCGGTAAGGTGGATGAAAAGGCTAGCCAGATGCTTGGATGCATAGGGAGGGGTATCAGGAGTATAAAGAGGGAGGTCATCTTGCCCCGGTATAAGACTCTCATGAGACCGCACTTGGAACACTGCGCCCAGTTCTGGAGGCCCCATCTGAGAAAGAACAAAGACAGGGTGGAGGCGGTGCAGTGGAGGGGAACTAAAATGGTGCAGGGCCTGTGGGATATGACCTATGAGGAAAAACTAAGCAAGCCGACATTTAAAATATTTATTTAATTTGGGTAAAGTATTTAACCCATTTTAAATACTGAATTTTTACAGGATATGCCAGTTGAGATTCAATATATCATTTACAGTGTGGTCATGCTTTTACCCATTTTTTCTAATGTATTTGCACAACGCAGATCTGCTGGGAGGCAGATCAATGCAATCTTCCTTTTACACATTTTTAGAAGGTGTTTTCCTAGAATACGACTGCTGATTGCTTTATGTTTACCCTGGATAGTTTACAGAAGATGTGACATTTTATTTTCAGTGGGATTCTACATCTACACATTATGCTGTATTGCGTAGAATCAGAACATGCTGAAAACAATATTTCACATCTGGACTAGGCTACCCTGGATAAATACATTGTAAAAATGGATAAAATCATGTCCCCACTGAAAACAAAATATTTTATCTAATATGGGATGTCCTGAGTAAATACAGTACACAAATGTTTATAAGATCCTTATGAGAATGAGATGTAGCATCTACCCTGTGCTATCCTGGATACAAAATACGGGATAGGAAATTATTTAAAGGAAGTCTATAATTCTTTCTATACTATCATTATGTAAATCATGTAGTCGAGACATGGTGGATGCGGAGAAGAGGCTAAGTTGATGAATATGTTATTTTAATCATTAAACAGCTGAATGTAAATATATAATAATTACATTTACCATGGTAGCAAATTTCACATTGTAAACTGAACTTCATTGCATTCCATATCACCAAGACTGACATAAACAGTTTCTTTATTGTTTTAAAACACATTAGGCTGCAGTATTTATTTCGAATGTTGTGGCCATGAGGATGGTGTGTGTGTGTGTGTGTGTTTGAGTGAAAGGGGTTAAAGAAACAGCTGTCTTCTGATATAGTAAACTATGCTGGCCATAGTGCTGGAGGCTGTAACATGTACTTAGATTTTAAACCAGAGAAGTTGCTATTTACAGGGCTAAAAGTTACAGGATGTGTTTACCAGCCATACTGTAGCCCAAAATAAATGTTTTTTTCCCAAAAGGCATAGAAAAAGGAGTAACAAAAGATACCGTTCTTTATTTGTCTTACGGGTTAAAGAAGCAGCTGTCTTCTGCTATACTAAAATGAATTCTAGATACTGCTGAAGGAAGTAACAAGTTTAAGATAAATGATTGTGCTATGCACTTAGATTTGAAACCAGAAAAGGTGTCTGTTTTCAGGGCTAAAAATGTCATAATGTATTTGCCAGCTAAAGCCCAATATAAATATTTTTTTCTTCAAAAAGCACAGTAAAAGTAGTAACAAAAGACAACCATTCTTTACTTGTCTTAGGAGTTAAAGAAACAGATGTCTTCTGCTATAGTAAACTATGTCTGAGACATTGCTACTCAGACAGTGTCTTAATAGGTTAAAAAAAACAGTGTAAATCGAGATTTGTTGCTGGAAAAGGGTGACTAAGCTGACATGTTTATGAGCTATTAATCTTTCTTGAAAGAGAATACTAGCCAAGCTGAAGCTAGTAGTCATCACACAAATAGTCCAGTGCAACACTGCTCAGCTTAATAAACACAGCAGAGTGGAGTGATAGCACAAACCTTCAATTTTATGTAGTCTGTTGGGAATCTTGGGCACTTCCTTTTTCTACTGTAATAGTAAAATATTTGCAGGGCTCTATCCACTGCAGCCGTAAAAATGGGTATTTTAAATACTGTTGTACCCTGCTTAGGATTTTATTAGACTCTATATACATAGAAACATAGAATCTGATGGCAGATAATTCCCAATAGGCCCATCCAGTCTGCCCTTTTTTTTCCTACCTACAAAAAAGAGCCCCCGTTCCTACTTTATCTTCGACTTTACTTCCTCCTCTTTTGCATCAATGCAGTTTTGAACTCCCCCACCACCTCTGCTGGGAGGCTGTTCCATGCCTCCACCACCCTTTCCATGAAGAAGAACTTTCTCATGTTGCCCCTTAGTCTACCCCCTTCCAAACTCATGTCATGCCCTCTTGTTTAAGAGTAACACCTTTTTTGAAAGATGCTGCCATCCTGTACCTTATTTATTCCTTTTTGGTATATGAAGGTCTCTATCATGTCTCCCCTCTTTCTCCACTCCTCCAGGGTATACATGTTGAGTGCCTCCGGTCTCTCCTCATATGACCGTTGGTGCAGGCCCTGCACTATTCTTACTGGCCTTCTTTGAACTGCCTCTACCCTGTCTATGTCATTTCATTGATGCAGTCTCCAGAACTGTACACAGTACTTCAAATGAGGTCTCACCTATGATTTGCACAGTGACATCGCCACCTCTTTTCTTCTGCTGGTGATACCGCTCTCTATGCAACCCAGCATCCCACTTAACTTTCCCCAAAGCCGTGGCACATTGTTTTACCACCTTTAGGTTGTCAGATATGATCACTCCCAGATTTCTTTCCTGTTTGGGGGCCGATAACTCCTCACTCAACATGTAATCCTCCCCTGGGTTCCTGTGCCCCAAGTGCATGATTCTGCACTTCTTTGCACTGAATCTTAGCTGCCACTATCTGAATCATTGCTTCAGTTTGGCTAGGTTCTTCCTCATTTTTTCCACCCCTTATGGAGTATCCTGCAAAGAGGCATACCTTCCCCTCCAGCCCCTCTGCAATGTCACTAATGAAAACATTAAACAGGACTGGCCCAAGAACTGATCCCTTTCGCACCCTACTGGTCACCCTCCCCTCATCGGATCTAGCTCCATTTACCACCACCACCCTCTGTGTTCTATCCCTCAACCAATTTCGAACCCAGTTCACAACCTTGTGGCCCAAGCCCAGGCTATCCAGCTTGTTCACAAGCCTCCTATGTGGACCGGTGTTGAGCACCTTGCTGAAGTCCAGGTAGGCCACATTCACCACTCCCCCCTGGTCCACTTCCCTGGTCACCCAGTCAAAGAAATCTATCAGATTCATCTGACTTGACCTTATTGACATGAACCCGTGCTGCCTCGGATCTTGCGCTCCGCTGGATTCATGGTGCGCACTATCCTTTCTTTTAGCAGCAATTCCATAATTTTCCCCACCACCAAGGTCAGGCTGATAGGTCTATAGTTTCCAGCCTCCTCTCTGCTCCCACTTTTGTGGAGCAGGACTACATCTGCCCTTCTCCAGTCCTCTGGAATCACTCCCGTATCCAGTGACTTGTTGAAGAGGGCTGCCAGCGGTGCTGTCAGCACCTCCCTTAACTCCTTTAATATTCTAGGGTATATCCCATCTGGTCCAATTGCTTTGTCCACCTTCAGTTTTGTGAGTTCCTTTGGAACTCTCTCCTCTGAAAACGGACTTGTGTCCACCTCCCTTACAATCCTGTTTCTTAGCTGTGGTCCCTTCCCTTCCCCTTCTTCTGTGAAAACTGAACAGAAATATCTATTCAGGATTGATGCTTTTTCCTAGTCTCCTTCCGTGCTGTCTCCTTCCTCCCCTTTTAGCCTTACAATCCCTTCCCCGGTCATTTCTTCTCACTAACGTACCTACAGAAAGTCTTCTCCCCTTTGTCACTTCTTTTGCTATTTTTTCCTCTGTCTATACAGTATGGGCCAGATATTCAAAAGGGTTGCGCCATGCGCAATAGGGTTGCGCCTGCGGAAGTCCAAACTTGCTCCATTCTGCAATATTCAGCAGGAGGCAGTTGCACCACAGAAAACATGCTGAGCAACAGCGCAATGCAAATGAATGCATGCTGAACTGGAGGGGGAGGAACCATGCATAAACTGCACAGCCCCATATTCAGCGGGCTGTGCAGAGTTATTCTGGCGCAACCCCCAACCTCGCCTGCAGGACTTTGAGCAAAAAAAGGCTTAAGTAGAGGGCTACCCACAGGTGAGCTGCTGTATTGCAGGAAGCAACACAGCAGCTGCCACCTGTGGCTGGCTAACCCAATCCTTGTGCCCCCCCACGGCCAGATCGCGGGCATAGTGTCTCCCCCCAGCCCGATCGCGGGCATCAGTAGCTCCCCCCTCCGTACATATCCCTGGTGGTCCAGTGGACTGAAATGCCCGATCAGCAAGGCGGTATGTGTAATAATTCCCACCCCTCCATTACATAGCCCTGGTGGTCAGTGGACCCGAAATGCCAATCATGGTAGTATGTAATAATTCCACCCCCTCCGTACATAAGCTCTGGTGGTCAGTGGACGAAATGCCCGATCACCGGCGGTATGTATGATAAAAACCACCCCCGAACATAGCCCTAGTGGCTGAGTGTGTGGGTGGGTGACACTAGCCACCAGGGCTATGTCTGGGGTGGTTTTTATCACACATACCGCTCGCATTGAGCATTTCGTCCACTGACCACCAGGGCTATGTAATGGGAGGGGTGGGAATTATTACATATACCGCCGCGATCGGGCATTTCGTCCACTGACCACCAGGGCTATGTACGGGAGGGGGTGAATTATTATACATACCCCACACGATCGGGTATTTTGGTCCACTGGACCACCAGGGCTATGTACGGAGGTGGGAATTATTACACACATACCGCTCAATCGGGCATTTCGTCCACTGACCACCAGGGATATGTATGGGAGGAGTGGGGAGCCACATTGATGCCCGCATTGGGCTGGGTGGGGGAGTACACTATGCCTCGCGATCGGGCTGCAGGTGTCGGTCTCACGTGGGCTGCTGCCGGCAGGCGCCAGGCCAAGTCCCCGGGATCGGGCGCACTCTACATGCTAATGGCATGCAAATGGGACATAATCACATGCAAATGGCCACCCTTGCGCTTTGCATGAATTATAGCCCCATTTGCATGTCACCTTTGAATATCGTGATTTTCGCGATGGCGAATGGTACTTGCGCCACCGCAAGTTGAATGCTCCACTCTGTCAACTTGGCGGTGGCGCAAGTTCCACTGCTGCCATGCAATAGTGGCTGGCTGGGTGATATTCAAAGGAGTTGCTCAATAGCGAACTCCTTTGAATATCGCCAGGACACACCCCTCGCGCAACTATTTTGCACAGCATGAAGCTGGCGCTCGCCTATGAACAAGAAGTTTGAATATCCAGCCCAACATGTTACCTAACATTAACATAGGCCTAATGGAACGCTTACAGCCAAGCTCTATTTGACCAACCCTTTTCAGACTTATCCAAATTACTTGGGAAACCAATAGCAGGAGGAAGGAAATCACAGAAAGCAGTAAAGTAAAACATAATGGATGTAAATATAATACTGCAGTTTTAAATCCTTCATTTTAGTAGCCACAGTACCTGCTCTTCATAGATAAGCTCTGCAATTCAACATGCAGTTTGATAAACATGATGTCTCAGCTATTTCAATTCACTAGAAAATGCATTTTTTTTAACTTTCGTTTTTCTTTTCCAGGGTTTTAATGCATCTTGGTGGCCTGTATGTGCATATAAAAATTATCAACTGTCCCACTAATCTCCTAGTGCCTTTGTGTATGACATAATAGTGGTTAACCTTGACAACAGATTGGGATATCACAAAGCCAACTGTGAGATCAGCTGGAGACAGAAGGCAGAAACTAAAACCAGATCCCTCTCAGATCCATCCACATGTCACTGGTCTGTACATTATTGGAGTTATTTTTTAAGCAAAGAGCCAGAGGTCATGACTTTTCTCACAAAGGGACAGAGTACTTCAAAACTGGACTGGCAGGAACAGACAGATTCTGTCAGACACAGATGCAGGCAAAGCATGCATTTTTTAATATTTCTATTTAAGCCCCTTCTCTATACTCCTATGCCCACACTCCTCCAGGAGTCGCCAAGGCACCCTAACTGCTGTTGTCTCTCCTACCTGCACACTGGTGCTCGGCCATCCCACACTGAGCCATGGCTTCCCAGGTGGGGACGAGGTGGAGGGGGATATCCCTCGAAGTCTTGCTGGTGTCAGGAGGCCAGAATGGTGGGACAGGCAGGAGGGATCAGAGTAGTGCTGTGTGCTCTGTCATCCTGGGCGTAGGATTATTTTTCTATGTTTCTTCCGAGGACATTAGTACACAGAGACCCAAGGGGCGCGTACATGCAAGGTGTGTCACCCCTTCTGGATCCGGTTGGCGTCCTTCCCTTCCCATGGTGCCCCTGACTGTACTTCAACCTGTGGTCACCAGGTGGCAGTATTGCAGCGAGACATCAACCCTCCCTCCTCGGAGGAGGAGGCATCCTGTGGGACACTCAAGCCTCTTCCCCGGCCACTCCCGGATGACCCTGACCTCACTCCTGAACTTGGGTCACCAGCATAGAGTGGCAGCATTACTGCTGAACTAACGGCCAACGTAGCATGCATCTGCAACTGCATCTGACCCTTTTAAAAATTTGTCCCAGACTCTTCTTGAAAGATACAGTGAAATAAGAACTGCATTATCTAAATATTTATATGGACCAATAGCAACAAAAAGGAAAAAGAAACTAACTAGAAAGCCCTGACTAAAATTAAAGCAAGGAAAGGCAAATGTTATATATAGTGCCCTCTCCAAAAGCTCAGAGCGCTTTACAGTAGGAACAGTACCCCAAGAATTAAAACCAAGATTTAAATAAAACTAAATGCTTTTTCAAAGAGAAAGGTTTTTAAGGAGACTTTAAAGGCCTCCACTGAGTTGGCTGCATGTATATAAGGTGGAAGAGTTCCACAACACTGGTACTGCAGTACCAAATGCTCCATGCCCGATCTCTTGAGATGAGAGGGAGATATGAAAGCAAGTCAGCCTTGGCAGAGCATAGGGGGCTTGGAGAGGTCAATACTGCACCAGGAGCTCTTGAGGTGGTCGGGCACCCAACCATGTAGGGCCCTGTATGTCAACAAGCAGATCGTGAAGGTGATGTGCAAACTCACAGTCAGACAGTGCAGTGCACGCAGAACAGAAGTCACATGATCACTCAGAGAGGCACCCATCAACATTCTGACTGTAGCATTTTGCACTAGCTGCAGTCGATGCATCAATCCTCTAGACAACCCTAGGTATAGAGTGTTATAGTAATCAAGTCTGTTGGTGACAAAGCATGGATGACCATAGCCAGGCCATCGGGCATCAAGAACAGCTGGATTCTGACAATATTCTAGTAATGGGAAAAATGGATCAAACAACCCAGCGACACCTGTTGTTCAAGGGCCAGTTGGTCCGTAGTTTAGAGAGAACATCAGGGTCTAAGGATCGCTTCTTAGAGGAGGGTCTCACCACAGCATCTTTCAAGGCTGTAGGAAAAGTACCCTCACTTAAAGACCCATTTATGATCTCAATGAATGCTGGACCCAGGAAATCCAAGCAGCTGATGACAAGTTATGTTGGACCTGGGTCCAAGGCACAACTGGTGGGACACAAGCTGGTGAACACACAGAGGGACCTCAGCTGCCAAAACCGGATGAAACTCACCCCAGCTCAGCAAATGATCTTCACCAACTGACCCGATCACATCCAGCACAAAGCTAGACCAAGGTGGCAATACTTGCCTAATAGGGACACCTTGTCAGCAAAGAAATGCCCAAACTGCTCACCTCTTCTGTGAAAAATGCTGTCTTGGACTGCAGACAGGAGGGTTCAGTCAACTGTCAACAGTGCGAAAGAGCACAGCTAGGCAATTCCCACTACAGCAGTCGACTGAGACAAAACTCTTGTCTTCTGTAGAAGGATAGCCAGCTGATACTCCAAATAGTGGAGCTTCAGCACCACCTTGTCCCCCTCAGAGGAGACCTTTCTCTAGGCAGACTCTAACCTACACTGCTTAGTCTTTAACCGGACGCAGCTCAACACAGTACCATAGTGAGTGACATCGGAGGTCAAGAGGCGAATATGGAAATATATTTTAAAGTGATTTTCTATTTTTAGTAAAATACTAACATTTGGTATCAGCCAGACTCAAATCTCGTAACATTCCCAAAAGTGCTGTATTTCAGGAATTTCATTCCTTATAACTGAAGATAAGTTACTTACCATAACAGCAGGTCTTTGAGAGACTCTCCTCAGTTGGGCCACACCTTTGGAACTGCAAGCTACCAGTGTCAGGACCACTCGGAAACTTCTGCTAGTTGAGGGCCACCCACAATGATGTACAACATCACCTCCTATATAATGTGCGTGGCTCCATCACTTCTCAGTTCCGCCAAAGACAAGCTCGGAGGACATCTGACCAGCAGAAACCAAGAGACCAGGACCAGGCACACTGGAGCAACACAGGACTGGAAATAAAGCCTATAAGGCATTACATGTACACCCCATAAAGGCAGCAGACACCACTGCAAGCAGCTGTAGCATCCAGAAGAAGAACATGGGGGATGGGGATGGGTGCACTGTGGCCCAGTTGAGAAGATTCTCTCAAAGATCAACTGTTACAGTAAATACAGGTTACTCACCTGTAACAGGAGTTCTAGGAATGGTATATGTTGTTCATCCACACTCATTGGCAGGTATCCTTGCCGCTTTAAATCTTGCGGAAGGTCTTCAAGCTTGCTCCTCCCACCCACCGGGTGGTATAACTCTCGGCTCCGCCCCATGACGCCAGATCTGGCCCGCTGGAAGCTCAGGTTGCGCGTCGGGCCGGGAGGTCGGAAGGTGTGGATGAACAATATACCATTCCTAGAACTCCTGTTACAGGTGAGTAACCTGTATTTCTAGGGACATGGATATGTTGTTCATCCACACTCATTGGCAGACTCCTAGCAGTTCTCCGGGAGGAGGGAGGCAAGACGACACCCCCAATACTTACTTGGGAAAGAGACTGGAGAACGAGGCCCCAAAACCAGCATCCGGCGTGACTCAAGGTCGATGTGGTAGTGGGTAATGAAGGTGTTTGCTGACTTCAGGTAGCAGCCCTGCAGATTTCCTGGATAGGGGCGTCCCTGGAAGCAGCCACCGTTGCAGCAGTATGGCGGGTAGAATGAGCTCTTATCCTCTGGGAGGCTCCATGCCCGCCAACTTATAGCAGATCTATGCAGGAGGTTACCCACCTGCTTATCGTCCGCTTGGCTGCAGGTCTGCCAGATGCGGCTTCAGCGTAGGTGACAAACAGCTGGCGAACCTCTCCCAATTTCACCCGTGCGCTCCTTATAATAAGCGGCGCCCTTCTAGGGTCAGAGTATGGAGCCTATATTGACCTCGAGGTGTGATTGGGGTAGAACACCGGCAGAGTCAACACCTGGTTAAGGTGAAACTCCGACACCACCTTCGGAAGGAATTTCGGGTGGGGCGCAGGACAACCTTGTCCCTGTGGAAGACCAGGTAAGGAGACTCGATGGGAGCGCCTGGAGCTCTCCCATCCTTCTGGCTGACGTGATAGCCACCAAGAAGGCGGTCTTCCACGACAGGTGAGAGAGAGCACACCTGTGCATAGGTTCGAATGGCTTGCCCATGAGCTTTGCCAGTACCAGCAGTAGATCCCACGGAGGTGGGGTTCCCGCACTGGAGGAAATGTGATCAAGGCCTTTGAAGCCAGACCACCTTCTCCTGCCACCGACTGCTTCCGGCCAGCCGCGGTAAGCAGAGATGGCTGCCAGGTGCACCCTTAGGGTCGTCGACCTAAGCCCTTGACTAGAAAGGGACCATAAATAGTCCAAGATGCTTGCCAAGGAAC
The DNA here is from genome assembly GCA_016271365.2 of Neoceratodus forsteri. NCBI lineage: Eukaryota > Metazoa > Chordata > Ceratodontiformes > Ceratodontidae > Neoceratodus > Neoceratodus forsteri. The sequence goes on along the minus strand of CM057456.1, from coordinate 746,752,972 downwards.
AGGAGGAAGGGTCCAAGCCCTTGCCTGACACCAAATGGAAAACCTTTTCCATTTGAAGGCATAACATTTTCTGGTCGACTCTACGGACGCCTCAACTACATTGAGGACCTCGTCGGAAAGACCCAAGGCCTGGAACTCTAGCAGCTCAGGAACCAGGCCGTCAGGTGCAGGGATTGAAGGTCCGGATGGAACACCTTCCCTGATTGACTGAGAGCAGGTCCGGGCGAGCTGGAAGCTGCCGCGGAGTCCTGGAGCTGAGACTGAGGAGATCTGGGTACCAGAACTGCGAGGCCAGTCTGGGGCTATCAGAATCACCTGCGCCTTGTCCCTCCTCGCCTTGAGAAGCACCTTGTGGATCAAGGGAAATGGGGAAAGGCGTAAAGAGGCCGGGGTCCATTGCCTCGAGAAGGCATCCCCTGCAGCGAGCCCTGCTGAGGCGGGCATGGAACAGACTCAGCCGCGTTCTCCATGGAGGCAAACAGGTCCACCTGAGGTGTGCCCCAAAGGGAGAACAGATGCTGTACTACCTCCGGCAGGAGAGACCACTCGTGGGATGCAGCCCCTATCGGCTCAGGGCATCGGCCAGGGTGTTGGAGGCTCCTGCCACGTGAATGGCTAGGAGATCCGCCTCCAGGCTGCGCCACAGTGACCAAATGCGGAGAGCTTCCTTGCATAGAAGCATGGGGCGTCCGCCCTGGCGGTTTAGATAGTACATGGTCGTGGTATTGTCCGTCTGGACTCGGACCACTTGACCCCGGAGGAACGGAGCAAAGGCGGTGAGAGCTAGGCGGACCGCTCGGAGCTCCAGCAGGTTGATGGCATGGGACTCCGCGGGGACCAGAGGCCATGAGCCAGTGTTCCCCAGATGGGCACCCCAACCCATCAGAGGGCATCGGTCGATAGAGAGACCGTCGGCTCGGGCGGACGAGCAGGATGCCCTCCTGCAAATGATCTGGAGCGGTCCACCACTGGAGGCGTTCCACATCCCTGTGTCACCGACTCAAGCTGGTCAAGGGATCGCAGGCGTTGTGACCACTGGCTGGCCAGTCCCACTGAAGGGGACGCATGTTCCAGCAGAGCCCAACCGGACCACGCTGGTGCAGGCCGCCATGAGACCCAGGGGCGCAGGAAGTCCCGGGCAGGGCGAATTGCCCAACCAGAAATGATCGGGCAAAGGAGGAAAGAACCTCGCCCTGTCCGCCGAGCCGCCCTGGCTCAAGAGAGTCAGCTGCGCCCGATGAATAGAATCACCTGCTTCGCTCGAGTTCCGACTTGGCCTCGTTGATAAGGAGGCCCAGTTGAGAGCAGACCTGGAGGGCCAGATCTCTGGACCACTCCGCCTCCTTCCTGGAGGAGCTGCTATCAGCCAGTCGTCCAGGTGAGGTACACCCGGACCCCGGCGCCGCAGGAATGCTGTCACCACTGCCATGCATTTGGTGAAGACCCTGGGAGCTGGAGACAAGCCGAAGGGCATGGCTTGGAACTCGAAGAGGATCCTTCCGCTCGAGGCGAAGGAATCTCTGGTGGGAGACGGACGGATAGGGCGTGAAAAGCAGCGTCCTGCAAGTCCAGAGAGCAGAACCACCGCCCGCGTTCCAAGGATGGTATTATCTGAGCCAGAGTGACCATCCTGAAGGTTCGAGACCTTAGGAACTTGTTTAGGTCGGTAGGTCGAGAATGGGCGCCAGCCCCGTCCGTTCGAACCAGGAAGTACCTGGACACAAACCCTGGGTCTGAAGGAGGTCCACCACCTCTCTTACCACCTCCTTCTGGAGGAGGAGAGCGTCGGCTCGGCGAGCGCCAGTGAGCTGGGGATCCCGAAGCCCCCGAGGCGGCGGCTCTGAAGGTGGTGCCTGCTCGAATTCCAGAGGCAGGCCTCTTCCACCACCTCAAGACCCACCTGTCCGTGGTAACAGCGGACCAGGCGGACCAGTGCGGAGCCGTCCCCGAGGGACCCAGGAGTAAGGTGGCGGGGATGGGGGCGACACCCTCAGCCCGTCACTGGGCAGGCTTGGAGGAGGGACGGCCGAGGGACCTCCTGGGCCTTTCCTCCTGCCTCCTGTTAGAGGAAGCGGTGGCTTGGGTTTGGGATGCAAGGCCGAGCCTGCTGGCCCTGACGCTGCTGGCCGGGCGCCGCCGGGGCACAGAAGGACGAAAGGGCTTAGGCTGTGGTTTGCGGCCTTTGTCCTTCTGAGCCGGAAGAGACCGAGTCAAGGTGGCATTGGACTTCTCGATCCTCTGCAGGTGACCTTCCACCCCAGGGCAGAGGTCAGTCCCAAAAGGAACATCCCCAACTTGTGCTGGGTATCCAGTAAAGGTGGATATCCTCAGCCAAGCCCCGACGATAGCCACTGCGGCCGCCACCGATCTGGCACATGAGTCCCCTATATCCAAAGCAGTCTGGAGCTGCTGTTTGGCCACTGCCCTGCCCTGGTCCGCACCTGCTAACCGTAGTCTGCAGATCGGCGGGAAGATGAGGATGACCTCATCCAGGAGCCCAACAGGGCATGAGAAAAATGTGCCATGAGGACGGCCGAACTGGCCTGACGAGGCCGAGAGGACGCAGCGTAGACTTTTCGCCGACATAGTCCAATTTCTTGGACTCTTTGTCAGGAGGTTTGTCCACATCCCTGGCGCGCAGCGCTGCCGAAAACGCTGTCGGTAACCAACCCCTCAGCAGAGGGTGTTCCAAAACCGGACAAGGAACCGTAGGGACCGTGATATTTCCTGGCCATCCTGGTCAAGGCGCAGGGCAGGAAGCAGGGCGCTGCCAAAGCTCCAGTGCCGACCCACTATGGCCTCGCCACGGAAAGGCCTCCGCCGGAGAATCCCTCGGTCCAGAATCTCCGTGAGGGGATACCTGGCCCGTTTGGAACGGTTCGAGCTCCATCCCGGTGACTCGAGATGAGCAAGCAGTCCTAGGAAGGACGACGGGCTATCGTCCATTGACTGACCTCCTGAAGACTCCAAGTCCAGTCGCTTGGAGAAAGGAGGAATCATCTTCGGACTCGGAAGAGTCCTCGAAGAACTGCCTCTGGCCTGAGCCACCCTTCACCTGCCGAGGTCGGTCGGGAGTGAGGGTAACTGACAAGCCGATGGGGTGAGACTCTAGCCGACCGAGAATCCTTGGTGGAGCCCATTGGTGGCTGTGGAGGCGGAGGTTCCACGGAATCGGTGGAGCAGCTGGTTTTGGCGGACAACCGGCCTGGGTATAGGCTCCTCCGGATAAGTCGGGGTTGTGTCGGCCGTTCGGTGACAACCATAATGGCGGGGAAGGCGGCGGGTCGGCTTATTCCCGGCCAGGAGGAGCTGTTGCAACATAAGGTCCTCGTGCCGTCGGCGTAATTCACGCGAAGCCTCCCTCATCCGAGGAGGAGGGGCGAGGGCCAGCGACGCCGCTTACGTGATGCGGGACCGAGACCGCCTATGGCGGTGGGATCGGCTGGACACGAGGTCAGACCGAGACCGAGTCCCGGAATTTCCGAGGTCGGTGCGGGAGGTGTCGGCGGAACCGGCACTCCCTCGGCTCGGATGGTCCATCCGAGGGCTCCGGAACCGGAGGCACAGGCGAGCCACGGGATCCTCAACTCCTCCGGGGAACGGGAGAGAGAATCTCGGCTGCTAAAGGCGACAGCCGTCCAATGGGTCGAGAAAATCTCGACTTCATCGGTGGGAGTCTCGGTCAACTGACCTGGCCGGGACACCGTGAGGCCAGTGGCGGCCAGCGATGCGACCCGAAGCCGGCGGTCGCGGCCGGGGAGAGGGACCTTTCCCGCTCCCAAGAGCGTCGACGGAGGGACTTACCCCTGTCCCTCTTTTTGGACCGAGAAAAAGGTCCAGCAGGCGCAGGCCCTTCTCCTTTAGTGGAGGGACAGACAAAGCTCCTAAAAGAAGCCGTGTAGGAAGAACCCAGAAGGCGGGATAAATACGCGTGGCCGAGGAAGATCTGACCGCGCCGCCTCCTCTTGAGGCGACCATCCGCTCGAGCTGATCCGCCGAGCCGCCGCCGGACACCGCCAACCGGCCTCCTTGGACTTCACGAGGGAAACGCTTCGGGACGGCCCAGTTGCAATCGGGCAGCACGGTCTTCGAGGGCGTGGGCCGAGAAAGATGAGCACAGGTCGCAAGCCTGCGGGTCGTGCTCAAGGCCTAAGCAGTAGACACACGTGGAGTGTGGATCCGTCCGAGACATCTTCTGCCCGCATGGGCATCTCCGAAATCCGAGGTCGATTTGTCCATCGCAGCCGCGAGGATAGAAGACTGAAGTCTTTTGCAAAATTTATTTTTAAATCCGAAAACGGAGAAATAGGAACCAGTCACAAACGCAGAGCGTTAAGGAGGGAACCTGAGCTTCCAAGCGGTAAGGAAGATCTGGCGCCATATGGGGAGCCGAGAGTTATACCACCCGGTGGGTGGGAGGAGCAAGCTTGAAGACCTTCCGGCAAGATTTAAAGCGGCAAGGATACCTGCCAATGAGTGTGGATGAACAACATATCCATGTCCCTAGAAATAACTGTTCTATCTTCATTAAAGACAACCCCACCACTGGGCCTAACCTTTGAAAGATTCCCGAGCAGTACACAAGGTACCCTGGGAGTTTAGTGTCTATTATGATATCATGACAGAAAGCCTTGGAGCACAGCAAGGCCAAAGCCAGCACATTTGTGAAAGTTGATGTCCAGACTGTAATGTTTAGTGTATACAGTATATGTACAGTACTCCATGTAGTAGCAGCACAAATACCAGCTACAGAAACACTGTGAAAACAGGCAACAAACGTGGATATGCTACAGGCCAAGTGGCCACAAATGGAACCAGGAAGCTCCTTATTGTGCTTCACAACAAAATACTATATAGTTGGCCAACCACTAGGTAAGCAATGTTTGGTCACAGCAGCACCCTCCTTACTGGGGCAAACAAAAGCTGAGAGATCATTCTGCAGTCCTTAGTGCGATCAAGATAGAAAAGTAATGTTCATGTGACGTCAAGTATACAGCAATGCTTCACCTTGATAGCATGCTCAGCATAATACACAGGGAAGGTGGATGGTCTAAATGTTAGCAGGCTCAGCATAATCTGAGGTCACTGATTTATGGTGATTAAAATAATAAAATTCCATTTCAAGACTTGAAATTCCAGTAATTGCACTGGAGATTGTTAGTCTAATTTCTGGATTTACTGGGATTCTACTGTCATTCATTAAATATGTGGATAAATAATCAGAATAAAGAAGGCTTAATATACTGAACATTAAATGAAACAAATTTAAAATAGTACAGGAAGCAATTATAGGAAAAACAAGTTCTGCAGATTTACTGATCTAGTCCAAAATGCCAAATTCCATTAAATTCTTTTTTTTACCAGTCTAGGCGGTCCAAATTCTGAAATTTAAAAATGTTTTCCTGGTAAAAATGAAAACAGCGGCCTTGAGCATAATACAGGAAGGCGGATGGTCAAAATGTTAGCATGCTCAGCATAATGCACGGAAGGTGGATGGTTTGATTCAGTGTGAAATCAGAAATCACTCTAGGTAGAAACTAAGATTGGTCCTTAGGGACACCCTATCTTTGTGGAAAATCAAATAATGAGGCTCAGCCATTAGAGACTGGAGCTTGGAACTTCTTGGAGCAGAAGTTAGAGACAGAAGAAACAGTGCTTTCCAGATTAGGAAACACATGTCAGAAATCCCAGCAGGCTCAAGCAGGCCCTGCCAATTCTCTTAGCAAAATTAAGGTCACAAAGGCAGACGGTTTGAAATCAGAGGACGTATGCACAATGCCCTTAAGGAACATACAAGACACTTCAAGTTGTGCCACCGCCCCTCATCAATAGGGGCAAGGAAAGCTGAAATGGCTGCCAAATGCACTTTAACGGACAAGTATGGGAGATAAAGACAAAAGGCAGTCCAGTACAGGATTCACACAGGACCGTATCAGGGTTCTAGAACGTGAAGTACACCAGATGGAAAAACTCTTCCACTACAGGAATGCATATGTCTGGTGGAAGGCTTTCAAGCTACTAATAAGACATCAGCAACCTTGATGAAACCCCAAAATGGGCAATGTTTATGTTCTCAGGAGCCATACATGCAGATACAGGGACTTCAGGCTCTGATCAACCAGATACCCAGTTCTTCTGGACAGCAGACTCCCAACACAGGGTAACTGTACAGGAGGTTCCACTGCCAGATGCTGCAGAAAAGGAAACCAGATCTGGCAGGACCAAAAGAGTGCCACCAGTATTAAGATGACGTGCTCCACCAGCAGCCCTAGTAAAAGTACCCTTTATACTGAGAGTACGGAGTAAAGGCATACAGGAACCTCCCTTTCAAGGAGAAGGACGAAGCGTTTCACCAGAAAATTCCATGCCCTGGAGCAAGCGAGCAAAAATGCAGTAGTTTTGTGTTGTGTAGGAATGCAAAAGGTCCGGCTCCAGACTACATCTTGTGAAGAGGTTGTTGCCACAGAGATCAATAGTTCCCATTCATGAGTCAGGGATTGAGACTTGCTTAGCCTGTCTGCCAAAACATTCTGGACACCTGGAGAAACATGGCTGACAGCTGAATGCCATTATATATGGTCCATTACTACATTCTCATGGACTCCTGCACAGGGGTAAGAGTGTGCACCCCTTGCCTGTTTATGTAGTGTATTACACTGACATAATCTGTCAAAATCAGCAAGGGACTGGGGCTGAGATGGGCTTGATATACCTGTAGGCCAAGTAGAACAGCTGTCATCTCCAGAATGTTTATATGGAGAGAGGACTCCAGACTGGACCAACTGCTCTGAATCTGGAATAACCCCAGATCCCGAGGTGTCTGTGGTAACAATCTGCAGGGGAGCTGGGTGACAAGAGGATCACCCTGAATCAAGCTAAGGCAACTCATCTTTCACAGTAGAGCATGGCATAGAGGAGACGACCAATACCATCTGGTCTAGGTTGTCTGTCAGTTGGTACCACTGTACCCAGAGTGTCCAGTGCAGAATGCGCTTGTGGAGACGGCCATAAGAGATGGTTACGGCGACCGCAGCCATCAAACACAGCAGACACAGCATAGATCTGGCAGACCAATAATGGCTGCTGTGAATCATGTGGGCCTGAGCAATCAGGGCATCCACCCTGTCCACAGGCAGGAATATACTAGATACGTTGGCAAGGAATGAGGACTGGTTGGGTTTGTTGACTGTGACACCAGGGTCTCAAATGACCACCTTGTTCTTTACACAGTTTGTACAATCAGTTCCTGGATGGGCCTTGAGAGCCAATCACCTAGCTAAAGGAAGATGTACAGACCTTCCTTCTGGAGGCTGCTACCACTAAGTATTTTCTTTTTTTTTTTTTTTGCTGTATATTTTCACTTCCTCGGTGGGGGTTGTACTGATGGTACCCCATCTGGTCAGCATCAGCGGCACCACACCAGTTGCAGCTCCTGTGCTTGACCCTGCCTTTCCCAGGCCACGTCACGGTGGTACACACCATGCGTTGCAGAAGACGAGGCTGGCCTAGGAGTAGCTGGAGTATGACCAGTACAAAACTGACAGACACCGACCATCAAAGCGCCAGAGGATTAGTCTTACCCTTAGATCTCCCAGTGAGAGCATGCAATGCCACCAATGGCGAGCCACACATGCTGCTGCATGTGACATGCGGGAGGCCACCATCATTCCCCATTGCATCAGCTAGTGCACCGACCCCAGCCACAGCCATCGCCAGAGGTCAGTACTGCACAGGCCAAATTCCCCCTTCCTCCCTCCCGGAGAGAGAGCCATCCTGAGATGCTCAATCCTCCTCCCCTGGCTGACCCTCCAACTCCTCAAGGGCACTCCCGACCTGGGTTGTGCACCAGGCAGTAGTGTAGCAGCGCAGGCTGGCTGACCGCTAAGCAATTTTAAATGACAGCAGCACCAAGGGACAATCCAAAGGGCAAGACTTGGAACTGATAATGACTGCCCTCTAGCATGAGGTGGAGATATTGTCTGTGACACTTGTGGATCCTGATCTGAAAGTATGCATCCTTTATATCTAAGGCACAAAGCCAATCCCCTGTTTGCAACAGAGGAATGACAGACTTAGGAAAACTGTCAAACTTCTTTTATTCAATGTATTCATTCAGACCTCAAAGACCAAAACTGGATGCAGGTCCCCTTGTCCATTTTGGGACTAAAAACCTAGGAGTAGAATACCTGGTTCAACACTTCAGGGTGGGAGCAGGTTCAATAGCATGCTTTTGGATCACCCATTTCAATCATCGGGCCCAGTGAAGGCAGCATGGATTTGGCTAATACCTAATGACTACTGTATATCATGCAAATCTGAGCAATCAGGGCTCTACCGGGCCGGGATTACCTATAAGCCATCACGCCATGCATGTAGGGTCCATGGTTCAGAAGGGCCCCGCCCCCACAACTGTAATTATTTATTCAAGGTACTGTCGCTGCTGCACTGGGACAGTAGTGCAGCATGTCAAAGAAAAAAGTTCTCCTTCAACTCCACATGGCTCCAGTCCAGGCAGTGCCCCCAGGTATGGCGAGGCCTCTTTGCAACAGTCCCATGCCGCATCATTTTATTGGCCAGTGTACCAGTAGGAGGTGTGACTACTAGGGTAGCGGGAATCAACACACAGTAGTCGCCTGTATCTCGCTCTGTGCGGCACTGCATGGCATCATTCATTGACTCATGAGGACCATGCAGATGGACAGAGACTAGAGGTCGTGGTCGAGAATCAATGGTCATGGTGGGATGATCATAATGGTCTCGAGTTGGAATGACTGGCATAGGCAGTAGAGAGAGAGGCGGGCCGGGACAGGTGTGATCGTTGGCTGTCACCATCACCGGTGTCGTCACAGTCAACCGCCGTCAGCAGTCCCGGTCGGGAAGGCAGGCCTGAAGCAGAACAGGACTACTCGTTGTTGTGAGCGTCTGGACGCCAGGAGGACTGTGGAGACAGACTAGTTGGACTACTGGGGTCATTGATGCGCACCTCTGCCGTGCTGCCTGAGTGCCTGGTCTTGTGGTGACTGGTGAGAGCGAGTGCCAGTGCCCCACTGCCCACTTCTTTCGAAATGGCAACGAACGGTACACGGGCATTGCAGAATTTGCAGGGTTCCACTGTCAGCCTGTCAGGAAGGACTGGAGGAACTCTGCATCATCATCAGTGCAGCAGCAGCCTGTACCCTGCTGTCAGTTATGTCATTTTGGATTGTGTCCTGACCCTGTCCCATATACAGTCGCTCACAGACAAGTCAGAGTTCACAACAATTAGAATTACATGTATGAGCAATTGTAGAGGTTGGGTTATATGACCACAAATTGGTAAGTTAAGATGTTTTAGGAGCAGGAGCCCCCTCCCCCAAAAAAAAAAAAACACTGCAGTGGTCTCAGAATATTGGAATGGGGAAAAATCTACTGTGCCTTATTATATCCATTTGGATGCAGTGCCCATACAACAAACAACAATCAAGTAAAGTATACTAATCCAACCCAATCTCAAATGTATATATAATCTGTATAATTGCACACTTAAACACCAAGACCTTGATTTAATAGAGGCACAGGGCTAAAATATTCAAACCCTGTTCAAATTCATATTTACTACAAACCTCTTGAATCCAGAATCTCTTGGGATGCTAGTGAGCAGACTTTAAAAAATACCAAAGTGGGAACTGTGCGGAGGAGTTCCCAATTCAATATTCCACTGCAGTGTTTTTTTTTGGGTGAGGTGTGCTCCTGCTCTAAAAGAAAAAAATATGGTCCCGTAGCAGGCAGCTGATCAGCGTGGCACCTAGAGGCAGAGGGGGGTGGAGTCAATGGGGATTAGGCAACCCCGTCAGCCATACTGTGTGCGGCGGGGAGCACATGAGCACGATGGGGTGGGCTCCCAGCATGCTACTTGAGTGTTTGGGGGAACTGCAAGGTTGCTGTCTATGACAGCTCAGTTCAGGATGCAGTGCTGAGTGTAGGCAGTTTGCATGCTGCCGGCGGCAGTATGTAAATTACCTGCCGGCCCGGCAATGTCTAATGCCTACTGCGTTACAACCGCAGATTGCAGCCGTTCCGCTTTCAGCTGTATGCCACTGCATCTGAATGGCTGTCATAGACAACTCGGACATTCATTGGTGCGGTGCAGCCGCTACCAAAGGAGCAGGCACTGGGACTGGAGAGGCACACCTACAAAACTTCATATGGTGGCTCTATGTTTCTTGCACAACGTGCAAGCAAACATAAAAAGTTATTGTAATATAAAAAAATCCTCAAATCAACTACCTGAACACATCACCTGTTATGTTAAAACCACCACATCCTGCTTGAGTACCTGGTCGTTGCCACCTTGCCGGCCCGGTGCCGAAGAGTGGGATGTTGGTGCTCAGGGGACCCCGGGCCCAAAAATATGACTTGAAGTAGGGCCCCCACATCCATTAATCTGGCCATGCTTCCACCCTGTCTGCAGACAGGAAGGCACTACCATGGTCATATCCAGTACCATACCAAAGTATACTGTGGGCGCTAACAAGAACACACATGTACTTCAGTTCCTTCACTGTAACACCCAGCTTCTCAAGCAATGGTTTCTTGGACAGTGTGTTTGTACAGAATTACTTTCCTGAATGGGGCCTTGAGAAGTTGATCATACAGATATGGAAAGACATGCAGCCCTTCCCACGGAAGGCTGCTGCCACTACCGCTAAGCATTCGGTAAATACCCTCAGCACCGAGAATAAGCCAAGGGCAACACTCAGAACTGATAATGACTGCCCTCCAGCATAAAAGCAGAGGTATTGTCTGTGGCATTTGCAGATTCTGATATGAAGGTTTGCATTCTTCATATCCAGGGCACAGAACCAATCCCCTGCTTGTAAGTGAGGGATGACAGCCTGAAGAGAAATCATCCAAAACTTTTGTATTTGAGGTATTTATTCAAACCCTGGTTCAGACCTCTTAGGTCCAATACAGGACACAGATCTCTCCTATCCACTTGGGGACCAGGAAGTATCAGAAACAGAATCCCTTGTTTATCTCATGAGGAGGAATGGAATCTATAGCACACTTTTGTGTCAGGGTCTGAACTTGTCAGCAGAAGTGACAAGTCACCTTGAGGGTGAAGACAAGGAGGCTGTGGATGCACTGGAGGGGAAGACAGACACCCAGAACATGCCCCTTTTATAATTTTCAGGACTAACTCACCTGTAGGGATCTCCTCCACTTTGGGAGATGAAGGAAAATCCTGTCCCCATCTGTTCACCCAGAGGCAGAGGGGGAAGCAGTGCTGAATCAAAAGGTACTGGGGCAGCAGGAGCACTGCCTGCATCAATACCTTTGAAGGTACTCTTGCATGGGCACCTGGGGAGGGAGTCTCTACCCTGAGCATGGTACTGCTGACGGGAGACATGACGCTCCAGTCAGCTGGTCTACTTAAACATGCCCCTACTACGCATACATGGAGGGCTGTGGGGTCAAGGTCTGAGTGTCACCCTGGAGGACTGTAATTTTCTCAGAGCCTTCTCACATCACTGCCAAATAAAGGTACTGAAGACAGACTGTTGCACATCAAGTAACAAACCTGCCACACAAAGCCAAGAATATCTTTTAAGGCAAATGCCAGAAGCAGACACTCTGGCAGACTCATCTGTGGAATCATAAGCTGAACATAAAGGATGTTTACATAGAAACATAGAATCTAACAGAAGATAAAGACCGCTTGGCCATCCTAGTCTGCCCATTTTCCCTACCTACTGTATCACTGCAGACCCTACTTGATCTCCGTCTTATCCCCACTTGTCTTATTACTAAGGTTCCCTTGTACCTATCCCATGTTTTCTTGAACCTCGTTAGTTTTTCCCCCACCACCTCTACTGGGAGGCTGGTCCAGGCATCCACCACCATCTCTGTGAAGAAGTACTTCCTCACATCTCCCCAGAGTCTACCCCCTCTAGCTTCATATTTTGACCCCTTGTCCTTGAGCATCTTTTGTTCTGCAAGATGCTTCCCTCTTGAACCTTATTTATATCTGTGAGAGTATTTGAAAGTTTCTATCATATCCCCTCTCCCTCTGTTCCTCCGGTGTATACATATTAAGGTCCTTCAGTCTTTCCTCATAGGGCTTCTGATGCAGACTCTGCACCATTCTGGTTGCCCTCCTCTGGACTGCCTCCACTCTTTCTATGTCCTTCTGGAGATGAGGTCTCAGAACTGGACACAACACTCAGGTGAGGCCTCACTTGCCTTGATCTATACAGAGGTAACACTACACTCCACTCTCTACCCGTTGATCCCCTCCTGCTACTTTGGCATCCTGCTAGCTCTCCAGACTGCCTCATCACACTGCCTAGCCACCTTTAGGTCATCAGATATAACTCCCAGGTCTCTTTCCTGTTAGATGGTCATCAATACCTCTCTTCCCATTTTGTACTCCTCTCCCCTGGGTTTCTGTGCCCCAGAGTGCATGATTTTTGCACTTCTCATAAGCCAAGTTATACATACCTTTGAGACACTAACTTTTTCAGATCCCTCTCACCCCCACCCCCACCCCCAGAGTGTCCACCTCATTACAGACTTTAGTGTAATCCAAGAATAGGCAGACCTTTCCCTCCAGCCCTCTGCAATGTTGCTAACAAAGACATTAAAGTGGACTGGTTCCAGAACAGATCCCTGAGGTACTGCACTGGTCACCCTCCCTTCCTTGGAGTGAACTTCGTTTACCACTCCCTCTTTCCCTAGCCAATTTCTACTCAATTTACCACCTTTGATCGCACACCTAGGCTACCCAGCTTGCTTACTAATCTCCTATGTGGGACAATGTGGAGGACTTGCTTAAACCCACGTAGGCCACATCCACTGCTCCTCCCTGATCCAATTCCCTGGTCACCCAATCAAAACAATCTATTAGATTTGGTTGAGAAGACCCCCACCCCACCCGATGAATCCATGCTGTCTTGTGTCCTGTAAACCACTGGACTCAAGGTATTCTACTATCCTTTCCACCAGTAGTGATTCCAATAGTTTCCCACCACGAAGTCAGGTTGACTGGCCTGTAGTTGCCAGCCTCCTCCCTACTACCACTTTTGTGAAGTGGGACTACATCTGCCCTCCTCCAGTCCCCAAAACCACTCCTACATCCAGTATGAGGTTGAGCAGGACTGTCAGAAGGTGCAGCCAGTAACTCCCTGAGTTCCCTCAGCATTCTTGGATGGACTCCGTCTGTGCCGCATTGCCTTGTCCACTTTCAGATTTGTGAGTTCCTTCAGGACTCTCTCTTCTGTAAATGGACTAGTGTCCACCTCCTTCCTCTGATGCTCCTGTCCTTTTCTGTGGCCCTCACCTTCCCCATCTTCTGTGAACACTGAGCAAAAGTATTTGTTCAAAATGTCTGCTTCTTCTTGGTCCCCTCCACATAATCCACCTCTTCCTTTCTTAGTCTTACAGTCCCTCCCTGGTCTTTCTCTTTCGCATACATATCTAAAAAATATCTTGTTTCCTAATTAACTTTCTAGACTATTTATTCTCCTGTTTGCGCCTATGCTCCTAACCAATTTCCTGCCTCCCTCTGTTTCTCCAGATACAGCTCCCTATCTTCCTCTTTCTGTGTCTTCTTATATCTTCTCAATGCTACGTTTTTGCCCTTACCCTCTCAGCCACCTCCTTTGAGAACCAAATTATTTAAATAAAAAGCCAAGCACAGGATATCCTGACTTCCTTTAAAAAAATTATTCCCAGAAGAAATAAGTTTTGTTTTTCCATGTGAACATACAGTTCATGCAATCATATGAATTTTGTTCATCACATCCCCCTCAGCAAAATCAGTTCACTTGGCAACAATGTATTCCTCTAGGTACTCATCTAGTCTCCATTTAAAGACATGGGTGGTTTCAGTTGGCATTACTTTTGATATGAAATCTACTACTCTGTGAAGCAGTATTTCTGAATACTCCTAAAAATCTTCATGTCTTACCTGCCTTCCTACATTCTCTGGTCTGTCTTCTTTTGATAGCTGTTAGTAGTTTTATCTGGGAGATGGAGTTACTCCAGTCACCAGTTTAAAGATGGTTATATCTCCTCTTTATCATCTTTTCTTGGGAGAAGAACCACAGGTCACACAGTCTACCCTGTCCTCATCTTCAGTGATTTCCCCACCACCAAAGTCAGGCTGATTGGCCTGTAGTTCCGGCCTCCTTCCTAGTATCACTTTTGCAAAGTGGGACTACATCTGCCCTCTTCCAGTCCCCTGGAACCTCTCCCATCTACAGTGAGGGCTAAGAGGACTGTCAGAGGTGCAGCCACCTCCTTGAGTTCCCTCAGTATCCTTGTACGGACCCCGTCTGTCCACTGCTTTATCCATCTTCAGATTAGTGAGTTCCTTCAGGACTCTCTCTGTAAATGGAATAGTGTCCACCCCTTCCTTTGATGCTCCTGTCACTCTTCTTGGCCCCTCTCTCTCCTTTCTTCTGTGACACTGAACAAATGTATGTGTTCACGATGTCTATTTTTCTTGGTGCCCCTCCACACAATCCCCGTTCCTTCTTAGTCTTACAATCCCTCTCCTGGTCTTTCTTCTTTTGCCTACATACCCAAACACACATTTGTCAATGCCGAATGTTTGCTTGCTGGTACTAGCCTTGGAAATTCAGGAGTTATAGAGGATGCAGTATAGGAATGGCAGTGAAGTACTGAACTTAATGCCAACCCACCTCTACCTTGCAGATGGACAGGCATTTGGGAGGAAATGCGTTTGGGTCGTCGCCCATAGCGTTCATGCCATTTCACTTCACCCTGTCCTGCAGACACCGACGCGTGTTGAGGTGTGCCTTGGGGTGTTCGGCTGTGCCAGTCACCCCATTCCATAAGGACATACGCTGAAATGGGTGCAGTATAGGAGAATGGGTGAACTGTAGGGCCGAAGAGTTCAAAGCACACCTCGATGCCTGTCACTGGCTGCAGGGTGGTGGGGTGTGGGTGGAATGGCATGAGCATTACAGTCGGCAATCCAAAGGCACACCCCTGATGCCTGTCAGTCTGTACAGGGTGGGACGTTATGGCTAGACACCCCAACACCGGCGATTGTTGGTATTTACACTACAAATTTTCAACATGACCTTTTGTGACCCCACCTCATGAAAGCATTTGGGACCTTTCTCATGAACAGTGGCGCTGTGATTTTGTTAATGTGTCCGAACATTGATTTCACAGTGACCTTCTGCCAGAAGTATGAAAACACAGATCAGGCAGGATGTGAAGAATGACAGCTGTACCATTCATAGGGAGCTATGAAGAGATGGCAGTGTTGAAAATCTGTAGTGAAAATATTAAAAATACTCGAACATCCGGCTTATGTGGAAACTGCACACATGTGCGTAACACAGTCATTTAGTGGAATTTTTTCATCAAATTTTCAACATAGGCATTTTGTGACCTCTGCTCATGAACAGTGTCACTATGATTTTCCTAATCTGTCCAGAACATTGATTTCCCACAGCTACGTGCTATTCTCGCCAGATGTGCAAATGCATATTTCGGGCAGGATATGAAAAATGACAGCTGTACTGTTCATAAGGAGGTGTGAAAAATGCTAATGTTGAAAATCTGGAGTGAAAATATTACAAATGTGTGGAAACTACACAACGTACACTCGTAACACAGTCATTTCATGGACTTTTGTCACTAAATTTTCAATATAGGCATTTTAGCACCTCATGAACAGTGTCACTGTGATTTGTTTTTAATCTATCCCAAACACTGACTTCAGCGACCATGCTATTCTGCACGGATGCACGAAAACACATTTTGGCCAGGATGTGAAAAATGACAGCTGTACTGTTCATAAGGAGGTGTGGAAAAATGCCAGTGTTGAAAATCTGGAGTGAAAATATTACAAATTCGAAGTTATTGAGCATCGTGGAAATGCTAAAGCATGCTCAGAATATAGTCATTTTATGGACCTTCGTCACCGAATTTTCAACACAGGCATTTTAGCACCTCTGCTCATGAACAGTGTCACTGTGATTTGCTTTTAATCTGTCCCAAACGCTGACTTCCCACAGCGACCATGCTATTCTGCACGGTAGTGCGAAAATACTTTTCAGTCAGGATGTGAAAATGACAGCTGTACTCTTCATAACGAGGCGTGGAAAAATGGCAATGTTGAAAATCTGGAGTGAAAATATTACAAATTCTCGAAGTTACGAGTGTGCGGAAACTGTGCAATGCTGCGTTAAATAAAACAGTCATTTTTGGATTTTCACAAATTTGCAACATAGGCTTTTGAGAGCCCACCCATGAACACTGGCACTGCTGTTGGTTAATCGGTCCCAGAAGGTGATTCCGCGCGCAGTGACCACAAATCACCTTTGGGACCGAATAACGCCATGACAGTGCCTGAATTCATGAGGAGAGGTCCCAATAACCCCATGTCGAAAATTTGGTGCCAAAATTCCCAAAATGTCTGAGATATGCACCAAAGTTGAAAAAACCCTATTTATGCCATTATACAACTTACCGGCATTTCTTCAGTTTGCTGTCGGCTTTAAAGAGTGCAGGCGATGTTTCGGCCCAGAAGATCGTGCGCACCTTGGCCAGAGGTAAGTATGGGGTTGAGTGTGAGGAGGTCAGATGCGCAGTGGGTGGGTGCGGGTTGGGGGAGAGCGACAACCGTGTGGGACCATTTCCTTTGTTTCAGGAGATAAAAAAAAGAAAAGATGTCGCAGGAAGGGTTTTTCCAGGCTTGCTTCCAGCACACTGGGGTGGGCTCCCAGTGTGCCATCTGCCTTTTTGGGTGGGGTACTGAAGCCGACAGGATTGGGCCCCGTCGGCAAAAACGACTGTTTGAGGAGGGGCCATGATGCCGACAGGAGTGGGCTCCCCGGCGGCAAATTAATTGGGTCGGGAGCTGTCGATGGGGGACTGGCCACCCCATTCGGCTTTCCTGGGGCCGAGGCGGGGCAATCAGCCGCCATGTTTACTAATTGTTAGACTTGGAAGGTACCGCCCTGCAGTGATGGGTCACTCCCTCATTGTAGTGGAATGGCTGATGCTGCAATGACAAGACAGCCCCTCATTATGCAGCGGTGAAGCTTTCTACTTAGGTGTACTTTTGGAGACCAGTGTCATGCACACTGTGCCTCCATTGGTCTACCAGTGCAAAGCCCCCAAATGCAGTGCCTCCGTTGGCTGCCACAGTGCTGCACCTCCACAACCCACTTATCTCCTAAGCTGCAGCATAATGTTTCTTGCACATGCGCGCAAGCAAACATAAAATGTCTTGTCCCTTTCTTTACTTTCTGGGTTATTTTCTCCTTTGTTTGTGCCTTTGTGCTCTTAATTGATTTCCTGCCTTTCTCTGTTTCTCCAGATACAGCTTCCTATCTTCCTCTTTCTGCATCTTCTAGTGTCAAGGCCTGCAGTAGCCATCTTTAGAATATCAGCCTTCTTAGGACTATCAGGCAATGAGGCAATGTTAGTCATAACAGACTTCACAAACTACTCTGAAATTTAATGATGTAAGCTTGGTGATTTGCTATCCTTAGGCCCAAAGAGGCAGCAGCATATGTCCACTTTCCCATAATATCCAGCTTCTTAGATTCTTTTCAGGAGGCAAACTCATATGCCTAGGCGGTCTAGACCTGTCATAATGACTATCGAGTCAGATTCAGGCTTTAGAAGAAGGTGCAGGATATTGTTTGTCAGCCTTCTGAAGGACTATAGGCAAGGTACTGGGCCTGTGCCATGCTGCAGTGGTGGCATCCTCTAAAGCAGGATAAACGGAAGGTATCAAAACAGAGTGAGCATCGGGGACCTCAAAAACTCAGACAGGTTGCGCTTTGTGGAGTCGTCCTCCTCAGCAGCAAACCCTTGGCATCCTGCATTTGTCTCAGCAGGGTCTGGACAAAAGCATCCTGAGAGGAAACCTAGTAGTATATACTACTGTGTCTTCCCTGCAAGAGGATAGTGTGGAGGTAGAACAATGCCTACCATCAAAAGGATCTATGTCACTTTCCACCTCTTCCAAATCTTCCTCCATACACTGAAGGTCAGGATTATATTTCTCTTCTTTGTTGTCAGGTAGAACAAGATGATCCAGAGAGCTGGTTTTAAATGCAGCTGTGAAGGAGGAATCACAAGTGTGTTTTGTGAGCTACTGGTCGATGACGACGGTGCCGATGGAGTGAGCCCTGTTGACAGAACAGCCGTTATTGCTGGAGGAAGGCTAGGCATTAAACACTGAAACAATTCCGATACTGTGGCCAGCACAACTTGTGAGCTGATGACACCTGGCAAAGGGTCAAATTGGCTGTTGTTGATGGGGTAGTACCCAATGATGGAGGCTGTGATCTCCTCTTTTAGGGGTGGAAGGCCAGACCCCAACCTTAGCATCTCATGAATGGTCGGGGGCTGTAGGAGTCAAGGCCATGAAGCGGTTGACAAGGATGGCAAGTGTACAGTCAGTCATCAGGGGACTAAGCGTGGTGGACATCAGTGGTAACACCTTGACATCAGGAGCACACCACGCTCACCAGGAAATCGGAAAACATGGCATCCAGGCACTGGGTAGAAGGAGAGCCTGGTGCGAACCCCAGAAGCTCCCGCCTGCCTGTCCCAAAACCAGCACCCGGCAAGATATGTTCAGGGTGTACAGGCCCCATCTCTTTCGCACCTGGGGGAAGATTCACGGCTCTATGGGGGTCTGGCAGGACTCAGTTAAGGTGAAGAAGCGGGGCAGACACCATAGGCACCTCCCAAAGTGCGTGCCTGGGGGCCAGTGGGTGCATAAAAAAAAACTCAGCCCCACAGAATGATGGCCCTGCCACACTTGCAGACCCTGCACTTGCCAACCTGAGCACTCCCTGGACTGGATACATGTTCCCGAAGGACCTCGCACAGCCTGAAGACCCCCATCATAGGGGTAAGACACAAGGGCATTCCAGGGAATAGGTAAGTCCCAGGGAAGGTGTGTGGCAGGAAGACTGAGATGGGACCAACAGCTGGCTGGATGCTGGAAAACAAATTAAGAAAATATATTTCAACAAATTTATTTACAGTATTTTGTTTTTGTTGACTGGGAAAGGAAGGCCAGACAATAAGAGTGAGAAATGAATTCTGTCAATATAAATGTTTATCTGATTACTCTTTTCAAAAAATTTTAATGTAGGGATTGGTTATAAATAATTAGAGACTAATTACTAACATGAAATCATCAGAACGTTTTCGGACTGGGAGACTTTGAAAATGGAACCAGTGAAAAGGACAGTGGCCAGACTCTATGATAATTCGTCTGAGTTTCTGTGAAATAGTTTTAATGTTAGTGCATGCTGCTAGAAGTTTTGTTACTAACTATAATGGGGTTTTTCGGCAATAATGTTCATCTGGCAAAAATATCAAGATACACATTGTCCCTTTCGTTGTCTTTCATTCGACTTAAGATACATGATTGTGAAGTTTTAAAAGTTTCCACTCCCATGCCATGTCCACTATAAAAATCAGAATACCTGTTTCATGGCACAGTGGTGTGCTGTTTACCATTAGAAGCCATGTGGCAGGCGGCCACGGCGCGGCGGTTGGATTTCCGTCTGCGGCGTTGGCGACCGAGTTCGAGAGCGGACTAAGGTCGCCAGAGGGCGACCAGGAGGAGAAGGATGGGCGTCCGGGGACAACTTCTCTGGGGGAGGGGGGAGCGCGCGGGGCGTGCATGACTCCTAGCCGAGGCTGAGGAGCACAGCAGTGGACGCCTGATGCAGAGTTCAAGGGGAGTGGCAGGCGTCTGGCATATGCCTTGATGTTAGAACGTCACTCCCACAAGAAAACCAGGAAAATACTCCCTGGCTGGCTGGATGGCGGCCCTCTGCCCTCTGATGCCACCGATCCCATGACGGCATGCCTCAGCAGTACCCGGGCCAATGAAGAGTCGCTGGCCACCCCCACGGTGCCTTCCCCTCAGGGAGGAGGACCCGCCAGCGAAAAGGGATGCGGCGGGTTACCCAGGGGACTGCCATGAGGTGATAGCTGGTATGGGGAGTCAGAGCAGGCAGTCGGGAAGGGGCGTAGGGGACCAGAAGGAGGGGCAGCCAGGGAAGGGGAGGCAAAAAAAAAAAGCCATGTGGCAGCACCATCCTAATATATCTACAGTATGAAACATAGATACATAGAAGTTGATGGCAGATAAGGACCACATGGCCCATCCAGTCTGCCCATTTCTTCTCTACCTTATGAATGTGCCATCGCCCTCCTCTGTCAATGGCCTATCTATTTATACCCATCTGTATTGCTCCCTTATGCCTATCCCATACCTGTTTGAAGCCCTGCACTGCATTTATATCCATCACTTCCTAAGGTAGGCTGTTCCATGCATCCACCACCGTTTCTGTGAAAAGGAACTTCCTCACATTACCCTTAATCGACCTCCTGTAATCTCATGCTGTATCCTCTTGTCCTGCTATTTTCTTATATTAAACATGTTAGACTCTTTCACCTTATTAATGCCCTTAAGGTGTTTGAATGTTTCGATCTTATCACCTCTCTCTCCCTCCTTTGCTCTAGGGTATACATATTGAGCTCCGTTAATCTGTCCTCATACATTTTCTGATGCAGTCCCTGCACCATTTTGTTGCCCTTCTCATGACTGTCTCAATTTGGTTAATGTCCTTGTGCAGGTCGGCCTCCAGTACTGCAATGAAGTACTCCAGATGGGACCTAACCAGTGTCTTTCTTGTAAAGAGGGATAATTACCTCCTCTTACGACTTGTGATACCCTACTAATATAGCCCAACATCCCTCTAGACTTACCTACTGCTTTAGTGGTCTGCTTGGATGATTTCAAGTCATCTGTGATGATGATGCACAAGTCTCTTTCTTCCCTTGTGACTGCCAGCAACTCCTCTCCCAGCCTATAGGTGGCTTCAGGGTTCTCTTCCCTATCGTATGATCTTGCACTTCTTCGTTAAACACCAGTTGCCACTCTTCTGACTACTTTGCCAGTTTATCTACATTTCTTCTCATTCTGCCCACCCCATCTGGATCATCTACTCTGTTGCAGATCTTGGTGTCATCTGCAAACAGACAAACCTTACCCTCAGTCCATCTGCAACGTCACTGATGAAGATACTGGATCTAGCACATACATTCAACAGGTAACCTCACCAGAAGAGATGTTTAAAAACTATGAGTGGCAGTCATCTTTAATGCGCCAGTCATGAAATTAGCTGTAAAAGCTGTTTTATCAATATCTGAGGAAACAAACACTATATTGAGCATAATACTTTGGATATCAGAAATTCACGATTCCTTAAACAAAAAAACAAAACAAACAAAAATATGACACATCAAGTCTTTATTTTATTTAACCAGGTGTTCATCGTTGAGCAGAAGCTCATTTGCAAGATGGACCTGGGTGGAGCATGAACAATTGTATATACAGGTCAACACAGGGATTTACAAGGCAATACAGATAATACTCTTTACAGGGAGGAAGAAAAGAAGTTCATATGTACATAGAATTATACAGATATTGTACAGATTACACAGTATTTACATACATAGAAGTGTCTATAGGAAGATAAAGCAGGTTATCTAAGGTTGCAGGAGGAAGTAACGGAAGAAAAAATAAAAATAAAAATATACACCAGGTAGAGGTGAAGGTAGGGGGAAGAGGAGGGAGGAAATGGGGGAGAAAGGCTAGGAGGGCACGGTGCACAGAAAGGAGTTAGTAAAGCTGGATGTAGAGAAGGTGGATGGAGAAAAGGATATGTGAGCCCAGGATTGAATGCTATAAAGTACGGGGCATGGTAGGATGTCACAACCCAGGGTAGTGAGCTCCTATCCGAGGTTGGGAAAGGAAGAATAAGGGGATGGATGGGCCTAGTGTTGATAAGACAGGGGATAAGAGAGAGAACAATTAGGCTGGTGAGGAGCAAGCTGGGGTGGTCATGTACTTAAAATTGGGTCTAGGCGTGGCTATATACCAGTGCAGACACCGGTACTGGGTCTGAGTGGGTGAAACAGTTACACACTTCTCTGACTGTACGGAAATAAAGCATCTTGAAAGCATTTATACCGATTAGAGTGCTTAATTTGAGGGTTTTTGTAGATCGTTCCATAAGGTAGGTAGCACAGAAGCTTATGGCTGCCTGTGAAGCAGGATTTTGCTTTGGGTACTTTAAGTGTAATAATGGGTAACTTCTTAATCGTATTTCCCAATTATACTCAGGGGAAGACAGCAGGAGATATAGTAAGGCAGCTTATTAGAGATGGCTCTATAGGTCCAGGCGCAGCGTTTCTGTAAGCGCCTGAACTTTAGTGATGTTCATCCACACATTTTTCTGCCGACGAACAAATACTGCTGCTTTCTTTAACTTGCCATTCTACACTTACAGTAAGTGATCACCGGAGCAGTTCTTCCACACAGTCCAAATATTTTATTTTACAGAAACAAATGTTGTGCTTTGCTTGCAGCTTATCATTTAAAAACATAATATAGGGTTCATTATTTTCGGTGCTGAGGTGCATTTGTCTTGTTCTTGTTTAGTGAAGAGTTTCCCAGTTTTCATGGATTACTCAGCAGTTTAGATATTCTGTAGCCTATACCCTCATAGCTACCCGAAATACTAGCCTGAAGGGATTGTGGAAATAACTAGGAGAGTTCTGCCAGACCTGCTCTTTCATTTGAGCACTCTTTGTGGTGTCAGTACATGTGTCTAACTCCACCAATAGCTAGATAATCTTTCCTTCTGGGACAGTCAACTAGCCCCATTTACCGCTGGCCATTTCTACACCAGTGTAGGTGCTTTGAGGAGCCACACTGATGTACATTTGTGAGTGTAAACTGTGCTGGAATCAAACCAGTGTCGCTCTTTTGCTCCTCTCCCAGACTGCTGAGCTGAGCTGGTGTGGTTGTTTTCAAGTGTAGTGTAAACAGAGGCAGTATAGCGCAGGGTTTAAGGCTCTGAGCTGCAAATCTGGTGACATCCAGCAGACCAGACCTGGGTTTGAATCCACAGCTTCCACTTACATACTGTGTGACCCTGAGCAAGTCACTTAACTTCCTTGTGCTCCCAAGTCGCACCTGTAAAAAACTTTCAACAGTGTGCTACTCCTAGTTAAACAACTAAAAAAAAAAAAAATGGTGGCCACTTCACACATCTTTACTGGATGGAAATTTAGCATCACTGTGCATTGGGGCACTCCTTGCAGGACTGCTCCCTGCTCCCACAATGCAGTTCACAAGCCACTGGACTAGAGGCCGATGTCGGTGTACACCACTGACTTCATAAACAACCAGGTGCAGACTGACATCAGTGCAAGCCACGTAAGCATTAATCCACAAGACAGCAGGGTTCTACTGTAGAATTAATCCATGCGGGGGCACAAGGCCGCAAGCTGTGTGCCTCCAACCACCCAGGTATGGATTAATTCTACAGTAGAGCCATGCTGTGAGTGGATTAATGTGCTTGTAACATGGTAAGTGCAGAAACAGGAAGTTATGCTTCATAACAGATTGTAACATGACATCCTATATTAGCAAGTACAATAAAACACTGACACAGACACAGGTAGTTAGAACATAGAATTATTGTATTGTACTGGAACAGGCTGATTTTCCTTTTAATATGGTGAGTACGACAGTGAACAGTGATTTAATTATTGATTACGTGCAAATGTGATCAACATTTCAGAATATGTGTTGATTTTGGCTGACTTATAGTACTTTTGTGAACTGTGGAATTGTCTCCATTTCTGCTGTGTTTGCTGTTTGGGATTTGGCTGCTGTGCATGATGGGAAATGCATATATTTAAGTGCACAGGAGATCTGAGTTCGGTGGTGAATGATAAAATTACAAGAGCAAGCATGGTTTATTGAGGAGCAACCATGGTTCTACTGTGGAGTTAATCCATGGTTGTAATGGTCACCTGTTGCTGTTTATCCAATCCATATTAGTTATTTTAGTTTCTTGTTTAGAGCCATGTTACAAAGTGATGTGTAACAGCCTGCTCAGTGTAAACATAGCTTTCTTAGGAGGTCCTGCCAGAAATACAATCATGCCATGGTCTTTGACAGTGACATCAGTGATCATAAAATTGTAGCCTGTGTAAGAGATATCAGAAAACTAAGCCTAACTCTAGATTTAGCAAAAAGATGCTTCAGACATAGCCAGCAGGAATACGTGCATGATCTCACAGCTGATCCCTGGTCATTTTGTTACCCTCTGATTGGAGGAAGCAGCCACAAATTTTAATGTCCTTTTCTAGTCAACAAAAATGTCCCTAGCGTTAAAAATAAATTAGGACCAGGTCTTGATCCTCCAATTGACTTAAGCAGCCTGTCACTGGTCAGTAATGCCACTCCTGAGATGTGCCCAGGCGATTGTTCCTCTAGAGCGGAATATTGAAGTTTTGGATGAGGAGGTGTTCGGGTGCTCTTGGGAATGCATCCAGCTACTGTTTATCAGACCCAGGGCCCACCCAACTGCTAAGTGGCTGTGGGGGCCCTGGATCTCACTTTTCAGAAACTGTTTCATATCAGCAGTGGTGAAACCATTCCTAAAGTCATCTCTGGACCCTGAAACTGTTCTAAATTACATGCCAGTCTTGAACCTTCCCTTATTGGGGAAGGTGATCATGAAGGTGGTAGTGACTCAGTTGGAGGCTCACCTGGAAAGGTATGACATCTGTAAGCCTCTCCAGTAAGGATTTACGCCCTCGACACAGTACAAAGACGCCACTCATCAAGGTGTTCAGTAATCTCCTCATGGTGATAGATACAGGGGATTGTTCCAGTCTTGTCCTTCTTGAACTCTCATCGGCATTTGGCATGGATGACCATGGGGTAATTATGGAATGTCTGAGGGGAACTACGTGACTCTCACTGGTACTATTTTGTGTTGGTTTGAATCCCACCTGTCCAGAAGAATGCAGCAGGTTGTCATGGGTAATTCCATCTTTGAGACAACTGTACTTGAATGTGATGTGCCTCAAGGCTTGATCCTGGCCCCCATGCTGTTTGTGTGTACATATTGTTATTGGGTGAGATAATTAGAAGGTATGGTCTGGAGTTTCACTGCTATGCAGATGATGCCCAGCTATGCATGTCATGTTTGCCTGATGGGACTGATACAGGCTCAGTGATGGGCCAATGTACTGAAAAAGATCAACAACTGAATGGTCACCAGATGGCTATGCCTAAATCCAAGCAAGGCTGAGGTGATCGGCAAACCAGGTCTCCGCTGGTCAACTATGGAAACTGTGACATCTGGTTGACATTTTAAATTTTGCCACCTTGGAGTTGTGTACATGGTTAGAAATCTGGGAGTTACTGTGGATTCCAGGTTTATCCTGGAGTACAAGTGTTGGCAGTTGTCCATAATGGTTTTTCCATCTATCACCTGGATTAAACCCTTTCAAGTGCCCAGTCACCCAGTAACAGTAGTCCATGCCTTCATCACATTCAGGTTGGATTTCTGTAACGTTCTCTACTTAGGGTTATCTGGTAGTTTGATGTACTGACTGCAGCTGGTCCAGAATGTGGCACTTTTGATCTCAGGACATTTTAAGAGAGCATATTACATTGATGCTGCATGAACTGCACTGGCTGCTTATTCAGTGGTGCCTCAGTTTCAAGGTATGCTTGTTGGTATATATGGCCCTACAAAGTTTGTGTCCTGGCTGGTTTTACCATGCCACAGCAACAACAGACATGGAGACATCCCCAACAGCGACAGCCACATTGTTGAGTGTCGATGTCTGTATGGTGTCGGGATGCCTCCATGTTTTCGATGAGGGGCTGCACTGCCCCTCCACACCACCAGTCTCTAGGATTCCAACTCAGAGTCGGAGTTGGACGGGGTGGGCGAAACACCCTGAGAGCAATCCCCTGGCCATGCAGAGACCATCACAGCGACATGCGGATTTTGCCCAAATCCTGTCACTATGATGGTCTTCACCATCGGGGAGTCGCTGCGGTGACAGTATACCGTCCTGGCTATCTGAAAGATCACAAGACCCCTCACATCAATCTGTCCTCTCCATTCCACTGATGCTGATCTCCTGTCTGTGTACGGTCCAGGCTGAAACTGCGTGGCCAGGCCTACTTTGTTTTTGCCTGTACATATTCAATCTGCCAGCATGGTGGTTGCTTTCAAAGAGGCCATGAGATCCCATCTTTCTGAACTAGCCTACTACCTGATTTGACCTTATAAATCGTTACTGAACCACAGCTAGCTAGAATGTGTTTTCCTCCGTTGCAGCTACTTTTATTTATAGATGGATTGATTATCTAAACAGTCTTACTGTATTTTGTACTTTTCTTGTTGTTTGTTTAAATGTACGATGCCCTGAGCCCCAGGAAAAGGGTGTCTAAGAAATATGACTGCCTTTCCTAGCCTTATCCTTTGTTTAAGCACAAATTAAAAATGGGACTACTTGAGGGGATATGCTATAGCATACTGCCAGAGCCAAAAATGGACAATGGCTGGATATTCTACAGACAGAAGAGCTATTTCAAGTACCATGTTAATCAGTGCCACAAAAGCAAACTACTATTGTACCTGAAAGTAGAAGAAAATGAAAGAGACCCTGCTAAATTCTGCAGAATAGTAAAGATGTTCAAGGAAAACCAAATTCAATCAACAATCCCACACAACTAACAAGCATTTGTCAATGCGAATGTTTGCTTGCTGGCATTGCTAGTGCAGGGTTAGAGAGATGCATAATAGGAATGGCAGTATTGAATGAATGCCACCCCCACCCCACCATGCAGAGACTGAAAGCGCTGGGGTGTGCCTTTGGGTCATCAGCCATAACGTTTATGCCACTCCACCTCACTCCACCCTGCAGACAGCGACAGGTAGTGCAGTGTGCTTTAGGGTCTTCGTCCATTATGCTCAACCCATTTCATAAGGAAATAAGCTGAGATGGGTGCAGTATAAGAGAATGGGGTGAACTTTAGGTCAAGACCCCAAGGCACACCTTGATGCCTGTCAGTGGCTGTAGGGTGGGTAGAATGCCGGAGCATCACGGCTGATGAACCTAAGTCACACACCTGACACCAGTCAGTCTCTACAGGGTGGGCGTATGGTTGGAAACCTTAACGCCCCAGACATTTATTGGTATTTTCATTCCAAATTTTCAAATGGGCTTTTGGGACCCCACCTCATGAACAGTGGCATTATCATTTCATTACTCAATCCTGAAAGATGATTTCGCACAGCAACTAGGCCATTTGGTGCCACAGGTGCGGAAACACATTTGGGCAGGATGTGAAAAATGACAACTGTACTTTTCATGAGGAGGTGTGGAAAAATGGCAATGCTGAAAATCTGGGTGAAAATATGAAAATTCAATAAGTTACGAGCATGTAGAAACTGCACAACGCATGCCCGTAACGTGGTATCATTTTGCACAAAATGTTTAAAGGAGAAGTCCACCCAGAATGTGCAAAACATATGTTATGTAGAGTGTTTTGATATGCATGTTAAATCCTAGTGTGTCCTTCCCTCTGTCTGCTATTAGGAGTTTTTGCTAAATTAGCCTGCTAGCTGTATGGTAGTTTTACGACCCTGGGGATCTCCATCACAAATAGGTTTATTGGCTTTCTTTCTCCTCGATGGACCCTGGCTCATGTGACACTGATGTAGCCATGCCCTTAGATTTAGCAGGGTCAGTCACAACTCAGCCACAAAGATAATACTTCTTTCAGAGAAGTCACACTGCCAGATTTTGGGTGAGTGTAATCATTAGTTTTTGACATTAGTACCTTGTCCTGCTATGTTACAACCTATAAGGTGATGTTCAATTTTACTACTTAGTACTGGTGCAAAACTGAAAGTGACTGAGAGGAATAGAGTAAACAGTGACATGATTCAAACACACACACACACACACACACACACACACACACAGCAGAACATAGCAGGACAAGGTACTGATATCAAAAATAATAATGATTACACTCACCCAAAATCTAGTAGTGTGTCTTCTCTGGAAGAAGTATTTTCTCTGTGGCTGAGCTGTGAGACCCTGTAACAAGACACTGGCTTCCTGCAGGGCAATTAGACATCACACCTTAGGGCACTCTGGGAAGACTAGAGGCCATCAAAGAAACCAGAATGGCAACCTCCAAGGGCAATAAAACAGGTAGGAAAGTTAGAAAAACATATCTCACAGCCAGAGGAAAAGAAAACACTGGGAACTGGTTAGAACACAGAAAAAAAGACTACTACATATCTTTTCAGATTTTAACATGGAGTTTTCCTTTAACATAGGTTTTATGGGACCTCCCTCATGAAAAGTGGCATTGTGATTTTTTTAATCCATCCCAAAGTTGATTTCACACAGCAACCACGCCATTCTGTGCCACAGGTGCAAAACACATTTTCGGGCAGGATGTGAAAAATGACAGCTGTACTGTTCATAAGAGGTGTTAAAAATGGCAATGTTGAAAATCTGGAGTGAAAATATGAAAAGTGAAGGTTAGGAGTGTGCGTAGAAAATGTGCAATGCACACTCAAGCGTGGTCATTTTTGAATTTTTCACCAAATTTTCAATATAGGCATTTTAGGACCTCTGCTCCTGAACAGTGTCACTGTGATTTTCTTAAACTGTCCGAACACTGATTTCCCACAGCAACGCGCTATTCTGCACGAACGATGAAAACACATTTCGCCAGGATCTGAAAATGACAGCTGTACTGTTCATAAGTAGGTGTGCAAAATGCCAATGTTGAAAATCTGGAGAAATATTACAAATTTGAAGGTTACAAGTGTGCATGGAAACTGCAGAACGAGGCTCGTAACACAGTCATTTTGGGAATTTTTTCACCAAATTTGCAACATGGTTTTGAGCCCACCTCATGAACAGTAACACTGTTGTTTTGTTGATCGTCCCAAAGGTGATTGCACGAGTGACCACAAAATCACCTTTTGGGATCGAATAACCCATGACAGTGACTGAATTCATGAGGAAGGGTCCCAAGAACCCCATGTTGAAAATTTGGTGCCAAAAGTCTAAAAATGGCGAGATATCCACATAAGTTGAAAAAATCAATTTATGCCATTATAAAGCTTACCTTCATTTCTTCAGTTCACGGTTGGCTTTGAAGAGTGCAGGCGTGTTCCAGGTCCTCCGAAAGATCACGCCGGGCTCTGGAGGTCAGTATGAGGTAGGGGTATGGGGAGGTGGGGCAATGAGAAGGTGGATGCGGGTTGGGGGAGGAGGTAAGAGACTCAACGCAGGGATCGCTTTCTTTTACAGTTTTTTTTTTTTTTTTAAAGATGACGGGACTTTGGCATGCTGAGTGGGCCCCAGCATGCCACCTGGATGTTTGTTTTGGGAGGAAGCCGGATGGGGACTGGGCACCCCTGTCGGTCATACAGTGTGCAGGTGAGCGATGAGCATGTTGGGGTGGCTCCCAGCGTGCTATCTGGGTGCTTGTTGGGGGTGCTGGAGCTGATGAGGATTGGACACCTCCATCGCCATACAGTGTGCTTGGGTGGGGGAGGAATCTGCCGAGGGGGATTGGGCACCGACATACAAACAAATTGGGGGAGGGCACCATGCTGATGGGGACTGGGCTACCCGGTTGGCAAATGAACTGGGGAGGGCATGCCGACAGGGGATTGGGCACCCCCATCGGCTTCACCAGGGACTGTGAGGCGGTGCCTGTCCGTCGGCTTCCTGGGGACTGTGAGGAGCCGACAGAGAAGCCGTCACCATGTTTATTGAAAGGGGACACCACAATGCAGCTGTAATTGACTGCTGCAATCAGGACCCTGCAAACACAGCTGATTGTGTAGTGACGGGCGCTCCCTGATTGCAGCAGTCAGCCTTTTGAGCATAGTAGTGCAGCTCATTAACTGCCATCATCAACAGCATGCTCCTCTATTAGCCCGGCAGAGACCAGCCCAAAACGGACTGCTGCCATTCACAACAACACCGTTGCCTCACAACCTGCTTCTGAAGGAAGATGACTAATGTGTTTCTTGTGCATGCGTGCAAGCAAACACAAAAATCAATAATTATCACTGAGAAAGAACAGTTACATACTTACTGTAACAGTAGATTTTGAGAGAATCTCTTCCATTAGGACACACCTTTGGAACTACAGCTGTCAGTCACTAGGACCACATGGAAACTTCTGCTAGCTGGGACACCCATGACGATGTCGTGTCAGCATCTACGAAATGTGAGCAGCCCCATCAATTCTCAGTTCCCTGCTGGAAACTAGGCTCGAGGACCGTCAGCCATGGGGAACCAGGAGATCAGACCAGCACCAAGCATACAAGGTGATACATAGTGATGGATATAAAGACCATGGATTAGGATCAGGCACGATATCTGATGATGTCATCACTAAACCAGAAGGGGATGGAGGGAGGGAGGGACAACATGGCCTAATGGAAGAGATTCTCTCAAGATCTACTGTTACAGTAAGTATGTAACTGTTCTATCTTCTTCAACGATACCGCCTCCATTAGGACACACCTTGGAATGAGTCCCAAGCAGCCCAAACGGCACTGAGACGGTACAGTGTGATGCCTTTAAGACAGGAGGCCTTGCAGTACAGCAAGCCCAAAGACAGCACGTCCATGAGAGACGATATCCAGACTGTAATGTTTAGTGAAGGTGTGGACAGTGCTCCATGTGGTTGCAGCACAAATGTCAGCAGCAGGGACATTTCTGAAACAAGCAGTAGAGTGGAAGTAGTAGTAAAACAACTTTATTTATACAGGCAAATATTTGACAAGCAAATATACATCATAGGGCCAAAAAGCCCTGTTTTGAAGGTGATCCTGTAATTAGCATAGTAGTTACAGCACAGGTATATGGACTAAAAATACACATACAACATACAAGCTAATAATTTACAGAACAATCAACATGGTCTCAAAGTATTTGTTCAAAGACACTGATATAAACCCTAATTGCAGTGACACTATGCAATTTCGGTTTAACATATTGTCTGTACAGTACGAGTCCACAGACAGTTTCAAGCCTCTCCACTATGTTCCAAGCAATCGCTGTCCAGTATTTAAAGGTCATCTCACCAAATTTGTTTCTGGTCTTATGGATCTTCATTCTCATATTATTCTCCTCAGGCAAAAGTTATGGCTTGCCACTCTATTGATCTTACTAGTCTAGTGGGCTCACCAAATTTTAAGCTTCTGAAGAGGAGTATAGCCCAAGTGTTATCTCTTTTTTTTGGAGTGAGCTGCAGGCTAGGTCACGGTAAAGTGCACAGTGGTGAGCATTAAAGCTGCTCTAGTGCCAGTATAGCTATTTTTGCAAATCAGATCCAGCCTATACAGTGATGTTTTGTGTGCTATTATTGAATATGTGGCTTCCATAGTCTAAGAGGGGAACCAGCAGCTGGTTAGCCACTGTCACATGGTCTTTTCCAGTCAAGCAATAAGATGCCCGCCTCATGGCTCCCAGCTTTCTCCCATCTTATTTACTAAAGAATCAATATGGAGCTCAACGTTTAGGTGGTCGAATTCACACCCAGGTCCTTATAGCTTGGTACCTGGGATAGAATCCAGCCATCTCTTGTCCTAACTTCTAAAGTTTTAAGTTGATTTGCTTTGTTTCTCCTGTTTGGTCAGAATAACATGCATTGAGTTTTTTTTAAGTTCATGAGCAGCACTTTAGATGCAAACTACTGCTCCAGCCTGTTGAACTCGGCCTGGAGTTTAGTCTCAACTTCTTGGGGATTTATTCCTCTGCTATTATTACAGTGTCGTTAGCATATAGTTATATGTGTACAATGGACAGATCTAGGAAGATTGTTCATATACTAAAACATCAGAGGCCCAGTACAGATCCTTGGGGTACGCCCTGGTTATTGGTGCCAGATAGTACAGTTACATAAGAACTTACGTAACAGTAGATCTTCGAGAACAGCTCTTGCAACAGGTTACACCATTAGGACTGAAGCTGACGGGCAACAGGACTATGGAAAATTCTAGCTAGCTATTTTTCAGGGGACCGACCCGACATCAGTCACGCCGGCGTTGGGCTAGTACAGAACAGGCGGTCCCGCCCAGATTCTCAGTTCTCCGCCGGAGACTTCCTCGCCGCAGGCTGACATCGAAATGAGAGACCGGAGGATCCACCAATAGAAGACAAAGGGAAAATTCTGTTAGTAAAGGCTTAGGCCATGCCTCCTCCAAGGGGAAGGTGGGCGGAACGAATTGCTGCAAGAGCTGTTCTCAAGATCTACTGTTACGGTAAGTTCTTACATAACTGTACTATCTTACTTGAGACACAGCTCTTGCAGCAGGTTACACCATTAGGACTGATTCCCAAGCAGTAACACTGCAAACATTCTGGGAGGAGGAAACTAGAAAGTACATTCCAGGTCCTGAATCTAGGACAGGAGACCCTGTAGCACAGCCAGGCCGAAGCCGGCTCTTCGCCGTGAAGCGATGTCCAGGCTATAATGCCTGATAAATGTATGTACAGAGCTCCAAGTGGCTGCAGCACAAATGGCAGAAGTGAGACGCTTCAAGTGCTGCACAGGAGGTAGCCACTCCCTAGTGGAATGGCCCTGGACCGAACCCGAGGGGCTTGTGTTTGATATCATAACAGTATGAGATGCACTGGACAAGCCAGTGAGACAGGGACTGTTTAGATACTGGTTGGCCCATCACCCTTTCAGTAAAGGAAGCGAAAAGTTGCTCCGATTTGAAGCTGCTTAGTTCTGTTCAGGTAGTACCTTAAGCTGCGATGAACATCCAGGGTGTGAAGCAGCACTCTCCTCTGTTAGAATAATTAGGAAGTAGACCGCAGGTCAATATCCTGATTGAGAGTGAGTCACGAAACCACCTTAGGCAAGAATTTAGGATTCGTCCTCAGGGATACTCTGTCTCGGTGGAAAATTAAAAAGGCTCCTTACACATAAGAGCATGGAGCTCAGAAACTCTTCTTGCTGACGTAACAGCAACCAAAAACAACGTTTTCCACGACAGAAAACGCAGCTCGCAATCCGCAGCAGGTTCAAAAAGGGGAAGCGTGAGTTGTTCCAAGACAAAGAGCAAATCCTATGGAGGCACAGGGTCCTTAATGGGTGGCCTAAGATGTAACACCCTCTCAGGAATTTCCGACAGGCATCTAATTGTGCCACTGTGGCTGTCCCACCGAAGGTGATAAGCTGAAATGGCACAGAGGTGCACCTTAATAGAGGAGTAGGCGAGACCCGAACGGAAAGGGAGAGCAGGTACTCTAACACCGCTTTCACCGGACAACCTAAAGGGAAAGGCTGCGTGTTTGCGACCATAGACAAAACGGGCGCCATTTCATGGCGACGTCAGACAAG
Organism: Neoceratodus forsteri; assembly: GCA_016271365.2. Lineage (NCBI taxonomy): Eukaryota > Metazoa > Chordata > Ceratodontiformes > Ceratodontidae > Neoceratodus > Neoceratodus forsteri. Next base: position 746,719,686 of record CM057456.1, on the reverse strand, counting down.
CATCGCTTTCTGGCTGCAGAAAGAACTTCCGCAATCTCTCAAGCAGACCCCATGTCGCGAAAATGGCTATGTCTCTAGGAGCCATGCATGCAGGTTCAGTGAGCGTAAGTCCGGTGGACCAGTGAACCCTCCTCCTGAGACAAGAGATGGGAGCTGAATGGCAACGGGAGCGGAGGTTCCCGCATAGCTGTATTGTAAAGGGGAAACAGATCTGTCTGGGCCAAAAAGGAGCCATCAGGATCATTGTAGCATGCTCCTCGCGCAGTTTGAGAAGAACCTCGGATCAACGGGAAGGGAGGGAAAGCGAGAGAATCTGTCCGCCCAGGAGAGGGACAACAGCGTCTCGCCAGAAAACACCAGGCCCTGGATCTAGCGAGCAAAAATTTGGCAGTTTTTGCTGGATGGGAAGCGAACAAGTCCAATTCTGGTGTTCCCCATTGAAGAAACAGATCCTCTGCTACCTCCTGGAGAAGTTCCCACTTGTGGACTCTGGCCTGGGAGCGACTCAGGCCGTCTGCAATTGTGTTGTCCACCCGGGAACATGTACTGCGATCAGGTTTTGCGCCGTGTTGGATTACCCAATCCCACACCCTCATGGCCTCCTGCAAGGGGGTAAGAGTGTGCGCCTTGTTTGTTGAGGTAATACATCACCGCCTTGTTGTCTGTCTGAAGCAGAAGAGTACTCGGAGGGATCTCTGACTGAAATGCCTGCAGGGCATAAAGGACCGGCCTCATCTCTAGGACGTTGATATGGAGGTGGCCTCCTGAGGGGTCCACGCTCCTGGGACTTCACCCGTCCAGGTGTGCTCCCACCCAGACCTGAGGCGCCTGTGGTGAGGATTACCTCCGGGACGGGCGCTATAAACGGGATGCCCAAGAGAGTGTCCCTGGGTCTAGCCACCACTGCCAGTCTCGAATCACGGGATTCGTGATTCTGACCGGATGCTGCATGTGGTCTTGCCTTTGGTCCCATTGCACTTTGAGCATCCACTGAGTTACCCGCATGTGGAGCCTTGCGAAGGACAGTAGGAATGGCCGCAGCCATATGTCCGACAAGCGAAGGACCGATCTGGCTGGGCGGTCTTGTTCGACTAAAGCTCCCTGATGAGGGATCTGATGCGCTCCGCTGTGTCGCCTGGAAGAAATGCTCTTCCTTGAACGGTGTCCAGCACTGCGCCTATGAATTGCAGCTTCATAGACAGTACCAAGAGAGACTCGTGGTTGATTAGGATACCCAGAGATCGAAACAGGTCCTGGTACTCTGGATTGCCTGTAACAATGCCTCTTTGGAGGCTGCCATGAGAAGCCAATCGTCCAGGTGCGGAACACATAATGGCCCTGTCTCCTTAGAGACGCTGCCACGACTGCCATGCATTTGGTAAAGACCCTGTGCCGATGACAGTCCGAATGGAAGGCTCGAACTGAAGATGATGGCCGAGAAACTCAAGTGCAGGAACCTCTTGGCGCTTGAGCTATAGGGATGTGCAGATAAGCATCCTTCATATCTAGAGACGCTAAAAGGCATCCTGCTTCAGCATGGGATAAGACCCGGAAGAGTTACCATGCGGAATCTTTTGTAGGCGACTGACAAATTGAGGTCGCTGAGGTCCAGAATCGGACGGAGGTCCCCTGTCTTTTTGGAACCAGGAAGAAATGGGAATAGTATCCTTGTCCTCTCTGGTTCTCTGGGACGTACTCTATAGCTCCCTTTGCAGGAGCGTGAGTACTTCTTGCCTGATCAATAACTCGTATGACCGGTACCGGAGAGCAAAGGAGGCCTCAGAGTGGCTTTTCCCGAATTCTATAAAGTGGCCTCTTCTGACCAATGTAGAACCCACCTGTCGGTGGTTATAGTCTGCCATCCTGGCAGGAAATTGCAATGCAACCCCGACCATAACGTCCCATTGATCCTGAGGGCGGGCCAGGAAGGAGTCAGGCTGTGGCGGCTGAGGGTCCCGCTGGCTGGACCGGCTTAGGAGTCGCTGGCTTGACCTGCAGGGTTGTTTCTGGGCTCTGCGAAACCGGAGCCCCTTTGTTGTGGAACCGGGACTGTTGTCTCTGCATCCGCCCACGAATCGGCTCTGGTTCCTACGAAAGGAACTAAGCTTGGGTCGGCACATGGCCTGAACTGACCTCACCGCCTTCCCGGCCTCTTGGAGTTTGGTAATTATCTTCTCTGAGGGCTTACCAAACAAAACTTCTCCCTCGAATGGGGCGTCCATGATGTTTTTCTGGACGTCCGGGTAAAATCGGAGACGCGGAGCCAAGAGTGTCTCCGGAGGCATACGCCTGAGGCTGCTGCTCAGGCCAAGGAGTCCGCGGAGTCGCATGCGGCTCAGTAGCATTGGGTTCCCACGCCTGAACCCGTATGGAGGAGCTGCAACATCTCCTCCTTCTGCTCACCTTCCGGCAATTTTTCAGCCGCATCCAGACCCTGCTCCCACAGGGCATTTTGGAACTACACCATGTGGGTCAAATAATTCAGGGATCTGATGGCACAGGTAGCGGAAGCATACGTCGACGCCTGCCCATGGCGTCCAGCTGTTTGGACTCTGGGTCGGTGGCAGGGTGCTCAAATGTTGCGGTCTCTGGGACCGGTCTGCGAGAGGCTGTTATGACCAGAGAGTCGGCCTGAGGATGCTGAGTCAAGTACTGGTCTTCTCTTGGAGCCTTGTACAAGCGGTCAGCCTTCTTCGGCATCACTGGAGGCGAATGGACACTTCCACGCTGCCTTGGTGACGCCCATGAAAGTGTCTACCAAGGGTGGCACCACCACAGGCTTAGGGGTCCCTCTGCCAAGATACTTCGCATAGGCGTAGCCTTCGGGTCTAACTCTTCGCGATCCCATCCCATGTTCTCTTGGATGTGTCTCATGATATCCGAGAACAAGGGTCATCCGGAGGAGACCTTGGCAGCTCACGTGGGTCCGGAGAAGGGATGGAGAGGGAGATGGGGATCTGGATGTTGAACACTCTGATCCCGTGTCCTCCGTCAAGGCGAGCGCGGCGTCTTCTGGGTCTCTTGGGACTGGGTGACCTAAAGAGGATCTGGACGGAGGTCTCCTTTGTCTGGCCTCCCTTGAGGGGTTCTGGGCCCCGGGAGGAGGTAACCGCCTGCTGACCCAGATGGGGAAGGGGCGCAGGAACCGGAGGATCAACTGGTGTAGGAGGAGGAGGAGGAGGCGGAGGTGGAGTGGGGACCATGTCCTTTTCATTGTATCCCACCAGTAAGGAAAAGCTCCTTCACCTCTGAAAAGAAAGGCCCGACGACGGCCCGGGCGCCGTGGATGGTCGCCGGTCCCGCGCCGGCTCCACAGGGGCTCGGGTTGCGGTGAGGGTTCCTGGGAGTCTCAACAGGACCGGATCGCCCGCCTGGTCCTCGGGCTGAGTCAACTCCTCCTCAGTGATGGTCTCCTGACCGGCGTCCAGTCGGGCGTCAGGGTCCTCTTCGATTGAAGCGCGCGTCGGTCCCCTACCGGCGTCCAGTGATAAGTTGGCCTGGCCGCGCGACGGTCTTCTGACGGACGACGGCTCTGTGGACCTGTGGTGAGAAGCCGACGTCCGGGCGAACCGACGCCGGGTCCAATGGCCTCTTAGTGAGGTGAGCTCCTTGGTCTTCCGCTGGGGAGGATGAGGCAAGGAGGCGGACCTGACGCCGGGTTCAGAAATGGCGGGAACCTGACTTGTGATGGTGGTGATGATCCCCGACTCGCCAGGGCCTTGAGGACAAGGAAGGCCTGGGAGTCTTGGCCTGAGAAGAGGAGCCTGAAGATTTTCTCACCGCAGCAGGGGAGGCTGAGAGCTGGCCCGGAAGGAGAGCGGTCGGACCTGGAGCCGGAGTTGCGCGAGTTGGAGGCCCTAGACGGGACCTGGAAGAGGCCTTCTTCCTGTGCTCTCAGCATGCTTGCGGCCGCCTGCTAAGAATCCCCCGAAGCCATGGTCTTGAGTTGTTCCTCGAGCAGGAACGCCTGTAGGGCCTTCTGCGACGGATCCAGGTTCTGCTGTTGAAATCCTGGCAAAGGAGCAGGACCGTGTCGTGGTCTGGGGCCTAGGCACCGGACACAGGCCGAGCGCGGATCCTGAACGGGACCCGCTTCCCACAGGCGCATTTCGAGGAGTGACCGAGGTCGGAGAGGACATCAGAGAAAGGCTGATTGAAGAGAACGACTTCCGTGAGGGAAAAATCTCACCACGCTGCGCTGCCAGAAACTGAACCGAAGACCGAGACATGCAAGTCGACGCGGAAAGAACTGGGGAATCTGGGGACAGCCCTTATGTATCTACGCCTGACGCCGGAGGGCGACCGACGCCATGGGCGGTCCCGCTGAAGACGGCTAGCTAGAATTTTTCCATGGGGTCCTGATGCCTGCCGGCTTCAGTCCTAATGGTGTAACCTGCTGCAAGAGCTGTGTCTCAGTAAGATCTGAATTTATGTTTCAATGGATACCATTTGGGAACGATTTTCTAATCGATCTGAACCAAGCCAGGGGTTCGTCCTTTATTTTATTTATTATTAAAAATTGATAACCGGAAAGGTACACTGAGCTGAAGCTCGCTTTCAAGGCGTGACCCAGGTACAGAACGCATACAGAAGTGAGAAGAGTTTTACAACGTAATTTCAAAAGACACAGTATACACAACCATATTTCATACTGTACATGAAATTTTTACATTCATAATGGAGTCAGCCAGTATATGGAAATAGTGTTCAGGACTGCTGCAAAACACGTATCTTAAGGTGGTGGGGTTTAGGTATGTTCTGGGAAATATTTGGGCAATTGGAGCAGGGTGGGGTGGGGAGGAGCCTGAGCAGTTTTTGGCTGAAAGAGAGGAGGACTGGTGCAGGTCAGAGGGAAGGCTGTTCCAGATAAGGGGAGCCAGTGCAAAAGGCAGCTTTGCCTGAGACATTTTGTGGGTGAGGGATGAGAAGAGTGCAAGTCCTGTGTCGGAGAGGTAATCAAGGGAGTTTGTTTGGGCCAGGTGGGAAGTGAGGGGGGGGGGAGTCAACCAGAATTTTGCTATGAGGGAGATGCTGTGGATGGTTCTACTGTGGGAGAGTGGGGCAAGGGAGAATGGAGCGAGAGGGTGCAGTGGTGAGTGCGTGGGGGAGGCAGTGGCAAAGTGGCAGAAAGAGTTGAGTAGAATGTCCAGTTTGGAGAAAGAGATGAGGTTGGGGCCATTCCATAAACAATATCGGCATAATCCAACACTGGCAAGATTATTTACGTACAAGCTTGCACTGGGTGGGAAAGGGTAGGCTGACTTTGTGCCGATATAGGACAACAAAGTTTTGGCTGGAGTTTGGCACAGATAGACTCAATGTGGTGGTGAAACTTAGGTGGCTATCCAGCCAGACACCTAGGTATTTGAAAGCTGGGACAAATTCCAGGAGGAGCTGTCACAGTGGTGATCACAACGGGCGGGAGAGCTAACTCTGTCTTGATCCAAAACCATGGTGACAGTTTTATAGGTATTTAGTTTTAGATTCTTTTCCAGGAACCAGGGCTGGACTCGTTTGAAGTCAGCCTGAGACTGGGAAAGACGCTTGTCGTGAGGGAAATGCCAGAGGCAAAGATGATAGTGTCGCCTGTAAAGATGCACATTTTATTTTTATTTTAGTGTTTGGTAACTGGGTAGTGGCCTACTAGGCACAAGTGCCTGTTTCAGGGCGACCTGGGAGCACTGGGTGGTTAAGGACTTGCTCAGAGTCACACAGTATGCAAGTGAGGTTGTGAGAATCAAACTCAGGTCTGGTCTGCTGGATGTATCAAGCTTGTTCACACCTCATTCCTTTAACCTCTAGGCTATACTGCCAGCTTTTTGCCATATTTGAGGAGAGGCAGACAGAAGGAAGGTCATTAATGAAAGAGAGAAGAGGATGGGGCCGAGGCTAGAGCCTAGGGGACACCAGATAGGATAGGGAGGAGGGAGAGGGTGTCGCCTATTTGAACTGACTGTAATCTATTTAGGAGGTATGAGCAGAACCAATCAACAGCAGGCTGGGCTGTGCCAAGGGAGCAGAGTTTGTGGAGTAGCAGTGGGTGGGAGATGGAGTCAAAGGCTTTTGACAAGTCAATAAAGATGGCAACAGAGGTTTGGCTTTGATCCATGGCCAAGAAAAGAGTGGTTACTCGTAGCAGAGAGGTGATGGTGGAGTGGTGCTTGGAAACCTGACTGCACGGGTGAGAGGGAGTTATTTAAGGAGAGGAAGTCTGACAGTTTGGACAGTATGAGGGATTCCAGGACCTTTGCAAGAGAGGGAGGAGCGAGATGGGCCTGTAGTTCCCAAGTAAAGAGGATCTCCACCTTTGTGCAGAGGGATGATCTTAACCAGTTTCCAGGCAGTGGCAGATATCGTAGTAGTCTGAGGTGAAACCCGTCAGGTATGGATTTCGATTGGTTTAGGGCGGTGACTGCTTTGAAGACTTCCTATGGCATGAAAGGAGGAAAAGAGGAACCAGGGTAGGGGGAGGTTGGTCAGTAGGACCGTGGTTGGGTGGGGGGCCGGGCACAGTACAGGAGGCTAAGAATTTATTGAAGAGCTTGTTACAGACTCTGGGTCTGAGACGGATCTGCCATCAAAGTTCAGGACTGGACATGCTTGCTTAGGCCAGGGGGGTTGAGAAGGGAGTTGATCCCCTTCCATACAGGGGCATACAGAACCCCAGTGTAGAGGGAGTGAAGGAGAGAGGAGTATGGGCGATGCAACAATGGACTCGTGGAAGAAAGAGCAGGCTTCCTTGAATATTATAGAGCATGTGATAGATTGCCTGACGACAGTGCTACACCTCTGCCTCACTTTCCACGGTCTTGGCAGAATACACTGAAGTCAAGAAAATAGCAAGAGAGGAGTCGGGTTCTGGGAGCCAGCCAGGATTCCGTGATGCAGAGTATGTCGGGCGGTACTGGGCACCCATAAAATGAGGGCATCCAGTTTAGGGAGGAGGCTCCTTGCGTTGAAGTGAAAATCTACGGAGGCCCATGGGGAGAGAGCCTGGGGTGTGGTAGGAGGGTAGTCCAGAAGCAGCAGGGGGTGGGGCTGTGGTAGGTCTGGGCATTTCAGGGCCAGGGTTAGGGTGTATGTCACCTGCTAGGAGCAAGAGGAGAAGGGAGGGAGGAGAGTAACAGGGGCGCTTGGTCAGTGGGACTCCATCTGGAGGGTAGTCTGTGGAGGTTAAGGCAATGGAAAAGTGCCTCAAGGTTGAGGAGGTTTGGGGGAGCAGTGAGGGATGTGTGGATGGGGATGGTTTAAGGTGGTGGGGAGGGGTGGAGTGTGGTGAGGGGAGAGAGGGAAGGTGTCAGCATGGGTGAGGGCCAGTAGGGCGGAGGGTGTGATGACTCGTGGAAGATGGAAGGAGTGGTGGAAACACGGGTGGGGGTTGAGGGGTCGGCAGTAAGGGAGCTATCATGAGGGGCAGCAGGGTACTAGGATGGGTGAGCTTCTAGAGAAAGCTGAGGAGCAGGGTTAGAATCATTATGGTTAAAGTTGGCAGGTAGAAGGAAAAAGTGGACTGCAAGCAACAGCGGCCACTAGAGGCAAGAGCAGATATTCTGCAGATGGAAAAGTACACTGACAGGTTTTGGCAGTCACATGACGTCTGCTATATATCTGATAGTCTACCAAGGGTGGTGGTGGGGTCTTTCCAGTCGGCGTGGAGACCACTTTGATCGTACCTGTGCTGGAAGCTGGAGAGCTGTGGGGAGGCTCTGTTTCTGCCCTCGAAACCCTCCGGGGAGCCAGCCAGAATCTGGAAGCGGAGAGAAAGAGTTTAAGTACAGGCACAGGTATGCTTGTTCAGCGAGGGGGGCTGCAGGGCAGGTTGGGGTGGGGGACTCGGGACAAAAGACTTTACTGTGGCTGAACAAATTGATCTGCTGGTTACTGAGTTGCATTTTTGCTGTATTTTTGCTGCTGGGCTAATTCGGATTAAGGGAAAAGACCAACTCAAAAGATAAGTGAGCAGGCAGCACTATATATTTTCCAGGACAGAGTCTGATTTAAACTTGCTTTAAACAACAGAAAAATAAACAGTGATCTGCTGAAAGGCAGTTAGTCAATTTAAGTTCAGCACCACTTCCACAAATACAGCCTGCAAAATGCTGTATGGCAACAGAAATTAGCACATAAAGCAGGTTAAGCTTTGATTATATGGGTAAAAGCAGGCTAGTGGCAATATTAAATCAGGAGGCAGGTTTTATTTATTTATTTATTATTTTCTCGGATTACAAATACCTTTGAGCAGAAACTGCTCGCTTACAAAGGTTCCACGTCAAAGGATGAGGGTCAACATACATACAGAGGTAGTAAAGAATGCACAATAAACAACCAAAACAACTAAAAGAAAAATAAAGATACTCAGTTATAACATACAGTACTTTGAGATAATATTCATATAACGAGCACTTGGTAGGCAGCTGGCTGCGGTAACAATAAGAGATGAGGCACCATAGGCAGTTAGTATTGCAGGCGTGCGACTGGGAGAGGAAGTTGGCAGGCTAATGGGCCACTGTCCGATGGTGGTGGAAACTGTCTTGTACCAGTGGAGATGCTGAAGCAGGAAAGGAGTCACAAGGAAGGCCCAGTGCCAGAGGGAATGAGACTGGGAAAGGCGGGCTGTGAGACATGAGTGAGCTGGGAGGTGTTTAGAGATCTCTGTTCAGAGAAGCAGTCACATTGAGTGGTAGAGGTGAGGTAAAGTTTGAGATTCCTTTTGCAGGGTCCAAGTGTAGTAGGGAAAGTGCTTCTTTATTGGGAATTGAAGCATTGAGCGGCTCTATAGATAAAGGACCGCTGACCCATGGAGTGCGACATCTGGGAACCTGAAAGGTTAGAGATTGGGCACCATGGGTTTGTTGAGTGCCACTGAAGGTAGTAGGAGTGTGCTAACACCAGGTGGCATGAGACAGAGGAGAATCTTTGGTAAGTAAGCAGGTCTGGTATTGTATTCTGCTGCGTAGGGGTAGCCAGCTGGCCTGTGCATAGAGGTCACAGGTGTGAGTTTGTTGGGCTGCACCCGTTAGTAGTCTACAGGCTTTGTTGAGAGAAACTGAGATCCTCGGAGGGCACTTGTTGAGGCAGAGCCATAGATGGCAAGGCCGTAGTCAATGATAGAGGTGACAGAGCTGTAGATGGCTAGTTTAAGGCATCCGCAAGCATAAATAGAAACACAGAATTTGACGGCAGATAAGGACCGCTTGGCCCACCCAGTCTGCCCATTTCCCTGCCTACTGGATAAGCTGCAGATCCTAGTTAACCAGCAGCCTACTTCTTCCTACCCCACCCCTTAGAATTGCCTTATGACTGTCCCATGTATGCTTGAATTCCACCACTGTTTTTGACTCCACTACCTCCTCCGGAAGGCCGCTCCATACATCCACAACCCTCTCTGTGAAAAATACTTCCTTAAATTACCTCTGACCGCCCCTCTATCTTCAAATTGTGCCCCTTGTTCTTGCACACCTCTTTTTGAAAGATGCTACCCTCTTGGACTTTGTTGATTCCCTTGAGGTACTTGAAAGTTTCTATCATGTCCCCTCTCCCTCCTTTCCTCGAGGTTATACATATTAAGCTCCTTTAGTCTCTCTTCATATGTCTTCTGGTGCAGACCCTGCACCATTTCAGTTGCCCTCCTCTGGACAGCTTCCATCCTGTCTATGTCTTTCCGAAGACTGGGTCTCCAGAACTGCACGCAGTACTTCAGATGGGGTCTGACCAGCTGTCTGTACAGAGGATAATAACTTCCTGTTTTCTACTGGTGATGCCTCTCCCTATGCATCCCAATATCCTCCCAGCCCTCCTTGCTGCCCTCTCCATTGCTTGCCCACCTTTAGGTCATCTGATATGACTACCCCCAGGTCCCTTTCCATTTCTGTTGTCGTTAGTATCTCACCCCCATTGTGTACTCTTCCCGGGTTTTTGTTTCCCAGGTGCATTACCTTACACTTCTTAGCATTGAATCTAAGCTGCCATACATTTGACCATTCCTCTAACCTTGCCTAGTCCCTTTTCATCCTTTCCACCCCACCTTGTGCATCAACTCTGTTGCAGATCTTTGTGTCATCTGCAAAGAGACATACTTTTCTTCCAGTCCCTCTGCAATGTCGCTATAAAGACATTGAAGAGGACTGTCTAATACTGAACCTCATGGTACCCCACTAGTAACCCCTTTCATCAGAGTGGACTCCATTTACTATTACTCTCTGTGTCCTATTTTCCAGCCAATTTTTTACCCAGGCTGTCATCTTGGGTCCCACTCCCAGGCTAGCTAACTTGTATATTAATCTTTTGTGTGGGACTGTGTCAAATGCCTTGCTAAAGTCTAGGTAGGCCATGTCCACAGCCCCTCCCTGATCTACTACTTTGGTCACCCAGTCAAAGAAATCTATCAGATTTGTCTGACATGACCTTCCTGCTGTGAATCCATGCTGCCTTGGGTCCTGTGCCCCTCTGGCCTCTAGATACTCGACAATTCTTTCCTTCAGAAGTGATTCCATCATTTTCCCTACCACTGAGGTTAAACTAACAGGTCTGTAGTTTCCTGCTTCTGCCTTGCTCCCACTTTTGTGAAGGGAATCACATCTGCCCTCCTCCAGGGCCTCGGGTACCACCCCATCCTCCCATGATTTGTTAAACAGGGTAGTCAGTGGTGTCACTAATTCTACCCTTAGTTCTTTTAGAATTCTGGGATGAATCCCATCAGGCCCCATTGCTTTGTCCACCTTCAGTTTTAACAGTTCTTTTCAGAACCCTTTCTTCTGTAAATGGGCTGGTATCAACTTCTGTATCCAGTGTGTTTCTACTGTTTGTTCTAGGTACCCCCTTTGTAAATACTGAGCAAAAATATTTGTTTAGTATCTCTGCCTTTTCTACAGTCTTCCTCTGCCCACCCTCCCCCCTTATTAACCCTCACTATCCTCCCTTGGTCTTCCTTCGCTCCCTGATGTACCTATAAAAGGTTTTATCCTTCTTAACTGAGTTGGCTATCTTTTCCTCGGTTTGGGCCTTTGCTGTTCTGACTGCCTTCCCAGCTTCCTTTTGCTTTAACTGATACAGTTCTCTGTCCTGCTCCTTCTGTGAACTTTGTACTTCCTGAAAGCTTTCTTTTTCTTTGAACCTTTACTGCCACTTCCTTTGAGAACCATAGTGGTTTCTTACATCGCTTAGTTTTGTTTATTTGCTTCACACAAAGGCTTGTTGCCTCTGTGATGGCAGTTTTATTATTCCCATTATTCTTCCACCCTCCTTCATGCCCATTTGCTAGTGCATTCCTTAGGCACTTACCCATTTTGGCAAAGTCAGCCTCCTAAAGTCCAGTACCTTTGCCTTTGTATGGCTTGACTCTCTATTGCTGTGTTTATTGTGAACCATACTGTTCGATGGTCGCTAGTTCCCAGATGGCTACCCACTTCTACATATGCGATCCTCTCTTCATCTCCATTTGAGAGAACCAGGTCTAAGATTGCTCCCTCTTGGGTGGGCTCCAATACTAGTTGTCACGGCATGCCCCTGTAGGGCATCTAGAATAACCCCACTCTTCAAGTGGCTGCGCAACTGCACTCCAGTTAACATCTGGCATATTCAGATCACCCATCAGCAATATCTCCCTTTTTGCCATACTAAGTATACTTTCTATCATTTCCTTGTCCATTTCCTCCCCTGAGAAGAGGTCTGTATACACCCCTATGCGGATTGTGGTGCCATTGGGTCTCCAAATTTACCCACAGTGCTTCTTCTCCTCCCTGTTTTCTCTTTTGTTCTGTTACTTTGATTCCTTCCCTTATGTAAAGAGCTACTCCTCCTCCTCTTTACCTCTCTGTCTCTCCTGTAGATAGTGTATCCTGGTATGTTTACGTCCCAGTCATGGTTTTGTGCGAACCATGTTTCTGTGACTGCCACGATATCCAGATGTTCCTCCTCCATCAAGGCCACTAATTCAGGAAGCTTGTTACTCAGACTACGTGCATTGGTACTCATTGTTTTCCATTTTTGATGGCTTTACTTTCTGTTGCAGCATCCCCACTGACCTTTCTACCTCGGTATTTTTCCCATTTAGTACCCTGTTTTGTAGGAGAGGCTGGGATTTTCCTGCTGCTTATCAGCCCCCCTTGACTAGTTTAAAAGCTTGCCAATGAAGCATTTAAACTGATTGCTCAAAAGACTTGTTCCCTTCCTGGACAGATGCAGACCATCCTGCCAGTATAGGCTGGTGTCTCTCGGTGGAACCCCAGTCCCCAATGAAGCCAAACCCCGTGCTCCACCATTTTTCAACCACTCATTAAACTGCATGGTGCAAAGTACCCTTGCCTCACTCATGCCATTTACAGGCAGCACCTCTGAGAAGGATACTGTGTGTGCTACTTGTCTTAGGCCCTCCCAGTTCTACAAAGTCCTTCTGCACTGCTCTAATCTCATGTTGAGCCAAGTCATTTGTCCCTAGGTGGACAATGACATCCAGGTCAGACTCCTGCAGCTGTTCTCGTGATCCTGAGGATGCGCTTCCTGTCCCTACAAGCCATGGCACCAGGCAGGCACTTTACTTCAGTTTTCCTGCTCCCCAGTTCTATCCCCTAATAACTGAGTCCCCACCAGGAGCTGCTTCCTTTCCTTGTGGCATCCTCTGCCTCCTTCCTGTGGGCCTCCTTGTGACAGGTGTCCTCAGCCTCCTTAATCTCCTCCGTGGGTGCATCCATAGGGAGCTGTGCTCCCCCAGAATGGTGTATGGATTGTGGAGTGGAACAACTGACTGGGTGTGCTCTCTTCCATCCTCCTCACCCTCCCTGAGCCACTGTGGTCCAACTGCTGTGCTTTTGCAACCTCTGAGGTCGTGGTGGTGGCTCTGGTGCTCCCTGGATGGGGGGTTCCGTCCTACCATCCAGTCTGGCCTGGGGAAGGTTCTCTTACTGCTGTCCAGTGTGGCCTGAAGATGGGCAACTTCCTCCTCAGGGCAGAGAGTTGTCTGCAAATAGGCAGCATCTCAGCCTCCAGAAAGACTCCCGGAAGACTGCTGCCCCACAGCCATTACATTGCACTACTCCCCACACGACAATTTTTTTTTGTGTGTGTGTGTGTGTGTGTGTGTGTGTGATTGGTTTGTTATATAGAAATATATATATATATATATATTATACAATGTATGCGATATTTCAGTGCTGTGTGCTAGAGAGGATATGACATTGATATGCACCTTGCACTCTTGAGGAAATGATGTCAGAACCCCAGGTATAAAGGAACTATTTCCAGGGTTGGGTGGGGTGAGGGGTGGGAAGGGTTGGCCTAAACTGTGCCCTCACAAAACAATCAGCTAAGAGCTCTGACCCACTGCTGCAATGAGTGCCTTCCTGTCTGCAAGATACTATACACAACAATTTGACAGAGAAAATCCCATGCTAATCAAACAGAGAAAATCCAGACATCCAAGTCAGACACAGGTAAACCTCCCCAGCCCCAAAACAGCCGGGTGGTTTGTGCTCTGAAAGCAGTCAGCCCCAAAATAAGTCAGCTGTGCTTTGAACTCTTCCTGCACTGAAAATCTTAAGAATTGTAACAAGACTGTCTTTTCCTGATAATTGTAAATTCCTTATTTCACCTTTCAGTTAGAAGCAGCCTCCACCTGCAGTATATCTGCACAAAAAGGACAATTGAAAGGTTCCTCCTCTGTTGTGAGCACAACTCGCTTTGCAAATCCTATGTTCAGTATTGCAGCTCCCAACAAGAGATAGTTTGACTAGGAAAAATATTAGCTGTTCTGATGAGTTTGCTATAAACACTTGCTTATAATACTATTGTGCTCAGGTCTGTTACCAAAGCTATTGGCTGATTAAGTCTCTGTGATGTAATCACTTCCTGAGAAAGTTTGAATTGCCTTTAAGGCAAACAATGATAAACACAGAAAACAGTTTACTGTCTGTCAAATACACAACCTGTACCTGCACTTATTTCAGGATTTGTGACAAATGTTTGCCCAGAGTTTAAAATCTTCCTGCACTGAAAATCTTAAGAATTGTAACAAGACTGTCTTTTCCTGATAATTGTAAATTCCTTATTTCACCTTTTCAGTTAGAAGCAGCCTCTACCTGCAGTATATCTGCTACAAACCAAGGACAATTGAAAGGTTCTCCTCCTCTGCTGTGAGCACAACTCGCTTTCTTGCAAATCCTATGTTCGGTATTGCAGCTCCCAACAAGAGATAGTTTGACTAGGAAAAATATTAGCTGTTCTGATGAGTTTGCTATAAACACTTGCTTATAACACTATTGTGCTCAGGTCTGTTACCAAAGCTATTGGCTGATTAAGTCTCTGTGATGTAATCACTCTCTAAGAAAGTTTGAATTGCCTTTAAGGCAAACAATGATAAACACAGAAAACAGTTTACTGTCTGGGTCAAATACACAACCTGTACCTGCACTCATTTCAGGATTTGTGACAAATGTTTCGCCTAGAGTTTAAAATCTTCCTGCACTGAAAATCTTAAGAATTGTAACGAGACTGTCTTTTCCTGATAATTGTAAATTCCTTATTTCACCTTTCAGTTAGAAGCAGCCTCCACCTGCAGTATATCTGCTACAAACCAAGGACAATTGAAAGTTCCCTCCTCTGTTGTGAGCACAACTCAGCTTTCTTGCAAATCCTATGTTCAATATTGCAGCTCCCAACAAGAGATAGTTTGACTAGGAAAAATATTAGCTGTTCTGATGAGTTTGCTATAAACACTTGCTTATAATACTATTGTGCTCAGGTCTGTTACAAAGCTATTGGCTGATTAAGTCTCTGTGATGTAATCACTTCCTGAGAAAGTTTGGAATTGCCTTTTAAGGCAAACAATGATAAACACAGAAACTGTTTACTGTCTGGGTCAAATACACAACCTGTACCTGCACTCATTTCAGGATTTGTGACAAATGTTTTGCCCAGAGTTTAAAATCTTCCTGCACTGAAAATCTTAAGAATTGTAACAAGACTGTCTTTTCCTGATAATTGTAAATTCCTTATTTCACCTTTCAGTTAGAAGCAGCCTCCACCTGCAGTATATCTGCTACAAACCAAGGACAATTGAAAGGTTCCCTCCCTCTGTTGTAGGCACAACTCGCTTTCTTGCAAATCCTATGTTCAGTATTGCAGCTCCCAACAAGAGATAGTTTGACTAGGAAAATATTAGCTGTTCTGATGAGTTTGCTATAAACACTTGCTTATAATACTATTGTGCTCAGGTCTGTTACCAAAGCTATTGGCTGATTAAGTCTCTGTGATGTAATCACTTCCTGAGAAAGTTTGGAATTGCCTTTTAAGGCAACAATGATAAACACAGAAAACAGTTTACTGTCTGGGTCAAATACACAACCTGTACCTGCACTTATTTCAGGATTTGTGACAAATGTTTCTGCCAGAGTTTAAATCTTCCTGCACTGAAAATCTTAAGAATTGTAACAAGACTGTCTTTTCCTGATAATTGTAAATTCCTTATTTCACCTTTTCAGTTAGAAGCAGCCTCTACCTGCAGTATATCTGCTACAAACCAAGGACAATTGAAAGGTTCCTCCCTCTGCTGTGAGGCACAACTCGCTTTCTTGCAAACCTATGTTCGTATTGCAGCTCCCAACAAGAGATAGTTTGACTAGGAAAATATTAGCTGTTCTGATGAGTTTGCTATAAACACTTGCTTATAATACTATTGTGCTCAGGTCTGTTACCAAAGCTATTGGTTGATTAAGTCTCTGTGATGTAATCACTTCTTGAGAAAGTTGGAATTGCCTTTTAAGGCAAACAATGATAAACACAGAAAACAGTTTACTGTCTGGGTCAAATACACAACCTGTACCTGCACTCATTTCAGGATTTGTGACAAATGTTTCTGCCAGAGTTTAAAATCTTCCTGCACTGAAAATCTTAAGAATTGTAAGAGACTGTCTTTTCCTGATAATTGTAAATTCCTTATTTCACCTTTTCAGTTAGAAGCAGCCTCCACCTGCAGTATATCTGCTACAAACCAAGGACAATTGAAAGGTTCCTCCTCTGTTGTGAGCACAACCTCGCTTTCTTGCAAATCCTATGTTCAATATTGCAGCTCCCAACAAGAGATAGTTTGACTAGGAAAAATATTAGCTGTTCTGATGAGTTTGCTATAAACACTTGCTTATAATACTATTGTGCTCAGGTCTGTTACCAAAGCTATTGGCTGATTAAGTCTCTGTGATGTAATCACTTCCTGAGAAAGTTTGGAATTGCCTTTTAAGGCAAACAATGATAAACACAGAAAACTGTTTACTGTCTGGTCAAATACACAACCTGTACCTGCACTTATTTCAGGATTTGTGACAAATGTTTCCCAGAGTTTAAAATCTTCCTGCACTAAAAATCTTAAGAATTGTAACAAGACTGTCTTTTCCTGATAATTGTAAATTCCTTATTTCACTTTTCAGTTAGAAGCAGCCTCTACCTGCAGTATATCTGCTACAAACCAAGGACAATTGAAAGGTTCCCTCCTCTGCTGTGAGCACAACTCGCTTTCTTGCAAATCCTATGTTCGGTATTGCAGCTCCCAACAAGAGATAGTTTGACTAGGAAAATATTAGCTGTTCTGATGAGTTTGCTATAAACACTTGCTTATAATACTATTGTGCTCAGGTCTGTTACCAAAGCTATTGGCTAATTAAGTCTCTGTGATGTAATCACTCTTGAGAAAGTTTGGAATTGCCTTTTAAGGCAAACAATGATAAACACAGAAAACAGTTTACTGTCTGGGTCAAATACACAACCTGTACCTGCACTCATTTCAGGATTTGTGACAAATGTTTGCACCGAGTTTAAAATCTTCCTGCACTGAAAATCTTAAGAATTGTAACAAGACTGTCTTTTCCTGATAATTGTAAATTCTTTATTTCACCTTTCAGTTAGAAGCAGCCTCCACCTGCAGTATATCTGCTACAAACCAAGGACAATTGAAAGGTTCCCTCCTCTGCTGTGAGCACAACTCACTTTCTTGCAAATCCTATGTTCAGTATTGCAGCTCCCAACAAGAGATAGTTTGACTAGGAAAAATATTAGCTGTTCAGATGAGTTTGCTATAAACACTTGCTTATAATACTGTTGTGCTCAGGTCTGTTACCAAAGCTATTGGCTGATTAAGTTTCTGTGATGTAATCACTTCCTGAGAAAGTTTGGAATTGCCTTTTAAGGCAAACAATGATAAACACAGAAAACAGTTTACTGTCTGGGTCAAATACACAACCTGTACCTGCACAGTGCTTGTGTTTGTGTAGTAGTCCAATCCATATATTGGTGGTCTTGGCAACAGTGTCAATATGCGAGCGTAGGAGAGGGTACTATCCAGTGTAATACCAAGGTACTTGAACTCCTTGACATGTTCGAGTGGGTTCCCAGCGTGGTTCTTGATGGTGAGGGACAGAGAGTTGTGCCTGCTCTGTCGGTTACAGAAGGACATGGCTTTAGTCTTGCTGTGGTTCAGGACAAGTTTATGAGAATTGAACCAGTCTTCGATGCGCTTGAAGTCGAGCTGCAGCTGGGATTCAAGGACTGTAATGTCATGGTGGCTGGAAAACAGGACTGCATCGTCTGTGTATAGTAATATTTTTTGGTGGCAGGCACTGGCGAGATTGTTGATGAAGAGGAAGAAGAGTAGAGGCCCAGAATAGACCCTGGGGGACTCTGGAGCGGACGGTTCTCATCCGAAGAGATCCCTGCAATCCTTACAGGTTGGATCCGATTATCAAGGTAGCTGGTGAACCATGGAAGGGCATCGCTGGAGATCCCAATGGAGACAGTTGCTTGAGCAGTAGGGGTGGTTAACTGTGTTGAATGCCTTGGTAAGGTCTATAAATACTGCCCTCACAATTCCCTTTGTCAAGCGTGGCATGGATGAAGGTTGTAAATTCCAGTAGTGCAGTGGTGGTGCTGTGCCCTTTTCTGAAGCCATGCTGCTCTGGGCACTGTACATTATACTTATCCAGGAAGTCAACCAGTTGGTCCGACACTATTCGCCCAGCGCTTTTAGATAGTGGGAGGAGGAGAGATAGGTCTGTAATTGGTGTGCAGTGTCCCATCTCCGCTTTTGTGAACCGTGTGACAGTGGCTTTCTTCCAGAGAGAGGGAAATGGCCCAATCAAGCGGAGAGATTGAAGATCTTTGTAAGTGGTTCTAAGATTTCATCGAGGACTTGTGCCAGCAGTTTCAGGTCAAGGGAGTCACCACTGTACCCTTTGTTTGCCGATGGCCTTTTGAATGTATTTTCTAGCTACTTGTGGTGGACCTCCTTAAAAAAAACTTTGGGGTTGTACGCTCTAGTTGGGGGTAACTTGGGAGGAGCTGGAGGGAGGTCATCGAAAAATTTGGTGGAAGAACACTGTCCAGGTTTGTAAATGCATTATTAAAAGTGCTGGTGATGGTACCTTGGTCGAGTGTAGAAGTGCCATGAAGGTTGAGCATAGTGGGTGGTGTTTAGAATCCTTGCCTGTGAGTTCTTTCATGTTGTTCCAGAATTTGTTTTCCTGGCCCCAAGAGTTGGTCAGAGCCTCTTTGTAATAGCTGTGTTTAGCATTCTGTATTTTTGAGTGCAATAATTTCTGGCTGCTTTGTATAATTGTATGTTTACTATGCGCGGAGTTGCATGAGCACAATGCCAGAGGTGGTCTCTGTGCTTGAGCAGAGTTAAAAGGTCAGTAGTAACCCAGGGGTTGGTCTGTCCTTTGACCTTCATCTTTTTCACTGGTGCACAGATGTCACAGGCTTCGCTGAAACGTTTGATAAATAGGTCCAGAGCTTTGTTGGTGTCATTGAGGAGTCAAGCACTGCCCAGTTCAGCCTGGTTAGATGGGATTTAACAGCTGAGGTGCCCTTGTTTGATAACCCTGGCATAAATAAGCTGGGAGGGCTTGTGGTATTTGTTTGACCAGGAGCAGATGACAAGTAGTGGTCACTTATTGTATCCGGGAGTACAGAAACATTGGAGATGCGTTCAGAGGCGGTTGGAGACAGAATCCAGTCTAGAAGCGTAAGGGAGCCTGTCCTATAGTTACACCTAGTGGGGCAATGACCAGTTGAGTGACGTGATGCACCGCGGCTGCTTCCTTATAGGTAGCGGCCCAAGCGGAGACCAGTTAATGTTAAAATCACCCATGATTATGGTTTCAGAATTATGTTGTTGGACCCTTAGATATTCCATGATGCTATGGAAGCCAGCAGCCTGGTCTCTTGGGGGTAGATAAACTGAGATGACAGTGAGTTCCTTGTTATGTGCACCAAGGAGGATTTTGATTGTGAGGACCTGAGAGGAGTTGCTCAGGCTAGGGATGGGATGATGTGACCCATAAGGGTATCCTTAAGATAGATGGCGAGCCCCTGCCCCGCTTAGCAATCCTGTCTTGCCTGAAAATGCAATAGCCAGGGCTAGAGACTGAGGTATCAGGGATTTTAGGGTTTAGCCATGTTTCCACAACTGAGAGGACATCAGGGTTACATAGATACATAGACAGTGTTGGCAGATAAGGGTCTATGGCCCACCCAGTCTGCCCATTTGAGCTTGTAAGTTCAGTTATGTTTTCCTAGAAGTCTGTTGCCCTTACCCTGACGTCCAGAATTCTTTATGTCTATCCCATGCATTCTTTAATCCCATGATTGTTTCAGCCTCCACCACTTCCTCTGGCAGGGTGTTCCACTTGTCCACCACCCGTTCTGTGAAGAAATTCTTCCTCACGTTTCCCTGAATCGTCCTCCTCCAACTTCATCCCATGCCTCTAGTCCTGGTACATCTTTTCGCTTAAAATAGTGTATTCCTGCACCCTGTTCCTCCCTGTGAGAAACTTGTATGTCTCTATCATATCCCCTCTCCTCCTCTCCTCCAGGGAGTACATGTTCAGTTCCTTCAAACTGTCTTCATAGGACTTGTGATGCAATCCATGCACCATCATTGTTGCCCTCCTCTAAACCTTCTCTACCCTGTCTATGTCCTTACACGTAGGTATGGTCTCCAGAACTGTACACTGTACCCAGGTGGGGCCTCACTAGTGTCTTGTATAGCGGAATTATGACCTCCTTTCCTGCTGGTAATGCCCCTGCCTATACATCCCAGCATCCTATTGGCTTTACCTGCTGCCTTGTCACACTGTTTCCCTACCTTGAGGTCATCAGAGATGATAACCCCAAGATCCCTTTCCTGTTTGGTGCATGCTATATCCTCACCCCCAACTGATATATTGTGCCAGGGTTTTGGGCCCATATGCATTATTTTGCACTTCTTTGCATTGAATTTCAACTGCAAACCCCTGACCATTCTTCAAGTTTCTGCAGGTCCCTTCTCATTCTGTCTACACCCTCTGGTGTGTCTACTCTGTTACAGAGCTTTGTGTCATGAGCGTAACAGTGAAATTCTGCTTCTAGGTCCTGCGCAATGTCACTGATGAAGATGTTGAATAGGACCGGTCCCAGCACTGATCCTTGTGGTACCCCACTGGTCACTCTTCCTCTGTGGAGTGACAGCCATTACCACCACCTCTGTGTCCTGCCACCCGCCAGTTACCTACCCACCGACTACTGTCCTGCCCACACCCATATTCCCCAGTTTGTGTAGTAGTTTTCTATGTGGCACAGTGTCAAAGGCCTTGCTGAAGTCCAGATAGGCCATGTCCACTGCCCTCCCTGATCCACCTCCCTAGTCACCCAGTCAAAATTCAACGAGGCTGGTCTGACATGACTCCCCTGGTGAAACCATGCTGCCTTGGGTCCTGTAGTCCATTGACAAACCAGATGTTCCACCAATCTCTCCTTCAGTAGTGCTTCCATGATCTTCCTCACTACCGAGGTGAGGCTGACTGGTCTGTAGTTCCTGCTTCCTCTTGTTTCCGCTTTTGTATAAGGGGACTACATCTGCTGTCCTCCAGTCTTTGGGTACCTCCTGTTTCCAGTGATCAGGCAAACAGGATGCCAGAGGTTCAGCCACCACCTCTCTTAGTTCTTTAAGGACCCTGGGTGCACCCCATCTGGCCCCATTGCTTTATCAACTCTTATTACTCCAGTTCCTTCCAGGACCCTTTCTCGTAAAGGGACTTGTGTCCATTTCTGCACCATTCTCACCCCTTGTACTCCCTTCAGACCCATTACCCTCCTCTTCCTCAGTAAAGACTGAGCAGAAATACCTGTTCAATATGTCAGCTTTACTGTTGTCATCCTCCACGCAGCCCCCATCCTCCCCTTCAGTCTCACTATCCTCCTTCTTTCTTTTTTTTTCACTTATGTACCTGTAAAAGGTTTTGTCCCCTCTACCCACTGATTTTGCAATGTGTTCTTCTGTCTGAGCTTGGCTTCCCTTACTGACCTCCTGCCTCCTTTGCTTCTCCTGGAACTTCTCCCTATCCCTTCTGCCTGTGTCTTTTGTGTTGCCTGAATGCAATCTTTTGGCTTTCACTTTCTTTGCTACCTCTCTGAAAACCATAATGGTCTCCTCTTCCTTTTCCTCTTGCTAACCTGCTTAATGCATAATTCTGTTGTTCTTGTAATCCCATTTTAAATACTGCCCACTGTTCTTCAACCCTGATTCCTGTCACATTCCCCTTAATGCCTCTTTCAAGTATCTCCCCATTTTCCCAAAGTATGCCCCCTAAAATCCAGGATACGTGTTTTTGTGTGGTTTGGTTCTGCTCTTTCTGTGATTTCAAACCACAATGACTGGTGGTCACTGTTCCCCAGGTGCTCCCCACTGTTACCCCCATCACACTGTCCCTGTTTGTGAGCACAAGGTCCAGTATTGCCTTCTGCCGAGTTGGTTCCATGACCAGTTGCTTGAGGAAGGCACCCTGAAGGAGTCCAGGATAAATCTGCTCCTAGTTGATGCTGCTGCTGGGATGCTCCAGTCCACGTCTGGAATATTGAAGTCTCCAACCAGTACTACCTCACCTTGTCTGCCATCCTTTGGATGGCTAGCATCAACTCCTATCTGTTTCTTCCTCCTGGGCGGTGGTCTATAGACCACCTGTGCGGATGGCTGTCCCCATTTTCCTTTCCAGCTTAACCCACAGTATCTCTCACCCATTTGTTCCTCCTGGATCTCTGTGGCCTTATGTCATTTTTCACATACAGTGCCACTCCTCCTCCTCCCTTCCTGCCTGCTCTGTCTCTTCTGAATATGTTGTAGCCAGGTATGGCTATCTCCCAGGCGTGGTTATCATTACACCAGGTTTCAGTGATGGCCACAATGTCCAGGTCTGACTGCACCATGACAGCCTCCAGATCTTCCATCTTGTTGCTAAGGCTCCTGGCATTTGCACACATGGCTTTCCATGATTTGACCTCCCTAGACTGTTCGCTGTTCTACTCCAGCCCCTTCCTTGGTTGTCCTTTATCCCTGGTTCTCCTTGCTGTCTGCCCTTCTGCTGAATTTTGCCCCTTTTCTGCCTATCCACCTCTTGGGCACTAATCTCCATCTTTGCACACTGCTTTGAAGAGATAGCCACTCCTCTGGTTCACTGGTTCCACTGCTAGCTGTCGGGGGTGAGCAAGTAGGTCCTCCTTGCTGGCCTCCACCCCTACACTAGATTTAAATGCTTGTCAATGTAGCATTTAAACTTATCATTAGTGCTTGGATTCCCCTCCAGGATGGATACAGGCCGTCAGGCTTAGAACAAACCTGTATCCCTCCAGGTGGGTCCACAGTCACCAATGAATCCAAACCCTTCCTCACAGCACCAGTTCTTCAACCATGAGTTAAAGTTCCTGGTGCATGCACTCCTATGCTCTCCTTGCCTCTCATAGGTAGTACCTCTGAGAAAGTGACAGAATTAGCTACTTGCTTGAGACCCCTCCCAAGGGTTGTGCTGTAGGATCCATGTTTGGAGGGAATCATGAAAGTGACAGAATTAGCTACTTGCTTGAGACCCCTCCCCAAGGGTTGTGCTGTAGGATCCATGTTTGGAGGAATCAAGTTTGTTGAGGATGCTGCAGGCGTTGATGGATGCCATGGTGAGTGTCCCTGTCCTTCTGCTTGGTGCCACTGTTGTCTGCCCAGGTGGTCCTGGCTTGGGGTGAACATTTCCTGGAGCAGGAGCAGCATAAGGAGAATTTGTAGGAGAAAGGATTTCAGCATCTTGTAGATACCTGGTGGTTAAGTCACAAGCCAAAAGAAATTATCAACAGCTGGTTTGAATTAAGATTCCAGCCGGCTCCCCAGGTCATGAGCATACCTCTCAACCTCCTGCCTCACAAATCAGGGACAAGGCTTAAAAAATCAGGGACAAAGGACCAAAATCGGGGACACATCTCTAAAATTGGTGATATCTACCAGGAACCTGGTAGAATAAGGGCTTAGTGTAAAATGCATTTTCTAAGGAAGAACAAATCTTAACTTTAATGTTTGACATTATTTTGTGCTTACAACCCCTACTGTTTGGTCACAGAAATACAATTTTAGGAGGGACAGAGTAAAATTTTAAGGTAAAATCAGGATGTCCCTGAAAATCAGGGACAGTTGAGAGGTATGGTCGCGAGGGCAGAATGGAGCTCTCCCTCCAGCTCTCCAACTCCCAGCACAGATTCCGGAAAAAAAGGCGCCAAGAATCTTCTCCCATCGGGCTGTGGAGATCACTTTGATCGTACTCTGTGCTGGGAGCTGGAGAGCCGTGGGGAGGGCTCCATTTCTGCCCTCACGACCCTCGGTGGAGCTGGCCAGAATCTGTGCTGGAAGCTGGAGAGCTGTGGAGGAGGGCTCTGTTTCTGCCCTCGTGACCCTTGGGGAGCTGGCCAGAATCTGTGCTGGAGGCTGTGGGACAGGGCTCCATTTCTGCCCTCACGACCCCGAGAGCAGCCGGAATCTGTGCTGGGAGCTGGAAAGCTGTGGGGAGGGCTCCGTTTCTGCCCTTGCAACCTTGGGGAAGCCAGGCCGGAATCTGTGCTGGGAGTTGGAGAGCTGTGGGGAGGGCTCCATTTCTGCCCTCGCGACCCTGGGAGCCGCTGGAATCTCAATTCCAGGCAAATCAAGAGCCTGCTGTGCTCTACCAAATCAAAACCTTAGACAGATCCACGAAGACTGTGCCCGGACCGACCCTTTCTAAGGGGGTAACCAACTGGTCAAAAGTCAGTGGGCGAGGTCTCTATGGACTGCCCCTTCCTAAACTCGTATTGTGCTGGAGTTATCCTTTTGTATTTCTCCAGGTACCCCATAGGTTGACAGTGGACTAAGCATTCCATCAATTTTGAAATGATCGATAGCAGATTAATAGGTCTGTAGTTTGAAGGGTTGGAAGAGTCTCCACCTTTAAAAATGGGGATAACTTTATCCCTTTTCCACTTGCTGGGCAAAATCCCTGGTAAAGCTCAGGTTAAGCAAATTTGCAAGTGGTTTAGAAACCTCTATAGCTGAATCTTTCAAAAGCAGACCTCAATATTGTCCATGCTGCTTGCTTTGTTGTTTTAAAATTTATTTATTTCTGCAAACACCTCCCTTGATTTGACAGTTTTGAATCTAAAGTCTGGAATTAAAACATTTTACTTTGGTCCTCCATGGGGTCTCTATTGTAGTCTGGGTAGATTTTATCCAGTCTTATATCTAGGTCAGGAAGGTTTACAAAGTAATGATTTAGGATCTCCACAGCCCTTTCCTGGACAACAGGATCACCATGTTCTATTGGGGTATATCTGTGTGACCCTGCTCTGGGTTTACAAGGTTCTTGATTAGCTTCCAATAATGTTTTGACTCCTTAGTGTTCTTTATCTTCTGTCTATAATAAAGCCCTTTTATTTTCCTGATCTCCTGTTTGACTGAATTTCTTACTTTTTAAACTTATCCCAAAGGTTTTTGATCTAGTGTTTTATTGACTTTTTTTCCCATAACCTGTCTTTTAGTTTCAATAATGTTTTCATACGGGCAGTCATCTATGGAAGACGTTGCAGTTTGACTTTTATTTTCCTAAAAGGAGTGGAATGACCACAACTGCACCTGGAAGTTCCTTACTGTACTTCCTATAACAGAATGTAATACAATGTGCCAGTCATTTGGACAAGCATTGTTTAGAAACAGGAGTGACCTCTTTCCCAGAGGCAAAGAAACAAAAGCTCACAGAGCTTTCTGCAGTCCTTGGTGCGATTCACCTAGTATTAGAGTATTCTATATACATCTAAAATATGGAACAATGCTTCACCCTTATTGACATGCTCAGGATAATAAACAGGAAGGTCTATGGTTTGATTCAGTGTAAATTCAGATACCACCTTCTGTAGAAAATTAGGATTTGTATGCAAGGAAACTCTATCTTTGTGAAACATCAAAAGGAGGCCCACACATTAGAGCCTGCAGCTCTGAAATCCTACAAGCTCAAACAGAGCCAACATCACTTTCTGAAGCACACAATTCAAGACCCAGGGAGGGACTGGATTATGAACAGGAAGTTTCAAATGCAGACAGCTCTCAAAAGTATGGGACATCTCCAGTTATGCAACCATATGTCCATCAATAAGGACGATGGAAAGCTGATATAGCGGCCAAATGCACCTTAAGGGAAGAATATTGTAGGGCAGAATCTGCCAAGGATAGCAAAGCATTCCGGCACAGCATTTACGACATGTGAATGGGTCCAAATTGCGGAAGCAGCCCACAAAGTGAACTGCTTTCACTTCAAGGAATATGTATGTCTGGCAGAAGGCTTTAGCTGCAACCAGAACATCAGCAACTTTAGGGGATACTCAAAACATGCCACGGCTATGTTTTCAGGAGCCATACATGCAGATGTAGGGACTTCAGATCCAGATGGACCAGGGACCTCTTGTCCTGTGACAGCAGACCCCAACACAACGGTAGAGGTACTGGAGGCTCCACCGTCAGTTGTTGCAGGAGTGGAAACCATATTTGGCGAGGCCATAATGGGGTTAGGAGGATGAGGATAGGAGGATAAGAGTAGCACCTTCCACCTGCAGTTTAAGACTCTCTGTATTAGCAGAATTGGGGTAAATGCATACAGGAATTTCTCTCCAAGAGAGTAATAACGCATCTCACCAGAAAACTCCAGGCCCAGGAGCAAGCGAGGCAGAATCGTGGTAGTTTTGTGTTGTGTGGGGACACAAAAGGTCCAACTCTGGATGACCTTTTCTTGAAGAGGTCATCTACACAGAGGTCAGCAGTTCCCATTCATGCACCGAGATGGCAGCCTGCTTAGCCTATCTGTTAATATGTTTTTGGTACCTGGGAGATAATGGCTGATAGGTGGAGGCTATGGGATAGAACCCAGTACTATATTCTCATTGCCTCTCTCATAGGGGATAGGAGTGGGGGCCCACTTCTGTTGATGTAATGCATCACACTAGCATTATCCATCTGGATTAACAGAGGACCTGGTGGTAAATGCTCCCAGAATGCCTTGAGACTGTATAGGACAGCTTTGATTTCCACAACACACATGTGCAACTTGGTCTCTTCCTGGGACCATAACCCAATATCTGGTAGGGACCCAGATGTGCATCCCATCTGGAACTCGAGGCATCTGTGGTGAGGATCTGTACAGGAGTTGGTACAAGGAATGGAATGCCCTTTAAAAGATTGGTGCGATCCATCCGCCATAGTAATGCCTTGTGCAGCGGGACGGACAAGGACCCTTTGGTCCAGCTCATTTGTTGGCTCATCCCACTGAACCCTGAGTATCCACTGTGGTATCCTGAAGTGCAAGTGTGCCAGTGGCACTGTCACAATAGCTGCACAATAAGGCCCAGGCACACATGGCCTGTGCAGGAACACAGTGACTTCTGTATATTAACTGTGCTTGAGGAATCGGACTTTTCACCCTGTCCTGTGGCAGGAAAGCGTATCCTTCTCGGTATCCATGACTGCTCCTATGTACTGCAGTCTTTGGCAGAGAGTCAGTACGACTTTGGGACATTCACTGTGACCCCTAAGTCATCAAACAACTGCCTTATCCTCGACAGGGTATGCAGTAAGGCCTCTCTGAGTTGTTCTTCAGAAGCCAGTCATCCAGATAGGGGAGCACATACAGGCCCTCCCAGCAAAGTGCTGCTGTGACTACTGCCAAGCATTTGGTAATAACCCGTGGTGCAGAGGACAAGCCAAAGGGCAATACTTCGAGCTGGTAGTGCTCCCTTCCAGCATGAAATATAGATACTGCCTGTAGGCATTTTGGAGCTTGATATGAAGGTACGTATTCTTCATGTCTAGTGAACACAGCCAGTCCTATTTTGTAGAAGGGGAATCAGAGCTTGCAGGGACACCATACGAAGATTCTTGTATTCTATTTAGAAATTGAGATATCTGAGGTTTAGTACAGGACACCAGTCCCATGTCCATGTGTTGACCACAAAATATCTGGAATAGAATCTTTGTTCCTCTGAGTTGGAGGAATTGGTTCTATAGCCTGTTTTTGAAATAGAAACTGCACTTCATCCTTTAGAAGGTACAAATGTCCTGGAGGGTAACTGGAAGGAGGCAGAGGATAATATGTGTAACAGGGTTGAAAAGACCCTGTCCCATTTGTTATGCAGAGAGAGTTAAACGCAAGGATCTATTCTATCCTCTTTTTCTGTCTCTTGTCTGTCTGGTTGACCAACCAAATGTTCTTGTGAGACCTAGGAACTGATTACTCCACTGTCCCACGATTCCCCACCTCTCGCTATTCTCTCTGCCTTCACTTGCTGTTTCTGTCTTTTCTTTCCCTTGCATATTTGCGCTTTATAAAATATATGTAAATTTTGTGTGAAACTGTAAGTGATACTGGGATCCTTAGTTTAAAACTGTATATGGTTATACTGTTGAAATGATAGCAAAAAGCTATTTGGAATTTAGAGGGCTAACCTGATATGCAGCGGTAGCCTGTGATGACTGCAACTGTGACTGAGCACTTTCAAAAGGGCGACTCAATCATGGCACCTGTGCACAGGGCTACCAGGCAGGAGGCGACTGGATAGGGAGTTCAGCAACTATAATGACAGGATGTCACTATGTATACTACGTCTTGAGGTGGGGAGGGAGGGACCATGCTGTGTGACGCACAGAAGGAGGTAGGTGTGTGGGATGTAGTGCAGCAGTGGGCTGTTGAGCTGGCCGTGTGACATGGTGGGTTGGTGGCAGGCTTGGGGTAGGGAGGGTTCTGGGTGTCTCTGCTTTTTTGCGCCCAGGTCGGGTTTTTTTGTTTGCTTGCACACAACCCCAACATGCACCCCTGGAGTTGAGAACTTTAGTAGGGGGGGCATGGTGCAAAATGAAAAACCTAACTATTGTGCAGCCTTTTGTTGTATGCCAGAAATGTACATCGCTGAAATTGATTATCAGCGATGCACACTCACTCAAATGGCGATCGCCTTTCTGCGATTGCCGTTATCACGTGAACCCATGCAGCACAAACTCTTTTGCAGAGTTGTCAACAAGAGGCCAGTTCTGGGACATCATGTTCTGTTTCGTTGCACCTGCAAAGGAAAGAAACTTACAAAGTTCTGGTCTCTTACAAACCCAGGACTAGAAATAAGAGAAGCAATGCATTTGCTAGAGCTAGAAAGAGACTGAGAAACTGAAACTTGAATTAGAAATGTCCTCAGACGAAGGACTTTGTTTTTCTTGTTTGTACTGGCTTTGTAAATAGTTATATTGAATAATTTTAATTTTTATTTTGCTGTTATTGATAATAATAAAACGTTACTTGGGAATTTAACAACTTCTCCTGGTTTTCCTATGCTTCCTGACCTATCCTCAATGACAATTTGGAGTGTAGCTAACAGCTCCAGAGCATGCTCCTTGCATTTATCTCCAGTATCCATTCGTCTGTAGTAATCTTCTGCCACTATTTTAGGTGCAGGGAGATCCTGTCCACCACAGCCACCCCTGGAAGTAACAGTGAAAGTGGGTTATAATCTGAGAAGAGCCAGGCGGAACCGGTGGGGCAGAGCCACCAGCACTGACTGCTTTGGGTGCTTGTAAATGAGCATCTGGGCAGGGGAAGTCCTAGCAAAAGCCATCACCCCACCTCTGCCTTGTTGACAGTGGGCTCAACCACCTCTTGTAACAGGCTGACAAAAGATCCTCCCACATCCCCTAATAGGAGTGGAATAAAGGGACTTAACAGATCTGAGGGTTATTTTGGATGTCTGAAGACCCTGAGTATCTCTTCAACATCATAACCAAATAGATTTGTTCCCCAAAATGGAGCATTCAAATCTGCCTGCTGCATATCACTAACAAAGCCAGCAACTCTGAGCCAAGAATAGTGTCTCATGCATATGCCTAAAAGCAACAGCTCTTGCAGAAGAATCAGAAACATCATAGGCAGACCTTAGCAAATGTTTGCCATACTCAGCCCCAGAAGTTAGAAATTTCATTAACACATTCTTGGTAGGCGCTCAGGTGGAGCCTTGGCTGCAGTATTAGCACCTTTCCACAGGCTATTCCGGTATTTAATCATATGGGCCTGGTAATTTGCAATCCTAAAACCCAACAATGAAGCTGCAAAAGTATGCTTGCAGTCATATCCAGCCTCCTATATGCCTTGTCAGGAGACAGACTACTCAAATGCTTAGGGGCCCTGGACCTATCATGAGCAGATATGGTAACTACTGAGTCAGGTTCTGGCTGGTTAGCATAATAATGCTTAGCAGATGGAACAGGATACTGATGGTCATCCTTTCTAGGCACATCATGCAGCGAGTTTGGTCTAAAAGCAAAGGTAGTATCCTCTAAAGGAAGAATTATAATGGAGGGTGAGCAAGGAACCTCCAAAAATTCCATTAAGTTCTTTTAAGTAGAATCTTCTTTTCCACTGCCAAGCCCACGGCAGTGTGCATTTGCTGCATCATGGCTTGAAAAGTGGGACCCTCAGGAGGAGATCTTGGGGTATACACTACCAGTCCTCACTGCAGGATGAGAGGGTAGGATTAGAACGATCTGCAACATACTGTTCTCCTCATAACCACCCCAAATCTTCCTCTAATACCATGAGATCAGGATTATATTCCACCTTGTTGTTGAGCTTCCTGTCAATGATGGGAGCCACAGAAGTCACCGGAGATAATAACGGTGGCTGACAGGGAGGAATTTGCTGTATAGTGGAAGTAGTCATCAACAGGAACTGAGTGCCTGATGACCCGTCAATGGAACAACAGCCCGTATAGGCAAGCCAGGCAGAATGTGTTACATCGTCTCTGAAAATGACACCAGCACAGCCTGAGAGTTGATGACGCCCTAGCCAGGGGCTGTGACCATTTGTATCAATGACGGTCTTTGGTCTGACGATGCTGATCTCATACAATCCATAGTAGATACAGCACTGCCTAAACCAGACCCCGACCTTGGTGTCTCAGCGACAGTTGGGGTATGTTGTCAACCCTGCCAGAGCGGGTGATGACTCTGAATGCTTACCTAGTCTCAAAGGTGACCGAGATCTCACTAGGAAAGCAGACTTCTCCATGTTTCTATGCTTATGCTTATGTCCCAATGATGCAGAAGGCTGTGACATGACCGCTCTCTGTCCTGGTCCTTTGACTTCAACTTCAGCAGCTGCATCTCAGCTAATGTGGATGGTGACAGTGATTTTGGGTCTTTCTCCTTCTCCATGGCTTCTAATGCTTTTTGGATAAGGAAAGTTTCTAGAGCTTCCTTACTGCATCACCTTGTTGCTTGGTTGAAACCGTGGCAGATCTCTCAAGTTCTCACATTGTGAGGCAGACCCAAAACAGCACACACAAATGGTGTGTGAGTCTTCTTTATAAATGTTGTCTCCATACTTAAAGTACCAAAATAACGTGGTTGCAGATTTCAGTGGCATGCAGAGACAACAAAAACACTGTAGCAGAGAATGAGTGAATGACAATAGCTAGTCGACATGTTTTCCTTCAGTAGGTCCAACAGGTGATTGACAGTGGAAAAGAACTGAGGAGTGGCTGGGCTGCGTACGTTTATGTAGATGCTGACGCATGACATCATCACTGGTGCCCCCTCCACTAGCTGAAGTTTCCATGTGGTTCTAGTGCCTGACAGCTGTAGTACCAAAGGTGTGGCCTAATGAAAGAGATAAGCTCAAAGAAGATGAATACAGTTATATATGAATTCAGTGCACATTTGTTCTCTGCAGGCTTGTAATTTCATAAATTTGCAAGTTCTTCTGGACTATCAATAGTGGTCCATAAACAAATAATTCTAAAGGTAGGTATATTATAGCAGCCACTTTGATTCATTTGTTCAATCTGTTCCTACAAACAAAAGCCAACTATTAGAAAAACTGCCTATTCGACTTCTCTGTTTTAATGTGACACACAATCTGATCTGAACAGTTACTAACCCATTTCCAACATATCAGTACTGGCAAAATTATTGGAAAGTTGATGAATGATCAAGTGCAAGCTTTTCTCAACTCAAGTGATATCATAACCCCCACAATCTGGCTTCAGAGCCAAGCACTGCACCGCACCAGCTTAGATCAAGGGAACTATTGACTTGCTGACTATATCAGATCAAAAATCTCACTGTGGGGCACTATTCCTAGATCTATAAGGCACGTGGTACCACGGACCACGATTTGCCTCTTGTAGATTAAATAAGACAGTGATTAACACTCACACCCAAGCCTGCTTCACCAGCTATGTGACTGGCAGGCACCGACAAGTTAAGATCAATGGCACCATTTCCTCTTGACTCCTTATCAATACAGAAATCCTCAAGGCTCGTATTAACATACCCTTCATGTTGTACAGTATCTACATAAATGATGATAAGTTACATTTCTATATGGTTGATACCATCCTGTTTGTATATAGTCCAACTGTCCCCAAGGAATAACACAAGCCATGAACTGCATTTGACAGGTTTTCCTGAACACTTCCAAAACAAATAAAATTATGTTCATTTAGAGAGGTATGGAATCCTGCAAGCCATCTAAATTCTCAACTACCACTTATAGGGATATACACTGGAGGTGGTATGCTACTCCTTTAAGTACCTTGGCCTATGTACTAATAACAGCTGTCTTTCTTTAAACACACTGAGAAACTCTGAAAAAGTTCAGGATACACTTGGGGTTCTGTTACAGGCATAAAACTGTTTCTCCTATGAGGCCAGTAGGCAACTAGTGCAAGCCCCTTTCTTACCACATCTGGATTATGGTAACTTTATTTAATGAATGGCACCCATTCTCACCTATCTAGACTGGATGTGCTGTATCACAGAGCCACATGGTTCATAACTGGACAGCACAACCGAACACTGAAATGCTTCTTATATGCAACCCTAAACTGGTCATCCCTGGCCACCAGGAGAGTTATGGAGACTAGCCCTCTTGATCTTGAAGCCACAGAAGGTGATCATTCCCTATGTATCACAAATCTATTTGGAATGTGGGCTCTGAACGTGCTCTTATAAGTATCTACCGCCTGCTTTTCAAAACTCCATAATACTGTGCACAGTTTGGAAAACTGGCCTTTGTCAGTAATGCACTCACACTTTGTAATAGAGTACATTAAAGGGAGAAGCTGGTTTAAGCTGTGGTGTTTCCAAAAGCCCTGACTGAGACTCATTGCACTGAAAATTTGTAGCTGTTAGCAGTAAACACTACTCAGTATATTCGATATAATTTCCATAGTGTTCATCACTGTCTAGCAGTAGCAAATGATAGTATTGGTATTTTTAACTGTAGATACATCTTGTGCATTATCAGTTCTGCTAAACCGTTTTGCCAACGTTGCTGTTACTGTTTGCTTGTACACAGAACCTTGCTGAAAATTAGCCCTGTTCAACTGAATTTATCCTGCTGAAACAAACATATCGTACAAACATATACTGTACATACATCCACTAATGCCTTCAATAAAATAAGCAGTGGTAGCTACTGAGTTAGGATAATGTATAAACTGCTCTACTTATTTCTCCCATAAGCAATACACGTCATACACTTTTAATATCATTAAACAGTATATTATTGCCAGGACACAGCCAACCCTTTAGGCCTTTCCAAACTGTTCAATTATTTATTTATTTTTTCCAAATATCTGCCAGGGTCTGCTTTACGGTTTTAAGAACTGTCTTTATTGATGATAAATATATTTAAATGCCAGCAATACTGGAAAGATGATAACTTTCAGCTGAACAGACAGGACATTTCAACCCTCCCTGGATTGTTATAATGGCAGAGAATCATTTTAACATCATTCACCTGTACTGAAATATAGATTATTAGCAAAATGAATAAATGCATGAGCTCAGTCTTTCTATCTCACACAAACAATAAAAGGCATTAAGAAACAGTCTAATGACCAGTGATTCTATATGCTCTTTCTTTCCAAATCACGAGATCACCAACTTGGGCAGGCAGTTTTATGTGAAATTAAAACACAAAAATATCTATAGATATTCTGCTCTATTTGGGGTTGCATAAGGCTGAAGAAGTAGTGATTGTCAGGGGATAGATTGGGCCCTTCACTTGGACCCTGTCATTAAAAGTCTCGTTTAACAACTTAATCTACATTCCGTGTGCAGCAGTTATGAAAAAGTCCTAGCGTCCTCAGTCCAAAACTGGTACAAGCATTGGTAGAAAAAGAAGGCAGGGTGGGCCAGTGGACAGAGCACTGGCTTTGGAGTCAAGAGATCACAGGTTCAAACTCCACTAGAGCCAAATACTTAGTGTGTGACCCAGAGCAAGTCACTGAGCCTTTCAGTGTTCCAGTCCACTCCAACTGCAGAGATGGGGAAAAGCAGGATCCCATTACAAATGAGATGTTGCAGCATAGTGGGCTATTCTGGGCAAACAAGCTGTAATACATGTGAGTGTGTCAGCTCAGGCAACAGGTTAATTTTCTTACCTCAACATTTTTATCATTTTAAAAGACTTACTTTGAGAACTTACATGCCACTATTTTCTCCAAATTTTATAGAGGGTGAATTTACATTACTACCTGCATGGTCTCCTGTTGACAGATGACATCTAAAAGCCTCTTTACCAGAACATTGTAAATACTTGTTAAAACACTGTAAACAAATCCAAACAAAACTACAGAAAATATCACAAATTATGTTAGAAAGCATTTTTAGTTGTTTCTTTTTTTAACTGTGAGGTTAAGGACTCTATAAATGGCTATGATATTGGTAGATAATGAATACTGGATAGAAATGTATGAAGTAGCAAGTTGCAGATGATCCTAGCTCAGATGTTTTTAAATGCTGCCCGTTTACCATCTCTGAAGAAGTGAGTTACAGACCAAACTAACTAGTCAGTAACTCTGCACTCAGAGTGGTTCCATCACAAATAAAGATTCCTACTAACACACTACAGCTCCCAGGACACAGACGAGTTTTGTAGCAGTTGGGCACCAGCTGTGGGGGTTTGAGACAGCCTAAGGGCACTCTTACCTGCCCCATGCTGCAGAAGCATTTTGTGTGGGCTGGAGCATGTCTTGAAGCAGACACAGCAGTTGATGCCCCTCTGAACCAGAACCAATACATAGATACATAGAAGTTGACAGCAGATAAGGACTTCTTGGCCCACCAGTCTGCCCTATTTATCCCTACCCAGTATGAGGTCTGATGCATAAACTGAATACAGTGGCTCAGTCATCAGAGGGGAAGAGGCAGCACCAAGGTCAAACTTGACTAACCCATTGCTACATCCAGTTCAAGCATAGCCCAGTATGTGGGGCCCACAGCTGGAAGGGTGAGTCAGCACCAGGCAAATCTGCACCCTCAAGTCAGCACATTAGGACTGCAGACCACTACACCCATTTAGAACCTCTACAGTAAGTAACCGTTTACATCATAACATGCATACTGTTACCTGCTCATGCTGAAACCCTGCCCAGGTTGCCCATCTCTGTAATGTTGCAATGGTTTAGGCCCCAGCCACTGCCAAAGAACAGTATGTGAAATACTGGGATTCTCTGCCTGTGTGTCCGAGTGTGTTTGTTGCTTGTTTTCATCTGGGGTTAATACATTTGATGGAATGACTCTGCAGTATTTCTGGTACTTCCTTCAGTATGCCATGTTTGTGTGCCTGCTGTTTACTGTTTCACCATGCTTATAAGGTCTGTTATCTATCCGTCTTTCTGCGTCAAGAGCTTATGCTAGTTTCATCACTGCATTCAATGTTTCTGTGTTGTTATTTTTCTCTTCAGGTACCTAGCACAGCTGCAAAAATGCTGATGCAGCATCAGTATTGGTAAAAGCCCATTGTATTTCTTGTATGATTCAGCTTAGCAGCACTGATCCACTTTAGAAGCCTGCATTTTGCTGGCTTTTTCTGATTTCACCTTGTTATTGCACTGTGTATTTCCTGTTTGTTGTATCATGCTTGTTTTGTCAGCCTCACTAGGTCCCCTGAAGAAGTGTCAGCTGACAGGGAAGAGCAGAGGTGTTAGCACACAATCCTTGTTTTGTAAATTTCCTTGATGTTAAATAAATTATTCTACTTGGCAAACACCAGACTTGTCCTTTTCTTCATCAAGTGCACCTCTGTAGTATTCTGATTCAAAGGGCTCCTTCCCTCATTTTGGTTGCAGTGAGGCTTTATCTAGTTCTAGTGCAATCCTACCACTGTGTGAGACTATCTTGCTAGGTGGAGTAAAAGCATGCAAAAGAACAGTTACGTACTTACCATAACAGTAGCTCTTCGAGGAATCTCTTCCTTGGCCACATCTTTGGAACTATAGACATCAGGCATTAGGACCACACAGAAACCTTTGCTAGCTGGGGTCTTCCACGACGATGCTGCGCATCAGCATGTATATAAATGTGGGCAGCCCTATCTCTCTTCAGTTACTCACCTGAGATTAGACTCAGAAGGCAATCACAACTGGGAACCAGGCGGGGATACTAGCACCAAGCTGACTAGGTGACAGAAGGTGCTGGAAAAATAACCACATAGAAGACCAAGTCAGAAATCTTGTATGTCACCCTATGGGGATGGAGGCAGAGTCAGTATGGCCTAAGGGAAGCAATTCTCTCAAAGATCTACTGTTACGGTAAGTATGCAACTGTTCTTTCTATCTTCTTCAAGGATATCTCATTCCTCAGGCCACACCTTTGGAAAGAGTCCCAAGCAGTACCTAAAGTAAGCTGGGAGGCTGCCAGAATCTGGGTCAAGATGTGAGAGTCGCTGCAGTATGGCAAGATTGAAACCAGCACGCCTGCAAGAGGCCATCCTAGACTGTAATGTTTAGTGAAGGTGTGGACAGTGCTCCACGTGACTGCAGCACAAATATCAGCAGCAGTAACATTTTGAAAAAGGCAAAGAAGTAGCCACACCCTGGTGGAGTGACCATGCACAACATCAGGAAAGTTCCTTACCACACTTCCTGTAACAGAATGCAATACAATGTGCCAACCCTTTTGACAGGCACTGTTTTGAGAGGGGCATCCTCTTCCCAAGGGCAAATGAAACAGAACACTACGAAGATTGTTTGCAGTTCTTAGTACGATGTACATAATATCTCAGAATCCCTTGTGCATATAACATAAGAAGCAATGCTTCACCTTGTTTGGCATGCAAAGATAGTAAATGGGAATGTAGATGATTTGGTTTCAAGCAAATTCAGACACCACTTTTGGCAAAAACTTAGGATTTGTATGCAAAGAAACCCTGTCTTTGTGAAAAATCAAAAAGAGCACATTAGACCTTGTGGTCTTGAAATCCTTTGAGCAGAAGTAACTGCAACTAAAACAGCACTTTCCATGACAGAAAGTATAAGCCACAACTCGCAGCTGGCTCAAAAGGAACCAAAATAAGTTTTTCTAGAATAGAATTTAGATCCCAAGGGGGATTAGATATCGAATAGAAGGCGTGAGGTGCAAAATACCTCTGAGAAACATATGGGCAACTTCCTGTTATGCAACCGTCGTCCCTCAATGGGGCACAAAAACTGATATAGCGGCTAAATGATCCTTGAGGCAGGAACAGTGTAGACTACAGTTTGACAGGAATAGCAAGTATTCCAACACCTTATTTACCAGACAGGTGAGCAGGTTCGATTCTTGGAGGTGGTCCATAAAGTGAACCACTTCCATTTATGTGAGTATGTTTGCCTAGTGGAAGGTTTCTAGCTGGCTGTTAGCATGTCAGCAGTTTTGGGTGAGACACCAAAACATGCCATGGCTATTTCTTCAGCAGCCTTGCATGAAAATGTAGGGACTTCAGGTCCAGATGGAGTAATGAGCTTTTGTTCTGGGACAACAGATTTCAACACAGTGGCGAGGACACTGGAGGTTGCACTGCAAACTGTTGGAGGAATGGAAACCATATTTGCTGAGGCCATAGAGAAGCAATGAGGATGAGGTCGCATCCTCCATCTTTACCTTGAGCAGTACCCTCTGGATCAATGGAATTGGAGGGAATGCATATAGAAACTTCCCCTTCCAGGAGAGGGACAACACGTCTCACCAGAAAACTCCAGGCCCCAACACAAGCAAGCAGAAATGCAGCAGTTTTGCACTGTGTGGGGACGCAAAGGTCAACTCTGGATGGCCCCATCTTGCAAAAGTGTCACTGACCATGAGAGCAGCAGTTCTTATTCATGTAGCTTGGCCTGTGACCGCTTAGCTTATCTGCTAAGACATTTTGGGCACCTGGGAGATGCATGGCTGACAACTCCAGACCATGTTCCAGCACCCAGTACCACACTCTCATTGCTTCCTGACAGAGGGTAGAGGAATAAGTGCCCTCTTGTTTATGTAGTGAACCACAATGAAGTTGTCCATCTAGAAAAACAGAGGGCCCAGCATAAAAATGTTGCTGAAATGCACATAAGCTATACAGGATAAGCACATTTCTAAAATTTTGATGTGAAGTTTGAGCTCCACCTGGCTCCAGGAGCCCTAGGTGTGCCCCAACCTGAGCCAGATGCATCCGTCATGAGGATCTGTGCTGGAGTGGGATTCAGGAATGGAACCGCTTTTAAAAGACTGGAGTAGTCCATCTACCACTTCAGAGTTTTCTGTAATGGGGATGTGACGAGTACTCTTTGATCCAGATTGTCCGTCAGTTGTGTCCATTGTACCCTTAAAGTCCACTGTGGTATTCACATATGTAAGCAGTTACAATGGTCACTGCCATAAGTCCTAGAAGACAAAGAAAAGACCTGTCTGGGACCTGGTGACTGTTCTATATTAATTGCTTCTCGGTGATGAGGCGTTCTGCCTGTCGAGGAAGGAAAGCCTTTCTTGGACAGTGTCTAAGATCGCACCTATATACTACAGCCGTTGACATGGTGTATAAGACACACTTTGGGACATTCATCATGATGCCTAAGTCGTCGAATAGTCATCTCATTCAAGACCGAGTTTGTGGGAAGCTGTCCTGGGAGATGACTTTTAAGAGCCAGTCGTCCTGGTATGGAAAGACATATAGGCCTTACCTGCAATGGGCTGCTGTCATCACTGCTAAGCACTTGGTAAACACCTGTGGCACAGAAGATAAACCAAAGGGTTTTGAACTGGTAATGCTCCTCCTCCAGCATGAAGCAGAGATACTGTCTGTGAGCCTTCCTGATTCTGATAGAATGGTAAGCATCCTTCATACCCAGGAAGCATAACCAATCCCCTGTTGTAGGAGGGGACTAAGGCCTGCAGAGGGACCATGCAAAACTTCTTCTACTTGATGCAGAAGTTGAGGCCTCTGGGCCGGCCTGGTGGCACTAAGGGTTGAGGCGCTGGATGCCACACCTCACGCCACCCGGTGACCCAGGTTCGGGGCCGAGCCAGGGCCATCAGGGGTTGGCAGGGGAGAGAGGATTGAGCATCCAGAGGACTGCTTTCCTCTCGGGGAGATCAGGGTCTGCCCGGCATTGCAGTGGCAGCGGTGGAGACCGAGCCTCTGGCGCCCGGGGCTGCATG
Organism: Neoceratodus forsteri; assembly: GCA_016271365.2. Lineage (NCBI taxonomy): Eukaryota > Metazoa > Chordata > Ceratodontiformes > Ceratodontidae > Neoceratodus > Neoceratodus forsteri. The sequence continues at coordinate 746,680,895 of CM057456.1, read as the reverse complement.
CAGGAGGCGTCAGGTAGCTACCTTCCGGATGTGGGTGGCAGCATCCACGTCACGGGCAGGGCAAGCATTGCATGTCCTGCATCGGGGGTCAACCAACAACAAAATCCCTGCCACAGCGCGGAGATGATGGGGGTTCAGGGACTCAGCCCACATCCACCGTCGGCCCTGCACTAGAGAGGACTCCACGGCCGACCCGCCACCCAGGTAAGCCCTCTCTAATTCCAGAAAGGCCATTGTGGGAGGATGGGCCCACCCGGGGTGATCTGGGAGGCTAGGGCTGCATGGGTGGTCGGGGAGTTCCTCCGAGTTGCAGGGTTCAGATTGGGAGTAGAGGCGATAGTCAAGTGAATATCCCAGAAGGATGCACGGGTGTAGTAGTGCATAAAAGAGGTTTCAAAAAAAAAAAAAAAAGTTGAGGCCTCTCAGATCTAACACAGGCCTTAGATCGCCTGTCCATTCTGGAACCAGGAAGTATCTGGAATAGAACCCTCTGTTCAGTTGATGAAAGGAATAGGTTATATGGCACGTTTTTGTATCAGTGATTATATTTCCTCTTTCAGCACAGATAAATGACACAGAGGATAGCTGGAAGAAGGTGGAGGATGCAATGGTGGGGACTGTAAGAGCTGCAGAGTATGCTTCCTTGCAGCTATCTCTAGGGCCCATTCATCTGTAGTGATCTCCCACCATTTTGCAAGATGCAGAGAGATATGATCCCTTACAGCTACTCCTGGAGGTAAAAGTGGCAGTGGGGCAAAAGAAGTAGACTCAAGTAGAACCAGCAGTCCCAGTGGCATCTGGTGCTTTTGAATAGGCACCTGAGGCAATTGTCCAGGTAAGGCACCACTACTTTCTCCCTGAGCTGGCTGATCGTGGGTGGGACAGCTACCCCTAGCAGCTGGTGGATGAAAAGACCATCTACCATGACCCCTACTAGGCACTGGATACAGAGATTTTACAGATCTTAATGTCATCTTGGAGGACTGAAGACCCCTCAAGGTTTCTTCAACATTAAAACAAGATAATTTCTTGCCTTTAAATGAGGCATTCAAAACCACTTGCTGGACATCAGTAGCAAATCCAGCAACTCTTAGCCATGAATAACACCTCATACAGAGGCAATAAATACATCATATGCTTAGGCGTAGTAAATGTTTTCCAACTTCAGCACCAGAATTCAAGATTTTAAGCAGTTCAGTTTAGCAGAGCCATCTGACAAGGCCTGAGCTGCAGCCTTGACTATTTTCCACAAGCTATTTTGGTATTTAATCATATGGGCCTGAAAGTTGGCAATTCTAAGGCCAAATTTGCAGAAGCACAGGTCCTTTTACCCATGACATCCAGATACCTGGATTCTCTGTCAGGGAAAAGAACTTAAATGTTTGGGTCCCTTAGATTTATTGTGTGCAGCCATGATTACCACAGAATCCATCTCTGGTTGGTTGACATAATAAGGCTTAGCAGCAGGTGCTGGGTACTGCTTATCAGCCATGTAGGGCACAGCTGGAATGGAGTTAAGCTGGTGCCAGGCAGCAAACGTGGCATCCTCAAAGTTGGATAAATTGGAGGAATTAGATAGATGGAATACATGGAACTTCTAAAACTCCACTAAATTTCTCTTAGTGGGTTCTCCTCTTCCACAGCGAATCCCAATTCTGTCCGTACCTGTTGCATTACAGACTAAAAAGTGGGGTCTTCGGTGCAGACCTGGGTGTATAAACCACAAAGCCTTCACTACAAGAGGACAGGGTGGAACTTAAATGAACATTATGGTTCTTCCCAAAGCCCTGTTTCTCTTCATAATCCTCCTTCATCATGAGGTCTGGATTATATTCCACCTCGTCATCAACAGGCCTGTCGACAACAGGAGCAGACAACTGAGCCAGCAATGCCAGCAGTGGTTGTGAAGAAGGAATTTGCAGTGAGCTGGTAGCAGAGGTCAACAGGGCTTGTGAAGTGAGGCCAGGCACCGATAAGCCAGGCTGCAGAGGCAGAACTGGCAAAAATTGTCACTGCATTTCAGAAAACAATGTCAGCACTATTTGCAAGTTGATGATGCCCTGGCCTGGGGCCATCATACAGGAGTCGACAATGGGCCAGGACCCATCAATGATGGCGATGTACCATTTGAAGTAGGCATGGTAGCACCTAAGCCAAACTCCAGTCTTGGTGTCTGGTCAACGGCTGGGGGCTGTAGTCACCACTGGTGGAGCAGATGGTGATTTAGAACAGTTACTTGGAAGTCACGATGGTGACCAGGATCTTGCAGGAGAAGAAGTCTTTTCTTTTTCTTACGTTTCTGGGTCCAAGTAGGACCGGACTTTATCATGGTCTTTAGAGGTCGAGTGACTGGCAAATAGTCGATGGAGTGGGACCAGCAGGCGCGGCTGGGGATCCCAGAGAGGGCCAGCATGCATCGGTTGAGGCTCAGGCCGAGGCAGAAGTGATGAGAGCTGAGGAGTTGTCAGTGTAGACACTGGTGGGGCGGTGCCGGCCTGGTAGGGGAAGACTGGCACTGGTCTGGAGAGATAGCGATGTAGACCCCTGAGGAGAGACTGGCACCTGCGAGGGAGGTGGTTCCCAAGGCAGAGGCAGAGGTGTTGAATATGCATGAGGAGGTGAGTGCTTGCTCTGGGCAACGCCTGAAGGGCTAGTATCAGCCCCATAGTCGGGACGGACGATGGCAACGCCTCACCTGGGGGGTGATGGGTGAAGGCCTGCTGCCAGAGGAGCCAACCCCGGTCAAGTCACCTGGCTGAAGGTCCACTGCTCCGAGGAGGAGCCACCACCCATGATGGCTATGAGGGCGGGTGGTTGAACCACTGGCAGCCCAGAGGGAGTGAGGGCTGCCGAGGAAGGAGGGACCGATCCCCCGCAGGAGGATGGCCCAGAGGCGGAAGCCGGTCTGTGCAGTAACCATTAATGAGAGACTGACCATGGACGGTCCCAGTGCTTGTGCTTCCCACTGTACTGCCCCTTCTGGGAAGAAGAAGAAGAAGGAAGATGCCCTAGAGACCAGGGAAGTGGAGAGCTTTTAGACTGAAGCTCCTTCTCCATTGGGGCTAGCTTCTGCTAAAGTAGGCGACTCTGGAAAATCTTTAGTGGCATCTCTCTGTGGGCGGTTGAAGTCCTGGCAGTGCTTGCAGGCCTCGGTATCATAGTTGGGGCATAGGCAGGAAGAGTGGCCGTCTTTGGCAGGGATCTGCTTGCTGCAGGCACACTTCATCAGCCAGTCGGAAGACAAGGCTGGAGGAGAAGACATAAACCTGAAAATAAAACACAAAAAATCAATGTTAACACTGCAATAAAAGAAAATAAATTGCAGGTAAGCAAGCAAAATGGCGGTCGACTGAAGCAGGCATCTGCAGAGGTCCGACGTGCATAGAGTTGAAGAACTGAGGTAGGTCTGGGAGACCACCCTTTTATAGGATAGGCAGATGTCAGCATGTTGACACTGGCGGGGCAGTTCCCCACTGTAGACAGCTATCTAGAAGTTTTTCGTGGGGTCCTGGCCCTGATGGCTTCAGTCCTACTGGTGTTGCTCTGTGCAAGAGCCCCTGAAGTAAGATCACGCTTTCCAAGTGATATACTAAATCAGTAGTCGCCATGGGCTCAGAAGAGGAATCCATAAGCTTTGCTATGCATGTTAAAATCCCAAGTGGCAACTGGGTTCCTAACCAGGGGATGCAGGTGTAGAAGCCCTTTAAAGAACCTCCAGAAAATGGGGTGTGAAGCCACCATTTTCTCTCTAGCTGCCAAAACATAAGTGGATACAGCAGCTAGGTGCACCTTAAAGGCTGAAGGCCTGAGGCCCAAGGACTGAAGGTGGACCAAGTAGTCTAGGATTGTGGACAGATCTGCTTGTAAGGGCTGAGCTGCTTAACAGCACATCACAGAGAGAACCTTTTCCATTTAGAAACATAGGTTTTCCTAGTAGCTGGCTTCCTGGAAACCCTGAGGACTTTCAGGACTTCCTAGAGTGCTGAAAATATGAATACTCTAACTCTTTAAGAACCATGCCTTGAGGCGTAGTGACCTGAGGTTGGAAAGGTGATTCTGGGACAATCAACAGATTGTGCCTCAGTGGGAGGCTGATGGGCTGCTTGATGGAGAGGGCCTAGAGGAGGAGTACCAGATTTGTCTGGCCCAATCTGGAGTCACCAGTAGCATGGTGGCAGACTGGCTCCTCAGCTTCAGTAACACCCTCGGCAAGAGAGAAGGTAGGAAGGCATTCAGGAACCTCCTGACCAGTCTAGAGTCAAGGCATCCACACTGAGCCCACTGCTGGAGGCCTAAAACAAAACAAGGAGAGCTGGCGGTTCTCCTGGAAGCAAACAGATCTATCTCCAGTGTGCCCCACCTTCTGAACACTGTGACCATCACCTGCTTGTTCAGGGTCCGTTCTTGATGTCCCTGGCTGATCCTACAGAGAGAATCTGCCAAGACATCGACTTTCCCTAGCAGATGAACTGCTGAAAGCTGCTCCTCCAGGAGTACGCCAGGTTCCAGATCTTCATTGCTTCTGTACACAGCTTTGAGAATCTTGTGTCTCCCTGTTTGTTGATGTAGTACATGGTAGTGGAGTTGTCTGTCCTGACCTGGACTGACTGACCCTTGAACTGGGGAGCAAGTCAGGAAAACTGCCCTGAGCTCCAGCAGGTTCATGTGCTCCTGGGATTCCCAGGGGACTACACCCACCTACTGTCAGGTCACCCAGGTGAGCTCCTCAGCCTAAGAGGGAGGCATCTGTTGTCAGAACAACTGTGGGTAACTGCTGCAGGAAGGGCACTCCTCCTGAGGTTGCCTTCTTTCCACCAGTCCACTGCTCATAGAGAGACTTTGTCACAGGCACTAGCCTTGAGAGAGGTCTAATTTTGGGACCACTGGGTCCTTAGGTGGTACTGGATGTCTCATTTGAAACCTGGCCTCTGCCACCAGAGCTGTGGAGGAGGCCATATGGTCTAACAGCTGAGGAAATCTCTTGATGACCTGGGCTGATCCAGGATTAAGGACTTTGCCAGATTTATAAGATTTTCCACTCTGTCCTGAAGCAGGAAGGTCATTCTAGGACCCACTTGTCCGTGGTAATGCTTTTCCACTCCTAGAAGAAGTGAGCCAGTCCCCCCCACCCCACCCCACTGGCAATGGATGGGCAGCCTGGTCCGACTCATCAGGGATTATCTTGGACTAACCGTTGGGTGCTGTGACTGGGTCAGCGAATTTTGAACCTCTCCTGCCCCTACCTCTGAAGAAGCCTCTCAACTGAGAGAAGTCATAAGGCAGGAAACTACAGGAAAATAACCCTACCCCTACCTCCCATTCCATGGGGCCTACAGGAAGTGGAGCCTTTTCCTTCTCAGTGTTGCTTTTATAGGTGGCTTTGTACTCCTCCACCTTTTCATGTATGCCTCTGTCTTGTCACCAAACAGGAAGTTTCCTCACAAGGAAAATCCATGGCCCAGATATTCAAAAGGGTTGCGCATGGCGCAACAGTATTGCGCCATGCTGCACCACTGATGCACCCAGTGCGATATTTAAAAGGAAAAGTGCGCCTGCACAAATCCCACAAGTAGGCGCCTCAGTAATGTATGCAGGCACAAGTGGGGCGTGGCCTAGATAAACTGCACAGCCCGACATTCAGCACGCTGCAGAGTTATGCAGGCGCAACCCCTACCTGTGCCTGCACAACTTTATGCTGAAAAAAGGATCAAGTTGAGGGCCACCCACAGGTGAGCTGCCGCATTGCAGGGGTACAACAGCAGCTGCCACCTGTGGTTGGCCCTCCACTACTCGCGCCCCGCACTGGCGGGCGCCCCCTCACCTGATCGCGGACTGGAAGTCCCCAGTAGCCCGATTGCGGGCAGCACAGTATTCTCCCCAGCAGCCCAATCGCGGGCATGGATACGCGCCCCCACCCCAGTAGCCCGATCGCGGGCATCAGACCCCCCATGTCCAATATCCCTGGTGGTCCAGTGGACCTAAGTAGCCGATCGCGGGCGGCATCCTACCCAAAGTATGTTGTCCCTGGTGATCTGAGGCCCCCACCTCCCCCCACCGTCAGTCGGGGTGGCAGCACCACCGCCTGCAGCCACGCCGATTGACAGCTCAGTAGGGCTGCCGCCCACTGGTTCAGAGCATGAGCCAATGGCGTACAGCCCCATCCACAAGGCAGTCAGATATGTGAATGAATGAATTCATTCACATATCTGAACTACTGCGCCATTGATACATACTCTGGGCAATGGGCGTGCAGCCTCAGATAATCAGCCGGCGGAGGCGGAGGGTGGTGGGAAACTCCGTGGTATGGTGGGGTGGGGGCCACTAGATCACCAGGGTAACATACTTGGGGAGGGTAAGGATGCCGCCCGCGATCGGGCTACTCTAGGTCCACTGGACCACAAGGGATATTGGACATGGGGTCTGATGCCCGCGATCGGGCTACTCGAGGTGGGCGTGCATTCATGCCCGCGATCGGGCTAATGGGGGGCGTTGCATTCATGCCCGTGATCGGGCTACTCGGGGAGGGGTTGAGACCGTTATGCCTGCGATCGGGCTGCTGGGAGACTACTGTGCTGCCGCGATCGAGCCTACGGGAGGGGATACTATTATGCCCAGCATCGGGCTGCAGGCGCCGGTCCCGACGGCTGCTGCCTGGCAGGCGCCAGGCGCAAGTCGCCGGAGATCGGTGCACCTGCATGCTAATGGCATGCAAATAGGGCTGTAATTAGATGCAAATGGACCCCCGCGCCTTGCATAAATTATGGCCTCATTTGCATGTTACCTTTGAATATCGCAGGTGCTGCGCATGGCGCAATGGAACTTCGCCACCGCATCTGAATGCTCCACTCTGACCACTTACGGTGGCGCGGTGGAACTGCGCTATGCACAGTGGGTATGGCAGAGGCGATATTCAAAGAAGTTGCTCAATAGCGCAACTCCGTTGAATATCGCCTGGCCACACCCCTGCACAACTTTTTGAGCAGCGCAGGGCTTGCCACAGAATGGAGCAGTTTGAATATCTGGGCCCATGTCTTTAACTTGGGTGTCTTGGGACAGGTTGTGGTCCTGAGCCAAGCAAACCTTCTTGAAGATACTGCATGGGCCATGACCCTGGAGGCAGTGTCACTGGTATCTACAGCTATGAAACTGGTACTTAGTTGCACCCAGGGCTGATTTTACAGTCTCTCATTGCACCCAGGACAGAACTCCAAAGAGTTTTCTGGTACTGGGCAGTGTATCCATATAGGCCGCCTGCCTCGGCAGCAGGGAAGCAAGTATAAACTTTCTTCCTCACACTATCCAGCTTTCTGGAATCTTTGTCCGGGCTGGGTAGAGAGGGAACCTTTGCCTCATCACAGGCAGCCTGCTCTACTCCTTCATGGTCAGCATGGGAACAGAGGTACTCGCCATCTTGCTTGTTGAGCTGGTACTTCTTTTAATCTTTTGTCAATGCCAGGGGTGGAGGTGGGGTCTGCAACAATCTACAGGTTGCCTTCTTAAGGGGTTTATGCATTGAAGGAGCAATCTCTTAGATGAGGTTAGACCCATCATGTCTAAGAACTCCACTTTATCCTCATCCTCAACAGGCTCCAAGATGGAGAGGTTGAGAGTTATCACCATCTGCTTCACAAAAGCATAATGTGAGGAAAAATCCTCCTGGTCCTGGGAAGGAGAACCAAACTCCTGCTCAGGAAAACCATCAGACTCAATGAGCTCCCCTTCCTCATCCTCCTCATCATGGTAGAACTCGGCCCCTGATCCTCCGGAACTGGAGGGAAACCGCATGCCTATGAGTGACCCCATGGCTTGGAAAGCTTGTAGGAACTGCCATGCCTCAGCATTACTGTACGTGGCTTATCCACTGTGATATCCATCAAAAGTACTTCAAGCCTCTTCGGTTCCACCTCCAAAGTTGATGGCTGCATAAGGAAATCGCTCCGTTCCCATACTCTGAATTTTCCCTCTATCTTACAGCATTTCTAGGAATAATCGCTCAAAAGCGATGAATAGGAGGGAATAAAGCAAGTACAGTGAAGCCTCGAAAAACAGATGAGGATGCAGTGGATGCAGAGGCGTCCAGTTCGAAGCTTGAGTCAGATGCCACACAATCACAGCCAGTCCGCGCCATCTAAAACTGGCATGATGGCCTATCGCATGCCAAAACTCAGAACAAGAAAATTAAGTTGGACACCATATACCACGTAACTATCGCTTTCAGGGTGGATATTAAACAATTATATAGTGAAATCCATACAGAGGTAACTTCACTGGAACAATGAGCGGGCGACTCTGAGCCAAATAACAGCTACAGAAAACAGGGTGGACGACCTCAAATCCAGATACAACAAATGCAAGAACAACAAGAAATTATGGCGACTGGTCAAGAAGATGCAGAAAATCGAGCCATCAGAAAAATATTCACCTTTATTGTATTCCAGAGGGAGCCGAGGGATCTAAAATAACTGATTTTGTTGCTAACTTGCTTAGAGAAGCGCTGGATCTTCCAGATGATTTTCCCTGAATCTCTAGAGGTTCACAGAGCTCTTGCACCAAACTTTCTTCGAAAGCTAGCTCGCTCAATTGTCCATTTTAATAGTTACGTTATCATAGAGCACATTCTGATGATGGCATGGCATAAGCAGAAGATTTATTATGCTCAGTCGCGATTCTACATAGTCCATGACTACGCTCCTCAGACGATGAGGCAACACAGGGCCTACCTTCCTTTACTTCTAATATTAAAATCCCAGGGTATCAAGTTCAACACATCCTACCCTGCAAAGCTAGTTGTGTTTTGGCCAGAGGAAAACAGGGTACTCCTCGTCAGGAAGTTTGGGGGAAGCCTTAACTGCAAGGGCACTGATTTCCAGGAAAAGACTAGACCTTCAATTTACTCACCCCACAACCACCGAGCTTGGCAGACTGTGGCCACTTCAGCACAGCACGGAAAAGAAGGAGAACAATTCTAACTGCCTGGACCCTAAACAGCTTAGCCGAATTCAGACGTGGTGCACCTGCTTGATGTTGATACCTGAATAAGGAGGACTATGTCTTTCTTGGCCCTTTTTCACCCGTGTTCTTCAGTGATGCCCATTGCAGATGAAGAGGTAAAACGCTGAAGAGGGAGGTGGTAGGAGGAGGAGGTGGTGAGGTGAGGACACATTTTTCTCTCGACCTGGGTCCTACAGTGAGGCTCGACTCTAGATCAGTAAAAGTTATTGTATTAAGACCCTCTATAGCGGGCAGTTTCTGATCACTTGTCATAGCTCTTACTATGAACTCTATCTCCTCTTGATGCTCCCCAAAAAAATTTTCATTGATTGAAAGACACTAGCTTAGTAGATTTATGCAACCTGCCCCTAAATTAAGAAGTGACGCTAGGTCCCAGAATACTCGGACACATAGTAATGCATATTGAAATCTATCATATACAAAATAGGCCTGCTTCTACTGTTGTTGCTTTAAATGATCTTCCTGCCCTCTATGTTCTATGTTTGGCTGGATGGGGTTTATACCTTGACCGTCTGGAGCTGAGGTCCCTGGCTATCAGACGACCTACTGTTATAAGGCAGGCTCTAGTTTAAAATCTTTTCAGTTATTCACTGTTACTGGTTCTGTATAGTTCATATTATCACTGGCTCATTTTAAGTGTTTGGACAGTACCAGAGTGCGTGGAATGATATGAGTTCCTATGGACACCAATTCAACTGGACATTATGGGGCATTTTGTTCCTGTTAACCTTTTATGTTTATCCATCTGTTGTGGGATTTTTATTTATGGGGCCTAATGGCCCACAGAGGCCAGGGCAAAAGCAGCATGGATTTGACCCCTGTTCTGGGATGAAACATAATTACCGGCACTACCCCAGTTTACATGGGAAACAAAATGCAGTTTCCCTACCTTGGAAGCATCTTGGATTTTGTTTTATGGATTGTTTATGGCTGGTTTCTATTTTTATATTGCTCGCTGCCAAGGATCACTTTCTTGGTAGTGCTTTAAGTATGGTTATTCTATTCTATTATTATTCATCGTGTCTGCGTTGGCACGACAGTTAATATTTTCTAACTGGATATGTTTAAATGTATTTGAATATACTTTTTGCAGAAGGAGCTCTCTATGCAGAAGACAATGGTGCACACTTCTCTAATATTGCTAGAAGGATTGATATTTGTTTTTAGAATAGTGAACTGGGTAACAATTGATTATCATTGTGGAGGGAGTGCTTAGCCATAACAAAACTGCACACTCCTTTCTTTTGTATAGGATGGGTGACACTTCACTATCATGTCATTTAATGTAAATGGCATTCACAACCCTATAAAAGTAAATGGTTGCTCCATTTCATCAAGCAAAGTAAATCAGATATCGTTCTCCTTCAAGAGACCCACCTTCCTCAGCTGGAGCATGATAAATTAAAAACATGGGGTTTCAGGTTGTTATAGCCTCTTCACATGTACCTGGAAGAAGGAGGGTACAGCAATTTTAGTTCCAAATGGTGTGCAGTTTCTTGTTCAAAAACAATTAGTAGATAAAGATGGCAACTATGTCATTGGGGAGGTCAACTTTATTCGGTACAGGTTAACCTAGCTTCAATCTATTTACCCCAAACTCTTCGACCAGGGTGGCACAAAATTTTGGATGAGTTCTTAAGTGAGGCACGAGGTCTCTGTGTTATTGAGGTGATCTGAATGTGACTTTAAATCTAAACCTGGATAACTCAGTTCCCTCCAGGCACACGGTCTCCTGCTTCAAAAGTATTTGAAGGACCTCCTCACGCTGGACTTTATAGATGTCTGAGGCATTTCATCCCTTCATCTAGGGCTTACACGACTACCCCGAAAAATACCTCTGTCAGGCTGGACTATTTTTAGCTTCTGTTGAGCATCTGGAATTAATTAGGGACATCTTTATAGGGACCTCCATACTTTCAGACCATGCTCCAATCTTAAAAAAATAGATGTCGCAAAGCCCAAACAGAGGCATTCTGGATTGAATTACTATGCCTCCAGGATCCGAATTTCTGCAACTGGTTAAACAACAAATTCCACTTATTTTGTGGAAAATCATTCACCAAATAACAGCAGTTATTATCTGAGATACTCTCAAAATGGTGCTGAGGGGAAATAGTTTGTTATTCAACTCATAGGAAAAGGAAAGGAAGCCTTAGAAAGAGAACTCAAGGATCTTGGCCGATTTGCAAAACGGCTTTTCAGGGGACCCATCGGTTAACCCCAGCTACAAATAGCCAAACAGAAACTCCAGAAACTGGTGGATCAGAGAACTGAGCAGCAGCTGCTTTACCTAAAGCTTAAATCCCAAGAGGGGAGTCCTAAGGGGCTAGGAATATGGCCAGGTGGCACAACAGGTAATGGTTACCAAAATCTTGATCCTGAGACCAACTATCCCTGCTTCACCCCACAGCCATCAGACATGCCTTAGCAAAATATTATCAGAATTTGTAGTCGGAAGATGTCCATCCCCCAACAAACAGATAAATACCCCCAGTCCTTGTCCTCTCCACCTTACCCTGCGAAGCTGAAGAGTTACTTCATCCCATTACAGGGAGGAAATTCAAACTATCCTTAAACAAACTAAAACTCAGAAGGCACCAGGCCGGAAGGGTACCCAAATGAATTTTATAGGAGATTTCAAAACTTCTCATACCTGTATTATGATCTGCCAGCGGTCAGTTGTGGAGACCAAGGAACACCTGACCACCCTGGGTGACAAACGATCATCCATTTCGCCCTGGCATCTCCTTCTCTGAGATCCTGCCAGTCTGGGAGAGGGAGATGGACTGAAGGTCAGAGAAGGAGATAGGGGAGCCAAACATGTGGCTCAAGGGCTGGTGTGAAAAAGGACACACATTTGTAGGAACTGGCAACAGTTTTGGGAGCGAAAGTTCTTTAAATTTGATGGACTGTATCTGACTAAGGAGGAGTCAGTGCATTGGGACAGAAGTTTGATGTCTTTGCAGAATATTTAAACTAGCAAATGGGAGAGGGTGCAGCACCAAACATCGAATGGGAAGAACACCTTCAGCTAGTAGTCAAACAGGAATTCAGCATGTTTGTAGTTCACTTGCATCACCAGGTAAAGAAAAGGTTTGGCTCCCCATATGATGCACAGGGGAAGCCAGACCTTGCTCAACAACTAACACGAAATCTGACCAATGGAAAATCATGTACACAAATGCTCTGAGTCTGGAAACAAGATCCCAGACCTACAGGCAATAATGACAGAGGCTAAACTGGATATAGTAGCCATTAGCGAGACATGGTTTACCGTAACCACACATGGAGACTTCAGTACCTGGCCATGTACTGTTCAGAAGAGACCGAGGTGCAAAAAGGGAGATGGAGTGGCCCTTTATGTCAATGAAAATATCAAAGCTACAGAAATTCAGAATACACATAAGGAGCCAGAAGAACTGTGGGTCACCCTGGAAACAGGAAATGGGACAGCCATATGAACTGGGGTTGTGTACAGGCCTCCAGACCAGGGGAGGACATAGACATGATACTGTTAGAAGATACACAAAACATGTCAGCTAAAGGGAGGTTCTGATAATGGGAGACTTCAACATGCCAGATACAGATTGGTCAATGCAAACATGACAGCTAAAGGGAGGTTATGATAATGGGAGACTTCAACATGCCAGATACAGACTGGTTAATGCGAGCAGGGACATCTGCCAGAACAAGACACACGTGGATTCCCTGCAGGGAGGGCCTCAGATAACTGGTACAACAACCCACTAGAGACAGGGCTATCCTAGATCTAGTACTGACTAACGGAAAGGATCACAGAGCTCCAGGTAGAAGGTCACCTGGGGCCAGTGACCATCACATGGTATGGTTCAATTTGACCACTAGAACAAAATCATCCCATTCCAAGGCAAAGATATTGGACTTCAGAGGAGCTGACTTTGATAAGATGGCCAACAAGTTACGCTAGCCCTGGCAAAAGAAATACAGGTGAGGGGTACAGGCAAAGTGGGCAAGCATTAAAGATGCAATACTTGAAGCAACATCCCATTGTGTTAGTGAGAAAAGGAAGTGCAAAAGAAGAAGAAACCACTTTGGTTCTCAAACACAGTAGCAGAAAGGGTCAGAGCCAAAGGCTGGCCTTCAGGAAATATAAGGAATGCAGCAGGATGAAGATAGGGAGGCATACCAAACTTCCCTAAGGGAAGCAGGGAAGGCAGTAAGGCAGGCAAGGCCCAAACTGAGGAAACAGTAGCACGAACAGTAAAAGAAGGTGACAAGACTTTCTATAGATACATTAGTGAAAGGAGAAAGTCAGAGGTGGTATTACTAAGATCAAAGGGATAAGGGGCGTTGCGAGGAGGAGGACCATGTAAAAGCATCTATCCTAAATAGATACTTCTGCTCAGTATTTACTGAAGAGAAGGTAGGTAAGGGCCCACAGCTCTGCACCATGGACACAGGGGAGGCAGAGTGCACTAGTCCCTTCACAAAAGAAAGGGTCCTACAAGAGCTCGATAAGCTCAGGGTGGACAAGGCAATGGGACCTGATGGCATACATCCCAGGGTACTAAAGGAGCTAAGGGTGGAACTAGCAGAGCCATTATCAGAACTGTTTAGTGAGTCTCTGTGCACAGGAGAGGTCCCAGAAGACTAGAAGGGTTCATGTGATCCCGCTCCACAAGAGTGGTATCAGGGAGGAGGCAGAGAATTACAGACCAGTCAGTCTTACCTCAATAGTGGGCAAGATTATGGAGACACTCCTTAATAATAATAATAATAATAAATAATAAGTTTATTTGTATAATGCCTTTCAGCATACCAAAGCGTGAACATATTAAAACCACAGCATCAAATATAAATCAATAACACATATAAATAAAATCATATCATATTAATGATTATTAAAATCAATTAATAAATACAAATAAAAAATCTCAGCAGAATAAATTTCATATTAACAACGATTATTAAATCAATTAATAATACAAATAAAAATCTCAGCAGAATAAATTTACTTAAGCATCCAAGAAGGATTAAGCATTCAAAAGGCCATTTACACAAACAGGTTTTCAGCTCTTCTGAATTCCTCCATGGAGGTGCACTCCAGAATCGGCGTGGTAGAGAATTCCAGAGTGTGAGCAGCATGAGAAAAAGCCTACTGCCAAAAGATTTTAAACCGACTGAATCTCTAGCAACCCTCGTCGGCCGAGTAGAGCGATCGCCAGGGTAGTAAGGCACAGAAGTTCTTTCAGATAGGCCGGACCCTGATCATGAAGGGCTTTGAAAGTCAGTAAAATGACTTTAAAGGTGATCCGCCACCATATAGGCAGCCAGTGCAGTTCGCGAGCACCAGGGTAATATGGGAGGACCTACCTGTCCCAGTCAAACCCGGCTGCAGCGTTCTGCACCAGCTGTAGGTGGCGGATTTCAGCCCGAAAGCCCAAAGTAAAGGCGTTGCAATAGTCCTAAGCGAGGACACAAAGGCGTAGACCAAAGTTGGCAAAGAGTCAAGATGGAACAAGGTGCCTAACCACAAGTATTCCTAAGATGGTAAAAGGCGTCTCAAAGCAGTGGCTCTTCCATGACAAAAGGAGATAAATATCAAAATGCAACGCATTGCACTTTATTTCACCAAATGTGAGAAATAAAGCGTAACAAATGTTGTATTTGATATTTGCATCTCCGCTTTTGTCTGTGGAAGAGCGCCACTGCTTTGGAGAGCTTTGGAGTTTATAGGCTTTTACCTTAGTGGCGAACTCCTCCTGCAAGCGTAGCAGAAATTTTGCTTGTTTGGACTTAGTTATGGTAAAAGGAAGTCCTGACAAAGGCTGACACCTGAGACTGTAATGTCAGCCTGTCATCTAGGACAATCCCAAGGCTACGCACCCATTCAGAGGTTGGAAGTGACATGCACCAAGAAATATTCCAGAAGGCGTGCCACCACACGGCCTCTCTATCTGACCTCCTGGGTCCACAATCAGAACCTCTGTCTTCTCTGAGTTCAACTTTAACCAACTAGAATCCATCCAACCCTGGATTTCCTCAAGACAGTTGTTAAACACTGCGACAGCTCCATCCTGGTTGGGTGCAAAAGACAGGTATAGCTGGGTATGATCCACATAGCAGTGAAACCTCAGTCCATACCATCTAATAATGTCTCCGAGGGCAGCATATACACTGCAAATAACATGGGTGACAGCACGGAACCCTGAGGCACTCACACAACAAAGGAGTTGGGCCAGAAGAAAAACTCCCGACACAACTCTTTGTGATCTTCCAGTGAGGAATGAGGTGAACCATTGTAAAACAGTTCCCGATATTCCACAAATTTGCCTCAGCGTGCTATCAACACCAAATGATCCACAGTGTCAAAGGCTGACGAAGATCAAGGAGAACCAGAATGGAACGCCTCTTCTGATCTCTCGCCTCAGAAGATCATTAAGCACCGAACCAGCGCAGTCTCGGTGCTATGTCTTTACGAACCCAGATTGGAAGGATTCAGAGATATTGTGGATGATTACATGGTCTTCCAATTGGGCAGCCACTACCTTCTCAATAACCTTCCCAATAAAAGGAAGGTTAGAGATGGGTCTGTAGTTTGAGAAACAGTCTGGGTCCAAGTAGCTTTCTTTAAGAGAGGTGTCACCACCGTCTCTTTCAGTGAGCTAGGAAACTCACCTGACTCCAAGGAGCTCCAGACTATTTGCACCAGGACTGGACCGATGATATCAATACAACCCAAAATTAGGGAGTCGGTCCAGGGTCCAAACCACAGCTTGTGGGACGACACTATGGATGATCCTCACAATATCCACGGACTCAGGTCACCAAAGGAACTCCAAGGAATTGGGGTACTGTGAGCTCACATTGTTCTACAACATCACCCTTAGAGATTGTCGGACAGAGGTCCGCCCTGATGTCGGCCACCTTAGTTGCAGGTAGCGAACGAGCCAGCCTCGCACTCTAATTGCAAAATGGCTTTCCAAACTAGTAGACAGGCTGGGTTACACAGTCTGTCTACAGTCCCAAACAGCTGAGCCGGTCGATTCTGTGCAACTGCAATCTCCTGACAGGAATTCTGCCTTCTTACGGGTGATTGCAGATTGATAGATAGTGTAATGTTCCATCAATCTAAGGCGGTCGGTATCAAGGGCGGACTTGCGCCAACAACGCTCTAACCTTCGCCCTGTCTCAAGATCTCCTCAGTGTCCCATCAAACCAAGGGACCTAGGGTGAAGGGATAGGGGCGCTCATGAACAGGGAGCAATAAATCCAGGGCCGCTGTAACGGGTTTCATTATAGGCCGCCACCAGCGCTTCAGGATTATTGCTCACCAACACGGGGATGATAGGTCAAGGACCGCCGCAAGGCCTTGGGAAGTAATATTCTGTAATGGGCAGTACGTGACCATCTCCACAGGGAAGGCCTTCTCAGAGGGTGCAAAATTGAACCTCACAGTGTAGTGGTCTGACCAGGCGACTGGTTCCACCCCACGCCGGATGCATCAATCCCTAGAGGAAGACTAAGTCCAAAGAGTGCCAAGATTTATGAGTAGCAGTGAAATTACCTCTGTAAGGCCCAAAGAAGACATTAATTGGAGGAAGTAATTACCAAATTGCGAGAGTTCATCATCGACCCAGGCACTGAAGTCACCCAGAACCATCAATGTGTGGACTCAAACGACATGTCGACGAGGAAGTCTGCTACTTCCTATAAGAAGCGCTTCCCATCTCCGGGTGGACAATAGATGAGAACAATTCAACGCCTACACCTGCTACAACTGTGCAGTCAAGGACTCAGCCTCACCCACTGCTACATTAGTGAGGCCCAATTCAGTCTTGAAACAGACTGCAACTCCCCTTCCCCTGCGGTCCAATCTCGGCGGTGTATCACCGAGTACCGGCTGGTATCATGGCCTCCACAATGGGGCCTGAATTTTCATCCTGCCTGGTCTCGTGATGCAAGTCAGGTCAGCCGAGCCAACAAGATCGGCTATAATAGCGGTCTTATTCCTGACGGACCTGGCATTGCATAACACCACCCGAGTTGGACAAACCTCAGAGGCTGTCAGGCCTATTTGCCTACTGGATTCAGTAGTGCCTTTGGTATGGGCACCAGGCATGGTAAACCACGATTTGGGTTCCATTTTGCCCCAGGGCGCCTTCTGGATTTAATAACCCTGATCTGGGTGGCCCCTCATTCATCTTCCTCTGTTCGCGTACCCCCACCCTCCTCCTCCCCTACAGACAATCCCAATGCTCTACAGCACTGGTAAGTATCGAAATGTGGGGAGGAGTATAAAAAGGCGGAGGCGCAAGAGAGGAAGATGAATAGTGCACCACCGTGGGGACTAAAGGCCAGCACATATCACTACTTAAACAAAACAAAACCCCAAACACAAAATAATCAATCTTCAAAACAAAAATTAACCAAATAATGCTAAACATAGCCAACATAAATAAACAAAATCAAATAAACAAAAATACTCATAAAAAATGGATCTGACTGACTGAGGACTCACAAATGAAATAAAATAAAACAAATTAACATAAAACAAACAAAATAAAATATAAATAAAATAAATGTAAGGGTTCTCTCACCCCCTTCAAAAAAAAAAAAAGATTTTTAATTACCCCCCAAACTAGGCTCTCTCACAGTCAGGGAGAGAGAAGGAAAAGATACCTTAGCACTGCAAGATATAAAATAATAAATCAACAACAATTTAAACTTTAAACAAAAATAACATGTCTCTTTCCCCAGTCCTCTCTACACGCGAGGAGAGAGTACAATCCAAATTAAGATAATGGACCCAAGGTCCTCTCACCACCTCGAATGTCCAAGAAAGGAGTCCTCAAATTACCAGCATAGAAACAGAATTAGTCCGGGATTTAAGTCACTGTTCCTAAATGAGTAAAATGAAAACACTCTGGCTGGAGTTTAAAAACATAAGCGGAGGGAAATCCAGATCAAATACTGTCTTCAAGATAACTCTTCAGGGACAGACACCACTCTAGGACCAGGGGCTCAGTCAAACTAACCAGACGGACGGCCCGGTCAAAGTAGCTACCACAGAGCTCCTGGTGACACCCACCAAACGACAGGCCCCAGAGAGCCCTAGGGCCCAGCCTTCAACACCGACTCCCAGTGAACAAGAGCTAGAACCCCTGCCACTACAACCAGCGTATCAACCGCCTGACAAATAGGAACTCCACGAGGTCCCAAACCAAGTGTCCACTGCCCCTAAATCCACCGAGTATTTTGAAAGAATTTTCCACACTGTAGAAGCTGCTTTTTAAGAAACAGCACCACAAGCAAAAGCTTTCTTCTTAGTTCTTACTCCAACTGCTCGACTCGCTAGTTCCTCCTCCCAGTTCATAGCCTTTCCGGTCACATTTCACAACAAACAGCCAGGGTTTTAGATCCAGTTAGCGATGATGGCTCTTAAAGCAGATTACCCCAAAAATCTTTCTAGAGGTCTCCAGCAGGTCTACACGCTGCTCAACGGGCAGTCAATCACCCAAGACGCCAAAACCTGGTGTCCGATCACCGAAACGATCCAACACTCCAGTATTAGTCTTGCAGAGAACCCTTCAATCAAAGCTACACATATTTTAAGCTCCGATTTCACGCTTCATAAATCCAATGCGTTAAGTCCACAGTTCTTACGGCAAAAGCCAATGTCAAAATTGGGTCAGAACAAGCTTAAGGAAAGGATACTGCAACACCTGGAATCCATAGGAGCACAGGATCCAAGACAGCATGGGTTTACAAAAGAAGGTCCTGTCAAACTAACCTCATAGATTTCTTTGACTGGGTAACCAGAGTGGTGGACCAAGGGGAGCAGTTGATGTTGCCTACCTTGATTTCAGCAAAGCTTTCGACACTGTTCCACATAGAAGATTGATAAATAAGCTGGGTAGGCTCAGGTGGGTCAGATGTTGGTCAACTGGGTGGCAAACTGGTTGACGGGCAGAAAACAGAGAGTGGTGGTAAACGGTATACAGTCAGAAGAGATGCAAGTCACAAGTGGGGTACCTCAGGATCAGTTCTGGGGCCAGTCCTCTTCAATATCTTCATCAGTGACATTGCAGATGGACTGGAGGGTAAGGTTTGTCTGTTTGCAGATGACACCAAGAACTGCAACAGAGTAGATGATCCAGATGGTGTGGGCAGAATGCGAGAGATCTGAATAAACTGGCAAAATGGTCGGAAGAGTGGCAACTGGGGTTTAATGCAAAGAAGTGCAAGATCATGCACATAGGAAGAAAACCCTGAAGCCACCTATAAGCTGGGAGGGGAGTTGCTGGCAGTCACAAGGGAAGAAAGAGACTTGGGCATCATCATCACCGATGACCTGAAATCATCCAAGCAGACCTCTAAAGCAGTAGGTAAGGCTAGAGATGTTGGGGTGTATTAGTAGGGGTATTACAAGTCGGAAGAGGAGGTAATAACCCCTCTTTACAAGACACTGGTTAGGCCCCATCTGGAGTACTCGTGCAGTACTGGAGGCCACACATTAACCAAACTGAGGCAGTCCAGAGAAGGGCAACAAAATGGTGCAGGGACTGCATCAGAAAACATATGAGGACAGGATAACTGAACTCAATATGTATACCCTAGAGCAAAGGAGGGAGAGAGGTGATATGATTGAAACATTCAAACACGTTAAGGGCATTAATAAGGTAAAAGAGTCTAACGTTTCAATATAAAAGAAAATAGCAGGACAAGAGGACACAGCATGAGATTAGAGGGAGGCCGATTAAGGGTAATGTGAAGAAGTTCTTTTCACAGAAAGGTGGTGGCTGCATGGAACAGTCTACCTCAGGAAGTGGTGGATATGAATACAGTGCAGGGCTTCAAACAGGCATGGGATAGGCATAAGGGAGAAATACAGATGAGTATAAATAGATAGGCCATTGACAGAGCAAAGGCCTATGGTACTTCATAAGGTACAAAAAGAAATGGGCAGACTGGATGGGCCTTGCGGTCCTTATCTGCCGTCAACTTCTATGTTTCTATTACTTTCAGCATTTTGGGAGATACAAGATAGGGGCCCCCTCCCCGTCTTGGAAATATGCTGAAATAGCAATTCTTAAACCAGGAAAGGACCCCACCCTGATGCCTTCCTACTGCCCCATTTTGAAACTTAATTGTGATTATAGATCATTTATGACAATTTTGGCCCACAGGATAAATGTCTTCTTACCCCAGCTTATAGATCAAGATCAAGTAGGCTTTTTATGAGCGTCAGGCACATGACACTGTCACGTCAGTTTTGTTACTCACAGAATAAGCCACAAAGAGACAAATACCTTCATCCTTCTCAGACTTGATGCGAGAAGGCTTTTGATAGGGTGAGATGGCCCTTTCTCTGGGCTATTTAAAACAATTTGCCTTTCCAGAGAAGAGTATTTCTCAAATTCAGGTTATGTATCATTCCCCAGTAGCTTACCTTAAACTAGATGGAGCACTTCTCCTCCGTCCCCTTGTTCAGAGGTACTAGGCAGGGTTGTCCCTTTCCTTTATTATTTGCACTATACCTAGAACCCTAGCTTCCAATATTAGAGCTCAAGCTAGCATAGAAGGGATAACCTTGGGCTTTGATAACGTAAACTTATTCTTTTTGCTGATAACATTCTCTTAACCCTTACCTCTCCAGAAATTTCGGGTTCCAGGGTCTGGGAACAACTTAACATGTTTAGTAAACTGTCTGGATACAAAATAAATAGCCCTAAAACTGAAGTACTTAATTTTTCATTCAACCCTTCTCGACACCCGAAAACTGAATTCTATTTCGCTGGAATAGAGTAGAAATTTGGTACTTGGGAATTAAAATTCCTCCAACTTAATACACTTGGAGCTGGTTAACTTGGAACCGATCACCCAACAGATCACTGGGGATCTTTCTAACTGGACTCAGTTGTTCTCGAATGGTTAACCGTATGGAGGTTATCCACCAAAATGATTTACCCGCTTTGCTCTTTTTTTTCAAACTTTGCCTATTACTCCCTCTGAAGCTTACTTCCATTCATGGGATAAACTCATATCTAGATTTATTTGGGAGGTAGAACACCTCGAGTCAGGTTTGGCCTATAACAACTACCTAGGACTCAAGGAGGCCTTAGTTTACCTAACTGGAAGGATTATGCTCTGGCTGCCTGGATCTGTATATCCCTCCTGCATATGTCACGCCATTATAGTGCATGTTAAAAGGATATTGAAATAACACTTAACGGGTTGGAGCCTTTTATCCTTATATTCTAGGGAATCCCCTGGGATGTTTACCATTTTTAAGCTTCACAGGAGAATTTTTAAGAGTTGGCTACACCTGACTAAACATATTCTTACTGCTTCTGAGAGACATTTTCTAACAGCCATAGCCCATGATGTAATCCTTTGTCCACCTTCTCAGACTCGCTCACTAAGAAACTGGGAGCAATATTCCTTACGTTTTGTTTTTCAACTAACAGACCCTTCAGCTTTCACCCTTTTCATATCTGCAGTCCATTTATAAACTTCCATCCTATACTGCTCTTAGGGAGACTTGCGCTTTGAAGAATTGCTAATAAGCGTGGCGCAATCGCCATCTGATCTTGTGACCTTGATTACCGGCATTTGGGAGGAGAGGTAGTAGATCATATTATTAGCAAACTATACAAAGCCATTAGACACTATAAAAGGACAATTTAGATTTGGTGAGGCAGAGGTAGAGAGAGAATTGGCAGCTCCGACAGAAGAAGCTGTGACGCTTGGCCAGCTGGTTCTGATTTCTCTATGATTTTGTAATATAAAATGTAGTGTTGACTGTCTCGTCCTGTTCTCCTGGGATGACCAACCCCCAGGTTTCAGTTCAAAAGACAGGATATGTTAAACAGCAGAGCTCTATAATGTGATTAACTTTAGGGTTGTCAGAACCCTCTGAGTTCTGGGTTCTAGTTTAGAACTTTGAAAAGTTCTAGGTTCTAATCTTTTTAGAACTTTTAGAACTTGAACCCTATTTTTTATTGTGCTGCCAGTAACGAAGATAGTAATAAAATACATGTAAAGGAAAACTGTTCAATATAAGGGGAGAGAAATTATCTTGTGTGACATTGATAGGAATACAACTAGGTTTATCTATGGTTTCTTCTGTTTGCTAAAGCCAGCAACTTAATACGTAACAGGCCCACCCACCCACCCATATGTTAAAGTTTTCCTGCTGCAGCTGCATCATAGTTCCTTAGTGAAAGAAAGAGGCACATTAGCCATTTATGTACTCAGCTATATATACTCATCGTCATGAATTAGGAGAAAAATAACTGATATTACCTAATTTCAGCTATTTGCTGCTTTCTGTTTTAAATGAGTAAATCAAAGTTGCTATGTTTAAAAGATAGCTTTTATAACAAAGTTAAGCCAAGTACTACAGCAGCAGCAGCATGTGGAACTGTTGCAAAACATATTATGTCATAACGTAGTCAGTCAAGACATTTGAATAAAAAAATATGCCAGTCATTGTTGCTGGCAAAATGCATGCAATTTTCTAAGGTAATGCATACATATCCCAACATTTTTGTTGGCAAATTGAAGTAATACTTACAACTTTCTAAGATGATGCATTTTGCAGCTGATACTTCAATAAAATCTGTATTTCAGTCACATAAATAAAAAGTGGTTTCCTCACCACATACTAAGGAACATTTAATGTAGCTGCAGCAGTTGGCATGTGATGTTTAAGGGACAGCGTCCAACCCCATTATGTATCAAATTATCACTACTTGTAAAGCAAAAACACTTTATGATACCTCACATTCTGTGAAAACTGCTGATGCAGATTTTCTTTTATTTCTGATTCCTTTATTCTTTTTAAAGGGACAGGACAATTGTGCTAGGTGGCAGCAGTTTGCAATGTATTTAATAAGAATATATATTATGTGTACAGTAGGTTCGGTCTGTCATCATTTTTTCCTCACCATTCCCAGCTGATCACGAATCTGTAAATGAAAGAACTAAAACAACACCCACCTTTCACCCCATCACCCATTCCACTTTTCTTCCACCACCCTCATCTGTGCAGTAGCACCCATGCCACCCTTACACCCATGTTAAAACCAGCCTACAACCCTCACCCATGTGCTAGCATCCATTTTTCGTTTATGGCTAACATTTCTGTAATTGAAAAAAATAAACAGCTACCAATTAGAACTCATTGTTTTGTCCTCTTTAAAATTGAAAAATAGACCGTCTCCTGTCCCAGCCCATACTGATGCACCACAAAGTCACAGAAGGTAAATCCAAAAATATATGTTTTCACTTTAACTATAAATAATATGATACAGAAAGGATTGATGTGACAGTGTCCCTTTTATGCCAAATTTGGGCCTGTTCCCACTGATGTTAAAATTGCCCTGTATATAAAACTTGTTGACTTTAGTTTAGACCCTAGCTACAAAGCAGTTTGCCATGAAATGGTGAAAGTTTTGGGGTATATAGTCCAAGGTAGTAGATCGAGAAAGGAGAGAGCGACAACCAAAGTCATCACAGTCTGTAAAAGTTTCCTTTTGGTGCAGAGAGACTCCGTCCCACACAGTATTACCAGCCACCACCATCTGAGTTGTCATCACCATCAACATCCACAACATCAATCACTTCAGGATCAGTTTGTATACTCCTGTAGGGATACGAAAATCTTGACTTATTAACTTTAATAAAAGTTAACGTGTGTACATTTTCTGGCAGCAACCTATTTCTGGTGTCTGTCACAATATTGCCAGCTGTACTAAACATGCGTTCTGAAGAGACACTTGTTGCAGGACAACCAAGATATTTACAGGCTTCATCATACAGCTCTGTCCAAATTGACTTGTTTGATCTCCAGTATTCAAAAGGGCATGCATCAATAGGAATAGACAGTTCTTGCAGGTAACTGTCTACCATGATGGACAGAGACTGCTCAGAAGAGGAATCAGCAGAAGCAGCTGGTATGGCAGCAATTTGGGAAAGTTTTGCCACAGATTTAGCTTGCTACTAAGGGTTGAAGAAGTGGCAGTTGTGGAACAACTACTGTTAATGTTTGGTGACTTTTCCAGTTCTGTATCCCTTGTGAAGATGAATCTGCATGTTGTGGTGATGACAACCTGAGGGTACTGTGCGTGTCTGTGTTTGACTCCTGTGAGTGCTGCAGCTCATCTAGCAACATACATTTGTACTGCTCTATATCATCTGTTTTTGGACGATGTATAGCCTTGAACCTGGGATCTAAGAGAGTTGCAAGGATGTAGTGTCTTGATTAGTCATTGCAACTAATTTGTCATTGGTTTTGAAGCGCTCGCTCATTCTCTTTCTGAGATTCCCATGATACAGGCGACATGTTGTCTGTGCTTCAGATCTGTCTTTTTCTATTTGTAGATTTAGAACACTAAGATGATGTGAAATGAGCATTATGAGTGGGATAACCTGACTCACAGATGCACCTTCAGAAGACATGTCCTTGTAGCTGTCTCAAAGGAGCTAGGATACAGCACACTGTCTCCATTCATTTCCACTGCAGCACAGACAGCATAATGCCATCTCCAATAATGTAACTGGAGCAGTACTCATGTACAGCTTGCTTTTGTTCCAAGAGCGCTGCAGCACATAAAGCGTTGAGTTCCAACGAGTGGAAACATTTTGAATCAGCTTTGCTGGGGCAGCTTGTGTTTTTGCAGTTCGGACAATGTCCGTATAGCCTTGGTTGAATGTGAAAAGTGAGTCACAATTTTTTGCAAACAGCAATCATACCATCCACTTGTGTTTCATTGCTGAGAAATCCCATGACAGTTAAGTGTAAGCAATGTGCAAAGCAAGAAGCATGCAGAAATCCTCCATCCTGTACTGCTTTCAAGATGTTGGCTCCATTGTCACTTACTATGAAGCCACATTTTAGACCGTGAGAATAAACCCATTAGTCAAGGAGGTCATTTAGTTCCTGCAAGATGTTTGCAGCAGTATGACTTTGCCCAAACTTCTTTATATGCAGCAGCCATCTTTTGGGTGTCTTTGTTTTTGAAGAAGCACAAGAAAACGACCCAATGAGCGGTAAGGGACATGTAATCTATGTTTTGAGTGCTGGTCCACACATCTGTTGTGACATGAATAACCCCACCCTCTGCAGTTTTAAGTGCAAGCATCACTGTCGCTTTTAAAGCCTGATAAATGTTTGGTATTTCAACATAGGAAAAGTACCTTCGATGAGGAACATTGTAACGAGGCTCTCATAATGTCATGAGCTCCTAAAATCCTCATGATCTACCAAAGAGTATGGGAGAAGGGCTCCGCTAACAGTTCACCAATTCGGTGATTAAGATGAAGGGTCTTTGGATGATTTCTAGTAAAGGCATTCTCCTTTCAAATGCCTGAGACAGTGTTAGCTGTTTGCAACATGTCCCTGCTGGTTTATTATACACCGTGCTTGATGGGCAGATGGACGCAGAGATGGTGGACTAGGACTTATACATTCAGTGCCATCACTGGATGTGCAACTGGTACTAATAGTGCTGGTATTGGTGGTAACAGTGATCCTAGGGCTGGCAGTGGTTCTGCCCGCATCAAGTTCAGACAATTCAGTATCCATTTCAGATTCCTGACCCTTCTCACGTGGGTCTGGAAGATGGAGGACATGGGTTTTGGATGATCAAGCAAAACTGAATGCTTTTCAGATGGCGTTTAAGAGCTGTAGTGCCAAGGTATGACACAACTTTACCACGGCTTACACTCTGTTTACACAGGAACAAATTGCTCTGCATGGGTCAGTTTTACTGACAGAGAAATAATTCCACACCTCAGATGTGACAGATTTTGTTCTAGTGCTAGGAAGATAGCTAAAGACTGTTTGTGTCTTTCACCTGTCCTAACAGAACCTGGGACATGCTCCTTGGTGCTAGAAGAGTGGGCAGAAGACTCTGATGGATTTTCATTGCTGGCCAACACAGAAGTGGTGGATTCAATGGATATGTCCTTTTCATTGCCAACAGTGTTGGATGTATTTGCAGTGCACTACCTGATTCTTTGTCAGCAGACTTGCTCATTTCACTTTGTTAAGGAAGTAATGATTTGTCGTGAGACACAACAGTGTCGGACTGAGACAAAGAGCTACTGTCTGAGTCAGAGAGGACTCACTGTCACTTGCATTATTGCTGCTAGTCACAGGGATCTTAACAGCATGAATGGCATACCTTATGGTGCCTCTCCGTGTGACCCCAGCAGCTGTACAGGTTTTCTTAAAGGTCCCCTTTACCACACTTCACTGTTGCTCTTTTGCTGTTTGTTGAATTTTGTCACGTGAAACATTTTGGTTATTTCTGTTAGCACCAGGATTACCACTACCACCAACACCTGCTCCAACACCAGCACTAGATGCTTCATCTATGTTGCTGTCAGCCATAACAGACAGTAAGTACCAGTACTACCAGTATACTGCAGTGAACACACCACAACCAAACAATTCCTGTGTAACAAAGCAATGTGATCTGTGATGGCTGGCTACAACTCCAAAATTTTATTTTGGTTGTGTGACACTGTGATACTGTGGACTGAAAGTAATTGAAGAATATGACAGTTTGCAACTAAAGGATCCCAGGTTCAAGGCTTACAGAATGATTGGGCTGCTGGGCATAGGCATACACATAGCAATCAAGGGGTGCACAGCAGCAGGGTGATGGGCTGACCACAGGAGACGGAGTCACATACGCAACCCAGGGAATGAGAATTATATTACTACGCTTCTGTCATGTAAGGTTAATGCCACCACACAACTGGTCACTGGGCTTCTCTCTGTAACACACACTGGGTAGGGTACAGTGCAGTCAAGGGCACACAGCAGCAGGGTGATGGGCTGACCACAGGAGGCGGAGTCAGATACGCAACCCAGGGAATGAGAATTATATTTCTACGCTTCTGTCATGTAAGGTTAATGCCACCACACAACTGGCCACTGGGCTTCTCTGTAACACACACTGGGTAGGGTACAGTGCAGTCAAGGGGCACACAGCAGCAGGGTGATGGGCTGACCACAGAGACGGAGTCACATCGCAACCCAGGGAATGAGAATTATATTTCTACATTTCTGTCATGTAAGAGTTAATGCCACCACACAACTGGTCACTGGGCTTCTCTCTGTAACACACACTGGGTAGGGTACAGTGCAGTCAAGGGCACACAGCAGCAGGGTGATGGGCTGACCACAGGAGACGGAGTCACATACATAACCAACAACTCAGGGAATGAGAATTATATTTCAACGTTTCTGTCATGTAAGGTTAATGCCACCACACAACTGGCCACTGGGCTTCTCTCTGTAACACACACACTGGGTAGGGTACAGTGCAGTCAAGGGCACACAGCAGCAGGGTGATGGGCTGACCACAGGAGGCGAGTCACATACACAACCCAGGGAATGAGAATTATATTTCTACATTTCTGTCATGTAAGGTTAATGCCACCACACAACTGGCCACTGGGCTTTCTCTCTGTAACACACACTGGGTAGGGTACAGTGCAGTCAAGGGGCACACACTGGGCTTCTCTGTGACACACACTACACTGGGAAGGGTTCAGAATTGTTGCCTTTTTTTTGCCCCCTTGTATGCTTGTTGCTGGCAGCTGCTGGTGTGCAGTGTGCACCACTGACTGAGCAGTGCTGCAGTTTCAAATAATCACATTTCACAAAGGTTCTTCACGTCTTCTTTTTTTTTTATTCTCTCCCGAGTCCTCCTGAGTCCTCCTCCAGTCCTGATATTGATTGATCTCGGTCTCGATCCTCCCTATTCCCCAGTCCCTTCCCAATTCTTGATTAATCCTCCACCTGTCCTGAACCTCCCTAGTCCCACTCCCACCCGATTTTGAGCTTTTTCAGCCTTTCTCTTGTTCTCGGTCTCACAGGAAAATGGATGATGGAAGTGGCCACTGGACAAGAGTAGCGATACGCTAACCGCTAACGCTACAGTTTAGCTCAGGCTGCTGCTACCTCCGCTCTGATCCTCTGCAAATGGCGCTCCTCCTCGCGGCACATCTCCCTAAATACCCCCACAGATCCCGTGGCTCGCGCGGCTTGCCGACCCCCACACAGACCCGTGCGTGAGTGCGCAAGTGCAAACAGACAACGCTCTCGGCCTCGCGGGTGATTCGAATCCCCTTTTATGACTGCTTAGTGTTCGAAATTGGTTAGAACCCAACACCAGGGTTCAATCTTTACCGAACTAGTTCTGACAACCCTAATTAACTTCCAAGTCACATTTTATAGCCGTGCTTATGATCTGTGTTGCTTTGAAGCCAGGAACTAAAATATCCATTTTTATGACGTCTTCAGAGGAAGGACAGTTAATTTCAACTAGTGCTAAGAGAAGCTATATGACATCTAGGTGAGAAAACTGCAGAGTTGTAAAAGTCCTGTGATGTCTTTGAAAATCAGAAACCACACTAGATCAAAGGAAAGACTTATTTAAAGTGTGTCATAATTTGGGAAATTAGTTATGTTGAAGTCACAGAATTTATACACCTGGCTAGGACATCCTGTTTTGTATATTTTTATATTCTGAAAGGAAGAGCTAGATGACATCATGAAAGGGGTTAAAACACAGCATTTTAAAATTGTATTCTGTGTTTTCAACTGACACACTTCTCTTGTGGGCTTAGAAAACAACATCTACTTTAAGCACTGTTTAGAAGGTAATACGTTAGATAGGAAAGTCTAATAGTATTGTGGTAGGAGTTGTGTTTGTACTTTAACCTTGTTCTTTCAAGTGATTGTATGCTTTGAGATGTATGGTTCTGTATTTACATTTTACAAATTTTTATCCATTTTAAGTAAATCTTATTTTAAAGAGACTGCTTGGTATGCCTTGAAATCCTTTTCTTTACATGTGAAGTACAGATGGTTAAAGTTGACACTGTTCATAAGCTTAATGGTAATATCAAACTGGGAAAAGGTATGAATTTTCCTAAGGTCTTTCATAGAGTTTTAAGGTTCATTTTGGATACCTGGTTAGGTGCCCTTAGGCGAAAGATATCTGGCATTCCCGAAGAGCAGATTTGTCTGAGCCTGTACATTTGGTACACTAGCATAAGGTTCACAGTTTGAATCCCTGCAGAACTTGAGACCAAAGGTGATTCGGACTCACAAACAGACAGGAGGATTACCCTGTTCTGTTAACTGTTCACAATACTGCGCTCAGAGGTTGGCACTGTGGGAGCAGAGAGCCTGACCTGCTGAGTGGGGTTTTACAGAAGCCACCTGGCAAAAGCAGTCCTGCCCTACTCTAAAATTAGCCCCACAACTTAGTGGAGGGAGTTTGCCTGAAAGTCCAGAGTCCGCTTCTTTCGGACTCAGGTGTAACTGCCAAGACTGGGGGCAGGAGGGAGGTTATTGCTGGAGGAACTGTGGATATTCACCGGCAGAAACGAACATATTCTGGTCCTGCCCTCTCCTCTCAGAGTACTGGAAGGAGACCACAGCAGAGCTTTCAGAAATGTTTGGGGTCTCTGATTGGTTAACGCCTACCTTTATCCTGACGGCAACCCCTCAAGGGGTAATAGTAAACTGTTTGCATTACAGGGTGGTAGTACTGTTAATTTTAGTAGCTAAAAATAATTACTAGATCTTGGCTTACAGACAAAATCCTGGATAAAGATCACTGGAGGAATCTAACCTATAAGGTATATAATTTGGAGCATGCTTCGCTAAACTGCACAATAAATTAAATAGTTTTAATAACAGGTGGGAAATGGATTTCATATCAGTTGGAACATTATCCGAATTTGTTCCATGAATAGAACGTATGTAGTTAAAATTCTACTTTGGCTTCTTTGGTCCTGCACTTTCCTTCTGATGCTGACAGGAAACCCCAGGAGGTTGCCTCAGGAATCAGATGACATCTGGATTTGCATTAAATTAAGAAAACTTAGAACAAGACAACTTCTGGTTACTAGGCTTGCTGTCTCCTTGCAGAATCACTATCTTTCCATCCCTAAAAGCAATGTAACTTCAATACAGCTATCAATGTTGTGTAATTGTAATATTTTAAGTTTTGTGTACTTGTCTTCTACGATGTATGACTGTATGATCGTATATTTCTTTATAAATAATAAAAATGTCTCAATTTAAAAAAAAAGTACTTCAAGGTCTCTTCTCCCTTGCCACTGTTTCCAACCGCCTTGAATGCCATACTCTAACATCCATTCTGACCCTTTCCACTGTCTTTCCCTGCTGCTCCTGCTAATGTATATAATTGTTGCTCACTGACTGTGCGATCGCATGTACCTCAATGCTCCAAGCTGGTTTTGCTAGCCTATGTATTGTTTCTCCAAGCTGTCAACTGTCCGCTGGCAAATATATTGTTAGGACCTATGCCTGTGCATGTTACTCATTCATTGAATGTCTTTCATGTACTCTTGCTCATCTCATGAATGTATATAAAGGTATATTATATTCTGTATAATTGTACCCTTCCCCCTTCCCCAGGTCGCAGCTAGAAACGAGCTTCGCTCAGCGACATTTCCGGTTACCAACCTTAAATAAATAAATGTCCTCCAAAGACAGTACTCTGTTTTGTCCACAGATGGCTCCTTTCCTTTTCAGGAGGTGGGCAACAACGTGCTTTTTTTATTGCAGGAACCGTTTCTGGAACCTGCTGTGAGGGCCTTTATGCTTACTTATACCAAGGTTCCTCTTTTGGAACCCTAGACTTGGGACGTCTTTAGCAGACTTTTCTTTCTGCTTGCTTTGGGAGGAAGGGCACTCTCGTCAATATGCTTAGGTGACGTGACAGGTGGACTGGAGAAAGCCATTAAGCCTTTCTAATTTTTTTTTGCCCACTTCTTAAGGGTTTTAGGGCAAAACTTAATGCAGAGCTCACAATCTGAAAAAAGGTGGTTAGGACCCAGGCACCTTAAACACAACTTGTGGTAGTCCGCCTTAGCCAGGAGGTTGTAACACGTGACAGTTTTTAAAATCTGTAGGCCCTATTTTCTTTTTGGGCTTGTCAGACATGTCAAACGTGACAAGACCCACCAGAAAAACAGTTCTCGACAGCAGAAAATGAAGATTGCAGTTTGGTTCCTAAGAAAACCCGAACCGCTAAGAAAAATGTATTTTTTCTTTTTCTTATTTTTCTCTAACAAACAGAAATAGAAAAACACCAACATGCCTCAGTTCCTGGAGACCAGGGAACTGAAGCTAAAACAGCCACAAATCAGCTGAAAGGAATCAACAAATGCAATATTTAAATAGAAAGAATATGTAGTATGTAGTTAGAGTGGTTAAAATAGGAAAAAGCTCAAAGAAAAAGGGTTTTCTCAAGTTCCTGGGAACGCTGGAGAGACTGAGATGACTGCTAAAAATAACAAAACAGACACATCTAAACTAAACTAGTAGAGATTTGAAGTAAAATAAAAATACTGAGAAAAGTTAAGGTAAAAAGCAAAACCCAGAGAAACTCGAGGTTAGTCAAAGAGAGTCTGTCGACTTCTTTCCTCAGGCGGAGAAATAAATCTGATGTTGGAGGGCAGGGTGGAGTGTGACCACATGGCAGAGATTTGAGTTTCATTCCATCGTTCCCTAATTTACATAAAATTCCACTCTCCGGGCAGCTCAGACCTGCAGGCTGATTGCAACAGTAAGCATAGTGAGGATTTTTTGGGTTTGAAGAACAAGTTTTCAGGGTTGCTTTAAAAACTATCTGAAGAAACTGTTTGCCTTAAACCAAATGGAAGGGCTTTCCAAAGTAATAGGGTCCTAAGCTCAGAAGCCCCCACCCCCACCCTTCTGTTTTAAGGGGAAATTTCGCATAACCAGCAGCTTTAGTTTTACCAGACAAAGGATCTTGTGGTACAACATTCCACAAGGAAATCAGACAAATATTTATGGCCGAGGATACCATTATCAAATCCAAGGTGTCCAACAGACCAAGAGACTTACCCAGATCTATGTCCCATTTGGGACAGAATCAGATCACCAACACAGTGTGAGGTGACTTAATGCGGATATTTAGTTTGAACCCACATTGTAGCAGTCCTAACAATTAACAAGATCCCTGGAGCTATTTTCAGTCTCCTGCCCATGGAGAACACTAGGTCAAATGCATGGCCATGGAAATGACTTATCTAAGTCCCAACCTGTTATTTGAGAAGTCTAGTGGCAAAACTATCAGAGGGTTGTCCACCCATGCTTGGAAATATCAGAGTAGCAAACGTCTTCAGAATTCAATCACAATAACAGACAACTTCTCTGCAAACTTGCAGAAAGTTTTACTGCCTTTAAAGGGCAGTAAAGCAGGACTGCTCTGCAGCCTGGAAGCTGTACATGAACTGGTAACCCACTCAAAGGAGGTGCTCCACAGATGACACCGGAAAGGCCACCTCAGATCTAAAATGGCAGCTGCCCTCCCCCATATGTCTTCAGGCATGGACCTCAACATCCTTACTTGCCACGGGTCACTGTACATGGCACAGTGGCTTCTGGGCTTGTTACGACTCCCTTGACCAATGAGGTGGGGTTTGTATCAGTTGATAGAAAGAAAACAGTGTGGTGCCTCTATCCAGAGAAAGATATTAGAGGGCCTGGTGAAACTGCTGACAACCCCTGAATGCCATACCTCCCCACCTCCTCATGAACCCCACAATGGCAGTCTAATCCTCATTAAGCATGCTCTTATCTCTAAACAGGTTGCAGAAGACAAATTAATACAAACAGTAAATGCAGCGTTATTTGGGCAGCAAAGCCAAAGGGAAAAGAGGCTTCAATGGTAGTATGAGGTAGTTGTTTGCAAGAGAGGCTGATCTAAAATTTCCTACACAATAGGCCCAACACAAACATGACCCCCCTTTTACACACCTATGCAGGTGCAGTCAAATTAAACACTTCCCTACCTTGACTGCTGTATCTAAAAATGCCCTCCCATGTACAGCCTTTGCATGCAGAAAACAGGCTATCATTGTTGCTGTTGGACAAACTATAAGGCAGTAATACAGTCTCTGAGCTCTTTCAGCTGCTGTTGTATATCCATGGAATCACACTGTATCCCCAAGGGTAGCTTGCAGACATGGGGCTTCCACCATCCAGGTGGGTGTTCAGAAAGTGTTATTTGTGGCCTCTGCTGTCCTCTTCCATCGCATCCTGCATCAAGGTGGTGTATGAAGAGGATCATGCTTTCGTTCTTCTAGGCCATGCTTGAACAACAACATGTCAGTATGAATCACGCCTTCAGCATCTTGTCCACTCTAACCTGGTTCATATCTTCCAGGTGTACTCTTCCTTTGGTACATGCATTCAAGCAGTCTCTCTGGTCAGAGCAATTACATGGATAGCTCTTATCCAGCTTTCTGTTTGTTGTTTCTTAGTCGCCAGAACACTTCTCTCACCAGTCTCAGTGCCTTGAACATGCTTTCTAGGGTGTCTAAATCATCCATACGGTAGAGTCCGGTATATACCATCACTGACTGAATAGCATTCAGGGAGGCCAAATAAACTCCCTCAACAACTTCAATTTCTCTTCATTAGGATTTGAACACCTTTGGGCAACCTGGGTAGCATGGTCCATGCAGGTGTTGAAGTTATCCTACCTGACAAGGGTAGGTCTGATACCACAGAACATTTGGAGCCTTCTGTAAGTGACAGCCTAATAATGAGGTTTCTGTGGCTTCTCAAGTAAGGTTCCCACAGTTAAAAGCACAGTATCCAAAGTGAATTTGTTTATTTAAAATTTCCTGACTGGGAAAGGCACACTGAGCAGAAACTAGTTTCCATGTGGGACCTGGGGACAAGGCCCAGGGATACAAATACAACAAAGGGATGACAAAAATACAAACAGATACAGTATGATACAGAAAAACTGTACAATATACAGTATATAATACAGAATAAATTCATCAATATGCAAACTTCAAAGAGTAGATAAATTTACAATATAGGAATACATTACAGAGTATTGTACAGGAAATTTGATAAGCAGCATGAGACAGCAAGAGCAAAAATTATGTGATCACTGGTAAATACAGGAAAGGAAGCGAGGCAGGGGGACAGTAGGATGGTTGAGGATTAGGTAGTGGACAGCAACAAGATGTAGCAGGGGATGGCCTGAAGAGGCGCTTAAGAGCAGGAAAAGAGGGGTGAGGCGGGTTTGAGGGAGAGGTTATTTCAGAGGAAGGGAATCTATAGCAGAATGCTAGTTTCCCAGCCGAGGTGTGTGCACGGGAGGGCGAGATAGGAGGCAATTTAACGTGAATTGTAAGGAGAGGGAGCAGCAGGATTTAGGAGAGAAGAGAGGTAGGAAGGAAGAGTTCCAAATCAATATTTGGAGATGAAAGTGCAGTAGTGGGACGACATTTCTGCGATAGGGATTAGAGGGATAGGGAGGCGAAAGGTCACAGTGATGTGTCGGGGGATTAGAGGCAAAACAACAGAAGATGTTGAATAGGACATCTAGTTTGGTGAGAGAGGTGTCTGGAGCTGCACTGAAAGCAACGTCCGTGTAATCGAAAGCTGTGAGTATCCATTTGACCTGTAGATGATGTCTGACTGGGATGGAAAGACTACCCTTATGACGGTAGAGTAGACCCAGTTTGGGACGTAGTTTGGAGTGGAGGGCCTTGAAATGGGAGAAGTCTAGTGAGGGATTAAGTGAGGTTGTCATCATCAAGAGGAGTGTTGGCTGGGGTAGAGAAGGTAGGAGGGCAGGAGCCTGACCAGTTTCTGTTGGAGCCAAAAGTCATGGCAATGGTCTTTTGGTATTCATTTTAGACAGCTGTCATTGGACCAGCTAGATACTGCAGTTAAGTCATGTTGGAGTGGAGTTTGGATGGCTGGGGCAGAGGGACCAGATAGGAACAGGACGGTGTAGTTCGTACACATAAGGATCCTGGCATACGTGCATACAGAGGGGAGTCATTAATAAATAGGAAAGAGAACAGATCCGAGGATCAAGCCTTGGGGACACCTCAAGGATGGGGAGGGAGGAGACAGGACACTGATTATTTTAACTGACTGGGCCAGCCAGTTAAGTAGGCGTTAAACCAGGAGACAGTTACTGGGGAAAGGCCAGTGGCACTTAGCTTGTAAAGAAGAAGAGGGTGAGAGACAGAGTCAAAGGTCTTTGCAAGGTCAATGAAAATAGCCAAATGATCTGATCCTGATCCATAGCAGAGTGGATGGCATCTGTAAAGTGAAGAAGAGAGGAGGTGGTTGAGTGGAGTTTCCTAAACCCTGATTGGACTGGGGAGAGAGTGTTGGAGACAGCAAATAAGTCATTTAGCCTTGAGAGGACAAATGGTTCCTGGACCTTGGCAAGTGAGGGAGAAGTGATATGGGGCAATAGTTGCCAGGGACAGTGGGATCACCCCTTTATGGAGGGATATGACTGTAGCCAACTTCCAGGCTGAAGGGACAGTAGAGGAGGGAGAGATAGGTTGAGGAGGTAGGTTAGAGGGTCAAAATTGAGGGTGCAGAGATTTTAAGGAGTCTAGAGTGTAAACCGTCAGGGTTGGATTTGGAAGAATTCAGGTGCCTTGTACAGTATCACTATGCTGAAAATACAAACATCCTGAAAGAAACTCTCTGGAAACCAGGGATAGAAATTAACTTTTTGGTACCTGCACCCAGGTGCATGTGACAGCAAAAGTTACATGGACCATGGTCAGGTTACTTGCACCGGTGGTCATAATGATAAAACTGAAAAAGATAACTGATTCAGGAATCATTGCATATGAAAACGAATGTAATACTATTCTACAACGTATCAGTGTCGTCATCACTTTCCCAGGCCTTTTCATCTTTTCTGGCACCATAAGGTGCCGTTTGAGGTCTCCTTGTTCTCTTTCCTGCTGACCACCACCTAGCTATGGCATTATCTGGCGAGTATGTGGACACTGTGTCACTGCTCAAACTAACTGCCATTAAGCGGACAAGTTTCTGGTCTCAAGTTTGCCCTCCAGTCATGTTTTATCCGTGACATTAATGAGAAACCCTTTCACATTCTGCTGTAGAAGATGGAATGAGAATAAATATTTTCAGCAGTGAAAGAATGTCCTTAAAGTCCTCTCTTTCTTCAGAAAGAACTCTAGCCCCATAGTAGTGGAATCTAAAGGTGGATGGTAAGCTGCATTTAGGGTCTAGACATATGCTTTCATTTCTGACCACTGCAAGACTGCTGAAACAGCACTGTACCCTTTGGTTCCAGAATGCCACTGTAGTGAGAAAATAATGACTTAACTTCTGTGTCTCCATACTCTGCCAGGGAATCAGAATTAGGCCAGTTAGACAGGTTGAAAATCCTATTTCCATAATGACATGGTCATTAACAAATTCAGAGAAACGATTCTCCATTTGATTTAGGGTGGTGGGCAGCACTTTCTTCAATACACAATGCTGCTCTTCGCAGTGTTTGCATCCTCGTCAGGATCTGATCTACTACGTCTTGCTGAACCAGAAGAACCAAGCTCCACACCTTTGTAATGCAGCTTACCATCCACGAAATTGATTCCTATGTCAAGGCAATCAATAGTCTCTGAATCTCTGAGAGACTTCAGTTTCGTCATGAGAGAAAGAACTTTAGCTTGCACTGAGTCTACTGTTAAGTTATTTTGCTGGAATGTCAGCGTTAGTCTGGACATGACTGCTATATAGAATTCTAGGAAATTGATGAAGAACAATATCTTCGGCGATTTTATTTGCTTCAGGATTGCAGTGGCCTTTTCTCTTTTATCCCTGTGCCATTTACTGACACATCATCCAGGTGTGTAACAATTGCTAGATAATTTGTCTGCAACACTTTCACACACGCTGGTGATGTGGCAGCCACCTTGTTCCTCCAGTATTTACAGGACATAGTACCCGGATGCCCAGTGCCTCTCCCCAGCCTGCAAGCCAGTCCAGTTTAAAGCAGAGTGCTTATAGAAGCCATGCAGTAAGGAAAGCAAATCTTCCTCTGCAGAGTACAGAGGGTGTCCCCTTAATCACATATTTAGTGACCAACTCAAGTCTGTGTACACAGCAGTGCACAACTTTTAAAAGTTTAGCCTCCTCCTTCAGTCTTGTGGCTACTCCAGTTTTACTGCTCATCATGACTGATGCCCCATCAAAGCAGCAAGCCACTAATTTATTTTTCCAGTCTTGTATTTGGAGATCATTTTCCATTGTATGTTTTAAAGTTAATGTTACACTTTCTGCATCTGCCTTGTCTAGAGGTTTAAGTGCCACAAATTTAGTGACAGGGATGCCCTTTTCAAGATGCGGACATACACTACCTCCTCTTCAATAATACTTTTGTCTGTTGAGCCATCTGACAGAATGGAAGAGAAATCTTGAGACTTCACCAATGATATTAAATCTTCCATTTTATCTCTGTAAATATATTCTGTGAATACTCTTGCTTGTTTGTCGTTACAGTAGGTTTCACTGACTGACACCCCATTATACCGTCAGAATAAATTTATTTCATCTTTTAGATCAGTAAATGGTCGTGCTTTTTACCAAGAAAAAGTTGTTCTAAAAAGAACTCTCATTTGCTCAAATTCTTTTCTTCCATTTTTGGACAATCTTTATTAATGGCTGCTCTGCAGGGTTATACTGTGGGCAAAAATGCTTCTGGATGCTTCATGTAAATCTGATGACTCATGAAATTCAACGTTTGCTTTTCTAAAGATGAACACCCATCCCTGAATGAATTATTTTTCCCTGATTTATCAAATAGTTCACCATTCATTTCATGATGTTCAGTTCACTATCGTATTTAAGCCATTTGCGGTTCTGTTTCAAGAGTCCACAAATTTATAAGTTTTTTTTTTCTTTTATGGGTGGCTCTCCACCATCATGTGGTGCAGTAGGAGGCAGAGAAGGTTGAGGATAAGGCACTGAGCTTGAGCTGCTCTGCTGGACTTGGGCACAGTCAGATTGGGAATCAGAAATGGGGCTAGGAGGAGGAATCTGACAAGAATGCAGGACTGATACGCATGCTGCATACTCATTATCAGGGAGTTAGATTCCATTACTGACACATTCACATTGGAAGTACTAGTACTGGGAATGCCTGCTGTTGCACTACTGGCATCAAGAATCGAGAGACTTCAAACTGGCCACTGCCACCACTGCCAGACTGAGAACACAAGACTTGGACTGTATCTGGTTTTGGGCATCAGCTACAGCAGGAACAGCTGCAGCAGCAGTAGCAACTGCAGGCATTTCACCACTTGTTTTGCTGAACTTGTAGTGAAAAAGAGTATTAACTGCTTTGGGTAAAACTTTCTTGGGCAGCATGGTCGTTTAATGCAGTGAGCTTGCCTTTGTCTTCTTATGTAACACAAATGTCAATAAAGTACTCTGGTGCAAGTCAGAAAAGTATCTGTGTATTTTTTTTATAACACCTAATTTGTCAACAAGATGGATCCTCAAAGCAGGCAGGTGAGTGAGGGTATTCAAATAAATTCAGTTCAGTAATCTGCGATTAACTCAAGAAACTTAGGTTAAATTCCTTAGGCCAAGACCAAGTTGGTCTGCAAGGCCAAGGCAAAGCTGCTGAAAACAGTTAGATTTATTTATTCCACCAAAGCTGGTAACTGAACTCCAAAACGAGGGAGAGACAGAGACAGACAGACAGACACCATATTTCAGTTCAGAAACTTGTCTGAGTGTATTCATACAGACACACACTCACTCACACTAGTCTGTGGCCTGCCTGGATGGGGCTGTGGGAGTGCCGCTCTGGGCTGGCAGCTGGTTACACTGTACTTAGACAGTAGACTCAGTAAGTGGTTAGTTCAAGGGGAAAAATAAGTTTTTTTCCTTAAATTTTGTCAAATGTTACAGACAAAAGTATTACTGAGGAAGAGGCTGT
Source organism: Neoceratodus forsteri (assembly GCA_016271365.2). Taxonomy (NCBI): domain Eukaryota; kingdom Metazoa; phylum Chordata; order Ceratodontiformes; family Ceratodontidae; genus Neoceratodus; species Neoceratodus forsteri. The sequence continues at coordinate 746,642,067 of CM057456.1, read as the reverse complement.
GTGTGAGCTGTTAGCATTAAATTAATGTAATTCTCCTTGCATTACTACTGTGACACAAGTATGTTATGTTGTATATCACGCTAAATGTGAACAATGCTTGCTCACACAGTCACACACACAAATGGGTAGACTAGGAAGGTAGGTGAACCAGGGAGTATAGTCCGCAAGCGGTGATTATCTGCCAACTTCTGTCAAATTGTATGTTTAATTTTTTTATAGTTACGGCAGTAGTAGTAGTAGTACTACTCTAGTACACATATAGGAGTTAGATAGACTAGGTAAGCCCAGCCATCCATATCTGCCCTCAAAATCTAAGTTTCTATGTAGTACAAGTATACTAATTAGTACTGCTACAGCTAAGATATTGTACTTAGATTATGACAGACAGATGATGACGCCACTCAATCACACACACAAATATAGGTTAAGACAAGTAGGAGATACAGGTATATTAAAATGTGTTTGCACATATATATATACAGTAATATGTATATAGTATGAGCTTCTTACAAAGTGCCCCAAACAAAAAGAAAAGCAGTTGTCTGTAAGACCAAGTGTTATATATATATATATATATATTTTTTTTAAACACAAAATAAATGAGTGAGCAATCAAAATGTGGCAAGCCTAACTAGGTTGTGGTAAACTCACAGTAATTTCTTAACAGACAGTTAAGTCCTTTGATTGACCCTTTTATATTAGATTGATAAAAACAAAAACTACCGTTTGCCTGGGCTGGGCTGCAGCAAATCTCATTGCCTTTGCTTAAATGGTTTTATAGTATACACACACACACACACACACACACACACACACACACACACTCACTGGTATTTTATTTATTTAATGATCTTAAGGTTTTTCCCGTCACTTATTTAGACACACAGTTGTTATTGGATTGGAGACAACGGTGCTTTTGTCAAGTGCTAGGTAGGAACTGACTGACTGACCCACACTCTGCTATACCTCCTCCTGCTAATGACATTAAATCAGCTTTTTCATAGACTGCCCTTAAGCAAAAGCAAAGCAACTGTCTGAAACTCCAAGTATTGTTTTTTTTTCACATTCTTACAATGAGGTCAGGGAATAGGGATCAAATGTGACACGGTTGTGGTAAAAATAAAACCACAAATTGCTCATCTTCAGACAGACAGTTCACTCCTCTTTTCTTTAAAACTGTATAAAATAGTAAACAGCAACTGCTCTTTTTTTTTTTTTTATAGAAGTGGTCCCACTACACTCCCTCTGATGCAACATAAAAATACAAGGAAATCCCTTGTTTGGGGTGGGGTGATGCCCCAATTTATTTTCATTGCTTGTTTTTGCCACTTATTAATTTCCAGTTGTCAAAAAGGCTTTTTTGTTCTTAAATTTCAACCTTTAGTTGTTAAACACTTTAGTCCTGCCTAGATACTGCTAAAATATTTGTTTTTGCACAAGAGAAAAAGATTCAGATTAGTCACAGAGCTTCCTGCCTAGCGACTGTTCTCATCAATCTCTCCACAAAACTGCGTAGATAGAATTGATGCATGCCTGTGTAAACCTTACTGTACCACGAGGGTGACAGAAAGAGGCACACATGGTACAATAAGGTTAACACTGCATGAGCTATGCCAGCAGCAACTAGGACCCACCTCGAGCCCGTGAACGGACCACCCGATCACGCCCCTTCTGCACAACACCCATCCCCATAGGCATCACTGCAGCCCAGTACCCACCCCAACCCTTTAATCCAATCACTGCTGCAGCCCAGGACATGAATATTCATACCAACTGCCTGCCTCCTGTGAACAGAGTAGATGCCCGCCGCACCGCCATGTCCCTCATCCTTCTTTGTGGACACACCTCCTTCAGCTGCTGTTTGGGTGACTCGACGGCTCTCTCCAGATGCCACTGCTTACTCCGTAATGCTTCCTCCCGACTCTCACACTGGCGCGCGCACACACGCATGACGTGGACGTCATTTAAAAAAGTTTCAGCCTCCCTGTAATCTCGGCACTGCGCCTTGTGGCGTGTTTCTTGTATTGCAGCCAAAAGACTGGAATGTGCTACATGCACTACGGTGCAAGCCAGAAACAAAATTAGATGCACCAGCCTGTTCCTACTTGCGCTGGGAACAGGCTGGGTATGCTAATTTTGACCCCTGCTGGAAACATACAACTTGAATGCAATTTAAGGGGAAACCCTGCATTACAACTGAAATAGTTTGCAAAGCTAACTGAAGGTAAATATGGTATCTGACACCTTGCTGCAACTTGTTTTGTTGAACTCTAATTACAGACAGGCATACTCTGAGTCCAAAGGTGCTGACACGCCATGTTCTCATATGTTAAAGCAGCTGTCGGGACAATGAGATTTCAACAACCAGAAAATGGAGACTCCCAGGATAGTTACAGGGACTAGTGTGAACAGTGAAAACAAACTAAAGCAATCAAAGATATCACTAACAGCCACATGAAAAGAGTTGTCTGCTGACATGGAAACAAAATGTACAAGATATGAGGGTACAGTTTTCCTTTAAGTGGTGAGAAAGGCACTGACATTTATTTGTCTTGCATATATTTATCACCTAAAACAAACAAAGCTAATGTATTGTTTTTAGAAAAATTAGCAAATTTGAACAAAGGAAAAAAAGAACACATAGTAATGGGCGATTTTAAAGCAGCAGTGCAACAAAAATATGTTTCAAAAATAAATAAATAAAGAGTTTAAGCTACAATTAAGAGAAATACTAGCATACCTGTCAAATGTACCTGTCTAAGTACTTCTTATGCTGTGCAGCATGAGTCATTTTTATTTTTATTTATTCAGTCCTAACCCTTGCCAGGTCTACAATGCTTTTTCTATGCAAAATGTGGCGCCATCCTTTTTCTTGAAAAAAAAAACCTTAGTTAAAACAAAGTACTCACATAGTGGTGGAATTAGGAAATTGTACCACCAAATAAAACCGGAACAGGCCTGGGTCTTTTGTAGTGGAAAAATAGGGCCAAAAGTTTTTGCCCAATTTCATTGTACTATTATTTTAATATAGACTGGGTAATCTTGAGTAATAAGGATAGGGTTAAAATATATCTTAGTGGCTAGTGGTTTTAATAACGAACAAACCAGGAAAAATTATAAAACAGGAGGTGGATCAACTTTTTTTTATAGTTACTTATTTTTCCCCTCGGAGTCCTCTGCTGCCCCTCTGATGTCCCCCCCACACACACACACCAGGTATGAGGCCCCTCCCTGAACCCCACGATTTACCCTTCATGGCCGTGTGTGGGGAGTGACTTGATCCACCGGACCGGAAGAGTATTCGGGAGGTGCCTTCCCAGAACGTTGCAGTGGGGGACCATCATTATCCTGTAGACTCAGAGGGCTCCCATTTCCACTGTTCTGGCTTCCCCAAGGACTGTGGCGTGCAATGGTGCTGTGGCGGTAAGTACATGCTCCTGTGCACACCCATGCCAAGCACCTGCCACAGTCACCGCCTCAATCTCTAGCGCTGACATGCCACCTCCCAGCCCTCCGCTTAGGGGGTAGGCAATCGCCAAGCGCCGCTAATCCCTCCCCGAGAAGGAGAGCAGTCCTGAGGACGCTCAATCCTTCTCCTCCCTGCCAACCCCGGTGACCCATGCTCGCTCCCGAACACGGGTTGTCAGCGTGATGAAGGTAAGACGCTCAGCGCCTCAGCCCTCAGCACCACCGCTGCCGGCCCCAAGGTGGAGCAACAAATAGATTCAACTTTGTAACTAGCTTAAGAGTTCTAAATGATACCACTTCTGACAACTGCCTACATGGGCTGAAAAAGAGAAAAGAGAATCGAATTAAGTTTTAATAAGAGAAAGTAAGTCTGTTAAAAGCTTAAATGAGGTGTTCACAAGTGAAGTTAGCAGTTTAGACTGGTCACCTGTGATTTACAGTATTTAAACCAAAATATATTACATTTAATTGAATGACATGCAAGGTTTTGGGCAGAACATTTACCATGGTTAAATGCCAAATTGACTGGTTTGGTAAAAATAAGGGACGACCAGAGGCAATTTCAAAAATCTGACTAAAAACAGGCTCTAAAGGATTGCCATAGATTACAGAATCTTCGTAAAACTAAAATAAAAAATCAAACAAATCTGTTTCAAGGAAAAGCAACTGAAAGACAAATCCAACCCTAGACATTTTGGGGATTTTCTTTTACAGAATTTTACCAACCTTCCAAGCAGGTGGAAATTGTCAAAGTAAAGATTGCTAAAACAAAAAACAGTCGCCCAACTTGAAGAATATTAGTAGTGCTACCATCAACTCATAACTGTAAAATAAACAAAGAAATGGTGCACTCACTAGCCCAGGAGACTACCGTGCAGTATGAGCACTGGTAGTAAAAAAACTGAACTATGCATTTTCAACTACAGTATCTTCATTTTATTCTTGCTCGATAGTATAAAAGATAAAATATGTAGTATACAGGCCCATAGGTGGGACACGTACACTAGAGATTAGCAAGGTATTGCAGTTCATGCCCTGAACTCAAACACCGCTGAGTCGCTGCCTACAGCGTGTCTAGGTTCAGAGCATGGACTGCAATACCCTGTTATCTTCTCTGCTGTACGTGTCCCACCTATGGACCTGCAGCAAGACTGTATGCATTTTAGCTTTTATACTATCAAGCAAAATAAAATGAAGGTGTTGAAAATGCATAGTTCTTGTCTTTTTACTGCCAGTGCTCATAGTGCATCATAGCCTCCTGTGCTGGTAAGTGCACAATTTCTTTTTTTTTAAATAAAGACTGAAGCAAATTTAACAAGTAATAATTTGGAGATAGCAGAAACATTTAATGATTTTTCACAAATATGATAACCTACAAAAACAGATAAATCAGGGTTCTAATGAGGTAGGGACTTGATCTCAGGAGAAATTTGTATTTCTTCTGAGTAACTGAAAAGAAATCTATGGGTTCCTGTTGAAACTGGAAGGTACTAGGGTGTAGATGGCCTTTGCCATGGCTGCTAAAATCAGTAGTTAAGAAATTACCTAACCCAGTGGCATATTTATTAAATCTGGCCCTGTCTGGAAGATGGCTGTAGTCACACAGATATATAAGGCGAAATAAACAAAGCATTACATATTATAGACCTATTTCTGTTTTGGCTGCTTTGGCTAAACATTTGGAAAACTCTGAAACAAGTGGTTTTGACCAATTGACTAAACACTTGGAGGAACACAGGGATGGATTTTCAAAGGCAAACCCGTTTTGTAGGCGCAGATGTGAAACACCTTTGCCACAACTGCGCTCAATTTTAGTAGGTCAGTGCAGTTGTGACACTTTACCCAATTTACAGCAGCCTGTGCCAAATATTTGCGTAAGCCCGTAAAAGGTACCTAAGATTGGCGTAAGCTAGAGCAGAAAAGTTGGTCTAACTTGCAGCAATCAGCGCACGGGATGGAAAGTCCTGATCACCAGCCAGGAGAATGCACAAGCCCTGTGTGCTATTTGTTTGGCACACTGGGGCATGCGCCATTCGGACTGCTTTGAAAATCTACCCCATAATCTTTTCACAGCCAATCAGTATGGCTTCGAGGGGAGTTGGGGTGCTATAGCATCGCCGAATGACCTTGGTCAGGTTGACCAGTGACATCTATGATAATATGGAAAGTGAATTGCTCACTAAAGCTATCATTGTCAACCTAACCAGGGCCTTTCACTTGGTGGACACCCCATATGGAAAAACTGAACTGGCAAGTCTGAGTGTAGGAAGGTATACATTAAAATGATTCAAACATTACAGTACTTATCCAAAGAAACAAATAGTAAAAGTGGGATTTGAAAGGCTGAAACTGAGAGAAATAGATACTAGGGATCCACAGGGTTCAGTTCTAGACCGCTCCTGTTCTCAATTTTGTAAATGATTTTTGGATAAGTATCAACCAATATGTACGCAGATAACATAGTACTTTACTGTGCAGGAAACACAGGAGCGGACCTAGAATCTAAAATGCAACCAACATACCATGCATTATAAACTTGGTTTGTTGAAAATAAGATTTTGTTAAATGAAAAGAAAACCAAAACAATGGTTACTCTATGGACTATAGAAGACCAAGGGAGACTTGTGTCTAACCTCAAAGCTGTACAGGAGGACTCAATCAGGGAGACAAATAGGTCTAGTCAGACACAAGAACAATAATAATACTAGATTCCAGGAATTCAAACCGATGGGGAAATAAAACTTCTAAAAGAAGCCAGTGATATACTCAAAGAATAACAACTACTTGGAATACTCTCCCAAAGCATAATAGTTGGAGTGTAACAATATGCATATATGGGTATCAGAAAATTTTCTTTCCACCATTAGAATACTGAATGGTGGGAGTTCACAAAAGGCCTATGGCCTCCTGAACTTGTATCTTCCTATGAACCTTACATGGAACTAAGCAGAAAAGTGGGATTAAAGGAAACAGTATGGCACTAGTAGGGGTAAACAGACATGGACTGGAGGAGGTACATTGTTTTAATTATTTGGGAGTTATGTTACAGTAGATTAAACACTATCCTTTCATGAACATATACCAAAAGTTATAAAAGGATGACAGTAAGTTGGATTATTTATACAGGAACCAAAACAGCTTAACCTTTGTGTGTTAAAACTGCAGTGCTGCAGGTCCTCCTTCCTGCCTTGGCATACAATTCCATGTTACTGGTTAACCTCACAGACACAACTTTTCATAACTATGTGGTTACTTTTAATTACATCTCTAGATAGCTATCAATTCAGGAAAACATGAACACCACTGTGATCTCTGTCTAAAATTTGGAACCTTATCTCCACAGCAAAGAATTCAATATTTGACTAACGATTTTGCATAAGATCCAAAACAGGTATGCCAAGAGTGTTAAGTGACAGATTGGTAAGGGTGTCCAGTTTTAAATTGGTTCACAAAACACCAGTAAAACTTTACAGTGAAGTCTGAATTAAAACAAAAGTGGCAGAATGTTCACTGTCTTATTACAGCCCTAGACTGATAGTATATTTGAAGTGGGACTCAATTTTACTTCTAAAGCACACATTTTCAAAGTACATTTAAGGGTCATCTAAAGGCTTTGTCAGTTTGTAACTGTTTTGACAATACCTGATGAAAAGTCACTTCAGTAGTAATTAGAATCTCTATTTCTTTATATCATGTGTAATTATGTAGAAACATAGAAATATAGACTTTGATGGCAGATAAGGACCGCTTGGCCCACCCAATCTGCCCATTTCCCTACCTATTTGATAAGCTGCAAATCCTTGTTAACCAATAGCCTACTTACTACCCCCACCAGAACTGCCTTATATCTGTCCCATGCATTCTTGAATTCCCCACTCTTTTTGACCCCATAACCTCCCCAGGAAGGCTGTTCACGTGTCCACCACCCTCTCCATAAAAAATACTTCTCACCTTACCCGAGTCGTCCCTCTTCTTACATCTGAGTCGTCTCTATCTTCAAATTGTGCCCCTTGTTCTTGCACATCTCTTTTTCTGAAAGATGCTACCTCTTGGACTTTGCTGATTCCCTTGAAGTACTTAAAAGTTTCTATCATGTCCCCCTCTCCCTCCTTTCCTCGAGGGTATACCTATTAAGCTCCTTTAGTCTCTCTTCAGATGGCTTTGATGCAAACCCTGCACCATTTTAGTTGCCTCCTCTGGACTGCCTCCATCCTGTCTTGTCCTTGCAGAGATGGGGTCTCCAGATGCGGTCTCACCAACTGTCTATACAGAGGGATAACAACCTCCTGTTTTCTACTGGTGATGCCTCCCTATGCATCCCTGTATCCCCAGCCCTCCCTACTGCCTTCTCACATTGCTTGCCTACCTGTAGGTCATCTGATATGACTACCCCAGGTCCCTTTCCATTTTGTTGTTATTAGTACTACCCCTCAATTGTGTACTTTTCCTGGGTTTTGTTTCCAGGACATTATTTTGCACTGAATCTAAGCTACCATACTTTTGACCATTCCTCCAACCTTGTCAAGTCCCTTCTCATCCTTTCCACCCCCTTGTGTATCACTCCTGTAGCAGATGTTTGTCTCTGTCATCTGCAAAGAGGCACACTTTTCCTTCCAGTCCTTCTGCAATGTCACTTATAAAGACATTAAAAGGACCAGTCCCAGTACTGAACCCTGCTGTACCCCACTAGTAACCCCTCTTCTGGAGTGGACTCCATTTACTATTACCCTTTGTGTCCTGTTGTACAGCCAATTTTTACAGGCTACCACCCTGGAACCCACTTCCAGGCTGGCTAACTTGTTTATTAATCTTTGTGTGGGACTGTGTCAAATGCCTTGCTAAAGTCTAGGAAAGTTGTGTCCACAACCCCTCCGTAGTCTACTTTGGTCACCCAGTCAAAGAAATCTATTAGTTTTATCTGACATGGCCTTCCCACTGTGAATCCATGCTACCTTGGGTCCTGTGCCCTGCTGGCCTCTAAGTACTCAACAATTCTTTCTTTCAGAAATGTTTCCATCATTTTCCTACCACTGAGGTCAAACTAACAGGTCTGTAGTTTCCTGCCTCTGCTTTGCTCCCACTTTTGTGAAGAGGACTCACATCCGCCCATTTCCAGTCCTCAGGTACCACACCATCCTCTCATGATTTGTTAAAAGGGTAGTCAGTGGTGTCACTAGTTCTCCCTTAGTTCTTCTGGGGTGAATCCCATCAGGCCTCATTGCTTTGTCCACCTTCATTTTTAGGAGTTCTTCGGGACCCTTTTCTTCTGTGAATGGACTGGTATCAACCCTCAATCCAGAGTGCTTCTATTGATTGGTTTAGGTACCTCCTCTTCTTTTGTGACTACTGAGAAGAAGTATTTGTTCAGTATCCTGCTTTTCACTGTCACCCTCTGCCAGTATATAAATGTATATACTATGTATGTTTTTCACTGCATGATTTTACTCATATGTGATGTCAATTATAAATTTGTATTATTACACCTATTGTAACCCCAATTTCCCAGGCATGGCTGAAACATTGGTCGCTGATCCAGACCACTTTCCTGGTAAAATGAAATAAATATAAATAAATTAACTTAATGAGTCCTTCCTTGTCCCAGGCATTCAGTGGCACCTCCTCCCATCCAAGCCCTGTAAATAAATACAATGATATGGCAATGGAATGCCATCAACCAATCAGAGAGGAGAAAAACTGTACAGTACCTCTTACTCTGTGGGTAGTGGCACTATTGCAGGCAAAATGCACCCATTTTGCACTGCCCCAACAGCAACTGAGAATTATGCTATGAATTTTAATTAATGCCACGCTTTATCACTATGGATATTTACACAGAAAAACAGGTTACACACCTGTAACAGTAGTTCTAGGAGTGATATATGATGTTCATCCACACTTTCTGACAGTTGCCTTTCTCTTTAATTCTGGCCGAACATCTTCAAGCTGGCTCCTCCCACCCATCTGGATGGTAACTCCCTTTGCTCTGTTCCATGACACCAGACCTTGCCCGCTGGAAGCAGTGCTGTGCGCCAAATCCAGGGAGGTTGGTGGTCCGTGTGGATGAACATCATATACCACTCCTAGAACTACTGTTACAGGTGAGTAACCTGTTTTTCTAGGGACAGGGATATGTTCTATCCACACTTCCTGGCAGACTCCTAGCAGTTCTCCGGGAGGAGGGAGGCAAGGCACACACCCCTACTTGGGGAGTAGAAAATGGAGAACTGAGGCCCCAAAACCAGCATCCTGGCGTGACTCAGGGTCAATGTGGTAATGGGAAATGAAGGTGTGCTGACTTCAGGTAGCAGCCCTACAGATTTCCTGGATAGGGACATCCCTGGAAGCAGTGACCGAGGCAGCGGTATGACGGGTGGAATGAGACGTTAGTCCTCACGGGAGGCTAGCTACCGCCAACCTATAGCAGAGGTCAAGAGGATACAATCCACCTGCCAATCGTCCACTTGACTGCCAGTCTGCCAGGTGTGGCTTCAGCACAGGTGACAAACAGCTGGCGAACGCTTCCCCAAACTCCAGGCGTGTGCTCTTATAATAAGTGAGCGCCGCCTCAGGTCCAGAGTATGGAGCCTGTGCTCGGCCTCCGAGGTGTGACTTGATGAAGTACACCAGGAGAATAATCACCAGGTTAAGGTGAAACTCTGAAATAACCTTAGGGAGGAACTATGAGTTGGGGTGAGGGACAACCTTGTCCCTGTGGAAGACCAGGTAAGGAGACTCCACTGAAAGCACCTGGAGTTCACTGATCCTTCTGGCTGACATGATAGCCACCAAGAAGGTGGTCTTCTACAACAGGTAAGATATTTCACACCTGTGCACAGGTTCAAATGGCTTGTCCATGAGCTTTGACAAAACCAGCAGCAGATCCCAAGGTGGTGGTGGTTCACGTAACGGAGGAAAATGTGTTAAGGTCCATGAAGAAGTGCTGACCACCTTCTCCTGTGCCACCGACTGCTGACCGCTCACTCCTGGTGAAGCAGAGATGGCTGCCAGGTGCACCTTATGGTCATTGACCCAAGGCCTGACTTAGAGAGGGACCAGGTAGTCAAGAATGCTAGCCACTTTACAGGATAAGGGTCCAATCCTTGCCCTGGCACCAAATGGTGAACCTCTTCCACTTGAAGGCATAGCATTTCCTGGTCAACTCCTTCTGAGATGCCTCCACCACTGTGACAACATCTTCAGAGAGGCCCAAAGCCTGGAATTCTAGCCACTCAGGAACCAGGCTGTCAGGTGCAGGGATTGAAGTTCCAGATGGAGTATCTTCCCTGATGGGTGGAGAGGAAGACTCCTCAGAAGCCTGCTGCTGAAGCTAAGGAGATTGGGGTACCAAAACTGGTGCAGCCAGTCCGGAGCCACCAGTATCACCTGTGCCTTTTCCCTCTAGGCCTTGAGAAGCACCTTGTTGATCAAGAGAAGTAGAGGAAGGCATAGAAGAGGCCTGGGGTCTAGGGCCCGAGAAGGCATCCCCTGCAGCGCTCCTTGCTGAGGGGGCGGGCACAAACAGCCTCAGCTTTGCATTCTCCCTGGTGGCAAACAGGTCCACCTGAGGGGTGCTCCACTAGAGAACAGACTGTGTACTACCTCTGAGTGGAGAGACCACTGTGAGACGCCTCATCCACATGGCTGACAATGTCTGCCAGCTGGTTGAGGCCTCTGCCACATGGATCGCTAGGAGATTGGCCCCAGGTTGCGCACAAGGGTCCACACATGGAAAGCTTCCTTGCACAATGGCAGAACGTGCATCCCACCCTGTTTGCTGAGGTAGTACATGGTCATGGTGCTGTCCATCCAGACCTGGACCATCTGACCCAGCATGTGAGGAGCAAAGGCAGTCAGTGTCAGTCGAACTGCTTGGAGCTCCAGCAGGTTGAGGTGGCACTGAGACTCCTCAGAGGTCCAGAGCCCATGGACACTGTGTTCCCCAGGTGGGCACCCAGGCCATGATCAAGGCATTGGTCGCTAGGATGACCAACGGCTCTGGGTGGACAAATGGGATCCTTCCTGCAGATGCTCTAGGACCAGCCACCACTGGAGGGTGTCTCACATCTGCCAGGTCACAGTGACCAGCTGGTCGAAGTGACCCTTGCACTGAGACCACTGGCTGGCCATCTACCACTACAGGGAGCGCATTCTCCAGTGAGCACACTGGACCACACTGTGCAGGCAGCCATGTAACCCAGCAGGTGCAGGAAGTCCGTGCAGGAGCAAATTGATGAACCCGAAATGATTGGGCAAAGGAGGAGAGAGCCTACGCCCTGTATGCCGGGAGCCAGGCTTTGGTTCTGGCTCTGCAAGAGTCAAGCTCCACCCCGATTAAGTTGATCACCTATGAAGGCACGAGTTCTGACTTGCCTTATTGACTAGGAGGCCAAGGGAGATGCAGGTCTCGATGGTCAGGTCCCTGGATCGCTCCACCTCCAGTCTGGAGGGACCTGTGATCAGCCAATCATCCAGAGGGATAAACTTGGACCCTTCAGTGCCTCAGGTAAACTGCCACCACTGCAATGCACTTGGTGAAGACCTTAGGCCGAGGACAGGCCAAATGGCACGGCCTGGAAGTCGAGAGGCTCCCTCCACTAGGAGGTGGAGGAAACTTGGTGAGACAGATGGATCAGGACGTGAAAAATGCATCCTGAGATCCAGTTAGCAAAACCACATGTTTTGCTCCAGAGATGGTATGATCTAAGACAAAGTTACTATCCTGAAGGTGCACGACTTGAAAAACTTGTTTAGGTCGTGCAGATCGAAAATGGTGTGCCAGCCGCCATCCATTTTGGCACCAGGAAGTAACCGAGACAAACCTGGTGTTCCAGAGGATCCGCGATGGGAATCACAACCTCCTTGCAGAGGAGCTGGGCAATGTCATCAGGAAGAGCTGACAGGATGTCTACAGATACAAAGTCCTCCCTGTGGGGCGAGGCTCAGCAAGGAGGGTACTGCTTGAATTCCAGAGTCAGACCATGACCTACCACCTCGAGGACCCACCTATCCATGGTGACAGCGGACCAGGCGGAAAGGAAGTGGCAGAGCCAGCCCTCCATGGGAGGACCCAGGAGAGGTGGACAGGCATAAGGAAGGCACCCCTCATCCCATCGTTGGGCAGGCTTGGAGGAGGTCCAGCTGAGGAGCCACTGGAGCCTCTCCTGCCAGGCTTACAGACCGAGGCCACTGACTTTGGCCGAGGTTGCCACACCTCGGCCTGCTGACCAGCCTGGGACTGGGCTGGTTTGGCCACAGGAGTAGAGTGAACCAAAAGGACTTCCTTTCTGTTGCTGCTTAGAGCCCTTGGTGTCCTTTTGGGCAGATGTCACGGAGTCCAAGGTGGCATTGACTTCTCGATGAGGCGAGGTGGCTCTCGTAGCCAGGGCCTGAACAATTCGGTGCCCAGGAAAGGACATCTGCCAGCTTGTGCTGAGGTCAGCCAAGAACGCTGAGATCCTCAGCCAAGCCTGCTTTGCATGGTCACAGCGGCCACTATAGAGGGGGCACAGGAGTCCCCAATGTACATGGCTGTCTGGAGCTGTTGCTTAGCTACAGCCTGGCCCTGGTCCTGGACTCTGTCTGACCATGATCTGTGGGTCCACCATCAGATGAGGAAGCACCTCATCCAGGGTACCCAGCAGAGCATGGAAGAAGTAGGCCATAAGGAGGCCGGGCTGCGCCTAGCGAAAACCAAGCGAGGAGGCAGCGTAGACCTTCTTAGCCACATGGTCCAGCTTCTTGGACTCTTTGTCAGGCAGCTTACCAACATCCACAGTGTTGCCAGAGCGCCTGAACACAGAATTGGCCACCAGATCCTAGCTGAGGGTGTTCTTTGAATCCCGACAGGAACCAGTTGGTACCACATACTTGGGCCATCCGGGCAGAGGGCGAGAAGCAGGGCACTGCCAAAGATCCAAGGCAGGGCCAAGGATGGCATCTGCCACCGGAAGGTCTCCCCAGGAGTGTCTCCCGGTTCAGGATCTCAGTCAAAGGGTATCGAGCCCGTTTCTGGTGGGCTCCATTTTCATACTCGTGGACTCAGAGATCAAGCAGAGAAGGCCCATAAAGAAAGCAGGACTTTCGTCCATCGAGAGATCCCCCACCGACTCTCACGTTGACCGGACAGGAGTGCAAGGATGAACCCTCCAATTCTGAGGAGTCGTAAAGAGGGGTCGACTGCCAGAGTCCCCACTGACCCTCCGTGGCGGTCAGGGGTGACGGTGACTGACAGCTGATAGGGAAGCCCCTTGGCTGGCTGAGACTCCTTGATGGAGCGCCAGTTGTCAGCTGTACAGGTGGTGGCTCCACAGAAATGGTGGCGATGTTGGGAGCAGCCAAGCCGAACTGTCTTAGGCGACTCCTGAGGCAGAGAAGGCATTGACCTGTCAGGCGAGAGCTAGATGACGGCCGCATAGGAGCCGAACTGGCTTCATACCAGTGAACACCAGCTGCTGCCACATGAGATTCTCGCAGCATCAACGCACTTGTGACAAAGCTCTCCTCACCCAAGGAGGATGAGGATCGAGTAGCGGTGGCACCACTTCCCGGAAAATCAGGAGCACTGTTGGCGAGAACCAGGACCGAGACGTCAACCACGACCGCTGTGAGGACCGGCAGTGGGGCTTGAGGAGTTGGCAAGCGCCAAGACTCCTCCCAGTCTTAGTCGATGACCGTGGCGGACAGTGGACTGATCTGTCTCTGAATGGTATGGGTCCGGACTGGAGTCCTGGACAGAGTAGTGTTGGCCTCTTCGGTCGACAACTGGTCGAATCGGCTCAAGCAAATCTTAACCAGAAGATCAATCAGTGTCTGGCTAACTGCCCGAGGGTGTTACCATCGAGGCCGGGCGGCCTGGGCCGAGAATTCACCAATGTCAGATCCAGGAAGCGCGAGGGAAACCAAAGCTCTACTGAGAGCATATTTCATCCCACGCTTACGGCGAGACCGGTTTTAATGATCTCTTCTCTGACTTGGATTTCTGTCCGGAGGTGCCCTGACCAAGGGTAGGCAAAGCCTGGCACAATTCTTGAAAGACCCGGTACGCAGGCGACCAGCTGAAGTGGCATGAAGGCTGAAGCCGAGCAGGTGAGTGTGCGGCCTGGGCTGCCGCCTCCTCAAACACCGCGAAGATGTTTAGTGGACCCCACATTGTGGCGACCACCATTGGGCAACTCTGGATTTGACCAGAGGATTCTGTTAACTTGGTCAGCCTAACCTGAGTCAGGCTAGACGGTTCTCCAGAATAACAGGATGGAAATTTGGTCAAATGTTGCGAGCCTGCGGATCGTGCTTGTGCCCCAAGCAGTAGACGACGCTGTGTCAAATCTGTTTGGGACATTTTCTGCCCGTAAAAGCACCAGCAGAACCTGAGAGCTGACATGTCATCATCCATTGCAGTCGTGGATCGATGATCAAGCTGAAGACAAAAATTTTTAAATGTTTCAGAATTAAATCCAAAGATTTAAGTCACAAGGGCCTACTCAGTGCGACAGAGGTAAGGAGGAACCTGCTTCTTCCAAGCGGACAGGAAGATCTGACCTCATGCAGTGGAGTCGAGAGTTACCACCTTTGTGGGTGGGAGGAGCAGCTTGAAGATGTTCTGGACAGAATTAAAGGAAAGGCAACTGCCAGAAAATGTGGGTAGAACATCATATCCACGTCCCTAGAAACAAAAGCTTTGCCCTTTAAGGTTCTTCTTCAGCTGAGGCCTATTCAGGAACCAAAGTTAGAATACCCTGCTTATGACATCAGTCATTTCACAGCCAAGGACCATGATTTCATCAGCAGATTGTTATGACTTCCATTCCACAATAAGCCTTAACTGCCCGTGAACTGTAAGGAACATTAATTTAGTTTGTACATAGATGTCCTTAATTATACTGGCCTACTAGCCTGCACCTAGTTCATACATCCCTCACCAGGTATGGCCGATATGAGGATGGTACATTCGGGACTGCTGTAGCCTAGACGTGATGTATCTGTAATCTCGGAAACCCCATGGTATGAGTGACTACACCCCATACTGCCCTATGTTGTATGCTTAATATGATGGGGTTCTATCTATCCATGTGAGACATACATGGAAGTTAAATGAGGGTTACTCACCTGTAACCGTAGTTCTAGGAGTGGTATGTGGTGCACATCCATACTCTGGCAGTCTTCCTTTCCCTTTAATTCCAACCAGAATGTCTTCAGGCTAAGCTCCTCCCACCCACCCAGGTGGTATACTCCTTGCACCCACCCATGATGTTAGATCTTGCGCGGGAAGCAGGGATCTGTGTGCCACTTGCAGGGAGGTCGGATGGGTTGGTGCTAATGTACACCACCATGTACCATTCCTAGAACTACAGTCACAGGTGAGTAACTTTCACTTCTAGGGTGTGGCTATGGTGCACTATCCACACTCTGGCAGACTCCTAGCAGTTCTCCAGGGAGAAGAGGGGCAAGGTGCACACCCCTATCCGTCAAATAGGGATTGGAGAACTGAGTTCCCAAAACCAGTATCCCAGCATGACTCAAACCTGACGTGGTAGTGGGAAATGAAGGTGTGTGCTGACTTCCAAGTAGCAGACCTATAAATCTCCTGGATAGGGACATCACTGGAAGCAGCCACTAAGGCAGTTGTATGTCTGGTAGAATGAGCCCTGAGCCCTAAAGGAGGCTCTGTACCAGCCAGTCTGTAGCAGAAGTCAATGCAGAAGACAATCCACCTGCCAATCATCTGTTTAGCTGCTGGTCTGCTAGGTGCAGCTTCAGCGTGGGCCACAAACAGCTGGCAAACCTCTCCTCAAACTCCAGCCCTGTGCTCCCTATAGTATGAGGCTCGCCTCAGGTCCAATGTATAGAGCCTGTGCTTGACTTCTGAGGGCGGATTGGTGAAATACATCGGTAGGTTAATCACCTCATAGATAAAACTCCACACAACCTTCAGGAGGAAGTTTGGGAGGGTAAAGGATGACCTTATCCTTGTGGAACACCAGATAAAAGAGACTCCACTGAGAGTGCCTGTAGCGCACTGATCATTCTAGCAGAGGTGACAGCCACCAATAAGGCAGTATTCCATGACAGGTATGACATCCCACACCTATGCATCAGTTCAAGTGGCTTGCCCATGAGCACTGCTAGCACCAGCAATAAGTCCCAAGATGGTGGTGATTCATGCACCGATGAACACTGTGGTCAAGACCTTTGAAAAATGCCCAACCACCTTCTCCTGTGCCACAGTCAGCACACCAACCCAGCCGGGTACATGCAGAAATGGCTACCAGCTGCACCTTGAGGGTTATCAACCCCAGACCCAACTCAGCGAGAGACAATAGGTAATCCAGAATGCTAGCTAAAGAGCAGGCCAGGTGGTCTATCTCCTGCCTGGCACCAAATGGAAAACCCGCTCCATTTGAAGGCGTAGCACTGATGGGTCAACTCTTTCTGGGAGGCCTGCACAGCATGGAGAACCTCATCGAAGAGACCCAAAGCCTGGAACTCTGGCCACCCAGGAACCAGGTTGTGAGGTACAGGGACTGAAGGTCTGGATACAGGACCTTCACCTTGTGACAGGAGAGCAGATCCGGGTGTAGGAGCAATCACTCTGAGGCCTGCTGCTGAAGTTGAGGAGATCTGGGTACCAAAACTGGTGTGGCCATTCTGGGGCTACCAGCATGATCCATGCCTTGTCCCTCCACACCTTGACTAATACTTTGTGGATTGGGAAAACAAGGGAAGGCAAAAGGAGGCCTGGGTCCAGGACCTCAAGGGCATTCCCACCAGAATCCCACACTGTGGGAGGTGGGCACAGAACAGCCTCAGCTTGGCGTTCTTCCAAGAGGCAAACAGGTCAACCAGGGAGTGCCCCACTGGGAGAACAGGTGGTTCACCACCAAATGATGCAGGGACCACTTCTGAGATTTCCAGCTGCTGATGCTGAGCACTCACCAACTGCCATATTTTTATGGACCAATAACATCAGCAGTTGGAAATGTTTAAGTTTTTTTCTAGAAGCACCATTGTCCTTGTCAGAACTCCACTTTGTGTGTAATTTGGACTACTTCTGAGATGCCTCACCTACCAAACTGAGGGTGTCAACAAGCTGGTTGGAGGCTCTGGCTACATGAATCACCAGGAGAATGGCATCCAGGCTGTGCATGAGGGTCCAGGTATGGAGGGTCTCCCTACACAAAGGAAGGAGTGCATTCCACCCTGCTTATTCAGGTAGCACATGGTCGTGGTACTGTCCATCTGGACCTGCATGACCTAACCCTGGACAAAAAGCGAGATTCATCAGAGCAAGGCACACTGCACAGAGCTTCTGCAGGCTGATGTAATAATCGGCACACCTGGGGTGGGCCCCAATGTGCTCCCCATCCTACCAGAGATGCATTGGTTGGCAGGGTGATGTCGGCTCTGGGCGGGCCAGATGGGACTCCTTCCTCCAGATGTTCTGGGATGAGCCACCACTGGGTGGCATCCCACACTGGATGGGTCACCGTGACCAGCTGGTCCAGGTGACCTAGGCGCTGAGACCACTGGCAGGCCAGCTCTCACTGCAAGCAATGCATCCTCCAGTGGGCCCACTGGAACACACTGGTGCAGGATGCCACATACCCCAGCAGCCACAGAAAGTCCCAGGCAGGGCAACCTGAAATGATCGAGCAAGGAGGACAGATCCAATGCCCGGTCCACAGGGAGTCGGGCCTTTGCTTGATGGGAGTCTAGCTCCACCCTGATAAAGTGAATCACCTGCGAGGGACTGAGTTCAGACTGGCTGGGTTGACCAGAAGGCCCAACTCTCTGCAAGTCTGGAGGGCCAGGTCCCTGGACTGCTCCACCACCCCTTGGATGGCCTGGCTATCAGCCAGTTATCTGGGTCCAGGCAGACATGGTCTCCCTTGTCCCTCAGGAATGCTGCCACTACTGCAATGCACTTGGTGAAGACCCTGGGGCTAAGGAGAGCCAAAGACATGACCTGGAACTTGTGCAGAACCCACTCAGTGCAGAACCGGAGGTACCACCAGTGGGACAGATGGACTAGAATGGTAGAAGGCATCTTGGAGGTCAGAGGCAGAACCACATGCCCTGCTTCAGGGATAGAATTATTTGGTTCACAGTGATCATCTGGAACTTGCGCTCTCAGGAATTGATTAAGATAGTGAAGATCCAGCAGGGCACCAGCCACCCCCACACACCGTCCATTTGGGGAACAGAAAGTACCTAGACATGAAGCCCTGACTGGCCGTGGCATCAGTGACATGGGTTATGGCTCCTTTCTCTACTAAAAGATGTCTCTCCTGAGGCAGACAGCATGTTCTGTGACACCATGGATTCCCGAGGGGCATGGGGTCAGTACTACGGAGAGCCTCGAGGTCAAGAGGCAACCTCTGCTTACCACTTCTAGCACCAATTTGTCCAAGGTAATGGTGGAATATTTGTGCCAGAAATGGTGACACCAACCCCCACCATGAGCTGAGGCAGGGACTACAAGGGGGTAGACACTCCCAACCTGTCACTAGGCAGCCTTAGGCAGGGCACCAGCACCAGCTGCCTAGATGGCCACCACCACCCTCAAACCCTGGGCTTCTTGGAGCCCTGGCTAGTGAACTCAGACTTAGCCACCAGACTCATGATGCCCAGCTAAGGCTGCTGCAGCTTGGCTGCTGGGACTGACAGGGCCGAATCTGAAAGGACTTTCCCAACTGGTGTTTCTGGTGTTTCTGTGAGGATGTCACAGAACTGCGGGTATCATTGGACTTTTCAGTCCTGGTAGGTGCCCTTCTACCCCAGGGCTGAAAATGTCATGCCCAAGAAGAAGACATTGGCCAATTTATGCTGGGTGTCTGCGTAAAGGTGGAAATTGAGTCAGGCTCTGTGCCCCATGGCGATGGCTGCTGCCATGGACCGGCACAGGAGTCATCGATGTCCAAACCATCTGAAGCTAGTGTTTCACCAGCATTTGACCTTGGTCTCTAACCACCATAACAACTGACTGCAAGTATGCAGAGAGGCAGGGAGGACATGGTCAAGGATTCCCATGAGGGAGTGACCGAGTTGGCCATACTCAATGTAACTCACCTGACTGAGACCCAAGGAGGATGCAGCGTACTTTTTTGGCTGCAAGGTCGACCTTCTTGGGTTCCTTGTTGGAGGGTTTGTCCACATCCCCAACACTGCCAGTCTTATGGAAATGGAGTTGGCCATCAACCCATCAGCTGAGGGGTGGTCCAAGAAACAGGACAAGGAACCTGTTGGGACCACATATTTGTGGACCGTGACAGGTCGAGGCACCGTGCAGGAGACCGGATGCTGCCAGAGATCCAGCATAGGTCCCAGGATGGCATCTGCCACTGGGAAGGCTACACCTGGTGAATCATCCCTGTCCAGGACTTCCACGAGGGGTACCTGACCCTCTTCTGGACTGATTTTAAGGGATCTCCATAGATCCAGAGATCACCTGGAGCATAGCCCAGAAGCACACTGGTCCAAGGTCAGTGGTCAATGGTCAGCTCTTTGGCTGATTCACAGTTGAATCCTGGGGTCTCGAGGACTGCATGGAGGACTTGTCAGAGTCTGAAGACTCCTCAAAGACCCCGTCAGCGCTGTCTGCCATAAACTATCCTGGACTGATCCAAGTGGGCAATTTCTACAGACAGCCATACTGTTAGGCCAGTTACCAGGCAGGAGACCTTAGTAGGGGCTCCTGCAATGGTTGCCTGGGCCTTGGTTACACCTAATTAGTTGAGAGGCAGCACTAGGGACACTGGGCAAGGCAGGACTGAGGCTGGTCAGACCAAGGGTGACCAGAGAAGCGTGAGGGGCTGGAGAAGGGCCTACCCTGCCCAAGGACCAATTGTTCCCGATGGACTCCTCTTAGCACTGACGCAGCCTCAGATAGAGCCCTCCTCATCCAAAGATGAGGAGGAACAGGAGCGCCTGTGGCACTTCTGGGCTGAGGGTCCGAGAGTAGAAGTGCGAGGAATCCTCGGAAACAATCCTGACTGAGACCTCAACCGATGACTGGATCATTGATGGCATCAAGAGCTGGGAGGAGAGGCCATGAAGATAACATGAACCGGATCCTGCCGTGGAATGCCAGAAGGAGACAACTCCTGAGAGGAGACAGTCTGGTCCACCGACTGCTCCTGACCCTCCCAGGAGATGGTCAAAGAACTGGAGTCCTGGAGACTAAGTCGTCCTCGATCCCCAGAGACAACTGGTCGACTGGATTGAGAAAGATCTTGACCACCTCGTCGGCCTGTGTCATGGCCAACAAGCCCGACAGGGTTAAATGGAGCTAGTGGCCTGACCCTTGACTAACACAGGCTAGGCCAAAGCTGAACACTCAGCGGCAGTCTAATGGTCGAGGAACTGCAGGAGCGGGAAGAGCATGCTCTTTCCCAGTCCCATGACCTACTGGGATTTTAGATTTATTCTTTTCACCACGGGAAGGGCCCTCACTGAGGGTCTGGAGGGATTACAATTTCCCTAAGGTTCCCATGAAGAACACTGACAGCAGTGTGGACACTGACAAGCACCCGCTGCAGCATGGGCTGCCACCTCTTCCATGGCTGTAAGCTGAGCCAACAAGCCCACTGCCACAGACACCACCTTACAAGCATCTTTCGAGTGGATGGGGTTCCTGTTCATCTGGCTGACTGAGAAGAAGGCGCGTGTAGCTCCTCAAGACAAGGGCAACAGAGTTTTGCCCAAGGCAGTAGATGCATGACAAGCACTGAACATTTTTGGTTACATTGGATGCAACGTTTGAAACTGGAACTGGAATGAGCTTCTTCTTGATCCATGATGAGAAGCAGAACCGAGGAAATCGCTATGCAAAGACAAATCGTTGTTGGCACACTTAGGATGCAGGGGCCTACACCACACAGAGCTACAAAGGAGGAGACCTGTCACCTGACTCTTCCAGTGGAAAGGAAGATCTGATGTCATGGGACGGTGCTGAGAAGTATACCACTGGGGTGGGTGGGAGAAGCTTAGCTTGAAGACATTCCAGCTGAAATTAAAGGAGAAAGGAAAACTGCCAGAGTGTAACCAGTGCACCATATCCATGCCCCTAGAACTGTAATGTGTAGTAGTCTAACAGTGGGGTACTAAGTGCGTCTCCACTTGTGAGGGATAAGTGAAGCATTATTGCAGTCGTGGTGAAAATCTATGTTTGTACTCAAGCTATAATGTATAAACTGCACCATTTCCAAGCTGTAACTAGATCCTGCTGTAATTGGAAACCTTTGTAAATGAGTCTTTGACTCAGTGGTGTATCCGTTTCTCATGAATAAAATTGTCATTATTATGAAAGGAAGGGGTGGAATTGGAATTTTCAAGGAATGTTATGTAACTGAGTTCTACTGATCCCAAATTGCACTTCTTTGCTGGTGACGGGCAACTCTTTAAAGCAGGACATTTTAAATGTTACAAGCTGCTTATTAAAAAAAAAAAAATAGATCAAACAATGTGCTCTAATGAGCTGCAAAACTCTGCCTATCTAGCATGAATTATGATGGTCTGCATTTTCCCCACTTAAGAAAGGTGCCTTGTTCTAATTAGGATATTCAGAATCTAACCTGGTGCTCTGCCACTTGGTCCTGCTACGGTGATTGTAGATTCAGTCCTGTCATGGCGGACTCTCTTCCTGGGTGGAAGGTGTCTCTGGCCACTGGATGCAGCCTTCTGTTTGTTCCCTGTCTGGTTCAGGACTCTGCACTGAATCCGGCACTGACTCAAATGCACTATTTTCCTCCTCCTCCTCATCCTGTGAGGAGAAAACAGTACTTTCAGACAACCTTGCACTGTCCACAGAAGAAAAGCGTGTGTGGCTGGAGAATCGATTGTTCCCCTCATAACAAGAGGTGCTGTAACAGGAGGTGCTATAACAGGATGTGCTATAACAGGAGGTGCTATAACAAGACACATCACAGACTTAGTAGTCATTATCACCATGTGGCCTACAGCTTGACTCACTCTCGCTTTCAGTCCTTGGCTGTTCCCCATCTAGAAGTTGGTTTAGGTCAGTAAGGCATGCAAGAGATCTCTTCTGGAAAGGTCCGTCTACCTTCATTGTCCTCTTCTGCTTCACTGGACTGCTGCTGTGTTGACTCAGTGTCACTGGCCAAATCTCTGTCTGCTGTGGCCTCCTTTTCTGTAGACTCCCCTGCATCAATGCCGTTTATCTCCTCATCTGCATCATGACTCATTTGAGCCATGGGCAAGCTGTGAAGCAGGTGGTGAATCCAATGTGAGTGGTTCGAGGGGTTTCTGGCTCTCCGCATGCTGAAGCTATGACAGTCTCTAGCTCAGACACAGGCAAGGAACAAGGCCTGCTTTTCCTTTTTACTGTAGTTCGCAATTTGAGCGTCTGCTCTTCCTGCTGGGAGGAATCCCCTCTTCATTATTACATTCGTCCTCCTCCTTGCACTCTGCTGCATCTTGAACAGGCTCTTCCGTGTTAGTTACTGAAGGCCCATCAATGGTACTGTCCTCCTGAGTGGTGACAATTTCATTTTCTGTGCTTTCAGATGCAACTTCAGTTGACAAAGCACCATCCTTGCTCAACCTCTTGCTCAGCTGGACTTGTAGTGCTGACAAGTGGCTCGTCATCAGCTGGTTTAGATTCCTTTAGATCTGCTACATCTGCTAGCAGAGTGTCAGCTTCTCCACTTACAACCAGGTTTTCAATTGAGTTGGCACAGCTGATTTCACTGGGTAGCGCGCAGCCTCAGGGTTGCTCTCATTCATACTTATATCACATCCACTTAGATGTTCTGGTTCCCAGTACTCAAGTCAGCTGCATCTTCTGCACACAGAGCATCACACAGATTCTCCTGTGTAAGCTGATCCACATGATTTTCCTGTAGTCCAGCCGATTCTGGTTCAGTACTAACAGACACCTCTTCGTCATCTGTAAGCCAAAGAAACACATTTTACAATTCAAAATACAGAACATTTCATGGTTGTTTATATGTATTTAATGCAGCCAATCATTTTAGCTGACAATTTTGTCTCATTTAACTTTTTAAGGAAACACAAGCCCCTTCATAACCCTGTAGTTTATACTTAGTAAAACCACTTGCAATATTTGACAATTTGACATTAAAAATGTTTTGCATTTCCAGACAGCTGCTGACTATGCCAGGGATCCATCTTCACATCCTGAGTATGGGTGTGACACTACAGGCTGGCAGAGGAAAAAGCATCCTAGAGGATGCTTGCCTACTCAGGGTAGGGGTAGGATGTGTCTCCTGCATCTATACCACCACCCTGGTGATCACAGGTGATAAGCAGTAGGGGGCTATGGGATTGGAGGACACAAACAGAGGCATCTAGTGTGCCAGCACCAAGGATGGCCCTGTGCAGGACACAAACAGGGGCATCTGGAGTGCCAGCACCAGGGATAGCCCAGTGGAGGACACAAACAGGGGCATCTGGGTGCCAGCACCAGGAATGGCTCTGTGCAGGACAAAAACAGGGGCATCTGGGTGCCAGCACCAGGGATGGCCCTGTGCAGGACAAAACAGGGGCATCTGGAGTGCCAGCACCAGAGATGGCCCTGTACAGGACACAAACAGGGGCATCTGGAGTGCCAGCACCAGGGATGGCCCCGTGCAGGAAAAAACAGAGGCATGTGGAGTGCCAGCACCAGGGATGGCCCTGTGCAGGACACAAACAGGGGCATCTGAGTCTGGAGTGCCAGCACCAGGGATGGCCCTGTGGAAGACACAAACAGGGGCATCTGGGGTGCCAGCACCAGGGATGGCCGTGTGCAGGACACAAACAGGGACATCTGGAGTGCCAGTACCATGAATGGCCCTGTGCAGGACACAAACAAGGGCATCTGAAGTGCCAGCACCAGGGATGGCCCTGTGGAGGACACAAACAGGGGCATCTGGAGATCTAGCACCAAGGATGTCCCTGGGTTCTTGTGAGAGAGACAAGGAAAAGGGAAGTTACTGGGTGGATGAATGAAGCTCTGCCCATTCCATGTCAAATGAGGACACTCTACTTCCATACCCTGAGGATGGCCCAAGTCACGTTCACCATTCACAGCTGGCAATGGGATCATGTGGTTTGATAGTCCAAGTGCTGAATGGCATGGCCCAGCCTTGGCGGGTAAGTCAATGGTGAGGGACATGATGTTGAGCTGTTGTGTAGCACCCTAGGAACTTCAGGGTTTCTGCAGTGCAACAGCTCCTCCAGACAAGCAGAAGCACTGCCTGAGTTGATGGAGAGCCTGCCCAGTATCAACCAAAGAAAGTGAAAAACAAATTTACATTTAACTTCCAATTTTCAGACTGAGTGCTAGCATATGCAGCATGCCAGCACCTGCTCTAGATGTTATCACCTTCCAGCTCCTGCTTCAATCAAACCAGTCATACTACAGGTCATCAATCACGACTGGTCCAGCTGCAGTAAGTGGGAATGTCGAGATGGGGCTTTAAGAATAAGCACTGCGGCTGAGACATGACTGACAGGCTGCTGGCAAACAATAAGCTGGCTGTGGACCTGTTAGACTGCAGCCCAATCTCTTCATCCAATCCTGTCTCATTTTGCATGCTCTCTCATTCTTCAACTTCTACATCTCTAGCTAACCTCCTCTCCCTCTTTCACCCAAATTAAGTCCTGTCTAAGACTTCAGGACCTAAAGACACTGGTCGGTGCATGGCTTTGTGACATCTAGATTGGACAACTGCAATGCTCTCTACCTTGGGTTATCTGGAGGACTGACACCCCACTTTCTGCTAGTGCAGAAGCTGTAGCTAGATTGGCTGCTGCAGGAACTTGTTTCGAGCATATCATTCCAGTTTGCGGATGTTGCACTTTCGCTGCCTGTGAGTAGTACATCTGCTTTAAGACAGGTCTGTTAACATAAAAGTCCTACATGATCTGGGCCCTAGCCCTTTCGTCCCCATGCTCCTGACTGATCTCTCCATTCCTCAGAGGGTCTCCTTAAAGTCCCCAGGTCCCGCCTTAAATTATCAGGGACCGGGCACTGGCTGTAGCTGCATCCATCTTGTGGAATCAGTTACCACTGGGTCTGATGGAAGCACCATCTATGGACATTTTCAAGAAGGGGCTGAAATACCATCTGTTCTCTCGGTCTTTCCGTTTTTAATTTGACATTCTGATACCCTGCAATCATTATTTCTTGTATTAGCTATTTATGATGCTGCTACTGTTAAGATCCATTTGGCTATATTAATTTGAATTTGAATTCAATAACAATGTGCTGTTGTATGTATATTTTGTGAGGTGGCCAGAGCTTGTGGGATTGAGTACATTATAGATAAACTACTACTACTACTACTACTATTTTCCCTTCTCTCCATGTCAGTCTTCCCTGGCATTTCTCTCTTTCCATGCTCCCTTTTCGTCCCTCTTCAAATTCAATCTACTTCTCACATGCTCTGTCATCCAGAGTTAATTTGGGCAGAAACATACAGGAACTTAGTTCCACCACCTCTTACTACACTGTAAGAGAGTTCCTGCACCTCTGTCATCATTCTCCATTGAATACTATAAGAGAGTTTCACCACAACCTAGGGATAACAGTTCCCACCTACAACTCCAGATTAAAGTTCCTTTCCCCACCTTAATATATCCAATTTAACTACTGTGCCTTACCCCTGAAAAGTAACTGTTTCATTAAGAAATGTGCACAGATTTCATCCCACATGTGTGATAAAGCATGTTTATCCCATGGGGTCCATTAAAAATGCATAAGACTAATTATAGTAGATGACCAGAACCATTAAACTGACAGGATAGGAAGGACAGGATATTTATTTCCTAAAGAACCCTTATCATACTGAAGTACTTTACAGTTACAGTATAGAACACTAAAAATTAAAATAGCAGGTAAATAAATGAACAAATGAATAAATAAACATGAAACCTTCTGGAGAAAAACAGCAGAATTGTTAAAGGAACATTAACAATATTTACATTTTTTGTATATGTTTACATTTAGGCATGTGAAGTCTGTTTAATTACCTCAGTGTGTTTTTTGTGTGTTTGTTTAGAAATGTCCTTTTCCCCTTATTCAGGGACCCATATTAATGTAGTCTTTTCCCACCCAGTACTGAGCTTTTTTAAATTACTTGCCAGTTCTAGAACCCAGTGGCATTAGCTGAGCTGAAGACTACAATGAAGTGAAATACAATGACATCAGCTCTCCCCACTTCTGGAACCCAGTGACATCAGCTGAGCTGAAGACTACAATGAAGCAGAACACAGCGACACTGGCAGCCTATGGCACTATGTTCCGCTTCACTATGGTCTTCAGCTCAGCTGATGTCACTAGTTCCAAACTGAAATAATAAAAACATGAAAACTGAATGGGTGGGGGGAGGCTGCACTATTTTGAGGCTCTACAGGAAGTGGCTGGTGTAGGTTTCTAAGGTCTCTAGGTAATAACATGGTGCTTCAACCCTCTAGGCTATACTGACAGGGCAATATATAGGACAATGTCCCTTAGCAACAGCAGCAACTTTGCTCCCCATTGCGCTATGCACAACTGGGGTCACAAACATTCCTTCTGAAGTCACTAACACACTGCAACCGTGCAAGGAGGGATGATCATGCAAATGGATCACAGAGCTATGCACAAGCATGGGTAACCTCGTAACCCCGCCTATAGAGCGATTATAGGCAGGCAGTGGGTGAAACTCTGTGACAATGATGTGGGCGGTCGATTGGGCGGGGGCTGAGATTACCCTGGGACATAAGCACTGGTTGCCATTTGCACAAGGGGCGGAGGTTAGAGAGGTTCCACTACATAACAAGAATAGTCAGTGGCTGGGAAGCATGCGGGGTGCGAGGTTACCAGGGAAAGTGCTAGCAAAACCCAAAAGTACAACAGCACCAGATGAGAAGAGGTCCTCTGGTACAAACTGGCAAGGGCACACTTCCACTGCACTGCCATTCCTAATGGCAATGAGATCAAAGCACAACACAGCATCCACTAATATCTAGCTAAGTGATCTGCACTGTGACAGAGCCACAGGAGGAATCCCCACTCCACCCGACTATGCAGTTTCTTTGTGTATGGCTTGAATAGTTGTTGGCACAATGGGATGGTGGTTTGCACTCTCTGTTGCATTGCCAAGTACTGCGACTGAGAATGAGGCCCAGTATTTTGTTTTAGCCCCTTGCCAACTGGGAGCTACATGCCATCTGTTTTCTCTCCACGGGTTTAATGTGCAGCTGGGTCTGTAGTGCTCATGCAACTGGCTGCCTGGGGCACAAAAAGAAGGGGTTGGCATCCATTTTAGAGAGTGGGGAGTGGAGAAGAGTGGGAGTAGGAGGTATAAATGGAGGAGTGATGGGAAGTTCAGAGCAGGAGAGGAAAAGGTGGTGAAAAGCAGGAGATTACCCCTGAAGGGTGCACCCCAGGGCACTCACAGGTCCATCGGCCCTGCTCTCAGGTAGGGTGTCAGTCTTGATGAGTAGGGAAAAGGATTGATACAACATGGTTTCTGAGTCAGGTTGAAGGAGCTTCATTTATCCAACATTATCAGAGCTTCAGCTTTGGCTGGGTACTAGGAACCCACATTGGATGATTGATAGAATGTGTATAAATGCGCTTCCCTGGGGCATACTAGTTCATCTAGGCTTTGTCTCATCTGGCATCCTTGAGGTATCTACCATGCCAGGAGGTAACCAGGGCTGGGGAAGAGTCCTCTGTTAAAGGACCCTCATCCCAGGCTCACAAATGGGGATGATACTGTTTGGTTCCACACCTGGAATGCCTGAGCCCTGTAGTCCCCTGGCAGAGGAAGGACAATGTGTGATGGTAGCAGCAGGAGGGATCCTTGCCTTGGGTCTACAGGCAGGCAGATGGAAACACAGCTAGTAAGATAATGTGAGTCTGCAGCTGAGAGCATGTTATTTCTGAGACGCCTAGTTTATGGAGTCCATAGAAGGCTGAGTGCATACAGATTATAGAGGCGCTGACTAAGAAAAGTAACACTAAAAGTCTAGGAAAGGTATTTACAGTTAATGTCTGAGATGAAGCAACACTGTATGACTGGAGCAAGTTCTGTCCCTGTAAGAAGTCTGGAAAGGTGTTCAGACTGTAAACTGCTTATTGTAATGAGAAGTTTTAGCTATGAAATAATATGCTGTACTACTTTGATCCGATTTCAAGTTGTGGACAATGACTTTATTTTTTATCTTTTTATTTATTGAGATATTCAGAAAGACCTTTGAGTCAAAGACTCATTTACAAAGGTTCCGCGTCACATAGAAGGTACAGGGACAATATTTGTTACAGATTGCAGTACATTACATAACACTGGATACACATTTGTTCAGTGAGTGACTACCATTCTAAGATAACATGGTTTACAATGATTAGCACAGCCATAAATAAGGTAGCAGAGAGGTTCTGAAGAAGGCTGTTTGTCAAATAATTATCTCGAGAACATTAGATATGGAGGACACAAAAAGTTGTTCTAGGTCATCGGGGGTTCAGTTGCAGTCACATAGGTTAGAGGCCTGGAGGTGTTTCTTTAGCCTGGATTTAAAATGGCCAAGCCTTGTTTCATCAGTTATTAGGCTTGGAAGCGAGTTTGTCCAGGAAGGGCTTTGAAGCTGAAGGATCGTTGGAACTGGGAAGTCCAGCAACAGGGTACCCACAGCATGGTTTGCTCGAGCTACAGGTGGTTCTGCCAGGAGATGTTGAGAGGATAAGTTTGTCAAGGGTGGGGGTGAGGCCTAGGATTATCTTTTTGGTCATTAGGCAGATGTGGTACCTAATTCTGTTATCTAAGTTTAGCCAGTTTGTGGTACTGTAGAGGGAAAAGGTGTGTGTGAAGCGATCACATCCAAGGATGAGATGGCAGGCTTTGTTAAGCACCGAGCCGGAGTCTATTGAGGCTAAGGTGTGCTGGCACTGTAGATGAGAATACCGTAGTCTAGCAGAGAGAGGATAGAGGAGTTTATGGTAAGTTTTAGTGCCTCAGGGGTGAGGCAGTGTTTGTACCGATAAAGTACGCCTAATCTAAAGCTAAGGGCAGTAGATAGGTGCAGAATATGTTGATTAAAGTTGAGGCCGGGTCTAGTGTGATCCCTAGATATTAAAAGGTGCTTACTTGTTCTAGGGGTTTGATTAACAGTGAGAATTTGGGGGCAGAGGCTCTTGAGTGGGTTCTGGGATGGGAGAAGATCATGACTTTTGTCTTATTGCAGTTAATTATTAGATGCTGGGTGGTTTATTGCTTGGCTCTGAAACTGGGTATAAGTGTTAGCCCTCTGTGCTATACTTCTGACCTGGGTCAGGATATTTTCTAGGCAATCCTTCCTCGATCCATCACTGGGTATGCAGGGTAGCCCTTTTCTGGGAAAAGGGTCACATTGTTATTACTGATAATGATGCTTGAATAGTAAACCACAGAATCCCATCCCATCACCTCCTTCATATAACCTCTTTCAGTTTTTATCAATTGGCACTAAATGCAGGTATCTATAAAATGACTGGTAGAGCTCTGGCACACAGCTGTAAGTTAGGGAGGGCAACAAGGCTTGCCTGGATTTGTAAACTGCCCCACTGCCCAAAATATGATCAGTGGTCAGCAGTGGAACCTTTCATCCAATAGCTTTGTATGAAGTCCGTACCATCCATCGCTAACCTGACACAAAATGTCTGCCAGGAGAAAATAAGTTAAATGCCAATTTGGGGATTAGGAAATTCAGGCACAGGCTATGGAAGGGAGGAAGAGATTTTTCATATTCTGCAGTTGGGAAAAGAACAAGTTGCATTTTGATATTTAAATTCTGTGACTGGGCTTCAGTCACGATGGCACTGGTGCACAAAGTCGCCAAGAGTATGCACACCGATTCATGGGTTTTCAAATGTATACTGGCACTCCTCATGAAGAGGGAAGGGGCCAGGGATTCAGTGATCCTCTGTCGCTGGGCCAGCATTTGGATATTGGAGTGACTCGCAAGCAACAGCAGTGCAGAAGGAGCAAAGGCAGTCTTCCAAAGCCTCGTGGTTCCCTCATGATATCAGTCTACAGTGTGCAAAGCTTGTGCTGCTTCTGGGAATGAAACATCAGTTCAAGACGATCAGCATTAACTTTGCTGGTGCAAGGCATTCCTTCAGAAAGCTAACCTGGATAGAGAGTACCAACAAGAACTGAGCTGTGACACAGTGTGTACCTACTGTATATGGGAACAACAAATGAAAAAGGTACAGGCGTGGTCTTTGGGAAATCATGCTTGGTCAAGTGATGTACTTGCACAAACTGTAGTGTAAGATTTTCTTACTCATTTTATAGATACAGATATCACACACACACGCACACATATTCGCAATACAGAAAAACTGAAAGCAGACTTACATGAGGCACTTAAACATAATTGGCTACAGAGAATGCTCATGTCAGGAAGTCAGTATTCAACAAAACAACAGTACCTGTATTAATCGAAGAAGCTATTGCAACTCTGAACTGCAGTTGTCCGCTTACATGGTCTGTTGGAAGTCTGCCGCTCAATGTGTAGTTAACAACCCTGTCCCTGTGAAAAAATATCAAGGTCAAAATGCAGGTGCAGACCGGGGTTAGTCCCAGATATCACAGGGGCCATGCAGACAGTGAATGTTCAGTTAAATCTCTCACTGGAAAAGTGCTTTTCAAAATACAGAGATGAGACATGTTTTTTGTTTTCTAGAGGATGAGCTATAAGAACTCTAACCCATTTTAATTATGGATTAGCACTGAGGCCAATGGCTAAGCACAGAAATTTGCAGCTGCAGATAGATCCCAATCGTTTGATGCTTTGGTTCCTACTGACTAAACTGTTCACCTGCTTCAGACATGCCTGAATGCTGACATCTGTTTTCATGGCAAGGTCAGCAGTCCCTCGCTATAATGAACGGAATGGGAGCCATAGCATGCCTTTGTTATAACTCCGGTTTGTTACAGAGAGGACCGCTGAAACGTCAAAAAACAAGGTCGAGCACTGAGCACTGATACAGTAATAAGTTCCATTCTCAGTAACAAATCTGAGAAGTATGCTGCTGACTACGTGGATTTAATTTCATGTGCTGGAGTCTGAGTCTACAGTACATTTGTCTACTTTCCGTTTTGAAAAATACTGCACTGCCTCCTGCCCTCCTGCCCACTCCCTACCTTCACTGCTGCTCAGAATCAAGACAGGTATCCTCCTGTACCTCTGCTCCCTTTGAGGCTAACAGAGTGCCAAGATGTAACAAAGTCAGGAAAACTGACAGTACTTTTTACCTTCGTGTTAGGAAGTATAGTAGTAGCAGTAGGTAGCAGCAGCTCTTATTTATATTTGACACCCTTTTCCAGAAACTCAGGCACCATTGCAATAAAGTGCATAAGTAGAATAAGTACGCCACATAAATAAAATATTTTTATCACTAAATAAATATTTATCTCACGAAACAGCAACAGCACTAAAAAGTACCTTATATATTTCTCTGAAAGTGCCCAAGGTGAAAATACGCTTTGGTAGGGCTGCCATAAGTTATGTGCTGCCAGTTCTGTGGAACAAGTTGCAAACGTCATTGAAACTTATTCTACCAACCTGTCTGTTTTCAAAACTCTACATGTTTGTTCTTACAAGGAATCCTGCAACTGCTTTCCTCACTCCCAATCTCCCATTTTGCTATCGGTAGTGCACTTCTACATCCTGTCTGGCTTCACTGCATCCACCCTTGCCCATTTGTTCCTGTCCATCTTCTCACCCTTAGATCCTACATACTTTATTTTTGATCATTGCGCTTGATACCTTAATACTTTTGATCCCCACAGTCATGCTTGATTCGCAACTTACCACTAATTAGGCAGGAACAGCACTATATGATTTGCTGAAACTTATATCCCTTGTATCAGCACCTTATGCCCCTCCCCCAAATGTTCCCTATCCTTACTGACCTTATACCTATTATTCGCCTCCTCCTTCCCACCTCCTTTTGCCCCTCAGGTACCATCCTCCTCCTTCACCCGCTGTGCTCCCCTAGTCCTACTGATTATTCTTAGTGGTTGGAGATATGCTGTGGACATCTGTTGTAATATGCCTGTAAACATGCCTATGTTTCTTGTGCTGGTTCTTGTGTATACACTGTCTTCATTTGACAAAATGCTTTGTGCTCGCTAATACTACTGCTTTCCAGTTGACACTGTTTCTGAATACTGTAACTATTGTGAACATTTATGTTTTAAATGTATTGTACACTGGTGTCAGTGTTATCCAGGTCCATCTTGAAAATGAGTTTTGCTCAATGATGATTGCCTGGTTAAATAAAGATTTGATTGATTGACTGATTGATAAAATCAAATGAATAACTGGGATGCCAGTTTGATGAAAAAGGGACTAGTCTCCAAACCGCAGAAACAGAAATATTTTAAGACCCCTTTTAAAAGGCCCTACGCCAAGTGGGCCTCCTGACACCAGGGAAGTCCTCCCAGGGTCCAGGACCAGCCAGGCCAGAGCACACTAAACAAATTCTGGTCAGAGCCACAATGGCTCATTTGTGATAAAAGACTTATTTATTTCATAGGTTTTACAAGGAAAGTAGCAGCTTGTTTTCAGATGTGTCCTGGGGAAGGAGAAATGGGAAAAAATAGACACAAAAATACATAATATAATATAATACATAATATGAAGTTCATAGAAATGGAATAAGAGTATCAAAGAAGATAATTATGTCTAAGAATACATTGACAATAAGTTCCCAAGCAATAAACTGTGCAACTGATCAAAGATCAATTAAATAGTTATTAACTTATTAAAATAAAAACTAGGGGAATGACTAATTAGGGAAGAGATATAGAATTAATGTGTGACTTTGTTGTATTACTGTGAAGTAAAATCCTTCACTGGTCAGGCTGCCTTCTCTTTCTGCTTTCCTGAACTTGAACTCTCTTTCCCTAACCATTAGTCCGCCTCTTCCAACCGCTTTCTCTCCCTCTGTTCCATGATCACACCGCTACCTCATGTGCCTGTCCTTGAGTCATACCCTTCCCCACTCCTCAGTTTACCCTCTTCCCTCATTCTCCATGACCACACCGCCCCCTCCTGTAGCTGCCTGAGTCATAGCCCTTCCCCACGCCTCAGTTTACCTTCTTCCTCATTCTCCATGACCACACCGCTCCCTCTTGTAGCTGCCCTTGGTCATAGCCCTTCTCTGCTCCTCAGTTTACCCTCTTTCCTCTTTCACCTCCTCCTTGCCCCTCCACCCACCTCACCAACACTCCTCCCTGACTTGTCTGCACTCCCCCATCTGCAATCTTTCCTTCAGCGCCCTATCCCTGGTGCCCTCACTGTTGAAAAGTACTACTGCATGTACCCAAAGGATAGATTTCCGCCATGTCCTTGTAAAATGTTTGTCTATAATTTACCTATCTGATGAACCTCATTCATGTTCATTTGTACTGTTTACTTTATATCGGCTGTATGATGTTTTATTGTATACATTATTGTTCTATGTTGTTCTTGCACCTCTCTTCCCCTTTCCACAGGACACATCTGAAATTATCTATTTTCAGCTCAGTACGTCTTTCATGGTGAAACTTTTGAAATAAATAAATGCATACTGTGAAAGTCCTACATTTATACCACAGTAGTAGAAAAAACAAAACCATAAACATCAAGATAATGCAGTGAACAGTGTTTTTGGTTCTGACATACACCTCCACCTTGAAAATGCATACACACACACACATGTAGCTGTTACAACAGTTGTGCACACACACAGGGTGTGAGTGTCATTACCAGGATATGGCAGCTACAATATTTCATTGTCAGTGGGGTCCTGCTTTTACATTTTTCCAGTGTATTTAGTAGAGCTAGCACAGGTAAAATGCAGAATCTCATTTTAGTGAGATCCTGCTTTTATAAATTTTCACAATGTAGTTACCAGGATGGGTCATTTAACATGCAGTATCTCATTTTCAGTGAGGTCCTGATTGTACCTATTGTACACCTAACAGGTCTGGGATGCCCTAAATGGGTTGGCCCCATCACAGCCTGTATGTTTTCAGTGATCAGATACTTATCTCTTTTTGGCCAGCAGGGGATGTGAATTGTGCTGAGTGCACATTTAAGTGGCTCATTTTTTGTTTTGGGGGCTATATTCAAACATGTCTGGGGCACTCACACTTTGCTCAAAACATGTTTGAGTATAGCAAATTTAGTGAACTGTACTAATTTGCACTCAGGAAAGGGACTTTGCAAGGGGCAGCCTGATACCTTTTAATATGAGGCCATTACTCTATGTAGTTCTGGTTTCCAGTTCTAGGTTTGTCTATCTATTTATGTTTCAAGCTTTTGGCCAGTGACTGTATTGCTTTTAGCCGTTGACTGCCATGCCAGCCACCGGGTTCAAGAATGGACCTGGGTCACTTTGGGACTGGCCTGGGAGGGAGGATGGACATCTGTAGGACAGGGAGAAGAATCTAGGTGGCAGCACCATGGGACAGCATGGGAAGTGACCCACACCTGGATGCCTGAGGTGTCTCCATGGGCCGAGTACACACAAGTCTAGGCCCAATAGGGGAGAAAATACTAGGAAAAGCCCTCCAACTGTATAACAGTGATGGCCTGCTCTCTTGCAGGCCACACACTGATGACTAGGCACCTCTGATCCAAGGTCCTGTGACAGGACCACCAGAAAGAGTAAGTCCCAGAGAAGGTGGGTGATGGGGCTGGGAAGACTGGCCCAGTTAGGGGCCAGTCAGAGTGCTGAAGGACATAAACAGCTTTGTAGGAAAAAAAGTATTGCCATTTATTATGCATTCCCAATGCATGTAAAATGTATCCGTTCCCTCTCTCTCCCTCTCTCTGTGTCTCTCTCTCCTATATATATATTTTCAGTCTCGTCCCTCTTTTTACTCCCCACTAAAAGACTTTATTTAGGCCTATCCATGTAGACAAATTAGACTTTAAACAAATTACTGAAAAATGCCACCCATATCCCCAAAAGCCTGTGACACATCTAAGTTCCATTTCTGCAAGGCATAATTGGATTGGATTGCATTCTGTCTGACTACAGTCCATTAAAGATCAATGGCAAATACATTTGGTGAAATTGAGCTACAAGGATAGGAACTCTTCCAGTGGGATAAAAATCATGTGAAAAACACTGTTTCTCATTTTTGTCATTTTTCTAACATTTAGCTGTAACACTTTTTATAAGTACTGTATAACTACACTGTAACTACTGTAGATTACATAACTACTATGTAGTTATTTAATAGTTTCACATTTGCAGGTTGTGTAGTTACACACAATTTGCATGAAGTAACTACACTGTAACTGTACTGTAACTACTATATAGTTGTTAACTTGTTTCACATTTGCGTGTTGTGTACTTACACAATTTGCATGA
This sequence comes from Neoceratodus forsteri, assembly GCA_016271365.2. NCBI lineage: Eukaryota > Metazoa > Chordata > Ceratodontiformes > Ceratodontidae > Neoceratodus > Neoceratodus forsteri. Next base: position 746,606,240 of record CM057456.1, on the reverse strand, counting down.
AGTAATAGTTACATATTGCAACCACTACTGTCTCCTTCGGCACAAATCAATTAATTCTGACACATTTAACTACACATTTAATAGCTGTTGCAAAGTGTAACAGAAATCTGTTGTGCAACTACTACTGTATCTCATCTGGCATTACGTAACGTGTTCTTACAAAGGCAATGACACATATACAGTAATAGCTATTGCAAATTATAGCAGCAAATTTCTTGTGTAACTACTCTGTTACTACTTTTGGCATTATTAAATTTGTTTTACAAGTGTAACTGCACATGAATGCAGGTCTTGTGCACTGTTTCAACAGTCTATGTCTATCTGATATTTATTTAAAGGGTAATCACACAGAAAATTTTAAAAGTGTAATCAGAATGGTAACTAAAATATGACTACACTGTAACTTCAGTCTACTACATTGAAATGCACTGACTGGCAGCTCTTTGGGCGGTAGTAATGTGGCGTATAACCACGGTTATCCATATATAAAATATGATGACCAGTAATAAAAATAGATAGAAACATAAAATAAATAAGCATGACTGAGAAAGAGAAGACGGGAGTCTGTTAATCACCCTCTAGGGGTGTAAGGGACGAGGCGAGCCGAGTACCACATGCCCCTAGAGGGTGATTAACCGACCAGCAACATAAACCCCTAGGACTGCCTTATTGCTATTATAATATAAATGCGTTAAACAGTGTTAAACCTTGTTCAGCATATGGTTAAGTTGTACATGTATGTTAATAAAGATTAACATAAGGCTGTTAGAATGTTTACAGCCAATCAGAAAACTCTATTTCTCAGACCCTTTTTATAACATTTTATTTTTATTTCTAATGTTATATAGGCACAGTCGCACCTGTATATTATGGTTGAGTAAGCTCTTCATTTGAAACTCCAATGTTTGCACCTTAATAACTTTGCCCCTTTCAACCGATTTATATGAACTTTGGATAGCACAGCCTTTGTACCAGGTTCTCTTGATTCTGAAAATTTCATGCAGATCGGTTCAGTGGGGCAAAGTTAGAGAGGTGCAGAAAAATTAAAAGTCTTCGTTTTGGAAAATTTTAAGACTTTTGCCACCCAATAACTAAAAAATATGAGGCTTTGAAATCTGAAACTTTCAGGTTTGATAGAGGCCGATCCAAGGTGTGTGCGTTTATGATTTATAGATCCAAATGTTAAGTGGTTTTCAAATTATTTAAGGAAAATGTTCCATTTCTGAGCATCATGATTCAAAAATTCAGTGTTCTACAGATAAGTGAATTTTTGTGACAACAACTGGTTGCATTATACAACATAGCTGTGGTTTACTAACAAGCGACAGCTGTGTCATATAATGCAACCAGCTGTTGTTGTGACTCATATGTCAGGGATGGGACTACTGTCATTATAGCCCTGCCATCCTGAGTGTGCCTGAATAAAGAGTTATCTGCACGCGGGCCCCAGTCCCCAGCGGCAGTGTATTTATGTAGCATACTTTTTTTATTTATTTATGTATATCCGACACCAGGATGCCCACCCCAGTGCTGGATGCCCTCCCCTCACAGCCAGTTGTTTTATCTATAGTGCCAACATCTGGGGCCCAATCTCCGTGTCGGCTTACAACCCCCAGCAGCGTGGGACACTGGGAGCCCACCCCCTGTCCTGAAACTGCTTTATTTCATTTCATTCTTCCCTGCTAAAAAGAACCATCCCACGATGTGTTTGTTTTTTAAAAACCTGAAAAAAAAAAAAGAAAACCCTCCCTCTTCATCCCTGCTGTCCCCTCCCCATTCCAATCCTCCTACTGAGCACACACCACCCCACACCCACCTTTACCCTATACTTACCTGCTGAGGTCATATGCTGCCATCCTCTGTGGAGATGTCTGCACTCTTCAAAGCCGAACTGTGAACTGAGGAGTCAAGGTAAATGCTGTATAATGTATTTCAATGGTGTTTTGAACTTATGTTCATAACTTTTCCGTTTTAGAAATTTTTCACCAAAGTTTCAACATAACCTTTATGCAAAATCAACTTTTGGGACCTGAATAATGAAATTTCATCACAAGTGTTCATGAGGTGGGGTCCCAAAAAGGACAGGTTGAAAATTTGGTGAAAATTCATATAAATGAGCAAGTTACAAGTGTTCATTAAAAATTTTCACATGCAGCATAGCTTTGGTAATTTTCAGTATTTGACTCAAAATTTTCAATGTAGCCATTTTTCACACCTCCTCATGAAAAGTACAGCAGTGATTTTTCACATCCTCTCTGAAACATGTTTTTGTACATGAGACACGGAATGGCAATTCAGCACAGATTTGAAAATTTTCACCTACAGGGTTTATGAGGTGGGCTCATATGAAGACTATGTTGAAAGTTTGGGACCAAAATATTAAAAATCAAAAATTTATTAAGTAATGTTGTTTTCAGGGATGTCCATTGCACCACTGGGGAACACGCTGCCTTACCGTGCAGTGAGCTGAGTTCAGGTGTGAACTCAGTGAGGTGGTGTAACAGGACAAGGCTGATAGGGAAGGTGCTGCAGCATGCAGCACCAGCCCTAGCCTGGGTAGGGATGGAGCAATGTTTTACGAGATGCCACACCCTGTGGTGGGTCAGGAACCTCACCCACAAGGTATCACATGTGTGCCAGGGCCTGCTGAGTCCATGCACTGGGTCAGGACCGTCTCAATATTATATTTATCTCATTTTGTGCAGGTTCCTTAATGAGGATGCAATTCCACTATCAGAAAAGATGGGAAATTCTTTGCCAAAAACTACGTTAATGCAAACATTAGGGTTGTAGAATACAAAGCGCACAAAGCAGGGAAATGAAAAGCATTAGGATTTGGGTCTCGGTGTATTGGTGAATCAGTGGTGGGGTCTTACTTGGGTTGTCAAACCTAATGCCCACCACCTCCCTGATCAGATGAGGTCAAATATGATGTCTTCACATAGGGCCCAAAGCTCCAACAGATTATGTTGGACATACTGCATCACTATGAGGCACTAGGTTGGAGCTGTATCTTGTGCTTTGGACAGGAGGCTACAGGCTGGGGAGGGATAGGCATTAGGTTTGACAACCCCAGTTAAGACCCTGACACTGATTCACCAATACCCCGAGACCCAAATCCCTAATGATTTTCATTTCCTTCTTTGTGCGCTTTACATTCTATAACCCTAATGCCTGCATTAATGTAGTTTTTTCAAAGAATATATATATATATATATATATATATATATATTTCTCTGGTGCCCAGTGGTATCCCCACCCTCTGACTGTCGTCCTCATAATATTTCTTTCTCTGATGTCTAGTGGCACCCACTCTCCAATTTCCCACTACATAAATGATTTATGTATCCTTGGTGTCTAAATGTGCCTCCACCCTCCCATGCCCAACCCTGTAACACTGCACTTTTTGTGTCTAGTGGCACCCCCACCTCCCGATAGCCATCCCTCTCGGTAGTTATGCTTGCCCTGGTGTCTAGCGGCACCTTCCACCCACCCTCTGAAGTCCTCAGAGCCTGAAAAGAACATCTCTGAAGAACACTGCTGAACATCTCCTTTAAATCAGCAATAACGTGCATATGGCTGAAACTAATCTAGATAGCAGGGAATGTAGACTAGCAATTTTTGCACCAACCACTGAGCCACCTAACTGCACTTTATAATTCCTAATACATAAACATACATATGCATATATATTCCATTATAACATAGCAGTGCACTGTCTACACACACAGTGCACTGCCAGACATTTTGTACAGAGGTCCTAAACTCTGGAATTCCATCCCAATCCACCCCAGACCAGCAGACAAGTTTATTAGTTTGCATAAGATCAAAAAGTGGCACTTAGAACAGTCAAAAAAAGTGTTGCCTTGTTGTTTACCATCAGATACAAGATGATACTGTTATTAAGCTAATTGATTAAAGTAAATGATATTACTCTATGATAGCATGGGATAACATCTTTTAGTGTCTGTACTGTTATAAAATGACTTCTCTTTTCTCTATCTGTATAACACTGTAAGAAATGTTGATAACCTTTGTAACTGTATTTACTATGTGTGAGTGTATGAACCTCATTGAAAATGAGTTTTGCTCAACTGAGTATCCGATTCATGTAATGAACAAAATACTTCCTACTACTACTACTAAACTACACATGCTAACACACATACACTGCCATATATGGCATTTATTATATACATCTAACCCTAACTTTTATTATATTTAGGATACACACTGTGACACACTAACACCGTGCACTGCTTCATGTTCTGAACAGTACACAGTACTACAATATAGCATTACAGTCATTTGCAAACTGACTAGGAAAAGGTTAATGTACCAGGAAAAGGTTAACAGAGTGCCACAACAGACACACACACTCTCTCTCTCCTCCCATATAAGGAAACACACACGGAGCCCTTTGTCACTGCCTGCATGCAACATCCCATTCTTAGCCTTCTTTGTTGTACTAACTTTCACCAATTAATTCCAAAATATAAACAATGACCAGAATAACCAATAATAAAAACTCATTAAGTGATTTACATAAGTTAGTGTGTTATTTACTGCTGTCCTTTTTAACTCTTGCAGATCTCCTGAACTGACAGCAGCACTTTGTGTTGTGAAATCTGAACCTCATTCCTCAATCTCAATTACAGTTTATAGCTGGGAAATACTGATAAGCTGACATGTTAACTAAAAACCATAAACTATCGATCTTTCTTGAAAGAGAATACTGCTCGGATTGAAGCTAGTAACCATGTTATCACACGAGTCCTGTTATGCACCAATTAAGATTGAAATACATGTACTGTTAGTGACCATTATTTCCCATCAAAACTGAAAACACTGTCAAAGAGAAAGAAAAATGCCTTTTTTTTCCAGACAGAGAAAAAAATACTGCAGTGTAGGGACACATCAGACTGCTTTAGTGGAGTGATGTAATCCAACTGTAAGTTTATGAAGTCCCTTCAGAATCTGATGAGCTCCATTCTTCTACTGTGATAGTAAGATGTCTGCAGAGCTCTGCCCTGCAGCCACAATAAAACTAGCCAAGGAGGACTTTGAAATTGACAAGGCCAAAGCACCCTGAATCTCAACATGTTACAGACTCATTTAGAGTGCACTGAGTTCAGCTAACTAGAAAAATATTATAAAATAAATATATTTTACAGATAGCATAGCAATTTCTAACAATTAGCATCTTGGAAGATACAACACTTCCAACCACAACAGTGGTAAATAACCTCTCCCCTAATGAAATACAATACTTCTAACCACAGAGTGGTAAATATCTCTCCTCTAACCAAAAAGGAAATAGATGGAAATGACTGGGTGGTGCTTGTTAAGTGTCTAGGTTCTTTTGAATTTCCTTCTAGAAATCCCCTTTGAAAGGGCACCTCCAGCTACAATATAAAATCCCAGACTTTTTGATCAGTCAAAGACACTCCAAGTACGCTCCTGGGAAGAAGATGCTGAGTTATCTTAATGGACATTGGCTAGACCTACTGACAGAGTCCCACAAGGTGGTAAGAAACTAGGATAAGATATTTGCCTCTAGCACTGACAGTTTCTCATGTAAAGATTTAGTAGTCAGGACTACAGGTTCACTAAATCTACTGCTTGGGGATAGCTTTAGCATGCACGCAGGAGTTATGATATAGTTACTTAGGATACAGATATAGTTTTGAGCAAATGCTTTGTAATAGGAATAAAAACATTGGGCCCTATGCACAATGCCTACACACTGCAGAAACCGGTCGATAGGTATTGATAGGCGGAATGCGGCAGTGGGGTCCCATGGACCCCCAGCAGCATTCACAAACAGTGCAGATGTCTGTCACACACATAATCCCCCAGCTGCATGGAAAGCAATGTGCCGGGCAGGCGGGGTGTGTGTACTACGTGCATTCCCAAAGGTGCATAGTCCAGCTCGTAGGGGCACAGGTTATGGCAGCTGGGACCCTGCCATACCACAGTGTACCATGGACTACACCCACTGGTCACAGCAGGACCCAAAAACAATCCCCTGTGCTGCCCCTGCCTACTGGGCTGATGGGGAGGGCAGGGGCTGCAGGTTTGGGCAAGGGCCCATCCAACTATGTAGTGCCTACATTGCCGTGGATACGACAGCTGATTCCTGAATGCCCCATGGGTGCAGGAATCCACTATGGGACCTGGATCAGGCATCCGGGTTCACCCTTCCTCCGGTCTGCCCCAGTGAACCCTACGCGCCGGGGATCATGGACAGGTGGCGGCTAGTCGTGAATACTGTTCAGGCACACCTGTCCACGGGTGCGGACCCACACAGGCGGGATATGCACCTCTGGTGCATAATTCCACTCATTAGTGCATAGAGGCCATTGTTAGGTAGATTAGTTAGGCTAATTTGTTCTGTATCTTGGAGCAGAAGTTTTGTTAGAAGCCAGAAGTCTGCTGGGCTTAGAAAATTGTAATTTGCTTATCGCATTTGCTGGGTAAAGAAGAGAATATTTTCTTTCATGACATTTCTAATGAATTTCTCTGATATGAGGTTGTGAATGTGTTTTAGCAGTTTGGAAATACCCTAATAATAAAAGCTGTTTGAGTTATGCCAATACACCCATATCTGTTCTATAATATACATGTAAATTGAGTATTCATATTGTGTCATACGAACCCTGGCATCGCATCGGTTCTGGTCCTGGTTCTAGTAAAGGTTCTGGTGACACTAACTTAGGGCCTTCAGAAATGAGCTCCACAATACTGGCCCCAGTTACCTCAAAGGCCCGCCTCCCAAGGATTTTAACTTCAGCCCTGGGTACCACAAGGAGGCCCTCCTCAATGGAGTGGGGAGGCTGCGAGGACACATAAGGGTGCAGGATATTTTTCCACCCGTGCTTAACTTGTGTAGGGCCTTGTGGTTAGCAAGCCAAAGTTAAAGGAGATAAGCCTCCACTTACAGCCAATGCAGGTAGCGGATGAATACAGAAGTCGGAAATCAGTCCGTGTGCATGTGCATGGTGTTTTCTCTCTCTCTATGCCCACGACTGATTAGGCAGTACGGAGAGGAATACAGCACTATACCATACTGTTGTCTGTGTGCATGGCAGGCAATGAACAGGCATCAACTTTGTGCAGTTTGTGTGTGGAGGTATGGGGAGTGCCTGCTGTGTATGGCTCTGAAAGGAGCTGTGACTGTAAATTATAAATAGCTGATAATAGTCGAGAACCAAGAGTACCATTTGTTATAACTGAGGGTTCAGTACAGCAAGGAGTACTGTATATCAAAGTGGATGTGATGCTGTGTCCTTACAGCCATGCCATCATGCAGTTATGGCCGCTGGCCTGCACTTATAAAAGACTCAACATGTGTAAGAACAAACATGTCTAAAGAGTTCCTGGGGTCACTCAATGAAGAGAGGAAACTTGATTTGTTAGCTAAAACATTCTTCAGTGGATTAGCATCCCTCCTACAGTAAAGAATATTTTGAAAACGTCACTGAAAAGTACAGCTTACCAGCAGCATGAGAGTTGACAAAACCAGTCGAGTTCAAAAACTCTGGGTTTGGCTAGTGAATTGTCCTTGCCAGTGAATCTGTTGTAGCTCTTATCAAAATTCAAGGTAGCTCAGCAGTCTAAAGCTGTCAAACTATTGCTGGAGCTCACCAGATGATGGAAATGTTAATCTCTACAGTGATGCACGCAAGGCTCTCCCTCAGACAGCAAATATTGTACATCTGCTACATCTGGAGCCAGATATTTAAAGTTTGCACCAGCACCAACACGTTTTACTGGCGTTATCCAGGACTGCAACTCTTTTTTTTTGGGGGTTATTCAGAGGCCCCTGTAGCACGTAATTAAACAAAACACTGTGCCATAGCATAACACAGCGCATAATGCAAATGACAGAGCCCCTCCTACATATGGACACAGCGGCATGTTCAAAGATTTGCAACGGTGGTAAACTGTACCCAGAGTGTCGTGGATTTACTGTCACTGTTCACTGGCACTTATCTGCACCATCACCCCACCGTGGCAGTATGGCTGTATTGTAGCTGCTCGCACCACCGCGGTCACAGCCGGGTTGCAGGCCCAGGTGGCCAGGGCATCCCCTACCCCTGAATACCCATCCCATGTGAGTGGACCCTATCACTGGTGTCTAGCAGCACCCCCACTCCCTGAACACCTGTCCCCTGTAACTGAAATATCCCTGGTGTCTAGTGGCACCCCTCCCAAAACACTTGTCCCACAATATAAGAAGGCATCCCGTGTCCAGTGGCACCCCACCCCTGAACACCCATTCCGAGTATACAGAAGTAACTATCCTTGGTGTCTATTGGCACCCCGATCATCCATCCTGTGATACTGCAGATCTCCCTTGTGTCCAGTGGCACCCTCACCCCGATCATCCATACCATGACAGTGCAGATCTCCCTGGTGTCCAGTGGCACCCCCACCCTCGATCATCTGTCCCATGATAGCTGCTATCTCCCTGGTGTCTAGTGGCACCCCCACCCCGATCACCTGTCCCATGATAGTACAGACCTCTCTGGTGTCCAGTGGCACATCCCACCCTGATCACCCATTCTGTATACAGTAACTATCCCTGGTGTCTGGTATCAACTCCCCCATCACTGTCCAGTGATAGTTGCTATCTCCCTGGTGACTAATGGCACCCCCACCAACTGATCACTTGGCCTATGTTCATGATACTATCCCTGGTGTCCTGTGGTTCCCTGAATGCCTGTTGACAAACGGATCAGCAAACATTGGTGGTACAGCAGCTCCCACCTGCTCCACCCACTTCCAGCACATCACCCATCCACCCCCTTCTTGGGTCTTCGGGATGTTATGGAATCCCGATACAGCGACTGGCACAGTCCTCCTCTCATCTCCTCATCCAGCTGTCATATCACCTGGCAGTGAACTTCATGGAGTTGTCCCTGGTGTCTGTGTTCCCACCAGTCTGAACAATTCCCTGCTATCTACTTTATTTACCCCATGGAGGTATTAGTATGTTTCAATCATGTCCTTCTTTCCTTTCTCACTTAAAGCATGCACATGATGAAATACAATCAATCAAACTTTATTTAACCAGGCAGTTACATCATTGAGCAAGCTCATTTTCAAGATGGTCCTGGACACATAGGACACATCTGTTTACAGTGAGACAACAATTCATAGTATGGCAGACAGTAATACAGGCTGTTATAGGATACAAGGTCAGTATTGGCTGTAGCAGAACATAAGGCAAGTGCAAATACAGGCATTGAAAGTGCAGCGTATACAGGCTGAAGTCTGTAGAGTACAAAGGGAGAAGAGGAAGGAAGGGCACAGAGGAGGGCAGTGGGAAGAGAAGGTGTCAGACACATAATAGAGAGGGAAGAGGGCAGCCACTTGAAGAAGGCCCCCAGAAGAGTTAACTCAGGGAAGGTGGGGAGGTAGTTGGGGGTGGTTACCCTAGAGGGATGCCAGCCGACAGGGGAATAAGAAGGCTAGGGATATCCAAAAGTTAGGGGACTCAGTCCGGGCAGGGTAATGCTTTTACCTGAAGCAGTCACACGCCGCTTTCAGGCATCTGTAGAGCAGCCATCTGAATGTATAGAGGCTGGGCAGCAGGGAGAGTTTAAGTGATTTCTGCATGTTATTCCAGAGCGCTTGGTAAAAGTAGCTAATGGCAGCTGAGCTAAGATGTATCCTTGACCATGGTAGCTTAAGGAGGACACAGGAGGAGTTCCTTAGTCCAGTAGGCACCTTTTGAACATTCAAACAGGTCACAGATATATGGTGGTAGTTTGTTAGACATAGCTGGGAATAGCCACATGAGGGCATTTATTTGCCTCCTCATGGAGAGGGATGGTCAGTCTAATGCTTGGTACAATGAGCAGTGATGAGTCTGCAAGGGCAAGTCAAGAACAAATCTCAATGAGCGATGATAGAGTGTATCAAGCTTTTGGAGCATATACAGGGGCAATGGCTGTATAGGAAGTGGCGTAGTCAATCAGAGGAAGAAAGGTTGTTTGAACCTGTAGGTGTCTTATATGGTAGAATATACCAAGGTGCTGCCTTAGCTTTTTTGTTAACTCATTTAGATGAGCACCGAAGGTGACTTTGTTATCCAACCAGACTCCCAGATATTTAAATTTATTCACTAGCTCTAATGGTTCAATAAGAGGGTGATAATCTGTGGGTACCATGTGTCCTCGTATTGTGGGAGGAGGATGGAGAGATAATCATGGCTTTTGTTTTTGTTGGCATTTAACAAGAGCTTCAGATTCAGCAGGTTGTGTTGGAGGATGATAAAATCCTGCTGTAGCTCCTTGTAAACAAGGTCCAGAGAGGGTTGGTTGTGAAAGGACTGTGTCATCTACGAAGAGGTGAACGTTTCCTGCAAGCAAGCCAGAGTCAATGCGCTGATGTAAAGAGCGAAGAGAATAGGCCCAAAATAGAACCCTGTGGGATGCCTCGGGCAATAATTTTAGTGGCGAGAATTCACCTTCAGCTTTAATTTGCTGTTTACGATTTGTGAGGTAGCAGCAGAACCACTTTACTGCAGCAGAGGTTAGACCGATGCTACCCAGAGTATCAAGAAGTATGGCATGATCAACCATATCAAATGCTTTGCTGAGGTCAAGGAAGAGTGCATAGATGTGCTTTTACAGTCCAGGGCTTTTAGCCAGTCATTTGACACTTTGGCAAGAGCCGACACGGTACTGTGCTTAGGTCTGAAACCCGATTGACTGGGTTAAGGATGTTTTCATGATCCAAGTACTCCCTTAGTTGAGAGCTGACAATGTTTCCAAGTAGCCTGGATAAAAAGAAAGCAGCGAGATTGGCCTTTAGTTATTCAAGACAGTGGGGTCTCCTGATTTGAACAGAAGGATGATGTGCACGGTTTTCCAACTAAGTGGCAATCCCTTGGATTAATGAACTATTAAATAGATACCCAGTGACCTGCCCATCCCAGGCTCTGCCACCCCTCCTCATAATCCCCACCTCCACCACCCTCTCTACCCTCTTTCACCCCTTTCTGTCTCCATTGCACCTTCACTGCTCAGCCCTGTCCCTGGCTCAGTTCTCACATCTTGCAGGTGGGTCAGTACCTGGTATATATCTTCTTCCTGCCCCTCTTCAATTCTTACTTCTCTACTTCTCCCTCCTCCCCCACTGCCAAGTTCTGCATCGGCTCAGTTCTCAGCATCTTGCAGGTGGCCAGTACCTGGCATTTACCTCCCTCCACCCCCACCGTCTCCATATCTCCTCCTCCCTGCTCCACTTTTTCTCCTTCTCTCCTCCTCCCTCACTCCACCATCTTTGCCTAGTCCTGCCCCTGGCTTGGTTCTCAGCATCTTGCAGGGAACAGCACCTGGCACATATCTCCTCCCTGCCCCCCACTTCTCTGCTCCTACCCTTCTCTCTCTCTCTCTCTCCTTCCCTTGCTCCGCATTGAACTCTGCTGAACCCAATTCTTCAACTCAACTGCACTTAATACTTGCTCTGTACCCACTGCACTTAATACACTTAGCCCTTTAATCTCTCTGCCCTGCACTGTTTGCTCCACTGATAGTCTCTCTGTCTGAGTTGCTCTATCTCTGCTTAATAGCATTTCAATTGCTTAAATTGTCAAATTTGCTTTTACTGCTTAACTATAACCGCCACATGCTCTCCAGCCTGTAGGCCAACCCTACCATGTTTCTGTACTTTTTCATGCATTCTCTACAAAAATTGTATGTCAATCCAAATAAGTTTTCACATGTTTTCTTGAATTATGCTCCTTAGTTGTGTACCATTCCAGTGTTTATCTGCAGTGTCTGTGTCTACTTCTGTAATCCATTTGTGAACTGCAATGTATGTATTTACTACAGCTTCCACCCTCATGTACCCCTCCCCGGTCACAACGTGAAACGAGCAACGTGTTGTTCAGCATGCCCTGCTGGTGAAACACTTCAATAAATAAATAAAATAAAGAGAGCAGCTAACCTCTGCTCGCCTGTCCTTTCCAGAAGGGCCTAGCACTGTATTCTTAGTGTGACGCAGAACATCAATGGTAAGAAAGCTAGCAAAATGGTTTAGTTCTTTATCTGATGCATAGTAAAATTAATTTTCATAGTTTACTGCACATAAAATACTGCAAAGTATCTTAAAAGATACAAAAACCTTTTTTTTAAGATCTGTTCTAAAATGAATCATCATCTGTAATCTACTTGAAGCAGGTTCATAAAGGACTCCAACAATTTATTTACTCAGGACAGCCCAGCTGAGATGCAACATCTTGTTTTCAAAGAAACACAGAGACATAGAACGTGAGGGCAGAAAAAGACCATTCAGCCCACCTAGTCTGGCCAACCCTACATAGTGCTTGAGTAGTGGCCCTGTTGATCATCCACCCTTTTTCAAAACAGCAACATTATCCTTTACTGATCTTATCAAATCACTGTGCCTGTTCCATCCCAGTTTAACCCCTCACTGTTTTTGTGAATACTACCTCTTTGGCAATTTATTCCATCTGTCCACTATTCTTCAGTGAAAAACTATTTTCAGACCCCCCGACCTCCCTCCTGAATTTTCCTCTAAACAACTTCAATGGATTCCCTTGTGTTCATCCTTGCCTTTAAAGTGGACAATTCATCCAAATTCACCCTATTAATTCCATGGAGATACTTAAGTTTCTATCATGTCCTCCTCCTTTGTTTCCACAGTATACATGATGAGGTCTCTCAGCCTTTCCTCACATGATTTCTGCATCACCCCAGGATCATTCTGGTTGCCGCCCCATGCACTGCCTCCACATTTTCACAGTCCTTCCGAAGGTATGGATTCAGAATCTTAGGGTGGATGAACCAGATCTCTATAAAAGGAATCCCGCCTTCTGCTGCTGCTTCCTCTTCCTATACACCCTTGTATTTTGTTTGCTTTAACTACAGCTCTGCTATTCTCAACACATGATTTGAGGCTTTCTGAAATAAGCACACCCAGATCCCTTTCCTCAACTGTTCTTTCCACTACCACATCACCCATTTGATATTGTCTCTTCAGACCCCCGAAATTGACTTTCAACTGCCATATCCTGGACAATTTTCCCACTCTAAGTCCTCAGTGCTGTGACCCCTCATTAGTCAATTGCTTAACCTCCGAGAACTCCACACCTGTAACCACCCTCTGAGTCGTCCCTTCAGCCAACTTTCTCCCCATGCTGTTACTTTTCTTCCACTCCAAGATCTTTGTTTTGACTAGCCTCCTGTGAGGGGCTGAGTAAAAACCTTACTGAAGTCAAGGTACAGTACAGTATGGTATATCAACTGCATACCCTCTGTCAGCTGCCCTTGTAACTCAATCAACACCTTCAATCAGCTTAGTCTGGCATGACCTACCTCTCATAAATCCACGTGACCTGTTGTCCTGCAGATTGTTTTTTCTAGTAAATCTACTATCATTTCCTTTAGGATACTTTTAAGCAATTTTATATAGAAACATAGAAGTTGATGGCAGATAAGGACCACAAGGCCCATCCAGTCTGCCCATTTCTTTTCTACCTTATGAATGTGCCATTGGCCTTTGCTCTGTCAATGGCCTATCTATTCATACTCATCTGTATTGCTCCTTATGCCTATCCCATGCCTGTTTGAAGCCCTGCACTGTATTCATATCCACCACTTCCTGAGTTAGGCCACCCATGCATCCACCACCCTTTCTGTGAAAAAGAACTTCCTCACATTACCCCTTAATCGGCCTCCTCTAATCTCATGCTGTGTCCTCTTGTCCTGCTATTTTTCTTATACTGAAACACGTTAGACTCTTTCACCTTGTTAATGCCCTTAAGGTGTTTGAATGTTTCAATCATATCACCTCTCACCCTCCTTTGCTCTAGGGTATACATATTGAGCTCCATTAATCTGTCCTCATATGTTTTCTGATGCAGTCCCTGCACCACTTGTCACGCCTTCTCTGGACTGTCTCAATTTGGTTAATGTCTTTGAGAGGTGTGGCCTCCAGTACTGCACGCAGTACTCAGATGGGGCCTAACCAGTGTCTTGTAAGAGGATAATTACCACCCTCTTCCGACTTGTGATACCCCTACTAATACACCCCAACACCCCTAGCCTTACCTACTGCTTTAGTGGTCTGCTTGGATGATTTCAGGTCATCGGTGATGATAATGCCCAAGTCTCTTTCTTCCCTTGTGACTGTCAGCAACTCCCTCCCAGCCTATAGGTGGCTTCAGGGTTTCTCTTCCCTATGTGCATGATCTTGCACTTATTTGCATTAAACCCCAGTTGCCACTCTTCCGACCATTTTGCCAGTTTATCCAGATCTCTTCCATTCTGCCCACCCCATCTGGATCATCTACTCTGTTGCAGATCTTGGTGTCATCTGCAAACAGACAAACCTTACCCTCTAGTCCATCTGCAATGTCACTGATGAAGATATTGAGGAGGACTGGCCCCAGGACTGATCCCTGAGGTACCCCACTTGTGACTTGCATCTCTTCTGACTGTATACCGTTTACCACGACTCTCTGTTTTCTGCCCGTCAACAAGTTTACCATCCAGCTGACCAACTTCTGACCCACTCGAGCCTACCCAACTTATTAATCAATCTTCTATGTGGAACAGTATTGAAAGCTTTGCTGAAGTCAACATAGGCGACATCAACTGCTCCCCCTTGGTCCACCACTCTGGTTACCCAGTCAAAGAAATCTAAGACATTAGTTTGACAGGACCTTCCTTTGTAAACCCATGCTGTCTTGGATCCTGTGCTCCTCATCGATTCCAGGTGTTGCACTATCCTTTCCTTAAGGAGTGCCTCCATAATCTTGCCCATGACTGAGGTAAGACTGACTGGTCTGTAGTTCCATGCCTCCTCCCTGCTACCACTCTTGTGGAGCTGGATCACATGAGCCCTTCTCCAGTCTTTTGGGACCTCTCCTGTGCTCAGAGTCTCACTAAACAGTTCTGATAGTGGCTCTGCTAGTTCCATCCTTAGCTCCTTTAATTCCCACTATAGATCTCAGGCTAACTGGTCTATGGTTTTCTGCATTATCACTGCTGCCATTTTTGTGCAGGAGAACCACATCAGCTGACCTCCAGTCCCTGGGTACCACCCCTTGTTTAGAGAGCAGCTGAAGATATCAGGTAATGGTGCTGCAAACACCTGTGACACTTCTTCAGTACTCTTGTGTGCAGTCTATCAGGTCCCATAGATTTATCTACTTTTACTGATTTTAGTCCTTCTAACACTTTTCTTGGCGATGGTGACATTACTGGACCCCCTTCCTTCATTGCCCTTCATACCAATTGTACAGTCTGGCAGTGGGCCCTCCTCTTCTTTTGTAAATACTGAGAAAAAGTATTGGTTCAGTATACATCATTTGCCCTACCTCCCGCACCAATTCTGTTTTAGCCTAACTATTCCCTTTTTATTCTTTTGTTACATATATATCTAAGAATGCACTGTCACCTTGCATCACCCCTTCTGTTAGTCTCAGTTCTGCCCCAGCCTTGTGTTTTTTTTTAATTAACAAACTAGCTTCTTCTGTTCTTATCTGGTACAAATCTCTGTCCTCATCCTTTTGACTTTTCTTGTACTTCCTGAATGCCCTCCCTTTTCACTCACCACCTTCCTTGCTTCTTTTATAAACCACACTGGTTTTCTAGTCTTCTTAATCTTACCTTTCTCACACAAAGGACTAGTACTTGCCCTCCCTTTTGAAGAAATTAGAGCAGGGCAAGACAGAGCAGGCCCTAGCCTGGCTCGGCTCGGCTCAACCTCTGTAAGCAACTGACAGCCAAGGTCAAGCCAAGCCAGTTATGGTCAAAGTAAGCATTTTTGTCAGCCTGAACAGGTAGTGCAGTTGTCTGAAACATTCAATTCTATGTAAAAAATCCTGCAGCAGCCAGGGCTTGGCTCGTGTTTTTGGCTTTAAAGTCAGAAGCCGACCCTGGCTCGGCTCTGACTTGGCTCTAGGTGAAAAATCCTGGCTTGCCCACCTCTAGAAGAAATCTCATTCACCATCCACTCCTCAGTTTGTGATATCCTTTAGACTCCTTATCAGAATCTCCTCATCCACTCAATGTATGCTTTTCTGAAGTCACATACATTTATTCAACTATGAGACTTTTTGTTCTATATATTTTATGCTCCTACACTGTCTCATGATCACAGGTTCCGATTGATTCTTGACTTCTATATTTTGCACACTATACCCACTGGTGAGAAGCAGGTCCAGTGTTGTGCCCTCCCTTGTATGTGTCTGAACTAAATGTGCCAAAAGTGCATCCTGAAATGCATCTATGAAGAGGTCATTCCTTGTACTTGCCACTGCTGGTACATTCCAGTTTACAGCTGTCTTGAAATCACTCAATTACAGCAACTCTCCTAGTTCTGATGTTTTCTAATGACCCCTCCTATTTTCTTGCCTGCCTCCATACCCTGTGATGATGGTTTGTAAGCCACTTCAATTCTGATTTTCTGTTTGTTTTTAATTTCTGACGATGACCAGTACCTGTGGTATTTCTAACCCATTTGCCCCACCTAAGTTGTCTCTTCTGTGGCATTTATTTATTTTCTGATATATAAAGCAACACATCCGCCCCATCCCATATCCCTATGCCTTCTCAATAGTGCATATCCTGGTAAGATCATATCCCAACTAGGATACTTTGTAACGCGGCATTATGGACAGCGTGCGGGGAGCCCGCGACAGGCGCAACGACCTCGCACGTGGTGCAGGAGCAACACAGCATTGTGAGCCGATAATGCCGTGTTGGTGTTGTGGGAAGCGGGCATGAGGCCCAACTCGGCATTATTTCTCATAATGCCGTGTTGTCTTTTGTGATTCGAGCCCAACCACGGCATTATTTCTCATAATGCCGTGTTGCTCTTTGATTCGAGGCCCAACACGGCATTATTTCTCATAATGCCGTGTTGCTCTTTAGCTCCAGAGGCTGAACACGCCATTATCGCTCATAATGCCGTGTTGCTGCTGTAGTGGGTACTATAGCCACTGGGTGGCAAGGCAGCTGTGGACGGTTGGCGCCACGGATCCCAAACGGGGATAGAGCCTGCAAGGAGCAAGACTGCTATGCGCGGATGCAGGGGGTAGAGTTAGACAGCACACACATAGGGAGACACACGTGAGAGCCGCAGTAGTGTAGGCAAAATTAGATGGCTGTGAGTTGGTTTTATGTGCAATCGAGGTTGTCCGTGTCAAGTGCATTAATCACCACGACGGAGGGCTCTACCGTGATTAATGCCGGCTGAAGGTTAACCTGGCTTCGCCTCATGCAACAACGCCCCTCAGCGTGGCATTAATCACCTCAGAGCCTCCTCTGCCGGTGATTAATGCTCATGTAACCCATGTTTTCATGACTGCTGTAATCTAGCAGCTCTTCAGCTACTAAAGCCTGTAAGTCTGAAAGTTTGTTTTCCAGTCTTCTGACATTCATGCTCATGTGTTTTGGCTTCTCAGAAGGAACTAGAAGGGGGACAGAATCAGATCTACAGTACAGTAGCTTCTTGTTTTACATTGTTTTTCATGGATTCTACTTGGTAGAATGTTTATTTTCTTTCTTACTACTAAGGGGCTGAGGGTATTGTTTGGGGCTGTTGGAATTTTGAAACCTGTTTTGGTAGCTAAAAGTGGGCTCATTTGTTTGGTTTACGGTGGCAGGCTGCATTTGTAGAGGCCTATTTCTTCTCTTTTAAACATAATTGGTGTAATTTAACTGGTCTGTTTCTTTGAATTGGAGACCTATATCTTCTAATTCCAAACCTATTTTGATGTATTGTTGGTGAAGCTGTTTGAATTTGTGTCCTGTTTCTTCGGGTAGCAAACCTATGTTGGGGCTTTGAGTAGAATTGATTCATTGTTGCTGGTTTCACTAGCTGCAAAGTTTTGAGTGGGGAAGGGTGCTAATTGTCTGACTCAGAGGCCTCAGCTACCTGATTATTTCCGGAAGACTTGGGCTGGTCCCTCACCCCTGGTCGATTATTCCCTTTATACTAGGGTTCTGACATCACTTCTCAAACAGGCAAAGGATTTGCATCTGTCATAACAGAAGCAGACATCCAGGAAAGGAACTGCAGCAAGTGAAGAGGAGACTGCTCTCTCAGTGGAAGGGAAGTAAATGCAAATCTAGGCGCTTCATTATTACTACTTCACATTGTTATTGCATTGGGTAAAGGAGGAGCAGGAGTTGAAGAAGGTTGCAATGGCTACTTAAAATATTTTTGAGTGTGGATAGGAATATAAAAGCAGTTGCTCAACATATCTAAACGTGTGCAACAAAGGAGGTAAGGGAAATAAAGAATGTTTGCACTGATAGAGGGAGAGTGAGGACTTGGGGGAGTGTTTGGTATCCTGCATCTGGAGGGTGGGAGGTCGCTGGTGAACATGACAGCAATGGGTAGGGTGGTAGGCTGCAACTAATCATGGTGCACCAATCTTTCTAAACATTGTCTGAGTGGGAGGATGTTTAGTGTGCAACCACATAGAAAAACTTAGAAAGGAGATTGAGGGTCTGCAGGAGGAACTAAGACAGGCAAGGCAGATTTGGGGTGGGTTTGCCCAATACTGGAGGGAGGAAGAAGGGAGATGAGGGAGGCAATTTAAGCCAACAGTGGTGAGGAGAGGGTCAGAAGAAGGGAAGCAGAGACAAAGGCCCAGGCCAGGAAGAACGATTGCCGGGAAACCAGGTCAGGAGACAAAAGTCAAATGGAAGGAGGCAATAGGGACTTGTGAGGGAGGCGAAGAAGTGGCAAAAGTCATGGAGTGGAAAGGAGAGAACAGGTTACTATGCAGAGAGAGGGAGGGCATTTGTGAAAGATCTTCAGAAAATAGTTGTGCACTGCTAGAGAGGAAGAAGGTGGAGGAGGAAGTGATGAAATTAGAGGAGTAATTGATAAATACCTGGACCAAACTGGAGCGGGGAAGTTCTGCTGGGAGAACTGCAACAGGGTAAAGGGCGAATAATGTGCAGGAGGAAGAAGAGGAGCTGGAAATGAGGGAGGGAGATGAAAGGAAGCAAGCAGGAGTAAGAGGTGGAATCTTAATGCTGGGGACTCAATACCAAGAGGAGTTAGGTGGGTAGCAAGGCGGAGAGGCATAGTCGCATTTGGGTGGAGGCCATGCCAGGAATGACAGCGAAAGGGTGGGACAGTCTGTTCTGAAATATGCTAGAGGGGTAGGACAAGCCTCATTTAATTATACATCTTGGGACAAACGACCTGGCTGACAAGACAGTGGATATAGTCCAGAGGAGGTTTGAGGAACTAGCACAATTATGTGAGGGGCAGGAAGATCAGTAACTTTTTCCCGAGATACTTCCGTACCAAAGGCAAGCACAACAAGAAAGCTGAGAATAGAGGAATTTAACAGATGGCTAAGAACCTGGTGTTGTGCTAAAGGGTATGGGCTGTTGGGGGGGTGGGAGGGACCTGGGAGGACAGTAGTCTCTATGCCAAGGACAGACTACACTTGAGTGAGGAGGGAAAGAAAGTGTTGAAACAGAGGATGGAAGAATATATAGAGGAAGTTGGGAGTTTAAACTAGGAGTGGGGGTGGCAGTTGGGGAAGAGATATGCAGAGACCACAGGTTGGGAAATCATATGAGCTTACCCCCATAACAGTGACAAAGGACAAATGGCAAGTACTATTGGTGATGCTAGGAAAGGAGGGCAGGATGGGAGGAGGGGGAAAGGGTGGAAGGTGGTTACCCTTAATGCTAGGAGCCTTGGGAGGAAAACTGCAGAGTTGCAGGTTCTCATGGCAGAGGGAGAGGTGGACATTGCAGCCATCACGGAAACATGGGCCACCCAATATAATGACTGGGACCTGTCTGTACCAGGGTACAGGTTATTTAGGGACAGGGTGACTGGGAAAGGAGGGGGTGGCACTATATGTGAAGGAAGGACTGAAGTGTGTAAGGGAGGAAGGGAGGAGGGTAGTACAGAGTCACTTTGGGTGCAAATCCAGGATTCCAAGAATAGGATTCTTAGAATGGGAGTGGTGTAGGCCACCATCTCAGATGGAGGAGTTAGACAGGGAACTAGCGGGAAAGATCAGGAGGACCTGTGAGAAGGGTAGTGTGGTGATTGTGGGGACTCAACATGCCAGGAGTGGACTGGAGCACCCAACAACCAGGGAACAGAAGGGAGCAGGTACTGCTGGATGCTTCCAGGACAGCTTCCTGCTGCAAATGGTCAGTGAACCAACCAGGTTAGGGAATACCCTTGACCTCGTGTGCAGCAAATGAGGACTTTGTGAGAGAACTTACAGTGGAGGAACTGCTGTCAGGAGTGACCACCACTCAGTATGGCTCACATTGGATATGGGCAAGGAAGGAGGGAATCTGGCACAAGAGTGCTGGACTTCAGGAGGGCTGACTTTGGGAGGATGGGGAAGTGGTAAAGGGCACCTGGCCAGAATTCAATCTAGTATGGATACTAACCAGAGATGGGAGCTCATAAAGCTGGGATAGTGGAGGCAACCAAACCTGCTGCAAAGCCCAGAGCAAGAAGGCTAGGGCTAAGAAACCGAGCTGGTTGAGCAAGGAGGTCATGGAAAAGGTAAGAAGGAAAAGAGCTGCCTTTAGGAAGTACAAGAAAACAGGGAGGGGAGGACAGAGAGGAGTACTTGACAGAATCAAGGAGGTGACAAGGGAGTAAGGGAGCCAAAGCATCTCACGGAACTCAGGCTGGCACAAGGCATTAAGAAGGGGAGAAGGACTCTTTAAGTACATCAGGGAGAAAAGGAGCTGTAAGGACCACATAGTAAGGATTAGGAAGATGGGGGTTGGGTGGAAGAGAGAGTATAAGGCAGAAGCACTAAATGAGTACTTCGCTCAGTATTTACTAAAGAGAAGAGGGGGTGACACCCAAGATGGGAGAAATGGCAAACGAGGGGGGAAGTGGTGACAGATGGGAAACTGGAGGGCAGAGTTCTAGAGGGTTTGAAGGCACTGAGGGTGGACAAGGCGCCAGGCCCAGATGGCATCCACCCCAGGGTACTGAAGGAGCTGGCAGAGGTCCTTGCAGGACCTGTGGCAGACCCATTTAATGCCTCACTACATTCGGGTGTGTACCTCAGGACTGGAGGATGGTCTCATGTGGTGCCCTCCACAAGAGTGGCCCCAAGGATGAACCGGAAACTACAGACGTGAGCCTCACATCTATCATGGGTAAGCTAATGGAGACTATCCTGAAGGAGAGGCTGGTGGCCCTCCTAGAGGCCAAAGGACTACAGGACAGCAGACAGCATGGCTCACGTGGCCGATCCTGCCAAACCAATCTGGTCGAGTTCTATGACTGGGTAACTAGGCAACTGGACAGGGGACATGCAGTGGATGTCCTGTATCTGGACTTCAGTAAGGCATTCGACTCAGTGCCACATGGAAGGCTGGGAAGGAAGTTAATAGGCACAGGAGCAGGTGCAATGCTGGTGAGATGGGTAGGAAACTGGCTGCAGGGAAGGCAACAGAGGGTGGTGGTGGGTGGGGAGCTCTCACACCAAGGGCAGTGACGAGCGGTGTCCCACAGGGCTCGTGTTGGGATCAGTGTTGTTTGGGATATTCATTGCAGACATATCATGGGACATCAAGAGCAAGATCAGTCTGTTTGCTGATGATACCAAGGTTGGCACGTGGTGGATGACCTAGGGGATGGCAGGGGGGTTGCAGGATGATCTGGCAAAGTTTGAAACCTGGTCAGACACCTGGCAACTGGGCTTTAATGCCAAAAGTGCAAGGTGATGCATTTTGGGATGAAGCCAAGGAGGACTTACCAGCTAGGGGGAGTGCAGCTAGCCCAGACAGAGGAGGAGAAGGATCTGGGTGTGCTCATCACAGGGTCAATGAACAACTCGGCACAGTGTGGAAGGCAGCTGCAAAGGCCAACAAAATGCTGGGCTGTATTGCAAGGGTATATCCTCGAGGAGGGAGGAGGTGATTCTGCCACTGTATAGGTCATTAGTTAGACCACACCTGGAGTACTGCGTGCAGACTGGCGTCCGTATCTGAAGAGGGACATTTAGTTACTGGAGGGAGTGCAGTGCAGGGCGACAAAGATGATCAAGGGTCTGGGGACTTATCATACGAGAGGAGGTTGAAGGAGTTGAACATGTACTCACTGGAGGAGAGGAGAGACGGGGACATGATTGAAACCTTTAAATACATGAAAGGAATAAACAAGACAGGTACAGAGGGGCTGTTCAAAAGCAGGAGGGAGGGCCACCAGGGCCATGATATGAGACTGGAGCGAGGAAGGTTCAGGAGGGAGATGAGGAGACACTTTTTACAAAGAGGGTGGTGGCTGGGTGGAACAGCTACCTGCAGAAGTGGTATGCAGTAGAACAGTGGACTGCTCAAACGAGGATGGGACAGGACAAGGGGAGGATTAATGAAGGAAGGTGGAAGGGAGGGCAGCTGCAGAATAAGGGGTGCTAGCTGCACATTCAAGCAGACTTGATTGACCTCTAGGTTTTATCTGCTGGCAAATTTCATATGTTCGTATGACACTCCAATATACTTTGCCTGTATTTATCCCTTTATTGTTCCCTTTTTCTTTGTAACTCATTTTTACTTTGTTGGGGTAGACAGCCAGGCCATATACAGTTGTGGTCTTGTTGTATAAACACCAACTGAGCTGGAATCCCCCATTTCTAGTTTACATTTATCTGGATATGTTGTGTGAATCTCCTACTTAATACCCTTGTACCATCCTCATTAGGATGCAGGCCATCATTTAAAAAAAAAACTCCTACTTTCCAAGTTTGCCTCTATCTCTGAGGAACTGAAAACCCTAATTTTACACTACCCGCTAAGCAACATACTGAACATATGCAGATGTAGCTGTTTTCATTTACGTGTGGCTGAGGTAGTACCTCTAAAAAATGTTACATTATCTGCCCCTTCTTTGACTACTGTATCTCCAAGAGCTTGATAGTCCACCTTTACCTCCTCCCTACTTGAAACTGAGGTCATTTTGCCACATGTATCATTAAATCTGGCTGCCGCCCACCATCCCTTGTGAGTTTCATTACTAGGGACCGCAGTCTATCAGCTGTTGCTCCAGGGTAACACTGCCTCATTTCATTCTTACCTTTACTGAGGCCCACTTCTCTTCCTGTTCCTCTCACTACTGAATCCCCACTGTTAAAAACTTTCTTCTTACAATATTTTTCTTCAACTTTCTTCTCCATTATGTCTCCTTAGACAACATCTGCCTTCTGAGGTTGCATTCTCTTTCTTTGAGTATGTGATGTTCTGAGTCAACAATGGCAAATACCTGTTGGACATGCACAACACTGGTTTCCATGACATTTCCCTTCTTCTCCCATTGCCATTATTTTCTTTTTCCTCCGCTCTCCTGTTATTGTCTATTTACCCTCATTAGCCTGTGTGTACCTCAGTGGTGCCTGTTGCTGTATTAACCTCGCCTGCCAGCTGCTTTGGCTACAACTGACTTGTTTTAGCCTTTCTAACTAACTCCACTCTCAGGGCATGGAATCTCCCACAGTTCAGGCAATAGCCAAATTCTCAGAGCAGTGAGAGCACCCTTTATTCACCCCTCTCCCACACCATCTACACTCCTCCCACATGCTCAGCCATCTTTCCCACTGCATCTTAATACTCTGTTGGTTGCAAAAGAAAGATCAGTAAAGCACAGTTATATAAGAACTTACCGTAACAGTAGATCTTCGAGAGGATCTCTTGCAGCAGGCCACACCTATGTAACTACAGCCACCAGGCGCCAGGACCACACGTGAAACTTTTCTAGCTAGCAGTCTATCAGGGCCACCTACTCTGACATCACATGCTGATGTTGCCCTATCCTATAAGAGTGGTGGCCCTGAGCCTCCTCAGGTCTCCCACTGGAGATCAGTAGCAACTTATCTCCTGCTGAGGAACCGAGGAAGAGTCAAGGTTCCTGCCAATAAAAACAGCAGAAGCAGAAGGTTTTCCAAAGTCTATAAGGACACTAAAAGCAGAACTATACAGGTCCAGACTGAAATATCTAGAACTACACAGTCAGGAGGTTAGAGGGATGCGTAGATGTCCTATTTTACTATTTATATAAAGAATGACCCATACTTGAGAATTTATCCTTTGAATCACACATTACATCTACGGTCAGAAAGTATTACAGAATACTAGGTTGTATTTTTAGAAATATCAAAAGTAGAAAAGCTGACATCTTATTGCCTTTATATTCAAGTTTAGTGAGACCTCACTTGGAATACTGTTCTCAACTTTGTGCTCAATCGACAATTAAAAGTAAAAAATGGTAGAGGGAGTCCAAAGGCGGTTAACTAAAAAGATAAAGACAACTAAAATGTAACTATATCAACAGAATAAAGCAACTGGACCTCTTTTCAATTAAATACAGACAGGTCAGAGGTGACTCACGTGTAACATTCAAAGCATTCCAGGACAGAGGACTTATGGAGATCACTGGCTGGTGGAGTATAAATCCAACAGACCTACCAGGTCTCACAAATTTAGGCTCATTGGAGAAAGATGTTTAATCAATAGAAGATGTCATTTCTACACCCAGAGAGTCGTAATAATTTGGAATTTATTACCCACATATGTTGTTAAAAGTGAAAATGCATCAACATTTAAAAGCCATCTAGATAACTATATGGGTGAAAGAATATGAGTACCACCTTTAGGTGGCAAGTTCATTTAGGTATTTGCCTCTAGAACTCAGTTTCCAGACTATGAACCTATGAAACTATACTTGCTTAATGAATTAAATACTGAATTCAAGGATATCAATTCTGTAACACAGGGTCATCTACTAGAGGTCAAAATAAATCATTTTAGAACAAACAAGCGACAAAACTTCTTTACGTGAGGGTCTGCAAATCTATGGAACAGACTTCCAGAGCATACTATGATAAGTAAAAACAAGAAAACACTAAAATAAACCTTGATAAATATATAGCTGAAGGAGGTGATATGAGTTACCATAGTACGCTCTGAGGAGCTAATTCATGGGCTTCGGCCTTTGAGCTCCAGCTTGCATTAGTAACATTAGTGACAAGGAGAAAGAGGAACAGACACAGCAAGACCCTCAGGGCCAGGGTATGGAGGGTGGGACAGATGGTCTGCTGCAAGAGATCCTCTCAAGATCTACTGTTATGGTAAATTCTTACATAACTGTACTATCTTACTTTGAGTGTATCTCTTGCAGCAGGCTACACCTATGGAACAAGTCCCAAACAGTTCTGACATGAGAATATCCAGTCTGGGTGGATAGAAACCCACGAGCCTAAGAAAGTAGGCCTGCAGAACAGCCAGGCCAAAATTGGCCTCTACGCCTAGAAGCAATGCCCAGACTGTAGTGCTTGGTAAAGGAGTGACAGTTCAAGTGACAGCAGTGCAGATTTCTGCAGCTGATACATTCCTCTGGTGGCATGACAACGAACAACACCAGGAAGGTCCTTGCCATACTTCCTGTAGCAAAAAGTAATACAGTTGGTGAACCATTTGGACAAACACTGTTTAGAAACAGGAACATCCTCTTTCCCAGGGGCAAAAGAAACAAACAACCGAGAGGTCTTCCTACAGTCCTTCATATGGTGTGTATAATAACTCAGAATTCTATGCATATCTTAAGTGTGGAACAATGCTTCCCTGGATTGGCATGCTCTGGGTAATAAACAGGCAGGTGGATTGATTAATTTAAAGTAGTTAAATCTTAGGAAGAAACTTAGGTTAGTACTAAAAGATACCCTGTCTTTGTGGAAAATCAAATAACGCTTTCCACGACAGAAAAGCATATGTCAAGACGTCATGGGTGGCTCAAAAGGAGCCAAAGTAAGTTTCTCCAATACAAAATGCAAGTCCCAAGGCAGGCGTGGAGAGTGGATAGGAGGTTTCAGGTGAAGAACGCCTCTCAGGAATGCACATTGCACCTCCAGCTATGCCACTGTATGACCTTCAATAGGCACGTGCAAGGCAGAAATGGCAGACATGTGCACTTTAAGAGAGGAGTACTTCAGATCAAGTCTGAAAAGGACAGCAAGAAATCCACAATACAGTCAATGGACAAGTGAAGGGATCCAGCTGACATGACGAGCCCACAGAGCAAAGCTTTTTCACTTCATGGAATAAGAGGTCCTTCTGGATGGATTCTAGCCCCCACCAGGATATCAACCACCCTGGGGACACCTCAAACCAAGCCATGGCTATGTCTTCAGGAGCCAGGCATGAAGATGCAGGGATTTGCAGTCCAGATTAACCAGGGTGCCCCAGTCCTGGAAGAGCAAGCTGGTGCACAGAGGCAGGGGCACTGAGGTTCCACTGTCAACTGCTGCAGTAAGGGGAACCAGATCTAACAAGGCCAGAAAGAGGGCAACGAGGATCATAGTGACCCTTCCATCTGTTGCTTGATCTGAACCCTCTGAAGCAGGGGAAAGACATAAAGAAACCTCCCTTTCCAAGAGAGGGACAACACGCCTTGCCAGAAAACTCCAGGCCCTGGAACGAGCGAGCAAAAAGCGCCAGTTTTGTGTTGAGTGGGGACGAAAAAGGGTCCAACTCTGGACAATCCTACCTGTTGAACAGGTCTTCACAATACAGGTCAGCAGCTCTCACTCATGCATCTTGGACTGCAACTGGCTTAGCCTCTCTCCCAGGATGTTTTGAATGCTAGGAACATGGATGGCGGACAGTTCTAGAACATGTTCTGGAGTCCAGTACCAAACTCTCATCGCTTCCCGGTAGAGAATGTCCGAGTGATGCTGCCCTGCTTGCTGATATAGTGGACTACACTGATGTTGTCCGTCTGCACTAGCAGAAAACCCAGGGATAGCTGCATCTGGAAGGTACGCAAGGCACAAACGACGCCACATCCCTAGGACGCTGATGTGGAGGGAAGATTCCATCCTGGACTACGCCCACTGTGTTTGGTGGGCACCAGATGAGCCCCCACCCCAAGCCCAAAGCATCTGTGGTTAGCTGAGATGAAGGAATGATGAATAGAACCCCTCTTAACAGATTGCTGGGTTTCATCCACCAAGGCAAAACATTTTGACCAAAGAGGAGACTAGGACCTGCTGTTTCAAGTCATCGGCACGTTGATCCCACTGGACCCTCAGTGTCCACTGCAGTATCCTCATGTGCAGTCTAACTAGAGGTACTGTGACTACAGCTGCAGCCATCAAGACAAAGAGCCGGAAGAAGGTTCCAGCTGAGACATATCTGCTGTTGTACAGCAGGTGGGTTTGAGCCATCAAGCGGTCCGCCCTGTCCTGGGGCAGGAAGGCCATATTCTGAGCCCTATGAAGGACCACCCCTATTTTCTGGAGGTGCTGACAGGGGGTCAAGACTGACTTGGGCAGACTGACTGTGATGCCCAGTTCCTGGAACAGGTGGGTGGTACATACCAGAGCCTCGCGACAGATGGTCCCTGGACTATGCTTTGAGAAGCCAGTCATCCAGGTAGGAAAATCATGGGTCCCTCCTCCTGAGGGCTGCTGCCACTACTACCAAGCATCTGGTAAGCACCCAAGGGGCGAGGACAAGCCAAAAGGCAAGGTCCAGAATTGGAAGTGCGCCCTGAAAGTGGAACCTGACGTACTGACGGTGGGAAGCACATACCTTGATATGCAGGTATGCATCTTTCATGTCGAGGAGCAGATCCAATCTCCTGATGCAGAAGGGGCAGCAGTCCCTGAAGGGTGACCATCAGGAATTTCTTGTACCGAATGAAGAAATTTAACTCATGGAGGTCTAAGATGGGCCTGAGATCCCCTGTACGTTTGGGGACCAGGAAGAAGTGAGAGTAGAACCCTGTCCTGCTGCATCTCTAGGATAGGTTCTATGGCCCTGTGCAGCAAGGTATGGCTCTCCTCCCAGAGCACTGGAATGTGGTCTGAGAAAAGAGGACTGAACCAGAGGTTTTACTGAGGCCACTGCAAAAGCTCCCGAGTTTGGCTGTTTTCTATGAGCTTTTTTTTTCTATACTCTTTTATTGAGTTATCCACTGATACAGATTTACCACACATAGCAATATGTACAATTCCAAAGTTAATAATTTCAAACAAAAATCACAACCAAGAGCTATTGCAGAATTATAAGGCTAGATGCAGCTTACATTGTTGTCTTATGTTTTAAAATTATATCAAAAAGCATATAAGATCTGTACTAGACATACATTTGCATACTGATGTATAATTAAACAATTAAACAAAATAAACAGTTTGGGCCTAAGTATCACTTAAATGTATTCGTAATTGGAAATACAGCAGCAAGGAGTATTTCACCCCTCCCACACACACACTTATAGTAATCTAGGTAATGAACTGAAAGACACTGTGTTAGTCTAGGTAGAGATAGGGAATTAAGGGTAGAATGTTGGGTTTTGTAGGGATAAGGGAGTGACTTCTAAGAACAGAGTCTGAATTTGATGTTGGTAGAGTTCCCATCTGGACCATCTCAAGACAGAGACAGCTGATCTATTTTGGAGTGTGAGGATAACTGTTCACTATGCTGAATATTTAACACTATCTGTTTCCATTCGCAACTGGTGTGAGGGGTATCCTGTAGCCATTGCTTAGTAACCGATTTGTAAGCAGCAGAGAGAAGTATCGCCCACAGGTACAGAGCTGCTCTTCCTCAACTGCTCTTGGGGATTCCCAATATCAAGTGAGATGAGGTTGGGGGTGACGAAGTTCAAACATCTGCATAAGATGATGTGTAAGTATGGACCAAAAGGAGGATAGCTTGGGAAGTTAAAAATATGTGTGCCTGGGTGGCATTCTGTGTGCCACAGTCCCTCCGACACTTGATGAGGCACCTGGACTTCTCCTGGCTACCACCGAGTAGGACCAGGAAAAACCTGGCCCTCACCTTCCAGGTAAACTCTTTTCCACGTTGGGGGAAGTGGTCTACCAAGTTCCCCACCAGACCCCTTGACCAGTCTTCCTGACTGAGTGCTATGGTGAGTTCTCTTTCCCAGCTAACCTTTGTAGGTTCTGTATTGTGGCTAGTGAGTTGTATTAAGAATGTATAAATTACAGAAATAGTTTTCTCCCTGCTGAGATTGCCATATCAATTTGAAGGAAGAAGGTATGTCCATACCTGTGATCTAGCTCTATCTTCTCTTAATTGTTTATTAATGTAGTTCCTTATTTGGTAATAATGTACTCTGTCACTTGCTATCCAAGTAAACAGCTTTTGGGCTTCTTCAAAGGACATGAGAGTGTCACCCAGAAGAGCTGCCAGGGAGCAACAAAGCCTCTGCTAGCCTGTGTCTTGTATCAGTTATCTTGTTGTTGGGACAAGTCAGGATTCTGCTATGAACTATTGATACTTCCATCTATGATGGCATATTGTTTATCATTTTCTATGAGCTTTAAGACCCAGGCATCTCTCTCGTGATCTCTATCCACTTGTCCAGGTGCAGGAGAAGCACCCCTGACTACCACCTCCTGCCCGGTTATTTATTTATTTATTTGCTTTGTTTACCAGGTAAGCACACTAGACAACCAAGTGCCTATTTTCAGGTGTGACCCAGGAGATTACAAAGATACATTCAGGTACAACAGGCAAACAATAAGAGCAGGTATAAGTAAAGGCAACAGTCATAAACATGGTCAATGCAGCAGCATCAGGGGACATTTACCTAGCCAGTGAGAGGAAGATAAAACACAGTACAAAGGAGGCAGGCAGTAAGCAGAGTTTAACAGGCAATAAGGCTTTGCAGGATAGGGGTTGTAGAGTACGCAACAGTTTACAAAGGGGATAGGAGAGGCCAGTGAATAACCCAGAGAAATAGAACAATGGCATATGCACAATGTGAGACAGTAGAGCCAGGAAGGACCCATTACAATCTGTTCTTAGATCTGAGTATGTTTCACTGGTAGGAAGGTGAGGAGACCCAACACCCTGAAGTAGTTAGAAAACAGACCGACATGCGGCAGGGGTACATTAAGTGCAGAGGCATGTAGAGGCAGATTTGAGGAAGCCCCAGAGGAAGCTTTAAAGCAGAAATGGGAGGTGGGGAGCGAGTGCTCACTGGAAGGGAGTTCCATAATCTAGGGCAAGAGTAGTGAAGGCCTGGTCACCATTTGGGTGCGTGTTTTAGGAACCAGGAGGACATGGGAGTTGCTGGACCTTAGGTGGTAGAAGGAGGTAGCGGGTTTGAGGGTTGCGGCTGGAGGGGTTGCGGTTGGGGAGGGGCCAGGCAAGAAGTCATGTTGAGGTAGCACTTGCGGTTGGGGTCGCACCACCTTATTTGGGA
Source organism: Neoceratodus forsteri (assembly GCA_016271365.2). Classification (NCBI taxonomy): domain Eukaryota; kingdom Metazoa; phylum Chordata; order Ceratodontiformes; family Ceratodontidae; genus Neoceratodus; species Neoceratodus forsteri. The sequence goes on along the minus strand of CM057456.1, from coordinate 746,576,012 downwards.
GTTTTCCCCAGTGGTGGAGGTAGGGTAGGCAGGGCTGAAGCTGCTCTGTGTTTACCCTGAGGTTCACAGCTAGGTTTAGGCCTATGGGCAGCATGACAAAGGGCACCCACTGACCACTTCTAAGCTGTTGGTGTGCCACATGGAATAAACTGACCACATGCTGCGGCAAGAGGCCTGCAAATTTGAAAGTAAGTCCTGTATGTCCACCCTGAACAGTTTATACCCTCTAAAGGGGTCATTCAGGATGGAATGTTGTATATCGGGGCAAAGGCTGACACCCTCAGCCAAGAATGACGTTGCAGGCAAATGCCTACTGTGGCCGCCTGGGCTCAGGCATCCATGACATCGTAGGCAGAGTGAAGAAGGTGCTTACTGACATCGGCCCCCAACTGAATGCTCTAAAGCAGCTGCTGCTTCAGGGGCACTCTGGGAGGGCTTTAGCTCAAAGAAAGTTTTCAGTGCGACGCACCAGGAAGTGGCCATGCACAGGTCAAAAAGTAAACAGCAAAGAAACAGTTCAGGACCGCACCTCTGCTCAAGGCCAAACAGTAGGACACTGTTATCATGTCAGTAAACTCTGTTACTATTCAGCCACAGTTTAAAGAGAATGGAGCAAGGACTCATCATCAGGAAATTTCTTAGTGAAATAATTTGTCCTTTATTCAAATCCAAAGCATGGTAGTAAAATATATCCAAGCTCCCTGCTCCCTCACAATATGGTGTACTTCCTAGTACCCACTTCACCTGATGCGCTTCAGACCACGCGGCTTTTAGCTGCATCCTTGGTCTGAGCCCAGGGTGTGTTCTGAAACTGGACCACATGGGCTATATAGTTAAGGACCCTGACGGTCGATGTGGCAGAAGCAAAGGTCCACTTGCCATTGAGGTCCAACCACCAGAACTCCTGGTTCGGTGGAAGGGAACTGAGGAGTTTGGGCCTTTGGTATGATCATGGGCAGCACTGATAACCACAGAGTCCACTTGAGGCTTTTCAGCAAAGAAGGGCTTTCCTATGGGACTCTGGTATAGCTTGTTCACCTTCCGAGGCATGGCAGGGACCAAGCTGTGCCCATGCCAAGTGGCCATGGAGGCACCCTCAAAGGGTTCTATCAATGGAGGAATGACTAGAGGAGAGGCATCCAGCAGGTCAAGGTAAGTGGACAGATGGCACTGGATAGGGTCATGCGCCTTGGTGTTAAAACTGCATGGTGCCTGCAGCTGTCTCAAAACAGAGAAAGGAAGAGTTGCCTGGGGAGGGGATTGTGGGATAAACTTGTGGATCTCCTCACCACAGGACTACACTGTAGAGGTGGAGTAGGAGGGGTAACGCCTCCTTCATCTCCAGCATCGCCTCATCCTCATCATCAGGAAGAAGAAGGTCTGGGTGATACTTGTCCTTGTCCCGTGGGTCCTGAGGGGGTTTAGAGGCAACCCGACCCCAAGGTGCATGCCACGGTTCTGTGGGGGTTCGGGAGCAAGCACAGGAGGCCCCTGCAGCACGGCACTAGTGGGGAGCAAGCCTAGCTTGCATAAAATCCCACAGAGAAGAAAGCACGGCTTGAAAATCCACCGTGCCTGGCGTTGGGACACCTGTAGATGCCGGCTGAGCATCCACGGGGCCAACGCTGGCGGTGGGGCCGGGAGGGTGACCTAGTAGGCCAAGATCTGCAGGGCATCTCCTCTGCCCGGTCATTGCTGGAGAGGGAGAAGATGACTGAGGAGCAGTCCTGGGCAATGCCGGGAGGGCAGGAGCCCCAAGGCAGAGAATGTGGCTGAGGTTGGCATCAGGGGAGTAGGGTGAGCGCCTGGAAGCCCAGATCCAGTGCTGGTCAACACTGAACCAGCAGAACTGTCTAACTGATGACCCATGGAAAATAAGGACCGAAACAGTAGGGGCTGAGACGTGGTGGGCACCAGCCAAAGAACCAATGCCCGCCAAGTTGAGAGGGGGGAACTGCCAATGGTAGCCCTGTGGGGAGAGGGCATGCGAGAGAGGGGGCCCTGATGAGGAGGACGGCCCGCTATGGTAGACATGCGAAGCAGTGACTGAGGCCAGTCGGGAGGAACAGGGCTGGGTGTGGTCCTTTACCCAGTGTTTGTGCTTCCCACTGATTTGTCCTGGCCTTGGAGGAGGTTGCCCAAGGACAAGGCAATGGAAGTGGAGGAACTCCTGGCCTGTAGCTCCTTTCCATGCAGGTGACCTGATGCTTCAGCAGAAGTTCTCCAGGGTCTTCTGGCAGTGCCACCTGGTAGCCTGGTTGAAGCCATGGCAGATTTCACAGGCTTTGGGTGTCGTGGCCTGGCCTAGGTATTGGACACAGGAGCCATGGTCATCCTTCTCAGGAATCTTCTCGCTGCAGGCACACCTCTTGAAGAACTTTTTGGAGAAAGAGCTTGGCATAAATGAAAGAAAATTACTTTAAAAGTAAAGTGATGCTACACCAGGGACAGAAAATGCAAAGTAAATCAACAAAGAAATGGTGGTTGACTGAAGCTGGCAGAATCTCCGAGATGTCCGACATGCAATGGCCAACAACGGAAAAGAACTAAAGAGGGCGAGGGGTGGCCTGCTCTTACAGGATAGGTGACGTTGGCGTGTGACGCCAGAGTGGGCAGCCCCTGGTAGGCTGCTAGCTAGAAAAGTTCCCATGTGGTCCTGGCATCTGGCTGTAGTTCCATAGGAGTGGCCTGCTGCAAGAGATATACTTTCTAAGTAAGATCTATAGGAATATTACCAGGTACATTTGTGCTGTTCACTTATGGAACTACTCTAGAAAAGATTTTACTCCTAGTATCTAATTAGGCCATTTCTTTATAACTTGCATGGCACTTTGTCACTGTAATTATCTATACCCTTTACTGTAACGTCATCCTCTTGACGTGGTTCTGTTTTGAGTTTCAAATTTCGGGCATACTTGTACGCCTTATACCATACCACTCTAAACGACTGCCAGTTTCTCTAGATTACCACTCTACTCTCAGCTATACTAACAATAAGGTATACATTAATAAAACATTAATAAAAACAGGTAAGGTAGCAACCCACCAAAGCATAATTTACCGATTACTGACCACTTTTGAGCACTTTAAGTTGCTATAACCTGTAGCTGACACTAGTGGCTATACCCAAGGTGCAGTTTGGATCGCTTACCTTTATCTATCTGTTTGTTCAATATGGCCTTGTATGAATGATCAGACATCCTCTGATAAGTACAACAACAATGATGTCATGCTGGATGCTGGGAGTTTTACTTATTTTGCACTTCACAGATATGGTGTCTCAGGAGCTGTGGAAAACAATGTGGAGCTTAGGCTGTCACCCACTGGGGCCCTTCTTCTAGCCATTGCTGCAGCTGAGTAGACTGGAACTCTGGGAGGCTATGTGGCTTGCTCAAGGTCACTAGGTGATTATTTGGCTCTAGTGGCATTTGAACCTATGATCTCCTGGTGGCCAAGCCAGTGCTGTAACCTCCACACTACACTGCCTCTAACATAGATTTTTCATGTTTACATACAGTATAACATCAACAGGAAAACAGAAAGAAACATAATGCAGTTCCCCAAGACAGATCATTTTCAGTGTTACAGAACAGATGTTCTCAGTGACATGCCCACAATTGACACTTTACCTCGCCAATTCACTGTACATTTTTTTACTTTTATTGCTCTAGTCTTTTCTCTTTGAGCTCCTTGCACAAACGTTCTCCCTTTTCTCCCTGTGATACTGTGCTGAGAAAATGTAAAACATCTAGACCAAGCTTTTCCTTGCAAATCCCACTCTCTGGGGTCTCACAAAGAAAAAGTTCAAACATTTTCCTGAACCAAATGTTTGTTTCTGGATAGCGAAACTTCAGAAGTGCTGTGAAAAGCTGGGTGTTCTAGGAATTCTTTGCTGGGAAAAGGTTTAAACAGCAGTGCATGTTAAGGGTGAAGATTTGACTCTGTACTTTTTATTTTATTTTAGATTACCCTTCTCTCCTGTTTTATATGGTACATATTCTCCCATTTTGAGCCTGCTTTAGCACTGTTCTATACATTTGAAATAATAACAGGAGCATCCTTTTCACATGGCTTAGTCCAGGTTTTCCTCAGTAATCTTCTCTAAAATACTCATATGCAGCAGGTATCACTCACTTACTTTATGAGACAGTAGTTGTACAATAATATCGGAGAACACTGGTAAAACCTGACTCGAGCCATAATAAAAGGAGTGCTTATTGCATGATTTCAAATATAAAATAATAATGCTGCAACAGACTCAAACTAGGGAAAAGGGGTCAGGCATGACAGATGATAAGGGCACTCTGATATGGAATAAAGAAGTATAAACCAAAATGTGGACCGCTATCATGCACTGCTGCTTTAAGCTTTTCTTTGTTTTTATTTTTCATTTAGTGTACTTTTTGCCACCTTGGCTCCTTGACCGGTCTACTTCGATCCATTGTTCCACCCAGCCCCATCACCTGCCTCTTTCAGGACTTACCAAATGCTCCTTGTTCCTGTATGGATGACCTCCCCATGGAAGGGCTGCTGAAGTCCACCCCTTACTTCAGACAGAGTTGGGTGTCCATGACAGAGTGAGAGCCCGTCAGTAGTGCAGGATCTGCAGTGGGCTGCGAACGGGCGTACGCGATTCAGAGGGTATTTCCTTTTTCTTCCGATCCCAATGACATCGCAGAGGTTACATCTGATGCAACTTGTATCAGAACAGTGACATTCCACTTCCTTGATACAGTCTCAGCCTGCACCACCACCTGCGATCACCCAGGCGGTGGTACTGTGGCAGAAACCAGGAACCCTCTCTCCCCAAGGAGGCGCCTGAGATTCTCAACAATCCTCCCCCAGCCAACCCTCCGATAACCCAGGCTCATTTCCAAACAAGGGCCATCTGCATCACGAGCAGAAGGGTTATTGCTGCACCGATAGGCTGGTTAAGTTTTTCTAAGAGTTGTATTGAACAGAGCTAGGAAATTCTAGAGCTCCGATTATTTCTAACCTTTTTAACAAGAGTTGAAAATTCAGACAGACAGGCTGCTATTGAACCACTGAGTCGGGTTGATGAATTTCATTCTAGTGCCCCCACCCTTGGCACCCACTCTTCTTGACTGAGAAAGTAGAAGGATTAGGTTTTTGATAGTTTCTTTCATGCGTGTTGAGTTCCTAGGACCAATCTTTGCAGAGATCATGAATGGTCCTTGAGGAGGATGTCCTTCCTTCGCCTTGAAAGGGAGGCTGTGTTGAGGCCCCTTCTAAAAACCCATATCGGATTACCTAAAAGTGACCAAGCAATGTGAGAAGGCTGTGGGAAAATCTAGTTGGATGCTGGGGTGCATAGGAAGAGGTATCACTAGCAGAAAGAAGGAGGAGGTTATGCCACTGTACAGATCGCTGGTGAGATCTCAGCTAGAGTGCTGTGTCCAGTTCTGGAGACCACATTTCCGGAAGGACATTGACAGAGTTGTGGCAGTCCAGAGGAGGGCTACTACGATGGTGCAGGGTCTCCATGAAAAGCCCTACAAGGAGAGGCTGGGGAACTCAATATGTATTCCCTGGAGGAAAGGAGAGAAAGGGGGACATCACAGAAATGTTCAAGTACCAAGGGTATAAACAAGATACAGGAGGGTAGCATCTTTCAAAAAAAAAAAAGGTGTGCAAGAACAAGGGGCACGAGATGAGGTTGTGGGAAGGTCAGGAAACATGAGGAAGCACTTTTTCACAGAGAGTGGTGGATGCTTGCAACAGCCTCCATACGGAGGTGGTGAGGGCAAATACAGTTAGGTAGTTCAAGAATGCATGGGATAGACAAAGAGTACCTGAGACAGGAAGGAAAGGTGAGCTGCAGATCAGCTAGGATCTGTGGTTTGAAATAGGTAGGCAAAATGTGCAGACTGGGTGGGCCATATGGTCCTTATCTTCCGTCAACTTCTATGTTTCTATGTTTCTATCTCTGGACCCTGACGTTCTAGCAAACTACAGGTTGGTCTCTAACCTTCCTTTTTAGGGAAGGTTATTGAGAAGGTGGTAGTTAAGCAACTGATAGACCACTTGGAGTGTCTTTCCATCTCTGAAACTCTCCAATCTGGTTTTCACCTCGGCACAGCACTGAGACAGCTCTAGTCAAGGTGACGATGATCTTCTTCTGGCGAGGGACCAAGGGCAATGTACTATTTTGATACTCTTGGATCCTTCATCTGCATTTGACACGGTGGATCATGGGCTGTTGATGAATCGCCTGAGGAACTATATGGGCATTACGGCACAGTTCTGCACTGCTTTGGTTCATATCTGACTGAGAGGATGCAGCGGTGGCTCTGGGGAAATTTACCCGGAGCCATCTGTGTTGTTATGCGGTGTTCCTCAGTGTTCGATCTCCACTCCCATTTTATTCTCCATGTATATGCTGCCACTAGGGAGACTATAAGGCGGTGCAATGTGGGTTTTCACTGCTATGCAGATGATACCCGATTGTACCTGTCCTGTGTCTCTGATGATACATCTGTGTCTTCTGTGCTGAGCTGTTGTTCAGCTGAGATAAATGACTGGATGGCCTCCAACTGGTGATGTCTCAACCGGGCAAAACAGAAGTCATGGTTATCGAACCTGGTCACTGGGGCTTATGTGTTGTTGAGGATGTTGCCCTCCCTGTTCTGGGTGGCTAGCCCCTCAGAGCAGTTAGTGCAGTTAGAGATCTGGTGGTCATTCTGGATGACAGACTGACATTTTAACAGCAGGTGTCATCTGCTATCTGGTCTGGCTTTCTCCACCTTCAGAACATCACTAGGATCCAGCCGTACGTAGCTGAGGATGATCTAGAGATAATTATCCATGCTTCTGTCACCACTAGGTTGGATTACTGTAACACTGTGTATCTAGGACTATATGGAGGTTTGATGCATCGACTGCAGCTAGTGCAGAATGCCGCAGCCCAGATGTTGGTGGGCTCTTCACCATGGGACCACATTACTCGGGTTTTGCATGCCCTTTACTGGCATTCAGCACATCACCTTTAAGATCGGGTTTGTTGACACACAAGGTCCTACGTGGTCTGGGACCAGACTACTTGAAAGAGCTCCTGATTCCCTACCAACCAGTCTGCCCTCTCTGCTCCACTGAAACTGGTTTGCTGGTGGTCCCCAAGTCAAGGCTGAGGTCATCAGGTGATAGAGCCTTTGGTGTGCAGCCCCATTATCTGGAATTTGATCCCTTATTACATTTGCTCAGCTAGCACAGTGAAGGCCTTCAGGGCCTCATTGAAAACTTTTCTATTCAATCAAGCTTTTAATTTAACGTGATTTGCTCTTAGCGTTGCTTTGATTTATATCTTATTATTGCTGTTTTGGCTTTATTCTTTGTAAAGTACTCAAAGTCCTTGCTGGATTTAGCGCTATATAAATAAAATTTTCCTTGCTTTGCCAAAGTGCTATACAAGTCACAAACAGCTGTAGCACCCATTTGGTGACCTCTGAAAGAGTAAGAGAGGTTTGGAAAGCTCTGAGAGGTTACAGAGAGAGACAGAGGAGGTTAAGTGACTTGCTCATGGCCACACTGTGAGTAAGTGGACGTGGTTAGATTAAATCAAAAGGACAGGATTTCCAAAACTAGGCCCTTGACTTGCACCACATTTCTGGTGCTATCCTGGAAATGGCACACAAAACATTAGACCCCCTAACAGGTGGTCAAATTTTTGGTCCCAACTGCCACACGTTGTTGCATTTGGGCTCCATCTGTGTCAAAATGTGAAACATGCATCACTTTTGTGATGCACGCTGCTGTAAAGCAGTGAAACTGTTGCAAGTGCATCAAAGTATTTGAAAACAGTAATTACACACCGTGACTCATTTTGATGATGCACCTGCAGCCCAAAGTCAGGAACTCATCTGTGTCATCCCCTTTGAAAATCCAGCCCCATGTCTGCAGGTTCAACCTCTGCGCATAACCACTGAGCTACACCATCTTCTACCAGAAGCAACTGACGGTTTTCTGACAGCTGCTGATAATGACCAGAGCACCACCAGTGTGAGCTTGTTCAGTGTAAAGTTGCTTAGAAACGTCCTTCTGGTTTATCTTACTCCCAGCTTCCCTCCCTACGTCACAACAAGGACTCCTTCCCATGCCTAGTGTCTCAAGACTCAGAAGTCCCTGCCTTCACAGAATCATACAAATTTACGCACAGAAGGAGGTCATTGTCCATTCATGCCTACATAGACATTAGCTCCCCCTTCAAAATGCAAACATTCATTTATTTTATTTGATAACCGGTAAGAAGCAACTGGGCCATATGACCCTTTTTACAGGCTTGACCCGTGAGGGTCAGAGACTCTCAAGCACATTTATAATGAACAAGAGATTAAAACAGACAAAGACCAAAGTACACAAATAGAAATATACAATAAAATAATAAAAGGCAACGCATTCACATGCAAGTGCATACAGACTATCGATATAACATTTTTGTAAATGCATCTTAAACTGATACAGTATGAGCTAGTTGCACGATGTAGGTCAGCAGGCAGATCATTCCAGATTTTTATGGCATGGCACATGAAAGATTTTGAAATTTAGTGGTTTTGCAAATTGACACCCACAAATTGAGTTTGAGAACATAATGGTCTCGTAATAATTCGCTGTGTAAACAAATTATACATTGGATTTATATTCGTATAATGAATAGTCTTATAAACGTATGGAAGAGCTCTGTCAGAATCTGGTTTGCTCATATTTTCTAAAATACGAGTAAGCACAGAGTCAAAAGCACAATCATTTCTTAGCCATATATTGTATTCTGCAGCATAAAATTTCTGAAAGCGTTTCATACCTCTCAATTGTTCACGATTATGAGGGATGTCCCTCATTTTACCCTCAAAATTGCTTTGTCCCTCATCTTTCCTCATGGAAAAGGTGCTGCCCACAGAGAGCGTGCCTTAAATTAGGACTTTAAAGCATTACATGATTAATAAAAGTAAACTTTGTACAAGTAAACACAATGGTTTCCACAATGGTCCGAAGTTTTGAGGATGGGTCCCTCAATAGATGGACCAGTGTCCCTTATCGTCCCTCATTTTGAACGCCTGTGCCCCTCATTTCAGTGACAAAAGGTTGAGAGGTAGGGAGCTACTGTATACAAAACCTACTGGGGAGGAGGATTTTCAAAGAGATCTGTCCAAGATCTGCCCACTGCTATTTTGTTTTGTTGACTGGGAAAGAAGGGCTAGGAAACACTTCCTGTTTTCAGCCTCGTAGTGGGAGGGATACAGATACACACAGACTCATATTGGACCAGGTTAAGCTGTTGGTGTATTTTTGTGAACAGAGAAATTCTGGCCTAGACACTGAGCAAATTATTCAACTTTTTTTGAGAAATGCTATAGGATCTCTAACATCCAAATGAACGACACCAGACTAGGTAGATAGGACCTCAGTTTTTTTTTAACTATTCTTTAACTCTACTCCCCAGTCGGCCCCCATCGGATGAGAGATTCAGCCCTGTCACCCCAACATCCACTGGGACTTCCCACAGTCATCTTCCCCAAGGTCTGCCCCATCCCACAGGGCTGGCAGGGTTCCCCAACCCCAGCCGTAACAGATCCAGTTCCAACTGCATACCCAGCTGGTCAGATGCGGGCCTGTGGACACTCAGTACCATCCTGCTACCAACTTTTTCCTGCTTGTGCTGTCCCTGGGAGGCATGGTGTGCACTGATGCCTGCCACTCTCACTCCCCCACCCCGTGTTGGCCCTGGCTGCTTTCCCCAGATTTCATGTAGGACTAGCACTGGGTTCTGCCCACTGTCCACCATGGAGATGGACAGCAGTCCTACAAATGCTTGATCTTCCTCCCAATAGTCAACCCACGGCCCACCTACGTCCCAAGTTTGCTACCGATCCCAAGTCATTGGTGTTGCAAGCCCTAGCACTGCATCACTGGGCAGGTTACAACCTCAGTTTAATGTGTCATCTGAAAAGACAAAACCTCCAGCAGCACACTCTTTCCCCAAACACCATGCTGGGACATCGATATGGTTACTGTCAACCAAAGGAAGCTGCACTCTGTGGAGCAACCAACATCCTTTCCATAGCACCTGGTGTTCATTGGAGATCTCTCAACCTACTACTGTCCAGGCCTGACCTTGCATAGCTTCAGCGATGTAATAGGATCAGGTTCCAAGGTTAAAAGGCAGCAGGCAAGGTAGTAAGGCACTTGTCACAACTAAGATAATTTATTTGATGGTCCAACTCCATCCAATTTAAATCCAAAAATAATGCAAAATTGCCGGCTCGGTGGCGCTGAGGGTTGAGGCGCTGGACGCTATACCTCGCTCCCACGCGTGACCCGGGTTCGGAAGTGGACTCGGTCCCTGGTTGGGCTGGCTGGGGGAGCACGGCTTGAGCATCCCACGACAGCTCACCATCTCCGAGGGCTGGGGTTGGCCAATGCCCACACTACTTAACGTAACCTTGAGCAGAAGCCCAGGATAACCACAAGCCCACTTGGAGGGATGGGGCGGCTGGCAACGAGTGGACGCCAGCGCTTGCACCCTGATGTCGGGATTTCACTGCAATGGGGAGAAAACGGAAACACACCTGCGGCTCGGGATGACAGACTTCCCGGGGCATGCCTCGATTTGCCCCTGCTGCGACCACCTCCGGGGCCTGGCGAAATGAGGGATTACGGGGTCAGAGCCCCACCTCATCCCGCTGGCTGGGGACCAAAGCTCCATGGAGGACTGGGAGGTTGGTTAGAGGACAGACGACAGGAAGATGACCCTTGATGTCCCAAGGAGTTGGAGCTGGCAGGCAGTAGGGGAGTATAAAGCATAATTTCAAAAATAATGCAAAATTGAATTTGTATAATGTTTTATACAAATTGCTGCACATTTTGTATTTTGTCACAAATGGACTTTTTCCTTGGGAGGGCTGCTGGATGTGGACACAGATGCAGGCACATCACACAGTTGGATCCATGTCCAGCCATTTGGAAATCCAGCTCTGGGGCCAAATTACAAAACTTTGCAAAGCGAGCTTTGTGCAAAATTGCTATTCACAGAAGCCCGGTTTGCACACTCAAACCAGGTTTGTGCCCTCAACGCTTGAGGAGGATGCAATGTAAATGAGGGAGGGGACCCAAATATCAGCTTAGCGCCATTCATGAAACATCTGCACCGCACAAGGGCTTCCTATGTGACCGTAAGGCAGTGGAAATTACTGCTGATGAAAACCTCCCTCTTAACTCTGAGCAACCCTAGTGGTTGGCGAAGGCAGTGCAAGACAGACCCCCTCCGACCCCCCCAACACTGTGTCCCTGCTGGCTAGCGGTCCCTCCTCCCCACCCGATGCCCATCCCGACACTGTGTAAAAGTGCCTGGTGGCTAGCGGTCCCTCCCCCACCCACACACACGTCCGACAAACCTTTCCAAATAGCCTGGTGACTAGTGGTCCCACCTCCCACATGCCCAACAATAAAGAACATTATTGCTGGTGATTAGTGATCCCTCCCCACTCAACACTCTTCCCGGTAGAGATACGGCATGTTCCTGGTGTCCAGTGGTCCCTCCACCCACCCGCACCCATGGCCCAGATAGGGAAACTATTTCCAGGTGTCAGCAGTCTCCCGCCCATCACCAGCCCCATATGTAGAAAATAAATCAAATTCCTGGTGCTGGTGAACCCCCAGTGATCACCAACGCTGACACAAGTATAAAAGAATAAGAGGTACCTGGTGGCTAGTTGTCCCTCCCCCTGCCGACTGCTGTCTCATTCAGAAAAAAAACAGCTCCTTGGTGGCTAGTGGCTCCTCCCCTCCTCGATCCTGGCCCCATGATAAAACTAAACACATATCCCTGGTGGCTAGTGGTCCCCCATCCCTGATCCAACAGTTGTATTACAATGACCTGTCCCTGGTGGCCCTGGGGACACCCCAGCAGTACTGCCCCACCATTCTGCTTCCCCTACCCTGAAATCGAGCCAGTGATCAGCATAGCCCTCTACTCTCCACCACAGTCAACCACCGACCGAGCTGATACTGTATACAGCATAAGCTCCATGACAGCTCAGTCAGTGGCCAGCCGTGGTGGAGAGAGGAGGGCTGTGCCGGTTGCTGGCTCAGTTTTAGAATGGGAGGGAGTGGAGTGGTGGGCAGTACTGCTGGGGTGGGGATCCACTAGACCACCAAGGACAAGTCATTGTAATATAAGCGGATGCAGGCATACATTGTACAATGCCTCAGCAGTGTCTACTTGTGTGAACCTTTCTGTACTTACTGTACCATCTATGTAAATGTATAAATTGTTGTTCTCTGCTATTTTCTGTTCAACTGACGTGGAACCTACAAAAGAGCATCCACTCATAGGCGTTATCCAAGAACTCAATAAATAAAACATAAAAAATATATAACCTGCAGATCGGGGTGGGGTGACCACTAGCACCAATGAGTGGATTTATTTTTCTACATATGAGAATGGCGATTGGGGGACCACTAGGCACGGGAATGGTTTCCCTACCTAGGCCATGGGCTGTGGGTGGGAGAGGACCACTGGACACTAGGGACATGCCATACCTCTAGTGGAAAAGGCAACTGTGGGGAGGGACCACTAGCCACCAGGGATAATGTTCTTTTGTCAGGCATGTATCTGGGTGGGGGTGGGACTGCTAGCCACCAGGGTATTTGGAAAGGTTTGTTGGGCATGTGTGCAGGTGCGGGGAGGGACTACTAGCCACCAGAACATTTATTTGTTTTACTCTAGCCATTAATCATGGGGGGGCAGGGCAACATGGCCACAGGGCTGCCTCTGTGGCAGGGGCTGGGGGCATGCTACACTCCTTCACAGCCCATATAAATGGGCCTATAACTGGCATGCAAATGGCCACCTAGCACCTTGCATGCCCAATGGGCTCATCTGCATGGCTGCCTTCGAATTGGAATTAGTGCCCCTGCACTACTCCCTGCTTGCCTGTGCTCCTGGCTGCATGTCAGGGCAGCGCTACTGGGGTACTACTATTGGTACTGGGGTCACCACTGCCTCAGACTGCCCCTTATTTACAGTCATATATCGTGGAGCGCTATCCGACTGTGAACAGCAATTTTGGACATGAGGCAACTGCAAAGTGCAACGCAAAATTCTGTGTTGCCTTTGCAATTTTTGGTAAGTCTAGCCCTGCTTTCTCAGCAGTTTCTGAAGAAATCAAAACACTTAAACATTTCTGCAAAATGTGCCTAGATTTTTGTGAAGCATGGCAGTTTGCCCCAATTTGCAAAAATCAGTGAATGTTTAGAATTTTATTTTTTTTTTCAGAAATGAATTTTGCTTTTGGCAACCAGTAAGTTGAAGTAAAAAAAGGCAATTTTGCTGGCCAGACTTCTTTTGTGCCTGCTTAAAGCTACTGAAAATATTAAAGGGCACTGTCAGCTTTGCCCTTCGTTTACTGAAAATTCATATCAGAGTGCCTCTAGGCATATACTTGTAAAACAGCTTCTAAGGAGTTGCACTGTATATCATAAAAAATAACCGATTACCTATTTTCTGAGTATTACCATGATCAGTCTGCACTAAACTGGCCATTCACTGGAAGCCACATCTACCCAGGAACGCTGCAGCCTGCTCAGAGTTTGTTCCTCGTAGTGTTCTTGACATGTTCACAAAGTTGCATCAGACTTCTTAGTATGTTAAAGCCTTTTTGCGTTTTTATAATGTTAGTGTTGAAAATACATTTTAAAACTGGTGCCAAAATCACGCTTGTGCAAGGGCCACATACTCTTGTGCATGCCACGGGATCTTTGCTCCGGCTGCTCAGGCACATGCGCATAATTTCGCACCAGTCTTAAATGTATTTTTCAGCGCTACCACTGCTCGTTTTTATTAAAGATGCAAGGAAGCTTTGTCATACTAAAGTCTATTTGATTTACAGCTTTTAGCGATGGGCATGTCAGAAAGGGACACTCAGGACAGCACTCCAGAGCAGAGTGTCTCAGGTGAATGTGCTTCTGGTGGTAAGGATGAAGGGTGGACCGATCACAAAGAAAATTATGAAAATGATGAGAAAATAGGTAATGGGTTATGTTTTTATGATATATAGTGCAACTCCTTAGAAGCTGTTTTACAAGTATGTGCCTAGAGGAACTTTGATATCAATTTTCAGTAAAACGAAGGACAAAGCTGACAGTGACTTTTAAATGATGGTGAAAAGTGATTTTTTCCCAATCTGGAAATAATTAAATGACAAAATGTGAAGTGTTTGCTAGTGCTAAATAAAACCTTTGCACTAGCTCTATCAACTGAAGGAATTCTTTGCCCAGATCATTGTCCTGTACCATCAGAATAATTTCTCAGACTGTCAAATGCAGTTCTGGCTTTTCTATCTTACATGAGGCTTCTAAAATAATACATATTAAATGTGAAATGGATCAGCTCAGCAGCAGAAATTAGAAATTCCCTGGTGCTAGAGTGCTAATGAGGACAAGAACAGAGCTGTAAGATAGTCTGACATGCCCCCATGAAATCATGAATAAATTACTACTATACTGTAATGCCAAGATTAAAACCAGTGAAAAGAAGCCCTTTAAAATGCTAGATGTTGATAAGCAAGTTAGCAGTTGTTCATTTTCTGCAATCAATGTTCCCAAATCCTCTTCGTGGCAAACATGCTCTCATTTAAACTGCCTTCTCAAATCAACAAAGATAAATTACATTACAATTCTGTAGACTTCAGGGTGGCTGAGGACGAGTCCCAATTCACAGTAACCTCCCATCTCTAATGTAACAATGAGATCAAATGATTTACAGGCACAAAACTTGTTTTATAGATCACTACTTGGAAAAAGGAACAACCTGACAGGTTGGAGTTATTTCGACAGTAGCTTTAATTTCTGGCCTATGTGAAATGGTACCAGCCTTTAGCTTTACTTGCTTGTATAAAAGCCACATAAAGGGTAAACAAATATGATAGCATACCTCTGAATTTACAGCTATATTTTTTAAATTATTCCTGAGGCTTTAAACAAAACTGCACTAAACCTGAAAGCCTTTTTTTCCTCTGTAGAAGCTGTGTTTTGAATACTGGTCCTGGTTTGGTTACTCTTATAGAGGCTCAGTAGTAACCTAAGTGAGTGTTTCTGACTTTTACTGAGTGGTAAGTGCCATTTTAACTGTATGGTGCAGTTTATGTCCTTCTGAATCACAGAGTTCTATTGTAGACCATCAATGCAGTGTTCCCATTTACCCAACTGTACATGATTCACGCACAAATTATGAAATTCAAGTACATTTTTATGTAAAAGGGTACCCTGTACCTCCATAATTCTGTTTGTAGTACATGTACACCACAAAAATGTTGTACAAATAGTAGAATAAACCCTTATAATTTAATTTGTACCCTGAAAATGTTTGAGAGGGTACAGTGCACCCCCGATATGCAGCCTTAATGGGAACACTGCATCAATGTATTGTACCAACAACAGAAGAGCAAGGAACAGTCCCCAGCGAAGACAGTGGGAGCTTCAAGCATGCGTAGCATAGGCACATGGGCATAATAAACAGAGGTAAGGACACCTGTGACCAAATAGTGTCCGAGGGTGTAGTGTCAGCCATGGAAAATAAGGCAGACTAGATAGGCCTACGGTCCTTTTCTGCGAACACATTCATTGTTTCTATAAATTACATCTTAAACTGTTCTAAAATAGTACTTACTACATCTGTATAAATAAGAAACACCCATTCGGATAACTAAAAGCTACTACAGATGGAACAGTAACAGGATTGGAACCAGTATTTTAAAATCAGCTTTTAGAGGGAAACTGACTTACTGGTACAGTGCAGTTCTCCTTTAAAATAGGCAACCCCATTAAACCAATGCAGTATTTCAATTATACCATGGACCTCGGACACCGACCAATGAAAACGGCAGGCTGGCACCTTACCTCCGTTGTAAATCCTCTGATAATCACCGCAAAAGGTGCCAGCCAGCCGCATCTCAATAACAACTAAAAAAATTTAAAATCATTCCCAGCCGCCATCTTCGCTTCCTCGCTAAGCGCAAATCAGCACGGCACCTCCCAGCCTCCTCCCCAGCTCACTAAACATTTTAAAAACTGCCTGACATAAACACTAATTCCATGCTCACATTTTCCGAAAAGAAACTGCAGCCTAAAACGGACAAACCATTTGAAAATGTTCCTATAACGCCTCCCTCCGAATTCCATCGCCTCCCGCCACACCACAAGTATGCTCGGTCTCCCAACTCCTCGCTCATGCCTCCCAGTTACCAAAAAAAAGTAAGACGATCATTCAACCTGATTGCCCCAGCCAAAATTAAATAAATATCTCAGTCTGTTCCTCAAACTGAACCACAAAGCAGCACTCAGGTCACAGAGCACTTACTTCAACAAACTGCTCCTGCGCCTCCCGTCCCTAAGCCTGCCAACACCTGCATGAATCCAAGCCGACAAGAAGGTAACTTCACCAGCAGTACAAAACTCAAACTCTGCAGTCCTCCTCATATCAGCTTGGCCAGGACTATTTTTTTGTTTTGTACTGTGCAAGGTTATTTGTAATAACAACAGCTTTATAGTTTTTTTTTAAAAAGATGCATTTTTTTAAATCAATTAAATATTTAACTGATGGCATAATCGCAATAAGCCACTGGGTGTGGGTTATCGGGGATTTACTATGGCTGGCGTGGATTTACCCACAGGCGCACCACTCCAGCCATGGTAATCTCTAATCAACCCACACCCCTTGTGGCTTATTGTTTAAATATCCTTTAAGGAAGAAAATTAACTCATCTGTTTTTTTTGTTTTTTTAATATGAAAAATCTTAGTGGCTGTTTTCTGAAATCCACGCTTGGTTTTAAGAACCACTGTGATCTACTGTGTATGTAGCCTTTTCTTTGCAGTAAGCACATGCACACAATTGTATGAAGCAAAGGAATCACAGACTTACCCGATGGCATGTCTCTCCACCAGCCTCTGCACTGGCATCGAGAGCTTCCCCAAGAAGCGCTTAATAATTACGGCTGCTTTTGCAAACTTGTCCTTCACTTCTATTTCTAGAACGTCTGTAGGCAGAGAGACGAAGCTAAACTGCTGTGAGGGAAGATGAGTGAAAACGTTTAGTTCAATGGTTGGACAACCTAATTACAATTATAGACAATATTCATATTTTGCAGAAATGATTCAAGAGCAGTTGATCCCTTTAACGTATTACGCTTGAGCACACTTCATTCCTTGGCCAGCAAGCATAATTCTCCAGAAACATAGAAAGCATAAGATGGTACTACAGCAGTTAAGTATTATTCCACAATCTGCTGCTGATTTATTTATATTTTTTGATTCTTTTATCTGTAATTTTCGACTAGGAAAGGCACACTGAGCTCGACAGCTTGTTTCATGTGCATCCTGGGGTGTGGGTTACACTGACCTGTTTTACTGATGATAGAATATTGGCCATGACACTGGGGAACCTCCTTACTCTTCTTCCGTAAGTGCATTGGGATCTCTAACTTCCACCTGGATAGTGACCAGAGATGGGCAGAAGGAACCTCAGTTTAACATCTCATCCAAAGGATGGCATCTCAACAGTGTAGTACCTCCGTGCTGCACTGCAGTGTCAGTTATGGGCATTACAACAATACTCCCGAGTGGGACTAAAACCCACAGACCTTCCAATCCTCCAGCCCCAGAGACCAGCATGCTACCCACTGGGCCACTGACAATACCCGTCTTTCCACAACTACAGCCCCTTTCTCTTAGGGCCTTTACAGCTGCAGCTAGACAGCAAACATCTTGCCTTGCACATCTAGGTTCTTAGCTTTACTTGAGTAGTAACGACAGTTGATCCTTGTTTTATTTTACAATGGCATGTTTTTTGTTTTCATCAGGAACGTTTGTTTTTTCTATTGTGCTGTGAGATTGGTGGAGGAGGGGTAGTGTTTTGTTTTCTTGGTGTATAATCAAGCCAGATAGTTTTTGTGGCCAGGTATCTAGGCCCAAAGGATCTTCAGACTCTAGTACAGTCCCCATCACATGTATCGGGCGTTTGTGGCAGCTAGTTTTGCCCGGTATAAACAGCAGATGGTAAAACCATAGTGTGTTACCTGACATTAAAAATGCTGCAAAATCACCAATGTATGTACAGTAGTTTGTCAAGAATCTGATCATTTCAGTATCTGTACCGGCTGAGTAATAAAAAAGAAAAGTCATTATCTCAGTTCAGTAGAACCACTCAGTTCCCAGTCAGTGGACTTGTCAGTTAAACTAGCTGTGCTTCTCCCTGTTTTACTCCTTGTGGCATTAGGACAAAAACTGGTTGACCCTGGGAGAATTATTTGCTGCTTTTTCTGTAAGTTTTCTCCCTTTTTAAGAAGCTTTTGGAATTGCGATGCCAGCGACCCAGGTTTGGGAACGGACCCAGGAGTCGGTGGGCTGGCTGGGAGAAGGACTGAGCGTCCCATGGACTGCCTCCTTCTCCGGGGAGGGAGGGGTAGAGTATCCAGTGCCCGAGAGACTCTAGCGGAGGCTGGGGAATCACAGGCGACCGAGCCAACATGCAAAGAGGGGTGAGTGACGCTGTATGTCATTGCACGCCCCCGCCCCCTGGGGCAGCCTAGAAAATAGCTGCGGCCACCCTGGTGAAACCTGCCCTTGGCTTCACCTTAGCTCTCTCAGGCCAGCTCCTGACCTATCCTGTCTGTCTCCTGGGGACCAAGCCAGGGTATTAGGGAGTCACCGGGCCAGTATGAGAGAGTGGACGCTGAAGGGTCCGTGACCAGGCTGAGGTACCGGGTGGCCTGGGGCAGAAAAAGCACAGTAAATAAAAATAAAAAGAAGCTTCTGGATTGGGAAACAAGGTCAGCGATTCTGTACCGCCAAATGTTTTAATGTGAGATCTTCTGAGTACCGATTCCGCGACACTCTCATCTCCCATATGAAATGCCTCTGCTACTGCTGGTCCTCAATTCAAGTCATTGTCATAAAAGACTGGTTTGGACCTGTAACGCGGACACTGATGACCGGGGATTAAGTAACCACAGTGATCACTCTCTAACAAGGTGCAAACAAGGTAAGAAGAGATGGCTCCTGCCCGAAATCGATGGAGCGCTTAGAACACTATAAGCATTTTGCTTAATATGAAACTCCTATGGGAATGGACGATGGTAGACAGAAATTGCCTGCTATAACCATCTGTCCATACAAACCATGAGCAGTGTAAGTGGTGGGACTGTAACACAGTAATTTATGGTTAGAAGGGACCTTAAGCCCATCATATCGGTTCTCTCCTGCCTGCTTCATAAGCAGAGATGAATAAATATGCTATGCTTCATGTACTCATTTATAGGTATTTCCAAACCCACTCTACTACCCAGGTTACCATACAAGGGTACCGGATGAATATAGCACTGACTAAACAGCGCATGAATAACTGAGCTGCCTAAAGCGTGAACGATTCTACAGTGACGGGTAGGTCAGCGTAAGGTAATAACCGCTACTCCTGTCGCTGTAACCTCACCTGGAAAAGTCTCTTGGAGGCTGCGGTGTGGTATTGATTCAGTTGAGCCGCTCCCATAGTGGAGTGGCTGGGCACTGGCAACCAGACGGCTTGGGAACCTAGCACTGTGGTTCGGTTCCCATCTAGCACATTTCTGATGTGGTTTTTTTTTTTTTGCAAAAAAAAATCCCTCAGGTTTCATGTCCCATCTCAGTCCACACCCCTCAGAGTTATATTTAGTCCGGGGTGTGGGGGGAGTGAGGGTGAAACCCACTGCAAAAATAAAAGACAGTGTGTTGGGCTCTATTTTGTGCATGGTTACTTATATTGTTGGTGTTTTTCCTCACCTTGTCTTGTCAAGACAGTTTGTGCAAGAAGCATTGTTGGTTCATGCTGTTTGCCACAGCATTAAGACCTCATGCTCCATACATGTCCCTTAGTAAGCAGCAATTTGTCCAGACTTACCTTGAAGGCCTAAACTGTCTTCATGTCTGCTGTATCAGCTGGTAAGCTGTTCCACTGGTTCAACACACTCTGGGAGAAGACGCGCTCCTAATGTTACCTGTGAACTGACAGCCTCTGAGCTTTAGGGCATGTCCCTGTGTCCTGCTTAAGGACATCAGACCAAGCACAACTATCTGCTCAATCTTGTCAAAGATTAAACGTTTTACTGAATCAGAGGAGGAAGACACTAATATTAAGGTGGTAAAGTCACTGTTGGCTAGCCTGTACAGCCAGGTGGCACCACAAGCTTATGCTGTGCCACTGGAGAACCAGCCAGATGTGGAGCTGAGCGAGGAGGGTAGAGATGCTAGTACAGCCGAGGCTAGTGCTTCTGAATTTTCTGAATACTGAAAGATTTCCCATTTCCTTATTATCAGTCCAGCTTAGGTACGAGAACTTGCACATACAAAAAACTATTGGAACGCTTGAGTTTTAGAATTTGTTATGTTGGGCTGTTCCTACTTCCTAAACCCCAGGACAGGCTGTATCAAAGTTTATATTTATGATTAATTCTAACTGCCGGTAATAGAAACTGACAGCAAATAAGGACCACTAGGCCCATCCAGTCTGCCCATTTTCCCTACTGCAACTACTGCAAAAGTCACAGACCCTTCTTGATCTCCGACTTTAGCTTCTCATTCCTATTGTTAGGTTTCCCTGCGTGTCCCATGCATTTCTGAATTTCCCACTGTGTTTGCCCACCACCACCTCCACTGTGAGTCTATCCCATGTATCCACCACCCTTTCCGTGAAGAAATATTCCTCACGCTGCCCCTGGTCTACCCCTTCAAACCCTCATGTCACGGCCCTCATTCTTGAACATCTCCTTTTCTGAAAGATGCTATCCTCCTGTACCTGTACCCTATTTATGCCCTTTAGATATTTGTAGGTTACACAAATATTTACTTGAAATAATCACACAGGAGTGCAGTGTGCACATTTATGGAATACATACAAACAGAGGTGAAAAGTAGTAAGTACTACTTCTTTTCTCACCTCTGTTTATATTTGTATGTCACTATCATATCTCCCCGCCTCTCCTCTCCTCCAGGGTAGACATATTGAGGTCTCCCAGTCTCTCCTCATATGGCTTTTGGTGCTGGCTCTGAACCATCTTATTCGTTTCTGTTTAAGTAACATGAAGGAGGAGCTGATTTTTGTCTAGGTGTCACCCCCTACAAATGGGGTTCCTGAAAAGTCTTCCTTGAGCTTGCCTAAATGCTCACTGCCAGGCTGATGTCCTGCATTTTAGCAGTTTAAATGATTGCCAGAGAGTGCCTGTATAGCCTCTGTGTACTGTCTCTTTAAGAGCTGCCTGGTTTGCAGTTAAAATGGATCGGGGCTGAGTGTTTCCATGCTCGAGTCCTGCCTGAACTGATGGATAATTGCTCTGCTTCTGCCATTGTTAATTGCGCAGAGGGAGCTCTGTTAATAGATGTAACTGTTTGCCGATCATTTATTAGCGTATAATGATAATGTAGTTTGTCTAACCTGCCTTCTTTGCAGCAAGGACTGTTTTGTTTATCCCCACCATTTGGCCCAGGACTGCAAATTGACCAATCAGTACTGGTGGGACCTAAAATGGAGCCGGACTACCGGAGCTGTCTGGAGTCAAAATCTGTAGGAACTGTAGTTTTGGGCTTTTAGCACCTTTTTGTACTGAAGGGCGCTCTTGCTTTGACTGACAGCTGAATCAGCCAACCGAACCTTTTGGATCTGAGGAAATCCCCAAGCTGCCTGTTGTTTAGGCAGATCTAAGTTGGGAGCTGAAGAAGAAGTGCTCAAGTGATTCTGAGCAGCAATCCTGAGTGGATTTGCATGGGAAAACTGTGAAGGGGTTGAGTTTGGCCTGCATGTCTGCCTGCTGCCCCTGAGAGGAGAAAGGGAATTATTTCGAACTAAACTGAGTTTCAGAGAAAGAAGTAAGCCACTGATTTTCTACCAGGCTCATACCTGAAGAAGACCGAAGATTTTGCTGAATGCAAATGGCCTGATAGGATTTCAGCTGCTTTTGAATCCCGGTTTGTGCAGAGACTTTGCAATCGTAACTGGAAAGTGGTTTGCCTGATGCAGTACAGTTTCTTACATGTAAATGTGTTGTGTACTGAAAGTGGGTCATGATTTGGTTCCCACTGTGTGAACTGTGTTCTGCTTGCTGGAAGCTGTATCCAGCCCAAAATGGACTATATCCGAATTTGTCTCCATTTGACCGGGCCTTGCCACACTGGCCCAGTCAAACTACCTGCTGCACAGAGAAAGCCATTGACGAGAGACCTGCCTGGGATCATCCCTACTCCATGCTTGAACAGGAACGACGCCTGCGATCTGTGTGGGCCCTGTTTCTCCTGGCACCTCAGATTAACCACCTGCTGTCTTGATTTTTGTCCAGCCTGTGTCCAGTCTTGGGTATCAGTAATCATCAGGGTAGCTCCCTGCAACAACAGCCTAATCTAAAAGTGTGTCATCTGATTGTCTTGTTTTTATTTCATGAACTGAGCCCTCTGGCTCCAGATTACAAATAGTGTGTTTGCATGTTGTTTTCTTCTATCACAGGGCCCCAACTAGCTGCAACATTCCTTGTTAGCCCACCATTCTCCATCTGGGTACCCAAAGTGTGTGACTGTTTATGGACCTTGAAGTGCATGCATAACTGTTTGAACGATAAGGAGTCTTTAAGCAAATTAACCTGATTACGCCTCCCTTGTTCAAGTCCCTTAAACAAACCAGATCTAACTAATTTTGCATTTACCCTGACTGTGGTTCCAGTTTGTGCAAGAGTACCGTACTGCTGTTATTTGTTATGTATAACCTTGTTTTACAGGGGTCCCCAGGGTGTAAGTGCAAACAGTGTGCGTACTTGTGTGGTGTATCAGGGGCATTGTGAAAGTGATTATTGTGCATTGTTCCGGCCGCTAGTAAGGAAAGAGGGGTTACAGTGTCCTGGAGGGCTGTGCCCCGTTAGCTTGACCACTACCAACCCTGACCTCTGGGGTGGAGGCATCCGTTTCAGAACTCAGGCCCTTTAACCTGCTACTAGCCCGGCAGGCAGGGGTAGTAGCCCTTGGGATAGCACCACCTAGGGGTTTACATATATAGCGATAGACAGTACAAGTCTGAGGATATGAGGAGTTTTGAATTATGGATGTTCCTTAGGGAAAATATATCCAGCTGTCTCTTTTCCAAGGTTCTCATGGTTCTGGGACCCATAAGGAATGACAGTGACAGAAATTAGGCTGTCTACCATGTGCTAAGATTTTGTTGAAAGAAAGAGTGAGGGTCTGTTTTTTGACCAGCCAAAGAGTATTCTTGCCAAGGAATGCATGCATGCTAAGGATGGCCTTAGTTAAGCCAAGAGGCAGGGGGTACTGGTCACGCTAAGGTAAAGGGCAGTCAGAGCACTTTAAACTAAGCAGGAGTCACCAGCAGCAGGAGTTAGGTGCATGGGTTCAGCAAGGGTCAACCAGCTGAGCTGGGTAGCACAAGAACAGCAGACCCTCACTTGGAGCATAGAAGCATAGAGGGATAACAACTGTCTTATAAGACTCACACCCAGCAAATATGATAAGTCTCAGAGCCTAATGTACATGAATGTCTAGCAGTTGGAAGCATTCAGAGAGACCTAGCAGGAGGAAAAACTGGGTGAGGCACCAACATGGAGGAATTCCAGCTATTCCAACTGGATGGATCTGGCAGGAAAATGAATAGGTGGCTCTCTTTTTAGGGAGTGTATCACTGTGAAGAAGAAGGAAAGACAAGTAGTTCCATGGAGTCCATATAATCAAGCTAAGAGAAACAAGGTAGGGATAAAATAATAACGAAACAAAAATAGTTTTGTAATGTATATTATGGAAAACTAATAAATAAAAGGTTCAAATTTATTTATGTATTTTATTGAAATCTTTCCTCAGGAAAGGCACACTGAACAACACATTGCTCGCCTCACGGTGCATTCGGGGAGGGAGAACAGCTTAAATACATAAGTCAATATTTGTACATATTGTCAAAATAACATGACAGATAATAGTTCTGGTGGGTTACAGCAGAGTACAAATGGAACAAAATATATATACATAAATATGTATGAATATACTTATATATACTTATATTATTAGCCATCATTAGAACCAGTAAACCATGAGAGTCTAAGGAATGACAGATGTAAATACCTGTGGGGCAGACCCCAGGGTAAGATAGTAACTCTGTAATGTGGCTATCCTGGAGGAAAAGGGTTAGAGGGAAATGAGGGAGGGCGGGGAAGGAGATGGGGAAGCAGGAGTCTAGAGAAGAATAAGTAGGAGAGGAGGGTGGATGGGATAAAGGCAGTGGGTTAAGTACAGGTACAATCTACAGAAAGGAAGTTGTGTAGCACCAAGGAGATGGAGTAGGGAGATGATGAGTGGCGAATCTGGTGTGGAAGAGCATTCCATAATTTAGGGAGGTGGTGAGAAAAGGCCACCTGACCAACCATGGAAAACTGACGAGGGCAGCCATTAATTGAGAGTCATAAAATTGGAGGAGGGCAGGCGGGGGAGGAGGATAGTGAAGAGGCAAGGTAAGGGGGAGGTGTTCCAAACCAATATTTGGATGCAAATTTGACACAATGAAGGTGGTATGCTAATTGTCTAAGGAAGGAAAAGAGAGGGAGTGATAGAGGTTACAGTGATGAGTGAGGGGGCATCTAAGATGAAGCAACAGAAGGAGTTAAAGAGGGTGTCCAGTTTTGTTAGGGAAGACTTGGAGCAGCACTGCAGACTACGCCGCAGTAGTCGAAGATAGGTAGAATCATCTTCTGTACCAGTTCATGCTTTGCCAGTAGCGGGAGGCAGCTTTGGTTCCTGTATAATGCACCAAGATGAGCGCAACATTTTCAGGATGGCACCAACGTACAAAGAAGCTGAGGTGATGATCAAGCCACACCCCAAGGTACCCAAAGGAGGATGTGTCCTCAAAGATAGTCCCGCCAAGAGTGTGGAAGGAGGGTAGTGAAGAGAGCCTAAAGAGTCTCTGCCAAGTGCCAGTCTCTGCCTAGTGCCAAAGGTCATTAAGACTGTCTTCTTGGCATTAAGGGATAGTAGATGGGAGCCAAACCAGAGCTGAACCTGGCTGAAGTCATGCTGTAGTCTTGTAGCCACATCATCAGGGGACTGGCTGAGGTGAAGAGGACCATGTCATCCGCACACATATGGACTGAGGTGGATGAGCAGGCAGATAAGGGACTGTGCAGATAACTGGGATGACACAGTCTGCTTGGGAGAGACTGCCAGCATTTGCTTCATGGGGATGAACTGATCTTTCAGGTACCGCTATATACACAAGCACACTGCAGCAGTTACATTTTATAAAACAAATGCATGAACTGCTGTTGCAAAGAAGCCAGGAAAGACATGCTTTCAAGTGGGTAATATTTGTGGGCTAAGAAGTCCCACCGACCACAGATGACATAAGCATCAACCATCAGGTCTTAGGCAAGAAGAACACCCAGACAATGAATAGAACAGCCCAAACTCCGAGCCACAATATCAATGACAAGTAGCTCCAGGGAATGACCAAGCTCCTCAACCCTCCCCCACACAAACACTGCCCACCAGCAACACCTCCGCTCTACAGGATACAGCCTGAGCCAGTTACCAGACATCTAAAATTAAACTGCATTTAGCAACTGGTTAAGCAAGAAACATCAGGCTAACCTACAGAAAAGCAAATAGCCAATTCTGTGTCCTAAGTATGATAATGATGTGAAGACTGACATTTTACCCATGCCTGATCACCCAGGCATCAGTGTACTGCATACAGTATAGCAAACAATGGGCCATGTGGTGAATAAGACCTGGTTCTGCCTGCCCACCAAGAAAACAACCCTCATTTTGCTAGAATATTTCTCAGAAACAAAGGATTACCACTACCATGGCTCAGGATCAAATATCAAGTAAGAAACCATGCTATTGTTGTTATAAGTCGTGGAAATTGAGTGGGGCTGCAGGAACATAGTTAAGGGGTAAGATCAGAAGTCTGATTCAGCAAATGAGTAAAAGCCAGGATGAAACCCCTAAGACTCATTCCAGTCTCTTTGTATTATCTTCCTTAACACATCTGTAAGATGGGTAATGTTTTGTGGCCAATCCACCACTTTGTTTGACCTACGCTACTTTCCTCTGAATCAGTCTGTGTAATCCTACAAAGTCTTGATTCCTTCATACTGGGAACTCTTCAGTCCTGTTTACACAGCAGCAGCGCTCTTCATTCTCCGCTGCTCCTTTCCTGCTGCCCTGTGTACCCCACGCACAAAACTCTGTCCATACAACTGGCTTTTTGCTATGCTTCAGGTCCCACCATGGAGGTGGCTGGACATTCTCCGTGTTGTGGGTTTGGTCAGCAGGGAGACGGCATGGCAGTGATTGAGCGCAGCATTTACAGTGCCGCTTAATGCGCTCAATCCGATAGAGGTACCCACTGCCGCGCCAGAGCAATAAACTGACCCAGTGCTCTTAACACTCTGGTATTTTACACTGCCATTTTACGCGCATCAACCAATGCATATGGGTTGATGTGACTACAAAGACGGGCGATGTAAACGGGCTTTCATGGTCTGAAACCTTACATAGCCTAGAGGACACTGTCTCTCTCTAGCACTGCTTGTGACTTACACCTAGAAATGAGCATCATAGGGAATAACACTGTCCTACAGCTGGCACCCCTGGTTACTAAGTCTGATTCAGTTACAGGAATAAGGTGTGGAAAAATAGATGCTGTGCAAAACACATCTCATCAACACTACTCAATACAATACAATGTAATGCAATGCAATACAATACAATGCAATACAATACAGTACAATACAATACAATTCAAAACGTAAGGAATAAGACATGACAGGTTGAGGAGTATGCTATGTTAATGTACTGAAGGGTGAGTTGATTTCTCCTGCTCACTCAGCTCTCAACTTGTTCACTGTGTGTGCCCCAAAATACCCCTCACTACTGCTGCTCCAGGCCTCCTTACCCACTGTCTCTCTCTCCCCTCTTTGCTAGCTCCCCCACTTGCTCTTGTTGCTGCATTTCCTGCATGTCTGTCAGAGGTGGTTCTTGCTTAACTTGCTGCCATGTGTACTGTGATGTTGATGTGCTGCTGGGAAGTTTACTGTCATGAAGGTGTGCTTCCAAAGTGTCCACTGGCTGTGGTTGCTGGTACTGTAACGAAGGGCCAAAGGCTTGAGGTAACTATTCTATTGGGGTTTTCACAGTGACCTTTTGACCCTGAAAGGTTGTGTTCTCAGTTAATGCATTCCTGTGTTGTTTCTAGCAGGGGTATGTGCTATTTTCATGTAGTACCAGAACGTGATGGGGTCCTGACAAACGGTTAGCCAGAACTGGTTACACACAATTTTATAAAATATAATAAAATGTATTTTGTCTAATACCTTTCATAAAAGTTAATAGGAACTCTGGGGTGTCTTTTATGCTATATGCTAGCTCAGGGGCAATGTAAGGAAGTATTTTTCACAGAGAGGGTGGTGGATGCATGGAACAGCCTTCCTGAGGAGGTTGTGGGGTCTAAAACTGTGGGAGAATTCAAGAATGCATGGGACAGACATAAGGCAATTTTGTGGGAGGTAGGAAGAAATAGGCTGTTGGTTAAATAGGATCTGCAGCTTATCCTCTAGGTAGGAAATGGGCAGACTAGGTGGGCCAAGCGTCCTTATCTGCCATCAAAGTCTATGTTTCTATGTTACAAGACTCACAAGCATGAAATTTGGGCTTCACTTGGTCCTGGCTGTCCAAATCTCATGAGAGAGAGTCTCATATCATACGACAGACACTACAAAGGCCCTATTAATCTATTATAAATTACTCACGTTAGCTAGAATGATTCATAATGAGCGTCAAGTATTTTTTAATTTCAAAGTTAAATGAAATTGCCTTCCATCTGCCTGGGAAATGGAGCATTCCACTTCTAATATTTCTGCATGCATGGGCCACTCCAGGACAGGACCAAACAAGGCACATGCCCTGGTAAACATCTACTGTGCCCAAGCAGTGATACATAGCTTGCAACATAGTCTGGATTTAAAGTGCCCAGCATGCCCAGACAAACCTTCTCGCAGCCTGTCTCTGCCCTGTTCACCCTTACGTCCTTGGAGACACTACTACCTGCATGAGAGGCCACTGTGCGCAAGATAAGAGGCATAGTGAGTGACTCTGTGTGCTGACTGGCTAAAATCATGTGAGTGAGTTATAATACACACTGTATTTAAAAATGCTTTGCAGAGGAAAGAGTAATACAGGAAATACAATAGAAGAAATGTAGGAATACAATTTTGCAAAAACCCAACAAAACTATAAATAATAGTACATAATACATAGGACATTCTACATTAAAGCACACTTTGTAAAGTAAATTTGACTTCACCATTTGCAAGAATGGGGAGTCGGACTAGAGTGTGAGGTAAAGCTGAAAATACGCTGTCAGGTCCGACACCTTTAGCTGTTCCAGGGTCTGGAGCACGGAAAGAGAAGACGTGGCTGGAGAAAGTTTTAAAAGGATTTTTTTTTGTTGTTTAAAACCTTCAGGCCAAATACCGAATACCACAAGTAATGGGCTATTAAGTGAACTGTTCCTGGACATTAGAAGCCCACTATTCATGGTACTCAAGAAATATAATTCAGCCATTACATAGCCTTAGTGAGGATGGTTCCATAGCTAGCATGCCAATCATGGGGACCTCCAAGAGGAAATACCCTTGGGGTAGCAAAGCATCTTAACAAATCATTTGATCTTTGTCACTTCATAGGGTTACCAGATGTTCGGTTTTACTCGAACCGTCCTCTTTGAAGATGTGAAGTTTTGTATGGGCAGATTTTTAATGAGTGCTGTTTTGTCCTGGTTTGGGGCTTGGCACTCTGATTTGCACTGAACTAGTTGTCTGCTGAGTGACTGAGTGATCACTTGATCAAATGTTATTTTTATACAGGATCGTATTGCTGGGTTAGAACCCCATTTTCAACAATGTCCTGTGGTCCATGGCGGCGGGACCACTTGCAGTTTAGCTGCTTGCTTGGCAACAGACAACAACTAGTACAGTATGATCAGACTGCCAAGAAAGCCCAAAAGCCTTGGGTGTGAACAAAACAAAAAACTGAAGAATGAATGCATGCTTATCCTGTCATGAGTGGTCCAGCTCTGTGCATGACCATAGCAGTGAGTTTTCACCTGTGCGTGGATTTATGCAGCAGCAGTAGTGAGTGCAGAACACAGTGTAAGTCTACTCTGTCTTCTCAACTCTGGTACTGAGATTAACTTGACTGACAGTAACCCGTGCGACCCGTCCCTCCAACCCTGAGTTGAACTTCTTTGTTGTATCTGCCAGCTGTCAGCAGCACTAGACTTTCTGTTTCAGAGTGGACATTTACTCCAGCAGTCACCATCAAATCTTTGAAACCAGGCGGTTGTCCTGATCCAAAGACTCCAAGGTGCCGACCCAGAATAGACCACTGCCTGTGACTAACAGTCACTGCAGCCTCGAGTCGAAATCCACCTGGACTGAGGAGGTGTTGTGGAACACAACAATCTACTACCAACCAGCCCAGCAGCCAATTTATTTTGATAAGTAAGTAAGTA
Source organism: Neoceratodus forsteri (assembly GCA_016271365.2). NCBI lineage: Eukaryota > Metazoa > Chordata > Ceratodontiformes > Ceratodontidae > Neoceratodus > Neoceratodus forsteri. The sequence goes on along the minus strand of CM057456.1, from coordinate 746,546,418 downwards.
GAAAGTAGTTGATTTGGTCGCAATCCACAGCATGCTCACACTGCTTGGCCCAAATAAACGTAACCATCACTGGTATTTCAACTACACTGCCAGCATGGCAGCTGTGACCTTTTCAGTAAGACAGTCTCAGAAAGAATTAGGCACATCCACTGGGCTTCAGGAAAGACCCACAATATAATCAAACAGTCCCTTTTAGTAGACACAGTCTCTTTCCTCACTCTGGGAGGTAGATACTGGAGCTTAAAGCAATTCTCCCAACAAAAGCAGGCAATTTTGTATTGCAGTAAATTCACTTTTCTCTTAAGCTTCTCACAAGCTGAATCACGAGCAAACAGTTCCTTTTAGCAAGCATGGCTTCTGCAGCTCAAGCAGAACATCAACCGCATCAGGCATTGCTGGTGAATTTCCTTTCTCTAGGAGACTCCCCAGACGACCCTTGCAGAACTGGAGCATCAAATGGTCATCTCTTCAAAACATCATCATCCACGGTCATTCAATCAAACAGACATCCAACCTATCTTGGAGATGAATTAACGTAGGGTGCAGACTGACATTGAGGCACGTCTTGGAACTAGTGGTGTCTTTGCCCCAAGCAGGTCTCCATCTTATTTGCATTTCAAAGCAGGTTATTACTTACTCAGAAGTCTTCATGCAGCTCTCTCACAGCTGAAGTTACAGATTCTTGCAGCGCTATCACCGCTGAGGTGAAAAATCTTGCAGCTCTCTCACAACTGCAGGCAGGTTCCTTACAGCTCTCTCACAGCTGAAGTTGTAGTTCAGGGTTTTGTAAGCAGATTCTTCCCCAAATGTGAAAAGGCAACTGGTGACCCTGTGGTACAAGTAAATGGCAACCCCCAGGCTGGCCACTCCAAATCCTTGCTGCCACATTTCTTAGCAAAGGGCCAGAGCCCCCGCCCTGTGGAGGGCTTCTGCCACAGTGGACTCAGAACCAAAAGTCTCTGAGGTTTCGAGAGCTTCTGGCAGGTCCTGATTGGCTGAATCACTTGTCTGGCTGAAAATTAATATTCATCAGGGTCCTCGATGCCTAATTGGTTAGCTAAATGGATGCCAAACATTGTCCCTACTTTTTCCCCACACAAGGCTTCTGCACAGTCCCACAAGCCTTAGCAACAAATCCTGGTTTCTGATTGGGTGACAGAAGGTCTCAGGCTGCAAATATGGCTGATAACAAACACAGTCTTAAGGCAGTCCATAAAAGTCCCAACTTTAAATTTCTGGTGCAGCCAGAATAAACTGAATAAACTGTTTGTTTATTTCCTGCCCCCACAGTCTTGAAGCAGTCTTTGTGCCCTATAACAATAATGCAGTGCTTAACATTTGTAATACAGTCCCTTGCCTGTCACTGCTGCCGATACAGTCCCTAGGCAGCAGGCATGCTACTTCATCAATATTCAGTACCTCATTAATATTTATGAGGCTGGGTGCTAACACTATTAGGCGCCTTATTTAAAACATTATAAGGGCTATCTGGTACCTTCTTCAGGTCACTAGTCCCTGATTAGGTAAAGTTTGGGAACAGGACCACCGTGGGACTCTCGTTTTACCACAATCACAGTAGGAGAACAAAAGCGTACTACTGAGCATGCACGGACTGCCGGCTCGCACACCTGTGCAGCCATAGCTCATCGGTTCCACGAACTTGCTCCTCCTGCCTATTTTCAACTGCAAACCATGCAGGGGCCAGATGGAGGCTTAGGGACACAATGAGATTCAGGCCAGGAGGTGGCGCAGGACGGACGAACAGAGCATACGAGATGCAGATGTGGCAAACTAGGTAAGCCACCACGGGGGTTACATATACAGTTAACAGCTGTGCCTCCAAGATTCCAACTTGAGAGGGTGGAGCGGTGGGAGGCTGTGGCTGCTGTCTGCTGTGGCTGCTGTCTGCTGTGCAACTGCTGACTTGAAGGTACTAGGCTGCACTGCAATCCATCCACCACTCTTTCAATGAAGCAGAACTTCCTCACATCCCCTTAAATTTCCTCCTTCCAGCTTCATTGCATGGCCTCTTGTTCTGGTGCTCTTTCTCATTTGAAATAGACTCCCCTACTGTACCGTGTTCATCCATGTGAGGTACTTGTAGATGTCTATCATGTCCCCATCTCCCTCCTCTTTTGTAGGGTTAACATGTTGAGACCCTCAGACTCTCTTCATAGGGCTTTTGATGTAACCCTGGCACCATTTAGTTGCCCTCCTCTGGACTGCCTCAACCTATGTCCTATCTGAGTTGTGACCTGCAGAAGTGGACACAGTACTGCGAGTGGGGTCTCTAAGCAACCGATACAATGTTAACACCACCTCTCTCCCCTGCTGATGATACCTCTCCCTAGGCACCCCCAGCATCCCACAGGCCCTACCATGCCATGTCGCATTACCCTGCTGTGTTGAGATAATCAGATATAACCCAGAGATCTCTTTCCTGCTTAGTCACTGTCAGTACCTCCCCTCCATTTTATACTCAGCTCCTGGATTTCTATGCCGTAGGTGCATGCTTTTGTACTTTTGGCACTGAACCCCAGGTGCCATGCCCTTGATCACTCCTCAAGTTTTTAATGTCCCTACTCATTCTTTCCACCCCTTCAGGTATCCACCCTACTACAGATTCTGGTGTCATCTGCAAAAGGCATACCTTTCCTTTCAGTTCTTCTGCAATGTCACTAAGAAAACACTGAAGGGGACCAGTCCCAGTACTGAGTTCTCGGCATCCCACCAATCCCTCTCCCTCATTAGAGTGAGTGCCATTTACCCCCACCCTCTGTCACCTATCCATTAAGCAGTTCCCACCCCTAGTGAAGGAATGTTCCAGGTCTCACATGGGCAGCAATGTTTAACACCTCAGTCCTCTATCTCCACGAACAACAGAAGAAACCTGTGGGTGCAGCTCAACCAGAAAGCAAGCAGACCCTACCAAGCATCAAGGCAACCCTCCTGGTACCATCCACTGCAGCAACCAAAGGTCTCCTCAGAGCTGATCAATACCACATCACACCAACCCACCTAAACAGCAGTTGAGGCTAGAGGTAAACAAGGAAACATATTTGGTATGTTACAGTTCTTGGCAAGGATAATGCAATGATAATTTCCAATAAGCAGCTATGTCAGTGGAACTTAGCACCCATTCTAGCAGAACACTGTTCTGAAGTCTTGAAGCAATAAATGTTCCCAGTTTTTACAGCACCAAACATAAGCGCGTTTACATGACTGACTGTTAGCCATTCTCAGTGGTTCACAGCAGCCAGATTGGTGCTCCTGCCCATGTGTGAACCTTGCTGTTTTGGCAGTTTTCCATTGCGTGGCATTGCCGCCATGATCCCTCTTTCCATGGGTTTGTGGACTGGGTGTAGGTGGTTATCCTGTGCCATCTGAACAGGCAATCCACCGCATCACTTCAAGTTCCTACCAACCCAAGAGTGACGGAACAACACCCAAATCGCCAGAAGGAAAGGGCACCTAAAACACCAGTGCCATGTGAGCGTAGCTCTCTTAACATTTTATTTAAAAATTTGAAGCGATTAGAAAGTAGGCACTGCGGCAAGGCACAGTGTGAACAAGCTTTAGGAAGAACTTTAGCATTATGTGAGCAGCAGGAAAAGCATTGTTCTACATTTCTGGTGATAGATGATGACAGGCGTAAACAGAAAATAACAGTCTCACACTAAATGAGGTTGTCTCTTGTTGCAGTATCAGTCCTGGCAGACTCCAGCAGATAAAGTTCAAAATAATTGCAATCACAACTGTGATTAGCTCCTGCAGAGCAGGCACACGATAAGCTGGATGAATCACAATGGCCTCCGCCCGTCACTGAAGTGCAGAGGATCATGGGCAGCATGAAAGGAACTAGGCAGAGGACCTCCTCACAGCTCTGACAGAGATGGCTCTCCTCCCCAAAATGAAACTAAAATCTGATCTCACTGGTGCTACACTGAGCAGCAGATAAACAACACAATAGGCCCCTCCCTGCCACGCACCAGAACAAACACTATGGGAGCTCTCAAAACCTATCCCTGAGATGCCAATGGGTGACCTCACGAATTTTAGGAACTCATGAGAGTTCCAGGGTTCTGTGACATAAATCATAACAACATCACAAATAATATAATACTAACAGTCACTGACCTAGCTGAGGAAGAATATGCTAGTCTGAGTGGTCCTGAGATTTTGCTATAAAGACCTTTGAATCTACTGAACACTGTGCTGCTGTTGGAAAGAGGGAAGAACTGGGTTTCACAGTACCATTCACACACACTGGACCTCACAGCACTTTGTAATCCATGAAATAGCACCATGTCCTAACCACTAAGCCATGCAAAACATCATATTACCCACATAATAAGCTAAGAGATTACAATATGTACAATTTCAGAGGATATTGTTGAACAGTTTTGACACTTTTAAAATTATTCTTTTCTTGAACATTTTTAAAATGAAAACCACAACATTCTCACACATATTTATATTCTTTGAAAAAAAACTGCATTAATGCACCAGTTAGGGTAACTCAACACCACAAAAGTCAAATCTGGTGTTAGGGTTTCCCACCTACCCCTCCCCAAAGCAAAAAAAAATCATTAGGGTTTGGGTCTCCGAGTCTTGGTGAATCAGTGGTGGGATCTTCCTTGGGGTTGTCAGCCGTAACACACCCCATTCTGTGGGCAAACAACATCACACATGATCTCCTTTCTTCACGCAAATCCGGGGGTGACAACCCAGGGAAGACCCCACCACTGATCTGCAAGACTCACAGACCCCATATCCTAATGTTTTTTTCCTTTTGCTGCTTGGGGTGTGGTGAGGAAGGGGTGTGTTAGGATGGGAAATCCTAATGCCACATTTCCTATTTTGTGGAATTAAAGTAAATTTCCAATGTAAGGCAGCCACTCACACATATTGGTAGCTATGTTGAAAATCTGGGGTGAAAATATTTAAAATTACCAAAGTTATGAGCAAGCATAGTAAAATTTCAATGCATGTGTATAACTTTCCATTTTTACACATTTGACCCCAACTTTTCAACATAACCTTTTATAAACCCTACATCATGAACATGGGTGGTGAAAACATTCAAATCCCACCGAAGATGATTTCGCCAAGCGACTGCAAAATTGTCTTTCAGGACAGATTCGAGGTATTCCACTGCCACTGTTCATGAGTTTGGGTCCCAAAAGGCATGTTGAAAATTTGGTGTCAAAATATGCAAAATGGCTGAGTTATGCAACATTTTGAAAACCCTATTAAATACACTGAACTGCACTACGTTAGTTTCTCATATTGCATTCAGTGGGTTCCAGCAGCTAGATGTGACTTGATCAGAGAGTGATTCTTCACCTGTGATCTTTTCAGGTGATTGAGGGTGTGGTATACTGGAGGTGTGTGGCGTGGTGGCTGCTGAGTGGTAGGTGGGGAGAGTCTAACCAGCGAAAGATTGTTTTGCTTTTGCAGGTTTGCAAAAAAAAAAACACACGAGGGCCATTTCCTTTACTTCAGATTGGGCCAGCGATCGGAGGGTGGTGGGTGCCACTAGGCACCAGGAAAAGACAACAAAAATAACAGGGATGGTGACCAGCGGTGGGGGTGCCACTAGACACCAGGAAAGACTATTAAGCTATGGGGACAGCCATGGAGGATGGGGTGCCACTAGACACCAGGGAAAGATCATTAAACTAAGGGGACAGCGATTGGGGGAGTTGGGGTGCCACTAGACACAAGGGAAAGATTAATAAACTACCAGGATGGTGATCGGAGGTGGGGGTCCCACTAAATACCAGGAAAGATCAATAAACTATGGGGACAGTGATCAGAGGGTGGGGTGCCACTAGACATCAGTGAAAGATAAATTAATTATGGGAATGGTAATTGGAGGGGCCACTAGACACCAGGGTAGGATGAATTAATTGCAGGGAGGACAATTGGCGGGTGGGAGTGGCACTAAACACCAGGGCAACATTACACGATGCAGAGATGGAAATGGGGGCACCACTGGACACCAGGGAAACAGCCGCTCACTGTAGCCTGCAGCATGAGTTCCAGCTGCAGCTGCAGAAGTCAAGAAAGTCCACTGTTCTCACACAGAGAACGCTGGTAAGCGTCTCCTCTTGCTAAGCTGGGTACACACGATTTTGGGTGCACGAAAATGTATTTCTGAAAAGTTTTAAAAACGAACACCAGAATCTAGCTAAACAGGTCCCATTTAGCTAGGTTCAGGTGTTGCTGTTTTAAATACATCATTCCTTGTGCTTTCCATTTTGTAAGTTTAAAAGGGTCAAAAGAAGATGGTGGCCATCTTGAGTGTTTTTCCTCCACATAAGTAAATCAAACAAAAACGCCTTGATGTGTTTTTTACCTTTGTGATCAGTATTTTTCTGCACATGAATAGTAAAACATGGCGTGTTAGCACTTTCGAACAGCTCTTTTAACAACCTTTTTGACCAAACATGAACATTATCCTAAACATCATTATAATTTAAAAACTGTATACTATTTTTCACCAAATCATCCAAAGGCACACCCTTGGCACAGGCCTCATCATCCCTGAAAACTTCATACCCTCTAGGCTGTAGGTGAGAGCAAAAATACCCAATGTTAAATATAGGAAAAAGACTAGTTTTTTTTTCACTTTTTGACCCTCCGTATCTCAAAATGGTACATGATGCTGTCACACTATTGTTCACATCGTGAGACTCTGACAGCCTGACCGAGCATGCCAAATGTTGTGCTATTTCGTCAAATGATGGCAAAGTTATTAAGGTACAAAAATTGGGTTGAACATTGCAACCCTATAATTCACTATTGGAATAAAACCAAAAAATACTTAAGAGGTTATAGTATTACACTACTACTACCTTACTATCTAGCAATCTAAAAAATATATGGTTACAAGTCAAATCAGGTTCTTACAATGTCAAAAGGAGACCATATATCTTTAAATTAATTCAACTTACGTAACAGAGAATAACTAATGCATTAATTAAAAGCCAGTATACACCTATTTTGCCACCAGACCCCTAACAGCATATGGTCCTTGCCTTTCCATGTGGACAGAATGAAGTTTTTTAAACACACTGCCTGCAGCCAGAAAAATCCATGGGCAGGATTCACAAAGCTAGCGGGACCCAAGTCACTCCACAACTGCAGTTGCGAACTGAAATCGCCCGCAGCTGCGCTGGTAGCGATTAACAGCCGCGGCAGTTGCAGAAATACGGCTGCTACCACCAGCCGTAGCATCTTCAAAGCTGTCTGGCGGTCTCCCTGGTGACACCACCAGCAAGCAGCTGTAAATCGTGGAGCTGGTCGTAATCCGGCTCCACCTTTGATGAATATCCGCTGCTGCGGACTCTTGTGGCTCCACAAGTGGCCACCCTTAGACGCTGACATTTTGCCACAGCTATGGGAATTTCATGTTCTTTGTGAATCCTGCCCTATGTCTTCTGATAGCAGGACGTAAATGATAGCTTGAAATGTTACCTAAGATCCATATCTCTGGGTCTAAAGGAAGCTTTGACACTTTTAAACTGTGCATTGTTTAGATACTTTGATTACATAACCTGTAATGGGATTACTGCACTGATAAAATGGCTTGCTTGTAATGGGCATAAAAAGTAAATAAAACAACAGGGCAGGATTCACAAAGCTTTGCCGGGCACAAACCAGTTTGCCCATGGTAAATGGGGCTTTGTGAATAGCTGGTATTCACAAAGCTGAGTTTGCCCCATAAACTGGGTTTCGACTGGGCAAAATATTGATAAGGTCCACAATGCAAATGAGGGAGGGACCTGCATATCCCACAATCCCATTCACTAAGTATTGGACCCATGCAAGGGCCTTTCGAAGGCCCTTGCATGGAGGTAAATACCGCTAAAAAAACTGCACAACCAAAGTGGTTGGTGAAGGTACTGCCCCCCCCTCATCCTGGATTGCCCACTGAGAATAAAAAATGTCATGCTCCATAGTATAGTGTCCCACCCCAGTCCCTGATCACCCAATTACCCACCCAATATTAAAATACCATTTTCCATAGTATAGTGGTCTCGCCCCAGTCCCTGATCGCCTGGTTGCCCACCCATTATGAAAATAAAATGTTTCCATAGTGTAGTGGTCTCCTGGTCTGTGATCACCCGATTAATCAAATCAATCAATCAAAACTTTATTTAACCAGGCAGTTACATCACTGAGTAAGCTCATTTCAAGATGGTCCTGGAAACAAGGGACAAATCTGTTTACAGTAGACAACACTTCATAATACAGTAGACATCAATACAGGCTGTTACAGGATACAAGGTCAGTATTAGTTGTAGCAGAACATGTACGGCAAGTGCAGTACAGGCATTTTAAAGTGCAGCATATACAGGTTGTAGTTTGTAGAGTACGAGGGAGAAGAGGAAGGAAAGACATAGAGGAGGGCAATGAGAAGACCGGGTGTCAGACACATAGTGGGGAGGGAAAGGGCAGCCTACTGGAAGAAGGCCCCAGTGAAGATAATTGAGGAGAGTGGGGAGGTATTTGGGGGTGGGGTTGCCCTAAAAGGGATGCTGGCTGACAGGGGAATAAGAAGGCCAGGGATATCAAGTTAGGGACTCAGTTCAGTGAGGTAATGTTTTACCTAAAGTAGTCACATGCCGTTTTCAGACATCTGTAGAGCAGCCATCTGAATGTATAGCGACTAGGCAGCAGGGAGATTTTAAGTGATTTTTGCATGCTATTCCAGGCGCTGGTAAAAAGTAGCTAATGGCAGTTGAACCAAGATGTGTCCTTGACCGTGGTAGCTTAAGGAGGACAAGGCGGAGTTCCTTAGTCCGTAGGCACCTTTTGAGCGCTCAAACAGGTCACAGATATAGGGTGGTAGTTTGTTAGACAAAGCCGAATAGCCGCATGAAGGCACTTATTTGCCTCCTCATGGAAGGGACGGTCAGTCTAATGCTTGGTACAACGAGCAGTGATGAGTCTGCAAGGGCAAGTCAAGAACAAATCTCAATGTTGCGATGACAGAGTGTATCAAGCTTTGGAGGCGCATACTGGGGGCAATGGTTGTATAGGAAGTCGGTGTAGTCACTCAGGGAAGAAAGATTGTTTGAACCAGCCGCTAATGCGGTAGAAAATACCGAGGCACTGCCTTAGCTTTTTGTTAACTCATTTAGATGCTTCAAGGTGAGTCTGTTATCCAACCAGGCTCCCAGATATTAAAATTTATTCACTAGCTCTAGTGGTTCACTGAGGAGGGTGATAATCTGTGGGTACCAAGTATCCCGTATTGTGGGCTGGAGAGATAATCATGGTTTTGTTTTTGGCATTTAACAAGAGCTTCAGATTCAGCAGGTTGTACTGGAGGATGATCAAATCCTGCTGTAGCTCCTTGTATGCAAAGTCCAAGGAGGGATTGGTTGTGTAAAAGACTGTGTCATCTGCAAAGAGGTGAAAGTTTCCTGCAATCAGGCCAGAGTCGATGCAGTTGATGTAAAGGGCGAAGAGGATAGGTCCCAAAATGGAACCTTGCGGTACATCTCGGGCAGTAATGTTAGTGGGGAGAATTCACCTTGAGCTTTAATTTGCTGTTTACAATTTGTGAGGTATCAGCAGAATCACTTTACTGCAGCAGAGATTAGAGACGATGCTACTCAGGATATCAAGAAGTATGGAATGATCAACAATATCAAATGCTTTGTTGAGGTCAAGGAAGAGTGCATAGATGTGCTGTTTACTATCCAGGGCTTTTAGCCAGTCATTTGACACTTTGGCAAGAGCCGACAAGGTACTGTGCTTAGGTCTGAAACCCGATCGGACTGGATTGAGGATGTTTTCATTATCCAGTACTCTCTTAATTGAGAGTTAACAATTTTTCAAGTAGCTTGGATAAAACAGGAAGCAACAAGATCGGCCTACAGTTATTCAAGTCAGTGGGTCTCCTGACTTGAATAGAGATAATATCTGTGGTTTTCCAACTAGGCAACAATTCCCTTGGAATAATGAACTATTAAATAGATGGGCAATTGGAGCTGTCAGATAATAAAAGCCTGCTTTTAGGAAGAAGGGTTCTAGCCAATCAGCACCAGCGCTTTTTGGTGTCCAACGAGAGGAGAGGTCGTACACCCTGTTTAAAGGAGACTGGCTGGAAGTTGAATTGAGGCTGACGATACAGGGGCTGTGGTAAGGCTAGTAACTATGCTGGCGGTACTTGTGGTGCTCAGTTTACTAACAGGCGATGTATCGATTACCCACCCGTTATGAAAATAAAATGGTTTCTGTAGTTTAGTGGAAGGAAGGACATAATGCAACTCATTTATTTTCTCTAGTTACTTGCTATGGGACTGCATGTCCTGCAAACCAATCAAATTTGGTTGTAGGGGTGTGTGATTACCTCCTGTTTGGTTTGGGATCAAAGTCATTTGTCATTCAGTCAAAAATAGGCAAAGAAATAGAAAAGGCTTTGAGAATCCATTTTGCCCTCACCAACTGTCTAGACATCACCCCATGACCAGCTTAACCCCTCCCACCTTGGTGGTTTCTTAACCCACCCTCTCTGGTCCCCTACACTATAAATGGAAACAATCATGAACACAACCACAAACCTAAGTGTGTGACAGACCCCTATTAGAAGATTTTCCTTTACATTGAAGCCTTAAGCTACTTACATATGGATGATCCTGCTGTCCTCTAATCCTGACATTTTAGATATACTGTAGCACCATTCCATATGCACCCCAGAAACTCCTGAGGCCAGTGTCAACGACAATGTCTCACTACTGAGGTCACCAGCATTAAATCTGCTTGGATCAGGGTCAGCTCACTGGGGAATTTCTGTTGATCTGTCTGAGGTCTTTGATTTGATCGATCACAGTCTCATGTGTTCCAAACTGCAGGGCATGGGCCTGTCCAGCATGTTGTCACCTGGTTTAGGTACTACCTGTCAAGCCAACAACAAGTGGTCAAGTTCAATGGCTCCATCTCTGAGTCAGCCTCTGTTAAACTTGGGGTCCCCAGGGCTCGATTCTTGGGCCTATTCTCATTGTTTATAAACAGCCTCCCTATTTTATCACTAAGTGTAGTGTCACACTGTTTGCTGATGACCTGCTTCTCCTCCACAGTTCTAAGAACATAAATCTCATCAACTCCCACCTTACAGAGGACTTCCATAAACTGAAAGCCTGGTTTATCAAAAACAAGATAGTTATGAATGCTAAAAGACTCAGACTATGCTTCTTGGATCCTCTTCAAAATTGACTTCTCCTCCATATCCACAGTGTTTGTAGGACTGTAAGGCCAAGCTTATTTGCAGGGTAACTGCCTTACACCCGCTGCCCATCTAGCCCTTGCCAATGGTGTCTACTCCCCCCACACCTTTCCTCAACTATGGGCTCATATCCTTCTCTAGTTCCTTCAAGTCACTGCTTACCAAGTGGGAGACCACCTACAATAACATTTGCAGACTTGGTCTTTTGCTAAACAGAGCAACACATCACTGCAGCCTCTACAGCTCCTTAGGCTGGCTATCTGCCATAAATAGTCATCACTTTGTTCTAGGCTGTTTCATAGACAAAATAATTAGGGCTGGCACCCCCACCTCCACTGCAGCCCTGCTCAAGTCCTCCCACTTGTCCTACCCTAAGATCCAACAAAAATCCCTTATCATTGTCCCAAAAACATCCACCCACATGGGGACCAGGCCTTGGTGTTACTGCATCCAAACTCTGGAACTCTCTGCTGACTGAAGTCCATAGCACCTCCTCAATTTAAAAGCATCTATGTAGGTTCACCTGAAGGCCAACTCGAGTTGTACCTCCACATGACCTTCCAGGACATCCCTGCCCTTAGGCTATTTGGCCCTGCCATCAGCAGGTCTAAACTAAACCAGACCCTGGGCATTTCCCATCGCTAGGTAAAATGTGGTAGGAGACTATGCATCTCTCTTGCTTTCTCAGTTCTTGTCTCTGCATTCAAGTTGACCTGTAGCTCAGTAGTTCTTTTGGTCTGCTCATGAATGTTTCATGAACCACTGTACCTTATATCTGTGTTTTGTCTGTTTGCTCCACAACATGCTTTGCTGTATTTGTATACAGTACGGTCCTTACTGTACTGTATCTTTGCTTATCACTGTTGTACTGACTGTCTTGTACCCTCCCGGTCGTACTTGATAATAGGCACAACTGTGGCTAATGTACTCACCTGGTCAATAAAAGCTAATGAATAATGGAGATTCAATCATTCCTAATGCACATTCTGTCTTTTAGTGTTTTGATCAATCAGCAGCAGGTCACGCTATGCTCCCAAGGTTAAGTACAGGTCTTTACTTAGCCTCTGGAGTACATTGGTACTGGCAATTAATAGATCAGTGTGCTAAAATGCTGAACGTAACATTGGCAGCAAGGAATATCCATGACCAATGTCAGCCATGGGGATTCTGGGACGTGCCTGAAGCTGCACTATGTCCTTTTGTTTTTGCCAATAAAACTTCTATTGAATTTGATAGCATAGCACACAAACCATACATACAAGTCTGAATGTCAGTTATGAATTAATTGTCTTTAATACACAGTCCACAGGGCTATATAGAGTGGCACTAGTTCTAAAATGTCAGGACTGGGACACGTAGGATCAATCACAGAATCTGTCAGCAGAAAAAGGTCCATTTGCCCACCATGTCTGCCCATTCCTGCCACGCTAATGTAGGACTGAGACTGAGAACCTGTATGCTGCTGGAGGCTGATGCTCTGCCGGTTGGGGAGTAGCCGACAGAAGCAGGACTACTAAGCGCAAGTTTAAGTTAAAACAGGAGGAAAGCCGATGGGGTGGCATTCAGACTGGAACCGGAGTCAAGAAGCGTGCCGGAAGGCCGCAAGGAAGCCCTCGCGACTGCCAGAGAGAAGTTTTGTGGGAAATAAATGGGAGCGGGAGTACTGGTTACATTGACCAGAAACTGGACTGCCTATAGCCAAGTGGCTATTGGGGGTGTTTTGGGAAGTCCGCATAAGTGCTGAACCCAGTGGATTTTATCGTGGTCCAGCTTTAGAATTGCTCCATAGCAGAAGGAAGAGAGAGGAGCTTGAAGGTTTACAGTGATTATGGGCTTGTGGTTTGTCCATGGAGGAAGCTAGAAGGAATCTATAGAAGTCACAGGAGTTCAGAGATAAAATATTTGTTTCTACAATCTCTTTAAGTTTCAGTAGGTGTTTTTACCCTGTTTTTATCTTTCTCCATGTTAGAGTGTAAAAATAAGTATTTATTTAAACCCTAGCAACTGACTGTGTTTCTATGTAGAATTCCCTGTTGATCTGAAGGGTTTTGATGTTGTGGGATTCAATAGTCCTTATAGGTTTATTACTTGGTAACAACAACAATTTTAAAAAGAAAAAGCAAAACTAGGAAAAAATAAACTTTTAGGACTCGTGCCTTTTGGTCACATGACAGCAGACTCCACCGCTTAAAGCGCATGTGTGCGTTCTGGGCTATACGAAATGCCATTTTCAGAGTGGAGAGCACCAGAGACGGTTGGAGCGAGCTGCAAAGACACATTATACCATTTGGGCCATTCTTTGGGAGATTCAGAGATAGTTAGACTCATTTGGTAAGTACTAAAGGACCAGAGCTATTTCTTTTTAAGAAAAGGAAAATAGTTTAAGTGCATTTTAATTCTGGGGACTTATTATTTTTCTCCTTGTATAGTTGCCCATATACATCAGAGGATACCGTCTGCATAAGAGACACAAACAGCGACAGGGAAAGCATCGTTGAAGTGCTAGAGGACTAACTGGAAGAGTTTTTAAAGTGGAAGAGTCTTTAAAGCTGAATTAAGTAGGTTCAAGTTAATGCTTTGCTTGTACTGCTTTTTCACATTTCTGTAGCCAAATAGCTTAGCAATTTAGTAATAAAGTTCAGCAGTGGAATTTTTAACATAGTAATATATTTAGTTTATTTTATTAGTGGTGTGTGCATTTGCAAAGAAGAGAAGTCCATATTTTGGAGCCAGACTGGTGAAGGATTTTATGCCTGAAATTTCACCCTCGTGGAGTCATCCAATGTAGTTGGCTCTCTGACTATTGGGATTATATCATCTGAAACAGATTGATATATTGTAGTTCATGATTTAGAACTTTTCTGTCTTTCTGTCCTGTGTTTATAAACATTTTTCATAACATTTATAAGTTATTAAATTGTTAGATATTTCCTTGAGTATTTTGGACAGGTTTAGTTTCTACACTTAAAAGAAAATGGTACAGACAAGATTGACACAAAAGAAATTGGGAGCAAACCCCAAAACATATGTAAATAAAAGTAAAATTAAAAAGCCAAGGACAATAAAGTAATTGAGAAATCAGATGCTAACAAGGAGTTAATTGATAAAAAATTACCAGCTACATCTTGGCACCTGGTAGGCAACTTAATTTAGTGGGAAGAAAGGAGATATTGACATACAAAAGTTTCTCTGTTCCTCTCCTATACAGGAGAGGAAATAAGGAGTTTACAGAAAGCAGCAGAAGAACACCCACTTATGAAAACTATAAAAGTCCTAGGAGAGGGATAGGGTCCAATTCAAGGGGAAAAGGAAAATTATGGTGATAAAATGCCTCAGAAGGAACCTAGAGGGATTAACCCTGAAGACAAAGAATTAATGGGAGAAATTAGTTCTGCACAGAGTAGTGGCAGAAGGGTGCTAATGGATAAATCCAATCAATGCCCCAGTGCCTCTTTCTTGGGGAATTTGAGGCATTTTAACTCCATATATTCTGAGACCAAGGTTGGATCCTCCACCTAGGCAGCCTCAGATATATCACATATAATAATCGATTAAGAATGTGGCACGTGGAGAGCTGGTTCTGATCACAATATATTTTTTCTACAATATAAAATATGGAGGGTAGTGTCTGTCAGGAGAAACTACTGTCTTGTAAAATTGACACATCACCCCGGTACAAGTTCAAAGGGCAGGACATAGGTTAAACTACAGATATCTGAGGTGCAATTACCTTGTCAATTTGCTTTGAAGCCAGGAACTAAAATATCCATTTATGACGTCCTCAGGAAATCCTTTGATTTGCACTCAGGCGCATGATGAAAAGGGCATATGCATGTGTTTTGGGTGTCTTCCAAGGAAGCCAGCTAATTACATCAAATAGACTTTGATGTCTGTGTGAAGCAGGTCCCGACTAAATTGGAAGTCCAATATACATCTGTTTGGGGTATTGTCAAAGGAAGCCAGCTAATTACATCAAAGAGACTTGATGTCTGGTGAAGCAGATCACAGTCTGGTTTGGGGAGTCACATGAAGAGAGGAGATTCACTGATGTCACCTATTTTTTTTAAATATCTTATTAGGACATCCTGTGTTATAAAATAAATTTTAATACACCAAGGCAGCGTTAGGTGACCTCAGAAAGAAGGCCGGCTCAAGAGTGCTTTTAAGTATACTGAGCAGATCTTAGAGACTGACATAGATATTCATTTCTGATTGAGAAAGAGGAACAGCAACGCACCGAAAGCTTAAGAAAGTAAGGATACATTAGATGAGACCAGTCTGAGTGTATGGGTTGTAGGAATTTGCACTTTTAAACCTATTTTGTTTTTAAGATTGTAAGTGTTGGGATATCTTGTTCTGTATTTACTGTCTTCCTATTTTTTCTATTTTAAAGTAAAGATATATATTTTAAAAACAGAAACTGCCTGGTGTGCCTTGAAACTTCTTTTACATAAGTGAAGCTGAGATGGTTACAGTTGACACTGTGCATGAGCTTATTGTAGTACCAAGCTGGGAAATGGGTAAGAGTTCTCTAGGTCTTGCATAGAGTTCTAAGGGCTCATTTTGTACTACCTGGTTAGGTGCCTGTAGGCAAAGATATCTGGCCCCTGAAGACAGAACTATCTACACCTGACAACTGGGTACACTAACAAGAGGTTATCAGTTTGCATCCCTCCAGAACTTGGTACAAAGGTGACTCAAACCCACAAAACAGACAAGAGGGTTACCTTGTTCTGTTAACTGTTCACAATTCTACACTCAGAGGTTGGGCACTTTGGGAGTAGAGGGCTGACCTGCTGAGTGGGGTTGTGACAAAGAAGACTATGGGACAGTAGGTGAAGTACCGAGCCAGCTCAGAATAATGAGGGCTTAAAAGAATTGTTAGGGAAATCAGAGATGGTGTACTGCTAAATAATGAGTTACTTGTAAATTTTACTTCTCTAACAGGTGCATGCCTCAGGGAGAAAATTACCCTAGACGCCACAAAAGGAGGAACAACTGGGATTAGACTAGTAGAGGAAAGATCTCAAAACAATTTAACAAGTAACAAAGGAAATAGGGGAGAAGGAAAAAGGGAGACTGAACAGCTGGTGGAGATTAAAGAAAATAAGGTGAAAATAAAGTGGAGTCCAATAAGAAAGGTGGAGTGGAGTTAGTAGAGATAAAAAGATTACTGAAAGAAATACAGAAAACCCTAGTTTAAAGTTGAATTATATGGAGGAGTCGTTGGAACAGAGGAAGATAGAAGTCCTAGGAAAACTAAGAAAGATGACATTAAGGATAGATGTGGTAGTAGAAAGAATAAAGGAGAAAATAAAGGGCCACCTAAGAAGAAAGTTGAAATTTCATGGAAAAAGGACTATGGCAATACTAAAGAAGATCGTATAGAAATAGGCGAAATTTTGCCATGTATTTTTAAAAAGGAATCCCAAAGAACTGTGATGAAAACACTATGACATTAAAACTTTGTGTCTATAATATATGCAAGGATTATGGGTAAGACATTTGCCTGGAATGATATTGGATACACATATAGATACCATCCTTAAAGGAAAGAGGATGGATCTATCTAGTATTAAAGAATAAAAATATCAGCCAGACCATCCTAAGACAAAGAGAGCTGTTTAAGGAAATTGGGGTGAAAGCAGAGACAACAATATTAGCAGAGAGTATGGCTAGAATGGTTTCAGAAAGAGCAAGGATGAAAAGGATAGAATTAGTGGAAAAGTAAGAGATATACAGAAGAACGGGAAAGTACAAAAGAAAATCTCCCAGTACATGAAACCTGTAGAACAAGAACATTCTTTGCTCCCAGACAACACTGGGGAAGACGAAGAAACATATACAGAAAATAGAGGAAGAAAGAAAAGGGGCAGAGAATAAATAATAGTTATGTTTTGAATCTTCAGATATCTCTGGTTCACTTTTAGTTACAAATACAAATGCAGGTGTAACCCCTAGGTGGCGCTATCCCAAGGGCTACTACCCTGCCTGCTTGACTAGTAGCAGGTTAAGGGCCTGAGTTCTGAAACGGGTGCCTCCACCTGGAGGTCAGGGTTAGTAGTGGTCAAGCTAACCTGGGCACAGCCCTCCAGGACACTGTAACCCCCTATTTCCCCTCTAGTGGCCTGAACACTGTACAATAATCACTTTCACAATACCCTGGTACACCACACAAGTACCCACACTGTTTGCACTTACCACTAGGGCTGGTTCCTCTGGCTTGACCCTGGGAACCCTGTAAAACAAGGTTATACATAGCAAATAGCAACAGTACAGTACTTTGAGCACAAACTGGAACCACAGTCAGATTACATGCAGAAAAAGTTAGATCTGATTTATTCAGGGACTTGAACAAGAAAGGAGCAAAATCAGGTTAATTAGCTTAAAGGTTATATCAATCAAGCAGTTATGCATGCGTTTTGAGTCCCCACACAGTCACACCTCTGGGTACCCAGGTGGAGAAGAGATGGGCTAGCCAGGACTGTTGCCCAGGGTTGCGGCTGGTTGATGGAAAACGCACATGCACAGTACACAATATTTGTAATCTGGAAACAGAGGGCTCAGTTCATAAAGGAAACAAAACAACAAGACAACAGTGACACACTCAAATTAAGCTGTTGTTGCAGGAGTTACCCTGGTATTTACTCACAATACCCAAGACTGGACACAGGCTGGACGAAAATCGAGACTGCAGGTGGTTGATCTGGAATGCTAGGAGAAGCAGGGCCCACACGAGTCGCAGAGGCATCATTCCTGTTCAAGCATGGAGCAGGGGCTGATCCCCAGGCAGGTCTCTCATCAATGGCTTCTCTGTGCAGTAGGTAGTCTGGCTGGGCCAGTCTGGCAAGGCCCCAGACCGCATGGAGACAAATTCGGATGCAGTCCGTTTTGGCTGGATACAGCTTCCAGCAAGCAGAATACAGTTCACACAGTGGGAACTAACTCACAACCCAATAGCAGCTCATAGCACATTTTACATGCAGGAATTCTACTGTACCAGGCAAAGCGCTCCCGTCACAATGCAAAGTCTCTGCACACTGGGAGCTTAGGGGTAGCTGGAACTCCTGACAGGCCGATCGCATTCAGCAAAATCTTCGGTCTTCTTCAGGTTGAGCCTGGCCCACTTCAGTAGCTTACTTTAGTCACACAAACTTGGATTTAGTCCAAAATAATTCTCTTCTCTCCTGCTCAGGAGCAGCAGGCAAACATTGGGCCAAACTCTCAGCCTTTTTACAGTTCTCCCATGCGAATCCACCCAGGATTGCTGCCCAAAATACACTGGAGCTCTTCTCACTTCACTTCCAGCTCAGAACTAACTGAAACTTGCAAGTAGCCGGGACTTCCACAAGATCCAAAAGGTTTGGTTGGCTGATTTGGCTGTCAGTCAAAGCAAGAGCTCCCCTTCAATTGCAAAAAGGCGCAAAAGTTCAAAACTACAGTTCCTACAGATTTTGACTTCAGACAGCTCCTGTAGTCCGGCTACATTTTAGGTCCCACTCAGAACTGATTGTGCCAATTTGCAGTCCAGGACCAAGATAGTGGAGACAAAACAAAACAGTCCTTGCTACAAAGAAAGCAGGTTAGATAAACTACATTATCATTATCACTCTAAATGATTTTCAGCAAATAGTTACATCTTTCAACAGAGCTCCCTCTCAGATTGCTTAGGCTGTAATCAGGCAGCTCTTAAAGAGACGGTACACAGAGGCTATACAGGCTCTGGTAATTATTTAAACTGCTAAAATGCAGGACACCAGCCTGGCAGTGAGCATTTAGGCAAGCTCAAGGAAGACTTTTTGGGAAACCCCATTTGTAGTGGGGTTACACAGGAAACTCTGTAGATCTTGAGTTAAATCTGGAAGATAGTTCTGTTTTGTTCTGGATGAAACCTGGGATGAAAGTTGACAGCTAACTGATGTAAAGGAGGTAATATTTCAGAATGCTGCGATCCTTGCTGGGATATAGCAGGTTTAAATGGGAAACTGAAAGATATTGGGGCATTAAAATTTTAGAGACCTGGGGACAGATATTCAAAACCTTGCCGGGGCTAAAGTAACACTGCCCAGTGGGCAAACTTAGCCCAGAGCACAAAGCAAGCTATATTCAAAAGGAATAGTCGGGCAAACAGCTTCTAAATATAGCATGGGAATGAGGCCGGGCAACTGGGCCGGAGTGCACGGCAAACTTAGCCCTGGAATAAAACAGCTCTGAATATAGCAACCAGGAAGTGCAAACCACAACAACAATACACTGCACAGTGACATGAACGTAGGTAGAGGTGAACTACGTGGCCAATGTGTGACCAGCAAATGTGTGGATCCAGTATAGCTGCAGGCAGCAGCGCATGTGAAAGTGCAGTGTTCAAAACTGTACAATATTCCCGAACTGTGCGCAGCGCTAACACGTTTGCACACAGGTTTAGGCAGGGCTAAACCATTAGCCCAGTGCAAACACGCTTGCCCGGTGCTAAACTTTGCCATATCTAAAAGTGAAATGCAAATGAGCCTACTTAGGTAGTCTCTGGGCAAACATCCAGATTAGCACCTCATTATGCCCTGATTTGCATGCAGTTTGCCCAGCGTTACTGCAGGGTCCCACAGCTCTATCTGTAAGTCAGTCTAGAAGTACAGGGCTGGCCAGGTCCGACCGCAGCTCCACCTGTAGATTAGTCTGGCACGCATGATGATAGCTGTAGGCTACATGTAAACAGTACATCATAGCATAGCATATTGTACCCTAGGGAACAACACAGCATAGGCACTATATCCAGTGACAGGCCCAACATGTAGGTGTTTACTGACAGTGGACATTACTGTTATGCTGTTGTGTGCACATCTGGCATGGGATGCTCACAGTGATATATACATGTCCGGCTTTGTGTGCTGTGGCAGTTGTACAGCTGATGCGGTATGTGGCCAGGGGGATATGTTATCAGAAAGGCACACTGGTATTGGGGTATTCCCAATACTGGCCCATGTGCACTGTGTGAGATGTGTCCCAGCCTTGTGGCCACACCTGGTCTGTGGCACAGTCTGGCCACCCGCACCTCTCCTCTCAACATCCTCCTTGCCCACAGTGCTGCATGTGTGTGCTGGCATCTGTTGGTGTCCACAGAAGAGTGGTCCACAGGTGTGTGCTGTATGGCCACACTGCCATGCTGTCCACTGGCGGCAGAGTCACCACTTACTGCCTGGCATGGCTGTGACTGGGGCAGATGATGGCATCATTGTGATGCCATCAGTGAGCAGCATGTTTCTCTATGTCTGGCTTTGTCTATGTGTCATATTTATTTGTTTGGGTAGCGCAAAGCCATGCAAAAGCCGTACAAAGCTGATTGCCCATGGTGAAGACTACCTTCTCCTGGGCGGTAATGTACCACGCTAGTGTTGCGTTAAGTTACAAAACCACTCTGCACAGTGCTAGTCGCTGAATATAGCATTGCACCAGTATTCATGTACACACACCCTCAGTTTGCCCTTGCATACATTATGATTTTGCCCAGCACTAATGCAGTTTGCGTGCACTATTTGACCTTTTGAATATAGCAAACCCTGCTAATCCTACGCTAAACCTAGCAAACGGTTTTTGCCTGGTGCAAAGTTTTCAATATCTGGCCCCTGTTCCATTATATTGGTCCAAGAAACATGGATGGTGGAAATGGATAGTAATTAAAAGGTTATCAAGGGTGGTGTATTCCAGCAAAAAGAGGAAAAAGGTATGGGAGAGCCTCAGGAGGGATAGCAACGTTCATGAAATTAGGACCTGATATGTCTGCAAAATATATTTGGAGTGATGAAAAGCATTATATTTTTGCAATAGAAGTTCTTGTAAGTGTAATATAAGATGCATAGTGGTAAATGTGTACTTTTACCAGATACTAAGGACTCTCGAATAAAGAATGTCCTTGAGTGTTTTCGGACATAATCCAAAATATCCAGAGAAAATTATAATTATTGGGGAGATTGTAATGTTAAAATAGGAGAAAGAGCTGAAGACAGTTCTCAGAATTGGGACCTGGATGACATGCTTGGAATTCTGTTAAGGGTATCGGTGGACAAAAAGTAAATAAACAAAGGCAAATTTTGCTAGAGATTATGAATAAATTGAATTTAAGAGTTGTTAATGGAAGAAGTAATGGGGTAGAGTTGAAATTGTACTTATGAATATACAAAGGGAAGTAGTGTATTGTACTATATTTTGGTAGATACATATTCATTTCAAAATATAGAAATTTTGAGGTAATTAACAACTGGGACAGTGACCATCATCCATTAAAACTTAAGCTTAACCAAGTAATGGGGCTTTTGGTGAAAATAAACAGCAAAGGTTGAATGCAGACAAAGAGATGCAGATTAGAGAATCAAAATGAATAAATGGTCAGAATTAAACCCAGTTCTAATGAAAAATGTTCTGAGGTTTAAAAACATCACTAAACTTAAAGAGCAAGTAATGGCGAACTTAAAGGCTCAATTAACCCAGGAGGGTATGGGTGTGTCTCAGAAGAAATTTACAAACAATATCAAAATGTGGAACAAGAAATTATTTGTGAAATTAAAAAGATCCTCAAGGGAAAAGCAGCAAAATATTATAGAGAGGCAAAGTGGTATGATAAAGAATGTTTTGATAAAAGGAGAACAATTAGGAAAATAGGAAGGAGAATAAGAAAATACAATAACATAGAAGATAGGAACGTAATACAACATCTTAAAGTAGAATATACGTATTTGCTTATAAAGAAGAAAAAGATTTTAATAGTCAACAGTGGAGTTGTCTTCAGAGGGCGAGTAAACTGAAAGATAATGCTACTTTTGGCAGTTAGTATCATTTGGAGTGGATGAGGAAGGTATAATGTGTTAGGTGTAATCCCAGGGGCAGCGGAAGAATATTTTGAGACTCTTCAATAAAGTATATGGTAAAGATATGGACGAAGAAATTATTTGAGGTAAAGATCATGGAGGGTTTCTACAAATTTCAAAATAAGAGGTGGTTGGTGCAATCCTTGCTCAGAAAAAACAAGGCAGCAGGGACAGACAAGGTGAGCGCAGAAGTCTATCAGGTAGACCCAGAATGGTGGGCTGAGTTATTGTTGGGGTGTTTCAAAATATTGTTAAATATAAAAAGATCCAGGAATTGGAATACTGGTGTAATAGTCCTCTACATAAGAAGGGCTCAGTGAATTTACCAGAGAATTATACACCCATTTCTCTCTTGAACATTAGTCTCAAGATATTCTCTAGTATAATTCTAGATAGAGTACAGAACTGGACAGAAGACAAGAAAGTAATATCTAAATTTGTATGGTTTTCAGAAAGGGAAATCTACAGTAGATCAAATGTTAATTTTACAATATATCTTAGATAATATACTCAAATAAAGACTGGCAAGATATACGTAGCCTTTATTGACATCAACTGACATTTGATTCTGTGCATGGGGAGATCTTATGGCAAATTTTGGAAAATAAAGGAATGGAAGCACAACTATTGGAAATTATTAAAATCTTAAATGAAGATAGTAAAGTAGTCATTAGAAATGGTAAAGATGGTATTTTGACAAAAGTATAGACATTAAAATGGGGTTAAACAGGGCTGTTTACTTGACCCAACATTGTTTAATCTGTATACTGATTCAATAATGGAGGAATTAGAGAGTATTGAGAGTTTTCCCACCGAGAATAAATGGAATTCCAATAAAAATTATATTATATGCAGAAGATGCGGTGTTACTTCTCAAATCCCTCTAGGATTAAAAGGAGCAATGCAAACAACTTCAAGTGTAGTAGAGAAATGAGGTATGGAGCTAAATTTGGAGAAAACAAAGATAATGGAATTTGACAGAAAAGGGAAAGGAAGATCATCCTGGTTAATAAATGGGTCTAGAACAGAGGTAGTGGATGAATTCCAACATGTGGGGTGATTTTAGTAAAGACAGTAAGAGGAATAAGCAGGTTAAAGGGTGAAAGATAATAACTAAAACACTTAATGGCACTGCACATTCTGCCCAAGTTATGGCAAAAGATTCTTACTTAAAATAATATCTTGTTCTACGGCAAAAGTACACTTGCAATTAATATAAGGGCTGAACTAGTGGGTTTGTGTTGTAAATTTAATGATGTTGAAGTGATACAAAATCAGTATGAAAAAGTTTTGGGGTTTCCCGATATACGCAAATGCCATGGTTAGGGTTGAGACTGGTATAGTATCCCTGTATGTAACTATTGTGAAAAATGTATTGTATATTGGAAAAGATTGATTTGCTCCAGAGGACAGCCTGCTGTTTAATTGCTGGATAGAAATAACTCAAAGGCATGAGCAGTCACTATTAACTTGGTGGGGGTACTCAGTGAGGTGCTGAATAAGTATGGGCTTGAGTGTAATGCAGTTTTGAGCTTGGCAACTAATCCTATCAGATTTGCACAAGAAGTAATTGAAAGAGCTTTGGATATTACAAAACAAAAGATCTAGAAAATATAGGATCAGCGTGGAATACTGAAAATCTGAAAAATATTAAAACTTTGAAGTAGAAAGATATTTAATATCATATGAAAATAAAAAGTATAGGAAAGTTCTGACATTATTAAGAATGGGTTTGTATACCTAATGGGGAAATTTAAAATATTATGGAAGTACTGCTCAAGCTTGTATTGTGTGTACAAATGCAAAAATGAGTTTGTCTCACCTAATTTTAGATTGTCCAGAGCTCCAGAAAGAAAGAAGTGTTACTATTGGGAATGTGTTTTGAAACCAAGAGGGTATCACGAAAGAAGAGCAGTTGAATTTTATAAGTAATACAAAAACATGAAACTAAGATTTCTGCACTATCTAGTTTTTCTTATTTAACTGCTAAGTGGACGTAAATGTAGCTATAATGGAATAGGTGTTCTAAAAGTGACGATTACAGGAGGTTGTATAATGGAGAGATAGATGTTATTATGTTATTCGCTTATATGTATGCACTGGTCTCTAGATGTATGTGTTGTAGTGGAAATAAGTGATTTTATTATAGTACATGTAATGAATGTTTATTTTATACATGTTTGCAAATACATTTGAACCTTGAACCTAATGTTGAATGAGAGAGCCCTTGAGGTTCGCCAGGTTCCCTTCCCCCCCCACCATTTATAGCGCAGTTTTTGCAAGCCCTTGGATCTGTCCCACCTCATTGAATCCCCAATGATTTGCCACAGACCACTACTTCGGCAGATTATTACGCCCATCACCCTCTTCACAAAGATTACTTCCTGGTATCTCTCTTAAATTTATACCCCCATGAACTTCATAGAGCTGCTCCTGGTATTTGTGTACCCATTCAGTCTGAACAACTCCTCTTTTTCACTTTATTTACCCTGTAGAGGTATTTGTAGTTTTCAATTATGTCCCTCTCCTTTCTCTCCTCAAGTGCCCACATGTTCAGATCTGCAATCTTTCTTCATAAGTCTTTTCTTGTTCTTCCTAGATCATCATGGTTATCCTCCTCTGCCCTGCTGCCACCCTGACCATGTTCTTTAGATGCAGATCCCAGAACTGCACCAGTACCCCAAGTGAGACTGAATCAGTGACCTATACAATGGTTGCATCTCCTCCTTCTTCTGCTGGCGGTCCCCACTCCTATGCACCACAACATCCTATTTGCCGTACTCCACCACCCTATTGCATTAATAATAATAATTATTAATAACATGTTTTAAAAGCGCCTTTTAAGATTTTCAAGGCACAATACAAACATAATGATCAGGAAGGGATGAAAGCTAGATTCGGAAGAGAGAGGTTTTAATTTATTCTTTTAAATTTTAAACCTGATTTATCCTTTGTATTCACTATTGCTTTCCCACCCATTGTATGTAACCTCCCGGTCGTGCCTGAAAATAGGCAGCATTGCTGTCTAGTGCAGCTACCCGTCAACAAAACTAAATAAATAAAATAAATAGTTCTGGATCATTGCAGGCTCAGATTTCCAGAGGCAATCCATTCCAAAGGCATGGGCCACAGGTCAAAAAGGCATGACTGCTAAAAGCTGTCAGTCTGGTGGTCAAAACATTATAGAGAGTCGTCAGAAGAACAAAACTGACGATTTTGAAGATGGTGATAAAACAGTTCTGATAGATACAAGGTGGAAGTCCAATTTGGCATTTAAATACAAGCAAAATGTTTTATTGTAGTCAACTCTGTATTCAACTGGAAGCCAGTGAAGTTTGGTAAGGAGTGAAGGCATGATCAAACTTCCTAGAGCCAGTGAGGACTGGCGCTGCAGCATTTTGACAATCTCAAGTGATGCTGTGCTCGTGTTGGGAGACCATACATGAGGAAGCTGCAGTAGACCAAACAGAAGAAGACAGAACAACAGACCAAGGTAACAGCAATCTCAGAGCTTAGGTAGGAATGGATCTGAACGACTTTAAGTAGGTGGTTAAAAGCAGAGCTGACTAAGCTACTAACACTGGATTCTAGGTGGAGAGTTTTATCAAAAGAGCTCTGAGGTGGCAGACTGCTGTGGTTGGATGAATGGACAGAAGTGGAGCCATGGTGCAAACCTAGGTCAGATAAGGTTGACATTTTGTGATCTTTGCTCTCATATTACATACAAAATTTCAGTATTGTTAACATTTAAACAGATAGCTATTATCCATGACCGGATGTTAGCGAGGCACAGAGACATCTAAGTTAGAGCAGCTTACAAGGAATTTGTAAGTGGGGCCTAGATCAGGGTGTCATCAGTGTAGCTGTGGTAGGACAGGCCGTGAGCTCGGATAATGTCTGCCAGGGGTGCCATACACAGCACAAAGATGAGGGTCCCTAAGTTGGAGCCTTGCAGAACACCAGTTGCCACTGGTTTATGTGAAGAAGTGGAAGAGTTAAAACTGACAGTTTCAGCTTTGAACAAGGTTATAAGCAGAGCCTGCTCAGAACTGTGTTGGTAATGCCAAAGATGGATTTCAGATGAGTGAGCGATGTTTAATGACTGAAGGAGCTGAAGTCAGAAGAAAAGTCTACCAGCAACAGAATAGCTGGAATTCCTTTACTGACAGAATGTTGTCTGTCACTCATAAAAGAACTATTTCAGTGCTGTGCACTTTGACAACCAGCACTGTGCTGATGTTTTCAGACTGTCTGAAACTATTACTCCCAAGTCCCTTTTCTCTGTAATACTGTCCACTACTACCTCATCCATTCTATACTCAGGGTTAGCATTTTTATCCCATGGGTGCATTCCATTACACTTCTTGGCATTACATTTTACCACTTTTCCAAACTATCCAGGTCCACCTTCACAAATTTAACACCCTCCATCACTATACACCCAACCACAGATCTTAGTATCATCTGCAAAAGACATCTTCTGCTCTGAATCCCTACCCCATGTCGCAAATAATGTAAAGATATTAAAGAGGACCGGATGCAAAACTGTCCCTGTGGCACATCACTAGTAAACCCATGATCACCGAGAACTCTCCATTAACTACCACTCACTGGGTCCTGTCACTTAACCAATTTAGTTCCCTACCCTGATGTTCTATATCTTCTTAACCAACCATCAGTGCAGGACAGAACTGAAGACTTTACTGAAATCAAAATGCAGTATTTCCACTGCCGTCCTTGTCCATTGCCTTAGCCACCCAACTGAATAACCTGATCAGGCTTGTCTGACACAATCCCCACCCCATGAACCTATGCTGACTTCTGTCCTGCAGTCCACTTGCCTCTAGGAAATTTACAATCCTTTCCCTTATTACGGTCTCTCAGCAGCTTACCCACAATAGAAGTAAGGCTGACAGGTCTGTAGTTCTCCAGACCAACCTCACTCCCACTTTTCAGCAGGAAACTATATCTGTTGCCCTCCAGTCCCTGGTGAGTTATTAAATATCTCATCTAGTGGTTCTGCTAAGATCTGCCCCATCTATTACAGCACCTAGTGATGTAGCTTGTCTGGGTCTGTGGGCTTACCCAATTTTGGGACACTCAGGCACTCTATTACCCTTTAACTAGAGTGGATTCCCATCATAGAAACATTGACAATGACTGCAGAAAAGACCAAATATCCATCTAGTCTGCCCAGAGTTCCCTATCTGGGACCTAATGTCCATACAGGCTTTAATACTTCCTGGTCCCCCCAACCCAGCTCCCTTCCTACTGCTACCAACCTGAGCAACCACTAAATCCTTCACTCTGCCCCAGCCATACCTGAAACCATTTATGGTCTTGCACCACCACCTCCGCTGGCAGATTGTTGCATAGCTCTATCGCCCTTTCTGTAAACCAAACTTCAACACATCCTGCTTAAACCTTCCCCAACAAATTTCCACTTATATCCTTGAGTTTTTGACTTTGTATTCCTGCTAAATGGTTCTCTGGAGTTCACCTTGTTTTATTCCCTTTATGAACTTGAAGGTCTCTATCATGATAATCTCCCTCTCCTCCTGGTCTCCAGTGTTTAGATGCTCACTGCCTTGAGGCGCTGTTAGTAAGATCTGCCCTGTTGACCCTCAATCAACTTGGTCACCCTGTGTTGCACTGTCTCCAACCTGTCCCTGTCCTCTCTCAGGTGAAAATTCCAGAACTAAGCACAGCATTCCAAGTGCAGCCTCACTTGTAACTACAGTATATAGAGGTAGTAGTACTGTACCTCCTTCTTCCTGCTGTCAGTATCCCTTATGATACACCCCAGCATCCTATTAGCCTTACTATAGGCCTTGTTATACAGACTCAATTGTTTGAGGAGTCACTTGATGACTCCCAGTTCTCTTCCTCTGCCGGAGTGCTTAGTAACCTCTCCATCCAGTACCTCCCCCTTTTTTGCCCCTAGGTGCATTATCATGCATTTTTGGAGTTGAATTTCAGCTGTGAAATAGTAGGCCACCTCTCTAGCTTTTGTGCATCCGTCGGTATCTCCCTTATCCTTTGTCACTATCTGCCCTACTGCACAGCTTTGTGTCATTGTGAAGAGACACAATTTGCCCCAGATGCCCTCTCCAATGTCACTGATAAGCATATTAAAGAGGACAGGACCCAGAACAGATCCCTGTGGCACTTCATTGAAACCTTCTTCTCTGTTGATTTGACCCGTTTACCACCACACTCTGTGGTCTCTTCTTCAACCAGTTTCCTATTCACCTAACAATGTTACTAGTTGTGCCCAGGTCCTCCAGCTCCTTCAGCAATCTTCTGTTTGGTACCAAGTTGAAAGCTTTGCTGAAATCGGAAGTAGAGTAAATCACAGGTGACCCTTATCTACTACCTCGTTATCTAGTCAAAATAAAATTATCAGGTTCGCCTTACAAGACTTTCCTGCCATAAACATATGCTGTTTACTATCCTGTAGACTGTTGTTCTCTAGGTAGTCCACAAGGTCCTCTTTAATCAGTGACTCCAGCAGTTTACCCATTACAGAAATAAAGCCGACAGGTCTGTAATTCATGGTTGCTCCTTGTCCCACACTTGTGTAGTAGGACTATGTCTGATACCCTCCAGTCCTTTGGAAAAATCCTGTCTGAATTACCTATAACTAGCCCTACTATGGGTTCAGCCAGTTCTGCAGCCAATTCCCTGAGTACCCTCCTTGGGTGCAGCCTATCTGGCTCTGGGGCTTTATCTACTTTTAGGGCTTCAAACCCTTTCTGGATGCTTTCTCTGGTAAATGCTGGCTGCCTCATTTCAGGAATGCTCCTGACAGCTGCCTTGGATGCCAGTTTCAGACAGGGGCTCAAGGAATCATTAAAGCAGCAGTGCAACGAAATGGGTTAACATTTGACCCCACCTTTATTTCTTCTAACTGATGCCAAATCTCTTTCAGTTTTTTGGTGGTAAAATTTTCAGTTTTTTATCATCATCATTTAAGAATTGTACGAAAGTTTTAAAATAATTATTTCTCAAGAAAAAGATGTCCACCTCATTTTGCATATAAATAATATTGAGGACCGAAGAGGGTAGAGTCCAGAAAAAATGCAAATGTACAGTACACAGCATAGGAAGCATCCAGAAACCCAAATCAACAGTTCTGACAATATTTTTCATAACCATAGCAGAAAATTAGTTTTTGGAATAACTTTTTCATTGCACTGCTGCTTTAATGATGGCTGCTTTTAGTTCATCTTACTGTACTACCCTCCCCTTGTAGCCTAACAATAGCCCCTCCTTGTTTCCTGTTTTCCTTACTATGTCAGAAAAATGTTTGCCCTTACCGTCAGTCTCCTCTGCAACATGCGGCTCCGTGTCTGCCTTTGCCTCCTGAACGTCCTCTTTACTTCCCTATTTTTATTTGGTACTCTACCCATTCCTTCTTCCCTGCTTTTCCTTGCACCTGCAAAAAGCCTTTTTCTTGTCCCTTACTGCTTCTCTGAACCTTTCTGGGAACCATACTGGTCTCATCTACCTGTTTTGTTTTGTAACAATTCTTGTGCATGACTTTGTTGCCTTGAGAATGATCCTTGAGTGCCCCCATCTTTCACCTACACCTCTGATGCTGTCCACTCTGGTCAATGTGTCTTGGACTAGCTCCCTCATCCAGCTGAAGTCTGCTCTTCTGAAATATACGACTTAGTGTTTGACAGGGGTGTTCTGGTCCCATCGACCCAGCCCCTCCCAGATAGTTGTGCAGGGATCCAGTGTGAACACCAAGCAGAATATAAGTTGCTTAAAGAGCAGCTGACACTTCAAAGAAAACTTTGAAAAACATAATATTTAGGTACAACTTAGCTTGCATTCCATATGTATTCAACAGATTTCTCCTCCCATTACTTTTTACTGAGACACTTGCATGGAAACATGCTCTATATCCCTAGAGTTCACCTGCCTCTTTGCTTACTCCTGCTTCTTGTCATAGTTCTCCATTGTAATATCATAATCTGTTGCCATGGGAGTAACTGTGATGTCACAAGTACAGCGTTATGATCTCAGGTAGGAGAAAGTAATAGGAATAGATGAACTCTTCAGGACAAACATCCCATTTTCATGCAAATGGCCTCAGTAATAAATAATGGGGATGAGAATACAGAACTAATGTGAAATACAAGCTGAACGGAGTCTAAATAATATGTTTTGTTAAAGCAGTCTTAATGGTGTCAGCTGCTCTTTAAGGCTGCAAAGTAAAGAAAAATTCTATCAGACCTACCATAAGTAATGTTTTTTGTTTTAAATCGAAAAACCCTCATAATCAGAAGCTGCCCCACACTTGCTGCTATGTTTATGACTGTTCCCTTTAAGAACAAACTGGCATACTGCCAGCACTTCTCCTCACCCAACACCACCTTTGAAAATGTCTGAACCCAACCCCAGCCCCCTAATTATCTGGGGTAAGTGCTCACTATTTTTAATTACACCCCATCATATCCAACCCATTTTGGGGTGGTACAAATGTGGGTTTATCTATTAACAGACACTTGGCACATCTTTCTGGCTTGCAAAATGTTCCTTCTCTGAATACTATCTTTACATTACATCCCCACTCCTCAAACCAATCCCCTGGCATCTGCACTCCTGTGGATCAAAGGCCCAGGCTCTGCAAGTCTTCACCATCTTCCCAATCGCTCACAGGGCAGCAATATTACAATGACAGTACAGCGGTCCCTCCTTGCAGTGCACCCAGATACTGTGTTAAAGCTGTCAGCTGACAGCTTCGGTGCAGGGTTAAGAGCTAGTGTTTCTGGTGTCGATCAGATGCTGGGCAGGCGACAGTAGTGGACCACATGTATCTACAGGATAGTATCAAGGGCAGGAGCTCCATGTCATTTTAGTTCTGTATTTGCTCGGGGCTTTTAACATGGCATGTCAGCCAAAGGCGTATTCTTTGTTTTGTAGACACTCCATGTACTTGGTGCCCTCTAGGTGTGGATGCTGCAGTACAAGGACTGTGCTAAAGAGGCCTCCCATGATGTGAAGAGAAGCATCGCCATTCAAACAAGTACCTGTCCCCACTGACAGGGAACCCATGTAAATGAAATGTTCCAAATACATTTAAAAAATGAATACATAAAAAATAATTTGTGTCTACTACAACTTCTATCTCTAGAGGGCAGCAAGAACATGACATTTGCACTTTCCGTGAGTGCTGCATATAAAATAGAAACTGGCCCCTTTGCTTGTTCTGTATTGCCAGTAAAGAAGCTCAACTTTTGGGCTGGTCTCAAACATTCTGTCTACTGAAGTAGCTCTTTTCAGGACATGGTTCATTAAGACTGGTCAGCAGTGAACCCACAGGTACCCTTAGAATTTATCCTAGACAAACGGCTATGAAAAAGTTTTTACACACACACACACTGAATTATTACTTCCATAAGACATATTTCCACTTTTTAGCCTTTTTGCCCCATTGCCTCTGCAGTAAGTATGGCATATGTTTGGCACTGCTGACAGAAAATGTCTTATCTTTACTCCTTTGGAAACAAATTACATTCACTTAAATATACTGAATTTCCTATCGGGATGTTTTCATTATTCGTTCCAATGCTTGTTAATCTGTCACTTTATTATGAAGATGACAATTCAGGTTCGTGCTGTGACTGACAAAATAAATTACACATGACTATAAACAATATGGTACCTGGGGTCTTCACTGCATAGCTGGTTATTTAATAATTCAGACAGCAGTGCAGAGATGAAAACATTAGTCACAAATATAAATGAGTTGACTATACGATTCTGAAACTGTCTCATGATGCTTATGTAATCTCTCCTAAAAGGGGCTTGCCTTTAGCTCTCTCGAAACACTGCCGTGCCTTCCCTGCACTACTCTTTCACCCCAGTCCCAGTCCAGACTGCAACTACATGTCCTGGGGCTGGACTGGACACACTGGACACTGGCATTTGTTCTGAGGGCTTGTTCAGTATCCTTCTTACCTCTCTTCGCTCAACCAGCTCCTAGACCACCTTCAGGGTCAGGGAGCCAACAGCAAAGAGGTTGGTCAGTTTCAAGTAGCTGAGCTCTCAAAGTTGCACAAATTGCAAAAGAACTAAATCAGTACATCGTGTCCCTGTGAAACTGACATCAAATTGGAGACTAGTTAAGCTCTGCAAAAACAACTAAATTACTACATCCTGTCCCTGAAAGTGACATCTATCTGGAGTGCAGCTCTGCATAACAGCTCTGAACTGCAAGCTGGCTCAGGACCTGTATGCATGCTTTACCCTGGAACCGACATACATGGAGAGCCAGGGGTTTAGTGTAATGCATAATGCATGACACGGTAGCCACTGATATTTAATCTCTAGATTTCTGCACAAGAGAGTCATGTGCAAATACAGCAGATTTGTCTGAAACAAAACCTCTGATGAAAGGAGAGCATTTGTGAATAGTTATTACTTGCTATTCCTGTTTAACTAAAAAGTAAAACAGACTCGAGCCCCTAGAAAGGGGACTGATGCAGCTAGAGTGCCAAGCCTGGGCTCTAGCACTGAATTAGATCAGGGGTTGCCTTGAAAGCTGCTCTGCATCTGGGAAGGTGGTCGCCGCTGCCTTCTACTGCTGTTAGGATTTTCTCCTGACAGGAGATGGAAGCAGCAGGTCCCCAGTAACTGCCAGCCTGTTGAGTTGCGTGAAGGCAAGTCCCATTGTGGACTGAAGAGGATCATCGTTGTCCAGAGAATCATGGCCTGCACCCCTCACCACCAGAAGTCGTTGGACCCACCACACCTGTAACCAGCTTACAGAAAGAGCTCCATCATCCAAAGTCATCATAGCCCATACCCTCTTCACTATAGGAGCACACTGGGTCAGCGTACCTGTATCCAACCTACAGAAAAGACCATCTAGTCATCTAGTGCAGCGACTGTGGAGGATTTAACAGGCCCTAAAAATGGAGCTGTGGCATCAAGCTTTTGGAGACCGATTTAAACCTTATTAGAGTTGGATTACTTGTTTTATACTATTTATGATGGTGTGAATTTTAATAGTTATTTTAAATGATTGTTAGGTGCCTTGATTGCTGAAAGGCGCCATATAAATAAAGATTTATTATTATTATTGTCATCTGCCTAAGCAGGAGAGACATCCCACGGAAACAGCACCAGCCTGTCATTTAAAGGTTGTGAGTACTGTATCCGGTTTTACCCTAGAACTTACCATTCCTATTATTTAGCAGTTTAGCCAGCTAGCTAGATACTTTCTGGGCATTCCTGTGTGACTTTAGAATCAAGCCCAACAACAACAGATTACAGTCGTGAGCAACTGTTTTACTGTCCATCCAACTGTGTAATTTGCCTGCCAACAGATGTAGCCAACAATCAATTTACATGGTACTGCACAAAGGTACATGTGTCACAGGCCTGCCACTACGCATCTGTGTGCATACTCAAACTGTAACTGGCAGCTCCCAGAGGGCTGTGGGTTAACTGATGCACCAGTTGGAGGAGAGGTGCTGAGACACACCTTACATTTGGCTAATGCAAACTACTGTCTTTGTTTATTTTTACCTTTGCTTCCCTTGCCCCCTACCTACATAGATACATAGACAGTGTCGGCAGATAAGGCCTGTGGCCCACCCAGTCTGCCATTTGAGCTTGTAAGTTCAGTTTGTTTTCCTAGAAGTCTGTTGCCCCTTACCTCTGACCTCCAGAATTCCTTTATGTCTAACCCATGCATTCTTAAATCCGTTGATTGTTTCAGCCTTGTTACAACCTTGTTCTACAACCCCAAATAAACCTACTGGTTACATATTTGTAACTGCTGACATGTTTTCCATTACTGCCTTGCTGTTCATCCGCATACTTAGAGTGATAAGTGGGAGGGATTTGTTCTCTGTCACAGAGGGTAGGGGTTGTATTTATTTCCTGGGGAAGCACCCTGGCAGCCCTCTGTCATAAAGATCCCCATATGTGGAAGCACCATGCCACTTTCCTAACCCATTTCCAACTACAAAGCCAGGCATCATTCACCCAATGGCATAACAGACATTGCCCTTTACCATCTCCAGGCTTTTTAAGCACCGTCATGGGAGGGGATGGGATGGTTACACTTCTTTATACAGTAACAGCTCTGACTAAGACCTGTATAGAGGTCAGAGTGCTGGTATGTTGGTCCATTATTGTCCCTGTTAACTTTACTGTAGGTTACTGCAACAAATTACTAAAATGCAGTAAGAATGGAAAACAACTTTTGTTCGAGTTATCTATTTCGAAGCCAGGAGTTCACTGCCAGTGCACTGTATTGTTTTTTGGTTCCTAGGGAACATCCATGTCTGTTAGCACTGGAGGCATGCACAATTTTTTATGCACAATTATTTTCCTTATATAGTAGTTAAAGTCATCCCCCACACACACGCACAAGAAGAGATGGAAAATAGATGTCGCCATCACTGTGAACTGGAACCTCATTTCTAAAGTCTTGGTTATAATTGACATTTGAAAAGTAAAAGTTACCTCCTATGAACTACTAAACAAATCTCAGCATCCTGCTAAAATGTTTTGTTTCTGGACAATGAGCAATTGCAACTCCTGTTTTGTATGACCACGGTAACATTGTTGTTCAGCTTTGCTCTGAACTGTCACAGCCCACCAGCAGAGAACAGAAACTAACCAATTTTGTTTGAAAGGATATTTGAGGCAAACTCCAGTTTGCTGTCTTGCAATCACTTTCAAACAACTTGGGGACAAAGAACAAAACAACAACTGGCACTTAGAAAGGTACATCATTAACATGCAGAATTGTATTATAATTGCTGGTGAGCCCGTTTATTGACTGGACTGACATCACTTTCCCATGCTGTAATAGACAGCTAGTTAGTATGGAATGGAGCTCAGTTATTATCGCATGGGTGTCAGCCAGTCAAACTGAAAGTGAAAGCCTGTCGTCTCGTGGTCACAAAACAAAATGCCACAGAAAAGAGAAATGGCTGTTTTTGGGGGATTATATTTTCTGCAGTTTTGCCCTGTTTTCCTTGTTTCGGGGAAGGGTCCAGTAAACGGGTATCATGCGTGGCATGGAGGCGCACTTGCATCCGTGATGCCGGCTCAACCGCTCCACCCTCCCATGGCTATCGCCGAGCTTCCTCAGGTCGGGCGCCACCATCCATCCTCCACTGGGTGGCGGCCAGTGGCTGGGAAGCCTCCAGTCCCTCCCAGGAGGAGAGCTGCCTTGCAGCGGCTGGATCTCGCTCCTCACCCCCCGACCAACAACAGGGCTCATTCTGAACCTAGGTCACTGGCGCAGTGTGAGGTGTGGCATCCAGCGCCTCAACTCTCAGCACTACCGGCCTGCCAAATGGCTGTCTTTTAAACATACACACAGAGCAGTAAACCGAAGAGCAATTATATAAAAAAAAGGGGGTTATGTTTTTTTAAACACACCCTTAGTGTGTAATACCATCACAACCACTCACTTCGCGCTCTTGGTTTATGTGGTATGACACCTTGGTATGTAAAAACTCATTATGTACAACACTCCATCAATTATTCCTCTGTATATCTATTGCTGCACTTGTGCTTTGGTTTGATAGTTCTATTTTTATTTTGCATTACACAGATGCTGCAGCTGTGTTGTTTTTAAACAAGGAGTATCTCTGCTGACAAACCTGAGCAACAGAAAGTGTATTTTGAATTTATTTGAAATTGTTTTTCTTTTCACTTACCCAGTAAAACAATCTTGTTTACAGATATGTTCGGAGAAAGAAAAGGGTAAATGGAGGGAGAGGAATACAGGTATACAGGTATAAAATAAAATTATAGCAGAAACAACAAGCATTTGTCAATGCCGAATGTTTTGCTTGCTGGCACTGGCATTGGTGTGTAGAAGTTACAGAGCTGCATAATAGGAATGGCAGCGAGTATTGAACTGAAGCCAACCCCACCACCACCCTGCAGAGAGTGGCAGGCATTGGGGTGTGCCTTTGGGTCGTCAGGTATAACGACCACGCCATTTCACCACACCCTACCCTGCAGACACTGACAAGTGTCACGGTGTGCCTGGGATCTTTGGCCCTTATGAGCACCCCATTCCATCAGTAAGCACGTGAGATGGGTGCGGTATAGGAGAATGGGGTGAAGTTTGGGTCCAAGAGGTCCGAGGCACACCTTGATGCCTCTCACTGGCTGCAGGGTGTGGGTGGAGGAAAGGTATGAGCATGACAGGCAAGAATCCCAAGTCACACTCCTGATGCCTGTCACTCACAGGGTGGGGTCTCAAGAGTCCGAGGCACACCTTGATGCCTCTCACTGGCTGCAGGGTGTGGATGAGGGTGGAATGGTATGAGCATGACAGGCAAGAATCCCAAGTCACACCCCTGATGCCTGTCATATTCTACAGGGTGGGCGTTATGGTGAAACCCTAACGCCTCAGGCATTCGTTAGTATTTTCCTCCAAATTTTCAACATGCTTTTTGTGACCCCACCTCATGAACAGTGGCAATATCAGTTTGTTAGCGAGAAACTGCTTTTGCATGGCGACTATGGCATTTGGCACCACAGGTGCAAAACATATTCAAACAGGATGTGAAAATGACAGCGGTACTGTTCATGGGGAGGTGTAAAAAAGGCAATGTTGAAAATCTGCTATGAAAATCTTAAAAACTAGTTGAAATCACAGTGTGCGTAGAAACTGTTACAACACACCACGTAGTCTAACTAGTTTGGGGAGATTTTTTACAGTAGATTGTTAAAACAGGCATTTTGGGACCTCGATCATGAACAGTGTCAGTGTGATTTTCTTTATCTGTCGAACAATGATTTCCCACAGCGACCACATCTCTGCACTTAAAGTGTGAAAACACATTTCGGCCATGTTGTGGAAAAGGACAGCTGTACTGTTCATAAGGAGGTGTGGAAAAATGCCACTGGTGAAAATCTGGACTGAAAATATTACAAATTCATGAACCTACAAGGGTGCATGGAAACTGCATAATACTCACTCGTAACACAGTCATTTTATGGAGTCTTGTCACCAAATTTTCAACATAGCCATTTTAAGACCTCTGCTCATGACCAGTGTCACTGTGATTTTCTTAATCTGTCCCAAACATTGTTTTCGCAAACCGACTGTACCATTGTGCGCTACATGTGCGGAAACACATTTTGGGCGAGATGTGAAAATGGTAGCTGCACTGATCATAAGGAAGTGCTGTAAAATGGCACTGTTGAAAATCTGGTGTCTAAATATTACAAATTCATGAAAGCTTGCCCGGCGTCTTTGAGGGCACTAGCATAGCGTAAACTCAAAGCTGATCATTTGGGGGGTACTTCCTGAAATTTTCAACATAGCCATTTTAACACCTCTGCTCAAGACCAGTGTCACTGTGATTTTCTTAATGTGTCCCGATTGATTTCTAAGACACCGACTGCGCCATTGTGCACTACATGGCGGAAACACGCTTTGGGTGAGATGTGAAAATGACAGCTGTACTGCTCATAAGGAGGTGTGGTAAAATGGCAATGTTGAAAATCTGGGTGAAAATATTGAAATTCGCAAACTTTCGGCGTGCGTTGGAACGCTGCGCGCAGCTAAGTAAAACAGTTTTAGGAATTTTTCACCAAATTTTCCATATAGCCATTTTAAGACCTCTGCTCATGAACAGTGTCACTGTGATTTTCTTAACATGTCCTGTGACATTGATTTCGTACACCGACTGCGCCATTGTGCGCCATATGGGCGGAAAACACATTTTGGGTGAGATGTGAAAATGACAGCTGTACTGCTCATAAGAAGGTGTGGTAAAATGGCAATGTTGAAAAATCTGGAGTGAAAATATTGAAAATTCGCGAACTTCTGACGTGCGTAGGAACTTCTAGCGTGCTAAAGTAAAACAGTCAATTTAGGAAATTTTCCACAAATTTTCAAAATAGGCTTTTTGAGAGCCCACCTTTTGAACACTGGCAGTGTCATTTCGTTAATCATTCGAAAGGTGTGATTTGACAGTGGCTGCGTAAATCACCCTTCGCCCAAGTAACGCCATGACAGTGCAAGAATTCGTGAGGGGAGGGGTCCCAAAATCTCATGTTGAAAATTTGGTGCAAAATTCCAAAAAATGCCTGAGACATGCAACAAAGTTGAAAAACCCTATCTATCCCATTATACAGCTTACTGGCATTTCCTCAGTTCACGATTGGCTTTGAAACATAGAAACATAGAATTTGACGGCAGATAAGGACCGCTTGGCCCACCCAGTCTGCCCATTTCTACCTACTGGATAAGCTGCAGATCCTAGTTAACCAGCAGCCTACTTCTTTCTACCCCACCCCCAGAATTGCCTTATGACTATCCCATGCATGCTTGAATTCCACCACTGATTTTGACTCCACAACCTCCTCCGAAGGCCATTCCATGCATCCACAACCTCTCTGTGAAAAATACTTCCTTAAATTACCTCTGAGTCCGCCCCCTCTATCTTCAAATTGTGCCCTCTTGTTCTTGCACACCTCTTTTTGAAAGATGCTACCCTCTTGGACTTTGTTGATTCCTTGAGGTACTTGAAAGTTTCTATCATGTCCCCTCTCCTCCTTTCCTCGAGGCTATACATATTAAGCTCCTTAAGTCTCTCTTCATATGTCCTCCGTGCAGACCCTGCACCATTTTAGTTGCTCCTCTGGACAGCTTCCATTCTGTCTATGTCTTTCGGAGATTGGGTCTCCAGAACTGCACACAGTACTCCAGATGGGGTCTCACCAGCTGTCTGTACAGAGGGATAATAACTTCCTGTTTTCTACTGGTGATGCCTCTCCTATGCATCCCAGTATCCCCAACCCTCCTTGCTGCCTTCTCACATTGCTTGCCCACCTTTAGGTCATCTGATATGACTACCCCAGGTCCCTTTCCATTTTGTTGTTGTTAGTATCTCACCCCCATTGTGTACTCTTCCCTGGGTTTTGTTTCCCAGGTGCATTACCTGCACTTCTTAGCATTGAATCTAAGCTGCCATACATTTGACCATTCCTCTAACCTTGCCAAGTCCCTTCTCATCCTTTCCACCCCACCTGTGCATCAACTCTGTTGCAGATCTTAGTGTCATCTGCAAAGAGACATACTTTTCCTTCCAGTCCTTCTGCAATGTAAGCTTATAAAGACATTGAAGAGGACTGGTCCTAATACTGAACCTCGTGCTGCCGCTAGTAACCCTCCTTTCTTCTGAGTGGACTCCATTTACTATTACTCTCTGTGTCCTATTCTCCAGCCACTTTTACCCAGGCTGTCATCTTGGGACCCACTCCCAGGCTGGCTAACTTATATATTAATCTTTTGTGTGGACTGTGTCAAATGCCTTGCTAAAGTCTAGGTAGGCCATGTCCACAGCCCCTCCCTGATCTACTACTTTGGTCACCCAGTCAAAGAAATCTAACAGATTCGTCTGGCATGACCTTCCGCTGTGAATCCATGCTGCCTAGGGTCTTGTGCCCCTCTGGCCTCTAGATACTCGACAATTCTTTCCTTTAGAAGTGATTCCATCATTTTCCCTATCACTGAGGTTAAACTAACAGGTCTATAGTTTCCTGCTTCTGCCTTGCTCCCACTGAAGAGTGCAGATGTAACGGTCCACTGAAGATTGTTGCGCGGACTCGGAGGTAAGTATGGGGTGAAGGGGCGTGTGGGGAGGCAGGCTGCGCAGTGGATGGGTGCGGGGTGAGCAGGGAGACTGCGAGGGAGCATTTTTTCTTTACAGGTTTAATTTTTTGGAAAAGAGGACGTGGGACGCTCACGCTGGGGTGAGCTCCCAGCATGGCAGAAGGCAGAGCTGGGAGTGCGTGGAGCCAACAGGGGTTGGGCACCCGTCGGTGACAGCATGGTGGGGGAGAGACAGTGGAGCCGACGGGGATTGGGAACCCCGTCGGCCATTACATCATTTTGCCACGCTGGGGTGGGCTCCCAGCGTGGCACCTGGATGCTTTGGGGGGGGAGCCGACGGGATTTCGCACCCCGCTGGCCATACAGTGTGGAGGGAGGCATGAGCACGCAGTGTGCGTGCATGCCGCCAGGTGTGTGTGTGTGGGGCTCTGCTCACTCAAGCAGAGCCTCCTTTCAACTGTATGTCACTGCATTTTTCAGCTGTCATAGACAGCTGGAGCAGTGATTACGCTCAGCACCCGCCTGCAAATACAACGACTGAATTGGAAGAGGCTGACACACCTCTGGAAAACTCGTGATGATGGCACTATGTTTCTTGCACATGCAAGCAAACATAAAAATAAGTAAGCATCAGAAAACTGAACTCAACACAGTTACATTTGTGCTACATGGAAAAAACCATCAGTTAAGTAGGTCAATGACAAGAGAAAATACAATGCTTAATTACATTGCTTAAATAATTACAAATGGCACCACTTCTTATTCTAGTGTAACCCCTGTGCCAGAAAGGGGTTACTAGTGAGATACCCTGCTGGCATTGGTAGGAGTGTTTTGCACTGCCAGGCCTGCTAGGAAGGCTTGTGAGCACGTGGGAAATTCAAGCGCTGTAGTAGGTTCGTGGGGTAGGGTAATGAAAGCATGCACGGTACTCAGAGATTTGTTCAACACACAAATTCTGTGTGACGTTTATTTTTAGAAATTACTATAGAGCAAATCATGCTATACAAAAATAAAACAAATCAATAATAAAGTAATCCTGTCTTAAACATCAGATTATAAACAGAAGAAAACAATACAGAAATAAATGAGTTCTCATCGAGCTCCAGAATCACTCCTCCAGTGATTCTGCCACGGTGTAGAATACTTAAACCGGTACAATTTTCTGCCAATTTATGTGCTCTCAGACCAACCTCTCAGGACACTCTCCCAGGATGATCTGACTAACCTTAGTTCCGTGGCAGTTTTATAGTGCAGTCCTCCTATGACACTAGTGTCAGCTGATCCCCTTTTCTAATACAGGGAATATTCTGGCTAGAACACACATATGGGGATCAGACGGACTGTATATACAGAGGGAAAACATATAATCATAAGGAGTGATTTCATTCTCCTTTTAACACTCACCCACTGAAACAGTAAAGGAAAACCTCGCAATTACTTGTAAACAAGAAAACTCCGCCTCTTTCAGCTGAGTGACAGCTGGGAGCTTCTCACATAACAGACACATTATGGGGCTGCTGGCCCTGAAGTACACTTTTTTCCAAGTAGGCTTAGCTCAGGTAAGAGTACTCTCTTCATAGAATACTAAAGGAAACACTCCTATATTTAGTTTCTGCACATTAGATATGCCTCTTTAGGGTATTTATATGCAAACTGCTTTAAAAAGACAAATCCACGTCTGTATTCAACACACCCGACTGCTGCAATTTCAGGTCGTGAAACAACTTTATTCGCTGCATTCATATTTCTGCAGGATACATACATTTATTACATATTATAAAACACAACAGTGCTCACAAAGACATCATCCTGTCTCTGACTAAGCATTATATTACATTCTTTAATGGAGCATAACATAGTAAACAAGAACACAAACCAACTCTGTGCAGATTATTTCTGCTAATCATTATTTATTTATTAATCTTTATGTCAGGCTGCTGTTCTAATATTTGTTCTCAAGGGCATATAGCAGGAGGAAAAGGAATACAAAGAGGGAATAGACAAGGAGAAGATGTACTATTATGGGTGGCCTACCTATAGTAGTAGAAAATGTATTTATTTATTTATTAGCTTTTGGTAACCTGGTAAGTGCGCTAGGCAACAGACCTGCCTATTTTCAGGCACGACCGGGAGAGCACAGGACACTGGTTACAATATGCAGAAATGCACAGACATAATATAGGTGTACAGGAGCAAAACAAGATATACATTGGGTAGCACAGTAATAGTTACATAAGGGTACATTTTAGGTATAGATCATAATAAGGATGTAAAATAAAGTAATTAGGGTAACCATAAGACAGCTGAGGACAGTAAAGACATCAAGGTTCATAGCCACCTAGACAAGCATATTGCATGGGAGAACATTAGTGTAGTACTCAGGGTCAGACCCACAGCCTGCAGTGGGACAAAGCAAATTAAGAGCATTTGCATTGGCCAGAGGCTAGGAGGTAGGTGAACAGCGAGTTTTGAATTCTCGATTGGAGGCTGAAGTTTTCACCATAAGGGGAGTGAGTTCCAGAATTTGGGAGCAAAATGGGCAAATGCCTGTTCACCCATTTTTGTCATGCAAGCTCTAGTGGAGCATGGGGACAGAGGAAGACCTGAGGGTACGGGTGTGTGAGGCAGGAGTCAGGAGGTTGGCAAGATAGACAGGGCCGAGAGGTCTAGACAGGGGAGTCGATAAAGCAGCCCAGGAGTAGGCTGAATATCCTTAGGTGACAGCCAATTTAAGCCAGCGTAAAGGAGACAATGATGGGTAAGGCATCGGGGCAGTTAAGGCGAATCTACAGATGTTGTTGTAGACAGTGTCCCATTTGTGGAGTTTAGCAGAGTTTGCAGCAAAGAGGAGGGCAGAGCATATTGCAGCTGGGGTAAGAGAATACCTCTCGCAACAGAGAGTCTAGCGGAAGGAGTGAGGGAGTGGCACCCACGATAAGCTCCGCCAATTTTAGCACTGACGCACGGCACACCATATTGACATGTTGAGACAGGTCAAGTGTGGGATCCAAAGTGACCCCAAGGTACTTGAAGGACTCAGTGTTTAAGATGAGGGCCATCAAGGCATTGAACCCGAGCCTGTTCGCAGGGGCAGACAGTTTCTTAGAGGATCCGAATAGCATAGCACAGGTTTTTCTAGGTTCAGGACTTGGTGGTTGCTAGAGCCAGGTCTGCAGGAATTGGAAGTCATTAGTGAGAGTGAGTTGATGGCAGCAACCGATTTTGACCCAGAGTGAGAACAAGGTCATCTGCATACATAAGAGCGCAGCTATGCGGGACATGGTGGGAATATCATTTAGGAAGAGGGAGAAGAGTAGAGGTCCAAGAGTGGATCCTGGGGAACTCCACGGAGATGTTTAGGGGAGGAAAGGGCTTGTGAAATGCTACTGCCTGAGTCCGATTGTCAAGATAGCTATGGAACCAGGAGAGGGTTTGGTCAGATGCTCCAATGGATTGGAGTTTCTTTAGCATGAGAGGATGGTGTACCATGTCGAAGGCTTTAGACAGGTTGATAAAGACGGCCCCACCGTAATAGGCCACGGTCCATATTATTTCTGATGTCATTTGTAAGTTG
The DNA here is from genome assembly GCA_016271365.2 of Neoceratodus forsteri. Classification (NCBI taxonomy): domain Eukaryota; kingdom Metazoa; phylum Chordata; order Ceratodontiformes; family Ceratodontidae; genus Neoceratodus; species Neoceratodus forsteri. Next base: position 746,503,126 of record CM057456.1, on the reverse strand, counting down.
TGTAAGTGCAGAGGTGGTACTGTGACCGGGCCGGAAACTATGTTGGCACGGGGTTTGAAGATTAAACATGTCAAGGTGAGAGCAAGCTGGCGGTGGACTATTTTTTCAAGCAGCTTACTGAGAGTGGGCAGAAGAGCTATAGGGCAGAGTTGGACATGAGTTTGACATTGCCCTTTTGTGTACAGGGATGGTTCTGGCAGTTTTCCAGGTGGATGAGACAGCAGATGTATGAATCGAGAGGTTAAAAAGCCAGGTGATAGGTCTGGTCAGCCAAGGTTTATACTGCTGAAGTATGCAAGGATGGATGCCCTCAGGCCCTTGACCCCAGCGTGCGGAAGGGAGTTAAGTAGCTTGCGAACTTCAAGGTATGTGGTTGGAGCCAGAACGAAAGGGGAGGTGGGAGGGGGAGGGAGGAGAAGAGGGACAGTCAGGTTGTGGGCTAGTTAGAGAAGCGACTGGTGGAGAAAAAAAAAGGGCATTGAAGGCATTGGCAATGGTGTCATGGTTGGTGCAGTGAACACCTAGAATGTTCATGTCAGCTGGTTCTGTTGCTTATCGTGCGAGAATGTCCTTAATTTTGGACCAGTACCTGCGCTGGATTTGTAGAGGATGTTATTAGTAGGTTCCTATAGTAGGTGCTTTTGGCAATACGAATTTGTCTTTTGCAGTTGTTACGTAATGCACTAGAGTCTTCAAAGTCTGCACGGAGGTGGAGATCTTCCACCTGGACCAAAAGTTTGTCCCTAGATTTGAGAAGTTGAAGCAGGGGCGGTTAGCCATACTTGGTTACTTTCCTGCCATCCTACGGGTGGTGACCGGATGTGAAGGTTTTGAAGAGAGAGGAGGACGGAGTTGAAATATTCTGTGGCTATGTTAATGTCCTCTGTTTGGTAGAGGGGACCAGTCAACCTGGTTAAGGTCAGTTAAGAAGTCCTCATGACTTAGGCGGAGAGATTAGGAAGGTTACAGTTTTAGCAGGGAGGGAGGAATGACAGTGTTCCAGACACAGTAGATGGGACAGTGGTCACTAATTGTGTCAGGTAGCACCCGCTGAGGCAACATATTGGCCCTGTTAGTAAGTATCCAGTCAAGAGGGTGGCATTAGTGTTCCTCACATGAGACCCTTGTGGTTCATGTATGAGCTGGGATAGATTTGCCTTGCTAGCTAAGGAGGATAGGTTAGCTGAGTTTTTCTCGGACCAGTCAAGGTTAAAATCACCAAGGCAGATAATGTCATCATGTCAGAAGTTGTTCATCCACACTTTTGGCAGGTTCCTTGCCGCTTTAATTGTTGCCGGAAGGTCTTCAGTTGGCTCCTCCCACCCACCCGGTGGTAAACCTCGGCTCTGCCCGTGGACGCCAGATCTAGCCGCTGGAAGCCAGGTTGTGTGTCGAGCCGGGAGGTCGGGTGGGTGTGTGGATGAACAACATATACCATTCCTAGAACTCCTGTTACAGGTGAGTAACCTGTATTTCTAGGGACATGGATATGTTGTTCAATCCACACTTGGCAGACTCCTAGCAGTTCTCCGGAGGAGGGAGGCAAGGCGACACCCCGGTACTTACTTGGGAAATAAGGACTGAGAACCAAGGCCCCAAAACCAGCATCCCGCGCCACTCAAGGTCGATGTGGTAGTGGGTAATAAAGGTATGTGCCGACTTCCAGGTAGCAGCCCTGCAGATATCCTGGACAGGGACGTCCCTGAAAGCAGCTATTGATGCAGCGGTATGGCGGGTAGAATGAGCTCTTATCCTCTGGGAGGCTCCATGCCCACCAACCTATACCAGAGCTCTATGCAGGAGGTGACCCACCTGCTTATCGTCCGCTTGGCTGCAGGTCTGTCAGGTGCGGCTTCAGCGTAGGTGACAAACAGCTGGCGAATCTCTCCCGAACTTCAGCCGTCCGCTCCTTATAATAAGCGGCGCTGCCTAGGATCCAAAGTATGGAGCCCATATTCGGCCTCCAGGTGTGACTGGGTAGAACACTGGCAGGAGTCAACACCTGTTAAGGTGAAACTCCGACACCACCTTAGGAAGGAATTTGGTGGGGGCGAGGACAACCTTGTCCCTGTGGAAGACCAGATAAGGAGACTCGATGGAAAGCGCCTGGAGCTCTCCCATCCTTCTGGCTGACGTGATAGCCACCAAGAAGGCGGTCTTCCATGACAGGTGGAAAATATCGCACCTGTGCATCGGTTCGAATGGCTTGCCCATGAGCTTGGCCAATACCAGCAGTAGATCCCAACGGAGGTGAAGGTTCTCGCGACCGAGGGGAAATTTGGTCAAGGTCTTTAAAAGCACCCGACCACCTTCTCCTGCGCCATCGACTGCTTCCCGCCCGCGTCCGTAAGCAGAGATGGCTGCCAGGTGCACCTTAAGGGCGACACCAAAGCCCTTGCTGAGAAAGGGACCACAGATAGTCCAGAATGCTTGCTAAGGACAGGTGGAAGGGTCCAAGCCCTTCCCTGACACCAAATGGAGAATCTCTTCCATTTGAAGGCATAGCATTTCCTGGTCGACTTCATGGACGCCCAACGACGCTGAGGACCTCGTCGGAAAGACCCAAGGCCTGGAACTCTAGCTCCAGGAACCAGGCTGTCACGTGCAGGGATTGAAGGTTCGGATGGAATACCTTCCCTGGTTGACTGAGATCAGGTCCGGGCGGGCTGGAAGCCGCCTCGGGAGCCTGGAGCTGAGGCTGAGGAGATCTGGATACCAGAACTGGATCAAGGGAAATGGGGAAAGGCGAGAAGAGGCCCGGGTCCACGGCCTCGAGAAGGCATCCCCTGCAGTGAGCCCTGCTGAGGGGCAGGCATGGAACAGACTCAGCTTCGCATTCTCCTGGAGGCAAACAGGTCCACCTGAGGCGTGCCCCAGTGGGGAACAGATCTTGTACTACTCCGGCAGGAGCGATCACTCGTGAGACGTAGCCCCATCCGGCTTAGGGCATCGGCCAGGGTGTTGGAGGCTCTGCCACGTGAATGGCTAGAGATCTGCCTCCAGGCTGCGCACGAGGGACCATATGCGGAGAGCTTCCTTGCATAACAGCAAGGAGCGCGTCCCGCCCTGGCAGTTCAGATAGTACATGATCATGGTATTGTCCGTCTGACCTGAACCACTTGACCCTCAGAAACGGAGCGAGGGCGGTGAGAGCTAGGTGGACCGCCTCAGAACTCCACCAGGTTGATATGACATCAGGACTCCGAGGGAACCAGAGGCCATGCACTCTGTGCTCCCCAGATGGGCACCCCAACCCATCAGAGATGCATTGGTCGATAGAGAGACCGCCTCTCAGGGCGGATGAACGGGATGCCCTCCGCAGATGTGCCGGAACGGTCCACCACTGGAGAGCGCCCACATCTCCTGGTCACTGTCACGGGCTGGTCCAACGGATCGCAGCATTGTGACCACTGGCTGGTCAGTCCCATTGAAGGGGACGCATGTACCAACGGGCCCAATGGACCACACTGGTGCAGGCCGCCATGAGGCCCAGGAAGTCCCGGCAGGGCGCGATTGCTCAACCAGAAATGATTGGACAAAGGAGGAAAGAACCTCAGCCCTGTCCGCCAGGAGCCGAGTTCTGGCTCGAAAAGAGTCGACCTCTGCCCCATTGAAGAGTATCACCTGCTTTGGCACAAGTTCTGACTTGGCCTGTTGATGAGGAGGCCAATCTGAGAGCAAACCTGAGGGCCAGATCTCTGGATCGCTCCGCCTCCGCTCTGGAGGGGGCTGCAATCAGCCAGTCATCCAGGTAGGGTACACCCGACCTCTGCGCCCAGAGGAATGCTGTCACCACTGCCATGCATTTGGTGAAGACCCTGGGAGCTAGGGAGAGGCCGAAGGGCATGGCCCGAACTTGTAAAGGGATCCCTCCGCTCTGAAGTGGAGGAATCTCTGATGAGACGGATGGATTGGGACGTGAAAGAATGCGCTCATGGAGGTCCAGGGAACAGAACCACACACCTCGCTCAAAGGATGGGATTATCTGAGCCAGAGTGACCATCCTGAAGGTCCGAGACCTTAGGAACCTGTTCAGGTCATGCAGGTCGAGAATGGGGCGCCAGCCCCCGTCTGCTTTGGGACCAGGAAATACCTGGACACAAACCCTGGGTCTGGAGGAGGATCCACCACCTTCCTGATCACCTCCTTTTCGAGGAGCAGGGCAATATCGGCTCGGGGGTCAACAGCGAGGCTGGGACCCTGGGGCCCCCGAGGGGCGACAGCTCGAAAGGGTGGAGCCTGCTCGAACTCCAGGGGCAGGCCTTTTCCTACCACCTCCAACACCCAGTAGTCCATGGTGATAGCGGACCAGGCGGAAAGGAAGTGGCGGAGCCGTCCCCACGGGGCAACCCAGGGGAGTGATGAGGATGGGGCAGCACCCTCAACCCGCTACTGGGCAGGCTTGGAGGAGGAACCAGCCGAGGACCTCCGAGGCCTTTACCTCCTTGCTTCCTGTTGGAGGAAGCCGCCGCTTGGGTTTGGGACGCCAAGGCGAGCCTGCTGGCCCTATTGCTGGTGCTGTTGGGCCGGTCGAGCTGCAGGGGTCGAAGGACGAAAGGACTTATGCTGTTGCTGATGGCAGCCTTTGTCCCTCTGGGCGGAGGCGACTGAGTCCAGAGTGGCATTGGACTTTTCAATCCTCTGAGGTGTCCCTCCACTCCAGAGCCGAAGAGGTCAGTCCCCAAGAAGGGGACGTCCGCCAACTTGTGCTGGGTATCCACTGTGAAGGTGGATATCCTCAGCCATGCCCTGCGGCGCATGGCCACCGCGGGCCGCCACTGACCTGGCACAGGAATCTCCTATATCCAGAGCAGTCTGAAGCTGCTGCTTCACCACCGCCTCTACCCTGGTCCCGCACCTGACGGACCGTGGTCTGCAGGTCGGTTGGGAGATGAGGGACAACCTCATCCAGGGAGCCCAAGAGGCGTGGGAGAAGTGTGCCATCAGCATGGCCGAGCTGGCCTGACAGAAGCTGAGGGAGGATGCGGGATACACCTGCGCCCGGCAAAGTCCAGCTTTTGGACTCTTTGTCGGGGCTTATCCACGTCCTGAGCGTTACCGGAATGCCGGAAGATGCTGTCGGTGACTAACCCCTGGCAGAGGGTGCTCCGAGAAACCGGGCAAAGAGCCAGTAGGGACCGTGATACTTCCCAGCCATCCTGGCCGAGGGCGCAGGACAGGAAGCAGGTCAGCTGCTAGAGCTCCAAGGCTGGGCCGACAATGGCCTCAGCCACTGGAACGACCTCTGGGGAATCCCTCGTCCAGAATCTCCGCCAGGGATACTTGGCCCATTTAGACACAGGCTCGAACTGCATCCCTGTGGACTCGAGATGAGTCGAAGCAGACCCAAGAAGGACGATGGGCTATCGCCCAATGACTGGCCCCGAGGACTCCAGGTCGACCTTCCTGGAGAACAGGGAGGAGTCGTGCCGGATTCCGAAGAGTCTGCGAAGAGCTGCCTTGGCCCTGAGCCACCCTCTACCTGCCGAGGACGGTCGGGAGTGAGGGTGACCGACAACCTGTGAGGCAGGCCGTGAACTGACCAAGAATCCTTGGTCGGTGCCCCAGACTTCGTTGTGGAAGCGAAGGTTCCACCACAATTGGTGGAGCAGCCGGTTTTGGCTGAGCAACCGACCCTGGAACGGGCAACTTGACTGGGGCGAGAAGTTGCTTCGTCGTTCAGGCGACCAGCCACTTGATGGCGGGGTCTGAACCGGGTCGGTTTAGACCCAGACAACAGTAACTGCTACCACATAAGCTCCTCGTAGCGCGGACGTAATTACGCCGCAAGCCTCCTCATCCGGAGGAGGAACGATGTCACCGCTTACTTCGTATTGGACTAGACGCCCGATGTCGGCGGAATGGCTAGACCGAGAAGAAGACCGAGACCCTTGGGGGACCGAGGTGGGTCTGGGAGGGGCGGGGACACCCACTCTTCCTCGGCTTGGGCACTTTAACTGGGGACTGCGCCCTCAAGGCGAGGGCAGATCTCGGCTCCACCGGGGAACCGTGAAGGTGGGTTGTCGGCTTCACCAGTCGACAGCCCGTCCAATGGATCGAGAAAAACTCGACTGCGTCAGCGGGAGTCTCGGCAGGCTAGCCTGATGGGGACACCGGAAGCCAGCGGCCTGAGCCGCAACTCGACCAAGTCGACGTTCGGCTGTCCAGGGAAGGAGACCTCTTCCGCTCTCATGAACGCCGACGGTGGGACTTACCTTCGACTCCTTCTTCTTGGGCCAAAAGAATGTCCCGATGGCCCCTCTCCTTCATGGAAAGGGACTGACAAAGCTCCTTGAACGGCCGTAAGAAGAACTCGGAGAGAACGGATAAATGCCGTGGCCGAGGAAGAGGAAGATGCAGCCTGGGCCGCCTCCTCCTCGAGAGCGATCATCTGCTCGAGCTGCTCAGCCGAGCCAGCCGCCGCAGAAACCGCCCGAGCCTCTTTTGATTTTACCGTGAAAACGCTCGGGTGCCCGAGCTGCAATCGGGCAGGCGATCATCCAGGGCGCCGAGAAAGAACGGCACAACTCGCAGGCCTGCGTGGTCGTGATCTAGACCTAGGCAGTAGACGCACGTGAGTGTGGATTCGTCCTGAACATCTTCTGCCAGCAAGGGCACCTTTGAAAGCCAGGAATAGATTTGTCCATTGCAGCCGCGATGGAAGATGAAGACTGAAGTTTAGAAAACTTCAAAACCAGTTTCGGACGAACCGAAGAGTTAGGATCCAGTCTAAAACGCAGAGCGCTAAGGAGGGAACTCAGCTTCCAAGCGGTAAAGAAGATTTGGCGCCATGGGGGGAGCTGAGAGTTTTACCACCCGGTGGGTGGGAGGAGCCTTGAAGACCTTCCGCAACAATTAAAGCGGCAAGGAACCTGCCAAGAAGTGTGGATTGAACAACATATCCATGTCCCTAGAAAATGTAAATACATAAAAATCATAGAGCTGAACATGATTCACACATTGTCACCTACCTACCCACATCCTCGTTTGTTGAAGCAAGACTGGTCCTTCCTTTGCATTTTCAATAATTTTGACTGTCTATAATTGTACCTATTTACTAATATTCCTCTATGTCTATCCCACGCATGACTGAAGCGCACTCTACTGTTTCGCCTCCACCACTTCCGCTGGCAGTCTGTTCCTGCATCCACCACTCTTTCAATGAAGCAGCGCTTGCTCACATCCACATCCCTCTAACCCCCCACCCACTTCATCACATGCCTCCTGGTCCTGGTGCTCTTTCTCACTTGAAAGAGACTCTCCCTGCACCCTGTTCACCCCGTGAGGTACCTTTAGCGCTGTAGGTCTCTTGCACGTCCCCTCCTGTTCCTCTCTTTCCAGGGTGTACATGTTGAGATTCCTGTTTCTCTTCATATGGACTCAGAATGCCAGCCTGACTTCCATGTATTTAAAAGTGCCACTCCGCCACATAAATTAAAATAATTTCATATTGTGGCTCATGTTTCAAAATGGCTTCTATCCTTCATAATGCTTTGCAGCTCTCCAGATTACAATCTGTTTTAGTCACCTGCCCCTGATTGCAACCCCAAATCATGGTCACATAAACCCAGCCAGGCAGTGAAAAAAACAGTGCTAACTGCGCTGAAACACAAATTCTCCGGCACCAAATTATGCTATTTTACTTCAATGCAGCAAATCAGTTTTACATAGCATATTACCCATGTCCACTAAGCCAAGTGCTCTCTCTTAGAACCAGTGCCATTTTCTCCTTCATTTTCCAAAAACCCGCTTACTGTACCAACTGGTGGTGATGTTGGCATGCCGATGTAGTATACAGACACTGCATCTACAGCAGTGCCCACTGAAGTTGGAAGGAAGGAAGCACAAAGGCACTTTAAACAAACACACACACACACACACACACACACAAGTTATTTGAAATTTAAAAATCAAGGATAACAAAAAAATCATCACACAAAGTCCTAGCCTACTACGTGTATATGCATATGTCTTGCAAAGAAAACTACATCAGTGTATGAGCTAGGATCCATTATTAAAGCAAAACAAGGAAATGCAATTTGAACATTAACTCTGGCCACCTTCCGCCAACCCGTGTACCTCGACAAACTGAATGCCAAAACACAACATAGGTTTAATAAATATGTTTTAACATTAGGACAAAATAGTAAGCTTATGAGGAATGCAATCACAGTCCATGACAAAGCCAAGCACAAACCCCAGTCACCCTATGACAGTACAGCAATGGGTTCTGGTATCTTGAGGTAGCTGCCAGCCCCAAATGTATTTATTTATAATTTCTTAAGGCACACTGATCTGTGACATGCATTCTGGGGCATGGACCTCTTTTTTTTTTTGGCATAATATATTCATTAATTTTTCAACCAGTTAATACCAGACAAAATTACATTCACAGAGCCAATAGAAACAAAAACAAAAGAATTCATCAGAACTATGTACATATGGGTCCAGTGCATTATGCCTTTAACTTTCAATAATTTTATATCCATTGACCAGCAATAACTTATATATATATATATATACTGTATATCTTCGAATAGTAGCCGCCTTGAATAGAAGCCACAGGCAAAAAAAAGCTTTATAATAAAAGCCGCTTCAAACAGAGTCCATGACTACTATATGCAGCTACTATATGAGGCGCCTGCTTCGAACATATTAGTAGTGGTTTTCCACATTTGTGCTGCTTGGTCTACTAACCAGGGCATTTCTGAATACTGGTACTACATAACAGCTGAGTTGCCATTTTATTAGTTTGTAATGCAACACAAGTTAAAACAAAATCAAAAAAAGTTTCGGTACCTATATGTGCTAAAGTAAAATGATGCCAACTGACACCAGCAAACACAAGCACAGTATTTACATAATGCAGCGGGTTTGTCCTGTGCCCTCACGCAATCTCAGTATCACTTTTGCTGTCACAGGAGCCATCATCAAGCTATCTGGTGGTTTGACAGCTACTGACAGGTGAAAAGCTGGGAACTAAAATTGTAACTTGTTTTCATTTCTCCTCCAGCTGACTGTGTACCTCATATGCCACCCCATCAGCTTCATACAGGCAATCATGTCGGGATCAACTGAAGTAATGCCACACACCTAAGGGGAAAAATGAACTTTGGCAATTGTTTTACTTTGACTGACAGTATTTTTAAATGCTTAGGGCAATGTGAATTGGTGGTCAGATCGGTGGAAATTAATAAAGGTCGCCTCGCTTAGTAGCCGCCTCTAATAGAAGTTACGACTGAAATTACGAATCTGAAATAGAAGCTGCAGCTTCTATTCAAGATATACAGTGTATGTGTGTGTGTGTGTATATATATATATATATATATATATAAATCTGTATACTCTGTATAATACACAGTGGTCTAGTGATCCATTAGGGGTCAGTTCTAATCTAATAACATTGATTTGTCCTGTTGGTGGAAGGTATGCCACTTCATTATTGATATCGCCCATTAAAACTGGTCTAGGACGGGTCTGACATATGTAGGGCAGTTTCTTCAGGGCGCCCTACTCTTAGACTTTAACTCACTTAAGGACAGATTTGGCCTCAAAACTCTGATCACTTCAGGTTCCTTCAAGTAAGAACATACATCATTTCCTCCAGAGAGATCAGTGCACACGGATGAAGTAGCGCCTCTTTTAACAGCCATCCAACAAATAAAGTTATCAGCGGAACAGAAGGGTCAGATTTCTACTCTATATAAGGCCTTGAGAACTATAAAGCCAGACCCTTTAATCAAAATTAAAACAAATGGCAGGAGGAGGCTGGACCTGATTCCCTCCCTCAATTGGAATATGGTTTTCGGCACTGCTAAACTGGCAACTAGATCTCCTCTTTGGCAAGAATTTGCCTGGAAGATCAGGGTTTGTTTTTTCCTTACTCCATGTGCTAAGTAAAAGAAACTCAAATTTTTGGCTGGTTGTTGGAAGGGTGTGGGAGAATAAAGCAAATTATCTACATTTTTTGGGCCTGTCCCATGCTGAAAGGATTTTGGGCTGACATTATATTGACAATAAAGAAATTCTTGCAATTACTCAGCAGCTGAATTGGGAAGAATTGATCTTGGGGTGCCCCCAGAGGTCAGGGGTCAGACTCGTGTACCTTTGGGCACCTTAACGACAGCAGCCCATGAGGCGATAACTAGAACGTGGCTTAGCCCCAGGGTACCTCAGAAATAAGACTGGATCTCGATCATCAAAGGGCTGGCTGACCTGGAGGAACTCACTTTGAAATAAACCACAAGACTACACTTTTGCTCAAAGGTGGACCAGGTGGGTGATGTGGCAACAGCTAGCTGGGGCTGCTGTATAGGGAAATTGAGAGAAATGACCCTCCTCCCTCTGGGGCCAAGACGTTCCATAACTGAGAACCTTATTTGTAATAGTTTTTGCTGGTAATGGCAATCTTTTGCTGCTTTCTTTCTTTCCTTATGGTATAACAATGAACTGTGATATGCCTGTATATTATGCCAAGACTGTTTTAATGATTCTCAAGGTTGTAATAAAATTTACTGCAAAGCCTGAATAAAAATTAAAGTTTAAAAAAAAAGATATCCCACCCATTTGCCCAGTGTCTCTCACACAAACAAGCTTACTGTAACCCTTCCCATAATATCTGGGCTTCTATAGGGACAGTGAGGATATAAAGGATCCCATATAGTGAAAAATTGCTCACCTCTCCCTTGACCTATATGAAAGGCATTCCATTGCCAATGTCTGAATGGCTAAATTATGCCACTGTTGAACTGTAGGCATGGCTCCAGAAACCCAAGTATTTAGAATACAATGCCATGCCAATATCAGTAGCACTCGGTTCCACCTGGTAGGATGCTCCACCCCATAGCTCCTAAATCTAATATGCCAAAAAGAATGTCAGTGGCTCAGTAAGTAGCACACTCACTTCTGAGGCTGGGAGATCAGAGGGCTGTGGGTTCAGTTCCCACATCTGGCACTTGGGGTAATATCCCAATACTGACACTGTAGTGCAGCATGAGAGGGGTGCTGCACTCTGAGGTGCCATCTTTTGATTGGACGAAACCCAGGTCCCATCTGCCTGGATTGGTGGTAGTTCAGGTGGATGCTAAAGATCCCATGGCACTCATCGAAAAAGAGTAGGGGAATTTCCTTGGTGTCCTGGCCAAATTTCTTCCATTCACTAAAAAAAAAAAATACCACCAACAGCATAATCTGGTTCAATTTCAGTTGCTTACCATCTGTATCCCTCCTCCCCGGTCACCCCTGAAAAAGGACTTCTAGGCCCAGTGGGCTTACCGGGTCAACAAAATTCAATAAATAAATAAGCATCAGAAGGGTGCCACTGTAATCTGACATCCCACCAAGATCGAGAGTTCCCGTGCTATTTCAGACCAAAAGGTTTGCAAGATAGAACATGCCCAAAAGTAATGGAAATGTGAGTCTAACTCCATGGTGCACCTCCCACACATCGGATCACTTACACAATCAGTGCATGAACTTATAAAATTATTTTTGTATTTATTATAAATTAAAAGCTAATATGTAGGTTCAGAATCGTCTGCCAGTTATCATCCTGAACAGTCAGCCCAAAGTCTCTCCCATAAGGTCTCAGTTTACATGTGACATCTGGGAGAAATTGTCTCACCTGATGAACTGCCTTTCTAATTAGTCCCTTGGTATCTTTCTTAGCAGCATATATTAGTTGTTCCACCTACATCAAGGGGAATCAGTAACCGATCCCGTCCTAGCCTTCTACCATATGCCCTAACCAGAAATGCTCATGAGGTTGCCCCATGGTCTCCTGCAAATCCTCAAATGTTCTCATCCCTTCCCTGGTGTACAAATTACCTATGACCTCACTCCCTTATCTTTCCATTCTCGAAACCCAGCATCTGTCAACCCTGGTAGAAAAGACAGGTTCCCCACCACCGGGATCAACAGGCGTCTCCTCTTCCCGCCACCCCAATGTCGTGTTGCTCCCAACCCTCTATGACCGACCAACCAAAGGTTAACCTGTCCCAGGTTAGTATATGCCCACTGGTCCTGCTTTGATAAATAAGAGGACAGCCGCCCAGGACTATACCTTTCCTCCAAGTCTACTCACCTTGCCTCTACTGGTCTGTTTCCCAGTCCTGTATGTATCGGTGTTGGATAGCCAGGTAATAGTTTCTGAGGTCTTGGAAATTTAAACTACTCTTGTTTACCTCTGCTTTGAGGTGTTATAAACTTGTACGTGATCGTTTGCCCTGCAAAGTCCGAAAATGCTCCCTCCAGCCTCCTAACATCCGTCCTGGTAGGACCTACGTGGAGCATTTACATTATATATAAAATTCAGGGCAGGATATTCATTTTAATAAGGTTGATCCACCCTAACCACAAGATGGGTAGGGCTCTCCACTGTCTCAGCTCATCTTCTATAGTCTTAATAAGGGGTATAATTAAGCTGATACAAGGACCCTAAATCTCTGCCCACCTGAATACCCAAATACCTAAATGATGTAGTAACTTCTTTCAGTCCCATGTAATGCAGTAGCCGAGGACCCCATCCACGTTCCCCATTTCAGCAACTCCGACTTCCCCAAATTAATTTTGGACCTCTTTTTATTGATGGGGGATGTTGGCCATTACACTGGGGAAACCCCACTATTCTTCATGGATAAGTCTCATGGGACCTTTTACTTCCACCTGGACAGTGGCCAGAGAAGGGCAGAAGGGACCCAAACTTAAATTCTCATCCATAGGGTGGCACCTCATCAGTGCAGCACCCCATCATATTGCACTCACGGTGTCAGCTATAGGTATTACCCCAACTGCATGGTGTGGAGCTAGAACCCATGACCATCTGATTTTCCATCTCCTGAGTTAAGCTTGCTACCTACTAAGTCACTGACAGTGATTTAGGCTCACTTAAACAGGAGGAAAAGGCAAGTATTTTACTTAATAAAGTAAATGGAACAGAGGTAATTTTAAGGGTGCCTTTTGAAATTGTCTGTTGGAAGGTGGACTAAATTTGATTAATTATCCATGGACTTGTGTCTTTAAAGTTTGGACTAACACAGCTACTGGACTAACATTATTACTTGGTGCATATCACTTTAAAATTGAAAATAAAAGGCAGTACTGTATCAGAATAGACCCCCCACCCTGTAAAGCCTCAGGCATGGCAAAGCATGGGGAGGGTCTTAGACCATTTTCTGTACAGATGTGTAACAAGAAACTTTATCTGGTCAAGTGTTGTTTTCACCTGGCATTCTACTTTGTTTAGAGATTGTGATTTTCATGACATTTGAGAATTTTCCATCTTGCATCTTGCACAGCCTTTTAGAGTCTGTCCTACACTCAGTGTAAACCCTGCACAAATATGCTGTGAGGCACAGGCTGCAGGATACAGGCCTGCAGCAATGTGTGTGATGGTGCATCTGCCACTTCCACTGCAGCTGCACTATCACTGATATTGTCCCAAGTCTGTAGTGGGCTTCAAAAATTGCCTCTGGGCCACCTATGAAGCAGCTGGATCATCACACATTACCCCATGGCCTTTAGTGTGTGTGCACAAATGGAACTGTGGGTCACAAGCAAAGTACCCACATTGTCCTGGGCCTGTAGTTGGATTCATAAATGGCCCTCTGGGACACTCGTGAAGCAGCTGCATCATCGTACACACTGCTGGACCTGTAGTATACTGTACAAATGACCCTGCATGCCACTTGTGAGGTAGCTGCTCCATCACATACACTGCAACAATCAGGTAACAAACTTTGTAAATGGACTGGAGGCCACTTACAAAGCAGCGTGAATCACACAAATTGCCCCAGGTCTGTATCCTGCAGGCATGTGTTTCAGAATACACACGGTATTCTGCTATGTTATTTATTTATTCATGATTTTAAAATCCATGTATTAAACTTTGGTTGTGAGTTGTGATTTTATTTGGTGGAGTACTCAGGACGTGCTCAATGGGGTGGCCAGAGTTTGGGGTTTGAAAATTCTAATATTGTATTTCCTTACATTTTGCACTTTAATAATAAACAGTTGACATGTGCAGTGACTTTTTTGACAATTTTTTTTTTTTGCAATAAATGTTCTGTCTTTTGGACATAGAAAACCATACAAGCTTACTTTGGGCATGACTCTGTGGGTCATACACAAGTAGGATCCTGCTGGGCAGAGCCTGGAACCTATAACTTACTTTGTGTATGGCCTTGTGTGTTTAAACATTTTGTCTGTGTAATACTTAGAAACTGTTTGATGCTGGTTTTGTTCAGAATCTTTACCTGTTTTCAAAACCTTCATGAAAGATTTATTTATGAATGTTACGAGCTTTATTAAAATATCTCACTTTGATATTAAAAAATTGTGTGTCCAATTATACCTCTACCTCATAAACACTGAAGTATCACTCTCAACATGTAAGTATTTAATTCATTATCTTACATTAAAGTTTTTGTTCATGTGGAACTTTTAACACTCAAGTAAAAACCTTCACTCAACACCTAGGTTTTCAAAATTAAAACATCCTGACAACATGTAGATTCTGAAAACTGTTGAGTAGCACAAAGATTTTCAAAACCATCTCGCTGCACATACATTTTCAAAACTGTCGTACAGCATGTAGATTTTAAAACAGTCAAGCAGCATGTAGATTTTCAAAACCTTCACAGCACGAGATTTTCAAAACCTTTACACAGCACGTGGATTTTCAAAACCTTCACACAGCATGTAGATTTTCAAAACCTTCACACAGCATGCAGATTTTCAAAACCTTCACACAGCACAAATATTTTTAAAACCGCTAGTTGCATGAAGATTTTAAGAACTACTTTGTTAGTGCCTCACAAACATTTTGAAACCATCACAAAGCATGACAACTGTCCTGCAGCATACATATTTTTAAATACTAGTTAAAATATTCATGCTGAACATAGATTTTCAACAAAAAAAATTATGAAGGATTCCTGTGAGACATAGCATGAAAACTGTCTTGCAGCATAGATATTTTAAATACTGCTTAAAACAGTCATGCTGCACAGAGATTTAAACAAAATTAAAAACTGCGAAGGATTCCTATTAGAATGTTTTTATTTTAATTAAAAATAACTAATTAGTAATTGATTAAAAATACATTGTGTGCCTCATACTGTCACCCTTTATTCTGAAGTATTTTGAAGTATTTAAAAGTTGTATTATCTTAAAGTATTAGTTCCTGTAGAAGTTCGACATGAAGAAAATCTAGGCATTTCTTCAGCTGTTTTTAGTGACCTGAGCTTGCATGACCTTTTCATTGTAACTTACTTAAAAACTAATGAACATTTTCTGACAACACAAAAGGATCTATTTCTCCACATCTAGTAAACCTGCAAGCTTTTTACCTGCAGTCTTTGTCATTATTTCTCTATCCATAGGCACAATTTAGGCTCAGAAACGGGCAGAAACATGTAAATTCAACACTGAGTTACTCAGAAACAGACTAACAGATTTTATGAATTGTTCATGTTAGTAGGCCCTAGGACTGAGATGCACATGCCAATTTCACATTCCTAAGTTCTATAAAGGGCAAGTTATAAGTGAAAACAAGGGTTTCAACAGAAACCACTAATATACCTCATAGGGTAGATCTTTCTTTGAATCACTCTTATTGATTTTCTGTTAAACTATATGCAGCACCCATTACTTTACACACTTGACGCCATAAAAACACATTTTACGTTCACATTATAAAACCACTGACACTGCTACTGCTCACAACACTGTCAACCCAGGCTCAGAAGCCATGTGGAGGATGATCGAGTATCCTACAGGATGCTCTCTCCACTGGGGCGAGAGGAGGGAGGGTCCATGTCTCTGCTGGAATGCTTCCATTTAATTGACCATGGGTGGTAGCGCAGCAGAGGTAGGTAGGTTAGGATGGTCATCATCTGGGCTTGCATGCAGCATGCCACCATGGGAGCATATGCTAGAGCCCCACACATGCCAATGACTGATGGGTAAAATGGAGAAAAGGGCATGCCCTGGCTCCTGAGGAGATGGGACTCTCAAGTGTCTGTCAGGGGACTCTCAAGTGTCTGTCAGGCAGCTGCCGAACAAAACCTGGAAGAATGCGGGTACATTCCCTCCCACCCCAGCCCCACCTGGGGGCAGAACATGGCACCATGGAGAAGTGGGGCTGATGTCGAAACAAAGACAAAGCTAGTCTATGCCATGAACTCCTCAGCAGAATGGGTGCCAGAGGCCGGCCAGTGGCACTGAGGTTGGCGCTGGGCGCCATATCTCATTACCACACGCGACCTCGGTTCAAGAAGCGGACTCAGGTCGGCAGGGGTCAGCCGGGGAGGGAGGATTGAGCATCGAGCGGATGCTCTCCTCCCTCAGGGTGGGATACCAGGGGTGCTACGTGCCCGACACCCTAGGAGAGCCGGTGGGAACGGGCTCTCGGGAGACTAGGCGGCTCTGTTCATGGAGTCGGGAGGGGACGCTGTCAGGCACTTGAGAGAGCGTGCGCCAGCATCGCTGCCTTTCTGGACGTCACGCCCTCGCGCCAAGGCCCCAGGGGCGGGGTTGGGGAACACAGAAAACGGATAAGCCCCTCGGTGGTCCTAGCTGAAGATGGCTCCACCCAAGACCACCACTTTCAGGACAGACCCCGCTGGCAGATAGGAGGGAGGAGAGAAGCACTCTAGGGCAGATCCCGGAGCAGTGGCACAGAAGGAATGAGCAGTCTGAAGGAGTGGACACCGAGGTAGGGAGGTGGATAAATAAAGAGAAAAAAACAAGAATGGGTGCCAGATACAGAAGGGGAATGCAATGTGAGGAAAAAAATCTCTGACATTTGTTCTATATATCTGCAGAAGGCCGGTGGCACTGAGGGCTGAGGCGCTGGATGCCTTACCTTGCATCATGCCAGCGACCGGTGTTCGGGAATGGACATGGGTGCTGGGGTTGGCAAGGAGGAGGAGAAAGATTGAGCGTCCCCAGGACTGCTCTCCTTCTCAAGGAGGGGATTGCAGTGCTCAGTGATTGCCTCCCACTCGCAGAGGCTGGGAGGTGGCACGCCAGCACTGAATCTGTGGGCTGAGTGTCTGCGTAGGCGCTTGGAGAGGATGTGGCACGGGAGCGTGGTGCATCGCCACTGGTGCCATTGCACGCCAAGACCTTGGGAGAAGGAAAGAGGAAAATGGGAGTCCCTCTGTGAGGATGAAGATGGTCCCTAAGTGACGGCCCAGGAAGGCACCTCCCAAACACCAAATCCAGTCCGTGGGTCGAGTCGCCCCGCCACGGTATGGGTAAGTCGTGGGGTCTAGGAAGGGGGTTCATACTGGTGCTGGGGCACGCCGGGATGTCAGAAGGATGCAGAGAGACTCAGGAGAAAATAGATAACTGCAAAAATATATATATATACTCTGGCAGAAACTTTAATTTGCAGTATAACAACGATAGATGTAAAAATATTTTCAAGACATTTTGCAAAACACAGCATGTTTTTTAATTAAGTGCCCTATCCTAGATACTCAGGGTACTTTACAAAAGTACAGTTACATACTTACCATACCAATAGATCTTTGAGGACCTCTTCCCATAGGTCACACCTTTGAACTACACCTACATCAGTGCTAAGATCATCCCCCATCCAGGGAGCACCAGAGCCACCACCACTACCCCAGAGGTGTGAAGAAAGCACAGCAGTTGGACCACAGTGGGCTCAGGGAGGGTGAGGATGGTGGAACAGAGGCACACCCAGTCAGTTGTTCCACACCACAATCCATACACCATTCTGGGGGAGCATAGCTGCCCATGGATGCACCTGCAGAGGAGTTTAAGGAGGCTGACAACTGTCACAAGGGAGGCCCACAGGAAGGAGGCAGAGGATACCACAAGGAAAGGAAGCAGCTCCTGGTGGGGGACTCCAATTATCAGGGGATAGAACTGGGGGAGCAGGGAAAACTGAAGTAAGGTGCCTGCCTGATGCCATGGCTTGAGAGACAGGAAGCGATCCTCAGGATCACGAGAACAGCTGCACGGAATTGAGCTGGACGTCATTGTCCACCTAGGGACAAATGACTTGGCTAATCATGAGATTAGAGCAGTGCAGAAGGACTTTGTAGAATTGGGAGGGGCCTAAGACAAGCAGCACACACAATCTCCTTCTGAGGTGCTGCCTGTCAATGGCATGAGTGAGGCTGAGGTACTTTGCACCATGCAGTTTAATGAATGGTTGAAAAAAATGGTGTGGGGCACAGGGTTTGGCTTCATTGGGGACTGAGGTTCCACCTGGAGGGACACCAGCCTATACTGGCAGGATGGTCTGCATCTGTCCAGGAAGGAAACAAGTCTTTGAGCAATCGGTTTAAATGCTTCATTGGCAAGCTTTTAACTAGTCAAGGGGAGGCACTGATAAACAGCAGGAAAATCCCAGCCTCTCCCTACAAAACAGGGTACTAGATGAGAAAAGACCGGAGGTAGACAGGTCAGTGGGGGATGCTGCAAAGAAGGTAAAGCCATCAAAAATGGAGAGCAATGAGTACTAATGCCTGTAGTCTGAGTAACAAGCTTCCTGAATTAGTGATGGAGGAGGAACATCTGGATATCGTGGCAGTCACAGAAACATGGTACACACAAAACCATGACTGGGACGTAAACATACCAGGACACACTATTTACAGGAGGGACAGGGAGGGTAAAAGAGGAGGAGGGTAGCTCTTTACATAAGGGAAGGAATCAAGGCAACAGAACAAAAGGAAAACAGGAGGAGAAGAAGCACTGTGGGTAAATTTGGAGACCGACAATGGCACCACAATCCGCACAGGGGTTGTATACAGACCCCCTTCTCAGGGGAGGAAATGGACAAGGAAATGATAGAAAGAATACTTAGAATGGCAGAAAAAGGGGAGATATTGCCGATGGGTGATCTGAATATGCCAGATGTAAACTGGAATGCAGTTGCAGCAGCCACTTCAAAGAGTGAGTTATTCTAGATGCCCTACAAGGGCATGCCTTGACAACTAGTATTGGAGCCCACTCGAGAGGGAGCAATCTTAGACCTGGTTCTCTCAAATGGAGATGAGAGAGGATCACAGATGTAGAAGTGGGTAGCCATCTGGGAACTAGCAACCATCGAACAGTATGGTTCACAATAAATACAGCAATAGAGTCAAGCCATACAAAGGCAAAAGTACTGGACTTTAGGAGGCTGACTTTGCCAAATGGGTGAGTGCCTAAGGAATGCACTCAGCAAATGGGCAGGAAGGAGGGTGGAAGAACAATGGGAATAATAAAACTGCCATCACAGAGGTAACAAGCCTTTGTGTGAAGCAAATTAACAAAACGAAACGATGTAAGAAACCACTATGGTTCTCAAAGGAAGTGGCAGTGAAGGGTCAAGAGAAAAAGAAAGCATTCAGGAAGTACAAGGAATCACAGAAGGAGCAGGACAGGGAACTGTATCAGTTAAAGCAAAAGGAAGCTGGGAAGGCAGTCAGAACAGCAAAGGCCCAAACTGAGGAAAAGATAGCCAACTCTGTTAAGAAGGATAAAACCTTTATAGGTACATCAGGGAGCGAAGGAAGACCAAGGGAGGGCTAGTGAGGCTTAATAAAGAGGAGGTAGGGTGGGCAGAGGGTGACTGTGAAAAGGCAGAGATACTAAACAAATATTTTGCTCAGTATTTACAAAGGAGGGGAGGTACCTCAAACAAACAGTAGAAACACTCTGGATACAGAAGTTGATACCAGCCCATTTACAGAAGAAAGGGTTCTGAAAGAACTCTTAAAACTGAAGGTGGACAAAGCAATGGGGCCTGATGGGATTCATCCCAGAATTCTAAAAGAACTAAGGGTAGAACTAGTGACACCACTGACTACCCTCTTTAACAAATCATGGGAGGATGGGGTGGTACCCGAGGACTGGAGAAGGGCAGATGAGATTCCCTTCACAAAAGTGGGAGCAAGGCAGAAGCAGAAAACTATAGACCTGTTAGTTTAACCTCAGTGATAGGGAAAATGATGGAATCACTTGAAGGAAAGAATTGTTGAATATTTAGAGGCCAGAGGGGCTCAGGACCCAAGGCAGCATGGATTCACAACGGAAGGTCATGCCAGACAAATCTGATAGATTTCTTTGACTGGGTGACCAAAGTAGTAGATCAGGGAGGGCTGTGGACATGGCCTACCTAGACTTTAGCAAGGCATTTGACACAGTCCCACACAAAAGATTAATATACAGTTAGCCAGCTTGGGAGTGGGTCCCAAGATGACAGCCTGGGTAAAGGATTGGCTGGAGAATAGGACACAGAGGTAATAGTAAATGGAGTCCACTCTGAAGAAAGGAGGTTACTAGTGGGGTACCACAGGGTTCAGTATTAGGACCGGTCCTCTTCAATGTCTTTATAAGCGATATTGCAGAGGGACTGGAGGAAAAGTATGTCTCTTTGCAGATGACACAAAGATCTGCAACAGAGTTGATGCACAAGGTGGGGTGGAAAGGATGAGAAGGAATTGGCAAGGTTAGAGGAATGGTCAAATGTATGGCAGCTTAGATTCAATGCTAAGAAGTGCAAGGTAATGCACCTGGGAAACAAAACCCAGGGAAGAGTACACAATGGGGGTGAGATACTAACAACAACAAAAATGGAAAGGGACCTGGGGGTAGTCATATCAGATGACCTAAGGTGGGCAAACAATGTGAGAGGGCAGCAAGGAGGGTTGGGGGATACTGGGATGCATAGGAGAGGCATCACCAGCAGAAAACAGGAAGTTATTATCCCTTTGTACAGACAGTTGGTGAGACCCCATCTGGAGTACTGCAGGCAGTTCTGGAGACCCAATCTCTGCAAGGATACAGACAGGATGGAGGCTGTCAGAGAGGCAACTAAAATGGTGCAGGGCCTGCACGGAAGACATATGAAGAGAGACTAAGGAGCTGAATATGTATAGCCTCGAGGAAAGGAGAGAGAGGGGGACATGATAGAAACTTTCAAGTATCTCAAGGAATCAACAAAGTCCAAGAGGGTAGCATCTTTCAAATAAAGAGGTGTGCAAGAACAAGGGGCACAATTTGAAGATAGAAGGGGGCGGCTCAGAGGTAATTTAAGGAAGTATTTTTCACAGAGGGTTGTGGATGCATGGAATGGCCTTCCGGAGGAGGTTGTGAGTCAAAAACAGTGGTGGAATTCAAGCATGCATGGGACAGTCATAAAGGCAATTCTAGGGGTGGGGTAGGAAGAAGTAGGCTGCTGGTTAACTAGGATCTGCAGCTTATCCAATAGGTAGGGGAAATGGGCAGACTGGGTGGGCCAAGCGGTCCCTTATCTGCAATCAAAATCTAAGTTTCTATGACCACATGGAAACTTTTGCTAGCCAGGGGCTGCCCATGATGTCATGTGTCAGCATTTACATAAATGCGGTGGCTCCATCTCTCCTCAGTTCTCCACCAGAGACTGTGCTCAGAGGACCTCTCTTCTTGCAGAACCAAGAGATCATACCAGTGTAACCCCTGCAAATGGGGTTCCCAAAGACTTCAGGAGCTTGCTTGAATGCTCCAAGCCTGAATGGTGTTTGGTGTTTAAGCCATTTATCAGTAGTGTTTTAGAGCCTCTGGTACTGTCTCTTTAAGAGCTGTCTGCTTGCAGACATAATTGTTTGTATGGGGGACTGTGTGCTTCTCTGTTTGAGTACCACTCGAGCTGCTGCCAATTCACTCCATTTCTGCAGTCACTAGGAGTGCAAAGGGAACCTATCTGAAAGATGTAACTGTTTGCCAGAAATCATTTACAGTAATAATGAAATTACAGTTTGTCTAACCTGCTTTTTGCAGTCAGAACTGTGTCTGCCTAGTTCCCATTCTGGTTTTGAACTGCTGAACTGGACCAATCAGTGTGGGGTAAGCTAGCTCTAAAATGGTGCCTTGGACGAATCAGAACTTGGACTCATAATCTGAGCCAGCCACAAGAGGATTGTATGGGCAGTGACTCTGGGAGATGTAGTTTAGACTTGGCGCCTTTTTGGACCAACAGGAGCAGTCTATTGTGATGACAGCCAATCCAGTCAAGAACTGGGAGGAACTCAAAGGAAGTGCCCGGTTTGTCTGTTGGAGTTTCAGTTTAGATCTGGCAGTGAGGGAAAGAAACCCTGTGCTCCTTCAGTGCACAGTTTCAATCAAAAACGTGTATAAGGCCCAGAGTTCCGGTCTGCAGCTTGTGTAACTGCGTGTTAGGACTGAATCATTCTGTGAAAAGAATCAAAGGATCTCTGAAGAGTAGAAACCAGGCTCACCCTGTAGAAGACTGGAGAAATTGTTGAATTGCACTGGTCTGTCAGGAACTGAATCTGCTGTGTGTTCTCCGGGTATTGTGCAGTAATTGCGATCGGGATAGAGAAGCAGCCTGCCTGGTATAGTACTTTCTTTTTACCATATAAATGTGAAGAGTCTCGTGGAGCTCAAGAGTAGCCCTGCTGGACGTTGAAGGACCCTATCTTGTTTGGAGGTCGTGAGTACTAATTCAGGGTCGCCTCCTGTTGAATTGCCACATTAAATCCAAATGGAATCACTGTACTGCTGACTGTTTAAACTAATTTTCTTTTCACTGTGTGAAAGGGCCCCTACCAGCTGCCACGGTTTGGACTAGCCACTAGGGCTTGGGTACCCAGGACAGTAACTGGTAGGGATAGGCCTGGCACAGAGCCATAGGTAGATAGTAAAGTGATAAGCTAATTAACCTGATTTCCCCTGTCCTTGTTATATCCCCTAAATAAATCAGAGCTGCTTGTTTCAGCAAAGTTATACTGCCTGAGGTATTTGTCTATGTTAAAGTACTGTACTGTGATTGTTGCACTGTATCTTATTTCACAGGAGGTCCCAGTGCCGGAACTAGTCCTGGGGTAAGTGTATACTGTGAAGGTAATTCTGATATATTGTGTGGGCCACTAGTGGGAAGAAAGGGGTTGCAGTGTCCCAGAGGCTGTGACCAAGTAAGTTTAACTATTGCAAACCCTGACCTCTGGGTGGAGGCACCGCCATTGGATCCAGGCCCTCAACCTGTTGGTGGCAAATCAGGCAGGGGTAGTAGCCCCTGGGATAGCGCCATCTAGGGTTACACCAGCATATCTCATAGTAGGCGAGTGAAGACAGTGAATATAACTGCCATGGAAATTCAAGGGCAGAATTGAATGCCATATTCCCTACACCTTATAAAAAGGAGCAAGGAGGAACAGCTGGCATGGCCTAAGGGAAAAGATCTCTCTAAGATCTACTGTTACGCTAAGTACATAACTGTTCTATCATCTTCGAGGATATCTCTTTCCTTAGGCCACATATTTGGAATGAGTCCCATGCAATTCCAAAAGCAGATTGGTAGGTTGGTGCAATCTGATTCAGGACAGCAGGCCTTGTAGAACAGAAAGGCTGAAACCTGCTCGTCTATGAGAAACAGTTTCTGACTATAAGGTTTAGTAACAGTACTCCACGTAGCTGCTGCAAATGTCAGCCGTGGAAATGTTTCTAAACAAGTAACAACACTGGCCATACCCCTGGTGGAAATACCGCAACTACATCAGAAAGTTCTTACCATACATCATGTAACAGAATGTAATACAATGTGCTAGACATTTGGACAAGCACTGTTTTGACACAGGGTGCCCTCTTTCTCAGGGTGAACAAAATAAAGAGCTGAGAGGACTTGAGGCAGTCCTTAGTGCAATACATATAGTATATTAGTACTGTATTCCAAAGTATGAGGCAATGCCTCACCCTGACTGGCATGCTCAAGATAATAAATAGGAAGGTGGATAGTTTGATTTGGTGTAAACTCAGACACCACCTTTGGCAAAACTTAGTAACGCAAAGAAACTGTCTTTGTGAAGGCATCAAATAGGGAGGCTCATTCATTACAGCCTGTAGTTATGAAACTTTGAGCTGAAGTGACTGCAACTAAGATAAAACTTTCCATGATAGAATGCATAAGCCATATCACATGGCTGGCTCAAAAGGGACAAATAAGCTTTTTGAGAATATAATTCAGGGTCCAGGTGGTATTGGATTATGAATGGGAGGGTTCATTTACAGATGATCTCTCAAAAGATATGGGAGATAGCTGCCAGATGTGCCTACAGTGAGAATACTGCAGATCAGAATCTGAAAGTGACAGCAAGTAATCCTACACATTTACGGACAAGTGACTGAGTCCATATGTCTGGATATGGCCCACAGTGTGAAATGCTTCCACTTCAAAAATATGTATTTATTTTATTTTATTGAAATCTAGGATTACAAATACCTTTGAGCAGGAACTACTGTTTACAAAGGTTCCACGTAAGGAATGGGGGTATACATACATACAAAGGTCAACATTATAATAATACATAGTTACACAATAAAAGAAGTAAGAGACTGAGGCTTAGGAAATTCCAGTAATTCAAATGTGCCAAATGTTAGGTACACGCATACCAGCCAAGGTATGTTTGGTGGAAGACTTTCTGGCAGCAACCAGCACATCAGCTACACTAGGTGACGCACCAAACCATGCAATGGCTATGTCTTCAGGAGCCAGGCTTGCAGGTGCAGGGACCTGAGGTCTGTATGGACCAAAGACCCCTTGATCTGGGACAACAAGCCCCTACACAGAGGTAGAGGTACTGGATGCTCCACTGCTAGTTGTCTGAGCAGCAGGTACCATTTTTGCTGAGGCCACAGAGGTACAATAAGGATGAGGATCATACCCTCTTCTGCAGTTTCAGTAATAATCTGTATTGAAATGAAATGAAAAGAAACTTTATTTATATGGCGCCTTTCTTAAACCAAGGTGCCTTACAATATTTAAACAATAAACAATAAATAAATACAAATCCATAAATAATTTATACAACACTAAATCTGAGCTCCAATTCACAATCGATTAATTAAAATTAATTTTCGACCATAAATAGGTCTTGAGGGCCTTTTTAAACTCCTCCGCAGTCGCACACTGATGAAGCGGACGGGTAGAAATTCAGAGGGTTGGAGCAACAAACATAAAAGCATGAGCACCTGATGACTTTAAAGAAACCTCGGAATCTCTAGAGAGCCTCGTCCACTGAGCGGAGAGATTGCCCAGGGTGGTAAGAACCAATAGCTCTTTCAAGTAGACTGGACCCTGTCCATGTAAAGCTTTATAGGTCAAAAGACCAACTTTAAAGGTGATCCACCACTGAATCGGCACCCAGTGCAGATCGCTGTATCACCGGTGAGATATGACAGGTACGACATGAACACGTCAATAATCAGGCTGCAGCGCCTGCACCAGCTGCAAGCGGTGGATATCAACCCCAGGAAGCCCTAGATAAATGGAGTTGCAATAATCCAGGCGCGAGGTCACAAAAACATGGACCAATGTAGGAAGGTCAGCTGGCGGAACAAGGTGCTTAATCCTGCGATGTTCCTAAGATGATAAAGGAAAGTTTGACAACTGCCGACACCTGCAAACGCAGTGTCAGCTCATTGTCAAAATCACCCCAGATTCTGCACCTGTTCAGAGGTAGGGAGCTGGATACCTCCCAGAAACAAACCTAAGGATAAACCAACTCCCAATCCCTCTACCCTGCGACCTGGGTCCACAACCAATACCTCCGTCTTTTCCGAGTTCAACTTTAGCCAGCTTGAACTCATCCAACCTTGGATTTCGGTGATGCAGCTATTAATGACCGAGAGCTCTATCCTGGTTGGGTGTAAAGACAGGTAGAGCTGAGTATCATCTGCATAGCAGTGAAACTTCAGCCCATACTTTCTTACAATGTCTCCGAGGGCAGCAAATACACTGTGAACAACATGGGAAACAACACGAGCCCTGATGTACCCCACATGGCAGTGAGAGGGCAGGAAGAATTTAATCCAGACACCACTCTCTGAATCCTGTCAGTGAGGAAAGATCTAAACCAACTGAGGACTGTCCCTGACAGACCATAGATAAACTCCAGGTGCGCGAGAAGTACCCCATGGTCCACAGTGTCAAAAGCTGATGAGAGATCAAGAAGAACAGAAAGGAGTTCATTGAGCACCCAAACCAGTGCTGTCTCGGTACTATGCCTCTTTCAAAACCAGACTGGAGGGGTTCATAGATGTCATGGATGGTTAAATGGTTCTCCAATTATGCAGCCACCACTTTCTCAATAATCTTCCCAACAAAGGGAAGACTAGAGATCGGCCTGTAGTTAGCATGGCAGTAGTGGTCCAAGGTAGCCTTCTTCAGGAGGGTGTCACCACTGCCTCCTTCAGGAGCTAGGAAACTCACCCGTATCCAAGGAGCACCAGACTATCCGTGCTAGAACCAGGCCTATAGTCTCAAGACAACCCTTTATCAGGAAAGTTGGGCCTGGGTCTAAACTACAGTATGTAGGGGCATACTCTGGACAATCCTCATGACATCAATGAACTCAGGCTGGTCAAAGGAACTCAGGAGAGACTGGAGGAGCAACGGATGCCGATCAAAACATCTCCAATAGAGGGAGCAGGTTGGAGTACTGCCCTAATGTTGGCCACCTTAACTGCAAAGAAGCGAGCAAGCTCATCACACTCTAATTGTGAAAAGGCTTTCGAACCTGGAGACAGGCTGAGTTGCACACTCTGTCAACAGTTCAAAAAAGCTGAGCTGGTCAGTTCTGAGCAGCCGCAATCTCTGGACAGGAACTCTGCCTCTTCACGAGAGATTGTGGAATGATAGAGTTGATAATGTTCCATCAATTCAAGATGGTCGGCATCAGGGACAGTTCTCCGCCAACAACGCCTAATCTTCATCCTGTCGCCAGATCTCCCTCAAGGCCTCATCAAACCATGGAGAGCGAGGTAGAAGGGATGAGAGGATGAACACGGACAGGAGCAATTTGATCCAGAGCCGAGGAGATAGCCTATTATAGGCCAGCACCAAGGCATCAGGATCATTGCTCACTTCAGAAAACTCCGATGAGGTTAGTGCCTGCTGCCAGGCCCACAGAGCTAATATCCTTGTAAAGAGCGACACTTAACCATCTCCACAGGGGTAGGCCTACAAGGGGGGAAAACTGAATCCCACAGTGTAGTGATCAGACCAACTGACAGATTCCACCCCACGTCCAGTGGCCTCAATCCCCAGGAGGAAGACTAAGTCCAAGGAGTGACCGCTCTTATGCGTGGCAGAAGTAACCACTTGTGTGAGACCCAAGATGTCATTAATTGGAGGAAGTGTTGTCCAAACTGCAAATATTCATCATCAATCCAGGCATTGAAGTCACCCAGGACCATCAGCCTGGGAGACTCAAATGCCATGTCGATGATGAAGTTGGCTATTTCCTGTAGAAAACGTTCTCATCCCATGGTAGATGAGAACAATTCTACATCCACACCAGCCACAATGGTACACTCAAAGGACTCCGCCTCCTCATCTGGTACACTTGTTAATCCCAGTCAAGTCTTGAAACAGACCACAACACCCCAAATCCAACCTCGGCTGTGTAACATCAAGTACCCAGCTGGAATTGCTGCCTCCAAAATTGGGCCAGCATTACCATCCAGCCAGGTCTCAGTAATGCAAGCCAAATCCACGGACTACACAAGATCTGCAATAACTGCAGTCTTGTTCCTAATGGATCTGGCATTGCACAACACCACTCAGGTTGGACGGGTCACTGAAGTGGAACAGACTACTTGCCCAATGCCATTAATAGTATAGGTGCCCTTGGGTATGGAAACCAGACAAGGATAACCTCGCTCTTGAATCCATTTCGCCCAGGGCATCTTCTGGTCTCCTCAACCCCAATCCGATGTTGCACTCATTCGGCCTCCACTGTACACACCCCCAAACCCTTCCTCAGACACTCCCCCAGTGCCTCTACAGCTTGGTGAGTTGACAACTGTAATGGCATAGGGAAGAAAGGGCGGAGGGCACGGAGAGTGGAGAATCTAATAGTACGACCGTGGTGGCAGACCCTCTACACATAATAAAACCAATCCCAAGAAATAACCCAAAATAAAATAGAACAGATAAAAATAAAATAAAATAAAAAAACAAAACAAAATTAAATCAAATCAATCAAATAAAAATATCCAAATAACTAAAATTCACAACCAAAAATCCAGAGGCTCTCACCTCCATTAAATTCTAAAACAAATCATAAATACAAATCACATAGCAGTCTCTAAGAGTCGGTGTCAAAGGGCAAATAGCAACTTTCCACAGAGAACTGTAGAATCCAGATGACACCAAGAGGGCTCTCACCCTCTAACCCAAATACCAGAAGTTCCTCCAGATGAAATTGACAAGCAGCAAGAGGGACTCTCACCCTCTTAATCCGATCGCCAAAAAGTTCCTTTGAAAGCCAACTCTTCCCTAATAAACTGTATTCTCAGGACCCAGGCCTAGACATCAAGCCAAGATCGGGCCGAGGGCTGTAATCTGAAATAGGCCCTGAGATGGCAGCAATAGCTCCCACCACAGAGACACCATAGGAACCCCAGGGTAAGTCCACACCACCAACAAACCCGGAGTTCCCCAGAACAGCCCAACACAGCCCCAATCCCACACCCAGGAGCCAAGGCCCAAAAGGAGAATGCAAACCCCTACCACCACAGGAGTAAAACCCACAGAAGAACAGGCCGCCTAGGAGGGGAACCTGTGATCTCAGCTGCCCACCAACCGCCGAGACCCCCAACCACAGAGGAGAGCGCCCTCCAGCCAAAATCCCTGAGAATCCTCCCAAAACGCCCAAAAATCTTAAGAGTCACCCACACCAGGAGGGGAGCATCCACCAAAACCAAATGAATGTTTCCATATGACCACAAACTCCATGAGAAAGTTTCAGACTCCAGAACAGGGAGAAGATTTTGTCTAATGCCCCAAGCCCCAGGTGCTCTCACCACCCTAACAACATTTAGGGCAGTTAGCAATCAGCAGAATCCACCTTAACAATAACATCCTCAGGCGCCCCATCGCAAAGTTAAGATGAAATATAAAAGGAGGTCTCCACTCACAAACTCACAGTCCCAGTTTCAGTTCCAGAAAGATATTATCTAATTCATGGAGCTCCGGCCAATAAACCTCCTCTTCAAATTTCCAAAATTAATCCACAAGACTCGTGGAAGTGTACAAAATGCCAAAGGTATACCAGCGACAATCTGAAAGCTAGTCTAGCAAACACAGAAGTCCAGGGTCTTACACTCCTCAAGGATTCCCCAGTTCCAACTTCCAGCAGTTTCCAATGTGACAGGCTGGTTGAAACAAAACCACAAAGTTCTGTATTCAGGTCTACCAGGAGCCAGAGCTGCCCACCATATTACTTCCTCTCAGCAGGCTCAACAAAACATTTCAACGCCTGTAGCTATGTGAAAATCAGATTGTCTGAACCAATCAAGAAATACTGCACTCGCATCTGTCAGACGGCAACTCAGCGTCAGTCACATGTTCAAACACAGATGCAACCGAGCAAAACAAAACAAACAAAAATTATTAAAAACTATTAAAACAAATTGGAGCTCAGAAAACATATCTAATCAGAGCTCAGGCTCAGGCAGCTCACATATACACCGCCATATTACGCCTTACAGAGTATTAATGGAACGGAGAGAATGCATACAAACCTCTGCTTTCCAAGAGAGGAACAACGTCTCACCAAACAATTCCAGGGACTGGGCAAGTAAGAAAAATTCAGCAGTTTTGCATTGTGGGGGATGGAAAAAGGTCCAATGCTGGACAACCCCACCTTGCAAAGAGGTCATCTGCCACTAAGGTTAGTAGTTCCCATTCATGCATCTTGGACTGTGACCTGCTTAGCCTGTCTGCCAAGACATTTTGGACACCTTGAGATGCACATAAGACAGCTCTAGGCCATGCTCCAGTACTCAGTACCACACTCTCATTCATTGCTTCCCAACACAGGGGATAAGAATGAGTCACCCCTTGTCTGTTTATGGTTACCCCCTCAACAGTGACATTTCACCAGCGAGGTCCCCACAGCGACTACAGCACCAAGCCTCTGTGGGAAACCCGCTGGCACCAGGCACTGTCTGTCAGGGGTCCTGCACCCCCAATTAGCTCTGACTCGGAGTTGATAATCCTTAAGGAGAGGTGCAGGGGCACAGTCCCCCTGCATGGGGGGGGTTGAGGGCCAAGCCACCCTAAAAACACAGTCAGCCTGTGTGCACCGGCAGCCGACTGCAGAATGTGGTCAACCTGCCAGTGTCACTGACAGGGCTGTCGACAAAAATTTTTTTCGAGCACCCGCCGTGGATCCATTTGTTTATGTAATGCATGACACTGACGCTGTCTGTCTGTATTAGCAGGTGACCCGAGTCAGATGCTCCTGAAAAGCCTGGCGACTGTATCAGATAACTCTCATCTCCAAGACATTTATGTGCAATTTGTTTCCACTTGGGTCCAAGAACTGCGAGCTTGATAAGGGTCAAGGTATGCTCCCACCCAGATTCAGATGCAACCAAGATGAGAATCTTAGCTGGAGTTGGTATTAGAAATGGAATGCCCTTTAAGAGGTTGCGTGGTCCATCTACCATGTCAGTGTTTTGTGTAAAGGGATGAGCACCTTCTGGTCTATGTTGTCCATCAACTGGACCCACTGCACTTTAATGACCACTGCGTATCTGCATGTGTAAGCAGGCCAGTGGCACAGTAACAGTGGCTGCTACCATGGGTCCCAGGAGACAAAGAAATGTTTTGGCTGAGATGTGATGCCTGCTGTATACCATTTGTGCTTGAGCAATAAGTTGTGCCATGTCCACTGACCTTTGATGTTTTGGAATGGGCCCTGGGGGAGGGAGCTGGCAAAGCTCTACCACCAGCCTTGTTGACGATGAAGCAGCAGCACCTAATGATGAAGCCGACATGGTGTAGGTGAAACGTCAACAATAGGCCTTAAAGAAATATGAATAAAGTTTATTTTGGAGAAGAACTACAGTGCTGTCCGTTATTCCATTGCGCCCAGATCACTCTTTTTTCTACAGACTTTTTTCCAGACTGATTACTCACATATGGGTGGCAGCATAGCTCAAGCTTGAGAAAACATTTCCAGGGACATCTTGTTTTTTCAAGATATTTTGACAGCCACTTCTGGCAGCAGGCTAACGGAAGGATTCCTTGCCACAACCCCTACCAGACATGGGATATGGGATTTTACTAAAATGAAAGTCATTTTAGAGACCTGGAAAGCCTATTCATGTTCTCTTCCACGTGATAGCTAAACAGTTTGGTGCCTCCAAAGGGACCTTCAGAACTGTTTGCTGCACATCTGTTGGAAACCCAGCAACCCTGAGCTAAGAATACTTTCTCATGCAAATACCAGCGAGTTGTCCTGGTAGATGCATCAGAACATCATATGCTGAGCGTAGCAAATGTTTGCCAACCTCAGCACCAGAATTAAGATTTTTATTAACTCATTCTTGGCATTTCCTTCGCACAGAGCCTGAGCTGCAGCTTTGGTAGGCTTCCACAAGCTATTCTGATATTTGATCATATGGGCCAGGTAGTTTGCAATAGGAAGGCCTACTGAGGCAGAGGCATATATTCACCTGCTTATTACATCGAGCCTCCTGGATTCCTTATCAGGGGTAGAGTACTGGTGTGTTTAGGTACCCTGGATCTGTCATGGGCAGCCACTAAACCACTGAGTCTGTTTCAGGCTGGTTAGCATAATATGACTTGACAACAGGAGCAAGGTACTACTTGTCTGCCTTTCTAGGTACAGCTGGTACTGAATCTGGCCTGTATCATGCAGCAAATGTGGCATCCTCAATGCAAGGTAAACTGGAGGGACAATGGAGGGAGTACATGGTACCTCTAAGAAATTCATCAGGTTCTTTTAGTGTCATCCTCTTCTTCCACAGCAAAGTCCATTGCATTCTTCATTTGCTGTATCATAGTTTGGAAAGTAGGGTCTTCAGGAGGAGATTTGGGTGTTTACACCACAGAATTCTGCCTACAAGAAGATACAGTGGAGACAGAATGTGTTACATATTGTTGTTCTCCATAACCCTCCTTCTCTTCATAATCCTCCTCCATTATGAGACCTGGATTATGTTCCTTTTTCGGTGATGGGAACTGACAACCTTGCTGGCGAAGCAGATGGCTACTGCTCAGAAGGTATCTGCTGTGAACCAGCCAATGCTGTTGAAGGGGTCTGCAATGCAGAAACACCCACTGGACGGCAGTGGCTGCATAGGTAAACCTGGAAGTATGCTCCATATCATATCTGAAAACAACGCCAGTACTGTCTGCACATCAATGACACCCTGGCCAGGGGCTGTGATCACCGAAGTCAACAACCAGCCTGGACCTCCTGACAATGGTGACTACAGACCATAGTAGGTACAGTAGTATCTAAGCCAAGCTTCCCAATCTTGTTGTCTGGTAGACAGTTGGGGGCTGCTGGCCACTGCCGCTAAGGCAAACAATGACAAAGAAGGTATCACCTGTAGGCTGCAAATGGCAACCTAGTCCTCGCTGGAGACGCAGACTTGTCTTCATCTTTGTGTTTATGTTTGTATCCCAACAACTACCTTTTCACAGTCCTTCAATTTCAATATCTGTGAGTCAGTTGACGGGTTGGGGCAAAGCCGCTTTCTGGCCCTAGGTTTTTCCATGCCCACTAGTGTTTTTTTTTCTCGCTAAAACTTCTCCAGCACCTTTCTTCTTAGTCACCTGGTTGTTTGACTGAAGCTCTGGCAAATCTCTCAAGTCCTGACATTGTGAGAGAGGCCTACAACACACACACACTTTGTGTAGTTGCCTTTATTTCTTCACACTCATAGTACTGCACAACATTGTTTTTCAGTGGCATGAAGAGGCAGCGACAGCACTAACATTTTAATGACTATTTGGATATAAAATAATCAATGACAATGGCTAGTTGGTCAGTATTTCCACTGTAGGTCTGACGAGTACTATCAGCAATGGGAAAAGAACTGAGGAGAGATGGCTGAAATCTGGTATTCCGTGGTGTCCCCTGGCTAGCAGAGGTTTTCATGTGGTCCCTAGTGCTACTGTGGGTATAGGTCTAAAGGTGTGGTCTAAGGAAGAGAAATCCTTGAAGAAGATCTTAAATGATTCTCACAGGCTAAATGCAGCCCTCACATATACCATCCTTTTTAGGTTATTAGGAACACCAGTTTATTTTCAACCAGGTACAAAACATTTTGATGGGGTAATATTTTGCACTGCTACAGGTACAGTGATGACATATTGGTGACACAGAATGGCTCAGAGGAATCAGCAAAAGCATTGGAATGATTAATAATAACAACTTAAATTTAAGTTGTATGTATGACATACATGTAACCCCAGCTCCCTTGTTCTCTACTGGCAGATTGTCAGCAAGGCAGCTTCCACAACAACAAAGGGCATCTCCTGGCATTAAGGCAATATCTGGCTTGGGCATCTAGGATGTGGGGGAGTGTTACAAAACAACATTTCTATTTATACCCAGCTCCAGGGAGAGGTGCAAGGCTATGGTGTGTGTCTCCCTCAAAACTCTAGACAGGTCATTCAGAGATGGAATGTCCATGCTAGAAAAATTGGGATTGTACTGTATAGCTTTATTCCTGACAGAATGGTAACAGAAAATGGTGGTGCCCCCAGGGCTTGTAGTTGTATGAACAGATGGCACACTTTTAGCAGGCAGGCACATTTCAACACTCTTTCCTACAGTACTGAGATTTTCACAAGAACACTTCCATGGATGCCCACCCTTTGTTAGCATTCTCTGGACTTTACCAGTGCATTTACAGTGGTTGCTACCGCCAACTTCTAAATTCGAGCACCAGTAGGTGAACTAAGTTAACACCTCTGACACTTCCTTGTAACCAGTTAGGTTCTTTGAAACTTGGAGTGAGTGGTCAGCCTGTCTGGCCAAAGCTAGACTCTCTCTCTGCCATTACATTTTAGGAAAACCAGGATTCTAGCCACATAAGGGCCACAGGTTACCGCAGACCTTCGCTGTGCAAGGGTTATGAAAGCCTGCTTCTTAACATTGTTGGGCTCTCGCCAGGCAACAGCCAACCCACATCTGAACAATGAATCTTGTACTTACAGCATGTTGTGCCCCAGACATTTGTTAAAACACCTGAACTCCACAGTTCTCATTCAAAATCCATAGCTTTTGGTTTGCAAACACACGCAGTCTCTGTTCTGGGTAGTGCTGTTGTTCTCATAGTCTTTTGGGGATTGCCCCAAACTACTCACTGAACATACAGTCCCAACTACAGCTGATGAGCAATCTTCACCCCTCAGGGCTTTACAGGATCTGGTAGCCACCACATCCCACAAAACCGGCCGCTGGTTTATGGTGCTAGCTCAGTAATAACAAACTGAGAGTCCTTCCCTCTGACAAGTGGCCTTGGCAGAGCACCACTTGCCTGCAGAACCTCAGCTCCAAACTCCAACTGCAAACTGACTCACAGAGCCCAACAGCAGCAGAGCACTGAGGCTTATGCTGCTGCAAGAGTTCTCAATTCCATTACATCATCCCCACCCCAGCAGAGCTAAGCAAGTGATGATGTGACGATTTCAGAGTTTTACACCCTCTGAATTGCCCAGGCCTTCTCACCAAGGTATGAAATTCAGAAAAATCCTGCCCAGTGGGACACCCAAGTCTGACAAATACATGCCACTTCATATTTATTTATTTATTTGAGATATCGGATTACAAACCTTTGAGTCAGCGACTCCTTTACAAAGGCTCCACATCAAAAACAGTGCAGGAGTAACAATGTAAAAGACATTTCATACTTAGAGGTAACTTACAAACAGAGTACAAAGCCAGCAAGATACAATATGCAGTGTAACATGTAGTTGAAATTAACACTTCAATGCTTCTTTCATCATCAGCATTAGTGCCATCATCACTGCTTGTCCTCCCAGTTGTCCAAATTCCTTTTCCAAAGCCATAAGATTTTGCACCTGGCCATCTTTGTATTTTCCATTTTGGTGGAGATATAAAAGGGTGGTTGAAACCCTGGGCTAATATAAGCAGTTTATTTTACTTTGTCAAAATGCATTAATAAACACACATATTAACATCAACTGAATGTGGTCTGAGTATTTCAGGAGGCAGTAGGTACAGAGTCTTCAGTGTTACACTGCCCTTCCTCTGCCCCCCACCCTGCAGTCACTTTCCCATCTTTATACCAAATGGCTTTGGAATACACAGATGCATAGAATTTGCTGATAGATAAAGACCTCTTGGCCCACCCAGTCTACCCTATCAATCCCTATCTATTTTGAGGCCAGACGCCAAACTAAACTCTGGAGCAACCATCTCTTGCCTCCAGTATACCCTGTGTCTGTCCCACTCATTCTTAAATCTCATGACTGTTTAGCCCAGCCACCTCCTCTGGGATCTATTCCACGCATCCACCACCCTCTCTGTGAAAAGTACTCTCTCATGTTACCCCTGAGCCATCCTCCTCCAACTTCATACTGTGCCCTTGTCTTGGAGCATCTCTACTTAGAAGATGCTCCTCCTGTACTCAGTTTATACCAGTAAGGTATTTGAATGCCTCTGTCATGTACCCTCTCCCTCCTTACCTCCAGGGAATACATATTCAACTCCTTTAGTCTTTCCTTACAGGAATTCTCATGTGGTCCCCATACCATTTTCAGAGCTCCTCTGCACTGCCTCCATCCTATCTATGTCCTTTACCAGGTGATACCTCCAGAACTGGATGCAGTATCAAGATAAGGCCTCACCAGTGTCCCACAGAGGGCAAATGACCTCTCTTTCTACTGGTGATACCTTTCCCTATGCATCCAAACATCGTCTAGCCTTTCTCACTGCCTTGTCACACAGTTTAACCTCTTGAGGTCATACGGGATGATAACGCCTAGGCCTCTTTCCTGCTTCATGACTGTCAGTTCCTCCCTCCTAGTTCGTATGTTGCCCCTGGGTTCTTATGCCCTATGTGCATGTTCTTGCATTTTTTGCACTGAATCCCAGCTTCCATACTCCAGACCATTCCTCCAGTTTTTAGGTCCTCCTCATCCTTTCAGCCTCCCTCCTCAATCTTATTGCATAGCTTGGTGTCATCCACGGATAAGCATACTTTGCATATTTTGTTTTTCTGCTCTGCTACCCACCAAGTCCTTGACATACTGATCTACCCCTGCCCTGCCACAGCCAAGTTCACGCCCACTATATAACGCTTAAAAGGATTAAAATTAATATTTAGATTTTAATCGTTATTCCTTAAAAGAGGTTGAGAATATTTCTATTGTCAGCTCTGCTGCTCCCAACAAGTCTTTAAAGAGCAACTTCCTAGTAGCTGCCTGCCCCAGCCCGTTTGATGACTTTCCCCTTAGATATCTCCCTACAAAGTGAGGCAGAAAACTCTTTTGTAGTTTAAGTTATGTCCTCGTGAAATTAAAGTACAGTAGGTCGGCAAAAAAGGACCAACTTCCAGACGGCAAACCATGCCCCATCGCCGCCCATGCAGCCCTGTTTTGTGATGTCACAAAACAAAGGCTGTGTGTAGTATCCATTCAATTCTATGTGACTGATATTTCTAAGATTTTACACCCTTTATCAGTGTGATTTTAGTAAATCAAAGCAATTGATCGACTTACAAATAATACATATAATACAAAAACAGTAGTAACAGCAATCATGGATACCATGAGCATTATGGACTAGCAAGTATCTTCTTAGTACTTTTGTTGCCAAGACTGAAGTATATACAGCTACCTGAATTTTCAATTTAGCCTATGAATATCTGCATTTATGCCACAATCCCGATTATTAATATTTTTTGTAATTGTATTTGTATACTTTTTATCCCTACATTTTAGACCCTTCAGGATTTCACTTGATCATTTTGTAAATATTTTTCTAAGTCTTTCAAGTAATCTATTTTTGACATGATTATAGGAGAACTGTGCCTTTGAATCTTTGGGAAACGTTTGGATTGCTGTTTAATACAAACAGTTTTGTATTTGGTTTGGTATTGATCTCACTGCCTCGACACTGAGACAAATCACATGGCTGCAAAAGGATAAACTTTCTTCTGTGTGTGAATATAGTGCTCATGAATGGTGCTGAGCTGATACCACTGGAACATGAACTCCTCTTCCTATCCACATGACAGGTACTGCACGGGTGATCACAGTGCAAGCTTCTCCACACTGCCCCGCCAATGTGCCTCAATCCTGCCCAAGAAGTTCCACCATATAGGTGAAAGAGGAAGTCAGGCTCTATGCCCATTCAGTCCTTGCTTCCTCATGTGAGACTGCCAACAAGGGTGCCATTAGTGCCAAATGTGTTATGGGTTTTATGATGTGGACACCTGCCAACTGGGAACTTAACTGAGACCATTACAACTCATTTCAGATAGACGACTGAACTATCCTCAGGTGATAATGGCTTCGCAACTACTGAGCTATGCTGGATTTCAACCAGTGACCAAGAGATGCAAGGCTCCTTAACCCACTATCAACCCACTGATCAATTAATTTCCCTGCATAATGATAAACGTGTATAAATTTAAAGAGATTAATTTTAAATCAATTGATTTTTTCTATCATCCAATTTGTTTTTGCTACTTGTTGGTTTGTGTATTTTATATGGATTGGATGTGGTCCCATTAAAAGTTTATTCCATTAAACATTTAACGGATCTCATCATTAATAGACTGGCTCAATTCTGGA
This sequence comes from Neoceratodus forsteri, assembly GCA_016271365.2. Classification (NCBI taxonomy): domain Eukaryota; kingdom Metazoa; phylum Chordata; order Ceratodontiformes; family Ceratodontidae; genus Neoceratodus; species Neoceratodus forsteri. Next base: position 746,465,514 of record CM057456.1, on the reverse strand, counting down.
ACAGTAATTCTGTAACTCAAGGATTCTTTAAAGGAGAAATGTGCTGAACTTGAAAGACACTGTTCTTAGAAGATGTTTTTAAATACTGGGTCCAATCCTGTTATTGTTTTATTGTTTGTTTGTTTTTTTTAACCAGGAGAGACACACTAAGCCGAAGCTTGTTTACAGGTGCAACCTGGGAGCACAAGGAAGTTAAGTGACTTGCTCAGGGTCACACAGTATGCAAGTGGGGGCTGTGGATTCAAACCCAGGTCTCCAGGTTTGCAGCTCAGAGCCTTAAACTACTGTGCTATATTGCCTCCTTACTGTTCCATCTATAAGAGTCTATTAATAACCTCATTGGTTGTTTCTGATTTACAAGGCAAGGCAACTGTATTTCCACAGCACCCTATCCCAAGGGCTCGGGCACTTAACATAAAACATCATATAGGACAGTTATACAATCATAAATTTCACACGTTTAAAATCAACAGATGTACCAATACAATCTATTATCCGTTGAACGTCAATTCAAACACTGGTGTGAAGTGCCATTTCAAGTATGCAATGTAGTTTATGTCCTTCTAAACCACAGAGTTCATCAATTGAACATAAATGTATTACGACAACAACTGAAGAGCTGAGCAAAGATGCAAACTACATCGCACAGTTCTAAAATGGTTATTAATAACTACCTGTGTGTAAACCAGAAACACCACTAGGATAAATAAAAGACTGTAGAGACTGAATAGTAACAGAAATGGAACCAGTATTTAAAAATCAGTTTCTTCAGGGGAAAATGACTTACAGGTTCTTCAGTTCTCCTGTATTCTATTTATGAGACCCAAAACTGTGTGATCATTTTTTTTTTTTTACAAATTATGGATATTTATTACTGGTGCAGCACGGTTGGGAGCGCCTGCTAAGGTAGACCCATGGCTTGTTGTGCAGTAAACCCTATGCATTCCAGTTACTATTCAACCAGTGTGCAAGCTATTCTCTTATTCATGTTTGCCTGAAATCCTCAATTAATATAAGCAGACCCCTAGTCTAAGTGTAATATATTAATTTGCTTTAGCAGTTTCACATGATAAGTGTAATTTTATGGAAGAAGCACATTAATTGATAATTGCATTGACTACAGTTTTGCACATTATTTGTTCGTTTCCAGCACTGTATTGAAGGGTCTCATTTCTCCATAAATCCTCACCCTGATAATGAAAATGTGCCACAAAGTGCTGGCGATTTGTACCTGGTACTTTTCTGTTAATGAATAAACAGCACTTTATTGGTCTTCCAGTGTGTGATGTATGGTTTTTCATTTCCTGTTACATGAGACTGCCAAGTAAGAAATGGTTAATTATTCTCCTTCGAAGAGCTGTTGTCCTGCAAATTCTGGTCTTTCTCCCATCTGGTATGCAGCAAACCTGAAAACTCACTGGACAACTAAGTGTCCAAACTGTCACATTTTATTTACTGCAAGGGGCTTACTATAGTGACCCTCTCCACCCACTTTTTCTATATTTGGGCCTGAGGGCTGGCCACCTGCTGCTAGGTGGAGTTAGCAGTGCCCCTCGGGGTATTTTTTTGTATCTCTGGGTAGCTGACGGGAAACAGACACGTTGTTATAGTGTCGGGCTCTGACCCTGAACCGGGATTTGGGCCTGTGCATTTCGGCATCCAGTCAGCGCGACAACTGGGAGGTAGTGCAGATTTTGTGGCCGTTGGGACTGGGTCCGTGGGAGCCACAGCCTGGGGAGGATTTTGGAGGCCCACCTTGTGCTCCACAGTATCGGGGCAGGCAGGGCCTGGTTCCCGTATTGTGAGGCCTGGATGTGATGGGCGGGGATGCTACCGTGGTGGTAGGCTGTGGCGTGAGTACCGAGGTGGTGGCAACCCTCCTACACCTTTACCTGCGTGGCATGCCTTTTACCTCATTTGGAGACAGCCTGGGGTGAGAGCAGGTGGGCCCAGTAGTCCCCGAATCGACCCGTGTTGAGCCTGCTCTGGGGATGGTGGTGGTGGTGGTGGGATCTGGGCGCAGTGCTCTGGGTTGCAGGAGGGAAGTGCATGAAGAGAAGCTGCAACCTGTGAGTCTACCATGTTTGTGAATGGGTCTGAGTTGTGCGGCAGTTCAAGCTGCTGATCTGGTAGGTCGGTTTGTGTTTCAAGGGAATCTGCAGCTCTACACAGTTGCTGCCGCCCAAATCTGTGAGCCCCTCAGTTCTCCGTGAAGTCCAGCTCAGTGGTCAATTTGTCCTTAGGTGATGTGCTGTGGTGGTTTTGCCACTGTGCTATGCCTTTCTCCAGTCTATGCCCCCAGCACCTGGGAGCTGATGTTCAGTATAACGCAGTGGTTTAGGTTTTGAGCTGCATATCTGGTGACATCCAGCAGACCAGACCGGGGTTTGAATCCCACAGCTTCCACTTGCATAACTGTGTGACCTGAGCAAGTCACTTAACTTCCCTGTGTTCCCAGGTTGCACCTGTAAAAAGCTTTCAGCTTAGTGTGCTTCTCCTGGTCAAACAACTAAATAATAACAATAAAAAAATTAATAAATAAATAATTTAATTTTTTATTGTTCCTTTTATTCAGTTGGCCTCTCGCTTTGCAGAACTTTTCTGTCTGTTTTACCCTGGTTTGCCCCAATTGGAGTCTCCGTGTGCAAGTCCTCCCTTGGTGCTGCAATGCCTGGCTCTAGCCCTTTCTCAAGCAGCAAGAACATGTCCAGCATCTAAAAGGACATATTCTTTAGTGCTGGAGAAAATGACTAGAGCCAGGCACCACAGTGCTGAGGGGAGGACTTGCACAGAAACGCTAATGGTGGGCAAACCAGGGTAAAGCAGGCAGCAAAATTCATAAAGCAGGAGGCCACACTCAAATAAAGTAATTAATTTATTTAAAATTAACATCAGGTCCCTGGAGCTGGGGGCACAGACTGAAACAGGCACAACACAGTGGCAAACCCCACAGCACATCACTTGAGGAGTAACTGGCCACTGAGCTGGACTTCATGCGGAGCCAAGGGCTCACAGATTTGGGCAGCTGCAACTGTGTAGGCCGCAGATTCCCTTAAACACACACTGTTGCCTACCAGGCTAGCAGCTAGAACTCCCGCACCGTCTGACCCACTCAAATGTGGTGGACCTGCAAGCTGCAATTTCTCATTCACGCTCTTCACTCTTGCAACACAGGGCACTGGGTCCAGAACCCAGGATCCCTGGAGCAGGCTCAACACGGGCCGATCTGGGGGACTACCGGGCCACCTACTCTCCTGCAGGCTGTCTCCAAGCAAGGTAAACAGCGTCCACTAAGGCCAGTCTGGTGGCGCTGGAGGTTGAAGTGCTGGACGCTACACCTCACGACATGCCGGTGACTTGATTCAGAAACAAGCTCAGGCCGCCAGGGGTCAGCATGGGAGAGAGGACGGAGCATCCAGAGGACTGCTCTCCTGTCTTGGGGGAGGGAGACGAGTCATCCTGCTGCTAACTGCCCTAGTGGTGGCTGGAGGGCAGTACGGGTTGGGAAGTTGAAGCCAACGCCCTTCACGGCAGAGACGAGGGTCGGGAGAAAATCAAGAAACCGAACCTGCCAGGCTCGAAGATTGGCCTGCTGCTCCCAGGAGCAGTCCCGAGTCTGGATTGTGTCTCTGGGGAGGGAGAAGCTGGCAACCTCCTCTCGGCTCCACTGCAGGGGGCAATCTGCAGGGAATTTCCGGGGCCACCTAGAGCGGAGTGGCAGAGCAGGAAACAGAATCCCTCTGTTCAAAGGGCCAAAGCCGCCTGCCAGGGGCTCAGGGGAGTATAAAATGCATATAGAAAAACAGCGCACTATGCGGGTAAGGGGCAGGAGGGCTGCCACCACCTTTGTACCCCACGCCACAGGCTGCCACCACGGTAGCATCCCCACCATCACCTTCAGGTCTCACAATACAAGAACCAGGCCCTGTCTGCTCCGGTGCCACAGAGCACAAGGCGGGCCTCCAAAATCCTCCCCAGGTTGTGTCTCCCACGAAATGCGGACCCAGTCCAAATGGCCACAAAACCTACACCACCTCCCAGTTCCTGAGCAGACTAAATTCAGAAACACAGGCCCAAATCCCGAGCCAGGGCTGAAGCCACAATCCACTATAGCAATGTGTCTCTCTCTCCGTCGGCTCCCCAAGATGCCAAAAACCTTGGCTAAATACCTTGAGGGCCCTGCTAACTCCATCTAGTGGCAGGTGGCCAGCCCCTAGGCCCAAATACAGAAAAATGGGTGGAGAAGTTCACTATAGTAAGCCCTCTCTGGAAGAGGGGCTTACATAACAAATTCCTTTGCCATTTCTAATCCCAATTCAAACACAACCATGATTTGCCAAGGACAGGGTACGGGGGCGCACAATCCTCCCTTTCAGTACTGTTGCTTTACGGATTCAAACTATGACTGAAGTCACAAGCTAGTCGCTATCCTAACTGGGCCAAATTCCTCTCATCTGAAAAAAGTTGCTCTAGGTCATCATAGAAAAGGCTTATTCAGAATCAATGTATGGAAAACCCACATTGCATCTTCCCCACATAACACCTGCCCTGTTGATACACAAAGGCTTCTGTTTCCATTACCGAAAAGCCTCAATCCAATTTCACAAAAATTTAAGGAAAAAGATATCTTCAGGGACATATCATGTATGTGAAAAGTTACATTTCTCCAGTTCACTGCCTGTAATAGTCACAGACTGTGTGCTTTTCCTGGTGTGACTGACTTAACCTCAGCACTGAATGACCTTTTCATGCTAAAAGACTTCAAGCATGTAGCCATGGTAACAAAGTAAAGGTCAACTACTAGTATGAACTCTGTATGACTTATGGATATGAAACAAAAGAGACATCACTACCTGCTGGAGTAACAGAAGGATATCAGCTGACAGTCAATGCTTTCCCTCTTTATAGCAATATCAGTTTCAGTGTTAAAAGATTGGCAGCATGGTAATCTGTGTTTTTAGCTTGTTAACTGAATAAATGCCTTTTTGACAGAAGGAGGGAACCTAGAAGAGTCATCATAGGTGGAAGATATACAGAATGCGGGTTCTTTAAAACCACCAAACAGCATGGATTTTCCCGGATTCCCTTCCATAAAACATGACAGACGTTTCAATGTGAGTTGCTCTGAGATCAGACAAAATGAAGGTAAAAGCACATCAACACCACCAAATATAGCCCTTAGCGGAGTTTTCCCAGCAGTCCAAATGTAACGCACAGTACATTGATCTTTAGGGAAGGATAATAAATCTTCTGGACTTTATTCTTTATTGGTGTTCCTTCATTTTGAGGAATATATAATAAAGAAAAATATGAAGATTCACGCCCAGCAGCCAAAGTCAACCTATCAGCAGGAGGCAGCACGTCCATGAGAAATCTTATAAAATGTTCAACGCTTTATTCTGTGCCCACCAGTGCTGTATTCACTATGAACAAAAGAATACAGGCATTCAGTTTTGTTCTGATTCTGAACAATAATCAGACACTGCGACTGAGTATGTCAAGCGGAACTTCAAGACTCCTATACTGAGTCTGTGCACCAGCACATATAATGAGCACCTATCTTTGGTTAACTACGCATTGCACTTTTTATTTTACTTTCTCCTAAACCAAAGCTCTGTGACCAGGAACTCTTTGAAATAAAAAGATGAAGATCCATTCTTTTGCAAAATCAAATCACACATAACAGGATTAAAATATCTCTCATTAACAGAAATATAGTACATATATAAGACAAGACAGGTTGTTGACTGTCTAGGGTTAAAGCATGCTCAGCATGTAGGAATGCACAAGGTGCTTGTGCTCTGTGTCTTCAGGTCCTTGACATGCATTAACCACAGACAACCAATGTCATGAAGTGTCTTGCTGTTGCTTATAAAAGGAGTCCCTAACAATAAATACTATAAAAATCTTAGAAATAAATGAAACCATTATGAAGAATTTAATATCAAGACACAAATTTTTAAACAAATTTGGCATTCTGAGGTAAAAGTAGTTCCTCCAATATGTATAGCTGTTCCACCAGGAAGTGCTAAGAGATAGCCTGGAAGGGCTGTAGGAGCAGTGTGTGTTGTTTGTTCCAGTGTGCACTTTGTCAACAAAATAAACCGGTAGTGCCAGTGTGTTTGTTTTGCTCCCAAATATGGCAGCAAGTTGTTTGGTGTGCTCCTGCTAGTGTTGGGGAGTAACTAGTTACTTGTAACTAGTACCTGTAATCAGATAACCTTTAATGTAACTAATAATAGTACCAGATTACTTTAAAAAGGTACTAGTTAACTGTAACAATGCTTCTTTTATGTTCACTGTGCTCACATGCACAGTGAACTTTTTATTATATTTTATTGGTTTTAGTAACTTACTATAATACCAAGTGCAATACATAAATACATTCAGAGATGGTACAATGAGTAACGGGCTAATACAATAATATACATTCAGAAACCTCCAAGTCTAAGATTTCTAAAAAAACTCTTGTCTATCTTTGACAAACCTAAGCATATCAGCTATATTAATGGGTATTGTGCAGATGATAAGACAGAGATTGGTAGTCTTCCATCATCACAATGTAGCACACACAAAATCTCAAAGCTCTTCCCCTTATCTCTGGTAACCTGAATGCCTCACATCATTTCAGGTATAATAGTATATATTTAAGGAACAAAATCCCCATACTGCCCCAGTTGGTAAAGCATCCAACTTTTCCATCAGTTGTCAAAGGTATGTGTCCTATTATTCATTCTAGCTGAAATCCTTTCCGGTTGTATATTTCATATGTCAGTTTTCTCCAAGACTCCTTAGTCGGGATCTGCCTGGAAAGCCAGAGATAGGTAATAACCTTTTTGGCCAAGACCACTAAAGTTAACATTTTGAAAAGCGTCCCTTGGACCTTAATTCCAGTAGGAGCATTGCTATCAAGATAAAGGTGCAGTAACCCGCCTCCCGTGATAGCATTTAACTCAGCTATAATCTCTCACCAGTATCCCAATATATATAGGCATGACCACATAACATGGACCATCCCTGCCTCTTCCTGTCCACATCCTTTCCAACACCCTCCATACTTATGTCCTCTAAACTCAGCAGTAATATCAGGAGTTCTAAAATACCTTACCTGGCCTTCCATGCATATTCCGTCAGTAGACATTAGAGGAGATTCTGGAATATAATGCAGTTGAAGTTTGCCATTGGTCCACCTCCAAATCAGTACCCATATCTTTTGACCACTTAATTCTAATATAATCTAGTGATACAGTAATATACAACCTCAATGCTGAATATAAGTTCCCAATTATATGTTCCTGAGCCTGCCCTCTTAAATGAAATACCACCATCTGAAGTGGGGGAGAAGGAGATTTAGCTACTTTTGATATAGTCTCCTCAAATGGTAGCAATGTATCCCTAAAAGTCGATAAAATTTATATTGATTGTTGGGGACCTTATACTCTATAAGTGGGGAAAAGAATGAATGCCCAATGGGCCCACTGCCTGAAAGATATAGCGAAGATCAAAACTCTCCCAGTGCTGGATCGGGATCATGGAGAGGTATCGCCTCTCTGATGGGGATAAGAGGGTTCTCCACATTTGTATCCAGCTTCTCAGGAATTCTGAAGGAAGTTCATAAACCTCGAAAGTGGCAGGCACCCTGGGGGTCCCCACAATGAAAGATGGGAAATTCTCCAGCCCATTTAGGTGACTTCAATACCTTTCCAATATGCCGTGTAACATGTGACCGCATGTAATAAAGATATGTGGATATGAGCTGCTTGAGCATATCCTCTCATGTTTAGAAGATTTAGTCCCCTTGCTCCCTAGACAGCTGCAGCATGGAGTATTTCACTCTGGGCACATTAACTCCCAGATAAACCTAGAAATGTATTTGTCCCATGTTTGGAAATAGGTGTTCGTGAGGAAGGCCGGGAGGGTCTGCAGAAAGAAAAGCAAACGAGGTAGCACATTTTGCTGTACTGTTTAGACTCGTGAGAGGATCCTCACAGGAAGCAAAGCCCATTTAGATAAATTGGAGGTAACTTGTTGAGTAATAGGTTCATAGTTCATTAGATCTAACTGTAACATCTTATATGGTATTCTAATACTTAAATATCTCATCCCAACTCTATTCCAGCGGAATGGAAATTTTGCTTTTAGAATGTTAAGAGGGTTTAAAATGATAGGTCAAGACCTCAGTCTTAGTACCGTTAATCTTATAACCTGCCAACTTACCAGATATATCCAATTGTGTCCAGACTGCAGGAACAGGTCTCGGGAAGTAAGGGCCAGCAGAATGTCATCTGCAAACAGTGTCAATTTATAAGATCTTCCTCTCACTGGAATCCTCTACTGAACCTGAGCCCTGATATTAGCAGCTAAGGGCCCAAATAAAGGGCAAATAACAACGGGGATAATGGGCAGCCTTATCTTGTGCCCCAGATAAGGGAAATGGTAAGGAGAGGGATCCATCTAACTTAAGATATGCTAGGGGCATATGATACATAGCTTGGTTTTGGGAGATAAGTTTATCAGGGAATGCAAACCGTTTTAGGTTGCCTAGAGATAGGCCATGACACTTATTGAATGCCTTCAGCATCAAGGCTGAGAAGGACAATTGGTATTCGTCGATGGGATGTATATTCTGTGAGTAACAATACTCACCTAACTGCATCATGGGCTTGCGCTTCATGACAAAACCTACCTGGTCCCCGCCTACTAGTGTAGGCAGCAAAATTGCCACTCTATTTGCCAATATTGACATAAATAGCTTGTAATAATAGTTGTTATGATATGGGTTGGTATGAAACCATCGAAGATGGATCTTTTCTGGGTTTAGGGATAGCTACTATTTCCATGTATCTCCATGAGGGTAGGGAAGGCTGTCCTTCCTGAATGTCTATGTAGGTTGCTAGTAAAGGTGGGGTCAATAGTCTAAGGAAAGTTTGATTGAACTCCGGTGGGTATCCATCGGGTCCTGGGGCTTGATATTTAGTAAGCTTGAGGGTGTCCCAAATTTCTGTAGTTGTAATAGGGCAGAGTAATCCTTCCACTTGGGTATGTGATAGTTGGGGCAATGGGGAGTTTTCTAGGTAGGTGACCAGTTGTTGAGGGTGGTATGAATCTCTTCCGTATATAGTGTCCGGTAGAAATTTGCCATCACCTGCCTAATCTCACCTGGGTGCAGCAGTAAGTGGCCAGAGACAGGGTCTCTTAGTCTGTGATCATGGCCTGTACTTTCGCACCTCGTGAACGCCTGGCCAGATTTCTGGCTCTTCAGGATCCTTCCTCTTGATGCCATAGTTTTAAATAAAGTAGTTGCTGTTCTTTTGCTGGTCGACCTGCTCCTGTATATTTTGCTTCAGCCTAACTAACTGCTCTCTTAACAGTGAGATCGCCTTGAAATTGTTTGGTTTACAGATGTAGTAACTGTGTCTGCAATTCCCTGTATAGTTTCTCCCTTGCTTTCTTTTTATGGGTGGAATATCTAATGATTTCTCCTCTCAGTACTGTTTTGAGGGTGTCCCATTTTATACTGTGTGAAATTTCTGAGGAGTTGTTGTCTATTAAAATTTGTGGTATAGCAGCTTGGATCATCTTAATAAATTCTGGGTCTTGTAGAACTTTATGATTAAGACCAGTCATGAAGGTTTACAATTAGGATAGAGACATCCATTGTTTTATAGTCTTTACAGCAAGGTAACCTGAGCAGAAGAAGCAAATGGACAATTGAATGAACTCTGTTCAAAAATAACTTCAAGTAAACCCTGAAATATTTGTATGTAGTCTTAGAAAGGATGTGACTAATGAATATTAAGATGTACTGGTATTTCTTTGCTTTTTATTAAATAAAATTATTTCAAGTTCAAAACAAAATTCTGGGTCTTGTAAATGCATTAAATTTAAGTGCCAAAAGGAGGCAGCCTCGTGGTATAACATCTATTTTTAAATACAAGGGAGAATGGTCTGACAAAACAGAGGCTCACTTCCATATCTCTTTATTGAATCAAGGTGTTCAATGCAGGCAAAAAATAATCCAATCTGGAAGATGTGTGGTTTCTGGGGAGTAACAGGTATATGACTTTGTGGAGGGATGAAGTGGTGCCAGACATCTACCATACCCAGTTTAGGGAGGGTCGCCTTAAGGTACTTCTGTAGTGGTGTAGCCCGATGTTGAGAAGGAAAAGTTGTGTCTAACTTAGTGTTTAAAGTAACATTTAGGTCTCCACCTACAATACACATGCCCTGTGTGTACCAAAAGGTCATCCAGAAATTTACTCATTACACGAACTGGGGAACCTGGTGGAGGTAAACAGAGGTCAGAGTGATTGGTGTGTATAAAGTTTACCACCACAATGGCATAGTGCCCTTCCCCATCTATAATCTCCTTTGGAGCTGAAACTGACCCCTAGCACCAGGACTGTGGCTCCTCCACCTACCTGAGGCATGCGAGGAGGCCACCACCACCTGGAACCCGCAAGACCTGAGCTTAGAATGTTCCATTTGGGGAAGAAAGAGTTTTGTAAAAGAATGACATCCGTTTCTCTTTTTAATAAGTTCAGTAACCTTCTCCTCTTGATGGGTTATGGATACCATTCACATTGAAGGAGAGTAATAACGCCGGTTTAACCATTATACCTGAGTAATTCCCTGTAGCTGCATATAAAATCTATAAAAGCATAGCCAACCTCTCTCCATGCCCACCGCCCCACCTGAAACAGCTCACCTGTCCATCGTTATCAGAGGTCTAACTAATTGTCCCTTAAGGGTCGTCTTTGGGATTCTCCATTTCTTTATATTATTCATATTGCCCTTAATTTTGTTATTCCGTCTGCTACTAATATAAAAATAAAAACATAACCTGTTGCCAACTGGGCAAACCAGAAATCAGTAATAATCAGTGTAGTTAGTAAACCAACTATTTACATTAAAAAAGCTTATATTCAAGCTGAACTTCCAAGGTAGGGGAATACTTATCAACTTCTCTGTTGTTTCTGGGAGTACACAGATGTACACGTGCCCTCACACCAGAAAGGGGGTAAATCCACTGCTCACCTGGACCTGGGCCCCTGTGGACCACTAAGATCCAAATCAAATAAAAAGAGAAAACATAGGAGGGAGGCAGGAAAAAAAATCCAGAGAATTATCCTGAATCACACCTGTCGGCTTAGCCATAGGTACTCTCCTCCATTTCCCCGAAAAAAACAAAACCATTGCCCTTATAAGAAGAGCCCCAAGTTCAATAGATAAAACCACAAAGACTTTTATACAGAGTGAATGTCCCGTGTACAAAGTCTCTCACAGTTCTTATGTTTTAATAATAAGGCAGGCATGACTTGTGTCTCAAGACATTATTCTTAATCCCCTTGGCTAGAATATAGCAATACTATAACAGTAAAAGTAGGAAGGAGGTCCCTCCATAGTTCAGGTTACTATCGCCCTCAGGTCCAGCCTGCAACATTCGGCACTGAGTGTAAGGGTGGATATTATATCCTTCAATACCTCACCATTAACTTTGATAGCATAACTGAAAAGGATCTTAGTAGGTATTAGGCCCAAGCCACCTCCTTAGGATCTGGGAAGGGAGGTGGAAAGAGGACTTGGAGGGGATGGCTCATAGGTGGTGCCATGATGAGTGGCCTGAAAACACCCCAAATGAATAGAGGGTAGTTAAATGTATGTTTACGCCCAGAGTCAGGCCCTCCATCACAGTCCAGGCAGGAGAACCTATATAACCACCTCCGCCTCCTTACCCCAACCCCCAAAGGGTACCTTCGGATACACAATGATACAGGAGAGTCAGTTCCTTCTTCAATTATGCTGTAAATTGTTCTCCATTCTCCAGAATTTGGCCAAGCATTGTTTCGGATCTTGATTACTGCTTTTGCCCTCTTCCCTTCTGTGTTGTTTTCCTCCTGTGTCTGCCACCTTGGAGGGTGAGGTTTCTGAGCTGCTGATGAAGTCAGGCTGCTCCAAAAAACAGGCCCTCTTTAATAAGAGTCTCACGGGCCTCCCGGCTGTTGTAACCTCCTGTTTCCCTGAGGGCAAGTGCACAATTAACTTTGCAGGATATGGCATGGTAAACTTCAGCCCCTGGGCCTTGAGAGCCAGCAAAGAGGAAGGTAGGTCTACGGAGCTTCATTGTTTTAGGGCATGTCATGGTCCACGAGAATGTGCATTGGCCACGACAGATCTGTTTCTTGCGCCACCATTAAAAGGATCTGCCTTGACTGCTTAACTACTGAATCAGGCTATGATGGACCGAGGACCAGCCGAGGGAGGTAGGCCTGGGAGCCAAAGCTCGATGAACCTGCTCGAAATTGAGCACCATATCAGCAGGAAGGTCCAGTGAGGTTTGTAATAATGTGGTAATGAATTCTTTTATATTTGCTCCTCTTCTCCTTCAGCAATACAGTAAATGTGAATATTTTTGAGACGAGCCTGGTTCTCAGCATCTTCTTGCCAGGCCACCAATAACTCTTATTTGCTCCTGAATTTGCTTAACCAGAATCTCTATGTCATCTACAAGTTTTTATTTGCTGTTACCCTCCACTCCGTATCATCAGCTCGTTGTTCCGAACTGAGTAATGTCTCTGCACATTTCCCCATAAAGCTGTTTGATGTCTGCCGGAGAAAGCACAAAGCTCATTATATATTGTATCTAATTTGATCCGCTTCTTTGCTTTAGGAGTTTTTGGGTGATGCTAGCTGATTTAAGATAGGCCACAGCTGGCATAGGGAGCACACCATCCGTGTCTATGGTGTCCGAATCAGATCCTCCTCATCTGCGGACGCTCCTCAGGTTTTCGTGACCCGGCTCTCCCCTTTGTTTCCTCCTATTCGTGGTCAGATGAATTTCTTTTTTAATAAGTAGCATTTGATGGAGGCAGAAATGCTGGGGTTTGATGGAGCAAGTCGCTCACGCAGCCATTAAGCTTGGAGGCGGAACTAGAAGTCGTGCAGTGAACATTTTGTTAGCAGAGTGGCTTTTGAGGGTGTGTCACTGTTGGTCCAATGCAGAGTGGTCTGCAAAGGGCTCATCAGTGTCACACCAATCAACATGATCATGATACTGTTCTGGCTTGCTGGGCAGAAACTTCATGTAGTTCAAAGGAGAGAGCGACCCAATCATAGGGCAGCTTCTTCCTTTGATCTCCAAAATTGCCACCTAGCAAGCACAGCTAATCTATCATGATCAGCCTGCTGAGAAAGAATTACACCCTGTAAAAAGAAAACCATCCGTCGATGTCTGTTGCTGTCACCGCGCACTGTTCCCCATCTGACCCTCCCACTCAGCACCCACCACCCCAAACTCCCTCCACAGACACAGCACGGACACTGGGGTGCCTAATCCCACACTGTCGCCACTTAAAATAAAGAAAACTGTCCCTAGTATTTTTTTTCCTCAACATACCCTGTAAAAGAAAAACGTCCATTGATGTCTGTTGCTGCCACAGCCATTGGTTCCCCACCACCCTCCCAGCCAGCACCCATCACCCCACATATACACCCACACCCACAAATATAACACTGACACTGGGGCTGCCCAATCACTAGTGTCACCACCTGAAATAAAGAAAACCATCCCCAGCAGTATTTTTTAATGAACCCTGTAAGAAAGAAACTGTCCATCAATGTCTGTTGCTGCCAGCACCACCGCTACTGTCCCGCAACCTGACCCTCCAACTCAGCACCCACCACCCCACTCCTCCTATAAACATAACACCAACACTAGGTGCCCAACCCTCAGTGTTGCCACCTGAAATAAAGAAACTGTTCCTAGTCGTTTTTTGTTTTTTTTTGCAATATACCCTGTAAAAAGAAAACGTCCATTGATGTCTGCTGTTGCTGCCGCTGCTGTTTGTCCACACATCTAACCCTCCCACTCAGCACCCACCACCACCCCTCCAAGCCCTTAGTTACCCTCTGGGGTACAATGCCGTAATCCTCTCTGGACTGCAGACACATCTTCACTCTTTCAACGTCGGACCATGGACTGAGGAAATCAGGTATGGTTCAATGTATTTCAGTGGGGTTTGAACTTACTAGCATAAGTTGGTCATTTTGAATACTATTGCCCCACATTTTCAACATGCCTTTTCTGGGACCCCACCTCATAAACAATAGCGGTGAAATTTGGCAAATGTGTTCAAAGGCGATTTCCGCGGTAGCTGTCTTGAGAAATCACCTTTTATTGCAGGAGCTGAACATTTTCTCCACCCTTGTCCATGAGGTGGAGTCATAAGAAGGGTATGTTGAAAATTTGGGGTAAAAATTTAAATAACAACAAAGTTATCACCCTACACTGAAATTTACAAACGCAAGCTCATAACTTTGGTAATTTTTAATATTTCGACCCAAATGTTCAACATAGCAATTTCTTCACAGCACATCGTGAGTGTGATAGCAGATATTTTTCAAATCCTGGCCAAAATGTATTTTCGCACTTGCTGTGTGAATCATCTTTGGGTAGGATTTGAAAATTTCCTCTGCCCTTGTTCATAAGGTGGGCTCATAAAATGGCTATGTGGAGTCATAAGAAGGCTATGTTGAAAATTTGGGGTAAAAATATGAGAAAACAACAAAGTTGTGAGTCTACATTGCAATTTTCAATGCACACTCGCAACTGTGGTACAGTACCATGCAGCTGAACGTTTCTTGAAAAAACATGCACTGCACTCAACCTGCACTGCATCCAACCCTGTGTCAGTTTTTTTTCTCAAATGATTACTACAACTACAGTTTCTAAAACTTTGGAGACATAAGTCCCATAAGGTTGCTGACAGGCAGGACTAGATCATGAGTTCTGGTTATGACATCATCAGCAACTCTTCACTGAAACCGGCTTTTTGAAGATTGTGTGAAATCAGGGTTACAAAATAGCCTGTAAGTTTTAAAGTGACACTGTCACCCTTAGGCCTCAAATGTCCTAGTTTAAACACATTTTATGATTGTTCACATTCTCTAGAGACTGCTGATGCAGCTGGTAGTTTGATTTGGATTCCTTTTTCTTTATAAAGTGAAAAACAGACCGCCATCATACTGGTGTTACCACACTAAAACATGTCTGTTTACATTTCTTGACCAACTCCACTGCATCTTTCCTGGACTTAGAAACACCTCCAACACAGTCTAGCCACTAATTATGCAGTGGAGTAGAGGACAGGAGACTACAGTATCATAAGTGGCTGATTGTTTGAGGGCTGCTTTTTTATACTTCTGTTTATTGTACATTAACTTGTTTTACAGCCAGACAAGAAACATAAAATAACATAACCATCTTGTCCTTACAATTGGTGAACATTTCCTTACAATTCGGTCCTCTTCTCCAACCTGTTCTCTTGATAAAAGGAAAGAAGAGTCTATACAAAGAATACTTGAAAATGTGAACTACTATTGAAAAGAAAAAAAAAAAACAAGCAACTAAACTAACAGGTCTCCATACGTCTTAAGTATATCTATGTAAAAGTAGATTACTTCAGTTTATATTTTTGTAACCCCTAGATGGCGCTATCCCAGTGGCCACTACCCTGCCTGATTTGCCACTAGCAGGTTGAGGGGCCTGGATCCGATGGCGGGTGCCTCCACCCAGAGGTCAGGGTTTGCAATAGTTAAACTAACTTGGTCACAGCCCTCTGGGACACTGCAACTCCCCTTTCTTCCCACTAGTGGCCCACAGTATATCAGAATTACCTTCACAGTATACACTTACCCCAGGACTGGTTCAGGCACTGGGACCCCCTGTAAAATAAGAAGATACAGTGCAACAATCACAGTACAATACTTTAACATACACAAATACCTCAGGTAGTATAACTTTGCTGAAACAAGCAGCTCTGATTTATTTAGGGGATATAACAAGGACAGGGGAAATCAGGTTAATTAGCTTATCACTTTACTCATCTATCTATGGCTCTGTGCACAGGCCTATCCCTACCAGTTACTGTCCCTGGGTACCCAAGCCCTAGTGGCTAGTCCAAACTGTGGCAGCTGGTAAGGGCCCTTTCACACAGAGAAAAGAAAAATTAGTTAAACAGTCAGCAGTACAGTAATTCCATTAGGATTCAATGTGGCAATTCAACAGGGAGGCGACCCTGAATTAGTACTCACGACCTCCAAACAAGATAGGGTCCTTCAACGTCAGCAGGGCTACTCTGAGCTCCACAAGACTCCTCACACATTTATATGACAAACTGCAACAGGCAAAGTCCTTTAATGGCAACAAGATTCACTTGAGCTACACAAGCCTCCTCACACATTTATATGGTAAACAGTAACAGGCAAAAGTCCTTTAATGGCAGCAAGATTCACTTGAGCTACACAAGCCTCCTCACACATTTATATGGTAAACAGTAACAGGCAAAATTCCTTTAATGGCAGCAGGATTCACTTGAGCTACACAAGCCTCCTCACACATTTATATGGTAAAAAGAAGTACTATACCAGGCAGGCTGCTTTCTATCCCGATCGCAATTACTGCACAATACTCGGGAGAACATACAGCAGATTAAGTTCCTGACAGACCGAGCACAATTCAGCAATTTCTCCAGTCTTCTACAGGGTGAGCCTGGTTTCACTCTTCAGATATCCTTTGATTCTCTTCACAGGACGGATTCAGTCCTAACAAGCAGTTACACAAGCTGCAGACCGAACTCGGGCCTTACACACGCTTCCAGACTAAAACTGCACACTCAAAAGCACAGGGCTCCTTCCTCTTCACTGCCAGAGCTCAACTGAAACTCCAGCAGACAAACCGGCACTTCCTTTGAGTTCCTCCCAGTTCTTGGCTGGATTGGCTGTCACTCACAATAGACTGCCCCTGTTGGTTCAAAAGGCTCAAGTCCAAACTACATCTCCCAGAGTCACTGCCCATACAATCCTCTTGTGGCTGGCTCCAGATTACGAGTCCAAGTTCTGATTCGCCCAAGGCACCATTTTAGAGCTACCTTAACCCACACCCATTGGTCCAGTTCAGCAGTTCAAAACTAGAATGGGGAACTAGGCAAACACAGTTCTAACTGCAAAGAAAGCAGGTTAGACAAACCGTATTTTCATTATTACTCTAAATGATTTCTGGCAAACAGTTACATCTTTCAGATAGGTTCCCTTTGCACTCCTAGTGACTGCAAAATGGAGTGAACTGGCAGCAGCTTGAGTGGTACTCAAGTAGAGAAACACACAGTCCCCCATACAACTAATTATGTCTGCAAGCAGACAGCCTCTTAAAGAGACAGTACCAGAGGCTCTAAAAACACTCACAGATAAATGGCTTAAACGCCAAACACCATTCAGGCTTGGAGCATTCAAGCAAGCTCCTGGAAGTCTTTTGGGAACCCCATTTGCAGGGGGTTACACTTTGATTTGTAAAATAAATTATAGCTGTCTCTATTTCATGTTTTGCCATAATACCATTCCTGCTACATACGACCCATCTGCCTCTGATTTCATCTCTCCCAGCATCAGTTCTCACTCTCACATTTTAATGTATGAAAGGAAGAATTCTAACATGGAAAATTACCTTTAACTGTTCTGGGTTATTTGATCTTCATACAGGATCCCTCTGATCCATCCATTCTGAAAGTTCTGAGTCTGCTGTGTTAACTCAAGGTTCAGTTCTCAAGCTTCTGGATGTTCTGCACCCCTCTATCCACTCTGGTATGGTTGGTGGCTCTTGTTTTAGCTACCTCCTTGTTATTGTTTTTAAGCAGCAACTGACAAAAGGCCCACAAATACCTTTCATCCCTACCCCTCAGTTCAGGCAGACAAATACCCCAAACCTAGTGTTCTGTGCCTGGCCAAATTGAAATGGTGAATAAGCGAGTCACATGGTTTCCTACCTCTCCAAAATGTTGTTGACTCTGGGCACCCTCAGAAGATATGTGCTTGGGTAGTATGTGTCTCCCCACCTCCTCCAGCACTCTGTGGCATCCCCTGAGCGCCATGTGCCACTTGCACCAGTACTAAGAAAAAGAGGACCTGGATTTTCCACCCAAGTTCTCTCCATGTAGAGATGAGGTAGTTCTCCAAGTATTTCTCCAGACTAAGGCCCATTGTGCCTCTGACAGAGAAATGTCAAGGTCGCCCTCTCATTTCTGCTTAAGATAAAGTGATGAAGTATCTAAATCTGCTATGTAATTAGTATAAAAGAGAGATGGCCCTTTCCCATTTATCAAGACCAGATTTTTTTCAAGGGATCCTTTCACCTTCTCCACCCTCAGGTCCCACCTTCTCATTTGAGCTTGTATATAATCTCTTAGTTGGTAAAATCTCAGCCTGTCCCTCTGTCCCCACCCAAAGTTCTGCTGTGCTGCCTCAAAGGACATGACAGTGGACCCTGTGAACAACTGAACCAGAGATGTCAAGCCCCGCTAGTTTGTTATTCTACACCATCCATCCTGTATGGATGGAGTAAACTGAGCATCATAGGTCCACCACTTACATTTCCATAATTGTTTTCCATTGAGGCCTCTCCGAGTCCCTCTCCTCCACCCTTCTAAAACTGCCACCGTACCTGAAAAACTTTGTGTTAAGCATCTCACCACCATTCTCCATGAAGAGGATAGCCCTTATTGGGGGCTCCTGATGTTCAAAGACATCTATTAATTTCCATAAAGAAATCATATTGTGGGTTACCCACAAAGAGCCACCCTCATCTGGGCTGTAGCCAAATATCCATGTAGATTCAGGAGGGCCAATCCCCCTGCTGTAGGTATATATATATAGAGCTCTCCTAACTCTAGGGTGCCCTACCCCAGAGAAAGGTAAGAAACATCAGTTGCCACTGCTCAATTTCCCTCTGTAGCACTTCGCAATGGACACACTGAAACAAACAGAGTAGATCTGGCAGAGTGTTTATTTTCAAGGCCTGTATCTTAGCATACAGGGAAGTGGCAAGAGGGCCCACCTCTGAAAGTCTGCCCTCAGCTGGTTTATCAGGGAAGGTAATTTAAAATATGAAGCTGTGAGCTACTTATGCCCACTTTGATGCCAAGGTATTTCACAGACCTCATGTCCCAGGCCATGGGGAAGAGTTTGTGCAGCAAAAGTGGAACATCATAAAAAACATTTTGGTTCTATTCAGGGTGTATCCCAATAGGGTAGAGCATGTTTCAGTCTGTTTAAATCCAGCTCTTAGGGAGGTATCTAGACTTGTGAGGTATAATAATATGCTGTCCGATATAATGCTAGTTTGTGTTCTCCTCCTCCTAATCTAATGCCCCTTACTTCGAATTCTGTCTTATACTTAAGGCCAAAGGGTCAATATATATATAGGGCAAATAAAAGTGGGGATAAGGGACATCCCTGCCGGGTCCCCATCCCCAACTTAAAACCTGCAGACATGTGCACATTAAAACATATATAGGCACTAGGCCCATTATATAGGTGAAATAGGTCATCCAGGAACCTCTGCGGCAACCCAAACCAGGAAAGGACTCTCATGGAGGAAAAACAAGAGACCTTATCAAAGGCCTTCTGCATCGAGGCTTAATAACAAGGAAGGTGTCTTTGTTTTGTTTGAGGTGTTTCTAATGTTCAGAAGCTATACAAAAGAGTAGCTCAAGGACTGGAGGCAAAACAAAGCTGGGTATAACTATACACTACCATGCATTTCAGTTCTACTAAAGAGAGCAGATAAAACAACCAGCAACATCAATGAATTTTAGAAAAGGTAAGCAATCATAAAATGTAGGTTTTACCTAGAACTAATAATGATACAAAAGGGTTGACAGTGTCCCTTTAAGCTGTGAGGGGCCTAGTATCAACAGTCAAAATCAAAATGCCTCCCTCGGTTGTAATTTTTCACCAGATCACCTCCACGGATACCCAGGTCCACTCTTTCAATGCCAAGGAATCTCAATGTGGCTACTGATTGATGCCCTGCTCTCTTGAAATGGCATGCCATTGCATATTCCTTGTTCCCAGTACAGATGGTTGTTTTGTGTTCTCCAACACTGAGACCTCTTATGCTGTCCTAAATCATGCTACACAGAAAGTTTCATACTGTAAATTGTGTTTACACAGACAATACCTCTCTACTAGATTGTGTTTAAGACAATATTCTATACTAAATTATGCTTACACAAGCAGTACCCTACAGTATTCTTTTTTTTTTCCAATTGTTTAACCAGGAAAGACATACTAAGCTGAAAACTTGTTTACAGGGTGTGACCTGGGAGCACAGGAAGTTAAATGACTTGCTCAGGGTCACACAGTATGCAAGTGGGGTTATGGGATTCAAACCCAGGTCTCCAGATTTGCAGCTCAGAGCCTTAAACCACTGCGCCATACTGCCTCCCTATTCTAAATTGTGATTTCAGAGTCAGTACCTATTCTAAATTGTGTTTACACAGGAAGTACCCTACACTAAATTGTACTTACTCAGAAATTACTCTATTGAAAATTGTGATTTTAAGGACAGACCCTAATCTGAAACGGCACTTTGCAGACAGCACCTATTCTATATTGTTCTGAAACAGACAGTTCCCTACTCTAAATTTAAAAGGTAGAGAATGGCAGATGTAGCGCTTGTTCTTACTGAGATGTAACCTGCCTTGCATTAGATGTTTGAACACAACATCAAATTCTAAATGTTCAATTTTAAACAGAACAACTTAAATTATTGTTTTCCTTTAAAGAAAGAATCCGACCAAAAGTATTACATTTCAGAATCAACGTATCCCCAGTAAGATTTATACCCCAAATTAGATGTCTGAGTTACTTTGTTTAAATGATGACCTCCTCTACCTTCACTTCTCTGATCTCCTTTAGACTTATCATTTTGCCAATAGTGACTATGATTAGGAATAATTTTAATTCTGCTCCACTCTGAGAAGTGTGTTTGATTGTATCTGTCAATTCTGGAAATGCACCCCACTTTTTCCGATCTCTTCCTTGTATGTGTGTTTGTTTATATGTTTTTCCCCATACCCACTTCCCTTGTTGTGGCAGTCTTTGTAACTTACGTACTTTGCACTTGGTGAGATCACTTTGCACTTCTAATGTGCATTTATCACTTTCAAAAGTGTATCACATTGAACTGTCTGTCTCCTTAAGAGACAGCGTTCAGCTTCCTCTGCACTTGGTGAACTCAATCTCTGGTGATGACATCAGTCGACGCCACAACGAAAGACACAGGCACCACTGCCCTGTCAAGGTTGGAAAGTACGCAGTTGTGGAAGCAGCCTGAATTTTGGTTATTTTGGTCTCATTTTCTGTTATTTTTTTTTTTAAACTGCAGCTTTGAAAAACAGGAAGAATTGCAATGCTGCTGCAGTTATAATTCAGCACATTGTTTTGTAATACAGTTGTCTGCAGCCTTACTGCCTTTCCTCCATAGCTGAAGCCTTATAGCCATTGTTACATGAGTGTTAAGCCCGTATATACTATTGCATATCTGCACATCGGACTGTGGTAAGGCCATTTGGTTTATTTTTACTTGTGTTGACCCGCACTCTGCATAGTAGAGTCATGTGTATTAGGCGATTTAACCTCCAGGGCAGTATATTTCAAGGGGATTCACAAAAGGGATGTGCCCAGCACATCTGAGATGCGCCCAGCACATCCTGTAGTTGGGCGGCTAATCTCGATTCTGAAAGGGAAGAGATGCCGCGCACATCTCAGATGCGCCAAACACCACCTATAATGGTATTCGTGCATGTGGGGTGGGTGTGCAGGGGCATGTCCATGCATAGGGGTGTATCCTTATTCACAACCCACCATGGAGGCATATCGTCAGATCAAGTCCAAAGATGTGCCTCCAAAAGTTAAGTCTACAAAAGGTAGACGTAACTGTGTGTCCACCCACAGGCAAGCTGCAGTACTGCAGACAGCACACGCGACAGTCTGCCTACCAAGGCAGTCCAGTGGTCCCTCCGCTGCCCATATCCCGCATACCAGACAACAATATGTTCCAAATACTCCCTAGCAGTGGGTGGCCCCTCCTGCCCGTATCCCCATAACAACATGACATAATCCTGAGAGTCTAGTGGTCCCCCACCCTGCTCAGATCTCTCGTTATTAAAACTGCCGTCCATGTCTTCGAGTTGTGTTCAGTGGCCCTCGCTTGGCCTGATTGCACATTACATGCACCCCAAACAGCCAGGGGCCCAGTGACCTCCCATCCACTCAAAGCACCCCACCTCCCCAGCCCACTCCTTCTCTCCGTCCCCAGAAGGTGCGGAAGGTCGGAGCAGTGCAACTCACTGAATCCGTCATGGCTGCCTCACTGAGTGAGCCATCAGTGAATGACAGTGTATTGTACTACCGTAAGCCCATTGGTAGACCTTGCCACCCAGTGGGCTTGCAGGGTGACTGTAGGCTGTCATTCACAACTTTGTGAATGAGAGTCATTCACAGTTGTGAATGACAGCTTACAGTATACACCGCAAGCCCACTGGTCGACAAGGTCTGCTAATGGACTTACAGTAGTACAGTATGCTGTCATTCACTGACGGCTCAGTCGGTGGGCAGCCATGAAGGATTGCGGGTGGGTTGCGCTGCCCGCCAACCTTCTGCACCTGCTGGGACAGGGGAGGGGTAGGGGTGCCTGAGGGTGGAAGATCCACTGGCCACCAGGGTGACTCTGAGGCTGCATGTGGTAATACAATCAGGTCGGGCAGGGAAGAGGGGTTCCACTAGACTATCAGGAGTAATTGATGGCAGTTTTAATTAACAGGATATGGGCGGGATGGGGACCACTAGACTACCAGGGAGTTATGCAATCGCATTTATTTGTTATAGGTATATGGGCGGGTGGTGAGGTGAGGACAATGAACTACCAGGAGTTGTGTGTCGCTATTTGTTTCACGGAGATACAGGCAGAGAGGAGGGGACCACTAGTCTACCAGGGTGTTGTATTTGTGTTTGCACTGCCACACTTGCAGAGTGCCTGGCGCATCTGCGGGTGCATCCCTGTAAGCTTCATGCAAATGGGGCCATAATAACATGCAAATGGCCCCACTGCACCTTGCATCTCTAATGGCCCCACTTGCAAGTCTGGGACTGTGAATACCAACCTTGAGCACAGTGCATCTGGAGATGCATTGCCCCATCAGTTTCCCAGCCCACCCAGGGGGATGCACCGCACATCTCGGTTGGGTGCAACTGTGGTATTCACAGAGGAGATAAGCTGGGAGCATCTTTGGCACATCTTCTGTGAATACTCATAGTTTGGGCTCGCACATCTCACTTGCGCCTGTGCAACTGAGATGCGCCGAGCACATTTCTTGTGAATCCTGCCCCAAGTGTTTTATGAGCTTCCAAACCTTTTCTCCTCCTGTTCATGAAACTTTATGTATGGCATGATTTAGGACAGTGTACTTACTGTGTATGCAAAGTTTAGGATAGGGCACTTCTATGTAAGCACAATTTAAGGCATAGCACTTTCTGTGTAAGTACAATTCAGGAAGGATAGGGTGGGTACTTTCTAGGCAAACACAATTTAGTATAGGGTGCTCAGCAACAAACAGAAAAGTGTCCTGTTCTAAATTCATGGTCCGTGAACTCCAGTGTTCAACTTTAGGAAAGGCAACAAATGCAAAATGAACTGCCGAAAGCAGCCCCTTGCCAACTGGCAAAAGGAATTAGTGAGCACTCCAAGAAATCAAACGAAAATAGTTTATCAAACCAGACAGTTTGCTTTAGACTTTTCAAAATCACTAGTTCCCTTACCGACCTTCACCGGAGTGCCAATATGGAGTTCCCCGTTCCAGTGAACCTGATATTCCGAATGGCAGCAGACCACATGTGAACACTTGGTTCCGCACTCCTCACAAGTATAGGATGGGGTGCTTTCTCTGTAAGCACAGTTTTCAGTATGGTACTTTCCCTACAAAAGCAACAGCCACTATATAAAAACCCTGCAGTCTGACTATTACCCAGTCATGGTGCAGAATGAAGAGGAGATCTCTACACATGTGCAAACAGTATAACAACCAGCCCTGCCACATGGCTAGCAACTGAGACAGGAGCAGGGAAGGTACTACACAAATGAAAAAGGCACAAAAAGCAGCTACTCCCCCCATCCTGCAGTGTATGGGATGGGGGAGAGTGCTCACCAAGCAGGAAAGGGACCCTGGGGATATAATAGCTGATGACCTTGAAGTGGCAGGACAGTGTGACAGAACAGTAGGTAGGGACAGTGGGATGCTGGGTTGCATAGTTAGGGGGCCTCCAGCAGGAGGAGGAGGTGTTATTGCCACTGTATCACTCCTTCGCTGGTAGGACACCACCTGGAGTACTGTGTCCAGTTTTGGAAGCTGCACTCATAAAGGACATAGACAGGGTGGGGGCAGTCCAGAGGAAGGCAAGTAAAATGTACCTATCTTAAATTGTCCTGCTACAGACAGCACCTTTCCTAAATTGTGCAGAGAGAAGGAGTCGGTGGTGGGTGCAGGGACAGTGTCCCAAAGGGGGGCCCCACCTTTCGCCTAGTTAGGTAAGCAGGCAGCACCACTTTGTCAGGGGCCAGCCTGCCAAATGTCATCATCACGTCAATTTGGCAACTTGCAACTTCAAGTTACCAAAAGCTGCGACTTCGAGCTTCAAAAGTTAAATCATACTGCTGGCAAAATGAGAGTCCGGCGGGTGTTTCTTATTGTTTGACTAAGTTTCGCTGCCAGTTTTCATTAAATCGGCCCTTCCTGGCTGAATTGCACAATGAGCAGCACCGCATTCAGGTTTGGTTGCCACTACTAGTGCGCATCTTGCATAAGTGTCGAGTGAGTGTTGAAGGAGTCCTGAAGCATGGTAGAGTGAGATTGCACTGAACCAGGTTTGAACCAGCACAAATCAAATAGATTGGCATGTCCAGCAAACAGATCAGTTCAGGTGAAAATTCTTTCTGTGGCTACTCGGAGGCTTACGTGAACAAGCCATTGGGGGAGACAGCAAGCTGAATGTGCTTTTATCTGTTCTGAGCAGAACCATGTTTGAATCAGCATGCACAGCAGCTTGAGTAGACATAGTCTGAGTGTCCATGTCCAACAAACAAACAAAGTGTCTGAAGTCAGCTAAAATTCTGGCTTTTGTGAATGAGCCATGGGGCGGGATTATGGACAGCAGCAGGTGGCAAGCTGAGTGTGCTCCTATCACTGAGCAGAATGCAGAACCGGGTCTGAACCAGCACCGCAGCTCCAGAAGACAAACTGAACCAGTAAATTCTGTGGCTATTAAGATTCAGAAAGGCTTTTCTGTGAACGAGACATTGGAGGGTGAGGGGAGATGAGCGGAAAAAAGCAGCTGAGAGTGCTCTGGACTTTGTGGGCAGGGTGAGAGTCTGAAACCTATTGCCCCATGTTTAGAAATTGCTGTCACAGCCCTCCCTCCCTGCCTTCCTTCCGCTATAGGAAATGGCTGCCAAAATGTCAAAATGCTGGTTCCATGACCCCATTTCCTGTGGCTATAACTGATTTCTTGTTAATGTGTTTGTGTTTATAAAATAAAAAAAGCAAGTAATGGAAACAAAAAGTTGCAAGGGGTGGCTAAATGTTTCAAGGAATACTGCACTCCACGTGGGCTCCATGTGTGCAGTAGTCCCTGAAACATGCACCTGTGTTTAATTATGAAATGAGCCAATTAATTGGGTCTGGCAGACCAAACAATACCGTTTCTTGTGTAAGTCGACTTTTCTGACTTCTAAAGAACGGCAACTATATGTGTGACTGTGTGTGAGTGTGTGTGTGGGGGAGGTACATAAACCACTCAGAACTTTTGTTTTATCTTCAGTAAAGAGTCCCAGAACTCACCACAGAGCATCTAAACACCCAGTCCCTGGCCTTAGCTGGTTTGGGAGAGGGCCCCATCTCAAAAGACTTGTCCTGGGCCCCAAAATTCTTGTCTGCACCCTGAGTACTGTCTATATTACGCAGTTTAGGATAGGGTACATTTTGTATAAGCACAATTTAGGTTAGGATACTATCTGTGTAAGCACAATTTAGATTAGGATACTATCTGTAATACCACAATTTAGGTTAGGATACTGTCTGTGTGAGCACAATTTAGGAAGCGTGCTATCTGCAATAGCACAATTTAGGTTAGGATACTGTCTGTGTGAGCACAATTTAGGAAAGTCAGGATACTGTCTGTGTGAGCACAATTTAGGAAAGCGTGCTATCTGTAATAGCACAATTTAGGTTAGGATACTGTCTGTGTGAGCACAATTTAGGAAAGCGTGCTATCTGTAATAGCACAATTTAGGTTAGGATACTGTCTGTGTGAGCACAATTTAGGAAGCGTGCTATCTGGTAAAAGCACAATTTAGGTTAGGATACTGCCTGTGTAAGCAGTTTAGGAAAGCGTGCTATCTGTAATAGCACAATTTAAGATAGGATACTGTCTGTGTGAGCACAATTTAGGGAAGCGTGCTATCTGCAATAGCACAATTTAAGTTAGGATACTGTCTAAATAAGCACAATTTAGGAAAGTTGGGATACTGTCTGTGTGAGAACAATTTACTGAAAGCGTGCTATCTGCAATAGCACAATTTAGGTTAGGATACTGTCTGTGTGAGCACAATTTAAGAAAGCGTGCTATCTGCAAAAGCACTATTTAGGTTAGGATAGTGCCTGTGTAAGCAGTTTAGGAAGCGTGCTATCTGTAATAGCACAATTTAAGTTAGGATACTGTCTGCGTAAGCACAATTTAGGAAAGTTAGGATACTGTCTGTGTGAGCACAATTTAGGAAAGCGTGCTATCTGCAATAGCACAATTTAGGTTAGGATACTGTCTGTGTGAGCACAATTTAAGAAAGCGTGCTATCTGCAAAAGCACAATTTAGGTTAGGATACTGTCTGTTTGAGCACAATTTAAGAAAGCGTGCTATCTGCAAAAGCCCAATTTAGGTTAGGATAGTGCCTGTGTAAGCAGTTTAGGAAAGCGTGCTATCTGTAATAGCACAATTTAAGTTAAGGATACTGTTTACGTAAGCACAATTTAGGAAAGTTAGGATACTGTCTGTGTGAGCACAATTTAGGAAGCGTGCTATCTGTAATAGCACAATTTAAGTTAGGATACTGTCTGCTAAGCACAATTTAGGAAAGTTAGGATACTGTCTGTGTGAGCACAATTTAGGAAGCGTGCTATCTGCAATAGCACAATTTAGGATTAGGATACTGTCTGTGTGAGCACAATTTAAGAAAGCGTGCTATCTGTAATAGCACAATTTAGGTTAGGATACTGTCTGTGTGAGCACAATTTAAGAAGCGTGCTATCTGCAATAGCACAATTTAGAGTTAGGATACTGTCTGTGTGAGCACAATTTAAGAAGCGTGCTATCTGCAAAAGCACAATTTAGGTTAGGATAGTGCCTGTGTAAGCAGTTTAGGAAAGCGTGCTATCTGTAATAGCACAATTTAAGTTAGGATACTGTCTGCGTAAGCACAATTTAGGAAAGATTAGGATACTGTCTGTGTGAGCACAATTTGAGGAAAGCGTGCTATCTGTAATAGCACAATTTAAGTTAGGATACTGTCTGCGTAAGCACAATTTAGGAAAGTTAGGATACTGTCTATGTGAGCACAATTTAGGAAAGCGTGCTATCTGCAATAGCACAATTTAGGTTAGGATACTGTCTGTGTGAGCACAATTTAAGAAAGCGTGCTATCTGTAATAGCACAATTTAGGTTAGGATACTGTCTGTGTAAGCACAATTTAGATTAGGATGCTATCTGTAATACCACAATTTAGGTTGGGATACTGTCTGTGTGAGCACAATTTAGGAAAGCGTGCTATCTGTAAAAGCACAATTTAGGTTAGGATACTGTCTGTGTATAGCACAATTTAGGAAGCGTGCTATGTGTAAAAGCACAATTTAGGTTAGGATAATGCCTGTGTAAGCAGTTTGGGAAGCGTGCTATCTGTAATAGTACAATTTAGGTTAGGATACTGTTCGTAGCACAATTTAGGTTAGGATACTGTCTGTGTAAGCACAATTTAGGTTAGGATACTGTCTGTGTAAGCATTATTTAGAAACTGTGCTATCTGTAATAGCACAATTTAGGTTAGGATACTGTCTGTGTAAGTACAATTTAGGAAAGTTAGGATACTGTCTGTGTAAACACAATTTAATAAAAGTGTGCTATCTGTAATAGCACAATTTAGGTTAGGATACTGTCTGTAAAAGCACAATTTAGGAAAGTGTGCTATCTGTAATAGCACAATTTAGAGTTAGGATAGTGCCTGTGTAAGCAGTTTAGGAAAGCGTGCTATCTGTAATAGCACAATTTAAGTTAGGATACTGTCTGCATAAGCACAATTTAGGAAAGTTAGGATACTGTCTGTGTAAGCACAATTTAGGAAAGCATGCTATCTGTAATAGCACAATTTAGGTTAGAATGCGTTTGTGTAAGCACAATTTAGGAAAGTGCTATCTGTAATAGCACAATTTAGGTTAGGGTACATTTTATGTAAGCACAATTTACAGCATGGCATTCTCTCTCTGTAAGTACAATTCAGGATAGCCATGCCAACCCCTCCATACCACGATGGCCACTGCAACTCACCAAAACACTCACAGCTACCATCAGCCGCCATCTGCTGCTGCCATCTAGCTCCCCACAACTGACTAAATACAGATGAAACACATCACATTACAATACTCGGACCAGCGACCGCTGGGGAGAGACCACTATACTACTGGGCAAAAGTAAGCAGCATACTTGGATCTGAGGTTGGGGTGGAGGGGGACCACTAGACTAATAGGTAAGTCAGTAACATAGTTGGACTGGTGATTAAGGGTGTGGGGGGTGAGGGGACTACTAGACTACCAGAGAAATGTGACAGTATACTCAGACTGCTGACTGGTATATGTGTGTGTGTGGGAGGCGGACGTGAAATGCCACATCCATAAGACCAGGTTCAGGAGGCATTAAACAGTGCAGCATTAACGCTGTTTAACACCGCAATAAACCACTGAGTATGCCAGAATGCCTATATGCAAAAGCAGTCTAGTGACATGCATAAGCACACTGGCATTTTATAGAGCTGCTCAGTAATGGGTTACTGCTTTGCTAACTTTACCTTTCAATATGGTATATTTAGCTAGTCCGGTCATGCTTTTAGGCACTAGACATTGTTAGTGAGGCAATAACCTTGTTGGTGCTCACAAAACACCATCCAATATGCTAGCATACGAGTCATATTGCATTAAAGTGGAATACGTGTCACAAAAGTTTCCAAACATTCAGTTATGAAAATGTGAGAAAAAAATGAACTGTGCATACTGGAGAAGAGTATTTGGTTTTATTTATACATTACTCAATTAAGTCACCTCGCAAAGAATCATCCTTGGACCAAACTCTAACTACTGCAACTTAAAAGTGTCATGTTTCAACTCGCCTCCATTTTGTGCTATTGGTAAGCAAAAAGAAAAGGCTTTAAAACGTATTTTATGTATTTCCAGCCTTCTAGTACTTTCAAACCAGCCAACCAGCCATTACTGATTTTAAAGGATCCACAAATCCTGGCACCAACTACTGTCGTGCATGCTGAATGATGTGTTATCCTGTACAGGGAGGACGAGCACCATGGTTATGTAGAGGTCTATCCACTACTTATTAATTTTCTGTTGGGTACTATTGAGTGGTTGTACACCCCACAGTCATAGGCAAGGACAAGATAGGCATTTGTAGCTAACTATCTATCAGGGGAGCCACTGTAACGTAACGTACGCAACAGCTGTAAAGGAACATCTGATCCAGATTTCTAGGGACTACACCCATAATTCCTGAAGACGCTGAAGCCGCTTAGCTGGATGTAAAGCTAATTAGGTACTCACCATTAATCGGTTGATATTTTGGATCACAAGAATCTGGCAAAATTCTGCTAACAGTAATTAACATATATGAAACTAACAAACATTTAATTTATGTAAGAAGAACACAACAATTTGTATCCTTTCATTCTAATAGCGTGGCCGGTTTTCTTTGAAAACTAGTATTATTACTAGATAGAAAACTGTTACTAACGTTGCATATATTTGTATAAGAGACTTTGTGGATGAGAGCTAGATAACCTGGAGGTAGGTTCATATACTAAAGGGCACTGAAGAATTCAAGGTATACCATACTTGTACATGGAGTGCTAGTGCGATCCAGTGTAACGGCCCCTATTATCCTACTGGAACAGATAGTAGGGCATCTAATGGGCCAACGTTCTTTGATATGCTTCATAGGCCTTCCTGAGGCCATGTGATAATCTTTGTAGCCTAAAACACTCCATGGTGCCAGACAGCCATTCCTTGTTATTTGCAGGGAGGGAGGGTCTCTATCAAATCATAAACATAAGAGCTGTCTCTTTGCAGTACTGGCCACCAAGCACATGCTGTGCTTTTATTACTCAAAGCTACTCTGAAGTGGTCAATGGCCTATATTCCCCATGCTACAGATGTCAGGTATGAATAAATCATTCAAGCCCTGGAGTAGGTTCAGCTAGGATTTCATTTCCTGCCAGACCCCACATGTTGTCAGTGTTACCCTATTTATTCCTGTACCTATTGCTGTAATTCCCTGGTGTAATTTTTCTCAACTGTTCTGGTTGCTGTTGTGCACTTGTAAAGATATCATGCTAAATCTGCTTTCAATAAATACACTGAAAATAAAATTAAGTCTGCCCTGTTGTGCCAGCCGGTGGCGCAGAGGGTTGAGCGCTGGATGCCACACCTCACCGCCCGTGACCCGGGTTTCGGAACGAGCCAGAGTTGTTGGAGGCCAGAGGAGGAGGAGCGGATGTGAGAGGCTGCTGGATGGCAGCTCTCCACCTCAAGAGGAGATAGAAACATAGAAACATAGAGTTGGCGGCAGATAAGGACATAAGGCCCATCCAGTCTGCCCATTTCTTTTCTACCTTATAAATGTGCCATCGGCCTTTTGCTCTGTCAGTGACCTATCTATTCATAGTCATTTGTATTGCTCCCTTATGCCTATCCATGCCTGTTTGAAGCCCTGCACTGTATTCATAGCCACCACTTCTTGTGGTAAGCCATTCCATGCATCTACCACCCTTTCTGTGAAAAAGAATTTCCTCACATTCCCCTTAATGGCCTCCCTCTAATCTCATGCTGTGTCCTCTTGTCCTGCTATTTTCTTATATTTAAACATGTTGGACTCTTTCACCTTGTTTATGCCCTTAAGGTGTTTAAATGTCTCGATCATATGCCTCTCTCCCTCCTTTGCTCAAGGGTATACATATTGAGCTCCGTAATCTGTCCTCATATGTCTTCTGATGCAGTCCCTGCACCATTTTGGTTGCCCTTCTCTGGACTGCCTCAGTTTGAGTTAATGTCCTTGTGGAGGTGTGGCCTTCAATACTGCCCTTGGTACTCCAGATGGGGCCTAACCAATGTCTTGTACAGAGGGATTATTACCTCCCTCTTACGACTTGTGATGCCCCCTACTAATACACCCTAACACCCCCTAGCCTTACCTACTGCTTTAGAGGTCTGCTTGATGATTTTAGGTCATCAGTGATGATGATGCCCAAGTCTCTTTCTTCCTTTGTGACTGCTAGCAACTCCCCTCCCAGCCTATAAGTGGCTTCAGGGTTTCTCTTCCCTATGTGCATGATTTTGCACTTCTTTGATTAAATCCCAGTTGCCCTCTTCTGACCATTCTGCTAGTTTATCCAGATCTCTTCTCATTCTGCCCACCCCATCTGGATCATCTACTCTGTTGCAGATCTTGGTGTCATCTGCAAACAGACAAGCCTTACCCTCTAGTCCATCTACAGGTCACTAATGAAGATGTTGAATAGGACTGGCCCCAGGACTGATCCCTGAGGTACCCACTTGTGACTTGCATCTCTTCTGACTGTATACCATTTACCACCACTCTCTGTTTTCTGCCAGTCAACCAGTTTGCCACCCAGTTGACCAACTTCCAACCACCCGAGCCTACCTAGCTTATTTATCAATCTTCTATGTGGAACAGTGTCAAAAGCTTTGCTGAAGTCAAGGTAGGCGACATCAACTGCTCCCCTTGGTCCACCACTCTGGTTACCCAGTCAAAGAAATCTATGAGATTAGTTTGACAGGACCTTCCTTTGTAAACCCATGCTGTCTTGGATCCTGTGCCCCTATGGATTCCAGGTGTTGCACTATCCTTTCCTTAAGGAGTGCCTCCAATCTTGCCCACTACTGAGGTAAGACTGACCGGTCTGTAGTTCCCGCCTCCTCCCTGCTACCACTCTTGTGGAGTGGGATCACATGAGCCCTTCTCCAGTCTTCTGGGACCTCTCCTGTGCTCAGAGACTCACTAAACAATTCTGCTAATGGCTCTGCTAGTTCCTCCTTTAGCTCCTTAAGTACCCTGGGATGTATGCCATCAGGTCCCATTGCCTTATCCACCCTGAGCTTAGCAAGCTCTTGTAGGACCCTTTCTTTTGTGAGGGGAGTAGTGCTCACCTCCCTCCCTGTGTCCATGATGCTGAGGCTGTGGGCCCTGCCCTACCTTCTCTTCAGTAAATACTGAGCAAAGTATCTATTTAGGATAGATGCCTTTACAGGGTCCTCCTCCTCACACGCTCCCTTTTCTCCATTAAGCTTAGCAATACCACTCTGGACTTTCTCCTTTCACTAATGTATCTATAGAAAGTCTTGTCACCTTCTTTACTGTTAGTACTAGTGTTTCCTCAGTTTGGGACTTTGCCTCTTACTGTCTTACCTGCTTCCCTTAGGCAGTTTGGTATGCCTCCCTATCTTCATCCCGCTGTGTTCCCTTATATTTTCTGAAGGCCAGCCTTTTGGCTCTGACCTTTCTGCTACTGTATTTGAGAACCAAAGTGGTTTCCTTCTTCTTTGCACTTCCTTTCTGTCTAACACAATGGGATGTTGCTTCAAGTATTGCATCCTTAATGCTTGCCCACTTTGCCTGTACCTCCTCACCTGTGTTTCTTTTGCCAGGGCTAGCTTAACTCTGTTGGCCATCTTATCAAAGTCAGCTCCTCTGAAGTCCCATATTTTTGCCTTGAATGGGATGATTTAGATGTAGTAGCCAAATTGAACCATACCATGTGATGGTCACTGGCCCCCAGGTGACCTTCTACCTGGAGATCTGTGATCCCTTCTTTGTTAGTCAGTACTAGATCTAGGATAGCCCTGTCTCTTGTGGGTTGCTGTACCAGTTGTTTGAGGCCCTCCCTGCAGGAATCCACTATGTGTCTAGTTCTGGCCGATGTTCCTGCTGGTATTGACCAATCTGTATCTGGCATGTTGAAGTCTCCCATTATCAGAACCTCCCTTTAGCTGTCATGTTTTGTATATCTTCTAACAGTAATGTGTCTATGTCCTCCTCTGGTCTGGGGCCTGTAGACAACCCCAGTTCTTATGGCTGTCCCATTTCCTGTTTCCAGGGTGACCCACAGTTCTTCTGGCTCATATGTGTATTCTGAATTTCTGTAGCTTTGATATTTTCATTAACATACAGGGCCACTCCTCCCCCTTTTTGCACCTCGGTCTCTTCTGAACAATACATAGCCAGGTACTGAAGTCTCCCAAGTGTGGTTACTGGTAAACCACGTCTCACTAATTGCTACTATGTCCAGTTTAGCCTCTGACATTATTGCCAGGTCTGGGATCTTATTTCCCAGGCTGTGAGCATTTGTGTACATGATTTTCCATTGGCCAGATTTTGGTGTGTTAGTTGTTGGGTGAAGTTTGGCATTACCCTGTGCATCGTATGGGGAGACAAACCTTTTTCTTACCTGGTGATGCAAATGAGCGCAAACATGCTGAATTCCTGTTTGACCACTAGCTGAGGGGAGGGTGTTCTTCCATTCTCGACGATGGGGTGCTGCACCCTCTCCCATTTGCTAGTTTAAATATTCTGCAAAGACGCCAAACTTCTGCCCAATGCACTGACTTCTCTTTAGTCAGATGCAGTCCATCAAATTTAAAGAACTTTCGCCCCAGAACTGTTGCCAGTTCCCTACAAATCTGTGTCCTTTTTCTGGCACCAGTCCTTGAGCCCGTGTTTAGCTCCCTATCTTCCCTTCTCTGACCTTCCATCCATCTGCTCCCTTCTCCCAGACTGGCAGGATCTCAGAAGGAGATGCCGGCGAAATAGATGATAGTTTGTCACCCAGCCTAGTCAGGTGTTCCTTGGTCTCCACAACTGACCGCTGGCTAGATCATTAGTCCCTTGTGTACTAGGACATCAATGTTTTCTCCGCTTTGTGAACAATTCTAGTCGCGGTCAGTGTCTCTCCATGCTGATGTACCTGGGAGACATCTGACCATCACCCTGGCTGGAGATGGGTATCAACTCCTGAATCATGGAGTCTCCTCGAACTTGCCACCCCGGTGGAGGCCGGAGTGGTGGTGTCGCTCGAGGAGCCCGGCGCTTAGGCCGAGGGGAGGGGCGGAAGGACTCATACTGCGTGCACGCAGCACCCTATGCGCAGACACGCCACTGCTTCTGGGGTCCCAGGATTAGAGCACACCCACACACACGGGGTAAAATGGAGGAAACAGTGGGAGCCACCGAGGATGATGCCTCTGGACCGGTTCAGGGATCTGGCTGCGATGCAGCGCCTCAAGACCCTGAGACTGGTAGGTTGGCGGATGACGAGGGTGACCTGCCGTAAGAGGGTAAAAGTTGTTAGAAAAAGTCTGCCCTGTTGTTCCTGCCTAGAATTATTCAATCCCTTTGGAGCCCCCAACACCTGTTTTTCTTTTTGTTTTAATTCCTGGACTGAGTTATGTGACTTTGAGGGTTTTGCTTCCCCTATATATTTTATAGTATTTTTGTTCATTTTCTCCCTGATCCCGGCCTCCCACATTGGATGTGCGGTGCATGTGGGCATGCGCACACCGTGTCTCAAGGTACCCTTCCACTACGTGTTGCCCCTCCACTCACGCTACCCACTGGACCTCCACCCAGTGGCAGCAGGATATGGGGGTGCGGCAACCACCCCAGGGAAAAGAGCTGCCTGCCGGTTGCTCGATCCTGCTCGACCTCCCTCCCCCGGTGCCAGCCCCCATGACCAAGTCCATTCCGAGCCACGGGTCCCTGGGGTGGTGAGGTAAGGCATCCGGCACCTCAGCCCTCAGTGCCACCGGGCAATTATAAGCGTTGAGGTTTTTAACGCTCCCACTTTCTAGCCAGAGCCTCTGTATAGTGGTTTGGTGCTTGCTGTTTACCATCAGGCATGTGGTAGCACCATCGTAATACATCCACACAGTATACACTAGCTTTGTACACTTTAGTTGTAACCACAATGGAAGAGTTTTTGAATACTAGCTAGAGGCAGCCATCTTTACTGACTTGAGTCATTATATATTTATTTATTTAGTTTTTGTAACCAGGTGCGTTCACTAGGCAAGTAGCTGCCTATTTTCAGGCACAACCTGGGAGGATACAAATTAAAGAAAAATAATAAAACCTCATTTGAAAAAAAAATCTGAGGAATGAAACATTCTGTACATGGGTGATTACTCTAAAGATGTCAGAAATACAACAGTGCTGCTGAAACACTACATGACACATTTTTTCCAGCTGAAAACACTGCTACTTTAAGGGTATCCTCACTTATGATATATTTTGAGTATTTATTAAGTCATGGATATTATTTGGTTACATTTTACTGCCAGAGGCTCCCTTACATTATACATATTCATTGTTTACTGTGGTCTTCTTCTAGGTTTTCTGAATGTTTTTTCTATAAATACTTTTCTCCTGGTCTGTAGGCGGGTGGCTATCAGCCATGTCCCAGCTCTGTCCAGCTGTCACCGCCTTGCCTGCCCACCGATGAGTTCCCGCAGATTGCCCTCACCCCACATGCAATCTGGCAGTCGGGTGGTGATGCAGAGGAGAGTGGACACAACGTCATAAACCCACCCCAGCCACTTTTCCATTTTCTGGTCCTCCTGTAGCTTGAGAAACATCGCAGCGCGTGCATGTGAAGGCATTCAAGTACTCATGAAAGTCCCACAGCTCCCTCCCTACTGTGCTGCTCCTGTCCCATCCTATTACGAGGTCCCACCTGCTGGCAGTCATGCGCGAAGCCAACAACCCAACCTCCCAGGAGAGCAGAGCAGTCGGTGGAGGTGCTATCTCCCACCCCCCGGCCCCCAGCAACCTGAGACCACCCCCAATCATGGGTCGCCAGCATTGTGGGACAATAACGCCACTGCCAAACCAATTGGCTGGCATGTTTTCTAAAATATTTTATACTGTCATTTCCACCATTCAGTGCTTCCTCTCAGCAGTATGGAATAAAGTAATTGACATCATTCAATGCCTGGGAAGAGGTCACCTGATGCCCCAGAAATGGATCATGCTTCTGAATCAGTGACCCAGGAGGAAACTCGAGGGCTGGGGATCGGATGTGGCCATAACAGGAAAAGGCCGCCACACTACAACACAAGGCAGACCAGGGAGGGCAAGGTCAGGGCACACCAGCAGAACACCCCTGCTTGGGGCCCGTGGGAGTCCACTCCTGGTGAGAAGTTGCACATGCACATGTTGGGCCATGCCATGCACGTCACCAAAGGTAATAGCTAATGTCAGGTGAGCTGGGTGGGTGGAGGGAGGGTTCAAGGGAGAAAACAGAGTGAAAAGCCTACCTTCTGTCTATATGATGACTGCTGGTACACTCAGGGTCACACAAACACACACACACACACACACACACACACAGGCACGGTGGCGACTGCTAGATGTCAAACTAATTGCACTTACATTTGATGCTACCCTGAGCCTATCACAAAAGATAAAGAGTCTCTCTCTGAGGCTGGCGCAACCCTGCTCAGGAAGTCTGTCCTTGTTACCCCTATCCACAAAAGTGCAGACTGCTCTCTATGCTCAACTGCAGGCCTATCTCCATCCTCCCACCTTTTCAAGGTGCTTGAATGTATTGTTGCCGACCAGCTGGTTGATTACCTGGATAAATACTGTTACAGTGCCCCCAGCAACATGGTTTTAGAAAGGGCCACAGCACCAACATGGCACTGATTGAATTCACTAGTTTCATTCACAAGTCCCTGGATCAAGGCAGCTCAGTGGGAGTGACATTCATCAACCTCACTAAGGCCTTTGATAAAGTTAACCACAACCTCCTCCTCAAGCAGCTATCCTCCTTAGCCTCTCTACTAATACTGTGTCCTGGTTCAGAAGCTATTTAACTGAACGTACCCAACAGGTGAGAACAGCCAATGTCACCTGTGACCTACAACCTGAGTACTGCAAGGTTCTATTCTCAGGTCATTTATTTTCAGCATCTTCATAAATGACCTCCCAAGTGCATATCAACGGCAAACCCTCCTCTATGCAGATGGACGAGTGATCTTCACTAGTGGCACAGAACCCGCACCCATGGAATATCTACTTCAGCTTGGTTTCAAGGAGGTGGCAGACTGGTTCAATCACCACAAACTGGTACTGAATTACAAAAATGGAGGTTATTTTGTTCAGTGGTGCTTGGAGCAAACACAGAGCTACATCACTAACCATTAGGAACTCCTCCGGAGTACCACTCGACCAAATACAACACTTAAAGTACCCAGGTGTAACCTTGTGCCAACCCCTAGATGGCACTATCCAGGGGCTACTACCCCTGCCTGATTTGCCACTAACAGGTTGAGGCCTGGATCCAATGGCGGGTGCCTCCACCCAGAGGTCAGGGTTTGCAATAGTTAAACTTACTTGGTCACAGCCCTCTGGGACACTGCAATCCCCTTTCTTCCCACTAGTGGCCCACACAATATATCAAATTACCTTCACAGTATACACTTACCCCAGGACTAGTTCCGGCACTGGGACCTCCTGTGAAATAAGATACAGTGCAACAATCACAGTACAGTACTTTAACATAGACAAATACCTCAGGCAGTATAACTTTGCTGAAACAAGCAGCTCCGATTTATTTAGGGGGATATAACAAGGACAGGGGGGAAATCAGGTTAATTAGCTTATCACTTTACTATCTACCTATGGCTCTGTGCACAGGCCTATCCCTACCAGTTACTGTCCCTAGGTACCCAAGCCCTAGTGGCTAGTCCAAACCGTGGCAGCTGGTAGGGCCCTTTCACCTGTGAAAAGAAAAATTAGTTTAAACAGTCAGCAGTACAGTGATTCCATTTGGATTTAATGTGGCAATTCAACAGGAGCGACCCTGAATTAGTACTCACGACCTCCAAACAAGATAGGGTCCTTCAACGTCAGCAGGGCTACTCTTGAGCTCCACGAGACTCTTCACACATTTATATGGTAAAAGAAAGTACTATACCAGGCAGGCTGCTTCTCTATCCCGATCGCAATTACTGCACAATACCGGGAGAACACACAGCAGATTCAGTTCTGACAGACCGAGTGCAATTCAACAATTTCTCCAGTCTTCTACAGGGTGGCCTGGTTTCTACTCTTCAGAGATCCTTTGATTCTTTTCACAGGACAGATTCAGTCCTAACAAGCAGTTACACAAGCTGCAGACCGGAACTCTGGGCCTTACACGTTTTTGACTGAAACTGTGCACTGAAGGAGCACAGGGTTTCTTTCCCTTCACTGCCAGAGCTAAACTGAAACTCAACAGACAAAACCGGGCACTTCCTTTGAGTTCCTCCCAGTTCTTGACTGGATTGGCTGTCACTCACAATAGACTGCTGCTGTTGGTCCAAAAGGCGCCAAAGTCTAAACTACATCTCCCAAGTCACTGCCCATACAATCCTCTTGTGGCTGGCTCAGATTATGAGTCCAAGTTCTGATTAGTCAAGGCACCATTTTAGAGCTAGCTTACCCCACACTGATTGGTCCAGTTCAGCAGTTCAAAACCAGAATGGGGAACTAGGCAGACACAGTTCTGACTGCAAAGAAAGCAGGTTAGACAAACTGTAATTTCATTATTACTGTAAATGATTTCTGGCAAACAGTTACATCTTTCAGATAGGTTCCCTTTGCACTCCTAGTGACTGCAAAAATGGAGTGAATTGGCAGCAGCTCGAGTGGTACTCAAACAAGAAGCACACAGTCCCCATACAAACTAATTATGTCTGCAAGCAGACAGCTCTTAAAGACAGTACCAGAGGCTCTAAAAACACTCACTGATAAATGGCTTAAACGCAAACACCATTCAGGCTTAGAGCATTCATGCAAGCTCCTGGAAGTCTTTTGGGAACCCCATTTGCAGGGGGTTACACTTGGATAGCTCCCTGTCATTTGCCCAACACATCGATAATGTTGCATCCACTGTAAATATAAAAATTGGGTTATTACACAAGCATAAACATAGTTTAATGCCAGAAGCCCTGAGACTTGCAATCCACAGCTCTGTTCTTTCAATTGTAGATTATGGACTGGTCATTTATGGCTCAGCTATGAATATCTCCCTCTGCAGAATTGCTGTTGCCCTAAATAAAGCGGGACGATTCTGACTGGAGCAACTCACCTTACCCACATGTGAGAACTATATAAGCAAACAGGGTGGCTTCAGCTCAGTGGCAGGGTCCATTACCAAACTTGCTGTGTAACCCCCTGCAAATGGGGGTTCCCAAAAGACTTCCAGGAGCTTGCTTGAATGCTCCAAGCCTGAATGGTGTTTGGCGCTTAAGCCATTTATCAGTGAGTGTTTTCAGAGCCTCTGGTACTGTCTCTTTAAGAGCTGTCTGCTTGCAGACATAATTGATTATATGGGGGACTGTGTGCTTTCTGTTTGAGTACCACTCAAGCTGCTGCTAATTCACTCCATTTTGCAGTCACTAGAGTGCAAAGGAACCTATCTGAAAGATGTAACTGTTTGCCAGAAATCATTTACAGTAATAATGAAATTACAGTTTGTCTAACCTGCTTTCTTTGCAGTCAGAACTGTGTCTGCCTAGTTCCCCATTCTGGTTTTGAACTGCTGAACTGGACCAATCGTGTGTGGGGTAAGCTAGCTAAAATGGTGCCTGGGACGAATCAGAACTTGACTCATAATCTGAGCCAGACACAAGAGGATTGTATGGGCAGTGACTCTGGGAGATGTAGTTTAGACTTGCAGCCTTTTTGGACCAACAGCAGCAGTCTATTGTGAGTGACAGCCAATCCAGTCAAGAACTGGGAGGAACCTCAAAGGAAGTGCCCGGTTTTGTCTGTTGGAGTTTCAGTTTAGCCTGGAGTGAAGGGAAAGAAACCCTGTGCTCCTTCAGTGCACAGTTTCAGTCAAAAAATGTGTAAGGCCCAGAGTTCCGTCTGCAGCTTGTGTAACTGCTTGTTAGGACTGAATCTGTCCTGTGAAAAGAATCAAAGGATCTCTGAAGAGTAGAAACCAGGCTCACCCTGTAGAAGACTGGAGAAATTGTTGAATTGCACTCGGTCTGTCAGGAACTGAATCTGCTGTGTTTCTCCGGTATTGTGCAGTATTGCGATCGGGATAAAGCAGCCTGCCTGGTATAGTACTTTCTTTTACCATATAAATGTGAAGAGTCTCATGGAGCTCAAGAGTAGCCCTGCTGACGTTGAAGGACCCTATCTTGTTTGGAGGTCATGAGTACTAATTCAGGGTCGCTCCCTGTTGAATTGCCACATTAAATCCAAATGGAATCACTGTACTGCTGACTGTTTAAACTAATTTTTCTTTTCACTGTGTGAAAGGGCCCCTCCAGCTGCCACGGTTCACTAGGGCTTGGGTACCCAGGACAGTAACTGGTAGGGAGAGCCTGTGCACAGAGCCATAGGTAGATAGTAAAGTGATAAGCTAATTAACCTGATTTCCTCCTGTCCTTGTTATATCCCCTAAATAAATCAGAGCTGCTTGTTTCAGCAAAGTTATACTGCCTGAGGTATTTGTCTATGTTAAAGTACTGTACTGTGATTGTTGCACTGTATCTTATTTCACAGGAGGTCCCAGTGCGGAACTAGTCCTGGGGTAAGTGTATACTGTGAAGGTAATTCTGATGATATATTGTGTGGGCCACTAGTGGGAAGAAAGGGGGTTGCAGTGTCCCAGAGGGCTGTGACCAAGTAAAGTTTAACTATTGCAAACTCTGACCTCTGGGTGGAGGCACCGCCATTGATCCAGGCCCTCAACCTGTTAGTGGCAAATCAGGCAGGGGTAGTAGCCCCGGGATAGCGCCATCTAGGGGTTACACCTGCTCACCAAGAAAGCTATCCTCAGGCTCCTTCCTGCTGTAACTAACAATATACTCAACTCGTTTTTCAGCACCCAGCATACCCATAGCTCTGTTAACCAATTTCTCTCTGTCCTAGATGTCAGACCTCCCAGGGTCAATGCTCTTTTGCGTACAGAGCATCCCTTTGCTTTAACGCCCTGCCAAGTGATATCTCTGCCCTTCCTAAATTGGGTCTGTTCAAAAGCTCCCTCCGTCAGTACCTCTCCTCGGTCAACGCCTGTGACTGCATCCGCTGACACTGATCTGCTATTTTTCATCAACTCCTGGGTAGCCACATCACCTTTCTGCTCCACCTCTAGCGCCCCGCTCCCTCCCTTCCTCTCTATCTTGAACTACTGTACCTAACTTAATGTCACCTTAACTAACTCACATACTGTACTTGACAAGGCCTCTTGGCTGCCATCTTACTTTTCTTATTCTAGCCACTGTCATTTCTAGTTGCATTGTCTAGGTCTTTCACCTATCGACTATTGTATTTCATTGTTTTACCCACTATTGTTTATTTTATTGTCCATCTGCCTTGATCACTGTCATTTGGTTTTGCTTGTCACTATGCTATGTTTCAACAGGCTTTGTTTGTCAGTCACCCTTCCTTGACGTGAAACCTTTGTAAATGAGCTATTTTAGCTCAGCGGTATTGTAATCTGAGAAGTAATAAATAAAAATAAACATCATGGAGCCCTCCACCACATGGATCCTTGGTGTCTTTGGGGGACGACAACCTATCTGGGGTCCACTGCTGGGGCAAGCTTAGGGATAGTGGCAACAAAGAGGTTAGTTACAAATTATTTATTTGTTGACTGGTAAGTACACTGGTCCAAGAGACCTTTTCTGGAATGACCCAGACCTAGGT
Organism: Neoceratodus forsteri; assembly: GCA_016271365.2. Lineage (NCBI taxonomy): Eukaryota > Metazoa > Chordata > Ceratodontiformes > Ceratodontidae > Neoceratodus > Neoceratodus forsteri. The sequence goes on along the minus strand of CM057456.1, from coordinate 746,423,584 downwards.
AGTCAAAAAAAGGATGCAGATGACAGAAACATGGCCAGAAACAAGATGCGAATACATTTCAAGAGTACCTGAAAATACAGATAAAAACCATATAAAACACTGTATACAATTTCAAGAAAGTGGCCCAAAACATAAGTTAAGCAACGTGTTTTATAAGAATGCAGTACTGGTGAGGGGCTGGGTGGTTGCCTCACAAGAGAGGTGGTCCCTGATATACTGACAGTGGAGAGAAAAAAGACTGATGGGGAAAAGAAAGAATGCCTAAGAAGTACAGAAACAGTCAGCAGCAAATGACAGGGAGCAGTAAGCTGCACATTTCATTTATCTGGTTCCTTTCTAAAATCTATGGCACTGCACAGTGTACAACCAATTCACACAAAAAACTGTCAGTTGCAGTTTCTTAACACAGTTATGTTAAGCATTAAGGCATGACCAGGAGTTGGGTGGCCATCAGTTAATCAAAGCCTAGAGGGTTATGAGGCACAGGCAGACCAAAGTGTCATATTCCCTACAGTTAGATTTACAATGGTAACAGAACCCCTGTCTTAATAATATTAGAGCACTGAAATGTTTTATGTTTTAAGTTTTTTTAACAGGGTAAATTCTAATTTTCTGCAATAAATGTGAGTTTCTATACATTACCTTAAGAATATACGTCAGCCAATCAGAATGCTAACTTTTAATCTATTCTTTCTGTATGCAAGTGTAACCTAGGTGGCGCTATCCCAAGGGCTACTACTCATGCCTGCTTGGCTAGTAGCAGGTTAAGGAGCCTAGGTAATGAACAGGTGCATCCACCCAGGCGTCAGGGTTGTTAGTGGTCAAGCTAACCTGGGCACAGACCTCCGGGACACTGTAACCCCCCTCTTTCCCTTCTAGTGGCCTGAACAATATACAATAATTACTTTCATAGTGACCCTTATTCACCAGGCAATTACCCACACTGTTTGCATTTAACACCAGGGCTGGTTTCTCTAGCTTGACCCTGTGGACCTCCTGTAAAACAAGGTTAAGCACAGCAAATAGCAACTTACAATACTTTTGGCACAAACTGGAAACACAGTCAGGTTAAATGCAAACAAAGTTAAGTCTGAGTTATTCAGGGGACTTGAACAAGGGAGGGTGTAATCATGTTGATTTGCTAAAGCTATAATAATCAGACAGTTATGCGTGCAGTTCAGAGTCCCTACACAGTCACACTCTGTGTACCCAGGTAGGAAATGGTGGGCTAGCCAGGAGCGTTGCAGCTGGCTGGAGCCCTTTCATGGAAGAAAGCAACATGCACAACACACACTATTTGTAATCCGCAGCTGGAGGGCTCAGGGCGAAAGAAAAGGCAACAAGACAATCAGAAGACAACACTTTTAGGTTTAGCTGTTGTTGCATGGAGCTACCCTAATGTTTACTCACGATACCCAGTAGTGGACACAGGCATGACAAAATCGAGACTGCAGACTGTTGAGCTGGGTGCCGGAGAAGCAGGGCCCACACGAATCACCAAGGTATCGTTCCTGTTCAAGGCGTTGAGCAGGGCTGAGCCCCAGGCGGTCTCTCATCATTGACTTTCTCTGCATAGCAGTATTCTGGCTGGGCCAGTGTAGCAGGGCCCAGGCAAGCGAAATGGATACAGTTCAGTCCGTGGAGCTGGATACAGCCTCCAGCAAGCAAAACACAGTTCAGACACACAGTGGGGAACCAATACGACCCACTATAAGCACACAGCACATTCACATGTAAGGAAATTCCACTGTACCAGGCAAATGGCTCTCTGGTTGCAATTACAGAGTCTGTGCACAATCAGGAGTTCAGAGGTAGCTAGAAGTCCTGACAGGCTGATCACATTCAGCAAATCTTCGGTCTTCATCAGGTTAAAGCCTAGTCACAATTCAGTGGCTTAGTTGCTCTCAAATTCGGATTCAGTCCGAAAAAAAAACAAGTTCCTCTCAGGAACAGCAGGCAGGCATGCAGGCCAGACTCAGACCATTCCACATTTCTCCTGCGCAAATCCACCATGGATTGCTGCTCGAACTATCTTGAGCTGTTACTTCTTCACTTCCCAACTCAGATCTAACTGAAACTGCAAGCAGTGTGGGACTTCCCCAAGATCCAAAAGGTTTGGTTGGCTGATCTGTCTTTCAGTCACAACAAGGGCTCCCCTTCCAGGTTATTTTAGGTGCCAAAAGCCCAAAACTCAATTCCTACCAGTTTTGGCCCACCACGCCCCTGTAGGCAGGCTTCATTTTAGAGTCCCAAATGTACTGATTGGCCCATTCTCACAGTCCAGGACCAGGATGATGGAAACAAACAGAACTGTCCATGCTGCAAAGAAGGCAGGTTAGAACAAACTGCAATATTATTACTACTCTAACAAATGATCAGCAAACAAGTACATCTTCTAACAGAACTCCTCTCAGATTAATTATAACTGTAATCCAGGCAGCTCTTAAAAGAGACAGTACATAGAGGCTATACAGGCACTCTCTGGCAATACATTTAAACTGCTAAAGCATGAACACCAGCCTGGCAGTGGCGTGTAAGCAAGCTCAAGGAAGACTTTTGGAACCCCATTTGTAGGGGGTTACACAAGTTATATGATGGTTCATTTCAGCAGACAGGGAACTCCGCTGAGAATGCTCAGTGTCCTGCTCTTTTCAGTTTAGATCTTGAGACCACTGGCAACACCCTTCTTAAGAATGCTGAGGACTATGGTAGGTCACAGGGCACAGAAGTTTACGAAGGGTGAAAAAAAACTATAAGTTAAACTGAGTGGCCATAGAAAAGTAATACACTGTCATAACAGAAAACAGCCAAAGCAGGTCCAATAAATGGCTGATGTTGAAAGTAAGCAATAATACCCTCCCGGGTGGGTAGTACTGCATTACACCAGACCACCCAGGGGTATAATGAGGCCCAACGCCACAGGTAGAGGGCCTTATAGCCCCTGCAAAGTCCTCGTGTATAGTACAATACTGTCCACCCTGGAGGTATTATTGTGCTTAGAAAAATGGGGCTACATGTGACATTTTAAGTAGGATTTAAAAATAAAATAAAAATAATAAAAGTAATTTTAAGTCTTTTTTTTTGATAGAGTAGTCTCTCCTGGAATATCTGCAGTAGAGAGCACTGCAGTGTTTCACAACTATTTTTCTTTTTAACAGTTATTTCAGTGGTACAACTTGTCTTTAATTCCCCGCCTCCCCTTTTGTGGAAATGAAGCTTCTCTCTTTTGAGTTCTGTGCCTCCCCACTGCATTACCCCATGAATGAGAGCACCGTCAAGAATGACAGTACTGAGATTGTGCACGACACTGAGAATGGAATGCAGATTGTAGGGAAATTGTCAGCTAACAAAGAAATGTACGCTGAAGCTGCAAGCATCAGGACCAGCGATGAGAATCAAACGTGGAGACATTACAGGTTACTATTTAAACTGAAATGGTGTCTGCATTTAAAACAGACTGATTTTTTTTTTTGCCATGCCGGAGAACATGACAGGTAAGCTGTATGGTTGCCCCTGCCTGGTTTTAGACTAGATCACCCGTTTCTTTCTGTTTCTCTGGTTTCTTCCCTTACTGCTCTGGTTTTTCTGATTCACTCAGCAGCAACGGTAAACAACTGCTCACCTTTTCCCTTTGTTATCCCGCGCCGATTCTAATTTGCTGCTGCTGTAAAACAGTGTAACTGCAGCTCACTGACTTGACTTCAACGAAAGAGTGTTTTCCTCTGAGTCTGATTTCACTGTCACTTGATTTTTTTTTAAACTTTCTTTTATTTATTGATTTTATATAAGAAAATACATACAGATTACATTCATCCTTCTATCATACACAGTTACAGGAGAGTGATCATAGGCAAGTTCAGATATACATACAATTGATCAAGAGTTTCAGGAAAATAATAAATATTAAATTAGGCACACAGATCAGCTGGTTTCCCATACACAGAGGGATCATAACTCCACTAGGTATCCCTCAATTTTAGTATTGAATTTATGATCAGTAGTTAAATGTGAACTGAGGGTTTCATAGTCTATATCCAGTAGATTGCTTAAGAAGGCCCTAGGTTTACAGTGCGGGCCTATGCAACCCCATTAGCAGTTTCACACATTAAGGAGTAAAATCAGGTCTCTCCTGCCATATATATAGGACCCAGCGTCTCCATAAGATTCCAGATTGAGGTAATCTCTTATTCAAAGTGGCTGATAGTGCTTCCATCCTATATATTTTTATTTATTTAGTTTTTGTTGACCAGGTAAGTGCACTAGACAAATCTTGCCTATTTTCAGGCACGACCGGGAGGGATACAGATGAATGCCAACTGACTTTGAACCAGATTAAGCTGTTGATGGTATTTATAGTGAATGAGGAAATTTGGCCAGGACACGGGAAATTCCCTACTCTTTCGATAAGTGCCATGGGATCTTTAACATCCACCTGAACTACCACCAATCCAGGCAGATGGGACCTCGGTTTAACGTCTCATCTGAAGGCGGCACCTCAGAGTGCAGCACCCCTCTCATGCTGCACTACAGTGTCAGTACTGGGATATTAACCCAGAGTGCCAGATGTGGGAACTGAACCCACAGCCCTCTGATCTCCGGCCTCAGAAGCGAGTGTGCTACCTACTGAGCCACTGACACTGCTATATATGTTTATCATAATATCCTGCCATTGATTTAAAGAAATGGGAGTATAGATTTCAGTTCTTAGTTGTCACCTTCTGGGCGGCCAGAAAAGCTATTCTCAGAAACTTCATTGACAGAGGATCTCTGAGTCTCTGTGGAATCTCTAGAATAGGTAACACATGGAGGATAATGTCAGGTCTGAGGTAAATATTTTCCTTAGAGCCTGCTGCAACTCAAAGGAAGGTGGAAAGTACTGGACAGGTCCATAACATGTGTAAGTATGATGCCTGCATCTGACCACATTCCACCAACACTCTACGTAGCCACCAGATAGCATCTGACCCATCCTCTTTGGGGAGTGGAAGTATCTGGAAAAAATTTTCCAGGAAAACTCCTGCCAACCAACAGCTGATAGACCCCAGTGTAATTTAGATTGCGCAGAGCCAAATCCTCTGAAATGTGACTGCCCAAGTCCTTTTCCCAGGCTCTCTTTATAGACTCCGTGAGTCCTTTCAAGCCAACAGATCTCTATATAAGTTGGAGACAATATGTGCTCTGATGGTGTCCTTCTAGCACATTTTTAAAAGTGACGCGATCTGAGGAGGTAAAATTGTTCCCCAGCTAAACTCTGAGACAAGCTCTTTTATAAAGTTCCTAACTTGAAAATATCTGAACCTATCCTGCCAAGAAATATTGTATCTATCTACAAGCTGCCTCAAAAGAGACAACCTCCCACCATCTAGGAAGTGCCAGACCAGGTGCAGACCTCTTGCCTCCCAACTCCTGAACCCTCTGTCCCAAACCCAGGGAAGAAGGTGTCTAAGTGCAGTATAAACCATAGCAGGAATTTCCATTTTGGCCTTTTATCTCTTAGAATGCTGTACCACACTTCTAGGGTGAGCGCCGTGAGGATTCTCCTATTGACCCAGGTGAGGCCTTCCCCTTGCCTGAGGAGCATGCTATTCAGGTCAGGAGCACCCTTCTATAAGCTCTAGCTTTTTCCATTTTGAAAAATATGAGTTATCTAACCAGTACATAACTGGCCCCGCAGCTAAGCTGCAAAGTAATATAGCCCAAAGTTAGGTAATGAAAGGCCCCCACAGTTTTCAGAATTTGGAGGACCGAGAGCCGATCCTGGGTTTATGGGCCCCACAGGAAGCCAGAGATCACTCTATTCAGTGTATCGAAATATGAGTCCGTATTCTGGTAGGAATTGTCTGAACTAGGTATAGGAGTTTGGGAGAATTATCGTTTTATGGCTTCCACTCTCTGGATCAGGGTGATAGGAATGGTTGACCATTGGTCTAATTCCAGCTTAATCTTTGCTAAAATTGAAGCAAAGTTGGGTGAAAATAGATTATCTATCTGGAATCCCAGTTGTACCCCCAGGTATTTAATATGGAGGCTCCACCTGAAAGGGAACTTCTGTTTGATTTTTCTGATGGTTCATAGTACATTTTTAAGGCCTCTGTCTTAGAAATATTCATCTTATATCCAGCTAACTGACTGAATTCTGTCAGGGCATCCCAGAGCCCTTCCAGAGACTGTTCCGGGTCTCGAAGGTAAACCAGGAGGTCATCCGCATAAAGGCGAGTTTATGCATCCCCCCACATCCCAACCCTGTATCCCTCTTTCTGTCTCAAGGGCTGGGCCAAGGCTCAAGGTATAAGGCAAAGAGGAGGGGGGAAAAGGGCAGCCCTGCCTGGTGCCATTTGCAGAGGTATTGGACAAGAGACTCTGCCATTTATTTTACATAGGCCTTTGGGTTAGAATATATCCTGGTTATGGTCTTTATAAAGGCCTCTGAGAAACGAATTTGTCCAGAGTCAGCCCCAAAATTTCCATCGCCACCCGATCGAAGGCCTTCCAGCGCCCAAACTCAGAATCATGCAAGAGGCCCCGACTCCGGGCATGGTGAATTATATGTAATGTTCTTTAACATTATCTTGTGTTTGCCTGCCTGGGATAAACCCTGTTTGATCATGGTTAATTAACTTGGGAAGGATCCTCCAGCCTCCTCGCTAGTATCGAAGAATAGAGTTTATAATCAATATTCAGAACAGATATAGGACGGTATGACCCACAGTGGGTAGAATCCTTTCCTGGTTTGGGGATACTCGATATGACTGCGTGGTTCCAGGAGTCTGGAAAGTCCTCCTCCAGCTGTGCTAATCTGCAGGCCCTCAATAGCAGAGCACTTATCTCCTTGCAAAAAATTGAAAGTACTCAGGGTGTAACCATCCGGCCAGGTGACTTCATAGTTTTAGCCTCTTGATTCAAACGCCAACTCTGTTGGAGATATAGGTGAATCAAGGGAATCTCTGAGTTCCTGTGACAACTCAGGCAATTTTAGTTTGTTTAAATAGGATTTGATCTGATTACTTTCGGGGAGTGATCTGAGCTATATAGGTTTGTATAGTAATCCCTGAAGCTCAATAAGATTTTTCCCAAGATTTTAATAAGCTTCCTTCTTGGGGTCCCTGATCTGTGTGATTGTGTTCTCTGCCATCTGGCATCTAAGTCTATGTGCGAGTAAACAAGAGGCTCGGGACCAGACTCATAAAACCTCTGCCTTAGCGTTGCACGCCTGCTCTGTTCTTATGTCAATAATTTTCTGGATCTGTTGCTTGACCTTCAGGATTTCTGGGTGCATCGAGGCCTTCCCCGCTGCATCCTGATCCATCAGGCTCTTAGCTGCCCTTGCAGCTGCTCCATATCTTATTTTGTTGTCACTTAAAGTGTGCGGCAAATTTAATACAGTCCCCCTGAACACCACCTTAATAGTGTCCCATAACACCGTGTCAGGAATTTCCTCAGACTCATTGTCCGTTTGAATTTATGAAAGTCTCTTCTTTGCCATATCTGTAAATTCTTTAAAGTTTAAAAGATAGTTGTTGAATTTCCAGAGGGACAGACCTCTTTTGGCTGTCCAACTCAGGGTCAAACAGACCTGGGCATGATCCGACAGAACCGATGGAATGTGCCTACAATCTAGGACCTGGTCTTGGTGTTCTCCTGAGATTAAGATATAGTCTATCCTAGCATAAGAGCCGTGTGGATGTGAGTAGTGGTGTATTCTCTTTATTAGCATTCTGACGTCTCCAAGCATCTATCCAGAATGCTCCTTTAAGTGTCTCTAATTAATTTACCCACGGGTTTGTCTAAAACCTGTTCTCTGGCGTGTCTTTCTGATCCCAGATCTGGTTCAGGTCTCCACCCACCATCAGCGTTCCAACCTGATATTCCAGAATTCTATAAATAGGGAGCTCATAGCCTCTTTCGTAGAGCCTGGTGGGAGCATATCACGGAAGCCAAAGTGATAGGGGCCCCTCAAGGGTTCCCACAGAATAAGCCAAACGGCCCTCTGGGTCTGCATAACTATTAGTTTTCTGAAATTGAGTCCCATAGCCACCAATACTGCCGCCCCCTTCTCTTCCCTTTTCCAAAGGAGCGCTACAATTATACCATATCCAAATTTCCCTAGTTTTGATGTTCAGATCTGTTAGGGTGTGTTTCTTGTAGCAGTATAAAGGAGGGTTTCTCTTTTCAGGGTCGACATAATTCTGTAACACTTCACAGGGTTATTGAGACCGTTAATGTTATGTGAGCTGATTTTGATCCTTTACTATCTCCCATTTGTGTTTGTTAGTATATTACCTTCAATATACTAGGAATGTTTTCCTCTGCTCCAGTGAGTTCTTTAGTATTTTCCTCTCGTTCGATCTCTCCCATCCGGTTACTATCTCTCCACTGCGGGAGGTGCAACAAGCCTGAAACTTACATAGATACATAGATACATAGACAGTGTCGACGAATAAGGGCCTATAGCCCACCTAGTCTCCCATTTGAGCTTGTAAGTTCAGTTTGTTTTCCTAGAAGTCTATTTCCCTTACCCTGACCTCTAGAATTCCTTTATGTCTATCCCATGCATTCTTAAATCCCGTGATTGTTTCAGCTCCCACCACTTCCTCTGGCAGGGTGTTCCACTTGTCCACCACCGCTCTGTGAAGAAATTCTTTCTCATGTTTCCTCTGAATCGTCCTCCCTCCAACTTCATCCCATGCCCTCTAGTCCTGAAACATCTTTTCGCTTAAAACTAGTGTTTTCCTGCCCTGTTCCTCCCTGTAAGATACTTGTATGTCTCTATCATATCCCCCTCTCCCTCCTCTCCTCCAGGAGTACATGTTCAGTTCCTTCAACCTGTCTTCATAGGACTTGTGATGCAACCCATGCACAATCTTTGTTGCCCTCTCTGAACCTTCTCTACCCTGTCTATGTCCTTACGTAGGTATGGTCTCCAGAACTGTACACTGTACTCCAGGTGGGGCCTCACTAGTGTCTTGTATAGCGAGATTATGACCTCCTTTTCCTGCTGGTGATGCCCTGCCTATACATCCCAGCATCCTATTTGCTTTACCTGATGCCTTGTCACACTGTTTCCCTACCTTGAGGTCATCAGAGATGACAACCCCAAGATCCCTTTCCTGCTTGGTGATGCTATATCCTCACCCCCAACTGATATATTGTGCCAGGGTTTTGTGCCCCATATGCATTATCTTGCACTTCCTTGCATTGAATTTCAACTGCCAAACCCTTGACCATTCTTCAAGTTTCTGCAGGTCCTTCTCATTCTATCTACACCCTCTGGTGTGTCTGCTCTGTTACAGAGCTTTGTGTCATCAGCGAACAGTGAAATTCTGCCTTCTAGATCCTGTGCAATGTCACTGATGAAGATGTTGAATAGGACCGTCCCAGCACTGATCCCTGTGGTACCCCACTGGTCACTCTTCCCTCTGTGGGTGACAGCCATTTACCACCATCCTCTGTGTCCTGCCACCCAGCCAGTTACCTACCCACCACACTACTGTCCTCCCACACCCATATTCCCCAGTTTGTGTAATAGTCTTCTATGTGGCACAGTGTCAAAGGCCTTGCTGAAGTCCAGATAGGCCATGTCCACTGCCCTCCCTGATCCACCTCCTAGTCACCCAGTCAAAAATTCAATGAGGTTGGTCTGACATGACCTCCCCTGGTGAAACCATGCTGCCTTGGGTCCTGTAGTCCATTGACAACCAGATGTTCCCAATCTCCTTCAGTAGTGCTTCCATGATCTTTCCCACTACCGAGTTGAGGCTGACTGGTCTGTAGTTCCCTGCTTCCTCTTTGTTCCCACTTTTGTATAAGGGGACTACATCTGCTGTCCTCCAGTCTTTGGGTACCTCCCTGTTTCCAGTGATTGGCTGAACAGGATAGCCAGAGGTTCAGCCACCACCTCTCTTAGTTCTTTAAGGACCCTGGGTTGCACCCATCTGGCCCCATTGCTTTATCAGCTCTTGCTTCCAGTTCCTTCAGGACCCTTTCTCGTGTAAAGGGACTTGTGTCCATTTCTGCACCATTCTCACCCCTTGTACTCCTTCAGACCCATTACCCCTCTTCCTTAGTAAAGACTGAGCAGAAATACCTGTTCAATATGTCAGCTTTACTGTTGTCATCCTCCAGCTGCCCCATCCTCCCCTTCAGTCTCACTATCCTCCCTTTGTCCTTCTTTTTTCCTTATGTACCTGTAAAAGGTTTGTCCCTTTAACCACTGATTTTGCAATGTGTTCTTCTGTCTGAGCTTTGGCTTCCCTTACTGACTTCACTGCCTCCCTTTGTTTCTCCTGGTACTTCTCCTATCCCCTTCTGCCTGTGTCTTTTTTTTGCCTGAATGCAATCTTTTGGCTTTCACTTTCTTTGCTACCTCTTTGGAAAACCATAATGGTCTCTCTTTCTTTCCTCTTGCTAACCTGCTTAATGCATAATTCTGTTGTTCTTATAATCCCATTTTAAATACTGCCCACTGTTCCTCAATCCCTGATTCCTGTCCCATTCCTTAATGCCTCTTTCAAGCATCTCCCCATTTTCCCAAAGTCTGCCCCTAAAATCCAGGATACGTGTTTTGTGTGGTTTGGTTCTGCTCTTTCTGTGATTTCAAACCACAATGACTGGTGGTCACTGTTACCCAGGTGCTCCCCACTGTTACCCCCATCACACTGTCCCTGTTTGTGAGCACAAGGTCCAGTATTGCCTTCTGCCAAGTTGGTTCCATGACCAGTTGCTTGAGGAAGGCACCCTGAAGGAGTCCAGGATAAATCTGCTCCTAGTTGATGCTGCTGCTGGGATGCTCCAGTCCACGTCTGGTATATTGAAGTCTCCAACCAGTACTACCTCACCCTTGTCTGCCATCCTTTGGATGGCTAGCATCAACTCCCTATCTGTTTCTTCCTCCTGGGCTGGTGGTCTATAGACCACACCTGTGCGGATGGCTGGCCCCATTTTCCTTTCCAGCTTAACCCACAGTATCTCTCCCCATTTTGTTCCTCCTGGATCTGTGTGGCCCTTATGTCATTTTTCACATACAGTGCCACTCCTCCTCCCTTCCTGCCTGCTCTGTCTCTTCTGAATATGTTGTAGCCAGGTATGGCCATCTCCCAGTCATGGTTATCATGACTCTTGTTTCATATGAACAATTTGCCTATGTATCTGTATGTGCACCATTAAACTGTGTAACCTCACATCAACATAACCAGAATGCACAAATTCATACAACCTGGGAGGCTCCCCAAACTGAGCAACCTGAACCCTCAATAAACTCTATTTACAATGTGACTCCCAAGGTAGGAGAGCAGAGTATTCTGTTCCTGCAAGATCGAGTGAACAACACTCAGTACGGAGGAAAGGGCTGTGTATATGGCCCATCCCTCCTGGACTCTAAAACAATTGAGTCCTGGCCAGGTATAATGGCACATCATCAAAAGCAACATTTTTTATTGAGATCGATGATGTGTGAGTATCCTCCTACCGCACCATCCTCGTGCTGCTTTAAGCTTTCCCATTTGACCTTTTATCCCTCCTGAATCCAGATTTAAACTGCATTAATATAGATTGGAGATTCCCTTATCTGGGAGCCCTGTTATCCTGTTGTGTGGCTCAAGGCCTCGGGACTGGCTCTCTGAAGAGTCTCTTCACTTCTCACAAGGGGCCACGGAGGTCTAACCTATATATTATTAAAGAGAGAAACAAGATTACGCCTGGGTAAACAACTCGCCTGATGAGAGGAGCCCAGGTGAGAGCTTAATGCCGTATCCTAGGCTCCTCATGAAGATGCCCTTCAACCAGCGAGGGTCATATAGAAGCTTCAAACCTCGATTAGAGCATGATATCATGATAGAAACCCGGGGGCAGCAGGGACCTCCTCCTTCATTCCCACCCAGGCGTCTCCATGTCTCTGACCCCCATCATTCAGGCATGCTCCAGTACATCGTAAGGTCAGAGCAATTCTGGTCTTTCTTTCCCTCCCCATTTTCCTGCAATTTATATTTCAAGTCTCCTTGCAGTGGTCTGCCTGCCCTCATGCTACTCCCTTGACCTCACCCCTGTAACATTAGGATTTACACTTCTAAGTCAGTTTCCCCATGCTCTGTGAAATTATGCATTCAATCAGCATATGAGAACACAGGGATACTCTCTACATCCTAGCGCCTGGCAGTCATTACTCAACTGCTGGGATATATATACCAAGACAACTGCATATGGCTGCGTGCTTCAAGATTATCTACTACGAACCCACCTCTCCAAGCCCCTCTCCAAGAAAAAAAAACAAAACCCAAGAATAAAATGACCCCTTAGTCCTCTCTGGTGTTGCCTCATGGCATTTCACTTGAAGAATTCCAGGTTGTGACGTTTCTGTTAACTGAAATTAACTTCCATCCAAACAGAAGTACCATATTGATATCCTGAATTTTTAAAACAGTATACCTATATTGCTAACGCTTGCCCTCTACAACGTCTCGCTGGGTCTGTCAAGCTCTCCTGGCCCGAGTACAGCGGCTAGTAGTCAAGAAAGGAGCTACTGCAGATAACAAACGACCGCCCTTCCTCCCTCCACTCCCGCTGGCCGTAGCCGTCTGCAGGTGTCCTCATCCCAAGAGATGGCAAGCTATCTCACTGTGACTCTGCTCTGTGCCCCATTTTGTTCCCCTAATGGTTAGTCCAGCTTAATCACCCTCCTAAATCATCTCCTCCACAATAAAGGGGTCAATCGCAGTCCGCCTCTGCTGTCTCGTCACCCTCATCGGCCGAGCTCTGAGATTCCCCTCCGCCCTCCCACCTTCCGGCGACATTTCAAAGTGAGCTCCTTCCAATTAAAATAACAAGTTTCAAAATGACATAAATAAAAGTCAGTGATGTGAAAAGTTTGTAGTAGTCCTTAATGGCTTCGCAGAGGGGAGACTAACCAAAGTCCCGCAACACATTAAAGGAAAGATCTCAGCAGGAAAAATGTTCCTTCAGGTGTCTGAAAGGTTGTTCTGTTGAGGTCTTCCATTCCCTGAGTATGTGTTACATGAAATAGCGTCTTTTAATGTCTTGCAATGTAATGTCTGCCAATTTCTTTCCTCTCTGCTACCCTTTCGTGAGATGCTCCTCTGCCAGGATTCTGCAACACAGGCGGTGGGTCTCTGTGTCTGGGAGCTAATGTGATATCACATCCTCGTTCTCTAAGGGCCTGGAGGGCCTCTTCAGCTGTGTGATAAAGCTTGGTTCCCGTATCCCAGTTCACCTGAAGTCATGAGGATAGGGCGTCTGAAATTTAATCTTGATTTCTTTCAGCTTTCTAGGAGGCGCATATGCCTGCCGCTGCTGCTGAATTAACTGGGGTAATCTTGATCAAAAATAAGTCTGGCCCCATTGTATATCACTTGGCCCTGCTTCCATGCTGCTCAGTATTATCTTTTCTTTATCCTTGTAACTCGAAAATTTACTATTATTGAGCGTGGTCTGGCTGTGGGGGAGGTTGGTTTGAGCACGAGCGCTCGATGCGCTCTTTCAATCCCTGAGCGTGGCGGCTGCGGTAGAGTCAAAGCGTGCCTTAGCAGATCTTGATAAAGTCACTCATTTCCCCAACCTCAGCTGATTCTGGGAGGCCATAGATCCTAATGTTATCTCTTCGGGCGTGCCTCTAAATCCAAGCATTTAGCTGAGATATTTTCATTTTGCTGTATAAGATATTCCACTGCCCTTGATATCTGCCGTAAGTCATCCTCCGCTGTCGACACCCGATCCTCCGCTCCTGTGATTCTGGATTCTAGTTTAGTTAGATCAGAGTGTAGTTTGCTGAATTCGAGTTTTGTTTCACATCGAATTGTTTGATTTCCGCCAAGAGTGTTTCAAATCTCGATCTAGAGAATTCTCCATTTCAGTTTCTGTATCGCCACCCACCTCGCTTAGAGGGATTCTCTCCGCTAATGGTTGTGCTTGCTGGGCTCAATCCCAAGTGATCCGCCTCTCTTTAGGGTTTTGACGGGATCTCCTTCTAGATGTATTCCACGATTTATTTTATCCATTTTTGTCGAAATTAGACAGGGTTTAGCTGTGTGGAAATCAATTTATGGATTCAAAGATAGGGAGCTCTCTGACTAGGCTTCCATGTTGCTGATGACGTCACGGAAGTCTAGTCACTTGATTTTTAATGAATAAATAAATTCTCACTGAAATGGATTTCACTTCCACTGTCACTACAGCCCATTCAGCCATACACTGCCTCAAAGCTACATCTGTTGTCCACTTTGCTCTGATGACTACGGTATGGAAGTGGAATGGATTATGGCAGCATTTATTTGTGTGTGTGTGTGTAGCACTGTTAAGTAGCAATGGTAGCAGTAGCTGGCAGCTATCACACTTGCTTGGTGAGCAATAAAAAAAAATGGCAACTAGCCAGTTTTAAAATTCTGGGTGGCACAATGATATACTTAGGTAAACTGGCAGCTGGCACAGAGACTTGATATTTTCTGGTCTCTGTTGCCATATAAATGCATGGCTACAGAAGGGTCTCAGCCAATCAGAGACCAGGAAATTACGTGCCCATTTTCTAAGGCAGCAATACAAGGTGCGCTTAAAGGTGCTTTAAAGGTGACCAGCCGTGAACATTTGAAAGGGGAAGTCTCGCATCTGCACTGCTGTGTATTTGCTTACCTCACTCCTCCACATCATATTCATTCCCTCTCTTGCAATTTCCAGTCAGCAATTGTGGTTTAAAGAGCATTTAAAATGTAAAAATGCACTTCTTTAAATGATCTAGCTCTCCATTTTTCTAGCTGCTGAAAGGAGATTGTGTGTCATCTGGGCAAAGGAAGTATTCAGTCTACTCCTCCCCACAACATGTTATAACTGTCTTGCAGTGAGATGAACAGCACAAAGAAATTGATTTTTCTTGTGAACTGAACAAAATAATTTTAGATGTTATTATTTGTTATGCAGAAATAAGGTCACTAGTACCACACATTGTATGAGTGGCATGATAAGACTGTCTTAAAGAGCAGGTGTTTCATTTTTTTTCGCTTTTCTCCCATAACCCAGCTCCCCCTACCTCAGACATGCACACATGTGGAGGCATGCGCATCGCCACGCCCGAGGTATACAGATGGTATTTCACCAGTAGAGGAGAAAGAGCCAGAAATCAGAAACCATCCATAAATGTCTATTACAGATTAAGAACAGTAATGAGCTAGAATTTCTATGGAGGATAACCCTTCCTTTTCCGCCATAAAATTAAAAAGAAAATTAACAACTCTTGATTTTATCTTTCTGAAATCTAAGAGCAGACACAATTCGTCCCATTATCAAAATCTTCTGACAATTTTTTACCAGAGATCTAACACAGGAGTCATCAGCTTTAGCCATAGTTGTGTAATTGTATTTAAAGGTAGCCCCAATATGTATATAAAATAAGTATTTAATAATAGTCCTTCTAAGCTCCAATGGCAGTAATCTGAAAAGAAGGGTAAACTAACCTCCAATATCTTCCCTATCACACCTGATAACTCTTTCCAATATGGCTGCACATGTGGGCAGGACCAAAGAATATGAGTATGAGTCTCCTGACCCCAACCCCTCCAGCACCGGTCAGAACTGTGCCTGCCAAAATGTTTAACCCACACTGGGGTATAAAAATACTGTAATGCCACTCTCCACCAAAATTCTCTCCAAGATGGCGAGGCAGTAGTGGAGTGGATTCCTTTCCAAATACTAGTCCAGCCCTCCTCCGTCACCTGTATTCCAGCTTCTACCTCCCATTTTTGCTTAAGAGGAACCAGAGTGTCCAATTCTGACTGCTGAAAACATCTGTAAATCTTAGAAATTAAACCTCTCTCCCTGGATTGGCAGCCAAAGATAATATAAGAGATTACAAGGGTTGTCTACAATCTGAAATGCCTCTCTCTGTTGAGTTTTCATCATATAATGTCTCATCTGAAGATATCAAAAAGTCTTGTGGTGGAAGACCAAATTCCTCTCTTAACTGAGGAAAGGATTTCAAAACTGTACCGTCAACAATTTGGCTCACCTTTCAAACTCCCTAGACACCCACCTATGAAAGCCTAAATCAATTCTGCCAACGTCAGTACTAATACACAAATGGGAGAACCTTACATAACCCCTCCTGAAACCCAGCACTTTGCATACCTCATCCCACAACCTCCACATATCTGTAAGTGCTGTCCAGGGATTAGAGAGCTTCAGTGAACTGCAACATTTCTGATCTACAAATGGTTTATCCAATACATGTAATGGAAATACTGAGGCAGAGTCTAAATCCACCCAGTCTGGGGGTTACAGGAAGTGGAAATTATTAAGAACGCAGTTGAGCTACACAATAATACTTTCTAAAATCCAGTACAGCTGGTCCACCCTTAGTTTTAGAAGCCAAAGAACCTTCCACATAACCCAGGGTCTTTCCCCTCCAAATAAACTGTAAAAACAAGCGTTTTAGACTGCCAAAAGAAGTTGGCAGAGGCACTGGCAGAATCGAGAATGAAAAGGGAAAGTGGGCAAGATGCTCATACAAATTGTTTCCACCTTCCTCCAACCGATAAAGAGCTCCTTCCACCTGGTGCAGTCTCTGTTGCACCTCCATGAGCAATTTGTCATGATTCATCACATATAACTTCAATAAATCCCAGGGATCCAAATTCCCAAATATTTAAATCCATCTTCAACCCATTGAAAACCACAACCTGAAGAAACCGAAGTATCAATGGGTGCTTTATGAACATCACTTCCATCTTATTCTCATTAACTTTGAAGCCTGAAAGGTGACCATATTCCTGCAACAAGTTTTTACCACAGGAAGTGACTGGGCAGGGTTAGAAAGATAAAGCAAGGTATCATCCGCTACTGAGATATTCGCAACTCTTTACCGCGAGCTGTATGCCCTGGATAGTTTTCTGATTGATGAATAAGAGCTACAAAGGCTCCACACTAAGGCAAACAGGGAGAGGGGCACTCATCTAGTGCCCCTGCCTCTATCCTCAGCTTAGGGAAAGAAGCCCATTCATCCATATCCTTGCCTGTGGAGGAAGCATACATATTTTGAAGCCAGCTACAAAATTTAGGACCAAACTGAAATTTACTAAGAGTACCCATTAAAAGGCCCGATCCAGGCGGTCAAACACCTTTTCAGCATCTACTGAAATCACGCACCCATTTCCCCCAAGCCATAATTTAGAAGCTAATAAAATGTTTAATAGTTTCCTAATGTTGTCCCGTAAATGCCAACCCGAATTAAGCCCGTTTGATCATTATGTATAAAAGACAGTATTTCTTTCTGTAACTCAAACTAATTGCTTTAGTAAACATTTTTAAATCATAATTAATAAAAGAAATAAGGCAGATATTAAGCAATTTATTTGTCTCCTTCCTGGTTTAGCAAAACCATTATCACCGCCTCATCCAAGTATCCGCAAGGCCCGGGCTCATGGGCAGAGTTACAAATTTTTGTCAATGAAGGAAGTTAGTTCCAACTCTCATGCACTCTGCACCCTGTAACAAGCTATAGTTACTTAATAGTTGACCTGCTTTTAGTGGTTATGCTATAGCGGTTATGCTATCCCTTCCCCTTCCTTTTCTTCCCTCCTTGGTTTTCAGTATATGTACCTGCTCACAATACATTGTGATGTACTTTGTTATATCGTGTATAGGTTTGAAAATTAATAAAATTCTTATTAAAAAAAGTAAAGGAATCAACTCCTGGGCGAAAGTTTTATAGAACTCCAGAATAAACCTATCTGGGCCTGGAGACTTTCTGGATTTCAAAGTTTTAATAACCTCTCCTAATTCAGTTTCTGTGAACCAGCGGTCTAGTCTGTCCTGTTGTATTGAGAGAGAGTAGGTAGTGAGTCCATCCAAACAAATTGCTACTTTGGCTTCATAGTCTGTTCCCCTTTCTCTTGAATACAAAGCAGTATAATGATCATGAGCGTCCTGAACTATGTGATGAGGATCCACATGATTTACTGGGGAAGGTATCGGAACAATAAGAGAACATATGTTCCACTTCCTGTTTCCTCAATCTAATGGGCAACAGTTTGCCGCTATATCCCAAATAATATTTCTGGCCTATAAAACACAAGGCATTCTCAACCCTACAGGGTGCTAGCTCATTTAACTTGTCCCTAATTTTCAGAAGCTGAGTCATAATTTTAGAGCCCCAAGTCCGTTTGTGCTCCCTCTCTAAAAGAGATAACTGTATTTCAAAGTGATAGTGACGCACTCAGTATTCTTTGTTTTAAATGAAGCATAAGAAATCATGTGCCTCGAATCACTGCTTTAAGACCAACCCAAACTAATTTCAGCATGGTACATTTCCTCATTATCCCTTAAATATGAATGAATAACCTTTAGTGAAGCCACAAAGTTGAATCATGCAGCAACCCTACATTTAAGTGCCAAAGTCCTTCTTATGCACTGGATCCACGCTTACTTTCCTAACAGTAACGACAATCACATAAAAGAAATTGGAAAATCGGAATACTTTAAAGGCATGTGCCAGTGTCTTTTGAGTATGAACCAGTCCAGTCTAACATAAGAATTTGTTACTGGAGAATGAAATATAAAATCTTTAACTTTCAGGTTCTGAAAGTTAAACCTCACTCTGATACCAAAGCACAGAGAGTCGGGAACCAGCCTTATCTCCTTGCTTAGAGACTGGAATCTGTCCAATTCTAAACATTCAGGTGTTTAGTTTCTTAGTTCCTGCTACCCCAAACATATTGTATAGCTCACCTGTCCCGGTGTAGATGGCTATACAGAATTACATTTACTTCTGCCGCTTAAAAATTACATCCTCGAATGTTCCTCCCAGCCACCACAGTCAAAAACGGAGCCACTTCCTGAAGCTGCTGACATGCCCCATGCAGGCACATGTAAATCCATTTTATGATGTCATAAAATGAACACTGCATGTGCACGCTCCATTGATTTCAATGGGAGTTTCTATACATTTTATTAACATTTAGAGTTGAGATTTTAATAAATCAAAGTGACCACTTGACTAACAGAGATTCTGTTATGCATTGTGAGATGAGCAACTTGTTGTTCAGTGTGTTTTCTGGTTAATCTATTCAATATATAAATAAATAAATGAAAATAAAAGTACAGAAAACTTGCCCCCATTGAAATCAATGAAGCTACACCAGTGTTCATTTTATGACATCACAAAACGGGTTACAAGTGCTCACATGGGGCATGTCGCAGCTCAGGAAGTGGTTTCATTTTTGGCTGTGGTAGCCAGGAGAATATTACTAGGGTTATAACTTTCAGAAATGGCAGAAAGAAACGGAATTATGCATAGACATCTACTCTGGGACAGGTGAGCTATACAATTTGTTTGGGGTGGGAACTAGGAACCTGCTCTTCAAGCCATAGCAAACTAAAAATAAAATACAGATAGAAGCACTGGAACCTTATGCTTTCTTCTGAGCTGCTGCTTCAGTGACACCAAAGAATGGAAGGGGTTGTATTACAAGTGTCTCATTTGCATATAACTGAAGCTTGCTTGAAACTTTACAAGACTGTGTCAGAGCCTCAGAATCTAGATATGTGTTACAGCAAAAAAAAAAAAAATGACTGATCTTATTGACATACTTGCAGTAATTGATGTAATGCATTAAAAATATGTCAAATATATAATTCATAAACAAACAGTAGTCTTCTCCTTTCGATTTACCATATGCATTATTTATTCCAAAATCGGCACATATTTCATTGCTATTCTGTTTTATTGATTTCTAAATTTTAACTGCTATTGTTTATAAATTTAACAGATACAATGAAAGCATGGTATGAAACTCTATAAAGCTGCATTTTGATCTGTTGCCAGTAGAGGTCAGCTGATGCCATTCACTACCACCACAAATAAAGAGCTGTATGTGCGACGGTAATGAAGTAATTTGAAGCTGCCTACTACTAACAGAGCTGACTCTGGTTTCATGCCTTGTTATATACGTTATTTTATTTAATGTGATAATACATAATTAAGCCATTATACCCAAACAGCATAGAAACACAGGTGTTTAAGACAAAAACTGATAGTACATTGAGTCCAACCATTTCCTACATTAGTCCTTGGCTGACTAGCACTGGCAAGACTTTATGCAGATCTATCCCCACCAAGGTCTACTTGTACTACCCTAGTGCTTCCATTAGCCTGATCCCTCCCCAATAATTTTCACCATGTTTATACCATCCTCTCTTAAAACTTGCAACCATCTTAACATTGACGGTTCCACCCCTTTCTTGAAGACGCTTCATAGCCTTCCTAAATTCCCTTCCAGCTTATAGATGTGGCCTCTTGATGATGCCCCCACAACTTAACCAGTTGCTGACTACCCATCCTATTTATACCCTGCAGGTACTTGAAGGTTTCAGTCATGTCCCTCTCTCTCTCTCTCTCTCTCTCCTGACCTCTAGGGAGCACATATTAAGGTCAGTCCTTCCTCATAAGTCTCCCCCTGCTGGCCATGAATCATTTCTGGTCACTCTCCTTTGGATCACCTCTGCAGTCCTTTTTAAGTGAGGGTTCCAGAACTGTGCACAGTATGCAAGGTGTGGCCTCACCAGGTTCTGTACTGCGTAGGATCACTTCCTTCCTTCTACGTGAAAAGGCTGTACCCATGCACCCCACCATCCTGCTAGCATTCCCTATGTCATGTTATCTTGGGCCAAGATCTCAAGGCTTGTAATCTACAAATAAATGCATCTTGCCCTGGCTGTCCTCCTCAGTGTCACAAGTGGACACACTGAAGAGTGACTAACCCAGGAGCAACCCTTCTGGCACCCCTTGCTACCTCCAGTTCTTGGAGTACATATCTTTCAGCACCACCCTTTGGGTTCTTCCTCCAAGCCAGCTCTCTGCCCATCTTGTGACCCACCCCAACACCAAAATTCCCAAATATCTTCATTAGACATATGTGGGCATAGAGTCAAAGGCCTTGCTAATGTTCAGATACAGGTGTCCAGTGCTGGGCCCTTGTTAAGTGCTTGCAACATGGCACTGAATAATTCTACAATTTTCATCTAACAGGATCTCTCCTTCACAAAACCATGCTGCTTGCTGGAGTCCATGGAACTCCAGGAATAGTCTTAACGAGCTTCTCTACAATGGAAGTCTGGCTAGCCAGTCTTTATTTCCTGGGTCTCCTCTGTCCCACACTTGTGCAGAGGGATGCTGACGTCTGCATCCTCCAGTCCTTGGAAACTACGCCCATCTCAATCAAGCAGCTTAACAGGTCTGATAGGGTGTTGCCAGAGGCTGTCCCACCTCCTGAGTGACCCATCCAATACTGGGACTTAACCACCAATAACTCCTTCGCACCTTTAAAGCACCCTTTCCTTTGTGATACTCACGACTGCCATATATTCTTCCTGCCTGACTTGGATGCTGCACTCCAGTAGTGGTCCTCCCTCAACTGTGAAGACTGAGCAAAGTCTCTGAATATCAGGTTTTGCCCATCTTCCTCCACCCATGCCCCCCTTACTAAACCTCTTTATTACCCGTTGTTCTTTCTCTGACATACCTAAACATGGCCTTATAGTTTTCCTTCACCCTTTCTGCAATTTTAAGGTCTTTCCTACACCTTGACTCCTCTTATTGCCTTACTGGCTGCCTTTGCTTTGCTGTCATAGAGTTCGCGCTCGCCTCCCGTCTATGCTGCACACCACCCTCCCTATCTGGACTGTACCACAGACCACTGTTATCCCCTTCTGACTGCATCACCCACAACAGGCTTTACTGTTCCTGGGGCACTGGGGACAACAGGGTGCTCTCCCCTAACAGGGGAAGCAGCATGCATTGCATCCCTCAAGGGAGAAATGGTAGCTTGTTGCTATTCCACAGCCCCTACCCTCTCCTGACATACCAAATATCCCCGGCACATCACCTTTTCAACCCCTATTACAATCCTTTGGGGCCACTGAGGAGAGGAGAACAGACACACCCTGGCCCTCACTCCAACCTAGTACGTAAGATTAACTACATATGGTGGAACTGTGGCAGGTTTCAAGTGAGTGTACCATAAATTGAATGCGATTGGGACTGGTGGGTGGGTAGGCAGGTCTATTAAGAAAACAGTTTCTTATTTACTATTTTCTTTATTCTTTACAACTGAACTGTGCTGGAGACTAACAAAGGGTGACAAAACTGTCAGCAATGTCAATTGGCCGACAGATGGGTAGGTAAGAGCACAGTGTAGTCTTTAATCCTTTGTAAAATTCTCATATTCAGCTATTTCATAAGATACTTATAATGGACAAAAGTGCTGTGCACCAAGCAGTCCATAGTAAGCGTCCTGCACTATAGTAGTAAACTTTATTTAGAAAGTGCCCAATCCCATGGACTCTAAGCACTGAATACATTGCAGATATTACAATAAAATAGAACATTCATAGTAAACAACTACATTAAATAAAACTGTAAAAAAATAAATATTTAAAACTAATAGTACAATGTTGGTCAGTGGGTGACTTTCCAGCAAAATATTAAGCAGTGCGTAAGCCTCCTGAAAAAGGATGGATTTCAGGCCCCCTTTTCTTAACTTATATTTTCAAATGCAACAAATACAAGCATAGCCGAAGGACAGTGCACAGTAAAATACATTCAAAATCTGATAAAGACAGACAGTATCGATGGCACTCCTAACTTGTTACTACATAGAGGGGTATATACCACTTACATTTTTAATAATAAAGGATTTACCAAGGTTATTGCTGTCATGAATGGGGAAAATACTATATAAAAGTATTCCAGCATAAAGACAGATACATCCCTTTAATAGGTGAGACTTCACCGTATTCCTTCACAGAGAAAAACAAAATAGTGAATCCTCTTATTATTCCAGTCCAGCCACTTCTTAAATGTGGCCTAAATAGGTCAAATATTTATTATTAAAGTAACAAAACTGTATAGATTAACTTGAAACTTTCAGTACTGCCCCGATCTCTGAAACTCTAGGATTAATTTTAACTAGAAAGACTTAAAATGCCCTAAATGATCAGGTTAGTGTTAACATTTTAAATTACAACTGCATCACATCAACTGAAGCTATAGCGCTCTCAAACAAATACCCTTTTAATAAAAGTGAGACCAATAAAATAAAAGTTATAAAATGTTCTGGATTGCTGTTGGGGCACAGATTGTGAAACAGTCATTCTACAGTTGAGAAAGCCCAGATCTTGATGAGGAGCCTAGCCAAGTAAAACTTACTGGGTCAGATCTCTTCTGCGCTCAGGTGTTACTTTCTTCCTCCGAATCGAATCCGGACCCCTCACTGGTAATCCAACTCAATTTTAGTAAGCAGTCTGGCTGCATCAACTGGTCCATAAAGTGGTATGTTTTGCTCCACAGGATATTTTTAAGCTCGCCAGCATTAACAAGCGTGATGTGCCCCAGTTGGCCAGCTTTGGTCTAATTCCATTGAAGGCTTTTGCGTTGTCTGGTGGCAAAAGCTGAGGTTGGGAAAAAATGTGTGTGGTGCTCCTTGCCATTGCAAGGTTCTCTCTGCCTGGCAACTCTTAAAATATCATCCCTTTTTTACTGAATTTAGTGCCATCAGTACAGCCCAATTGGTGGGTGAACAGGATCTACATGCAGGCAGGCCACCCTAGCATTCACCCTGTAGGCTCTCACCATCGAAACTGAAAAGTCCAGGTGAAGAAACTCTGGCAACCATTGTTCCACTAAATTACACAAGTCTTCCTCCAACTTTCAGGCAAACCAAGATTTGGATATGAGATGCCCTACCACTCATTCTCCAAATTCTCCAGCCGATGTCAGAGAAGCATATTTTCCTTCACCACGCTAGATGACGCTGTGAGCACCTTTTCAGCTGTCTAAGATGCTCCCCGCTGCTGCTTCCTCAACTGATTAAAATTTTGTTTCTGCTACCATCAGTCGGGTGGTAAATTTGCCCATTTTTATCTATGGACTGAACTGCCTTTAGTAATGCGGCATTTGAAGGCTGGTTAGGGTTTGTATCCACATGCTCCTTTTCCTTATCAGGGCCTACTTGGGTGTCTTTTGCTTAGCCCCATCACCTCCGGTCATCGTTTCGTACAACCCATACTTCCAACAGCAAATATTTTTATACAGTTGTGATGCGCAGTAGCTATTAGATCTATTTTCTGTCCCTTATGAGCAGTTCTGGTCCACTTCTGCATTAAAATCTGCTAAATATCAAAGTGGTGGTGTAAAGCAATGGAGGACTGCTGCTCTCAGTTCAGCTGCTAGCCACGCCCCCAGGCCCCTTTTAAAACATCCACTGACTACTCTGTGGCTTACATATTATGGTGCATGCTGCCACGTGCTGAGTGGAGTGCCACAAGCCTCTGGCAGATCAGGCAATCTCCACATCTTAGAGGAGTGGGGCTCTGCAGGTCTTGTACCTGAATAAATTCCTCCCATGGCCTTCTCATCTTCTTGGTACCATGGCTACTCTAGGCATCCTTGGTGTTTCCCTCCCTGCAGTATATCCCCATTTGTGATATTACCACCCTATGCCTATTTTAAGGGGTGCTGGTGCATGTTGTTGCTTGTACTTGGCTGTAGAGTACAATGTGCATCTCTTAATCCGCTTCTCTCTACTGGTGTTGGTATAGTCCTTTTCTAGGGCAGAGAGGCCTGTCCCCTGCCACTCTTCCTCAAGTCCTCTTCATAAGTCCCTATGGCATTTAACCTCATGGAACTTCACCAAGTGGCACAATCACTATGCATGACTTGCTACGCCTGTGGAAGTGCCCTATATACTTCCTACTGCCTCATACCCTGGAAGTACCCCACCCCCCACTTACCATCTCTGAGCACCTACATAAGACCCTCCACTGTGCTCAGTTTGAGAGATTTTCCCCTTCACTGCAAGGTAAGCAACTGTGACTGAAACAAAATACTATAAACCACTTACCTTCTACAAGTACCTATCCATGCACACTGCCACTTTAAGTATGCAATAAAAGACCTTATTCATTGTAGGCTAGATGCCCTGTTCTCTCCTCTATTTCAAGTCTCCCAGCACGGGGCCCCTAGTTAAGTAGCAGACATATCCGAGATGCTATATTAGTGCCTGGCTAGGGAGTTGATAGCAAGAGACAAAGCTGAGGGACCTCTACACCTGTCTACTGTATGCTAAAGCTGGTACTTGATCTCGAAGCGCCTCAAATATCTTACCTGTACCCTTACAAAAGACCCTCCTTGGGCTTTCCTCACCAGGATTGACCACCACCATACGCGCTCTGTCCCAATTAGTTCGCATTTGACCTCTGGAAAACCTCTTGTTATCCCGTAGAGCTAGGGACCTTCACGCCAAAGAGCCTTCAGCTTTAGGGCCCCCTCCTGGTTCAACACACTGCCCCACCTCCATCTCCGAGCTCCAACTATATGTGCTTCAAAACTTCCTTATGTAACCACCTTATTAACACCCGATGCTGTAACTGCCGCTAGTCAAGCTGCAGACTAATACTTATATGACAAAGCTTATTACTAGCTGCTAAGGACGCATATAACTCTGGTATTGTTTGCATCCATCCTACCTGTACCAGCTTGTTTGTATCTATGTCTTAATTTACTGTTATACTTATGTGTTGTACTGCTATACTGTGTATTTTGGTTTGTCTTACTGTGACAAGGTACCTTTGTAAATGAGCCTATGGCTCAAAGGTTTTCAAACTGCTGTTTAAATAAAATAAAATAAAAACATTATACCCAGTCTGGGTGTTTATTATTGAAATGCTCGCTTGTAAGGCGTTATTGTAATTATAAGTAAAACTGCATGTTTTGTATTTTTGAACAGCATTTTAAAAATGAAAAAAAAATGCTATACGATTGTGCATCATGTTACATTGAGCTATACCGAGCAGTTGCTTCATGAATAATTAATTATAATGGTACACAATTAACAGCTAGTGAAATATAGAAAACAGTGATAAAGCTTAAAGAGATATTTTAAATAAATAATGAACAAGAGTTTTTTTTATTGATCACCTTTAAGGGATTTAAAAATTAATACAAGTGATTTTGTTTTGAAAATGTATTCTATTCTTGAGGAATGACTCTACAATTTTCTGTCACCATATGTTTAAAAGAAAATAAAACACTTCACACGAGTAATAAACTGACCTAAGTTTGCCTAACTTCACCAGCTTTTCACTAAATGCCCATCACAGTTGGAAGCAGAAGTGACTGCTACTAAAGAGGCCACGTTGGTGAACGAAGCTTTGGCCTTGGTAAACAGCACTATGCAGGTCTGATGGTCTCAGACTTGCAATTTTGATTAGGACAACATGAAGTCTGAACTCAATTTACAGAATAATGAAGCTGCTCTTGTAGCTGTCTTGTTTGATAGCAGGAAAGTATCTGCCCAATCTGTTAGTTTTATTCAGGCTTATGGTATCCTGTTTCTCAATTACTTAAAATGATTTATTTTAGGGGAGACCAAAGCAGTGAAGTGTGGATGAATAACATTCCCAAGTCAACACAGGGATTGTTTTCTCAGGCCAATTTATTGAGTTCTGCGCCCCCAGTTTGAGAAGTGGTTCTTGCAGCTCACTGTGCAGCCCATACAGTGGGTCAGTGGGAGGAAGAACCGCCTGTTAGAAATCAGAACACGTCCTCCTATCTGAAACTCAAGAACAAACTGCACCAGGAAGTTGGGATCTGGATTCGTAGCCCTTTTGTGTTTGTGTAACAATGCAAGCAAATACATTGGTAGCATACTGGAGTCTGTAGGTGTGTTATCCTTTTTTTTTCTGTGTGTATTTGTTTTCGTGCCCCACTGTGTGGGACTTTGTGGCAGGTGTACCCGACAATCTGGTTTGAGCAATGGAAAAAACAACCACTCTGTCTTTTCAGCCAGTGATACTGTATGTGCCTCTCTTGCTTTAAACACAAACATGCAATCCTTTTGCCCGTCAACGTCCAACGGCGTGTTTCTGTTTGTACTTCGGATGTGATTTGTCAATGCAGCTGCCAATTCCTCGTCCACTATGGTTTTACACACACCACAAACAACCCCTTTGAAGCTCCCTGTCCCTCCTCCTCACACTCATGACTTATCTACAAAAAGTTGTTCTAATTAGTAACTGTTCACTTTGGGAAGGAAGGGAGTGGGGAGGTAGGAGAGAGATTTATTTGGGAAGTTTCCTTCTTAGTCCATGTCCTTTAACAAATTCTTTGATTTTAGAATGTATTTACTCAGGAATGGCCTACTGGAATTTACCATCTTTTCAGTGGGGTCCTACTTCTGACCAGTTTCACAGCTGGGAGGAAAAAGCACAGGGAGTGTAGGCCCGTCCACACTGCACTGCTTGGACCCCGTATAGCGGACAAAAGCATTACAACGGGGAGCAGTGCAGTGTCCACACTGCCACAGTGCCCGTTCACGGGACCGGCACCGCCGGTCCACACGACGAGCCGGCGCAGCCGTTACCGTGGCACCTGATCCCACAATGGAGTCAAGGCTGCGCTTAGAGGACCAGTGCCACGCTACCACACTATGCCTGGTAATGTTACCGAGGCGTGAATCGAAAGAGCATCTGCTGTTGAAACCACCCTCATATGTGGTTTCAACAACGTTACGGGGTCGCCTGTAACGTTATAGATGTAAACACAAACCGCTATGTAACGGGTTTGGGCACCTGTAACGCTACAGAGGGGTAGTGGACAGGGCCTTAGTGACTAGGAGCAAAACTGGAAATCCCAGTCCAGGGCCAAAACTGGCTAGTTTAGTCAGCAGGCCCAGGCAGAACAAGCATTAGTCCTCATCCCCCCAACACTGCCAGTCATGGAGCAATTCTCCCATCTCACCCTGCCTGCTATGCTCATGGCCCTCAACAGGACCCAATGACCTGCCCACCAACATGGCACCCCTTTCCACTCTACACACTATAACAACATTTAACATTTGTTTCTTTAGCTCATTACCCTACCTACTATATTACCAACACATGCAAGCAAACACTACAGCACTAGCCAATGCTTGTTTATATTGCTACTCAGAAAAATAGTTTGATGGGTATTCTCACATGACTTTGTCTTGTCTACTTTCTTAATAAAAAGGTTTTCTTTCTTGCAGATGTTACCTCCAAGTCTTACATACACCAGTCCAGACTGCATGCTTGGGTTATCTGCTTTCGAGGAGAATGGATGTGTAGTAGCCACCAAATTTCAAGCTGCCAGTTCTCCTACCCTATTCTGGAGGTGTGCACACAATCCAAATACATTTTATGAATACACCAAATATCAGGTGTTTCAGACAGGTGCCGAATACTGCGTGTCAATAACATTTGAGTTCTAGCCAGTCCAGTTCTACTGTGATCTACTTTGCCTCTTGGAAATGTCTGAGCCAATCAAGAACTATGTACACAATCTCACATTGTTCACTTCCTTGATGTGATGGATATTGGCTACTGCGCTATGATAGTTTGTGCTGAATCTCTTATTACTACTGTGCCTTCTCTGATGTGTTAATTCCATCCTGTGCAGTGAAGGCTCTGCGCTACTAAAGCTGTGCCCTTCCCTGGTGTGATGACTGTTTGCCCCTGTGCTATGGTGGTGGTCTGTGCTGACACTGGGACCATCCCTGATGTGATGGCTACTGGCTCTTATAAAATGGGCTTCAGAATCCTTAAGAGTCCTAGAAACATCATTGGTCTAAAATCATCACCTGGCCATTCATTAATCTGTGGTATGCAAACAGTTTGTAACTAACCTGCACTAATCTACCTAAATAAAACCTTTTCCATGAAAATAAAATGTTTTCACTTTTTAAACACAAAAGCCACAACAGGGCACAGGCTTCTTTAAAATTTATGCACCTCCAGGTTTATTCAAAAGCATTCCAACTTGCATATTCTACCTAGCAACAACCTAATTTATGGAAAATAAACACTTTTCCATCTTATAAGTAAAATAACCCACACCAATCACAAGTTTCTTAAGAATTAATGCACTTCCCGGTGCACTGAAAGAAACTCGACTGGCCTTTTAGGCCTTCTAATTCACCCAAGGCATGTATAAATTGTTTAGGAATGCATGCCCTGTTTTGGTTTATCGCTTAGTTATAAAATGGGCAAGAAAAATACAGTGATCTGATTGGTCAATAGCTGTTCAGACCTTTGCTGTAATTGACCAATAATCACATGGGCCTGGAAAGTGCCTTGCAAGTCCTGAAGCTTGTTTTCTAGGCTGTCTCAGTAACTATGGCAGTTGGGAAAAACAAAAAGGTTCAGCTATCAACATGAGTAACTTGCCCCAGTCAATCTGATAGGGTAAACTTAGCTGTTTGTGAGAACTGATGCAAAAGTGATGCAGATTTATTTATTTGTAATTTAAAATTTTGTCTTTTTGTGCATTTTGTAAACACAGTACACACTTTAGTGTGCGGTTGTTAGGTGATACCAATCCAACCCACCCCACCCCAAGGTTGAAAGGCACTCAGCTAATGCCTCATGCCTCCAACCCCATGGAGTGGGAGGGGCATGTCGTAATTACTCAATAACCGCATGCCTTGCCATGTGTTATTGTTTACTTGTGTTAGAGGTTTGCTCAGTCTGTTAACACAGTTGTGATGGCTGTTGACTCCTGTGCTGCTGTGGTGGCTGACAAGCACCTAGTTTAGTGCTACAGGTAGTGGTGCAACAGACCAACCAGTTTTCTGTGTTTTGTGCCACCCCAAACAACCATGAACAGGGTACCTAATTCTGACATCAATTTTCTTAGGACTAAGATGAACTAGCATGTGGCAGGAACTGTTCCTGATGTTATGTATCACTGGGGACATCAGGGCACGCTCCAGGCAACAAAGTGTAGATTCTAAAATGCTGAACATAAAATGAAATGTGGCACCATGCAAATAGATCTGGAAGTCGAAATGGACAGTAAGGATCAACACGGGGGGGGGGGTAAAAAATGCATTTGGAAGTATACAAAACATTTTTGGTGTGAACTGCTACTTTAACTAAAGATTTTATTTTTATTTTAGAATTTTTGGCTAGGAAAGACACAACGAGGCGAAGCAGCAGGAAGTTAAATAAGACTTGGTCAGTGTCACGCAGTAAGCAAGTGGAGGCTGTTGGATTCAAAAGGAGGTCTGCAGGGTCTCCAGGTCACAACTCAGTGCTCTAATCTCTACGCTTTACTGCCTCACAAGGTATCTATGGGGAACACTGTAAACCCCTTGAATAGGGGATGTGAAGCTCCATTAAAAGCAAATAATGTCAACTCTTTAAATATTCCTCATGGAAAGATATTTCTGGAAAAGAAAAGTATACACTGCCATCA
Organism: Neoceratodus forsteri; assembly: GCA_016271365.2. Classification (NCBI taxonomy): domain Eukaryota; kingdom Metazoa; phylum Chordata; order Ceratodontiformes; family Ceratodontidae; genus Neoceratodus; species Neoceratodus forsteri. Next base: position 746,393,322 of record CM057456.1, on the reverse strand, counting down.
TGGTAAATGCTACAAAAGGTGATGGCTGATGGAGTGCACTATAGAAGAAATCCCACTGGGATGCACAAAGCCCATTTCTAGCCTGGTTCTTGGTGATACACTATTAGTTAGCCCCATGAATGGAACATGGCAGAGGCTGGCAGGATTGAAGGTCGTGAGGGCCGGAAAGCAGGTCCCCTCCCCACCCCGAGTCCACCAAGGTCGTCCACCCCGGAGACACCATTCCAGCTGACAGGATCGGCGGTCGTGAGGGCGGAATGCAGGCGCCCTCCCCACCCCGAGGACACCATTCAGCTGGCAGAATCAAGGTCGTGAGGTCCGAATGCAGGCACCCTCCCACCCCCAAATCCACCGAGGTCGCCCACCCCGAGGACACCATTCCAGCTGGCAGGATCAAGGTCGCGAGGGCGGAAAGCAGGCGCCTCTCCCCACCCCCGAGGACACCATTCCAGCTGGCAGGATCGGAAGGTCGTGAGGGCCGGAAAGCAGGTGCCCCGAGACACCATTCCAGCTGGCAGGATCGAAGGTCATGAGGGCCGGAAAGCAGGCTCCCTCCCTCACCCCCCGAGTCCGAGGTCACCCCCCCAGGGACACCGTTCCAGCTGGCAGGATGGAAGGTCATGGGGCCGGAAGCAGGCGCCTCCCCACCCCGAGTCCACCGAGTGCCCACCCGAGGACACCATTCCAGCTGGCAGGATCGAAGGTCGTGAGGGCTGGAAAGCAGGCGCCCTTCCGCCCCAGGTCTACCTAGGTCACCCACCCCGAGGACACCATGCTAGCTGGCAGGATCGAAGATCGTGAGAGCGGAAAGCAGGCGCCCTCCCTCCCCTGAGTCCACCGAGGTCACCCACCCCCAAGGACACCATTCCAGCTGGCAGGTTCAAAGGTCGTGGGGCGGAAAGCAGGCGCCTCCCCACCCACGAGGTCCACTGGGTCGCCCACCCAGGGACACCATTCCAGGTAGCATTGGAAAGCCCGCTGTGGAGCTGAGGAGCTCCACTGGCGCACTCAGACTTGTGTTGTGTTGGCGCCTTTTCTGTTTGAAATTAATTCTGTTGGTGGCGCACCTTGAATATGATGGCGCCTTTCTGTTGGACTTATTTTATGTCGGCTCAGGCATGGAGACAGTCTCCGTGGGGTCTCCATCAGACTTGCTCCAATAGGCTGCATGCCTCCTTCAAATGTGTTTTAAGACTGATTAATGAATTTTTAGGTTAAATACAACCAGTTTCCTGCATGGCTCACCAGCTAGGCTCTAAGCATATTTAAAGGTTACTGGTAATTAGTTTTCCTCGCTTGCTATCCTGATAGCTTAAAAAAAAAAAAAAAAAAAAAAAGAAAATGCTCTGCTCCTGAACAAAAGGTAGAGTTTGGATTATAGCACAGGTGAGCTTTGTAGGGATGTTATGCTCAATACTGTGGCCCGATGAGTTGAATTGCAATTGAGAACTCCTAGCTCCTCCCTCACATTACTCTTCTCTATATAAATTCTTACCTGCTCTCTTTCTTTCAGCTGGCAGAATCGAAGGTCATGAGGGCGGAAGCAGGTGCCCTCACCCCACCCCGAGGACACCATTTCAGGTATGGCATCGGGAAGCCTCGCTATGGAGCTGAGGAGCAGACTCCACACTCAGACTTGTGTTGGCACCGCCACGCCAAAGCGTTGGCTCCCCACCGCCTCACTCACCACCCTTGGTCGACACGCCTTTTATAGGACTGGGCTGAGCGGAATTGGTGATTTTTAACCAATCAGCCCATTTCTCCACTAGCAGCTTATAGCGGCTAGCCTCTTAGGGCAGCACTATTCTATATCTACAATTGCTTACTCCTGGGACCGAGTATACCTTTCTTCCACTCTCCTCCAAATTAAAATTGGCTGTCAATTAAGGCAGCTACTACTCTGATCCTACAACCCTCTAGCTCTTGCACTAGAATGAACATCCTTATCTTCACCTCCCTCGTCCTCCTGCTACAGGGGCGGCCAAACCCTCGTCAGTTATCCAACCTTCTGGGACTCCCCAATGCAACACAGACCCCCACCTACACTAACACTCACTGTAGCTCATCTGCCTCCCCCATTCACCTCCCACCTAATACTTCCCACCAGCACCCACTGTCTCTACTCACTTCATTCTCTGTCCCTACTTCTCTCCCTGCCCATTCCTAGCTCCTGTGCAGAACTGCAAAAAGCATCACAACACCAGCAAGCAGCAAATGCTGGCACTCATCAGAATCATTTCCTTACTGCTTCTAATTTCAGGCAATGTCCATCCCAACCCGGGTCCCATATCACCAAATCCTGGTTCCACCTGCCTAGGGGTCAAAATGTGACTATGAATATCTGCAGCCTGCCCAAAAACTGGGGCCACTACAATGCTGGCTAATGCAGCATCAGCGGATGTACTTGCTCACAGAAACCTGGCTATCAGAAGACCCTGACACATTGTTGCTCTAACTGGCCTCACCCTTGTTAGAGCTGACAGAATCAGCAAGCGTGGAGTGGGGTGTGCATTCTCGTCTGAGACTCCCTCCTATGCCAAAATCTTCGGCTCCCTCGCTGGAGCACGGAGCACAAACCCTTACAATAAAACTTACTCCTGACCCTCTAGAGCCCCTGTAACTATGACTGTGGCTTACATCCCACCAAGAAATCAAATCCCAGCCATCCAATCCCTGGCCAACTACATCTCCAGCTTCCCTCGAAAACCGAACACATTATAGTGGGAGTTTTAATGTGAACTGGTTGTCAAGCTCGCCTCCACTATAAAGACACCTTCACTGCCTTGACCTGGCCCAGTTAGTTAATCAGCCTACCAGGTGTAACCCCAGAAATGGAACTAGCTCCCTCATCGATCTCCTACTTACCAGTCACCCAAACAGAATCTCAAACCTGACTGTACTTCCGGATGCATTAAGTGATTACTCCCCATCCTCTTCACCAGGTTGTGTCAGCGCAAACAACCCAACCTAGCAGTTATACCCGGCACCGGTTGAAACCTGGAGGCCTTACTAAACTATGGAGGCATCTAGCACTCTGTGACTGGTCCCTAATTAAAACAGCCCCAACCATAGATAAAGCCCTCGACCACTTCAATCGCACTTTCAACAATGCTTGTGACAAATTTGCCCCCTCACTAGGTTCTATCAAAAAGCGTAAAGCCCCTGGGTCACACCTGCCCTTCTTCAGCAACTAAAGAATCGTGATGATCTATAGCACAAAGCAGTTGCTTCTGGTGGGACAGCGGATAGGCTTGCCTACAAGACAGCTCGCAATAGTTGCACCTGGGCATCTGAAGAACCAAATCAGACTACTACAAAACCACTCTCGAGTCCTCCTGGGGAATACCAGGCTGTTCTGGAGTAATCTAAAAGAACTGAATGGAAAATCTAGAACACAACCCCCTCCCAGCTTATAGTCAACAATGACAATACCACTGACCCCTTCTCGCCATAGCGCCTAAATGCTCGTTTTCTGATCTAAGTGCAGTTCTACCAAATAATTTCTTTGACCCACCCTATGACATCTGAACCTAGTAATGCCTACCCTCCCTTCCACCTGAGGGTTATTACTATGAGCGAAGCAAGGCCATACCTTGCAAAGGCCCTCAGGGCTCTAACCACTGCAATGACTCCTCTGACTTGAAAATCCTTAACTCGGTGCTTGACAGTGTGCTCTCCCACTAACCAACCTCCTTAACCTCTCCTTATGCCTAGGACAGTTCCCCACTGACTGGAAGATGGCTACAATCACTCCGATACTAAGCGTGGGGACCCTACATCACCTAACAATTACTGACCCATCTCCATTCTCCCATCCCTCTCAAAAGCCTTGAAAATCATCGCCACCCAACTCCGACTGTCTACTAACACACAATATACTCTGTAAGGAACAGCATGGCTTCAGAGAAGGGCATAGCACAACAACCGCCCTCACAGTGTTTGCTAACTCACTGCACAATGCCCTGGATACACCTAGCAGGAGCTATATTTATAGACCTATCAAAAGCTTTTGACACTGTCTCACATGCACTACTCATAAATACTCTCCACCTCTCCGGGCTGTCCCCTGGACCCATATCATAGTTCACAAGTTACCTTTCAGACAGGTCCCAACGTGTTACGATAAATGGCACTCTCTCGTCTTCTTTGTCAGTCCACTCTAGGGTCCCCAGAGATCCATCCTTGGTCCATTACTTTTCAGCATCTTCCTGAACACCTTCCTAAATCCTGCCCAAATAATCTGCTACTCTATGCAGACGACGCGGTACTGTTTGCCTCCCACCCAATCCCACAATCCTACAGTCATCTCTACAACTCACTTTCAACCACATCAAGAACTGGTTTCTGAACCACAGACTGGTAGTCAACGTAAAAAACTAAGTCAATGCTCTTTGCCCACCCCGACAGAGCAAGGACTGCAATGCCCAATTAAAAATCTTTTCAAAGCCCTCCTCCCGCTGGAACAGGTTCATACCTATAAATACCTGGGCCTTACATTTGGTTCCAACCTCTCATTTCATCCACATAATAATCTCACCTCAGCCATATATATTCGTACTAGGTTACTATATCAACACAGAACCTGCCTTCTGCCAGAAGCCCTTAACCTTGCTGTTACCTCCTCTATCTCTCACTAGTAGATTATGGACTAACTGTATACTTTGCCCGACCACACTGCTCTAAATAAAATCCATCTAGCCATCAACAAAGCATGTAGACTCATCGCCGAGTAGACAGACTCACCCACAGCTGCTCCTGTATGCCTAACAAATATCCTCACCCTTAATGAAAGAGTCTGCTATCAAACTCTTCTCCTCACCAAAAAAAGTAATCTAGGCCTCTCCCCTCAGGAGTTACCACCTCCCTTGAACCGTCCACGCTAAAGTGCACACCGGCTTGACTAACAGACAGATATGGACTGTTCCCAAGGTCTCAACCTCACTTGCCCAAAGCTCCTTCTCATACCGAGCACCACTATGGTACAATGATCTTCCACTGGCTGTTACCTCTATCACCAGATTAGGCCCATACAAAGTAGCCCTCTAAAACCACATACTATCTACATCGCTGCATTTGCACAGCTAGTTTTTTTCTTCTGTTCTCTGTAATGACCACTACCAATAGCCGACTCCTGGACCCTGATAGGCCTGCCTTGTCCGATCACAGTAATGAAGCTGATACCTAGATTCTGGCAGGCACCTAAAGCCTAAGCCTCAAGTTAAACCTACACCCTTGGATTAAGTATGGACAATACTGCTCTGTATCCTATTTGCTGTTAATTTCTTCACTTAGATTGACTGTGTTTATGACAATGTCGGAACCCGACTGCTTGAACCTTGGCAAGTTCAAAACTCTTTAGCCTGGTCTAGCCAGCTACATAATTGTATAGGCCATATACTCCTACTCTGATATATTTTCTGTATGTACTCCTATACCATGGAATAAGCATATGTATTGTACTAGGCTTACGAACATACAAAGTTGCCAGCAGATAAAGGCCTAGAGGTCTATCAAGTCTGCTCGAATGTGCAGCTAGCACTCCTTATTCTGCAGCTGCCCTCCCTTCCACCCTTCCCTTCATTAACCCTCCCTTGTCCTGTCCCATCCTCGTTGAAGCAGTCCACTGTTCTACTGCATACCACTTCAGCAAGTAACGCATTCCAGCCAGCCACTACCCTCTCTGTAAAAAGTGTCTCCTCATCTCCCTCCTGAACCTTCCTCGCTCCAGTCTCATATCATGGCCCCTGGTGTCCTCCCTCCCTTACTTTGAACAGCCCCTCTGTACCTGTCTTGTTTATTCCTTTCATATATTTAAAGGTTTCAATCATGTCACCCTGTCTCTCCTCTCCTCCAGTGAGTACATGTTCAACTCCTTCAACCTCCTCTCGTATGATAAGTCCCCAGCCCTTGATCATCTTTGTCACTCTGTGCACCCTCAGTAACCAATGTCCCTCTTCAGATCACGGGCGCCAGTACTCGCAGTACTCAGGTGTGGTCTAACTAATGACCTATACAGTGGCAGAATCACCTCCTCCCTCCTCCAGGATATACCCCTTGCAATACAACCCAGCATTTTGTTGGCCTTTGCAGCTGCCTTCCTACATTGTGCCGGGTTGTTCATTGACCCTGTAATGAGCACACCAGATCCTTCTCCTCCTCCTCCTCTGTCTGGGCTAGCTGCACTCCCCTAGCTGGTAACTCCTCCTGGGTTCTTCATCCTAAAATGCAGCACCTTGCACTTTTTGGCATTAAAGCCCAGTTGCCAGGTGTCTGACCAGGTTTCAAACTTTGCCAGATCATCCTGCAACCCCTGCCATCCCCCTAGGTCATCCACCACCGCACCAACCTTGGTCTCCTGTTGTGTTATTAACGTGGAGCCTTTGTAAATGAGTCTCTGACTCAAAGGTTGTAAATCCAATTTTCAATAACTAAATAAAATAAAAAATTAACAAATATGCATTAAAACTTCATCGAGCACCTCGATCCCTGTCATTCAGATGGAAGACAGCCATGGTGGCGAGAGGAGGTCGGGGCTGGTCACCATCCACACAGCCATAAGAGACCTCAGACTGGTGTTTGTTGGGTGAGTCAGTGCTGGATGAGGGGATGGTAGTTGCTGGGTGTTAAGTGGAGCTGACCGAGGGGTTGCAGTGTGTACTATAATGAGCCCTGGGTAGAAAGGGTGCCACTTGACTAACAGTGAAGTGATAAACATTTAAGTGGGGATCGAGGTGGGAGGTGATACCACTGGACTATCAGAGATCATTTTATGCTTAATTGGTGATTGGGAGGGGGTTCCACTGGATACCAGGGAGTGAAACATTATTTGATGGGGTTTGGGGTGGGTGGTGGATACCACTGAACTACCAAGGTTGAGCGTTATCTAACAGGGAACAGGGTGGGAGTAGATAGAGTGGCACCAGCATCAGCACCAATGCTTTCGGGGAGGTCATGCACCACTGTGCACATTGAAAAGAGCAGAGTATTTGAGGCTCTAAATAGCACTACCTTGACAGCCTTTTAGTGCTTCGCACATCCTCTATGTACACTACTGTGCTCTGTACCCAAGAGGGCTCCCTCATTTGTATGGGTGCAGCAGTGTATCCAGCACAGCAATCCACTGTGTTGTGCTTCCTGCACTCTGAATATGGTCCTGCACCATTTAGTCATGCTATGTCCAGTTAGTGTGGTGCAAGTCACGCTTAACGCCATATTAGCCTTCTGAATATCAGGGCCTTAGGCCCTGTCCACTCATCAGAGTCAGCAAACCATTTTCAAAACCGGTTTAGTTAAACTGGTTTAGCAAGCAGTAACTCTTTTTGAAAACTGTGTTAACATTGCTGTTGGTGGGGGGCACTGTTGAGCCGAGCAACAAACCGCAACCTTTCAGAGTTCTGTGCAGATTTCTTTTGAAATCTGCCTTAATCCGCCCTTTTATTGACTCCAAAACTGAATTTTGATCACACCATTGGAGAGAGAGCAACTTTTCTTCCTTAAGATGGGTAACCCTAAGCGAGATAAGCCATCTGGTGCCACAGGAAAAACTAGAGGGCCTAGCAGACCTGAAGAAACCTGCAGCCTGAGAGGCCTCTAACTCTGGGGAAACGCTGACTACCTTAGGGACTAAAATGGAAACTTTAATTGCCTCCATCTCCATGTTAAACCAGAAAATGGACAATTTTAATGGTAGGGTCCTGGTTCTTGAAACATTGGTAAATGGTATGAAGGGACAATACAACAAATCAGCAAGCACGCTGATGCATCTACCGAACTCTGACCCCTAATGGCCAAAGAACTGCAGCATATTCGACCTAGGTTGAAGCGCTCAAGAACAATTCGCAATCAGCAAATATCCGGATGGTGGGATTACTGGAAGGTCTGGAGGGTGATCACCCACTATGAGTATGCAGGAATGGTTAACGGAGAAATTACTGCGGAGGAGCACAAGAGGACTGGGACATTCAAAAGCGTGATCGGGTGACCCTTCATTGGCCAGCATCAAGTAATGAAGAGCCTCGTACTCTGATGTTGGTTACCTCAAATGTTGGAGCCAGGATAAGATCCTCCGATATGCACGCAGGGCAGCTCCTCTGATGCAGGATGATAACCCTGTACATGTGTTCCCCAACATCAGCTATGCCATGCGGCAGAGGCGCAAAAGTTCCATGTAGTAAGGCAAGTACTCGAGACCTGCACATTCTGCATACAGTCATTTCTCCAGCATGGCTTCAGATCATCCATCAAAACAGAATATACATTTTTTCGGATCCTATCGAAACCGGCAGGTGGGCAACGCAGAGCGGTGGAATCAAGAGCCGAACTTGAAGATTCGAATGGCGAGGAAGTTACAGATATACCGGTACCCTGAGGGAAAAATGTTCTTTTTGGGACTAAATAAATGACTGTAGCTTCATAACTGCCACACTATGGGATACCAAAGTTTAATATTGTCTAAATGTTTCATATGGTTGCCACAGTAGTTAAAGGGATGGTATCTCAGCTATAGTGACAAAGCTGGTCCAGTTGATCAGGAAGGTATTACAGGACCATTTATAAATTAACTTTGGTCCAACTTTTCTTTTCTTAATTGCTCTTTTAATGTTTAAAGTGTAGTTTGGGGTCATAAGGGTCAGGGAGCAGATTCTAAATATTATTATGGAAGGTTTGCTCTGAAATCAATATCTGCTTTAATTTTTATTAAGCATTTATACATGGCAACAATAGTCCCATATAGGGACGCTGAAATACTTGGACTAGATTGCTGGACAATCCTGCTACATCAAAAAGCCCATGTAGTTCCTGGACTCATTAACAGCAAACATGGACTTAATTACAGGAAACACAGAAATGTAGTTACCCACTAATGATGTACCACTATACAACAAATGCAATATGTATTCTTTGATTAAGGGACTTAGTTCCCAAATGTTATGCAACAAGGTGGTCTGTTTGCAGTATGTAATACTTTTCATAAGACGATTATGTTAAATGAATAAAAATAAAGTATAAAAACATTGCTGTTGCTAAACCTGTTCTCCCCGTGGCTAGTTTTTATTAAATTCTGGGATTGCTTTTTGTACCCCAGAATCCAGTGACAATATCCTAAACACTTTGTGTAAACTGTTACTGTCACTGTGTATGGTGTGTTGTTTTCATTATTATGTTGTCATAAAATAGGAAATACCCGGTGAAGATAGAACAATTACGTACTGACTGAAACAGTAGATCTTCAAGAGAATCTCTTTCATCAGGCCACACTTATGGAACTTTAAGCCGTCAGGCACTAGGACCACATGGAAACTTCTGCAAGCAGTCCACCAGGGCCGCCTATGATGACATCAGAGCGGCTCTCCCACATAAACGTGGGTGGCCCCTTCCTTCTCTGTTTCCTGCGGAGACCATACCAGGAAGACCTCCTATAGAGAACCAGGAGAGAACCTTGGGGTCTGCCAAACAGGCGATGCAGAGAACAGCAGATAGACCCTCATGGAGAAGAGACAGCACTCACCAGATTCTCAGAGTTCAATAGGGAAGGAGCATGGGACAGCATGGCCTGATGAAAGAGATTCTCTCAAAGATCTACTGTTATGATCAGTACGTAACTGTTCTACCTTTTTTTCCTTTTTAACAAATATTTTTATTGAAATACAATAAAATGGCATGAAAATACATCTGTTTAGACTTGATAATTCCGTGACATATAAACAGACAACCAACGAACATAAGTAGCAAATCGAGAAGGTAACCATCCTATCTTCTTTGAGGATATCTGTTTCATCAGGCCACACCTATGGATTGAGTACCAAGCAGTTCTGACTTTCAGCAGTCTGGTGGGTTTGGAGCCTACAAGCCTAGAAAGCAGATCCTGAAGCACAGCTAGGCCAAAAGCCAGCCTTTTTTCCAGAGGCAATGTCCAAACTGTAGTGTTCAGTGAAACTGGGGACAGTACTCCAGGTGGTAGTTGCACAGATTTCTGCAGCAGACACATTCTTCTAACACGCAACAGATGTGGCCATGCATCTAGTGGAATGACCACGAACACCCCAGGAAGTTCCTTACTCAGTCACTTCACTACCAGTCTAGCATTGCTTGTAAAGCACTTTGGATGTATGAAAAGCTATATAAATGCTGATTCTTCTTACCATCCTTCCCATAACGAAAAGTAAGACAGTTTGCTAATCATTTGGACAGGCACTGTTTAGAAACTGGAGCACGCTGTTTCCCAGGGGTGAATGAAACAAGAAACTGAATGGATTTCCTGAAGTCCTTTGTGCGGTGTACTGTTTATAGTACCCAGGGTTTCAGATATTTTTTTGGGTGGAAGTCAAATACTTCCATGGGTTGAAATTTGGAAGTCATTTCAATGTTACTGGAGTCAAAATACTTCCACCTGTCAACTTTTGGAAGTCAAAATAATTCCAGTCAACAAATTTTAGGCGTCGACATACTCCAAGTCCTATAGTTTTGAATTCAAGGCCTTCTGAATACCTCACTGTAACCTCATCCAGGGTACATCCACAGAAATACATTTCTGACTGACTCTAGGAAAGGAAAATATGCACAGTAAATCAGTTACTTACAGTATGTGTTTATTTATATATATATTTTTAACTCAGTTTATGCCCCTCGTTCTTTGGCCCGAGACCTCATTCCAGCATGGACACTAGGCTTCAGCTTTTTCCCACTCTGCTGAGGTCCACCAACCAGACATATGTCCCAGGAGTGCTCTCTACCCCTCACTCCAACCTGACCAACCTCAAGGCTCTGAGTCCCCGAGGTGGGAACACCACTCCTTTAGCGCTCTATCTACAATTTAGCCAGGGGATGGGTGAGAGAAGGAGGCTGGTTGAAAGGGCCCGGCATTGGCGTGGGTGCTGTGCCATGGGTCCTGCCTTCGTCTGTCTGGGTGCCAGGGTTTTCCGCTTTTTTCCCAAGGTGCGGGCATGCAATGGAGCCCAGTGCGTGGGCGCACTCCCGCACCGCTTTCACAGCATCCTGCACACCTCTCCCCACCTACATGTCTCCTTGGCTGCAGAGCTCACAGTCTCCATTGGGAGCTGTAAAACCTCGGAGCCCACAACTCACCCTCTCCAGGAGAGGAGAGCAGTCCTCTGGATGTCCGATCCTCTGCCCTGCCTGACCGACCCTGATGGCGTGTCTGCTCCGAACACGAGAGTTGCGGTGTGGGTGAGGTAAGGTGGATGCCTCAACCCTCAGCTTCACTGGGCCAGTCACAGTACGTGTTTATTTCATGAATTGTTCTTGCAGTTCCAAGTACCCTCCACTGATCTTGTGTTAAGTTACTTGTAGTCAGATACCGGCTATGTTCAAAGTCTAGTGATCATACACTATCACTAACACGCAGATATCACCTCCCTATTAAAGCTGGCAGATGTTTGGATATCAGATCTCATTTGTTGTATTATTATATGTTGATGATGGCAAGCAAGATACAATGCATGAGTGCAGTTATGCAACCAACACATCAAGTCAAACAAACTTAGTTTTGTTTTCGTTTGTTACTCATGCTTAGTTAACAGCATGTTGTGGAGTATCACCACCCACCTAAATGGGAAATTCACCACAAAAGGATCTTTCACCGCCAGTAACGCTATGGCCAGCTCCTACGACATGACTACCCACCAACATGGTCAGCTCCCCACACATATGCCTGGTCCTTCCACCACCAACATGGCCAGTTCCCCACATGTACACCGGCTTCTCCTACAACAGTCACCATACCACACCAAGATACACACAGCCTGCTCCCCAAACCCATACACAGTCCACTCCACCTTCATTCCTCACCGCTAACTAACCTAAACAGTCAGGTCCTTTGCACCACACACACAAAACACACACACATATCCCCCATACCCTCTGTAATACAGCACAGTATGTGGAGCTGCCCTAAGATCACAAGGGCCCCCCTAGACACACCAGCCATCTTGCAGCCTTTGAACCTGTTGCCCCCCCACACACACACAACAACTATATAACATACTTCCCAAAGTGCAGCCAAGTATGGCATGCTTTGGTAATATTCTGTAAGCCAAAATAAGTTTTCACCACCAGTTTAAGGCACCAACATGGTCAGGTCCCCCATGTCTGGTGCCCTCATCCCAAATGCCATGGCCATCTTCTGTGACATGCCTGCCTCCATCAACACGGTCAGCTCCCACACATATGCCTGGTCCCTCCACTGCCAACATAGTTAGTCCCCCACATACACCCAGCTTCTCCTACAATAGCCACCATACCACACCAAGATACACACAGCCTGCTCCCCAAACCCACACACAGTCCATCCACCCTACCAACATAAATACAAACACACACACCACGCGGTGCACGCAGCACAAACACACACTCTCTGTCTCTGAAAGAATATGGCTGAGTACCCATTCCCAGTGAGTCCCCTCCATCAAAGTATGCCGCCCCTAAAATGATCACAGCCAGCTCCCTCAGCCACTGCTGTAACATAAACAGCCCTGAACAACAATACGGCCAGTCTACCCCAGCCACCCAACACCCAAGTGAAAACAGCTCTAGCACCAACACTGCCAACCCCACCCCACCAAAGTAAACACAGCCAACCCAGGAACCAACACTACCAGCGCAGCACCCCTAATAAATCCAAGTGAACACTGATGGACCCAGCACCTACACAGCCAGTCACCCACCCAGGCAAATAGCCCACTTTGTATCAACACTGCCAACCCCTTGCACTACCCAAGTGAATGCTGATGCCCTTGACACCAACACAATCCAGTCTCCCCAAGCAAACATGGCCAGCCTCGCACCAACGTGCAAGACCCTACCCCACCCAAGCAAACCTGCCTAGCTTTCATACCCACAGCCCTAACACAGACCATCCCTAAACTGGGAGGAAACAAGTGATTTTTTTTCTTTGTTAACCAGGTAGGCCTACTAGGCACAAGTGCCTGTTTTCAGGGTTGAGCTGGGGAGCACTGGGAAATTATGTGACTTGCTCAGAGTCACACAGTATGCAAGTGGAGGTTGTGGGAATCAAATCCAGGTCTACTGGATGTACAGTACTAAGTTCATTTACAGGCCAGCTTGTTACTCTAACCTCCAGGCTATACAGTGCTAGGCCAGCCCAATTATACAACTGCTGCTTCCTCTCTTACCCATGCAGATATAGGCAGCTCTTGTCAACAGGGTTCTCGTTGGTCAAGATCGGATCGTAGTGTTTAACTGTTTGAACACCCAGCCAAGTTTGGATATCAGACCGCAGTCTGCTCCAGGTGCCAAGAGTCAGGACCTCCTGTGGAGCGATCCTTCTCCGTCTCCATCCCTTCCTGTGGAACTCACTCCCTTCCTGTATCCAGTCCTCTGCTTCGGAGAGGCTTCAAAAAGAACTCAAGTCCCACCTACTGAGTTTGAGGCAATGTTCCTGTTACAAATGATAAGGTATCGATCCTGCTGACATGAACATGTTTGTACTTAAATCGCAATGTGTTACTTAAATAATAATGTATAGCTGTCCCTGACTCCATGTTACTGTTGATTGTTAGCTACAGTATGTGTTACAACCGATTAATAATCTCATCCATTGCTCTGTATGGCCTGTCTCACGTGCTCTGTGATATGTGTAATGTACATAAGTAATGCTTTATGTTACCTGTAACTAACTCCGTCTAGCCCTGAAAAGGGACCCCTGGTCTCAGTGGGCCTATCCGTTACCGAAATTAAATAAATAAAAGCTCCTCCTCCTGGGCGGAGTGGGTGGCTGTTTGTGCTTGTCTGTGTCTGTAGGTTAGTTTTTGTTCATTTACATGTTTTCTGCTTGGAATACATTCTTGCACACAACATCGGTGAAAGTCTCCTGGACTGAATTTCTGCAAAACATCATCACCAGGTATCAGCTTTTAATTTTAAATCAACTTTCTTGAAGCCTCGCTAAGGAAGCATATGTCTTACAACTAGTCTTATAAACATGGTGATGCTGGGTCCTGCAACTGAATCAACATTTTCAACATCTTCGTCTGACCACTCCTAAAGCAGCTGCACTTATGGACTTTAAAGAACAAAGGAATTAAACACACTTTGTGACTGAATCAACATTTCTGTCGGACCTGCTCCCAAGGTATTGTACTTGTCTCTGAGGACTTTGAAGATCAAAGGAAACATACAGACAAAAGGATTTCACATTGCATATGCCCAGGCCACAGTTTATCACCTTTCAGGAATTTTAACATATTATGTGACCCTGGATCTCAACAGCTCATCATCTCCTCTGGATGTAATTTAACCATCAGCATTCTTCCTTTGCCATCTCCTCCTGGTGTGCTTGTTAGACCACCCAAGAGCTGCCACCACAGCTCTACCATGGATTACTCTAGCAATATACACCCAAATCCTGGACCAGCTGGGATCGCACTGTCAAGCAACAATAATAAGGAAGGAACAATTACACTCGCCAACATAAATATCTGCAGTCTACTCAAAAGATAGACTGCCTGCAAGTCTGGACATTACAACATAACCCTGACGTACTTGCAGTCATTGAGACGTGGCTCACTCCAAAAACACAGGATCCGCTGTCTGGATATCTGGTTACACACTATTCAGGAATGACAGGATCTCAAAAGAGGAGGGGGCTTGCGTTATACATTAAAGACTCAATAAAGGGTTTGCTCTTCCTTTACCCCACTCACAGTACTGCACATTCTCCCATAAAAATTCTGTGGGGGCCCACAATAAAGCACTATCTAAGTAACCCTTCCCAGGTATACCTCCTGAAGTGAAATTTCCAGGATTCAAAGAACTCATGGAGGTTATCAGATGTCAGCACCTCAACTCTGAATCCATCATTCTAGGGACTTCAATATCAATTGGTTGGCACCACCTACTGGCACATATAAGGACATTATAGCTGCACTGCAACTTACACAACTCGTTGACTCACCCACCAGAACTAATTACAAAACTGGATCTAGCACACTACTTGACTGGATCCTCACAAACCCCGGATTGTATCTCCAACGTGACAGTCCAGCCAGACTCACTGGTGACCACTCTCCAGTAACCTGCAGCTGGACCAACAAATTCAATGCAACACCCTCAAATAATCTCTAATTGTAAACTAAAAAGGGTCACCTGGCGTACCTTAAGGAGCAGCTATGCAACACTGACTGGAGCCCCTTTGACACAGCGGAGGATATGGACACTGCATTCAAGTACTTCATCAAACAATTCAATGCTGCTTGTGACTGCCATGCCCCAGTGCAGAGGACAAAGATCCATGGAAGATACAACCCCTGGATCACACCAGACTTATATGCCACATAAAAACAGGGACAACTGGTGGCATAGGGCACAGAACTCTGGCAAGCAATCAGACTTCCAGGAATACAGAGACTACGGAATGACTGCACCGGACCATCCGCTCTGCTAAAATAAACATTTTAGGAAGTATTACAAACATCATGGGAAACAGCAAGTCTTTTGGAATAACCTAAAAGATGTAACAGGAAAGTCAAGAAAGAGGCTCCCAAATGCTCAACATCGATGGTGCCTCTACCCTTGACCCCTGACTATTACCAACACGTTTAACAAAGCATTTACTGACCTTAACAGTGTACTGCCGACAAATTTTTGAAGAAACCAACCCAAGCTCAAGCCAAAGCCTAGGGCCCACTCAAACATCCCCCTCCCTTCCATTTCAAATCTGTCGACTACAACCAAGCAAGAAAGTACATTCTTAAGGTACTTGGAAAATCCAGGAAAAGTGGCTCACACTCAACCTCAAATTTATTTCCCTTGCACTTGATGAAATCCTAGCTCCCATTACTAAACTGCTGAACTTACCCCTGCAGCTGGCTCAATTCCCCAGGCTTGGAAGTCAGCCCTGGTAACACCGGTGCACAAGAGCGGTGACTGGGCACTGCATGCCAATTACAAACCTATTTCTATCCTTCCACCACTGTCAAAAGCACTGGAGCACATAGTCTCAGACCAGCTGGTTGAATACCTTAATAAATACAACATTCAGTGTCCGGAACAACATGGATTTCGGAAAGGGCACAGTACCTCCACAGCTCTTCTGGAGTTCACCAGCTGCATACACAGTTCACTGGACCAGGGTAACCTTGTTGGCGTGGCCTATATTGATCTAACAAAGGCCTCTGACAGGTCAGTCACTCCCTACTACTTTAGCAACTCACCTCGATAGAGCCTCTCTAACCCTGCTACGTACTGGTTCAAAAGCTATCTAGCTGATCGTTACCAACAGGTAAAGACTGGAAACAGCACATCTGGGCCCCTGCCAGTTCATTGTGGAGTCCCCAGGGTCAATCCTAGGACCCCTCCTTTTCAGCATCTTTCTAAATAGCCTACCTCGATCGTGTGACCAGCGGATACTTCACTATGCAGATGATGCTGTTATTTTTACTTCTCAACATGATCCTCACACCCTAAACTATCAGCTACAACACGCTTTTAAACAAACTGAAGATTGGTTCAGAGCCCACAAGATGGTTCTGAACTATTAAAAGACAAAAGTAATGCTTTTTAAGCGGTGCTGAAGCAAACACAAAGCAGCATCCCTTAACATCACTAACCATGGGGGTTTCATTGAACAAGTGCAGCAATTCAAATACCTGGGGTTATGCTTGACTGTTCCCTCTCCTATGCAGAACACATTGAGAATGTGGCCAAACAGTCAACATAAGAATTGGGCTCCTGCACAGGCACAAGAAATGCCTAACATCGGAAGCACTCCAAACCGCAATCCATAGCACAGTTGTCTCCCGTCATCGACTATGGATTGGTTATATACAAGCTCAGCCACTCCCACCTCACTACGTAGGATAGCAGTAGCCCTAAACAAAACCTGCAGACTGCTCACCAATTCCTCCTAGCACACACATGTGACCTTTATGAGCAAGCCAGGTGGCTACAACTTGAAAACAGGATACAATACCAAACCTGCCTCTTAGCTAAAAAATCACTACTTGGACTTCAGCCTCCTGGAGTCACAAGCCTATTAAGCTTATTCACAGGCCCACATCGCACCAGGAACTCTGACCATCAGGTTCTCACCATCCCTCACTGCAGAACCTCCAAGGGCAGAGGTCATATGCCTACCAGGCACCACTTTGGCTCAATAACCTCGACACTGAACATAACGCCATGCAGAGATTGGGGCTTTTCCAGACCAAGCTAAGACAACACCTACTGAAGAAAAGCTCCTGTGACTGTACTTTCTAATTACTCCACACACACCACTTCTGACCCCGGTCTTATTCACCTTTCAGGTTATTACCATTCCTTGCTACTCCTACTTTGTCCTTCTACCCTGAATTGTCCCCATTTTTGCCCTGCAATACCCTGCATTCTCCTCTCCCACCTCCCCTAAATAGTCATCATGCCCCCAACTCAGTGCCCCCTACTCTCCTTTCTGGATAGCTGCTTACTGCCTTTACCTACAATGCCACCTAGGCTGCAGCTGATACCTGAATTATCCTAGTGTTAAACCGTCTATGTTTACTCACCTAGCTAGATACTCCTAAACCCACAATGTATGTATACCCACCCTTTATGACGTGGAACCTTTGTAAAAGAGCGGTCTCCTGCTCAAAGGTATTGTAATCCAAGACTGAATAAATAGATAAACAAAATAAAAAAGTTTGAATATAATAGAAATGGCCACAACAGTTTATAAAGTGGGTAATTTATTAAAGGTACTAAGTTCTGTAATGAATCTGAATTTTACATGACACCTCAGTTAACAGGATCTGCAGAAGTCAGCTCAAGTTTAAAAGCAACCTACTGTTGCAGTTTATTAGGGATTTAAACCTATTCAAAGGGTGCACTATGTCTTTAGTCTGATTTTGGATCTCCCTGCTCTTGGCAGTAATAGCCTATCTTGGTATGTACCTGAGCTAAAATACCAGATCTTGATAACCCTCACATGCTGTAACATGGTCAGAAGTCAGCACTAACTACAATAATGATGTGTACAATATGCTTATGTACTTGACCTGCTGACATGACTTGCATCAACTGAAGTTCTAATCAATAAATATAAGTTTAAAAACAGGTTTCTTGTTTCTCTTCTTTTGTAGAAATAAACTGATGCACACACTGACTGGCCCACCAGCACAGAGCCATGTCAAGGCTAGCTGTAAATCTATCAGCTGTCTGAGTTGGAGACTGCCACAGAACAGAGATAAAACAAACTCATCCATGCTGAAGCTGATTAGCAGGGTTGCAAATCATTTTAGTTCAATTTAACCCTTCACATCACACCTGAATTATACAGAAGTCAATGAAAATTGAGTTTTAAAAGTGTACCTTTCTTAGGTGAGGGTTAAATTAAAAAAAAAAAGAAAAATATGTCCACAGTAGAAAAAACAGTTGTCAGGCCTTAACAGGGTTATTGTACAAGGACATCAGTTACTCCAAGCTGTCTATTTCTGGACATTTTACAAACATTTCTGGATGTAAAATACATCTAAAATCCACTTATTTGAAGCTCTGATAGTACCGGAGTAGTCTATGTACATCTAGAGTATGGAGTAATACTTCTCCTGGATTGGCATGCTCATGAAAATTAACTAGCAGGTGGATGGCTTGATTTAAAGTAAACTCAGACACCACCTTTGTAAAAACTTAGGATTAGTATGCAAAGACACCCTGTCTTTCTGTAAAATCAAGTAAGGAGGCTCACACGTTAGGGCCTGCAACTCTGAAATCCTTCAAACAAAAGTAATGCCAACAAAAAACAACAGTTTCCAAGAAAGAAAGCATAAGCTACAATTGCAGCTGGCTCAAAATGAGCCAAAGTAAGCTTTTCCAACACAAAATTCCGGTCCCAAGTCAGGACTGGATTACGACAGCAGGCTTCAAGTGCAGAATGCCTCTCAAAAACATATTGGCAACCTCCAGCTATGCAACCATACAACCCTCAATAGGCACATGTAAACCCCCAACTTGGACTTACCTGTGTGGGCTCTAGCCCTCTGTTTCCCCCGCCAGTGTCAGGCAGTAGCTGCAGATGGATTCGGGCCCATTGCTACCCCATTCTTTCTGTGGCTGTTTCTTCGTTCCCCTGCTCATGTCCTGAGAGGGGCTGAGGTCTGAATTCTGTTGGTCGTCCAGGCACATGGGAATCCTCTGGCCAGTCCGAAGACAAAAACCTGGACTGACTAGAAAGTAAACAAGCTGTAAGGCGTGCCGCTCTGAGCATGCACAGCCACGGAGAGTAAAAATTTAAAGGGCGCTCCTTTATTAAGGGCGCCAGAATGGGTGCATAAGGGAAGCAAGTGTTAGGGGCCCTGATAAGCAAAAAGGACCCCACCAATACAGTGAAAGGTGTTCTGGCTCCCACTTGGACAGTGAAGCCAGGACCAATAACTTGTAGCTCCTGAAAGGGCTTCATAATAATCTGTGGGGCTGTTAGGCCGGGACATAAAAGTAACTACACATGGCAGCCACTGCAGGACTACAGAAAACAGGAGGCTGCTGGGATATAATGTGAAAAGGCACTGAAAAGGCCGGGCAAGCGGCAGCCAATCAGAAGGGACAATGTAATAGGGATAAATAGAGCTGCTTTGCCCGCCAAAAGGGAGAGTGGTTTGGGACTTCAGTGTGAGCAGAGTGCAGGAGGGACTGCTGAGAGCTTCCCAGCCCTATACCTGCATTCACTGCCCAATGGCCTGTTCAGCCCAGAAAGCACTGTAATAGGCAGAGAAAGAGCGAGAGAGCTTGGAGCTTTTCAGCCAGAGACAAGATAGAGAGGTTTTGGAGTTTGCAGCAAACAAGGAACCGGAGTCTTCAGACACAGGAGAGAGCAAACAGCTGCTGTGTGAGCTGAGAGACTGTAAATTGGGCAGCAGAGAAAACATATCTAGTTTAGCAGCAGAATTTGATGCTAAGCCACCTGTGTATTCCTTGGTGAAGTAAGTGCTGTTTTAGACTGTATCTGTGCTACAAGCCAGAGAGCCCGAGTGTGCTGAGGCCAGAGACTGTGCCATAGCCCACTCTGTTGGGTTTAAAGAAATGAAGTGAGGGTGCTGGGGAAGAGAGACTGAGCCAAATCCCAGCTATTAACTGGGGTCCAGGGTGTGCACAGAGGGGTCTAGGGACTACATCTGCTCTATTCCTAGACCAAAGAAGATAACGACTGGAGAGGAAGATGGCGAGAGGCCTGCCTGGTGAACACAGTCTACAAAGGCCTCTGAGGCTAAGACTGGAAAGCGCCAGGCAGGTGAAGACCCGCATTCTTCAACATTTTTCAGTTAGCTCTTTAGGCTTGTGGCATGCCATTAACAAGATACCTTCACGGTACTGTAATATCCCCAGCCTGTTGACCCTCCCCTTGAACTGCTAAACTGTAAGTACCCTGAGCTAGAGCTTTGGGGAGTCTTTATTTAGCTAGATAGCTAGGTTGAAATTAAGGGGGTTAAGCCCCGGCAGACTCTGCCAGAAGACTGTACCCAGGCCTGAAAGTTAAAGTTAAGAGTTGGGGGGTGGTGGTGCTGTGGAGCCCGTGCAGCAGATTTTTATAGCTCTTAAACAACTGTAAGGAATTCAGCTTAAAAACCTAAGCTGGGAGCTTTAAACGTCTTTTAGACCCTATTACTGGACAGAGTGACCCAGAAATAGCTAAGATGGGTAATCCTAGAAAGAAGAAAGGATCGGAGGTACCAGAAAGAGCAAAGGATCTAGAGGCCTCAGAAAACCGGAGGAAGCTACAACATCAGAGGAAAGGCCTGAACCAGGGGAAACTATCACTACCTTGGGCTACAAACCACAGACTCTGATTAAATCTATGTCCACCCTCAGTCAAAAGTGGGCGACTTTAATGCCCGTGTCATTACCCTAGAGACTGCAGTAGATGGTCTTAAAGTTGACCTTCGGGCGTGAGTAAACAGGCCGATGCATCCACAGGCGCGACCACACTAATGCTTAAAGAGAACCAGCATTTAAGGGTAAGGCTGGAGACTTTGGAAAATCAAGCCCCAGTGGTGAATGTCAGGATTGTGGGACTTCCTGAAGGCTGGGGGATCACCCACTTCTGAATATTAAAGAATGGCTAACCGAAAAGTTAACCAGAAATCCCGAAAATACCTGGGAAATACAAAAGTATACAGAATAGCTCGCGTGGTCTCCCACAGAATATGGAGGAACCTCGCACTTTGATGGTGGTAACTAGGCATTGCAGCACGAGACAAGGTCCTTCGGTATGCCCATAAGGCAGCCCCCTGGCTGCAAGACGATCAGTGGGTCCATTTATTTCCTGATTTTAGCTATGCAACGAGACAACGCGTAAGAAGTTCGAGGGTGAGAAGAATCTGCGAGTTGGGCATACCGCACACTAACATTTTCCTGCTAAGCTTGAATTGCTCACCAAAGCAAAGTATTCTTATTTTCAGACCCTATCGAGGCTGGTAAATGGGCTGACAGGAGAGCTACGGAGTAAGCGTAGAAAGAGCCACTGGATCGGATAGCGAAGACGAGGAATACACAACCTGAAGTTTTCCTCCTGAGACATTAATTTACTTATTTTGTTGGTCTTTTTAAATTAATCTGCCTCAGTATAATGGGACCCTTTAAAATATAAGTTTATTCAGTCCTTTCGCTTTCACGCCTAGAGAAGAAATAGAATTATGGACTTTAATTTTGCAGGGGTCTGTAAGGCATCGATTTTTCTTTCTCTAGGATTGAGCTTAAATAATCTGCCTGCAAATCTAATTGGGGAGTCTTTCACTCATTACATTGGGGTATGTATATGGCACCAATGGTCCCTGCATTAGGGACACTGCTTATTTTGGCTTAATAAGTTTGGGTAATTAAATGACATTTCGGTAAAGCCATAAGACTCACGGGCCGTTATCGCAGCATATAATTAAGAATTATTTTAATTCAGGTCTTTACCTTAGTAGGAACCTCACATGTTGTAACACTACATAGTGGATGCATGTTACTACTTTGATTAAGGGAATGGTCTTCCATCCCCAATGGTGATAATGACATTGTAATTGGTCTATCTGCTATATGATATATAATTGTCATGTATATGATAAAAGTAAAAAATAAAGTATAAAAAAAAAAAGTTAAGAGTTGTGAATTTAAAGTTTAGGCTAACGAAAGATCCCCATTGACTTCTGCGTAGTGGTGAGGTACCCACGAAAAGACTGTGTAGACTTTTGGGCAGCTGCTAAGGAAAGATGGGTGCACTTTAGGAGAACTACAAGTACAAGGGGTTTGACATGAAATTGGAAGGTGGCAGATTAAGGGAAATGTAAGAAAATGTTTCTTCATGGAGAGGATGGTGGACACATGGAATGGTCTGCCACAGGAGGTGGTGGGAGCGAGCACAGTGGAGGGATTTAAACATGCCTGGGACAGACATAAGGGAACTTTAGAGGTGGGAAGAAGTGATGAAAAGGTGATGACCAGTTAGAGTCAGAGGACACAAACAAGTGTAGAGCTTACGGGCAGACTGGAATGACCTAGCGGTCCTTATCTGCTGACAATTTATATGCTTCTATCTTTCTATCCGTATGTGGGAGGTGGGGATTGTTTGGGGCAGAACTATTAGTTATTATTGTTGCTGATGCTTTATCTCCCTCTTTCCCTTCCCATATAATACAGTATTGTTGTTCATGTTAATTGCTGCTATACTGTGCCTCTGTAAGGAAGGGGAATATTGTCACTGTGTGGGGGAACTGTTTGGGGGCAGCTAATGCTATTTGCCCACATGTGTCCCCTACCATTTCCTCAGGTGGAGGCACCGTGCTAATCTACACCTATCCATCCCTAACCAGGTCGGGTCCCTCAAGGTGACTGCTGTGAGGACCTCGTGGGCCCAGATCAGCCAAAGGTGAGTCAAAGGGCTGTTACAACTGGAGGCATCACTGGGATCTGCTGCCCCTAGTGGTTACCCCACAAGAGTGCAATTTAAAAAATTTGGTAATCCCCGAAGAGTAAGAATCTGGAAGACAGAGAATGAAGCAGCAAGAGTTGCTTGATTGGTGCCGAGTGGAGCACCTGGTCCCAGAGACAGCTATCCTGGTGGCAGGGTCTCTGAGGACATGGACAGACAGGATATTATAGAAGTCCTGGATGTCACAAACACACTCCGTGGTCAGGCCTCTGCTCCCACAGTGCCAAACCTTGAAGTGCAATATGTGAACAGGACACAAACAGAGTAACCAACCTGTCTGTTTTAGGTCCAAACAACTACCAGTCTCAAGTCCTGAAGTCAAATATGAACCCTTTTTGACACACGCCCAGTTAACAGGTTCAAATATCACCCCTCTTTGAGGAAATGCAGTGCAATACTTAATCCAGCGGGCACCAACCTGGTTTACAATCCCCCTTTTCACTCAAATTGAGACCTAGGTACTTTTCTTACTTTGGTGTATATGGTAACACACTGCAAGCGGTAACAGTTCTGTCAGAATTATCAACATTGTCCCAGCATTCACATTCTAAATGAGGAAAAGGCTCCGGCAGGATTTCAAGAAAACGCTTACTAAAATTAAATAGAGTAAATGAAATGCAAAACACAGAATATATAACATTGAGTGTACAGCCATACTAAGAACCATACTAAGAACTGAAAGAAGCAAAAGGCTGTGAGGCCCATGGTGCTTCATAGCTACATATAAGTAATTCAGCGTCTTCCTGATCTCATGTAACTATCCAGTCTATATTTAAAGGTAGTTTTATTATTACTAACATAATCTTCAAAGGCAATATATTCCAGGGCTAACAACTCTCTGAGAGAAATAGTATGCCATTTCTTTAAGTTATATCTGTTTCTTGCAAGTTGCAACGGGTGGCCTCTGGTATTAACGCTGCACTTGTTTACGGTCTAGGCCACATTCAGCTGAAAGGAACGAGTCATGGATAATGTCCCATGTAAATAAGAGATCGCCCTGAGTCTCCGATCCTCCAGTGACAGCAGGTTAAATTTAGATAGTCTTTCTTCATAGGAAAGATATTTATTAGATACTACAGATTTAGTAACTCTTCTCTGCACTCTCTCAATTCTAACTATGTTTTTCTTCTAAATGGGCTCCAAAGCTGAGAGAGCAGAAATCAAAATGGGGTCTTACATAAGCTCTATACAGTGGCAACAGAATGTCTGTTTATTTTTTTTAATGAAATATTATGGCGAATAGCCCACCATATTTTGTTTGTTTTACTGATAGTGTTTGTAATATGATCGTCAAAGTTAAGACATGAGTCAACAGTAATCCCAGATCTCTTTCACTAGCTTTACTAGTTGATATATTACCGTAAAGATAGTATTGTTTTTCTGGATTATTTTACCAAAATGCAGCACACTGCATCTGGATATATTAAAGTGTAAGTTCCATTTATGGACCAGGCCTGCAATTTGCTCCGATCCTCTTGGATAATTATTTGATCTTCTGAGCTCATACAGATGTTAGCAAGTTTGCAGTCATCAGCGTATTTCCCAGTATTACTATGAATACTGTTGGATAAATCAGATATAAAAATCTGAAAAATTAGTGGGGCCAAAACAGATCCTGCGGAACACTGCTGTCTACATTTTTCCAGGCAGATGTGTGTCCATCAATTATCACTCTCTACTTCCTATTTGATAGTCAATTTGAGATCCACTTGATGTTGCAAAGCTGTAACTTTTGGAATAGAGCCCAGTGAAGAACATCATCAAAGGCTTTTTGACATCTAACAGGATAACATCACAGGAATTACCCTTAATGAAGTTATAAAAGCTAACCAGATTTGTTGTACAAGATCGTCCTTTAATAAACCCATGCTGGGATTGATCTAAACCCTAACACAACTGAGCTCAGTTCATCTTTAATAATACGCTCCAATATTTTACGAAAAATAGGGTTAAACTAATAGGACGATAATTATCCGGTGAGCTCTTAGCACCCTTTTTAAACAGGGAATCACATTCGCTTGTTTCCATTCATTAAGCACAATTCCTGTATTTAGACTTTTATCAAAGAGGATTTTGAGAGTTACACATAGATGGACTCCCATAATGGAGATTAGGTTTCAGAAATGCCATCAGGGCCTGCAAAAGAGCCTTTCTTTATTTCATTTAATTTGTTTTTGCAAATTGCCATACAAATTAAATGGACAGTTTAAACAAAACCGCCTTTATTACTGAGTATTTAATCGGCAAATAGTGGAAGTTGATTTACCAAATGTAGTAGAAGTGTTCTTGAGAGTGTGTCCTTGCAGGAGTCCAGAGATAAAAGCACAATCTTCCTGAGCTTTGACAATATCAAGGAGGAGGAAAAAAGGGTCCACCCTGCTGGTGACGTCACAGCTCACAGTGATGCTGGCTGTGAGGTCACTCAAACCTGGATACTGAATTGTAGTCACAGGCATCTGCATGTTGCTAAATATCCACAAAGAATAAATATATAATACATATATTTTTTTTTAATTAGTGAGCCTGCTTTATGGCAGGTCAGAATTACCTTGATCTTCAGGAAACTTCCTGACAGCTATTTCTCCTAGTGGTGAGAAATGTAACAGGCTTCTGTCAAGTTGCTTCCCTCCTAATAGGTCATAAATGCAATACTTTATACAAGTGGCTGGTTTTACAACCTGTTACAACCTGGTGTAAAGGAAGCTCTTAATTAGATTTTCCACTGGGTCAAGGAGAGTACAATCTCCTTATCACACTTTTAAAATCCCAGCTCTCATGGTGCTATTCTGCAGACTGCCATATTTTCCAAGCAGACATTCAACGAAACATACATTTATATCATAAATATAATACAAACAATAAGCAGATTGCTATCATCATCACACTCCTCCCTCCTAGACTGAATTTGGGGAATCTATTCCTAGGCATGGGATGAGTTTCCAAAATTGGTTCACTGATCTAAGTGAGCGATAGCCCATCTGCGTTTGCTGCCCCTGCCCTGTAAGTGACAGTCATTTTGTAGCCCTGCAATGCAAGGCTGTATCTTAAAAGCCTACTGTTTGTTTTACCCATTTGTGCCAGCCAAACCAGGGAGTTGTGATCTGTTTGTACCTCAAGTGCCGCCCATATAGGTATGGCTCTAACTTCTTTAGTGCCCACACCTTTGCAAGGCATTTTTCTCCACTGTAAAATAAGCCTGCTCCTGGGAAGTAACTTCTTACTGAGGTAAAGTATTGGATGATCTCCCTTGGTTAGAAGTTTGACTAAGTACTACCCCAATCCCCACATCTGAGGCATCTGTCTGGACTACAAAGGGTTTACTATAGTCTGTACTAGCTAATACAGGAGCACTGCACAGTGCCTCCTTTAGCCGATGTAAAGGCTTGTTCACAGGCTGGTTCCCAGTTAACCTTTTAGGCATTCTTTTCTTTAACAGGCCAGATAAAGGAGCTGCCAGGGCACTGTTTGATACAAATTTTCTATAGTACCCTGCAGTCCCTAGAAAACTCTGAACCTGCTTCTGTGTTTCAGGTCTGGGCCATACCTCGATTGCCTCAATTTCTGCATAATTAGGACGGAGCTGTCCTCGGCCTACTACATGCCCGAGGTACGCCACCTCAGCCATGGCCACCTGGCACTTTTCAGCTTTTACAGTGAGCCCGGCCCTCTGTATCTGGTCCAGCACTTCCCTAAGGTGGGACAGGTGTTCCTTCCAGCTGGCACTGAAGATGGCAATATCATCCAGGTATGCTGCGGCATACTCTTCAGTACCATTCAACACCTGGTTCACCAACCTTTGGAAGATAGCGGGGTGTTCTTCATTCGAAAGGCATTACTTTAAACTCAAATAACCCTATCAGAGTGATGAAGGCCGACCTCTCCCTAGCTCTGGTGGTTAACTCCACTGCCAATACCCTTTCGTCAGGTCAATAGTGGTAAGGTATGTTGCCCGTCCAACTTGTCCAGTAGTTCATCCATCCATGGCATTGGGTGGGCATATGACTTCATAACTGCGTTCAGTCCACGATAGTCCACACAAAACAAATAGCACCATCTGGCTTGGGAACAAGGACCACGAGTGAGGCCAGGGCTGTGGGATTTCTGGATTACCCTAAATCCAGCATTTCCTCCATCTCCGCCTAATGTCCTTTTGGACTGCCTCT
The DNA here is from genome assembly GCA_016271365.2 of Neoceratodus forsteri. Taxonomy (NCBI): domain Eukaryota; kingdom Metazoa; phylum Chordata; order Ceratodontiformes; family Ceratodontidae; genus Neoceratodus; species Neoceratodus forsteri. The sequence goes on along the minus strand of CM057456.1, from coordinate 746,366,241 downwards.
GACACCGATATGCTGTCCGCCGTATGGGCACTTGCTTTCCTGTCTATACATCGGTGTCGCTAAGGAGGCTAGTCCAGGCTTGGTGCTAAACACTAGGGCAAAGTCTGCTAAAACCTCCCTTACTTCCTGGATCTGGTCCGGGGTCAACTGGGGCGACATTTTGATTGGTGGTATGGTATGGTAAAATTTTATTTATACAGTGATAAAGCCATTAGGGTTCCGAAATCCCTATTCACAAGGCTTACCTGTTTACATAATACAAAAAATAGTTACAACTTTACAAATATTTGTAACAATACAAAACATACAAAAAGCAATACATTACAATTTTACAATATCGTCAAAAACAGGCAAATAATCATTTTTCCTCTACATTATTTTCACCGATTACAACAACAGCAGCGAAAACTAAGTTCATGATTCAAGCCATTTTAAAAACATTATCAGTGATAGTTAGTTCACGTAGAAAAGGGGAGACAGTTCCAGCTAGATTGCCTCCACAGAGGACCCTGCTTGCTTTCTTCTAGCAAGTCCAGAAGGGGCCTTCCTTGTCCATCCATCCCCAGGACTACACACAAAAGACCATGTTAGCCCTATTTGCATATGGCTTCATCATGCTGACATGGTACATTCTTTGGGTATGTCTCCTGTCAGGCAGTTCTATAATGTAATTTACATCATTCACCTGTCTGACTACTTTGTACGGTCCTGCCCACTCGGCCTGCAGCTTATCTTTCTGGACTGAGATTAGGACCATGACCTCCTGACCCACAGTGCACGAAGCGAGCTCTGGCTCTGCAGTCGTACCATACCTTTTCTTTGGCTGGCTGCCAGGTTGCTCTGGGCTGTTCCCATAAGCTCCTTCAGCTTTTCCCTAAACTTAAGGATGTAATCCACTATGGGAGTTCCCTGGGTGGCGTGCTTGCCTTCCCAGTCCTCCGGATCAAGTCTAGGGAGCCCACACACCCTGCGTCCATATAAGAGCTCGAAGGAGGAGAACCCTGTCGACCTCAGGGCTCCTCCTGTAGCGAACAACAGGTGGGGAAGGTATTTCTCCTAGTCCCTCCCATGCTGCTCAGCAAACGCATGGAGCATCGATTTAAGGGTACCACTGAATCTTTCTACAAGGCCACTGGCTTGTGGATGATAAGGTGTCATGTGTCTCTTCACCACCCCACACTTCTCCCACAAACATTTCATCAGGTCCGACATGAAGGAACCCCTCGATCGGTGATAACCTCTGCGGGAACCCGACACGGAGAAAATCCTAGTAAGGCATCTGACACTCTGTCTGTCCTCAGTGAGGATAGAGCCACTGCCTCTGGGTACCGGGTGGCATAATCCACCACTGTTAGGATAAACCTCTTCCCGGAGGAGCTGGGGGTATTCAGGACCCACAATATCCATTCCTACCCTCTGGAATGGCTCCTCCACTATGGGCAAGGGTATTATGTCGGCTCTGGTTTTACTATCCGCCTTCCCTATTTCTTGGCACCAGTGACAAGACCTGCAATATTCCTTCACCTGCTGGGTGAAGTTGGGCAATAGAATTCTGGGCAATTGCTGCATACTGCATGCAATTCCCAGATGTCCAGACATGGGAATATCATGAGCAAACTTGAGCAAACGTCACAGTACCCCAGGAACAAGCTGCCTGCCCATCACCCCTCCCTCTGTCATTACATCCTGCGTATACAGCAGTCCATTGTCCAGGTAAACTCTATGTTTCCTGTCACCTCCCAGTGCTCCATCAGAGTCTGCCCAAGCCCTCAGCCTCTCTAAACTGGGGTCATTTTCTGAGCAGCTGAAAAAGCTTTACATTCCCAGGCATGGGACAGGTCCCATCCAGTTTCTAAACTAGGGTCCCTAGCTCTAGTGACAGGGCATTCAGGGTCATTGCCCGCTAACCCTCTGACGATTGGCTACCCCTCCCTCCTCAGGTAGCCTTCCATAGCTTTTCTGTTAACTGCTACCTAGAATCTCTACCCCCTTTTGCTATTCTCCATATCAGGAGACACAGGCTGGGAACCAGCCTCCAGTGTTTTCAGAGGGCTTCTATGGGGTCCAGGGAACTACAATTTACCTTTGCTGCTTGACTGCAGATAACTGCACACACCATCCCCTTTTGGAGATTGTTACCTATGATCACATCCAGGGCAAGATTTTCTGCCACTGCAACTTTTGCACAGTTTCTCCTGTCTCACCCAGTCCAGGAGAACACTAGCAAGCGGCAGCATTGCTCCTCCCAGTGAATCCCATACTGTAACAAACTGATTGGGTATAAGCTGTTCAGGCTCAACCAAATCCTTTTACCAAAGTAAGGGATGCCCCCATGTCCCTTAAACCATGGGTCTGCACCCATTCACAGTAACTGAGTGTATGTCCTCATGTCTACTTGCATGCTTTCGGGATACACAAAAAAAAAAAAAACACTTCTTTCCCAGCACCACTTTCTGTACTCTCTGCCTTGTTAGGACACTGTCTTGCAAGATGTCCAGACTGTCCAAACCAACATTCATTTCTTTAATCAGGCAAATCTTTTCTTTGTAACCTCAGGCTGCTCACTTTCATGGAGGCAGTGAGGGTTTTAGGTGCCCTGAAGCGTGCATTTCCTTTTCTGCGCTGCCCCCCACTCCCTCTCCAGAGCAGGTCTTCGCATATGGCACAGCAGTCAAGAGCTCAGCAGCCTCCAGCACTGTTTTTGGATCTCGGTCCTATAGCCAAGTTTTCAACTCTGCTGGGCAAGCCCAAAGAACTGCTCCAAAAGTACATTTCAATTTTCTCTCGAGTCTGCTTGTATCCCTTCCCACCAACGTTTTAAAATTTGACATTGTTTCAGTAGCTAGCTCCTCATAGCTCATATCAGGCTTCTCCTGAGCTTACGGAACTTAAATCTGTACGCTTCAGCTATCAAGTAGGGATGGGCAGACCAGTCCATTAAGAATCAGAACCCTGGATCCCATGCTGTCCCGGACCTAAGTGAATAAGAACTCTGCTGAAAATGTACCGAATTCGATCTCTATACCAGGGCTGCACACATAAATAAAAAATAACAAATTCCACTCCGAGCTGTATACAGCCTCTAGTACCACATAAATACCCGATATAAAAAAAATAATAATGTCATTAATCTTTTCAGGCTGGCTGACCACACTCCTGTTCACTTGCTTGCTGGTTGTTCTTGCAGTACTTTTGCATGCCTAACTGCTGCAGAGCATGGGAGCGGGCGGTGTAACAGACAACAAGTCAGCAACAATGTAATAGAAACCAGTAGGGCACCCATATACTAGCTGCACAGTCAGCCACCCGGTCGCCAGCCTGTGTTTACTGTGGAGCACTTTACAAAGTGCCAGATTTGTACTTATTTTAGCATATTCTCGGCTGCAGTACTGTCGCCGCTGCTTTGCATTGTGCAGTTTTCTACTGCGGTTTCTGCCCACGCTGGGTCACAGAATAAAGAGATTTAGATTAGCTTCATATGCACGCTGAGGTAAGCATTTTACTGACTTGGAAATCTGACCACAGGTGGAATTGTCAGTTGTATAGTCTGTGTGCCACTTATTTTGGGACTTGTCCTGTTTGTTTTATTACATTGGTCTGGATTTGGCCCATTAATTGAATCGTTATTTTGAGCCGCCACTCCCTATATCTGTGCCTTACAGAACAAGTCAGCAGCAACAAAGTGGAAATGGTCTGGAGCCTTTATTTATTTATTTTTTACCAAAAAGTTAATTTTTTAATTGAGGAAATTATGGTGCTGGTTTAGTGAAGCGATCTGAAATTAAATATAGTCAGAATGATGGTGCTGACTTAGCAGACTGTGATGGTGGACTGTTGCAACTTAGCAGGTAGGAGGAAGGCATTAATTTTGAAAACTAAGTCAGAAAGTGGCCCAGCTGCAAGAACTGGAGCAAATATATTAGAACTGGGGCAGCAGAAAAGAGGCAAAAATGTGACAATTGGGGGCAGGGCAGGAGGCAGATATGTGAACACTTCGGACAGGGAGGGACAAAAAGGGAGAATGGGGCCTTGAGAACTAGGGCAGGTAGTGGACCAATATCTGTGAGAACAGGGAGGGGAGCAGATATGTGAGAACTGGGGCAGGAGGGGAAGATATACGAGAACTGGGGCATGGAGGGGCAAATATAGAGAACAGGTAGGAAGGGGTAGTTATGTTACCAGACCAGACCAGACCTGGGTTTGAATCCCACAGCTTCCACCTGCATACTGTGTGGCCCTGAGCAAGTCACTTAACCTCCTTGTGCTCCCAGGTCGCTCCTGTAAAAAGCTTTCAGCTTAGTATGCTATACCTGGTTAAACAACTAAAAAAAAAAAATGTTGAAATTGACATACAGAGTGTCAGAAATATAATGTTTTTCGCTTTACAATTAATTTCGTAAAGGTTCTGATTAAGATCAGAACTTATCAGGACTTTGGTCTGGATCTTGATTCTGATAATAAAGGTCAGGACCTTTTCGGGTCCGCCATCCTACTGTCAAGTCATACTATTTTAACAATGCAGCTTTAAGTTACTAACATACTAAAATGCCAGCAGAATAGGCCTAACGGTCTTTCGAGTCTGTGCTGGCTAGCCTCTCACCCTGGTGCTGACCTTGCTGCCCCTCGCCTTCTCTGGCTTCTCCTTCCCAGTTCCGGATATTCTTGCTGCATTGGATTTTGCTTCCAGAACCCTTCCCTGTACCTGTCCCAGCCCTCTTGAACCCCTCCACCGTCTCTGCCTCCACCAGCCCCTAGGTAGTGCATTCCATGGCTCCACCAACCTCTCAGTGAAGTATCACCTCCTCCTTTCTCCCTGAATCTTCCCCTCCAGCTTCCACCCATGCCTCTAGTGGCCCCTCCTCCTTCCTTCAAAGCACCTGACTGTTCCTCCCTATTTACCCTCTTCATGTACTTAAAGACCTCTATCATGTCCCCCGGTCCCTTCTTCTTCCAATGTGTACATATTTAGCCCTTTGAGCCTCTCCTTATAGGTCCTGTCCCCCAAGCCCCAAATCATTTTGGTTGCCCTCCTCTGGACCCTCTCCAGGAGTTTAATGTCCCTCTTTAGTGTGGCCTCCAAAACTGCACGCAGTACTCCAGGTGTGGCCTCACAAGCAGTTATACAGGGAGGTATCACTTCCCTCCTTCTGGAGGTGATCCCCTAGCGATGCATCCCAGCATCCTGTTGGCCTTGGCTGCTGCCCTCCTACAAGTCTCCGAGTTGTTCACTTTGACATCCACCACCACCCCAGGTCCCTCTCAGCCATCGAGACTTGTAACATCCCAGATTACACTTGGCCGGGTTTCTAATGCGGTGGAGTACCTTGCATTTCCCCTGCATTGAACCTCAGCCCACTTTCTAACCATCTTTCCAGAGCCTCCAGGTCCCCTCAGGGCCACTTCCCTCCTCCCAATCCACCACCGCCTCCAGTTTTGAGTCATCTGCAAAGAGACTCATCTCACTCCTGATTCCTGTCCTTATGCCAGAGGCGTGGGGCGTTGAACAGGAGGGACCAGGGACTGATCCTGTGGGACCCCACTAATGACCCTCTTTGGGGATGAGACTATCCCGCCAACTCGACCCTCTGGGTCCGTCATGGAGCCAATTGCCTATCCATCTGATCATCTGGTTCCCCACCCCATTTCTCCAGCTTATCCAACAGGCCCATGTGAAGAACAGAGTCAGTGTGCCTTGCTGAAGCCTAGAAAGAGGATGTCCACTGGTCTACCCAGGTCCAAGGCACTCGTCACCCAGTCATAGAACTCCACAAGGTTTGTCTGACCACGATTTCCCGAGACGAATCCATGCTGTCTATCGTCCCGGCACCCTGACTTTTCCAGGTCCCTAGCCTCTCCTTGACAATGCCCTCCATCACCTTGCCCACCACCATGTCAGGCCGACAGGCCTGTGTTCTCTAGCCACCTCCCTTTGATCCCCTTGGATGGGCACTATGCGCCACCTTCCAGTCCTGGGGCACCCACCTTGTCCTCAGAGAGATGATAAAGCTCCGCTGGGTTTAGCAGAGAGATCCAAAGTTCCTTCAGCACTCTGGGATGTAATTTATCGGCCCGGTGCTTTCTCCGTCTTAAGGGACCGAGGGCTTCCCTCACCTCTCTGCTGTGATTCCACTTCCAGTACCTCTTCTCCCTGCTTAGCCCTCCCCCTTCTGCCAGTGATGCCTCCCCTCTCCCCAGACCCAGCCAATCGGTAAGGGTCCCCTCCTCAGTATCTCTGTCTCCTCCCATGTATGATGCAGCACCCCATTTTCCTTGGTAGAAACTGAGGTAAGTACTCATTTAGTACTCAGCCTGCTCCCCTGGGTCTTGTGCCCATCTCTCCTGATTTAATCCTGCTAATCTGCCCCTTCACCTTCGTTTTCCCCAATGTCTCAAGAACCCTTGTTCCCTCTCCTGATTTCCTGGCCAGGTTCTGCTCCTTCCCTGCCTTGGCCGCCCTCACCACCCTAGTGGCCCTTCTAGCAATCAGCTCATACTCCTCGATCCTTTCACTCCTTGAGCACTTGGATTGCCTATAGGCTGCCCTTTCCCTGCACCACCTCCTGGACCTCCCTGGTCCACCAGCAAGGTTTTAGACCCTACCACATTTTCGTCTTACTCTTGCACAGGTGCTGGTTGCATCTTGTTTGTCATAATCATTACTGTCCTGATTGTCCATTTGACCAATGCATCATGAGCTTTCCCAGTAAGCAGCGGGATAGCTGGAAGCTCCAGGACTCTCTGGGAATTTTGCCTGAATGCATATCTTTTCAAATGAGTTTAAAAATGCATTCATATCTTCCCCTCTTTACATTCTGCTATCAATTTAGAATTTAATTTGTAACCCAGTCCTGGAGTTCTAGGTTCACCCATGCCACTTACCTGCTCTGGCGTTGGTCTTTAGAGGTGTAGCTTCCTCCAGTTCAAATTCTCTGACGCTCTCTCAGCCTCTCTCTCTGAAGCTGTCACTCTTTTCCTCTGCCTCTCTCCACCACTGGTTTCTTTTCCTCGACCTCTCACTGCTCGCTTTCCTCCCCCCCAATCTCCAGCTTCCTCTGTTCAAGCTCCTCTATTGCTGGGCCTCAAACCTTTCTGCTGGAATTCCAGCTCCATTCTCTGCAACTCCATCTGCAACCTGATCCTTTTGGCTCCTGTACGTTGCTGACCTTTCCCTGAGGCTGTGGCTCTCGGTTCACATTGGTCCCGCTGTTCTCCTCCCTGGGTCTGGACACTGTGATGGACCCTGGACCCTCCACACCCAAGGTCTGGTCCTTTCAGTCACCAACTGTGACTGGAGGTCTTGGGCATCGCTGCCACAAGAGCCTCCACGAGGTGCTGCTTGTTTCGCCCTCGCAATGGACTCCTCTCCTGGCACACCTGCCTTAGGTATTCTGCAGTGTACTCGCTGTAGGTGGAAGTCATCTTCTTCCCTAATCTATGGCTACACCATTTGTTTACTTATTTATTTATTTGAATTTTAATGACCGGATAGGTCAACTGAGACAAAGTCCTTTTTCAATGACGACCGAGGAATAAAGCATTCCAAGAACAAAACATAATACAATAATACACATAGAAGAGTACAATGAGTCACAATACAGTAGTTTGATAAATGTGCTTATACAAATACAGTACTGGTCCTTTGTTCAGGTACTCGCTTCTTTCCTTTTGCTATATAAATTGTATCTGTTATTTCTTGAACAACATGTTTGTACCACTGTCTCGAGTCAGCAATCGTAAGTTTGTGGGAGGTGTACAGGCAGCCATCTTAGGTTTCAGCTTGGGTGGTGGTGCGGAGGGCATTGGGCAGAGTCAGTGTTGGCAGGCAGCTACAGTTTTTTCTGCAGTTCTGTATTTTTGTTACATTGAGAGTGATCTGGCAGGTTAAATTTACCCTCAAGGATTATTAATACAGTACTGAAATAGTGCTGTTGTGAGGGTGCTGTTTGTTGGGGAAAACTGGCTGTGTGGGTAGGATGGGTGGGTAAGAGACACAGGTTGTGTTGGTGGTGGGATGGGGCCACTGGTTGTGTTGGTGGGGTGTGGTGAGTCACTGGCTGTGCTGGTGGGGTGTAGTGGGGACACTGGTGGTGTGGTTGTGGTGGAGACACTGGCTGTTCTGGTGGGTGGGGTACTGTTTGTAGTTTGGTGGGGCTGGGGTCTGTGTTTAGCTGGGTCTGGTGGGACGTGGCTGTGCTGGTGGGCGTGGGGGCACTGGCTGTGTGTGTTGTATGGTGGGACACTGGCCGTGTGGGTGGGGGTACTGTCCATTGTTTGGTGGGGCTGAGGGATGTTCTTTGTTTGTGTGGGTCTGGGACACTGGCCATGTGTGTTGGTGGGTGGAGACACTGCTGCCATTGGTGTGTGTTAGTTGGTGGGGACAATGGCATTGATGTGTCGGTGGGGTGGGGAAACTGGCCATGTTGGTGGGATGGGTGGGGCACTGGTCATGCGCTGGAGAGGTGGGGACACTGGCCATGTTTGGTGGAGCAGGGGACTGTTCGTTGTTTGGTGGGGCAGGGGGATGGAGTGTGTGGTGGGACAGGGGGCATGGTCTGTTTGGTAAAGTGGGGACACTGACCGTGTTGGTGGGTTGGGGAGAGTGGCTGTGATGGTGGGTTGGGGCGTGGCGTGCTGATGGGGTGGGGTGTGGGCAGTGGCGTGCTGGTGGGGTGGGTGGCTGTGGAGGTGGGGTGGGACACTGGTTGTGCTGGTGGGGTGGTGTGGGTGGGGACACTGGCTGTGGAGGTATGGTGGGGTGGAGATAGTGGCTGCAGAGGTATGGTAGAGTATGGACAGATCAAGCTCTGTGGGACACGTGGCTATTTAGCGGTGGTGTAGAGTTGGTTCTGTTGGTGGTGTGGTCACTGACCATGGAGGTGGGGCGGCACTGGTTGTGTTGATGGTGTGGTGGGGGCACCGGCCGGAGGTATGGTGGGGTAGGGAAACTGGCTGTGGTGGTGGAGTGTACAGTGTGCTACCCAATTTGTCCATCAAAGCCAAAAATAAGTTGATTTTCTGAAAGAGTGGAAGTACTCACCAGTCACAGTGAAGTAAAGTCCAAAATAAGTTGTTTGATTTATTTTTGGCTGTGGAGGTAGCTCTGTGAGACATGTGGCTATTTGGCAGTGGTGCAGAGGTTGGTTCTGATGGTGGGGTGTGGCGCGGTCTCTGGCTGTGGAGGTGGGGTGGGGACACTGGTTGTTTGTTGGGGTGGCGGGGTGGTGACGCTAGCCATGAAGGTATGGTGGAGGGGGACACTGGCCATGGAGGTGGGCTGGGGACACTTGTTGTGTTAGTGGGGTGGCGTGGTAGGGATACTTGCCATGGAGCTATAATGGGGTGGGGACAGATCAAGCTCTGTGGAACCTGTGGCTATTTAGCAGTGGTGTGAGGAGTTGGTTCTATTGGTGGGCTGTTGTCTTTGGCCATGGTGATGGAGTGGGGGTGGGACACTGGTCATGTTGGTGGGGTGAGGGCACTGGATTTGTGCTGTGGAGGTTTGGGGTGGGGACACTGGTCGTGGTGGTGCGTCAGGGGTGAGGAGAGTGGCCATGTTGGTCTGTCAGGGTGGGCACACTGGTTGTGGTGGTGGGGACACTGTTGGCGTGGGTTGGGGCACTGGTCATGCTGGAGAGGTGTGGGTGGGGACCATGATTGTGGTGAGTGCGTGGGTGGGGAGAATGGCCATGTTGGTCTGTCAGGGTGGGCACACTGGCTGTGGTGGTGGGGTGGGGTGGGGACACTGTTGGGCGTGGTGGGGCACTGGTCATACTGGGGAGGTGTGGTGGGGCACTGGTCATGGTGGTGTGTCCAGGGTGGGAGAGTGGCTGTGTTGGTCTGTTGGGGTGAGCACACTGGTCGTGTTAGCGTGGTGGAGGCACTGGTCATGCTGGGGATGTGTGGAATGGGGGCACTTGTCGTGTTGGGGGACACTAGTCATGTTGGGGTGGGGACACTGGTTCTGATGGTCGTGCCGGGCAGAGAGCGGCTGTGGTGGTGGTCCATTGGGTGGGGAGAGGCCGTGGTGGTCCATTGGGGTGGGGAGAGTGGCCGGTGGTCCATCAGGGTGGGAAAGTTTCTGTGCTTGTATGTTGGGGTGGGGAGAGTGGCTGTGCTGGTGTGGTGGTTTGAGAGTGGCCATGTTGGTCTGTCGGGGTGGGAGAGGGTCATGTTGGTCTGTCGGGGTGGGCACAGTGGTGGTGGTGTGTGGTGGGGACACTGGTCCTGTTGGCATGGTGGGGTGGGGCACTGGTCATGCTGGGAGGTGAGGGATGGGGACACTGGTCATATTGGGGGAACACTTGTCGTGGTAGTGCATCAGGGTGGTAGAGTGGCTGTAGGGAGGGACACTGGTTGTGTTGGTGGAATGGCGAGGTGGGGACACTGGCCATGGAGGTATGGTGGGGTGGGGACACAGGCTCTGGTGGTGGGGTGTACAGTGTGCTGCCCAATTTGTCCTCAAATAAAAAAGAAAGTTGTTTGATTTTAGTTTTGTCTGTGGAGATCAAGCTATGTGAGCCTGTGGCTAACTGGGGATTAGAGGTTGATTCTGTTTGTGGAGTGTGGACACTGGGCACAGAGGTATGGGTGGAGTGTGGACACTGGCCATGGAGGTATGGTGGGGACACTGGGTGGGGATACTTGATGTGTTGGCATGGGCATACTGGTCGGGTGGGGTGGGGACAGTGGCTTGGTGTGGTTGGGAAATTGGTTGTGTTGGTGGGGTGGGGACACTGGTCAGGGTGGGGTGATGGTCACTTGACATGTTGGTGTAGGGACACTGGTCGTGGTGGGGTTCGGGACGCTGGCCATGTCTGTGTGTTGCTGGGATGGGGACACTGGCATTGTGCGTCAGTGGGGTACTTGATTTGTTTGCATGGGGACACTTGCTGATTGTGGTGGTGTGGGGTGAATCACTGCTGACCTGGGGTAGGGAGTGGTCGTGCTGGTGCGCTGTGGGAAAGTGGCCATGCTGGTGCAGGCCGAGGTGGGGAGAGTGGCTGTGCTGGAGCATTGGGTGGGAGAGGGCCATGTTGGTGCTTCAGGGTGAGCACTTTAGCCTGTTGCTGCTGGAGCTGACCTGCCCTGCCAGCTTTGGCTCCTAACCTGCCCTACCAGCTTCCTTGTGCTGTTGATCTGCCCTTTCTGCTTCTTTGTGCTGCTGCTGACCTGCCTTGCCATCTGCTGCCACAGGACAACTGCCTTCTAAGTGCCTGCCATAGTCTGGTAAGTTTTTTTTTGTGGGGATGTAGCACTGCTGCTGTTTGAATGGGAAAGCAAGGAGGAAGATGGAAGTGGGGAGCATGAGCTGGTATGCTTAATTAAAAAACAATCAATAATAATGTTTTTGATACCTGTTATTCTTGTGTGTGTGTGTGTGTGTGTGTTATCAGTAGGTCAGATCACCCTTCGCTGCTGTGGTCTCTTGTTTATTGTGGGTGAAAAGACAGGCCTGGCAGGTATTACACGTTTAATAAAATTGGTCTGGCCTTGGTTGCTATGAGGAGGGTGGACAGGTAGGCAGGAACAGAACCATTTTTTCAACATGGATGCCAGTCTGCTGGGTCTGTGCCATGTTTCTGTGGCTTGCCGTTGATGGTCAGTGAAGGAAGGGCTTTGCTGACTGGTACATCATACTGGGGAAAAAATGGTTCTGGCCTCAGGTGATGGAGGAGTGAGGGGAAGATGGGCACACTGGCACAGAACCATTTTTTCCCACATGTGATGCCAGTCCGCTGGGTCCATGCCATGCTCAGTGGTTGGTGGTTGATGGTCGGAGGAGGACGGGCTGGGCGGACTGGTACACATGCTGAAAAAATGGTTCTGGCCTCTGGTGATGGAGGGTGGAGGGTGGATGGGCAGAGTGGCACTGAACCATTTTTTCTCACATGTCAGTCTGCTGAGTTCCATGCCATGCTCCAGTGGTTGGTTGTTGAAGGTCAGCAGAGGGATGGACTGGTACACATGCTGAAAAATGGTTCTGGCCTCTGGTGATGGGGTGGATGGGCAGAGGGCACAGAACCATTTTTTCCCATGTGTATGCCAGTCCACTGGGTCTGTGACATGCCCCAGTGGTTGGTTGTTGATGGTCAGAGGGGAGGGCTGGGCTGACTGTGCACATGCTGAAAAAATGGTTCTGGCCTCTGGTGATGAAGGAGGAGGAGGTAGACAGACAGAGTGATGCAAACCATTTTTTCCCACATGTACGCCAGTCCGCTGGGTCTGTGCCATGCTCCAGTGGTTGGTCATTGATGTTCAGTGGAAGGATGGGCTGGGCGGACTGGTACACATGCTGGAAAAAATGGTTCTGGCCTTTGGTGATGGAGGGTGGAGGGGTGGATGGGCAGAGTGGCACAGAACCATTTTTCCCATGTGTATGCCAGTCTGCTGGGTCCATGCCATGCTCCAGTGGTTGGTCGTGATGGTCGGCAGAGGGACAGGCTGGACGGACTGGTGCACATGCTGACAAAATGGTTCTGGCCTCTGGTGATGGAGGGTAGAGGGTGGACAGGCAGAGTGCCACAGAACCATTTTTTCCACGGTATGCCAGTCCGCTGGGTCTGTGCCATGCTCCCATGATTACTCGTTGATAGCTGGAGGAGGGATGGGCTGGGAGGACTGGTACACATGCTGAAAAAAAATAGTTCTGGCCTCAGGTGATGAATGAGGGAGGGTAAATGGACAGAGTGGCACAGAACCATTTTTCCCACGTATGTGCCAGCCCGCTGGGTCTGTGCCATGCCCTAGTGGTTGGCTGCTGATGGCTGGAGGAGAGATGGGCTGGGCAGACTGGTGACATGCTAAAAAATGGTTCTGGCCTGTGGTGATGAAGGAAGAAGGGTAGACAGACAGAGTGGCACAGAACCATTTTTTTCCAACATGTATGCCAGTCGCTGGGTCCGTGCCATGCTCCAGTGGTTGGTCATTGATGGTCATGGAAGGACGGGCTGGACGGACTGGTACACATGCTGAAAAAATGGTTCTGGCCTCTGGTGATGGAGGAGGAGAGGTGGAAGGCAGAGTGGCACAGAACCATTTTTCCCACATGTATGCCAGTCTGCTGGGTCCATGCCATGCTCCAGTGGTTGGTCGTTGATGGTTGGAGGAGGGATGGGCTGGGCAGACTGGTCACATGCTGAAAAATGGTTCTGGCCTCTGGGGATGAAGGAGGGAGGGGTAGATGGACAAAGTGGCACAGAACCATTTTTTCCACGTATGCCAGTCCACTGGTCCATGCTATGCTTACCCGCTGTACAAGGGACTGCTGAGCACTGAAGATAAGTTTCTGTGTCAAAATTAGGGAATGTTGGGAGGTATGAAATCCTATAGTAGAAAAATTGTGTGTGTTTATGTAGTTTCACAATACTGTGTGGTTCTAACAAGATGTTCTGTGGCCTGTCCTCCTCATTTAGCACCTGGCCTGTGACCCAGCCTAGTCCCCCAGGGCAGGGGAAGGTCCGTTGTTTGGAGGTCTTGGGTGGTTTTCTGGGCATGTGTCTTAATTGTAAAATATATTATTTCAGTTACTGTGTTGTACTGCCTGGACCGGTTTCACCCTCTCTATCCTGAATGTAAACATGGTTTTAAAAAAGCAATGTTTTGGTGGTGTGTGTCTGTGTCTTGTTTGTGCGTAGAAGAATAGAGACACACACTCAGACAAAAAAACTTTATTAAACCACATCAAACTGAATCAACCATGTTTCATCTGTGCCCTTCAAAACTGTCGGATGAGACAATTTTGAAGTACTGTAATTGGTGGGGGAAGCATTCACGGCAACATGGGCTACCACAACCAGGTCCACCACCCAGTCATAGGTATAGTTGATGCTAATAAAACATAACCAAGTACTTACCTTTCAGGGTGGGTCCTGCATGGCTGTGCGTGGGTATCTGGAGGTGTCATTCAACAAACTTCTTGTGGTGTCTGTTCTCTTAGGTGGTGTGGTGGGACCGCCTTGGTGCCAGGGCAGTCCATGTTTGCTTGGATGGGGTTGGGAATCTAAGGAGATGACGACGAGTTCTTAAAGGAGAACTACCGTCAGAGGTTAAGTCCCGACCGCTGTACAGATCGGGCCTTCACCTCTCTGGTCCCCCTGAGGCACTATATTAAATAAATAATCTTTGTACCTGATCACTCAAACTGGTAAATTCTCCGGTGCACCTAGATTTTTAATTTTGGCACTCGTGAACATCCCACACCTCACTCATAAACTGTTGACGCTACCTTGTCCCTTCCTCAATATTGCCCTTATGCATGGAGATTGAAATTTATATCTCCAATGCCTTTATAGATCCCATGGGTGTGCTAGGGCACTACTGGCCTGCCTACTGAGGAAGGGCAAGACAGAGTCATCAGCTTGCAGTGTTATGAGCAACAGGCATCATGTTCAATGGCACCATAATTAAAATGCCAGGGCACTGGAGAATGTACCAGTTGGTACTAGTGATCAGGAACAAACATCAATTTATGCTGACTGCAGGGATAGGAAGATGAAGCCCCGATCTGTACAGTGGTCGTGGCTTCACCTCTGCCAGTAGAACTCCTTCGTGAGTCTGAGCTCCAACATGAAAACTAAGAGGCTCCATTTTCATGAAGACCAAGTCAGAAAGTGTCCAATTTACTGTGGCTGTAATTCGGATTGGTTTATTACTTGGGAGAGATTGTGTATTCTCCATTAGCATCCTCATTAATCACTTCTGGAATTTTTTAAATTGGATGCACTTTGTTTACAAATAAACCAATTTAGGCAGCTAAGTGTTAGATAGGGACTGAACAGATGGAGTTCACCTTGGCGCCTGGTGGTTCAGCTTAATTCACATCTGCCCTCTGACAGTACATGACATTGGGCGAGTACTGTTGTGATGCCACTGTGGCCCGTCACACCTGAGGGTGGGGGCTTCGATGCTGCACTGCCTGCCGTCACATCTGAGGGGTGGGGCTTCAGTGTTGCACTGCCTGCCATCACATCTGAGGGGTGGGGCTGCAGTGATGCAGCTGCTGCTGTCACACCTGAAGGGTGAGGGCTGCAGTGCTGCACTGCTTCCTCACACCAGACGGATGGGGAATGTAGGGATGAGGAATGTAGTACTGCTCCTGTCACACCTGAGGATGGGGGCCGTGGTGCTGATACTGCCATCACACCTGAGGGATGGGGGACATAGTACTGCTGCTGTCACACCTGAGGATGGGGGCCGTGGTGCTGATACTGCCATCACACCTGAGGATGGGAACATAGTACTGCTGCTGTCACACCTGAGGATGGGGGCCGCAGTGCTGCTGCTTTCATCACACCAGGGGAGGCATAGTGCTTTTGCTGATGCCTTCACACCTGAGGGATGCGGCCACATTGCTGTGCTGCTGCTATTGCACCTGAGGGATAGGGCATAGAGCTGCTGCTGTAGCAACTTGTACCTAAAATAACTTTTAATTGGTACATGGATGGATGGATGTACAACAGTGGTGGTCAAAATTACTAAAATGCATGTTTACAGAGTTAAAAATTGTTAATAAAGTACACAAAACCAAACACTGGTAAAAACAGATTTTGGTTTAGCAGACACTGGTGACAATACCATGTTTTACAATGTGCAAAACAGACTTTGCCTTTCTCAATCCCAGTAAACCAGTGTCCCTAGTAGAATTGTGTGGGACCTTTCTGGCATGCCACTGACCAGGTTCATGCTAAGAACCCTGGATGTCAGGAGCAAAGGCCAGCAGACAGGATTCCATGGGTCGCCTGGTCGCTCTCCTTTCTGCAGGGTGGGTACATAGTGCACTGCTCTTCAGCAGCACCTAGTGGTGCAGCAGTGGTGATGTTTACATTAATGGGTCAGCCACGAGGCACCCCTCGCTGCCAGTACTGCTGTGCATGAGTGCAGCTGTTACAAGAAAGGTGGGCAGGGAAACACAGGAAAATGCCCCTCATCGGTGGCAGGATGATATGCAGGTGTTCAGCCCACCCATGTCCTCCAGGCAAGTCGCCAGTCCTGACCTCCCAGGTCCATGGTGCAGAGATCCTTTCCAGGCTTTGAGTACACTGTCAAAGGGTCTGACTGAATGGGCAACACACACCGTGGTGTGAGGGAGACGCTAGGCTGAGTAAGAAGTCCCTGGGCAGGAATCAGGTGGCAGCACACCCAAGGCAGGCATAATATAGGAAATAAAGAAGGTAACAAAAAAGAGAGATTAGCTAAATATGACAGTTGCTCAACAATGCTAACCATCAGCTGCAATAAATCCATGGTGAAACTGTAGTTCTACTGAGAAGATAGCATTAGCTGAGATCAAAGCTTATTGACAATACGTTTTAAAGCAAAGATAGCACATTCTAATTATTTTATATTGAATAATACAGATATCGAAGACAAAGCTGTATTTTCCAGTCAGTGCCACAGATCTCAATGAAGGCAATATCTAACAAGCATTTGTCAATACTGAAAGTTCAGTAGTTGGTATTGCAGTTGTACATGCTGTGTTTTGCTGTTGTACATGCAGTGTTTCTTATGTCTTTCCTGCACTGGTTACTGTCACCAGGATTATGAATCCTACAACCACGTTTGGACCCCAAGCAAGGCCCGCTCCACTACATCACTGGTCCAGCCTGACCACATCCCTGCTCCACAACACTGCTCAGTCCTCAACACATAACAATACCAATACAACTAATAGCCGACGAATTGACAGAATGAGCTCGAGAAAGAGGAGTGAGGGGTTAATGTTAAAAGGTAGATGAGACAGCATTTCTCTCCTGTTGTGCTACTCTCTCTACACATAAGGTGCAAAATATAATGGAACAACTAATTGTTAGTAAAGCCCCCCCATTCTCTCTCTCTCTCTGATAACAGAAGTCAAAGATTTATTTTCCCAGCCTACCCTTGCCCTGTAGACAAAGCCACAGTGAAGCCAGGCGAAAAAAAAAACACTTTTATTTCTTATTTCTGGGACTGTTTAAAAGTTCTTGTCCTCTCCTGTACCCTGTGTCTCTCCTCCCTCTGGATAGCACATGTCAAAGATTTATTTTGCCAGCCTGCCTTGCCCTGTACACACAGCTAGACTGAGACCATGGAAAAAGAAACTTTTATTTGGGATTTCTGGGACTGTTAAATATCTTGTGCCCCCCACTCCACCCATGTCTCTCTCTCTCTCTCTCTCTCCCCTCCCCTCTTCTGGATGTCACAAGTGAAAGATTTATTTTCCCAGCCTGCCCTTTCCCTGTACACACAGCCAGACCAAGGCCAGGAAAAAAATAAAACTTTTATTTAGGATTTCTGGGCCTGTTAAATATCTTGTGCCCATCCACCCCCACCCCCAGTCTCTCTCTCTCTCTCTCCTCTGGGTGTCACAAAGTAAAATATTAATTTTGCCAGCCTGCCTTGCCCTGTACCCACAGGCACACTGAAGCCAGGAAAACAACAACTTTTATTTGGGATTTCTGGGACTGTTAACACAGTCTCTCTCTCCTCTGATGGCACAAGTCAAATATTTATTTTGCCAGCCTGTCCTTGCCCTGAACACACAGCCACTTTGAAGCCAGGGAAAAAAAAAATTTATTTGGATTTCTGGGACTGTTCAATTTTTCTATGCCCCCATCCCACCGCCGCCCCCGGATGTCACAAGTAAATATTAATTTTGCCAGTCTGCCCTTGCCCTGTACCCACAGGCACACTGACGCCAGGAAAAACAACAACTTTTATTTGGGATTTCTGGGACTGTTAACACAGTCTCTCTCTCTCTCTCTCTCACACTCTCCTCTGGATGGCACAAGTCAAATATTTATTTTGCCAGCCTGTCCTTGCCCTGAACACACAGTCACTTTGAAGCCAGGGGAAAAATACATTTTATTTGGGATTTCTGGAACTGTTAAATTTCTTGTCGCCCCAGTATGTCTCTCTCCTCTGGATGACACAAGTCAAATTTATTTTGCCAGCCTGCCCTTGCCCTGTACACACAGCCACACTTAGCAATCTCCCCGGATGGCACAAGTCAGAGTTTTCTTTTGCCAGCCTGCCCTTGTCCTGTACACACAGAAACTTTTATTTGGGATTTCTGGGACTGTTAGATTTGTTGTGCAAAGTAGAATGCCATTCTGCGCCACAGAGGTAATCACAGATTTTGGACAGCATTTGAAAAGACAGCTGTGACATACAGAAGCCCAGGTAATAAGAAGGCTATGTTGAAAATCTGGGGTGAAAATATTTAAGATTTCCGCAGTTACAAGCGTGCATATCGAAATTGTAACTCATGGGCATAACTTTGTCATTTTTTTCATATTTTGCCTCCAAATGTTGAACATAGTCTTCTTATCACCCGCCTCATGAACCCTGTAGTTGAAAATGTTCAAATCCATGAGAAATAGCATTCCACGCCACAGGTGCGAAAACATGTTTTAGGCAGGATGTGAAAAATGACAGCTGTACTGTTCATGAGGTGGTATGATAAAATGGCTATATTGAAAATGTGGGTGAAAATATTGAAAATGACCAAAGTTACACACATGCTAGAAAATTTGAATGCCCACATGTAACTCGGCCATTTTTAGGAGTTTTTCACCAAATTTTCAACATGGCCTTTTGGGACCCCACTTCATGAAGAGTGCCACTGTCATTTCATTCATTGGTCCCAAAAATTACTTTACTGCGACTGTGCCATTCTGCACCATAGGTGCAAACACATTTTGGGCAGGGATGTGAAGAAACGACAGCTGCACTGTTCATGAGGGTGTATGATGAAATGGCAATGTTGTGCCTCTGGAGTGAAAATATTAAAATTGTTGAAGTTACGAGTGTGCATAGAAAATTTCAATGATCGTATAGTAACTCAGGCGTTTTGGGTGTTTCTGCACCAAATTTTTAACACGGGCTTTTGGGACCCCACTTCATGAACATTGGCACTGTTGTTTCATTAATCAGTTCTGAAAGGTGATTCTGCATAGTGACTTGAAATCACTTTTTGGGACCAAGTAGTGAAATGACTGTGCCAGTGTTCATGAGGTGGGGTCCAAAACCCATGTGAAAAATCTGGTGCAAAAATATTGAACAAGCATTTGTCAATGCCGAATGTTGATTGTGTTGGTGTGTTGAGCCTGCTCACTGCCCCTGTGTCACTCGCTCAGTCTGTTTCTCAAGGTGCTGCAGGCTGCTCTTTTGTACTGGGCTCCTGCCTGCGTTGGCACCTTGTTCTGTCCACTAAGAAATCCATGAGTTGTCCCAACAGAGCTGCGTTGAGGTCAGCTCACTCCCCCTCTCACTCTGTTTCTCGTGGCGCTGCAGGCTGCCCTTTTGTACTGGGCTCCTGCCTCTGTTGGTGGCTTTTCTGCCCACAAAGAAATCTGCAGCAGTCCCAACACAGGTCTTATTGCCTGCTGACTCCCCTGTCTCACTCATTCGTTCCGTTTCTGCCAGCGCTGCAGGCTGGCCCTTTGTGCTGGGCTCCTGCCTACCATTGCACATGCCCTGCCAACAAAGAAATCCGCAGCAGTCACGATGCAGAGCTCCATTGAGCTCGCTCCGCCCCCTCTCTCCTTCTCGCTCATTGTGTTTTCCCTGCTGCAGGCTGCCCTTTGTACTTGGCTCCCTGCCACATGGCAAACTTTTTCTGCCCACAAAGAAATCCACAGCTGTCCTGACAGATCTCCGTTGAGGTCGCCTACCCCCTGTGTCAGTCACTCATACTGTTTCTCCTTGTGCTGCAGCCTGCCCCTTTGTACTGGGCTCCTGCCTCTGTTGGCACCTTTTTCTGCCCACAAAGAAATCTGCAGCAGTCCTGACAAAGCTCTATTGAGCTCACTCACTCTCCTTCTCTCACTTGCTCATTACATTTCTGCTGGCGCTGCAGGCTGCCCTTTTCTATTGGGCTCCTGCCTGCGTTGCAATCTTCTTCTGCCCACAAAGAAATTTGCAGCACTTACAATAGAGATCCATTGAGCTTGCTCACTCCCCATTTCTGACTTGCTCATTCTGGTTTTCCGCCACTGCAGGCTGCCATTTTGTACTGGCCCCTGCATGCATTGCTGCCTTTTTCTGCCCACAAACAAATCTGCAGCAGTCCCAACAGAGCTCCATTGAGCTCACTCACTCTCCCTCTCTCACTCGCTCATTGTGTTTCTCCCAGCACTGCAGGCTGCCCCTTTTGTACTGGGCTCCTGCCTGCGTTGGCAACTTTTTCTGCCCACAAAGAAATCCACAGCTGTCCTGACAGAGTCTCGTTGAGGTCGCCACCCCCGTGTGTCAGTCACTCATTCTGTTTCTCCTTGTGCTGCAGCCTGCCCCTTTGTACTGGGCTCCTGCCTCTGTTGGCGCCTTTTTCTGCCCACAAAGAAATCTGCAGCAGTCCTGACAAAGCTCTATTGAGGCTCGCCACTCTGCTTCTCTCACTCGCTCATTATGTTTCTGCTGGCGCTGCAGGCTGCCCTTTCTATTGGGCTCCTGCCTGCATTGCCATCTTCTTCTGCCCACAAAGAAATTTGCAGCACTTACAATAGAGATCCATTGAGCTTGCTCACTCCCCTCTCTGACTTGCTCATTCTGGTTTTCCCGCCACTGCAGGCTGCCATTTTGTACTGGCCCCCTGCATGCATTGCTGCCTTTTTCTGCCCACAAACAAACATGCAGCACTCCCAACAGAGCTCCGTTGAGCTCACTCCTCACTCACTCCCTCCCTCACTCGCTCATTCTGTGTCTCCTGCCGCTGCAGGCTGCCCTTCTGTACTGGGCTCCTGCCTGCATTGGTGGCTTGTTCTGGCCAGAAAGAAATCTGAAGCAGTCCCAACACAGTTCCATTGAGCTCGCTCACTCCCCCTCTCTCACTCCTCATTCCATTTCTGCCGGTGCTGCAAGCTGGCCCTTTTCCTCTGGGCTCCTGCCTCGTTGCGCATTTTCTGCCCACAAAGAAATCTGCAGCAGTCACAACTGGAGCTCCATTGAGCTTGCTACCCAATGTGCTCTGTCACTCACTCATTCTGTTTCTCTTGGCGCTGCAGGCTGTGCTTGTGTACAGGGCTCCTGGCTGCATTGGCACCTTTGTCTGTCCACAAAGAAATCCACAGCTGTCCCAACAGAGCTCCACTGAGGTCGCTCAGTTTACCTCTGTCACGCACTCATTCTGTTTGTCCTGGCGCTGCAAGCGCGCCCTTTGTAATGGGCTCCTGCCTGCACTGGTGCCTTTTTCTGCCTACAAAGAAATCGCAGCAGTCCTGATAGAGCTCCTGCTGAGCTCACCTCAGTCCCCATGTCTCACTCACTCATACTGTTTCTCCCACCGCTGCAGGCTGGCCTTTCTACTGAGCCCCTGCCTGCAATGACGCTTTTTTCTGCCCACAAAGAAATCTGTGAGCAGTCCTGACAGCGCCCGTGAGTTCGCCACTCCCTCCCTCACTCGCCTTCTCGCTCTGTTTATCCCAGTGCTGCAGGCTGCTGTTTTGTACTGGCCTCTTGCATTGGGGCCTTTTCTGCCCACAAACAAATCTGGACCAGTCCCGACAGAGCTCAGTTGAGCTTGGTCACTCCTCCCCTCACTCTTTCAATATTAATCTGTCCCAAACACTGATTTCCTACAGCAACCGTGTTATTCTCCTGGCAGGAGTGCAAAAACATATTTTAGCCAGGATGTGAAAATGACAGCTGTACTGTTCATAAAGAGGTGTGAAAAATGCCACTGTTGAAAATGTGGCGGAAAATATTACAAATTTACGGTTACAAGGGTTCGTGGAAACAGTTGAACGCATCGTTGTAACACAGTCATGTTATGGAGTTTTGTCACCAAATTTTCAACATAGGGATTTTAGGACCTCTGCTCATGAACAGTGCCACTGTCATTTTCTTAATCTGTCCCGAACACTGATTTTCCACAGCGACTCGAGTTATTCTGTGCCATAACTGCTGAAACCACAGTTCAGTCAGGATGTGAAAATGACAGCTGTACTGCTCATAAGGAGGTGTGAAAAATGCCACTGTTGAAAATCTGGCATGACAATATTACAAATCTGCGGTTACAAGAGGTGGTGGAAAGTGTGCAATGCACACTTGTAACACAGTCATTTGATGGGCTATCATCACCAAATTTTCAACATAGGCATTTTAGGACCTCTGCTCATGAACAGTATCACTGTCATTTTATTAATCTGTCTCAGACAGTGATTTCACAGCGACCTCTCTATTCTGCGCGAAGTGCGAAACACATTTCGGCCAGGATGGGAAAAATGACAGCTGCACTGTTCATAAGTAGGTGTGGGAAAATGGCAATGTTGAAAATCTGGAGTGAAAATATAAATTTCGCGAGGTTACCAGCATGCGTGCAAACTGCGTAGCACCTCTAGTAACACAGTCATTTTATGGAGTATCGTTACCAAATTTTCAACATAGGCATTTTAGGACCTCTACTCATGAACAATGTCACTGTCATTTTCTTAGTCTGTCCCGAACACTGATTTCCCACAGCGACTCGCGCTATTCTGCGCCGAAGTACGAAACCACATTTCCCCAGGATGTGAGCAATGACAGCTGTACTGTTCACAAGGAGGTGTGAAAAATGCCAATGTTGAAAATCTGGCGTGAAAATCTTGCAAATTCACGAGGTTATGAGCGTGCGTGGCTACTGCGCAGCGCACATTATCAGAAAACAGTCATTTTTGGATTTTTCCGCCAAATTTTCAACATAGGCTTTTTGAGAGATCACCTCATGAACACTGGCACTGTTGTTTCATTAATTGGCCCTGAAAGGTGATTCCGCACAGTGACCGCACAATCATCTTTTGGGCTGATTAACGCCATGACAGTTCAAGAATTCATGAGGAGGGGTCCCAAAACCCCATGTTGAAAATTTGGTGCCAAAATTCCAACAAATGACTGAGATATGCATTAAAGTTGGAAAAACTCCATTTATTCCATTTTACAGCTTACCGCATTTCCTCAGTTCGCGGTCAGCTTTGAAGAGTGCAGACATGTTCCTGGTCCACTGAAGATCGTCATGCCGAGCACCAGAGGTAAGTATGGGGTAAGGGGGGTGTGGGGAGGCAGGGTGCGCAGTGGGTGGGGCGCGGGTTACGGGAGGGGCCAGGAGAAGCGCCGAGGGACAGTTTCTTTTTACAGGGTTAAAAAAAAAAAAACAGGTCGCTGGGACAGTTTTTTTTTTATTCAGGGGGCATGTGGCATGCTGGGGTGGGCTCCCAGCGTGCCAATGGAGCCTTCCCTTTTTTGAGGGAGGGCCACTGTAGCCGATGGGGACTGGGCACCCCGTCGGCACAAGCAGGGGGGTTGCTACATTATGCCAGCGGGATTGGGCACCCGTCGGCAGAGAATATACTGAGGAGGGGTTTACATAATGCCCGATGGGGAGTAGGCTCCCCGTCGGCAACAGAAACATGCGGGCAG
Source organism: Neoceratodus forsteri (assembly GCA_016271365.2). Taxonomy (NCBI): domain Eukaryota; kingdom Metazoa; phylum Chordata; order Ceratodontiformes; family Ceratodontidae; genus Neoceratodus; species Neoceratodus forsteri. The sequence goes on along the minus strand of CM057456.1, from coordinate 746,342,874 downwards.
TGAAGCCGGCGGGGGATTGGGGCCCCGGCCGGCAAGTAAACACGTGGGATGATGATGTTTAGGAACATGTATGCAAAACCGCCGCCATGTTCACAAACAATATCACTTATAAAGATCTTGCTCTGCAATGACGGAAGGCTCCCTCATTGCAGCGGATGTCTTAGGCTGCAATGACAGGTGGCCCCTGATTGCAGCGGCTAAATTGTCACAAGTTGGTGGCAAGGTTCCAAACTAGTGCCAGCAGCAGTGTGCCCCGATATTGGGGAAGGGACAAGCCTTTGCAGGCTGTGGGGCATTGGCCACAACAGTGCCGCACCTCCACAACCTGCTTCTGAGAAATCTGTCCCAATATGTTTTTGCGCTGCATGCAATCAACATAAAATGGCCCAGATATCAATGTAAGTTGAAAATGCCATTGACAGCCATTATAAGGGCTTACCTTGATTCTTCAGTTTGCGGTTCAGCTTTGAAGAGTGCAGACGTGTCCCAGTCCACAGAAGATGACAGCTGACAACCTCGGATGGTAAGTATTTGGCAAGGGATGTGTGGGTGGTGGGTTACTCAGTGTGAGGGTTGGGATGAGGAGGGGAGACAACGAGGGACCGTTTTCTTTTAGAAAAAAGACACCGGGGACCGTTTTCTTTTATACAGAGACGGATTACTGGAACATTTCAGGACACTGGGAGGAGCTCCCAGTGTCCCACAGTACTGGGAAGTGGGGGCCCTAGCACTGAAATGGGGATTGGGCCTTCTGTTGTCGGGTTAAATTCACAGGCAGGGTGGAGCACTCCCGAGGGGAGAAATGATTGTGGAGCTGCACCGTGGTTACAGGTGAGCCCTGATGGGCTGTATAATGGTGGGTGGCGGTGGTGGGGGCTGCACAAAAGCAAGCAAGGAGATCATTTGGATCTCACCGATCAGCTGTTTGCTGGGCGGTGTTCTTCCGTATATCAAAGAAAAACAGCGTCACAATTAGCCTGCCTGATGATTGGTGTGGCACTGTCGAGCCTCTTGCAGAGCACTCTGCATTGGAACACAGTGTCACACCCCTCAAAAGGCAGTTATAGCAAGAAGTTTGCTGCACATGCACGCACAGTGAACTTAAAATGAAAGCATAGTCTTTTGACAGAAAAGTGACACAAAAGTGGAGTATAAGTCAAACATGCACAGTTGCCAATAAAATGTTATGTTCATGCAACCCGATCCAAGTCATGCCATAAGAAATAAGTGGAAGCAGGACTGGATATCACTGAAGAAAGCTGGACCAACATCTGGAGGGGGTCTTCTCCACACAGCCTCCCCATCTTGGAGGGACTTTAGGTGGAGGGTGGCAGCCTGACACTTTCGCTCACCGGTTATTACTAAACACTATGGAAGGCACCCCACAGATAGTTGCGAAGAGGCTGTTCGGGGTGGGCGATCACACTCACATTTTCTGCACATGCCCCTACTCAAATCTTTCTGGATAACAATAGCTAAAGAGTGTGATTAAATCTTAGAGGCAGACATACCTAGGGACCTCCCCACCTTTATATTGGGATTGCCACCCCAGGACTGAAAACCAAAGCCCAAATCTATCTAACATCTTGGTGGCAGCAGCCCTCAAGACAGTGACTCAAAAATGGCTTACCACCCAGATCCTAACACTGGAATCCTGGCTATCTAACTGCTCTCGAATAACGGAAATGGAAAGGCTAATCTGAAGCTCAGACTGCAAAAAGGAAAATATGTAAGTCGCTGGCTTCCATTTTTCCATTATATCGTAGATACCTCACAGAAACCTATTATAGATATTTTGCACAGCAAGATTAACTGCAATGCATAAGTAATCTAGATAGCTATCTGGGTGAGCCTCTGGGTTGGAAGCCAAAGCACTGTTAGTGCAAACAGTGTTAGATAATACTTGGTGAAGGATTGAATTAGAGGAAGGTGCTAGGATTTATGAACATGGAACATCAAATGTTTATTAATATCCAATTATTGTAACTAGAAAATGAAATGTATCTGATTGGGGCCCCCTTTTTCTCTCTCTCTCCCTCTCTCTCTCTCTCTTTCTTTCTCCTTTCTACTATATTTTCCCATAACCTGCTTGTTTATAGACTCCGGGTGGGATATTCAGAAGGGATGCGCGTAGTGCGACACAGTTGCCATCACGCAACTCCACTGATGCGCCCGGCGCGATATTCGAAGGGGAAAGTGCATGGCATTAAATCCCGATGCACCGGCGCATCAGTAATGTATGTGGCGCAAGGGGGGGGGGGTGTGCCCATGCATACCCCCGCACATGCTGATACTCAGCCCAGGATGTGCGGAGCCATGCAGGTGCAACCCTACATGCGCCTGCATACAGTTGTTCCAAAATAAAGAAGCAACAGCCGGCCACCCACAGGTGAGCTGCCGTGTTGCAGGGCGCAACGTGGCAGCTGCCAGCTGTGGTGGCCATCCGAGCTCCAGTGGCACCCTCCGTCGGATAACGCCCCCATGCCCGATCGCCGGCATATGTATAATAAATGAATCATCCCATATCCCTGGTGGTCAGTGGACGCTCGCAGCCTGATCAGCGGGCAGAGGTCTAAGGAAGATTAAATCCCATCCCAGGTGGTCCAGCGGTATCCCCTCCACCCTCACTGAGCCCCACCACCCGCCCCCAGTCAGCAGCGGGTGGCGGCTCCCCACCAACCGCCGCCCGACTGACGGTATCAGGTACAGTACAGCGAGCATTGTCCACAGCATAGGCTGGCTGTGCAGGACTGCATCAGATTCACACAGTCCAGATGTTTAATGAATCCATTCACATATCTGACTGTGTAGTACAGTACGGTTCGGATGCCCACTGGCCCACGCTGTGGACCAATGGGCACAGCTGTACTGTACACAGTCAGTCGGGCGGCAGCCGGGCGGTTTGCGGTGGGGAGCCGCCGCCTACCGCTGACAGGGTGGGGGAGCGGGTTTGCAGGGCTCAGTGGAGGGTGGGGAGGGGTACCGCTGGACCACTAGGGATGGATTTAATCTTCCTTTAGACCTCTGCCCGTGATCAGGCTGCGAGCGTCCACTGGACCACCAGGGATATGGGACATTTTAAACTTTATACATATGCCCGCGATCGACAGTGGGGCATTTTGCCGCTTGTACAGGGAGCGCCGGGTCCACGACGGCTGCAGCTTGGCAGAGTGCCAGGCGCAAGTCGCCGGGATGGTCAGACCTGCATACAATGGGTTGAGATGACATGCAAATGGCCCCATTTGCACCTTTGCATGCATTATGGCCCCATTTGCATGTGCAATTTTAGAATATCGCGTTGATGCGCCTAGCCGCTAACGGCACTTGCACTGGCGCATCCCCTGCCCTCTCTGGCCACCTGCGCTGGTGCGGTGCCACTGCGCCATGCACAATGCAGTTGGCCACACGGTGATATTCAGCGGTGCTAAGCCATGGCGTAGCACCGCTGAATATCACCCTGTCAGCGCCTGGCATATCCCAGTTAAGGCTTGCACCCAGGCTTGCGCCACAGCCTTGCGAGTCTGAATATCCTACCCTCATGTATAAAGTTCTTGAAGTTAAATGTCTGTTTGATGTGTTATGCTGTTGTAAATTTAAACATTGAAAATCAATAAAATATAATTTCAAAAAAAAAAAGTTACGTCATCTGATGCCTTTTATGCAGATCAATACTATCCATGGCAGAAACAAATGCTGCCATTTAATAAAGTTGTGTCAATCTGTAATAAGTGGTAATTTTGCAAATCCCAGCTGCAACTTCTTGCACGACTAGATTTCTGCAAAAGCTGCAGTTAATTACACTGAATAAAATGGGGACTGGCCAATAATGGCTTTCTCACTGGTCAGGACCTTGTCACATGGTACTACAATAACCTAACACACACTCCTGCTCTGATGACATCATAAGGGTGCAATATTTGAGAGCACAACTGTTAGGCTCAAAACAATCAATAGGCTTATTATATAACTTCAGGTTCAACATGGTCACAATGCAAATCACGTAACCCAGCAGCATCAAAATGAAACAATGCAAATAAAACAGACTATAACTTTTCACAAACGTGCCCCCAACAGCAACCCTGTGCAAGAATCATACATTGCAAAAGAAATCCATCCAGCGCCACTGACAAACCATACTTCATACAGTACTCAATGATCCAAACTTGGAGAGTCTCAGTGCTGCTCACACAAGAAAATAATTTAAATGTAAGAAACCAGACAAGCAGGACTTCCACCCTCCACAGCAGACTCAGCACAGCCAAAACTGAGTTTAATGATTGACAGAAATAAGGCACTCCTCCAGAGAACTACTAGTCATGCACTCACGTTTTACACATACACGTAATACTGAATCCAATCTTTATAGCAGTCTTGAGCATTTCAGTACATCCTTATGGTATTTTTTAGTTGTTTAACCAGGAATCAGGAATCTTAAAATTTCTGTGCCAATAAGCATTTGAGTATTTTTTCCAAGTAACATCCAGGAATATTTAGCAGTATTATAGATTGAGGCTGTGCTCCTGGATAATCGAAGTGCTCCTTTCCTCTACATATGAGACAGTCTTACTCTGTGAAGAGTGTCTTACATGCAACTGCACTGGAAATGGGCATGTCGAGGCAGGTTTTAAAATTATTAATATATTACTGATGAGAGCTTGGTCAAATATTAATACTGCCACAGAGACCACTCTTACGGTTGTAGAGTGGTCTCACTGTCTTGGGAATCAGAACTGCTCACCTTAGGTCCACAGTTCTCATACCCTATGCATGCATGTGAGACCACTCTTACAATCTTGTGTAGTCTTAGTGATGGTATTACCATGCAAAAGAGCACAAACTTATATTCTTTCATGCAGCTTATGGAATGATTTAGAAACTAAACTGGGGTTTAAGCATCTTCCAGAACTTAGTTTAAACAACAGTGAGTGCCGACTTAAATTCTGACCTTTTAATTTGCAGTGATTCCTTCGTAGTCTTTGTTACTACCCTTTGTGTCTCTCTGATACTGAGCACTGCCAAAACTGAATAACATGCCCCCAAGATACAGAAATTATGCAATGCAGGGTCTCCTTGCAGCAAACATGTTTTACAAACGAGGAGACACAAAGTCTCTCAATTTATTTACTGAAATGTTTCACAGGAAAGGCACACTGAGCAACAAGATGCTCGTCTCACGGTGCGACTAGGGGAAGGCGTACAGCTGGTGGACATCAAGCTTAACATTGTACAGGATTAAAATACAACACGTAAGATGACAAAAACACTAGGTTACATTATTCCTAGTAGTACATAGGGTTAAATAGAACAGATCGCTAACTTGCTACTCAACTAGCGACAGACATTTGGCAATGAGAACTTAGGCATATACATTGACAATTAAGTGCAGTAGGGTAGGCAAGTGCAGCTGTTGTGAATATATGCCAGCCACTAGGCCACTGGTTAGGCACCAGCGGTGAGGGGGTCACAGAATAACCCAATGGGGTAAGGAGACTGAGGATGAGAGGGGAGGAAGGGGTAGTAGGTGAGGCTAGGTAGGGGGATGGATCAGGCGCAGACAGATTTAGCACATCACGTGTATGCAGATGACACAGTCATATTTACCTCAGGTCCATCTACTGCAGCTGTGGAAGACTGGCTCAGTGAGACTTCAGTAATGTTCGATGGTTCCAATCAAAGCAGCTTAGAGTCTACACTAAGAAGACAGTGTCCAAGACCTTTGGAACCAGTCAGAAACTGTCCAGAATCACTGCCCTCATTGTTTTCACCACTCTGTATGGCACCCTCTTGAAGTGGTTCGGTCCTTCAAGTACCTAGGGTGTGACTAGACAATAAGCTTGACTTCTCAGCCCACATTGATGCCATCCATGCCAAGATCCATTCCAAACGTGGTGCCCTGTACTGTAACACTAGACACTAGTGAGGCCCCACCTGGAGTACAGTGTACGGTTCTGGAGACCATACCTACGTAAGGACATAGACAGGGTAGAGAAGGTTCAGAGGAGGGCAACAAAGATGGTGCATGGATTGCATCACAAGTCCTATGAAGACAGGTTGAAGGAACTGAACATGTACTCCCTGGAGGAGAGAAGGGAGAGGGGATATGATAGAGACATACAAGTATCTTACAGGGAGGAACAGGGTGCAGGAAAACACTATTTTTAAGCGAAAAGATGTTCCAGGACTGAGGGCATGGGATGAAGTTGGAGGAGGATGATTCAGAGGAAACATAAGAAAAATTTCTTCACAGAGCGGTGGTGGACAGTGGAACACCCTGCCAGAGGAAGTGGTGGGGCTGAAACAATCACAGGATTTAAGAATGCATGGGATAGACATAAAGGAATTCTGGAGGTCAGGGGTAAGGGCAACAGACTTCTAGGAAAACAAACTGAACTTACAAGCTCAAATGGGCAGACTGGGTGGGCCATAGGCCCTTATCTGCCGACACTGTCTATGTATCTATGTATCTATGTAACAAGAACTGTTTTCTCTGCATGTTTGCAGGAAGCTTGCTACCAAACTGGTGCTTGCTGTCCTTAACTAAACAAATGTGGTCTATGGCACTGCCCCTTCCACTTCTCTCACTAAACTCGACACCTTTTGTAACTCTTGATGCCATTTTGCAACAAATGCCCCCTACTTACACACCATTGTTCACTGTACTCCTTCTTATCCATCCTTCCCCTGCCCTATTGTCGCTAGGCTCACTGCACCTCCTCCATATGCAAATACCGGTTTGGCTCCCTTCTGTCTTACCTCTCTGCTCTTCTATCCCAACTCCTCCCTGCTTGCTCCATTCCAGGGACCATCACACTTTTCCACTCCTCACCACTATTCCTCTGCTGGGCAGTCTGCCTTTCCACACTTCTTTCCACTCCTCACCCCTGTTCCTCGGCTGGGCAGTCTGCCTTCTCTGCACTTTGCCCTCCTCATCCCTGTTCCTCTGCTAGGCAGTCTGCCTTCTCCACACTTTTGCCCTCCTCACCTCTGTTCCTCTACTGGGCAGTCTGCCTTCTCCTATCGACTTCCTGACTCTGGAATAAACTCCCTCTTCCCTCTGTTACTACCCATCCCTGGCTCCCTCAGGCGCAGTTGAAACTTCAACCCCTATCCACCTGTTCCTGTAACCTTTCCTCCTGACTGCTCCGTGGCTGAACCTAGACCACTCGGTAATTTGTTCTGGATACTAGGTATTGTTGCCATATTGTTTCATGCACTACTTGGCATTTTCTGCACGTTATTTCTGTACATGCATTCTTTTAATATTTATTCTATTTTTTTATCATGTTATAGTTCATATTTGACCAGATGTTTCTGACACTTGTTTTGAATTGCTGCTTGTTCACCTTCTCTTCCCTGGGTCGCACTTGAAATCAGCCCTGGCTCAGTGTGCCTCTCCGGTTACCAGTTTTCAAATAAATACATAAATAATTTGATATTCCTTTTCATTATCCCCCCACCACCATGCTCTTGATTCTTGCTGTTTATTTCTGTTTTCAAATCTACTGGTATGATGTCACATTTCATATTATGCACCTCAAGTCAGAGTTTCCATTTTGTGACCTGCAGCTAGTTCCGATGCCCCAGTGTCCCAAAAGATCAGGCAGAAGTTTCTTTAATGCTAATTCATCTTCATCACAAGAAGGGGATGTTAAATGAAGGGTGGCCCCAATCCTTAGTCACACTGGACTGGCAGTAAATCACTGCGACCCAATGTAGCACTAGTCCATTGGCTATGACTCCCATCCCCGATATATGCTCAGGCGTGTGGTGCACTCTTCCATGCCAGCTAGATCAAAGTGTGCTGATGTGCGGAAGAAGGCGAGTAGGCATGTAAATGGCATGCAGTGTCATTCATGTAGCCTGTTACCACTGGGGACATTGGTGCTGCACTTTTGCGACACCCTGCCTAAGAACTATTTTGTACAGGTGGTATGGGCATCCAAAAGAGCAGTCAGCCCTTTAAGAGCCAGAAGGGGACCAGGATCAGCGAGGGACTGAGAGTCGAAGGACAAGTGTTGGCAGCTGGGGGGTATCCACTGCACTACCAGGGATGTTAAAGATTTAGAGTTCAGGTTAGAGGCCCACTGGACTGCCATAGACAGCATTAGAGGACACAGGGATGGATTTCACTGGTGGGCCACAAGTGATTCTAAGGTATGAGTCAGGAGGCAGGGGGCCTTGATTTCTTAATGATACGCTAGACAAATAGGTACACCGCACCGCGCTATGTACTTATACACATGTCTGCAGCAGTATTCAGTGCCATTACTATACTAACCTGTTTGCAAACAGTAACATATAGGCATTCTCATTTAAGTATTAGGAAGTGAACCATGGGGACTCTGTCCCTAGGACATATCCTTCCTCTTACTAACAGCATTTTTTTTTTTGGTGGTGCAACAGGCGCACTTAAACTGCATTTAAGAAATGGGCCAGCATGTTTAAATATGTTTGATGCTACTGATGAAAACTCGAGAGAAGCCATACAGTACAACACAGTACAAAATAGAGCTCTCTTTTATTTCAAATGGTAAAATATTTACATTGGTCTGTAATAGTTTGAAATAACTTTGTTTAGCTAACATGTGCCTGTCATGACAGCGTGCTTTGTCCTACTCTGTTCTATGTCACTTGTTTTATTTGACCATGGTCATCTATGTAAATGGACACTTGCTATTTATAGAATTACCTGCAAAATAATAACTTTAAATATAATTAAATGAAAATATGCTAAAGCAGGTTTAAAATGGAGGGGAGAAAGAGGTGCCTTGAAAAACAGGAGAAATAGGGCAATCTACAATCGAATAAAATCATTTTCTACAAAATTTTCAGTAACATTTTAACTATTGCTTTAAATAACCACACAGTGTATTTATATTATATAGAGTACAGTGATTAGCAGAATTCCATTCACTTCACAATACCTGCTAATCAGTCTAAAAGATTCCCTGCACTATCCAAGATCAAGCAATTCTGCCAGAGCAACTTCCAGATGACTTACGCTGAGAGGATAAGAGTAGGCTCAGGAGGCCTGTAGGAACCCATCGCTCATGGAAGACATGCAAGTTCATTAGAAAGTAGTAGGAATGACTTTAAAAACAGCTGCTTACCTCTCCCTGCCATACTGGGTTGATGGTATTGTACACTATCTTTGATCTCTTCTCCTGGCCATGGTGAGGTAGAGCTGGGAAGATGCTGTGCTTTCCTGGCTGTATGGAGATCTTCAAGTAAGGATCTGGGTTAAAGAACATCCCTTTCTTGAGACCGACTGCTTGAAAATCTACAAAGAAGTCATGTAATTGGTTAATTTTTTTTTTTTTTTGCACTGGCCAACTAGAGCACCCAGAAGTAAAAAGGAGTCACAAAGTTGTTAAGACTGTGCGTTTCAATATTGAGAGGATGTAAATGTGAACCAGGAACTTCATGTTCTGTTCTCAGAATATCCACTTCTGGCTCACTATGGGTCATGGGTAGGTAATTCGACCTCCAGTGCTTCCTTTGTCCCAGCTAGAATCAACTAGCTAGAAGCAGGACTCATTTGCAAATAAGAGGTTGCATCTTTCTCAGTTGGGGTATCCTGAGAATATAAATTCTTTATTTTAAACATTTTTTTTAACCTGGTAGCCTTCTGTCTAGATGGCAGTTTCTGAGTACCATCAGCCTCTACCTGCCAGTTTTCACCCTCCATGGCTTACCCCCATTGTGGAGTTAAGGAGTACTCCAGTTCGACCCCAAAGGGACACAACTGAAGATTGGGGGATCCATGGTATAGCTGCAGCCACTGATGTGTTCAGATATTTCACACTATTTCTAAAGCGATTCTCTGGTGACACTAATGTGGTACTGCAGGCAGGCATGATTTTCTGTAAAGCTGGTACAGAAATTTCAGGACCTATATAATCATGGCACTGACTGCAGCTAATGTGAGGCCCAAGATTGTTAGCACTATCTTGACTGGGGCAGGCATGTTCTCTGTTCTGGAGTCCCCATCTACATCTCTGATACTTGCACACTCTCCAATAGTCTTGTGCACTATGGTCTCTGATGTGAATGTCTACCCCCCACCCGAGGAAGCAAGCTCCCCAGCCCCCATAAGGGGGCTGCTGTAGTGTGGGCTGTAGTGCCAGCTGCACCTGGCTGTGAAACACTGCTGACCAACAGCTCTGCTGACTTGTCCCTGGGCTGCAAGCACCTCAAGTCTGCTCCTGAACCAGGTTGCTTACTTCCTGTGGGCCCCTGGGCAGCCTGGCAAATCAATTCTACTCAGAAGTAATCATGTATGCATATGCATACACAATTATATAACAGTATATGGTAGCCCCTTATGTGTGTAAATCCATACACAAGCATATTCTTGTTGTAGGACAGTTCAAAGATCACAGAAATGTTGTTGTAGTATCGTTCTGATGTCACAGTGATACCACAACAACTTTTCAACTTGAGCTGCCTAAGAGACTCCTTAGTTCAGCTGCGAGCATGTTGAGCGCTGCTGGATATCGCTGCTAGCCGCTGAGGTAAGCTACACAGTGGTTCTGTGAAAACAAATACCCTGTCATGTTGGAAAAGGAAACATTTTACAAAATTTAAAACTTCCATTTTGTTACCAGTGGGTGATGAGCGAGAGAGTAGGTGTGTGTGTGTGTGTGGCGAGGCTGGCAGCCAGGTGCTCCTACTTTTTAAACCATATACTATGTAAAATAGTATATGGTCAACCACTCCTACAAACAAGGACTATGTTTCCATCTCAGGGATGAGATTAAATCGGGACTTCTCCCTCTTAGCTCTCAAGACCCTCTGATGTCATCTCAACCCATCGAAGTGAAACACAGCCTAGTTGTGTATGGTTGCTCATTCACTATTCTACATTATGAAAGTGAGACTCGTTTGCAATCTGGATTGACAACAGCAACAATGCAAACCGGATTAATTTGGCCAGCTGTTGTTCAACATTTGAATGCAATATAATAAAATGTACATCATGACCAGCTGTAGTAACAGAATCTTATTTCTGTGCACAGGGGGCCATAAAATCATTATTGCACATACAACCCCCTTATAACACCGCCACAACATAACACCCAAAAGCTTGACTGCCAAGGACAGCCGAGGTCTTGTATAGATTCCTCTTGAACTTGAAGGGTATTTTACATTTATCGAACTTTGTGTAGTGCACACTCTCATGAATAATACTGGTAATAAATGATGGCAAAGATTTTGTTTGGGATGCTGTCATGAAATATGTCACATATTTCATGACAATATCCAAACAAAATCTTTTGCTGTTTTCTTATCAATATTATTCATAAGAGAAACAAAGTCCATAATGGAAGTCTTGACATAAACATTTTGATCCACCCTTGCTGTCAGGCTCCCTCTTCTTGTCCCTCTCTGTTTTCAACTTGATACATGTACTGTGGATGTAGCAAAGTCTTTGTTAAATTAGTGTGCTAGTTTAAAGATGCCATTTTTGAGTGGTCAAATAAGAAGAAATCACCAAAGAAGACAGAAATGGAGTCAGTCATTTAAGATTACATTTTCTATAACCAGTAATTGGTTTGGCTTAGCTGTTTAAATAAAAATTTACAAATAAACTTTAAACTTCAGCCTCACTGAACAAGAAAGGAGAATTTCTATTTGAGATGCACCAACAAAGTATTTGATAGGTAGACTGTGATATCACTCATGTCATTAATAACATGGGCTTCAGAATCCTTGCAACTTCACTAGTCTAAACACATCAGCTGACCATTTACTAATCTCTGGTATATGAAGAGTTTGTAACTAACCTGCTCTAATCTACCTACCAACAGCGTAACATACTGAATCGTGAACAGTTTGTAACTAACCTGCCCTAATCTACCTACCAACAGCCTAACATACCTATTATAGACTCTATCCTCTCGGCCATGGATGGCAGTCTGACCACCTCCACCATAGTTATCGATTTGGCAAAGCTTTTGACTCAGACTCCCACCCGCGCAGCTCCATAAACTCAGCTACTTTGGCCTCACCCAACCTACCATAAACTGGTTCCACTCTTACCTCCAGAACAGGCAACAATCTGTTCAAATAGGGAGCACCCTCCCCCCATACCATCCTCTCAGGTGTCCCACAAGGCTCTATCCTCGGCCCCATTCTCTTCTCCTTATTTATAAATTACCTCCCCTCCATATGCCTCTCCGCTAAAAGTGCATCTGTCTGTGATGCAATCACTTTTGCCTCGGGACCCTCTCGTGACAGTGTCCTTCAGGATCTCCAAAGCGACTTCAATAGAGTCCAATCCTGGTTCCTGAAAAAACAGCTTAAACTAAATGACAAAAAACAGTCACCATGGTCTTCGGATCTAGAAAAAGACTGCATACCTCCCCCTCCCAGTAATCTCCACCCTGGATGACTCTCCCTTGACCTGATCCCCACATTTAAATACCTGGGAGTCTGGCTAGACAGCCACCTAAATTTCTCTACCCACATAGAGGCAGTCTGCTCCATACTCCGGCCCAAATTTGCCATCCTCTATTGCCACAAAGACAGCCTTCCCTTTCCGCCTGCAGTGAAATCATATGTAAAACAATCCTACCTGTATTAGACTACGCGGACATCATATACAGCACAGCACCAACCTCATCCCTTTCCAAACTTGACATCTTACAAAACTTGTTCTGTCATTTTGCCACTGCCCCCCCAACTTACTCATCATTGCCCCTCTACACCACTCTCTCCCTGGACCCCTCTCCATAGGCAAACCATCCATAGTGCATCCCTCATAGCTAAACACTGGTTGGGCTCCTGACCCCCTACTTCACCTCCCGCCTTGCACCAGCCAACCCCTAGGCTACTCCCTATGCCACAGGGACGCCTGTATTTTCAACCTCCTCACCCTCACACTGCCTCCGATCAAGCCACCTTTTCATACCATCTTCCCTTCCTATGGAGCAACCTCCACCCATCTTTCGCCAGGCCTCCTCCCTCCCAGCAGTTAGGCGACTCTTCAGGTTCTCCCATCCCTCCTTGCCAAAGATGCACCTTGGGACCCACCCTACACAGGAATAATTCCGCACTAGGAGGCCTCAGTTGATCAAATATTTCCTCGCTTATCTCAAACTATTACTAATTCCTGCATCTCTACTGTACAACTCCATACCTGTTTATACTATACTGCAAGACAAATGTTTTTATTGTAAGATCTAGATGTTGTACCTACTGTCTGTAACCAAGAACTGTTGTGCAATCTGTCTGTAAATATGAAATTGTTGTATTTATTTTCTTTTCTGGATAACTTCTATGTACTCCTCTGTACCCGGTCACACCTGGAAGCGAGCCTCAGCTCAGTGTGCTTTCAGTCACCAAATTTTAAAATAAATAAATAAATATGAACAGTTTGTAACTAACCTGCCCTAATCTACCTACCAACAGCCTGACATATTGAATATATGAACAGTTTGTAACTAACCTGCCCTACTCTACCTACCAACAGTCTAACAAGCTGAATATATGCACAGTTTGTTAACTAACCTGCCCTAATCTACCTACCAATAATCTAACATACAGAATATAAGTTTGTTAACTAACCTGCCTAAACTACTGTACCTATCAACAGTCTAACATACTGAATATATGAACAGTTTCTTAACTAACCTAATCTACCTACCAACAGCCTAATTTACTGAATACATGAACAGTTTAACTAACTTGCCTTAATCTACCTACCAACAGTCTAACATACTGAATATATGAAGAGTTTAACTAACCTAACCTAATCTACCTACCAACAGCCTAATTTATTGAATACATGAATAGTTTGTAACTAACCTGCCTAATCTACCTACCGACACTCTAACATACTGAATAAACAGTTTAACTAACCTTCCCTGATCTATCTACCAACAGCCTAACATACTGAATATATGAACAGTTTGTAACTAACCTGCCCTGATCTACCTACCAACAGCCTAACATTCTGAATATATGAACAGTTTAACTAACCTGCCTAATCTACCTACCAATATCCTAATTTACTGAAAATGTGAACAGTTTGTAACTAAACTGCACTAATTTACCTACCAACAGTCTAATTTACTGAAAATGAACCATTTTCCATTAAAATAAATATGCTTCCTTTTTAAACACAAACACCCACAGCAGGACATAGGTTTCTTCAAAATAAATGCACTTCCTGGGATTATTAAAAGGCATTCACCTTTCTACCTAGCAACAACCAAACTAAATGAGAATAAAACCTTTTTTTTCATTTTGCAAGTACAATAACCCACTCCAGGGTATTGGTTTCTTGAGAATAAATGCACTTTCTGGGTGAGCTGAATGTCGCTTGGTGGTTGGTCTCATGTCTTCCAATTCACCTGGAGCATGCATAAATTCCTAGAAGCACACCCTGTTGTGGTTGTTGTTATATACAGTACATAACTGTGAAAAGAGGCTGTATAAGCAGTAATATAGGACAGCATGTATGTAATCATGGGATAATGCCACAACTCAGGTACAATGGGGCACAAGGCCACAGGTTGAGTGTATTCAACTACCAGAGAGTAAGTTATCCTAATGATAGCACACACACTAGAGTTTATTGTGCACAGTGGGTTGCTATAGCTGTTCATGCCTTATGAACTCAAATAAGGTTGAAGGGCCTGAGCATTAACTCCTGTGAGGTTAATGCTCAGACCTCACACCAAACCCGACATTCTAGTGATTTGGAATCCTGGCTAAAAGGATCTACACCTGACCATGCCATTACTCCCTCCTACAATGTTTTTAGAATCAATAGATGCACTAGAGGTGGGGGTGTCGCTATTTATGTATTGGACAAATTTTGGTCACCATCATCAACTCCTCCTCAGTACCAAAAGGATTTGAACATTTGACTCTAAAGTTGTCCTTGCCCTCAGATGAGTCTATCTTTATCACAGGCTGCTATACACCTCCATCGGGGGCCTCGAGGCGACTGTCTCATCTGTGTAAACTGTTGGAGGCCTTCATCTCAGAGGTGGTCATTCTGGGGACCTTAACCTTGACTGGTTGTCCCCCTGCTCCAGACCTCTCAGGGACCTCTGTGATACCTCGGCCTCTCGCAACTTACCGAAGAGCCCACTAGACCCAATGCAAAAATCGCAAGCAGTTCTCTTTTAGACTTAATCCTGGTCAATAAACTGCAGAACTTTGCATACACGGGTCTTTCACAATGATATAAATAATATAAGTGACCATAGGGCTATAGCATGGGTGAGGACCACTTCTAAGGCTACTGCCAATTCACATTTAAAATTAGTTTCTGTAAATTTAATCCCATAATCTTCTTATCAGACTTGGCCCGGATTAGATGGCAAGATATCTACCTTGCTCATGCTTTATCGAAGCCTGCAATCTATTTCAAGACCTTGTCTTGATGGTTATCGATAAGCATGCTCCCGAGTTAAACAAAGATCCGTCCATGGTTCACCCTCCCTTAAATCAGCGATCCACACCAGAGATGCCTTATGGAAGAAGGCATGCAAAACTAAACTGCCAGCTGACTGGGTGTCCTTTAGGGCATCCAGGAATCACTAGTACCAATTCCTGTACCAAATGTATAAGGACCACAAAAGCCAACTATTTCCGATCAGCCTTGGATTCCTCTAAAACAATGCTGTCAAGTTCTGGCAAATCTTGAAGGATAGTGAGGGTCATAGCCATGCTTCTTCCCTACCTACCAAAATTATTCATGACAACCATGCCCTCACTGATGAACAGGACATCTTAGCCACGCTAAATAACCATAAGCTACCGCTGGGTCAGCTTTTGACATCTCCACTGCAAGTAAACTGCTCGTCCTGCTAGGCGATTCAGCTCCTACTCCCATGCTCTCAACTCCCAGGTGTCCTAATAAATTTTCCTTTAGCCCAGTCTCCTACAAGCAGGTCGAAGACCTCCTACTGGCTCTGGACACTAAATAAAAGTACAAGCAGACCAAATTGAACCCCTCTATTTAAAGTTGGGCTACGCCTGTTAGCCGCACCATCACTCACCTCTTTAACCTGTCCCTCTCCAAGAAGCCCTCCCACAGCAATGGAAAATAGCACACATTATTCCACTTTTCAAATCTGGTGTGATTTTAATAACTACAGGCCCATAGCCCTGCTACCAATCATATCAAAACTCCTTGAGAAAGTAGTCAATTCCCAGCTAAGAATTCCTTGATTCCATAATATTCTCAACCCACTTCAATCTGGCTTTAGGCTGAATCATAGCACTGTTTCCATGCAGGCTAAAGTGACAAATGCCTGGCAAGTCGCACTGGATGCTAGTGTAACCTCTAGGTGGCGCTATCCCAAGGGCTACTACCCTGCCTGCTGGGTAGTAGCAGGTTAAAATGCCTGAGTTCTGAAGCAGGTGCCTCCACCGGAGGTCAGGGTTGGTAGTGGTCAATCTAACCTGGACACAGCCCTCCGGGACATTGTAACCCCTTCTCTCCTTACTAGTGGCTGGAACAATACACAATAATCACTTTCACAATACCCTGATATACCACACAAGTACCCACACTGTTTGCACTTACCACCAGGGCTTTCCTCTGGCTCGACCCTGGGGACCCCTGTAAAACAAGGTTATACACAGCAAATTAAAGCAGTACAGTACTCTTGCACTAACTGGAACTACAGTCAGGGTAAATGCAAAAGAGTTAGATCTGATTTATTTAAGGGACTTGAACAAGGGAGGCGTAATCATGTTAATTTGCTTACAGACTATATCATTCAAACAGTTATGCATGCACTTCAGGGTCCATAAACAGTCACACACTTTGGGTACCCAGATGGAGAAGCGGTGGGCTAGCCAGGAATGTTGCAGCTGGTTGGGGCCCTGTGATAGAAGAAAACAACATGCACAACACACACTATTTGTAATTTGGAGCCGGAGGGCTCAGTTTGTGAAAAGAAAACAGCAAGACAATCAGGTGACACACTTTTAGATTAGGCTGTTGTTGCAGGAGCTACCTTGATGATTACTCATGATACCCAAGACTGGACACAGGCTGGACAAAAATCGAGACAGCAGGTGGTTAATCTGGAGTACCAGGAGAAGTAGGGCCCACACAAATCACAGGCGCATCATTCCTGTTCAGCGTGAAGCAGGGGCTGATCCCCAGGCATGTTCTCGTTGATGTCTTTCTCTGTGCAGCGGGTAGTCTGGCTGGGCCAATGTGGCAGGCCCCAGCCAAATGGAGACAAATTCGGACACAGTCCGTTTGGGCTGGATACAGCTCCCAGCAAGCAGAACACAGTTCACACAGTGGGGTACTAAATCATGACCCACTTTCAATACACAGCACATTTACATGTAAGGAAATTCTACTATACCAGGCAAACTGCTCTCCGGTCACGACTGTAAAGTCTCTGCACAAACTGGGGATTCAAAAGCAGCTGGAAATCCTGACAGGCCAATCACATTCAGCAAAATCTTGGTCTTCTTCAGGTATAAGCCTGGTAGAAAATCAGTGCACTTAGTTCTCACAAACTCGGATTCAGTCTGAAATAATTCTCTTTTCTCCCTCTAAAGGGCAGCAGACAGACATGCAGGACAAAACTTAGCCCTTTCACAGTTCTCCCATGCGAATACACTCAGGACTGCTGCTCAAAAACACTTGAGCTCTTCTCATTTCACTTCCCAGATCAAAACTAACTGAAAATTGCAAGCAGTCAGGATTTCCCCAAGATCCAAAAGATTTGGTTGGCTGATCTGTCTGTCTACTGCACTGTGAGTCACGAGGTTGCAGTGCAAGTGACTCACACCACCCAGAAGTGGCAAAATCTCATGATATACCACACCCTGGAGTGTATTATTACTGTTATCCAAGGGTTTTGTGTGCATAAAATAAAAAAAAAAATAAAAAGTGCAGGTATACATTTGTAACCCTAGATGGCGCTATCCCAGGGGCTACTACCCCTGCCTGATTTGCCACTAACAGGTTGAGGGGCCTGATCCAATGGCGGTGCCTCCACCCAGAGGTCAGGGTTTGCAATAGTTAAACTAACTTGGTCACAGCCCTCTGGGACACTGCAACCCCTTTCTTCCCACTAGTGGCCCACACAATATATCAGAATTACCTTCACAGTATACACTTACCCCCAGGTCTGGTTCCGGCACTGGGACCTCCTGTGAAATGAGATACAGTGCAACAATCACAGTACAGTACTTTAACATAGACAAATACCTCAGGCAGTATAACTTTGCTGAAGCAGGCAGCTCTGATTTATTTAGGGGATATAACAAGGACAGGGAAATCAGGTTAATTAGCTTATCACTCTAATAATCTACCTATGGCTCTGTGCACAGGCCTATCCCTATCAGTTACTGTCCCTGGGTACCCAAGCCCTAGTGGCTAGTCAAACCGTGGCAGCTGGTAGGGCCCTTTCACACAGAAAGGAGAATTAAACAGTCAGCAGTACAGTAATTCCATTTGGATTTAATGTGGCAATTCAACAGGAGCGACCCTGAATTAGTACTCACGACCTCCAAATAAGATAGGGTCCTTCAATGTCAGCAGGGCTCACTTGAGGTACACAAACCTCTTCACACATCCATATAAAAGAAAGCACTATACCAGGCAGGCTGCATCTGTATCCCGATCGCAATTACTGCACAATACCGGGAGAACACACAGCAGATTCAGTTCCTGACAGACCAAGTGCAATTTTCAGGAATTCCTCCAGTCTTCTACAGGGTGAGCCTGGTTTCTACTCTTCAGAGATCCTTTGATTCTTTTCACAGGACGGATTCAGTCCTAACAAGCTGTTACACAAGCTGCAGACCGGAACTCTGGGCCTTACACACGTTTTTGACTAAAACTGCACACTGAAAAGCACAGGGCTCCTTCCTTCTTCACTCCCAAAGCTCAACTGAACTTTCAACCGACAAAACCGGGCACTTCCTTTGAGTTCCTTCCAGTTCTTGACTGGATTGGCTGTCACTCACAATAGACTGCTGCTGTTGGTCCAAAAGGCACTGAAGTCTAAACTACATCTCCCAGAGTCACTGCCCATACAATCCTCTTGTGGCTGGCTCAGATTATGAGTCCAAGTTCTGATTCGTCCAAGGCACCATTTTAGAGCTAGCTTACCCCACACTGATTGGTCCAGTTCAGCAGTTCAAAACTAGAATGGGAACTAGCAGACACAGTTCTGACTGCAAAGAAAGCAGGTTAGACAAACTGTAATTTCATTATTACTCTAAATAATTTCTGGCAAACAGTTACATCTTTCAGATAGGTTCCCTTTGCACTCTAGTGACTGCAAAAATGAAGTGAATTGGCAGCAGCTCAGTGGTACTCAGAGAAGCACACAGTCCCCCATATAAACTAATTATGTCTGCAAGCAGACAGCTCTTAAGAGACAGTACCAGAGGCTCTAAAAACACTCACTGATAAATGGCTTAAATGCCAAACACCATTCAGGCTTGGAGCATTCAAGCAAGCTCCTGAAGTCTTTTGGGAACCCCCATTTGCAGGGGAGTTACAATTTAGAAATATAATTCCCTTACTCTGTCGAATGGTCATGGCACTGTCTTATTAGGTACTACAAGAGAGAGAGCAGGAAGTGGTGTGGTAGTGGTGCGAGGAAGATGGCTCTAAGTTTGGATGGTAGTTGGCCAGCCTCTTCTTGTGTGGTGCCAGCCCAGAGCCTAGAACTGCAACAGGCAATGCGCAGCAACAAGCAGTGTGTTGGAAATGTAGAGTTGGGACAGATGTGCAGCAGTGGTTGCACTGGCTGTATGGGGATCCTTTTAAAACACCATGAAAGGAATGGCTACCAGGACAGATATATTATTATGGGCAACTTGTGTGCAGAAAAGGGTGGCGTACTATGAAGGCAAGTGAAGGCTGTTCACTGGCACTTTTTCTGTGAGTGTGTCTAGGGAGGCACCACTGCTGTTAGCCAATTGAGTCTGAGTATTTGTTTTAGCTATTGGATAATAGAACATAATGTACTGGTGGATGTGCAGTTAATGATTTCAGTTTTGACAGGTTATATTTCACACTGGGATCAGAAGGAGATATTTGACCCCTTATTAAATGAGCCATTGCAATGTGAAAGGCAGCACAGTTTTGTTTTGGAAACTAAAGTAATAACTGCTAACTTTAGCACAAACCTCTCACTACTTGTACTCATATTACGAGAATATGAATTTGCAGCACAGCACCTTTTAAACACAATGGTCTAGTCTCAAAGTGCTTTGCATTACTGAGTTAGTTACTGGTAGTGCAGTGACTGTATGCAGACATGTAACAGCCTTTATGGGTTCAACAACACCCTATATACAGAATGGACCAGCAGCTGTATCACAGCATGCTTTAATGTACAAGGAATGTTGATCAGGGTACTGAGGATCTCTGCCAAGTAGTGTCATGACATTTTAGATTTCTACCCCTAAAACTGGCCATATAAACACAGTAATATAGAAACACAGACAATGACAGCAGAAAAAGGCCACAGCTTCATCTAGTCTGCCCATAAACCCTAACAGACCAGGACCTATTGTCCATACAGGGTTTCCCCATGTTCCCGCCCCTACCGCTATCACCCTGAGCAACCACTAAGCCCTTCACTCTGTCCCAGCCATGTTTGAAACCACTGATAGTATTGGCACCCACCACGTCAGCTGGCAGATTGTTCCACAGCTCCACCACCCTTTCAATAAAATAAAAACTTTGTCACTTCTCTCTTAAATCCCCATCAGTTTCCACTCGTGCCTCTGTGTTCTTGATCCACTACTTATGCTAAATAGTTCATTGCAGTGTAACCCCTTGTTACCAGGGTTACTAGAATCCCAGTAAGACCTAGTGGTAGGCAGGAAGGCAGCTTGTGAAACTCCAGTTAAATGGGTTTCACACTGTCTCACTCTGTTCTCAGTCTCAGCTGAGACTAAGGATGACATCACCAATAGAACTATCGCAGCTGTATGAGCCACATTGGAATCCGCAGCAGAGGGAGTTAGATAGAACGTTGGGAGTTTTAAAGTCAGTATCTTCAGTCTGTCTTCAGTGAGTGAGTGTGAAGTTGGGAGCTTGCTGGTAAAGCAGCTCAGTGAAGGCTCTAGGAGCCTCAGCCTGACAGAGGGCTACTTTTAAGTAAATAGGGTGTGTGTCTCCACCTTAAAGAGGACACAGAAGATTACTGAAGTGGTGGAGACCGCTGTTTTTGAGTCTCAGTGCCCCTCCCTCCCGGGGGAGAAAGGTTTCCCTGCAGATTCCTGGGGCAATCCCCTAGTTCTGCTTGTGGAGGAAAAGCTGCCTATGTGTTCCAGTATTTATTTGGGAGAATAAGAAGATTTGTGAGTTGCCTGTGGGGCACCTGCACAGCGTAAGGGTGAGTGTCTGCTCTGGCTAAAAGGGCATATGTTTTCACCCTGGGACTTGTGTGACAAAGTGGGAATTGAACTACTAAATATTGGGAAGCCTAGAAAGCAGGCCAAGCAAAGTAAAAGTAGTTTCAAGTTCCAGAGTTTGTTGGGATGCAAATAATATGTAGAGGTGATGTGACAGACGTCTACCCTTAATCTACATTTAAAAGTTCAGTAAAGAAATTGTTCAGTGTCCAGAGAAATGGCGGGTATGGGCTGTGGGAGCTGGAGGTGGGTGGCCCCCATCTTTAGGGACCAGGTCCACCTCTCAGATTTCTTCTGTGGTTTTCTACTTTGCCTCAGGCACTTGGCCAGTGATGGGGAAGTACCCAGACCGTGGGATTGTAAGGAAAATTCTCTCTAGGAGTCGCAGACTCTAGTGTGGTTTGGGGCCACAACAGGATAATCGGTTCATTCCTCAAATGGACTGCGGATCAAATGGCAGTAGGGGAGCCGGGCCAGTGAGGAAAAACCCCAGTAGTGTACAAGTCGGGCTGTGTACCCCAAAGCTGTGTGCAAGTCCGGGCTGTGTGCCTGGTGGGTTTACAGCCTGAGGGCTGGAAATAGTGATAAAGTGTTCTGTACTCCTAATCTGCATTACCAGGGAATGTAGCCCCATGGGGGTCCGTCTATGCTTTGTTTGTTCAGCTTGGATGTGAATAAAAGCCACACTGAAGAATCCCATTCCTGGTTCTGGACATTACAGTTATTGCTTCCTGTGTTCAGATTTACTTGGGTGCCCTGTTCAGAGTACCCAAACCTAGGTCCCCTGTGCCGAGTAACCTCATCCTCCCTGAACCCAGTCCCCACAGGTACTGCTGTCAGCTTCAACCGCATGCCACCTGTCATTTTGGCAAAAAGGCAGGGGTGAGGAGTTACAACAGTTACATTGTTTGTTCCTTATCTACTTATCTATTTACTTATCTATTGTTTACCTTGTTTTGTTTTGTACTATTGACGTGGAACCTTTGTAAATAAGTTGTATTGCTCAAAGGTGTTGTAATTCAAGACTCAATAAATAAAAATAAAAATTCCTTTCAGGAACTTGAAGGTCTCTGTTGTACCTCCCTCTCTCATCTGGCCTCTAGTGAGCACATGTTCAATGCCTTGAGCCAGTCCTCATAAGATCTGTCGCGTCGCCCCTGAATCATTCCGGTCACCCTATGATGCACTGTCTCCAGCCTGTCTTTATCCTTCCTTAGGTGAGGACTCCAGAACTGGGCACAGTACTCCAGGTGATCGATACAGGTCACAAGACTGTTGATTTTTTTGACAACTGCAACCTCATCTGAACAACATTTTTTAACAAATAAAACCCCATTTTATAAGTGGGATAACACATTCCAGAGTGCACCGTCATAAGGGTATTATTCACTTCTCAAGTGGTTGAAGTACTCAGCTATGCCTTGACCTAACTATCTCAAGGCATGCATTATTCTCTTGTAACTGCACATCTTGTCATGTATTAGCCCTTCCTAGACAGTCAGGAGGCAGCATGGTCTAGTGGCTCAAGCAAAGGCCTGGAAAGCAAGAGACTGGGTTTAAAACCTACCTGGAAAACAAGCGTCAGACATGCTCAGTGCAGCAACATAGTACGCCAGAGGGAGGGGCTAACTTTCAAACCAGCAGGATCCCAATACAAGAACAGGCGCAGTGACAATAACAGAACCGAACTCTCAACAACAAAAAGCTGCAGCATCAAGTGATTATTTCATGTAACATACAAGGAGGAAGCAGGAATGGAGCCTAAGTTCATCTATAGCACCACCACCACCACCACCACATCTTGGAGCTTTGAGCAAATGCTCTTTGCCAGGGACTAGTGGTTATAGCACAAGCTTGAGAAACAGGAGACCCAGGTTCAAATCCCACCAGACTCACTTGCTTGCTGTGTGATTCTGAGCATATCACTTAGCCTTGCAGTACTTTAGTCCACCCTGCTGTAAAATGGGTAAAAACAGGACCCCGCTGATAAATGAGATATTGCATCTCAGCTGGCCCAGAAACAAATAATTAAATGAAAAATCATACAAATTAGATGGGAGCTCAGTTTTTATCTTCTATCCCAAGGATGGTGCCTCCAGGAAGCCAGTGTCCTCCTAGTTCTGTACTGCAGTGTTAAGTGATGACTGTGAACACCTTGGCTATCAAGGCTTTTTGGGGGATTTGCTGCAGTGGATATGACCACTGCAGCAAATGTTTATATGCAGTGTAGGAATTACAGAGGACTTGCCATGGCTTGGCCTCCATAACTCTGGGTGAGTTCCAGTAGCTCACGAGCACTGTCATTGACTTACAATGGGAAGGAGGGCTTGTTTGAAAGCCAGGAACCCTAAGGGCCCTCATAACTCCCAAAGCTCATAAATTAAGCAACAATGTAAGACAGGGCATGTGCACTGGGATAACATTATACCTTGGATTGCTGGGCACAAGGCCACAGGCTGAGTGTATCTAACACATGTAAGTGACCATATCCCCATGACACATGCACTGGACTGCATTACTGCAATCATAAAATGGCGTGCTTGTTAAGAAAAAAAAGGTGAGAAAATACATTTTAAAATACATTTTCAATTGCATTTTGGACAGGCGTGATGTGCTGGGATAGTATCACTGCTGAAGGTCAGCACTAACCAATCAGAGTCCAGGACTTTTTCTTGCAATTTTATAACTGAAATTTAATGCTGTTTCTACAGTATGTAATTTGTACCATGAAATATCCTGAACACGTATCTAAATCCAGTGCACCACTTTTACAGACTGGGCCCCATGTATTTAGTCAAAATTAAAATCCAGTTTTCGTTAAAAGAGAAAATGGTCCAAACACAATGTCAAATATTTTTGTTAATACTACATATCTAATCCAGAAATAACATTACTAAGACTGGTTCTCCAATGTCAAGAGAAAATCTGTCACATGATGCCTTTTGCAAAGCACACTACAATGAAACAGATAGCTAAAAGTGGAGAAGTGGCAGCGGATTTGAGTAGATGGTGCAGGCGACACAGACAGAAAGCCCACGGGAATATGTTATTTCATTAGATGCTTTCCAAGAAGAACCAAACCCTGTGCAATTAACATTAAATATTTACGGCAATGGATACTGTTTATGCCTCTTTGTGACAGTTTTATTTAGAGCTGGTGTCTCATGCACAATGTTATTGGCGAAAGCAATAAGGTAATAAAACAAAACAACATTTGATTCCTTGTGGGCAGCAGATGTTTTGACAGGCTGTCCTTACTGACTGACATTAACTATGGAAGTCACATAGAAACATAGAAGAAAAGGGTCAGAAAAAGACCATTTTCTGCCAGTAATTCAGTTGTCTATTCCTTTATAATCGCCTCCAGCTTGCCTACTACAGATGTCAGGCTCACTGACCTATCATTTCCCAGATTCTCCCCATCCTCACTCTTGTGCAGGGGACCACATTTGACACCCTCGGTCCATCTACAGTATGCCCTGTGCTAGTGAATCATCAAAAGGATATCCAAGTGTGCTGCCAGGTCCTGCCCTGCATTCGATATGACCCCCAGGAACTTGTTTACCTTTAGGCCCAGCAGACTCTTTCATACTCTCTCTTCAGATATGCACCCCATCTTTGATTTCTTACTAGCTATAGCCTCAGATTTTATCATACTGTCTGGTAGTAGCCATATAGTTTCCACTGTAAGCATAAAATTAAAGTATTCATTGCGGCCCACTGGTGCAGTGGTAGGACTTCCATCTGCGGCGTAATGCCCCAGAAACAGACCGTGTGTCAGAAGGCCAGTTGGGAAGAGGAGGACTGGCGTCCCAGGGACTGCTCTCCTCCTCAAGGGAGACTGGGCTAGCGTTCGGCACATGGTCAAACCCTGGCAGAGGTTGGGGGAGCAGTGACGAAAGCCTAGTAATTGGGAGGCGTGCCAGATGTTGTGCTCTCCGCACCACATCTGCACCACGCCTCCTGCTGGAAATACGCAAACACCGCTGGCCCCGCTGATGACACCTCACCACCTGGTCCCGTTGCACCCACCATGACCCCAGTTACAACCTAGATCAGTCTTCCATCAGGCATGGCCGACCCCATGGGCCCACCCAGGGGTAAGCAAGAGAGCACTACTGGCAGATGCTGGGCAACGGTACATCGACAAGTCTCTGATGGTGGCATACCTGCTCAATGGCCTAGCCCTGGGGAGAAAACCAGGGAGGATCAATAACTTGAGGTAAGTCCTGGGGGGTTGGCGTGACCAGGTAAGGTAAGAGGGCTGAGTCAACTAGGAGTAACAGCACAAAAATTTAAAGCACTAATTGAGCATGTTCACTTTCCTTTGTCCTCTTCCACAGTCTCTCCATCTTTCTTCATCCTTTCCTACCTCTTGTTTGTCTTTTCTCCTTAATGTACCTGAAGATCTTAGCATTTTCTTTGACCCCTTCTGCTATGGTTAGCTCTGTGTTTGCCTTCATCCTATACACTTTCCTGTCAGCTTCATTTGCTCCCCTTTTTAGACTATGAAGCTCTTTTTGTCCCTATTTGCTTCCCTCACTTGTTTGTACAACCATATTGGTTTCCTGTGCTTTTTATGTTTGCTTGCAGTGCACAGCAAAAATATTGTAACAATGACAGGGATTCAGAGATGTGTCACTGTTGAGTCCGATGCAGCTCAGGATGCAGGGGCTTGACAATAACAGCCCAATGATCAGTGAGGCTGATTGTGACACTGTTCTCTGCTTGCTGGGTGGAAACTTTGTGTAACTGAAAGGGCAAGCCACTCCTATCACAGAGTGGCTCAATCCTTTCATCTGTATGATGCAACATAGCAAGCAGCTGAACAGCATCATGATCAGCTGAGTGACAATCCAAACCCTCACTGTAAGCCAAAAGCGAAGCGGCATGACACCTCCAAAATACCCCATGCCAGAAAAACAAACATGCTGCAAATGATGCAAATGATGCTAATTACCCCATTGCTACTGCTCGGATATATCATTTAATTTGCTGTAAAGATGTCAAAAAAACTGTAACCTACAGCATTAGAGATGCTAAACACAGTGCAAGTAAGTGAAACAGTTGCAACACACTCCTCTCAAACTTAAATTCCAATTATTGCCTTTTAATCTCTTTTATGTCATAGTAACATTTGTCTCAAATCCCCAAGTTCTTATACTAGGAGATAGAATGGGAGAAGGCATTATTTGCCCATTTACCGTTCCTGCAAAGCGAGGCTCAATATTATTGTTTTAAACATATCAATTGATCTATTTCCCTTTGAACATGTCAAACTATCACTCAGAACAACATACTCTGGTAAGGCGTTCCATATTCTTGCCGTTCTATGTATAAACGAATAGTATTTTACATGGTTTTTGCAGAGTCTAATTTTATTTGCAATTTATGTGCTCTTAAACCTTCAGGTTTCTCTATTAATATTATACCCATTTCATTTATTAATTCTGGAGCTTTCATAATTTTAAATAGTTGTAATAAATCCCTTCTCTTTCTTTTATTCTCAGACTAAATAAGCCCAGCTTCTTCAACCTATCTTCATAACTATACTTTTTATGGACCATATCGTTTTCATAAAGGTCCTTTGTATCCTTTCTAGCCTATTTATTTCTTCATTTGGGTACTGACTCCATAAAGATGAACCATAATCAATATGTGGTCTTACAAATGTGCTATACAATGGAAGTAGGCAGTCCTTTGATCTGTTTATAAAATTCCATTTAATGTTTCTAATCATACAACTAGTTTTCCTGATTATCTCTGATCTCTGTGGCCTAAAATTCATACCTTCATCTATCAGTATCCCACAGTCCTTTTCCATTTCAGATGATTCAATTTCTTGACCATTCAAATAATATGTGTGCCTAGGGTTCTTTTCCCCATATGCATGCAATACTTTGCATTTTCTATAAAAGGCATTTTGTTCTCTGAGGTCCATTTCTCCAGTTTTCTTAAATCCCCATCAAGATTTTGAACACTTTTTATCATTTACCTGCCACCCCAATTTTAAATCATCAGCAAACTTAACTAAATTATTTTTTATATTGTGATGTATATCCCCAAATATAATGAAAATAGTGTAGGGCCAAACACTGACCCTGTGGCACCCCACTTGACACATAATCCTAACTGTCTGCTTTCTATTCCATAGCCAATTTTGCACCCATTCAATCAGTCTATTATCGATACCCAATGCTCCCATTTTAAGAATGAACTGACCGTGAGGTACCTTATCAAATGCTTTCTGGAAATCCAAAGAAAAATATCTACTGGGTTGTTTTCATATAACTTTCTGTTTATTTATTCATAAAAGACAAATTGATTTGTTTGACATTAACTATTTTTCTTGAATTTATGCTGTTTTATGTCATTTACATCTAATTCCATAAGATTATATTCCAGCTTGTCCTTTAGAAATTTTCTGCTGTTTTACACAAAGTTACCATTAGAATAACTAGTCTATAGCTAGTTACTGATGTTTTAGCTCCTTTTCATTTATACAGTGGTGTCACAGTAGCATTTCTCCAATCCTCAGGTACTTCTCCTGAGGAAAGGACTGATTGAATACATGTGCTGGTGGGCTGCTATATATTCTCTTACTTCTCTCAGAAGCTTAGGGTGCAACTGGTCGGCCCTGCTGATTTGTAGGGTTTCAACTCACTCAACAAATTTTCTATGTGGTCTCGTAATGTTCAGGTCCAGATTCCTGCTACAATTCTGTCTAATTTTATCTTGTTTTGCTTTTCCTATCATATACTGAACAAAAATACTGGTTCAATTTTTCTGCCATCTCTGCTGTTTCAACCACTTCCTCATCTCCTACAATTAAAGGCCCTATCTGTGTTGTAGATTTACTGTTTTGTTGTTATTTGTATAGGAATAGAATCCCTTTCCATTGTGTTTTCTATAAGCTAAGTTAGTTTCTAATCTCCTTCTTTCTGTCCTTATTGTTGTTTTAACTTCCTCAGTACCTTTCTATATTTTATGTTAGCCTCGGGATCCTTTAGTTTTTCATTTTATTATAAGCTCTTTTTATCTTTACATAACTTCATAATTTTATTTGTACACCACATTGTGTTTTTCCTCTTTTGTATAACGCCTTTTTGGGATCTTTTTTTTTCCAATTCAAGCAATTTAAATTTAAACACTTCCCAGATGCATCTACATTCTTTCCTCTAAACTTTTCTTTCAATTCCAACCTGCTAGTTCCTTTTAATTTTGTCAAATTCATATATTATAATCTCTTATGATGGTATTTCCTTTTCACACACCAGCTTTTTTAAATAAAATTGTACAATTCTGTGATCACTATTGCTTAAATTATCAACAATATTCAATTTAGTTAGTGTATTTTCTTTATTTGTTATTACCCAATCCAGTATGTTTTCTCCTCTTGTGACTTATACACCAACTGAGTTAGCCCCTCTCTTCATCATCTCACATAGCTTTTGTGTGCTGCGTCCTTTACAGTTGTTGTTACCCAATTTATATCTGGTAAATTAAAATCCTGTAATTATATGTCTTCCATCATTGCTATCTGCCAATTTCAACCTCTATCAAATCATCTTGGGTTTTTACTTGTATTTGGTGGTTGATAATACATACCTAACAATAGTTTTTTGGAGTTTGTGTGATTTGCAAAGCTAACCATAATGATTTAATCTCATCACTTTGATCATATTTTTATATAGTGTACTTTTTATTCCTTGCTTTATATATACTGCTATACCTCCTCCTTTTGTTTTCTCTTTCTTTTGAAAATAGTTCATACCCCTCTATTTCCCTATTCCATAGTATTTCTTTCTCCACCAGGTCTCGTAATACAGCATATATCAGCACCCTCTAACTTTAACCTTATCTCTAATTCTGATTTTTGTCATATTTAGACTCCTTGTGTTCAAAGACCATATTTTTAGTCCATTATACATTTTGAATTTGTTAGTTGTTGTTTCATTGTTCTTTTTCTATAGGGCTTTCTTTCAAATTGTTTTCTCATCTTCCTTTTTCCATCTCCACTGATTTCTCAGTTTAAATAAATATCTATTATTTTTTTTATTGCTGTCCCCAGCTTTCTGCTACCTTTGCTCAGATGCAAACCGTCGGTGCAAAATAAACCTGGATCACTTACAAACTGTTCCCAGTGGCAGATACATCCTATGCCTTCCTGTAGCATCAACACATCAACCAGTTGTTTACATCCTTTATTTTCTTTTGATTTTTCTAATTTTCTCTTGGTGCTGGAATTATTTCATAAAAATAAATATTGCAGCCTAATTTCCTAGCTTCCTCTTTTATATTTCTATACTCCTATTTAATATTTTCTATGTCTTGATGTTTTATATTATTTACCCCAAAATGTAAAATCAATACATTATTCTTGTTTTGTCTTCTATAATATTTATGATAACATTCCCTGTATATCTCTGATTTTAGCCCTGGAATATAACTTGTTGTTATTCGTTCTTTATTCCTCTTGATGTATACCTATCTGTGTATTTTAGTATTGAGTCACCCAAAACATAAGCTCAAGTTTCTCCATTTATCCGATGTGTTGTATTTCTTATATTTCCTGTTTCCATGTCATCCACCTCGATGTTCTGTGTTCTTTCATTATGTGACTCAAGTGGCATGTGTGCAGCTGATTTCCATTCAATATTCTCCCATTATCGTTATATTACTCTCAGAAACTTTTCTTGTTCCCTACCCAAACTCTCAGCTCCTCTCTCATGTGAGACTTGTGTGTCTAATCCTGTGTCTTTCTCTTGATGTTTCATATTGTCCTGTGAAACTCTGCCCCTAATAAAACATCCTCTGCTGTCATCCTTCCATCTGTTTCGGTTTGCCTTGATATCAGATCTATTAGCTGCTCATATCAAAGTTAAAATATCTGTAAATTCTTGCAACATTGGGAAGGATTTTACTAGGGGCACAGGAGGGCATGCCACCCCATTTCTGTACATTCGCTCTCCCCAGTCTGCCAGTTTGGGTGTCCAATCCCACCGTCATTATACATTACTGACCCCTACCAAGAAAGCCTGTCTCAGTATCCCCAGGCCCCAAACTCTTTAAAATAAACCAAGAAAACACCCTTTCCCCCCACTGAGCCCCTACCACTCACTCCCTTTACCCAGCAGCACCCACCTCTGTCCCTCCACTTGTCCTTCAATGTTGAATCCTCAGTGTCCCTCAAAGTGCTGCTTCTCTGACAGCCAAACACACTGAAATGAATAGGGTCAATGTTTTTCTCTTTAGTTGATAACTTTTTATATTTTACCTACATTTTTTCTGTCAAGGTCTTCTTTAACCCACTGATGAACCCCCAGTGGTGTCAACACTGAAATCCACCGGAAATGGGTGTTTGCAGGGTCGCTGGTGTGCATCACAGGTGCCCATTCTCGGATGAGATTTCTGGGATGGGATTTGAACGTTGACACCCATAGTGTTAGGTCAGGTAGGGAAAAAAAAAATACTTCAACAGAAAAAGTAGGTAAAATGTTAAAAAAAGTTATGAAGAAGGGTACCAACTGAAGTAAATGGGAAGTATGTGCCCATTCATTTCAAACAGGAGAGTCTTTAAGTCATAACATTTTTGCTTTTCAATATTTTTCATACCTTTTCTATGTCTTTTTAGCCCCACTCTGATAAACACTGTGTGTGTCAATGTTCAATCCCCTGGAATGGGTGTCTGCAGGGCATGCCAGCATCCACAAACACCTATTTCAGGAGTATTTGAAAGTTGACACTGATAGAGATTGTCAGGGCGGGATGAAAAAGACCTTGACAGAAAAAAGTATGAAAAAGATTAAAATACCAAAAATCATGAATTAAACAAAACACGGGATCCCTGCCTCGCAGGGGTGTGGGTTATGGCAGGATATAACTTTTCGTGAACTCACTGGCCTGTAAAGTGATGCCCCAGCCCACTGAGGAGATTTCTAGGGATGGGACTGGAGTAGAGAGCCCACTGGGCCCAAAACAGTGGTTTGTGATTGGGCAGAGGCGCACAGCCACTACTTCTGCCCCAGGTTATGAAGCAACATTAAAATTCCACAAGATTTTCTCGTAACTTTGCTATTTTTCTAGATTTTGTCCCGACTTTTCAACATAGCCTTTTACCCCACCTAATGAACAAGGCAGGTGTAATTTTTCAAATCCCCTCAAAACATGTTTTATGGTCACTCCGTGAAATCATCTCTCAGACAGGATTTACAAAATTCCACTTGTATTGATCATAATTTAGGTCATAGTAAAACTATGTTGAAAATTTGGGTCAAAAAGACAAAAGTTGTGAAGAAATGCTGAAAATGTTCAATGTTTACTCCTAGCTCTGCTATTTTACCAATTGTGTTCCATATTTTCAATGTAGTCATTTTTGTATCCTATGTCATGAACATGACATGTTACATTCAAATCCTTCCTGTTGTCGAGGCACAGGTCAGGAAGCATAGGAAAACCAGGAGCAGTTGTAAAATTCACCAAAATTATTTATTTACAGTAGCAGTAACATAAAAAAATAAACTTGTTCAGTATAACTATTTACAAAGGCAAAATAAAATAAAGTTTTCTTTCAGTCTCTGTGTCCCTTGTTCTCCTACTCTTTCTTGCAGTTGCAGCATAGCTCTTTCAGTACATCTTTTCAACCCCCATTCTTAATAAACATCATGTCCTTGTAAATATTTTGTTCTTGTAAGTTTCAGGAGCTGCTAGAACATAGTGTGCTTGAGCTGAGGCCCTTCTGCAACTTTTGCAAAAGCTTAAAAATTTGCACTCAAGTAACCTCTGGAGTTTTCCATTAGCTTTTACAATCATCTCAAATTATAATTATATACATTTCAACAGTAATACTATACATTTTCCAAACAAAAGGAATCCCAATATCAGTTGCATTCCATAAAATGATTTGCACATATTTTTATATCAGTAGATATGCAAGGGAGAAAAACAGACAGCAAGAGGACTGAGATACAGTGAGAGGCAAATAATTGTGAGATTGTTGGGGTGATCAAATCCGAGTCTTGCAGGAAAATTTGGTATACAACCAGACAGAGAAGAGACAGAAAAGGAATAGGACAGAACAGATCCTTGCATTTAAACACTTTCTCTAACAACGGGACAGGGTCCTATTCCACCCTTGTCACACTGCCCAAAATGTATTTTCACACTTGTGCCTTAAAATAACATTCTGGACAGGATTTCATAAATGAGACCTCTCATATTCATAAGATGGTACAATAAAAGACTAGGCTGAACAACTGAGGTCAAAATTAAAAGACAAAAATGCAAAATTATGAACAAATGTTGACATTTTCAAGGTTTATTCATAACTTTGCAATATATTTACTTTTTAACCCACATTTTAAACATACTCATGTTTTTACCCCTTCAAATTGACATGTCCAGTTTTCACGGCCATTCGACAAAACATTTTAGGTTGCATTTAATAAATGGCACCTGTAATAGTCATATGCTGGGGCAAGAAAAACTACGATTTTGAAACTTCAGTGTCACAATCTAACAAAACAACAACGTTATGTGTGAATCTCTTCACTGCCTCCATCATGACAATTTCATTTTATAACTCATGTTACTGATTTGTTAATTATTGCCTCTGCACTATCAATGCCAAACACAGCACATACAAGCAAACAAACATTTAAGCAATGATGCGCGACAGGGTGTGTGTCGTGCTGGGAAATAATCACGCCTCAGGTGGTTGAAGCACGGTGCTTTCAACACCCGGAGAGGTGACATTGTCCCAGCAAGACACACACCCTTGAGTGCATTATTGCTATTATACAATTGCTCACTTGAGAAATAAAAATAAAACAATGCTAAGAGACATTATTTTAATT
Source organism: Neoceratodus forsteri (assembly GCA_016271365.2). Classification (NCBI taxonomy): domain Eukaryota; kingdom Metazoa; phylum Chordata; order Ceratodontiformes; family Ceratodontidae; genus Neoceratodus; species Neoceratodus forsteri. The sequence continues at coordinate 746,309,650 of CM057456.1, read as the reverse complement.
TTTAACTGATTTTTATATGTGGATGCATACATGTTTAAAAAGTCCACAGTTCGTATTATGTGCAGCAGGTGGCGCCACTACTACTTATTGTTTCCCATTTTCCAGACAGTGCTTCTTCTTGTGTAATGCTTTTTGGTTGTCCCACCCCACCCCGAAAAAGCAGTCTCGGTTCTTCTGGAAGCAGGAAGGAAAGGAGGTTTACAGCCTGAATTCGGTAGGGTGTTAGGAGGAGAAGAGTGGCAAGCTGAAAATAATATAGTTAAATGAGAGGAATGGGACTGAAAGGAGGTGTGGAGTTCATGTAAAAGTAGCAGAATAAGAGGAGACATTAGTAAGTGTACCAAGTGCTCGCTGATGTTTTAAAATGTACAGGAAATTCCTTGGTTGTGGTGTTAAATCAGAGCACTCAGGAAAACCAATCGGGCAATGCTGGAAGTTTAGTTTTCATGGCACTTTTTTCATGAAGCCGACAGTCTCTCTAAAGTGCAAGAACGCCAGTTATGGTCAGTTTGGTTCAGTGAAGCCACTCGCTTCTGAGAGAAAATGGCCATGAAACTAAAATGTATTTTCCTGTAAGGTCTACTTTTGATCAGCATCTCTTTTTATGGAGTTTCTGTTTGTCAATGGGGGACGGTTTAGATCATCGGCGCTGGGGTGGTGATGTCCTGTATAGCGGCAGCTGGGGCAGTGGTAACTTGTGGACAGGAGGGGATGTATGATTCTGTGAGTCTGTCATGTGGTCATGTGTGTGTCTGGACTCGATACAGTCATGTTATACTGAGATAACATCACTGTCCCAGACACACACTGACCAATCAAGATTGAGGAAAATGTCTTGCCATTGTATAATCAGCACTATGCAATGGCAAGAAAGAATCTAGGACTCTGGCTGGACAGTGGGGACTGGACCCGTGATGCTATCCTGGCATAACATCACAGGTCTAGTCCCAGCACACCATGTGACCACATAAATATAAAAAGAAAATAATCACCGCACAACTGTTCCTGTGATCCCCTTCATCCACACTCCGGAACCCCGTGCAGCGTTTCAGTTGTTTCACGGTGCTATAAACTCTCCCTAACACAGAAACAGCCAAAACCCAGTCCACAACCATGACACATATTCAAAAAATCCCCAAACTTTATTTCTTATTTTTTATTTTAAAAACCACCTCCGTGAAACCCATCTGGTTCCCTGAAGCACTTCATGCAGGGCCGCTTCATAACCCAGCCCAATTCCCGCTCGCAACCAGCTTCCCCGATTCTCTCTGAACAGGACTGTAATACAATAAGCACCCAAAGCAATCAACAAGCCTCGCACATACATTCCCCCAAATGGCCCAACTTTCTTATTTTCATATTAAAAGTCAACTAAGAGAAACTGCTTTCATGGATCAAGTGCACATAATGAGTAAGTCACTCTTGGTTGTTTTTAATGGCACCATGTACAGGAAACACAAAAAACAAAAAATTCTCCCTGCCAATTCCCTACCTCCTCTCCTCTTCACCAAAATGTTGTATAGAAGGCAGAGAGCGAACTAGTGGATGAAAGATGAGGAGGGGTGATGGTGGGGGCTGACAATTCCCAAGTTGCCACCAGCATTTACTCAGTGCAGAGATAAAACAGAAAATGAAAACAGGGTTTTAAATAATTGATTAGCAGTTTTCCTTGGGACAATACTAACTGTACAGAAGATATTTATATAGGTTTTCTATAAGCGTTATGTTTGTTAGACACAGTGAGGCAAGTGCTATGCATTTTCACAATGTTTTAGCACTTTTATGAGTAAACACTAATCAATTTTAGAGTTAAATAAAACCCTGTGAAAACCTGAATTAAAAAAAATTATAAACAAAACTACAAGAAAAAAGGGCACAGTAACAAACCGAGCACCAGTAACAAAGGTGCTATGCTAAGAAAGAGTGGCTTAGTTACTATGAGGACTGCAGAAACACAACTCCACCTGCTGGCTGGAAGTGAAAATCAGAACTATTTTTCCATAAAGTAATCCTACATATGTAAATAAATGACAAAAAATCAACTTTAATGTACTTTTTCATCTCTTTTTTGTATTACATAAGAGCCATTGTATAATAGGAATAATGCATTCCAGGGTGTGTGTCGTGCTGGGATAACGTGTCTGGGGTGTTGGATGCACTTGCCATTCCTTTATTGACAAATGCTTGTTTTTGTTCCACTGTGCACGCTTGGTCCAGCGTCTCTTCATAATCTGCAACCAGTTTCATCATAAATAGCAGTCGTTTGGCCAGTGGTTCTCCAGTGGCCACAAGACAGTTATTAAACTTTGAAAAGAAAATGATCACACACACACACACACACACACCTGTGCCTACCCTGTGGCAGGTGCATCTCCAAGGCCAGCTAAGCACCAAACCAAACCACTGTTTGTTAAAACAGAGAACACAGGAGAGCACATTAGGTAACCGCTTGCATGTTGCAAATTGCCCACATATGCATATATCTGTTACATTTATTTATGCTGTTGTCCATATTATAGAAACATTTCAATTTCTTGGTTCAGTTCTTAAGGTACAACAGTTCAGAAACGTCTGCCTTGCTAGCTACTACTATATGCAAAGCTAAACTCCCACCCTTTTTTTATAATTGCAAATTTCCAGTGTTCCGCTGCTAGTAAGCCAGACCAGTGGCACAGTTGTTGCAGAAGTTTCTCAAAACTGAACAATTGCAAAACAACCATGAACATCTAGCATTAGTTTGCAAGAAAACAGACCCTAAAGCAAAAATCAAGTTTCATTTGGTCTTATCTAGGGTTTTACCTGTCCAGCTTTACTGCCTCGATGAGAAGAGATTGATCTACACAGAACAAATATACCCTCCAGATGCACAAGGAAATAACAGCTGAGTGAATAACAGTTTTCTTTCTGGAAATACGTCACCATTTTATTAATATAATTTACCCTGGTCTCAGCTATCTGTTTTGGGACATGGGCTTCAACAAAGATGGAATAGTTTAGCAAATGCTGTGACACTGAGAAATCTACTCTTCTCTACTGTCATTTACCCTCCATCCTTAAAGCTCTCTCTATCAATCTAAATCACTCTGCCCTGACATTTCTCATGTAAACCTTTTAGAGATGTCTCAAAATACACTAGACTCTAAAATACATCCTGCGAGAACAACATATATTCTGCTCTGAAATAAACATTGCATAGGGATAGGAGAACTGGTTCTGACTAAATCAGAAACGTTTTGAACCTGCATCATTTCTGAAGAAAAGGTTCTCATCAGAAACTTTTTCAAGTTCTAATAGGTTCTGATATTTAAAAAATATTGTTTTATCTCACAGTATACTCTCATAGCAGGTCTTAACCCAGAGAGAGAAGATGGGGTGGTGAATAGACCCCAAATCATGATTGAGGGTAGAAAAACAGCCCCAGTGAGCCAGTGTAGTGCTGCTGCACTACGTATATTTTGACTCTGTGTAATGTTTGGCATGATTTCTTGTAACTATCAGTAGTTTATGGGGCTGACATGAAGTTTGAAATAGTTTTTGTATTTTCAGTCTACAAACACCAAAATGGTTTCAAATGTTCTGATAATTTTTGAATAACCATCAGAACTTTGCAAGGTTTATCAAAACCTTCTCAGAACCTCAGAAACCATTGCAGTTCTTCAATCCTACTTTCTTAATATATGAAAAGCAGGTTTTTCAATGAAAATATATATCGACATAGATATAGATATGCATATCATTGCAAAAACAAACTATGTTAATGCACAAATTCACGTTTATTATGAAATTCACAGAAATATGAAAATGTGATGAGGGATCTGGAATCCTAACTCCATCCCACCACAGTGAATGCCACTACACTGAATGCCAAAGCAATTTTACACCCCGAGCGAACACTGTACTCATATGTTGTTAGACACAAGTGACAGAATACAAGCTTAGGGTACTGTGTGTGTCTACATCGTGCGTGCTTGTGTTGAGAACACTATCAAAGCAGCTGCATCATCGCTCACATTGCCCTAGACCTGTAGTAGACTTTGCAACTGGCCTGGAACCAGCTGCAACATCACACACAAACTTTCCTGGAGATTGAATAAACATGTGACACAGTGTTGAGTCACCGTCATATAAGCACCTTCTATGGAAGCATAGCTGTATAGTATTTTACTTTCCTGACAAGATGGAGTCGCTATTACGTAATGCCAACACTGCTGCATGATCTGTATAAGCACTTAGCATGGTGTTAATCTGTTAACACATTAATGCTAACAGATACCATAATGAATCTGTGGTCAACGAATGGAAGCAGTATAATATAGAGGCTCAAAGCACCAAGCTGTGAGTCTGGAGACCCAATAGACCTGAGTTTGAAACCCACAACTGCAGCTTGTATAATGTATGACCCTCAGCAAGTCACTTAACCTCCCTATACTCCCAGGACACACCTGAAAATAAATTTTGAATAAAAAAAATGTTTCTATTTGCCCAGGAAATAAATGCCATTTGCACAAATTCCTGTTTTCAAGGCAGTCCTGCAATTATTCATAAAACTGCTAATTATATTTAAAACATTCAACGAGAAGACATAACGTCTATACCTTCAATGAATAGTAGTAGTATCCATAGATAGATAGATAGATAGAATACTCTAGGTAGGTAGGTAGATAGGTAGGTAGATTGATGGACAGACAGACAGATAAATAAGACGGATGAGATAGATAAGACACATAAGCAATAAGACATGATGGGAGTACCCAGGGCTGTAGTGCCTTTGGCCCTTGGAAGTGTGCTGTGCCAGCACAATGCTCACCTCAGAGTGTCTTACTGCACTTATGAAAATGGGTATACTGAGAAAATAAAAACAAAGTGCCAACTTTTTATTCAAAACAAGTGTTTTCTTCTGTTAAAGAAACCAGTAAAAAGTAGTACCTCCCAGCTGTCAAGCATTATCCACATTTAATAGAGTGGAATTTTGTTATTTTGGAATGCAGGAATTTAAACTTCTGCAGAATTCTTAAGCAATATGGTACAACCGGGGGCTAAGTCAATGTTCTAGTTAATCACCCCTAAAGATTTAAAAATAAAGTAGTCCTTCTGCCTTCTTACCAAACAAAAGCAGTTCTGACAGCAGAATGTAAGTTGTTCAGTCTGAGCTGCATGTTCACGGCTGGTATCCTTGTTGATATTGCGTGCATTGCTGTGGTGTGTTTTTGTTGCCCTGACAATTTCCAGAGTTAGAGTTCCTTTCGTGTTTTAGTTTTTTTTTTTTTTTTTTTTTTTTTTATGAATGTCCCCTTCGTGCCATGGTGGTTTTACCTGGTGTCCTACCTCCACTGTAAACCTCCATATGACCGAACTTCCCAGTGAGCACAGCTGCAAATGACCAACTATGGTGATGGAGCTCTGATTTTAAGAATGCACACACATGGACAGTATGAACTCTTAGTTGCCGTGCTGCAACCATCATAAACATACATGTTTGAAAAAATCCTGCTTTACATGTTCTGCTTCTAATTAAGTGCGTAGTCTGAGAACATTGTGTCCTCTGTGCTTCAAAGCAAGTCCCACTTTAGAGGCCAAAAAGCCTTCGACAGGGTTTCCTGGTCCTTTCTGTTCCTGGTTCTGGAGCGGATGGGTTTCCGCAAATCTTTATTGATAGCATTAAGTCCCTATATTCTGGCCCCTAAGCGTATGTCAGAGTAAATGGGGGAATCTCCAACAGATTTGCTCTGGGCAGGGTACTGGCAGGGCTGCCCCTGTCCCCTTGGTTATTTGCCCCATAGCCATTGAGGTCGGGGTCAGCAGCGAAAATATCTTTTATATGCAGATGACGTTTTACTTTGTATGTGACATCCAGAGACTTCAATCCCTCAGATCTGGTCAATTTTATCAGAATTTGGTAAACACTCAGGATCGCCCTTAATAAAACCAAAACTGAGGTCTTATGCTTCTATTATTCCCTTCTCACAAGATAGTAGAATTCTTACCACTTAATTGGCTAGCGGATAAAATGAGATATTTGGGAGCCTGCCTAACTAAACATAATTCCCACCTTTTTAAGGCCAACTATGTCCACTTTTTAACCAGGTGAAGACAGGTGGTCCTTGATAAACCTCCCATTATACTCAAGAATTCACTCCATTACCATGAATGTTCTCCCTAGTACCTGTACCTGTTCCAATGCTTACCGACCTTTATACCTAGAATGCACTTTCAAGACTGGCAAAAAGTAATCACAAAGTTTGTTTGGAACAATAAAAGACCCAGAGTAAACGCCCAATCCTCCAACTGAGCAGGATAAAGGGGTAGATCCTACCTGATCTCGAGGATTATTACCTTGCCAGCAAATTAAAAGGCGCTACAATGGTCTGTCCTACCTACGTAGCTAATTGGAAGGAGATGGAAACATTGGAGGAAGAGAGCAGGGCCCACTGTTGGGAGTTAGTTCCATACAAGTAAGCGTTGCTAGAGACCACCTCCTCCCTTTTTAATGTCCATCAGGGATACCTTAAAGGCCACCTCCAGAGCCTGGCAAAATACAAATTAAAAACTTCTCTATGGCCCTTGCACAGGTTATCATGGGATAACACCTTTACTCCGTCCCTCCTAGACCACACTTTTAGAGCCTGGCAGAAACGAGGCTTGACCTGTATCAAACAATTCATTGCAGGGGTGAGGTGATGGATTTTGGGACCCTGAAGAACAACTTTGGACTGCGTAATGCTGATCATTTCAGATACCTGCAGGTAAGGGATTATATCCACTATTGCTGCAGAATGGACCCCTGGGTGGACAAAGTGGCCCCATTCATAGAGAGCCTTTACACAATATTAACATCACAGAAAACATCAAGCCTCATCTCTATGCTTTATAAAGCCCTCATGGGTTTAGGAGGGACCCCTAGACAAAGTTAAAGGAGATGGAAAGAGGAGGGGCGGGTAGGTTTACAGGAAATTAATTTGGATTCAGTATTCAAGCTGGCTTCTAGAACCACCTGTTCACCTCTCTGGCAAGAGTTCTGTTGGAAGATGAGGATTACTTTCTCTCCCTCTGTCTTTGAGCAAAAGAGTCCTGGATAGGCACTCGACTTGTTGGAGAGTGTGTGGGAAACACAGGCGGATTACCTGCATGTCTTCTGGCTCTGCCCACGGCTCGGCCTTTCTGGAGGGCGTCTCTCCGGCACTTGCTGAGTAGTTTGCCCTGGGTGCCCCCTGGATTGGCCAAGCCTTATATTGGGAGAGCCCCCAAAACCTGACTGGAGCTGACATGCTGTATCTTTGGGCCCTCCTCTTAGCGCGCCCACAAATCTAACACTAGGCTGTGGTTGAAAATGACACCCCACCATAGGTATTTGGATACAACTGGTCCAAGAAATTGCAGAAATGGAAGAAATAACTTATAAGATAAACCACACGACACGGGTATATGTTCGGAGATGGACGAGATGGGAGATCTGGCGAGAGTCAGGTGAGATGGTGAGGTCCGCCAACCTCCCTGAGGTTCCACTCTTAACCTAATACCTGTTAGACCTGATTATAGAAGCCTCCTGAATGGGTCTTGGAGGTGGCGGTCGCTCAGAGGATGGTCTACTTTGTTGTGGAAGAGTACATCCTGATAAACTTGTCAATGCCACTGGTGTTATCAATTTATTGTTAGAAACAGTACAGAAGAGGTCTTCTTTCCATTATTTATTATATTTGATAGATTATATCTCTGTAAAAGGAGCTGAAACTGTCTGGTTTGCCTGTATTAAATGTACCCGATGGTTGCCAATAAACTTAAATTTAAAAACAAAACAAAAACAAAAAAAAAAAACAAAGCAAGTCCCACAGGCAGAACAGAAAGGCGGACAGGTGGACTATCAGAGAGGAAGAGGCGGGTGGGTGTATGATCAGATGAGTGGATGGGCGATCATGAGTCGGATGATCAGGCTGGTTGGAGGAAAATGATATTGGCACCATCTGCACTCAGTCTTGGTACCCAGATTGTAATCTGTGCCACTGAGTGCATGACAGGCTGCTGGGAGAAATAACACGTGTGCAGTTGAATCAGGGACGGGATCAATAAGAAAGGTTACCTAGGTGTTCTTGGGTCTGAGGGGAGTTACCACAGTCATTCGGTGAAGAGATCGAAATCAAAATGAGAACTGAATGTTTCAAGCTGACAGCATGGGAATTTAAAATGGATCTTTGTTTATAATTAAGCCATTCCTCGATGTAACCAACTAATATGAAAGTAGAAAAGCACAATTTTTTCCACTTTGGGAGTGCTAACAGCAGCTTATAATTCTGAAAAATAATTTGAGAAACTGTGGGAACTTATTTTAAAGCAGTACGCCAGTAATCATGCCCTACAAGTATATTAAAGATGAACATACAGCTGTCAGAATGTCATTAGCCAATCAGAATTTAGTATTTCTGAGACCCTTTCTATAATACTGGCTAAATGCTTTCCTCTCCCACACAAACACATACAACAAAGGCCTCAGTAGAGTCAGCCATTCAGTTTTATCTGGGGCAGAGCAAGCAGCAAAGATTTCCTAGCAGGCAGGTAAGGATGCGTGTGTGTTGGGGCACAGAGAAATTACGCTCCAAAATAAAACTGTGAGTGGTACTTAATTTGTGTATGTGTAAGGAAGGAGCTATAATGAAAAGAAAAATTAACCAGTTGTTTGTTATTTTTATTTTGAAGGAGTTTAATTTTATGGTTGAGGTTATTTTTTTTTGTGAGTAAAGCGGCAGCCATGTTTTTTTTTTTTGTAATTATAATCTTTATTTCATTTTACTTACTTTTAACAATAAATTGCGTCCATACAGTACATATATAAAGTAAATAGGTAGAGGTACTCACTCACTAGGAACCCACGGACCACGCATCAGTTATTCCAAACGAACATATGAAGAGTTCATACCAGACTGATTAATAACATTAGTTATTGTAAGCCAGAGTATCCAGGGTGAACACGTTAGTGGTGGTTCAGAATGAATGTAGTTCATGGATCAGATACTATATTCCAGAGAGAAATGTAGGAGATTACATATATATATATCCTGCAGTACATTATACAGACATTATGGTTTCTCCTCTGTAGTCAGATATAAAAGAGTGGGGGGATGGGGGGAGACCCCCTGGATCCATGCAAGCATTTCTACTTAATCTGTTGGGGTAAACTGGGGTGGGTAGGGGGTAGAGCTAAGGCACAAACGTCTGGTCTTTGAGCATATAATATATAAGCCACCTGCTCCATCTGTCTCTGAACTTCTCCTGTCTGTTATTTAGACTATATGTTATTTTTCCAGCTGATAAATTTGGTTAGTAATTGTCCACCAGTCCTTCACAGTTGGGATTCTGGTGGTCAACCAATTTTTGTGATGGCCTTTTCCCTGCTGCCAATAGTATGGCCAAAAGATAGCAGGCTCCTGAGTCTTTAAAGGCTGGAGGAAAAATAGACAGGATAAATACCTGCAGGAGTAGCTAGATTGGCCTATCAAATATTTCCTGCAACTCCGCCTGAAGTGTCTGGATATATAATATTAGCTTAGGACAAGAAAATTACATGTGAGGTGGGCCCTTCCTTCTCCACAAGAACACCAGCATGCGGAGGAGTATCCGGGGAGTAATGACTTGTAACCTCCGGAGGATTAAAATGTGAGCTAAAATTTCCAGGAAAACTCCGCCACTGATGAGAGGCAGGCGTCGGGCAACCTGCCGACAGGCCTGTTCCCAGTGTTCTGTAGGTATAGGGCAGTCCAGCTCTTTTGCCATTTTGATGTAATTCAGTTATTGACGCTGGGTGTGTTGCCATCAGGGATTGGTAGAGAACCGAGATCAGGTGTCTCCGGCTTGGGGAGCTAAGTAAGTGATGTAGCCTAGTGAACAGAGGGGCCAGTGCTCAGGGTCTTGCACCTCGGAAGGAGTGATTCATAATAATGCCTTAATTGTAAGTACCTGTAATGGTGGGTGTTAGGTAAATTAAATTTTGCCTGGATTTCCGGAAGGACCAGAGTGTTCCCGAGCTTATAATTTGAAAGAGGTAATTCAGACCATATCTTGACCACTGACTGAAAATATGGTCCATTCTACCAGGATAAAAGTCTGGGAGTGCTGCAATTGGGCTAATTAGTGGAAGGAAGGCGGTGATAGAATTGCCGTTTAATCTGGTTCAGATTATCAGTCTATGTTGCAGTTCTGGGGTAAAACCCCAGACCCAGCTCGACATCCTGCTCCTTGGTAAAGCTTGGATAAATACTCCAAGTCTGGGATTGCTGCCTGTTCAATGTCTGCCCAGAGCGGTTTGTCATTTGACAGCTGCCTTGCAATATATCGTAGGTGGGCTGCTTGGTAATAGCAGTAAAGATTGGAAGGATAACCCTCCACGGTTTCTGGGGCTAGTAAGCAACTTCAGTCTAACTCTCGGCCTCCGACCTGCCCAGATGAAGTTTGAGATTGCCCTCTCCCCAGTCCCGGAACACAGTCACGGCAAGGTGATAAGGGATGTTATTAAAGAGGTATAGAGCCCTTGGTAGAATAACCATTCTAATAAGTTCTATCTTCCTTGAGAGACTCAGCGGGAGAACTGCCCAGCTGGCTAGGTCTTCTCTAAAGGACAGAGTAAAAGGAACAAAGTTAAATTTATAGGCATCCCCAGGTCCTGGCTAAATTAATCCCTAAATATTTTAGTTTCCCTAAGTCCCATTTGCAGGGAACTGCTCCCGGATGCGGGTCAGGGAGAATTGAAAAGTAAGGATCTCTGTTTTGATATATTAACTTTATAGCCTGAAAGGAGTCCGAAGGTTTCTAAAATTTTATTAATTTTGGGTAGAGATTCTGCTGGGTTCTGTAAGTATAAAAGTACATCGTCTGCATAAAGCGCTATACGGTCTCTTCTCCACCACCTCTATCCCCGAATGTCCCTCGACTGTCTGACTAGCTGTGCTAGGGGCTCCATAAACAGAGGCCGAACAAGAGAGGGACAAGGACATCCTGCCTTGTGCCTCTATAAAGAGAAAGGTTTTGAGTGATGCCCTGCGATTGGGACAAAAGGCCTCGAGGGACGAATATATATTTGCAATTACCTGAATCAATGCCCTGGGCAGCCCTATCTCCTCTAATACTGAATATAAAAAGGACCAGTGCACCCTGTGAAGGCCTTTTCTGCATCAAAGGCTCACCAAGGCATAGAGTGTTCCAAGTCATTCATCTTCGAATTATGTGGTAGGTTCTCTTTATATTATCCGTGGTTATACGGCCTCCTACAAATCAGTCTGATCCTGTGTACTATCAGAGGTAGCACTGTTTCCAGTCTGCGGACAATTATTCCCATAAATATCTTATAGTCGGTATTCAAAACCGAAATTGGGCGATATGATTCACAAAGTTGGGGGTTTTACCAGGCTTGGGTATAACAGAGATTGTGGCATAGGCCCAGGTAGGGGCGGGGATCTCTACCCAGAACCGAATTACAGGTGCTAATAATGTCGGCAAGAGCAGTTCTTTGAGTGGTTTTATAGAACTCTGCTCCGTATCCATCAGGCCCTGGAGCTTTCATTGTTTTAGCCTGGGTAATAGCTTTAAGTAGTTCCTGGCTAGTAATTGGGCTGAGCAGCTATTCCCCTGCTCAAAGTAAGCTTCGGGAGAGCCAGGGCTGTAGGAATTCTTTTATTTTTCCTGGGGACGCTCGAGATTCTGGGGTGTATAATGTGGGTAATACTCTGTGAAGGCTTCTGTTATGTCCAAGATCTTATTCAGGGTCTACCCTCAGTTGGGTGTCGGATCATGGTTATGACTGCAGCTTTCTTCTGCTTTCTTATTTGATAGGCCAAAAGCCTAGAGGCTCTCGGCCCTACCTCATGGTGTTTCTGCCTAAGGAAAGTCAAAGCAATTTCTGTCTGTTGCAATGCTAATCTATCTAGCTCCTGTTTAACCTGATTAAGCTGTGGGAGGACCGTATTGTCCCCTTGTTTATGTGCCTCTTGTAAGAAATGCAGGGTTTCTTCCAAGGTGGATTTATGCTCTCTCGTGCCTTAGCTTGTAAAGATGTGTACTTAATGAGGTGGCCCAGTACAGTTTTTATAGTGTCCCATAAAATACATGGTGAGGTCTCAGGATCTGAATTGTCTTCCAGGATCTCTGTTATCTTGTCTTTTAAGAAGTCCTTGAAATGTTTTGACTTGAAATGGTAGGGGTTCAAATGCCACATTGTGGTTTTCCTCTGAAGGCCCAATCTCCAAGAACTGGTTACGTATGCGTGGTCCGAAGGCGATATCACCCAATTGGACATCCATCAACAGGTTTAGGTGTTCAATTTGGGTAAAGCTTAAATCAATTCTGGAATAGGTGCGATGGACTGCTGAATAATGCGTGTAGTCTTTGGAGTGGGGGTGCAGATATGCAAATATCCGTCCATCCCACTTCAGACAGAAACCTACATAGAAACTTCTGCTGGGAGTTTTCTTGGAGTGTTAAGGTTTGAGGAGTCCCGCTCGGGGTTAGATAACAAATTAAAATCTCCAGCTAGTAACAGCACTCCTTTAGTGAACTGCGCTATCCTGTCTAGCAGTCCCTTAATTTCAGGTACTGAGGAGTCTGGTGGGATGTATATATTTGCTAGGGTAACCTCTGTCTCCCCAGCAGCCCTCTAAGCAGCACCAGCCTGCCCAGGGGTCCTCCCACTTAGCCTGCATCTGCCAGGGGTATGTTGTGGGATGATTATTGCCACGCCTCTTCTCCTCCCACCACGGAAAGTCAAAGAGTAAAGCTCCCTTTGCTATCCTCCCCAGTTTAACATGTTCAGTGCGACTGAGGTGAGTCTCTTGCAGGTACATTATATCAGCTTTACACTTTCTTATCTGCGAAAGGACTCTTGCCTGCTTAACTGGGAGGAGAGTCCATTAATATTCACGATAGTAATTTCACGGGATCTCAGCCATATCAAGGAAAAACAAGGTAAGGGTTTAATACTAGTGTGCAACATGGATCCCAGGGGCCCCCATGCTCCCTCAATCAGTTGTGAGTGGATACTAAATAGACACAATCGATAACCTATGTATACAGAGCTATTATAGTAAAGTTTTACTTTAAAAACATAGCTAAATTGATTGCCTTTAAACTGGCAATTCAGCAACATCAGAGTGACCAAAGTCGTAATAATTAAGTTGAAACCGTGGGTAAGCAGTATGAAAGGCTTATAGCTTACTAGAACCAACTTCCCAGCATTAGCCATTTAAACATCAACTGTATTAACTTGAGTTAACTTCCAAATGTCGAGCCTCCAAGGTTCTCGTGTGTGAGAATTTCTCACTACAACAAAGGGGTATCACGTTAGATAGACCCTAGGCACTTCTGATGCCTAAATTGGGCACAGGAAGGGTATTGGTTAGCCACACTCCGAGTTCAGCCAAACAGGGAGATGTTTCATTTCACATGGAAAGAGGACGGGAAGAAAAAAACACACAACCCCGTGAGGCGTTGGTCTGCTTCTATACAGGAGGTAGACAGATCAATTGTTTTGTGAATTCTACCTCCAATTGGGGTTATAACACAAATACTAATAATGCATTTTGGCTTATCGTTTACCCGTTGGAGCTAGTTGCCCTCAAATGCAACAATGTTGGTAGCTGCCCGTGAGGCTGTGACGGGGAAAATCACATCAATACAACAGTTGTTCCAGCAGTAAAGCAGTTCTAAAACAAGTAGCAAACAGTGTCCAGAAGTCTTTCGGCTGTGGTTAGTCCTTTGCCTACTGTCACTTAAACAATAGTCTAAGAGGATGGGATAATATAACGAGGGCTAACCACCTTAGGACCTAAACCATATTTGGGGCAATACTCACTGATGAAAGCCACCATTACGTGTGTGGGGTAAGTGCGATGACGAACAAACATTTATAAGATAAAGGGATAGGAGGAGGAGGGAGAGAGAAAAGGGAGAGGAAGGTAAGAGGAGAGAGTTGACAACATATTGGGTAAGGAAACAAAAGTTAAAATTAAAATAAAATAAAACTGAGCTTTAAAAGTAATAAGTGTAAGTTCAACTTATCTGAGGAGCGTAAAGTAAGAGCCAAGCTGAGAGTAAAGTGAGGAGTGGGATATTCGTAGATGACAGGTTGGAGAGTTCAAATTGCTTTGGCCAGTCGCGGCTCAGATTCAGCGGGATGCAGAGAATTGAACATCCAAATATTTAAATCCATCTAGCGCCCAGCTGAATAGTCAAGTTTTCAGATTGGATTGCTCTTGCAGGAGGTTGACAATGCCGCGAATAGCCTCCAGTCCTTAGCGTTTCCTGGACTCATGACGACTTGATTGCCAGACCTGTTGAGACAGTTTTGCTGCTAGAGTGTCTTTAGGCATTGAGTAGGCTGCTTTTGAATCTCAACTTGGTGTTTCGAAGGCCTTCAGCCGCTTCTTCAACTGAGGTAAGCCAGTTGCCCATCGGATGGAATACAATCAATTTGGCTGGGTAAGGGGTCCGGCGCGAGACCTGCTGACTTAAGCGCTTTTAGTATAGGGATGTATGCTTTCCGCCTAGCCATTAATTCGGGAGCATAGTCATTTTCAAAAACAAACGCTGTCCCTTATAGTTGAGCAGACCTTTTTTCCAGGCTGTATGCAGGGTGAGCTCTTTTTCTTGAAGCGAGGAAGCGGACCAATATGGCTCGTGGTCTGGAATCGGGGGCCTGGGCCCAAAGTACGGTGCACTCTATCAAATTCAAGGGTGGATTCAGCCGGAGATCAAGTAGTTGCCGCAAAGGTGACGCACAAATTTATGGGATCATTCCCTCCTCACCCTCTGGGATCCCGAAATCCTAATGTTATTACACAGTTGTTCGGCTTTGGCGTCTTGACTCGTTCCTGCAATGCTTGTAAATTTTTATGTAAGTTGCTATGGCCTGCTCCGCTTGATCAGTTCTGGTATCCGAATCAGTTGTATGCTGCTCAAGTTCTTCTTGTTTCTTTCCAGCTTCCCTATGTCAGTTCTGAGGGCAGCCGTGGTGGTTCTAAACTCATTCGAAATCCCGGTTCGAAGGACCTCATCATCTGCCTTTGCAGTGTAGTCAGAAGAGGCTGGCGGATGGCCCTCCACTCCTTCGCGAGGTGGATGAGGCCTGTGAGATCTCGCTGCCTGAGTCGGACAATCCACCCTCATCCGGAGCTGTAGATGATTTTTCCTACCCTCTCCCGCATTTCATTATTATAGCACCTCCTCGAGTAGTATGAGCTAAAATCTTTAGTTATATAGCGGCCAAAGCGGAGGTTTTGTTTGCTGATGGGAAAGCTCACCTAATTAGACTAGCATCGGAAGGTGGCGTCACGGAAGTCCGGCAGCCATGTTTGTAATGGCAATCAGCAATTTAAAAAGGGCACTGATGCTGCTGGCGTGCTGTGTCCTGATTGCCAGCACATTTTTTCAACCTGTGTGTTGTGTAAGCAATAAGACATGGCTGGGTGTTGGTAGTACTGAGATACCGCTTTTAGGCGTAGTTAGCCTGAGACTGCAGGTCGAGTGCTTCCTGCCCTCTGGGTGTGTGGGTATCTCAGTACTACCAACACCCAGCCATGTCTTATTGCTTATATAAAATGGGCCCATAGGCAACTTTGAAAAAAAGAACATTCTAAAAGTTTTCAAAGCCACAAAAATATACTAAAATGTTGCTAAATAATGTAAAGCAGTCCTTCCACTAATGTTTTCACCTGTAACCCCTAGGTGGCGCTATCCCAAGGGCTACTACCCTCCTGCTTTGCCACTAACAGGTTGAGGGGCCTGGATCCGATGGCGAGTGCCTCCACCCAGAGGTCGGGGTTAAGACAGTGTGATGTGACTTGGTCACAGCCCTTTGGGTCACTGCAACCCCCTTTCTTCCCACTACTGGCCCACTCAGTATATCAGAATTACCTTCACAGTATACACTTACACCCAGGACTGGTTCGGTCAGTGTGACTCTGGGGACTCCCTGTAAAACAAGATGATGCAGTGCAAAAACCACAGTACAATACTTTAACATAAAGAAATACCTCAAGCAGTGTAACTTTGCTGAAACAAACAGATCTGATTTATTTAGGGGCTATAACAAGGACAGGAAATCAGGTTAATTAGTTTAAATGCATTAATAATCACAGTACTGTGCACATATTTCAGAATCCCAAATGTCCCAAATGTCACTCTTACTGGTACCCAGGCAACAAGAGGCTAGCCTACTTGATGCAGCTGGTTGGGGCCTTGAAGATGGAAGATGCATGCACACCCACTTTGTGATCGGAGCCAGTAGGCTCAGTTCGTGAAGGAAGACAGGAAAAGTAATCAGATGGAACACTTGCAATTCGATTAACAGATGGCAGGGAGCTACCCTGCTTTGTACTCTAAACTCAATGCTGGGAACTGGATGGAAGGCAGATTGTCCTGGATTGCCAGGAGGAGCAGACCAGGTGGAAAAGGTCCTTGTGACTGGACCCCACTGCAGCTTAAAACAAATGGATGAAGTCTGGCTTAAGCTGGGGTTTACTTCCAGCTTCATGCACTCTGTTCACTGTACAGGGGATTTGAAACGCAATTCCCCACAAGCACTACACACAGTTATATGTAAAAGGAAGTACTATACCAGGCAGGCTGCTTCTCTATCCTGATTGCAATAACTGCACAATACCGGAGAACACACAGCAGATTCAGTTCCTGACAGATCGGAGCGATATAGCAATTTCTCCAGTCTTCTACAGGGTGAGCCTGGTTTCCTCACTTCTGGTGCTTCTTTCTCCTTACAACTCTGATTCAGTCCATACTGGCACTCACAAACAGCTGCAGGCCAAACTTTGGGGCCCCACAGAGCTTCCTGTGAAAACTCAGCAGGCGCAGGAGCACAGAGCTCCTTCCTCTTCATAGTCACAACTCAACTGAAACTCCAGTAGACAAAACCTGGCACTTCCTTTGAGTTCCTCCCAGTTCTTGGCTGGTTTGGCTGTCACTCACAATAAACTCCCCTGTTGGTGGAAAAAGGCGCGAGGTCAAAACTACATTTCCCAGAGTCACTGCCCATACAATCCTCTTGTGGCTGGCTCAGCTTAAGACTCCAAGTTCTGATTTGCCAGCAGCAGGCTCCACTTTAAAGATCCCAACACTGATTGGTCCAATTCAGCAGTTCAGGACCAACATGAGGAGATAGTCCTGGCTATAAGAAAGCAGGTTAAAACAAACTGCACTTTCATTATTATTTTAACAGGTTACAAGCAAACAATTACATCTTCTGAAGAGCTCCTCTACCCATATAATAACTGCAGAGCGGGTGATTTGCTCAGTGGCCCATATGGGGACTCGAGCAGGGAACACGCAGACCCCATTTCAAAGTAATTATCTGCAGTTTGGCAGCTCTTAAGCGACAGTACATGGAGGCATTATGCACTTTCACTCAATTATTTTTAAACCGGCTGAAATACAGAACACCAGCCTGGCGGAGAGCATTTGGGCTCACCCAAAGAAGGCTTTTAGTGACCCCCATTTGTAGGGGGTTACACACTATCCAGTCATCTGTCTTTCTTCACACTCAATTCACTGTGTGATTGTTTACCATGGAATAGAAGAATTCAAAGCTCTGCATTATTCAAGCAGTAGAATGCTCCCCACTCACAGAATGGTAACATGGAATACATGAATTCAACATTCTTCAGAGCTCAACTGACATACAAACAAAGACACATGCACAGGCCTGAAGTGAAGCCAGAACCTCAATTATATCTGTTGCCAGGTAAGGAGCAGGAGTTCTTTCACAATGTGGTAGGGATAGAGCGGGGATTTTTCATGGTCAGCAAAGAAACACCAACAATGTAAACTCTGAATAGTACTTGATTTTTTCATTTGTGTATGTGTGTAGGGGGGCTCATGAGTGTAAATAACAGTAAATTATTTACTTACTTAATTTGATTTAATGGACTTTTATTTTTAGGGCCTAGCTGAAGTTTTTATATATGAGTAAGCGTGGCAGCCGTGTTTGTGATGGAAACTAGGAAACAGGTGGCTTATGAATTCTGTGAGTTGCCCTGGTTGGCAGGGACTTGTTTTAGCCAGTGGTGGCACTCTCTTACTGCAATGGCTAGAACCAAGTCTCAGCCAATCAGGACACAAGGATTTATTTGCCCATTTTATATATTCTCTCAAGCCACAGATCCTAGCCAACCAGGATGCTGTATTTTCCCTATCCATTCTATAATGCACACAGATACAGACAGACAGACAGATACTGTAGACAGATGCTAGACACACTGACAGACAGACAGTGATACAGACAGATACAACAGAAACTACCATACTGAATACAATAAGTACACAAATCTTCTACTAAGCATAGCAAGTAAGAAAACAAGTACATTTCTTACTTGATAATGTCCTAAATTCAGTTAATGAACCGACAGCTTTAATCAGGTGATCAGCAATGTGGCTAGGCAGATTAATGCACAGAGTGAATCTTGGTTTCCTTAAAGGGTTTTTGCTGTGCAGTGCTGTTTAATGCTTCCAAAACCTTACTTTTACAAGCACACACAGTGGTGTGCGAACTCCCCAAAGTATCTGTGGTGCTGTGTATGGAAAAGCAGCACCTTGCCCCGCACATATCATGATAAACAGGTAATATTTTAAAATCCCTGGTGCTAGTGGTACCCCTTTCCCTCCCTCACCTGATCCCATTATAACTGGTAATATTTTCAAATACCAGGCACCAGTGGTACCTCCACCCCACACCTGATCCCTGTACACTAACTGTAATGAGATCTCTGGTAGCCTATTTGTCCCTCTCCCTGTCCTGTATTTACCCCCCCCATGCCCTTGTCCCACTACCCAGCCTGGTCCCAGCAATGGTGCCTCATATGAGCCCCCACTAACTTCTATAGCCAGCTGCCATCTGCTACTCAGATACATCTATCGCTATGCATCACAGTATAGCGATACTGTACTGTGGGCATCTCTCAGAAATCACGGATCTTACATGATTTCCAATAGACATCTCATGAATACTTTACTACTATACAGTGTCATACAGCGTTACATTTACTTGTGAGCAACAGACAGTGACTGACTGAGGAGGTGAGTGGTAAGTCTGTGCCAGTTGCAATCACTAGGACTGGGCTGAGTGGGGTTGGGGTTGATGGCATGTGGAGGGCAATGGATACCAGGACTAGGAAGGAATCACTACACTACCAGGACTTCATGTCAATTACGGTGTACTGGGATCAGGCGGGATGAGGTACCACTGGCACTGGGGTCTGAAAATATTACCAGTTATACTGGAAAATGAATAAGAGTGTGGATACCACTGATTGACTGGCACCTGGGATTTACCAATGTAAGCAGTTATACCAGGCTAGGGTGAGGCGGGATATGCCTGCCACAAGAGATTAAAAAAAATAATATTTGTACCAGGATTGGGGGTAACCATGCACTTTTTTTATTTATTTTTCTGTAGATACACACAGCAACACAGATAACCACAGGCTGCACATGCAATACAAGACAAAGAACTGCTCCTCACAATGTAATGAAGACAAAATGAGAGGCATACCGCAGGCCAGAAGGTGGAACCAAAGTAGGTAAAAAGCAGGGATACCAGACTATGGAAAGTGGTGTGCATCAATGCCAAAAGCCTGGGTAACAAAACAAGTGACCTGCAGGCAATGATGGCAGAGTCCCAGTGGACCTGGTGGCTGTCACAGAAACTTGGGCCTCGGAGAAAATGACTGGGACCTCTTGGTCCCAGGCTATGCTCTATTCAGACAGGATAGAAGGGAAGGCGGGAGAGGGGCAGTATTATATATGAGGGACGGAATAAATGCCATCTCAGTAGACAGCATCAAAAAGCGGTGTGGAATCCCTATGGATGCAACTCAGCTCAGCAGCGGGGAGAGGACCTACTTAGGTGTGGTATACTCACCTCCAGGGCAGGCTGAGTGAAGGGACGAGAGCTCCTAGGAAATCAGAGGTGTAACACAAAAGGGGATACAGTGGTGGTAGGAGACCTAAATATGCCCTGATGTTGACTGGGGCATCCCAGTGGCTGGCTCTGCTAGAAGTCAAAAGATGGATGATGTCCTGCAAGACTGCCTATTACACAACTTGTTAATGCCCTGACTAGGCTGGACACCATCCTGGATGTGGTCCTCACTAATGCAGAGGTGGTAAGTGTTACAGGGAGGGGAGCCACTGGCCAACAGCGACCACAACTCTGTGTGGTTTGAGTTGGCCTTAGGGTAGAAGAAACCCAATCCAAGACAGAGGTTTTAAACTTTAGAGGAGTTAATTTCGACAAAATGAGAGAAGTAGTCAGGAGCAAACTGTCAAGGATCCAGGAGCATTTAGAGGTTGGAGACATATGGGGCTGGTTAAGCAAGCCATATTGGAAGCTACTAAGATGTGCATAAAGACAGTGACCAAAAAGAACAAATATAAAACCCATGTGGTTCACTAAACAGCTAAAGACAGCAATTATGACTAAAGGAAGGCCTTCAGTAACTATAAAAGAACCCAGGGACAGCGAATGGGCTTATGTGCAAAGAACAAGGGTGAAGAGTATGGTGAGATCAGCTAAGGCCACACTGGAGCTGCAGCAGGCTGAGGATAAAGCATGGAACAAACACTTTTTCGATATATACATGAAAAAGAAAGAAAAGGGAGGAATTGTTAGACTCAGAGATGGCGACAGAATCATGGAGGAGGATGGACAGAATGCCACTATTCTGAATAACTTTTTCTGCTCCATTTTCACCAAGGAATACGTAGGCCCTATACCAGACAGTGGCATCAAGGCTGCTGACACAGGTGTCCCACAAATGGAAACACCTTCAATAACCACCAGCAGAGTTAGGCCCTGGAACAACTCAGGAAGACAAATCGCCAAGGCTTGATTGAATACACCTGAGGGTACTAAAGGAGCTGGCAGATGTGTTGGCAGATCCCTTGGCACATTTATTCAACAGTTCACATCAGTCGGGAGTAGTGCTGGGAGACTGGAGAAGTGTAGATGTGGTACCTCTCCACAAGAGAGGGAGCTGGGAAGAGCAGACAACTACCAACCAGTTAGCCTTACGTCCATAATGGGAAAACTAATGGAAGCCTTACTAAAACAAGACTTGGTAGAGTACCTAGATAAGAACAGTCTTCAGGTTGACAGGCAACATGGGTTTGTTGCAGGAAGGTCAAGCCAGACGAACCTAATCACATTTTTGACTGGGTGACTAGGGAATTACAGAGGTCACCCACTGGACCTCCTCTACTTCAATTTCAGTAAGGCCTTTGATTCGGTGCGCACAAACCGCCTGCTGAAAAAGTTGGAGGACCTGGGTGCAGTCAAGAGCATAGTCAGGCAAGTAGGAAATTGGCTTAGGGACAGAAAACAGAGTAGTAATCAACAGGGTGAGGTCGGACGTGGGCACGGTCACTGAGTGGGGTGCCCCAAGGCTCAGTGTTGGGGCTAGTCCTGTTTAATGCATTTATCAGTGACATCCGCATAGGTATGCAGGACAAAATTGCCCTATTCATGGATGATACCAAACTAGGAAGAAGGGTTGACTGTGAGAAGGTGGTTAGGGACCTACAAAAAGACCTACAGAGGCTGGAAAGATGGTCTAACATCTGTCAGCTGAAGTTCAATGCAAAAACAATGCAAGGCGATGCATTTGGGTAAGAGGAACCCAAGGACAGAATACTAGCTCAGCAGAGTCCAGCTCAATGTAATGCAGGAAGAAAGGACCTAGGTGTCATCATAAGCAACACCCTTAAACAGACCAGCCAATGCAGCACAGTTTACAGTAAGGCCAACAGATTGCTGGGATGCATAGGGAGAGGATTCAACAGCCGGATGAAGGAGGTAATACTGCCATTCTACAGGTCCCTGGTAAGGCCCCATTTGGAGTACTGTGTCCAGTTTTGGAGTCCACATCCTAAGAAAGATAAGAACAGGCTGGAGACCGTCAGAGAAGGTGACCAAGATGATTCAGGGCCTCCAAGGGCACTCCATACAAGGAATGTCTAGAAGCTTTAAACATGTTCTCACTGGAGGCAAGGAAGGAGAGAGGGAACATGATTGAAACATACAAGTTCTTGAGAGGAATACATAAGGTGCCTCCACGATCTGTTCAACAGAGTCACCGATTCTAACACTAGAGGACACGAGTGGAAGTTGGGGAGGCCTTCAAAGGGAGCTTAGGAAACACTATTTTACAGAAAGAGTCATGCAACCATGGAATTGGCTGCCAGCTGAGGTTGTGGAAGCAAAGACCATGACATCATTTAAGCTGGGGTGGGTTAGGGGCTAAAATGCGATCAAAAGCAATAGGAGCAGTAGGGGCATTAGGCAGAAGGGGTTAGGTCCTGAGATCTGAGAAGGTCTCACAAACTTATGCCAGACCAGATGGACACTTGGTCTCCTTCTGCCGACACTTCTTCTATGTTTCTAAATGACTTGTTTTGGGCCTTGGTTTGTGCAAAGGCCCTTTTTTTAGTCTTTTGGTAACCAGGTAAAGGCCCACTAGGTACAAATGCCTGTTTTCAGGGGCGACCTGGGAGCACTGGGAGGTTAAGTGACTTGCTCAGAGTCACACAGTATGCAAGTGGAGGTTGTGAGAATCAGACTTAGGTCTGGTCTGCTGGATGTATCAAGCTCATTCACACCTCATTCCTCTAACCTCTAGGCTATACTGCCAGCCTTTGCATGGAGAGTTCAAGTACAACAGTTTCACACAAAATATAAAGGTTTGGATATCCTAAGTTTGCTCCTTTACAGCCAGTGCTTTTCAATGGCCACTTTGAATGGCCACTTATCTCCCAGTGGCCAGTAGGGAGACGTTGATTATGTCAAGCACACCTTTAGTGCCTTTGATAGGGCTGCTACTCTAGAAGGCTATATTCAGACATGTTCAGGGTACTCACATTGGGCTATAAACTTGTTTGAATACAGTTGAACCCCTTTACCAGTGTTAGGGGTCATTTGTATGGGGAGGTATGAATATGGCAGAGCAGCTTCATAGCAGTAAGTGCCATATGTGGGACCTAACTGTGCCACTGCTCCTGCCAACCCTGAGTCTCCCTACTGGCAACATACCTCGTGGGGCTAATAGGGGTTCTGGTTTGCTGGAGCAATCAAGATAGTTCTGCACCCATTTAGACAGTATATTGGAACATACTATTAGCACTCACTATGTGTTCATGCATGCTCCAACATACAAGTAGTTAGCTCCAGGCACTAATCTGCTCTTGGAACCAACTTTTAGCAAGTGCAGTGGATTTCAGAATATGCTGGCCATGATCTGTATTCTCTCCAAGGGCATCTGTCATATATCAAAAGAGCACCAGGAGTGCTGGTTACAACAATACAATGAATTACATATTCATACATGTACATGTGTGTGTCTGTGTCTGTCTGTCTGTCTGTCTATGTGTGTGTCAATCATATGGTGCAACTGGGGATACTACAGAAAAATATAATTTACATGACAGCTTTCATGCATCAGCTATTAAGGACGTTCTCGGGTGTTTCTGCACTTCACGTCAAATTTGTAATTTTGCTCAGTGCATGATGATCATCTAAACATATAAAATACCCCAAATAAACCACTGGTTTCCAAGCTTGTTTTGAGTTACATAATGTGACTCAATGCCTCTTAAAGGTGATGAATAATTTCTATACTGTTTAATAGAAACATAGAATTTGTGACGAGATAAGGACGCTTAGCCCACCAAGTCTGCCCATTTCCCTACCTGATGGATAAGCTGCAGATCCTAGTTAACCAGCAGCCTACTTCTTCCTACCCCACCCCCTAGAATTGCCTTTAGGACTGTCCCATGCATGCTTGAATTCCATCACTGTTTTGACTCCACAACCTCCTCTGGAAGGCCATTCCATACATCCACAACCCTCTCTGTGAAAAAATACTTCATTAAATTACCTCTGAGCCACCCCCTTCTATCTTCAAATTGCCCCCTTGTTCTTGCACACCTCTTTTTGAAAGATGCTACCCTCTTGGACTTTGTTGATTCCCTTGAGGTACTTGAAAGTTTCTATCATGTCCCCCTCTCCTCCTTTCCTCGAGGCTATACATATTAAGCTCCTTAAGTCTCTCTTCATTATGTCTTCCGGTGCAGACCCTGCACCATTTAGATGCCCTCCTCTGGACAGCTTCCATCCTGTCTATGTCTTTCAGGAGACTGGGTCTCCAGAACTGCCGCAGTACTCAGATGGGTCTCACCAGCTGTCTGTACAGAGGATAATAACTTCTTGTTTTCTACTGGTGATGCCTCCCTATGCATCCCAGTATCCCCCCAGCCTCCTTAATGCCCTCCTATTTTCCTTTCCATGTCAGCTATGTGTTATATCATTCTACCATTGTTTGATACAGGAACAACAGACATTTCATGACATCAATTCACTATTCCATGCTATTCATCTTAGTGGCCAGAGTGGTGTAATGCTGTCGTAGGATCTTCAGCCTGTATGAAAAGTGAGTGCTGATAGCTGCCGAGAGAGAGGAATTCAAGGTAAGTCACAAAGCAATGAAAAATTAGATTGTCAGATTAACAACAAAGGTGAAACATATCAGAATATAGGATAAACACAAGAAAACAGGAAGGCATCTGAAGGTTATGCTTTCCGTCACCTTTACTAGAAAAATTCAAAAAGGGTAGATTATTTTTATTAGTAACAACATAACTATTTTCGGTGTCAACATAAGGTCATATGAAAGAAGGGCAATACATTTGTCAAACTGTTTGATTTTTCAGGAATGTAAAAATAAAGTGTAAATTACTAAAAGAAGTTGCAAGGCATCACAGTACCCGCAATGTCTTGAGCCCTCCCTCCCTCCCTGGACCTGGAAAGAATGTAGGGGACCTCCCAGGTGTATAGATGTCATGGCAATGCCATGAGGGAGGTCCCACAAGGCTGCCTGAGGCAGAGGCGCTTATGGGGGAGGAGAAACAAGGGTCAAGTGAGCTGAGGGCCAGCAGCTCTCCTTCTTTCCCCTCCGTTTGTCGAACTGCAAACAACTCCTGTGACCAGCAATCAGACAGAGAGTAAGGGCCTTGATTTGGGCCTTGCAGTGGGGAGGAAGGGCAGAAGCTGTAGGGACATAGAATAAACAGCTGTCTCTAGCGCTGAGCACACCTCTCAACTGCTATGAATTTTGCATAGCACAATGTATTCTACACTCCATTTCATCCGGGTTCACACAGGTTCACTGATGTTCTTATTAATGTCAGTGGTGCTCATTATTGTAGTGCAATTGTTTAAAATAAAGTGCCATATTGTAGCGCATGATTCTTTAAGATAAAAGTGCCATATTGTAGCGCATGATTCTTTAAAATAAAAGTGCCACATTGTAGAGGATGATTCTTTAAAATAAAAGTGCCATATTGTAGCGCATGATTCTTTAAAATAAAAGTGCCATATTGTAGCGCATGCTTCTTTAAAATAAAAGTGCCATATTGTACTGCATGATTCTTTAAAATAAAGTGCCATATTGTACTGCATGATTCTTTAAGATAAAAGTGCCATATTGTAGCGCATGATTCTTTAAAATAAAAGTGCCACATTGTACTGCATGATTCTTTAAAATAAAAGTGCCATATTGTAGCACATGATTCTTTAAAATAAAAGTGCCATATTGTGGCATGATTCTTTAAAATAAAAGTGCCACATTGTAGAGGATGATTCTTTAAAATAAAAGTGCCATATTGTAGCGCATGATTCTTTAAAATAAAAGTGCCATATTGTAGCATGCTTCTTTAAAATAAAAGTGCCATATTGTACTGCATGATTCTTTAAAATAAAAGTGCCATATTGTACTGCATGATTCTTTAAGATAAAAGTGCCATATTGTAGCGCATGATTCTTTAAAAATAAAAGTGCCACATTGTACTGCATGATTCTTTAAAATAAAAGTGCCATATTGTAGCGCATGATTCTTTAAAATAAAGTGCCATATTGTAGCATGATTCTTTAAAATAAAAGTGCCACATTGTGAGGATGATTCTTTAAAATAAAAGTGCCATATTGTAGCGCATGATTCTTTAAAATAAAGTGCATATTATAGCGCATGCTTCTTTAAAATAAAAGTGAAATATTGTACTGCATGATTCTTTGAAATAAAAGTGCCATATTGTACTGCATGAATGTTTAAAATAAAAGTGCCACATATTCTGGCCTTTGCTTTGTTCCTATCAGGCCAGTGCTATAAGTTACATGCTGAGCAGTTGAGAGGTATAGTACTACAAATTATGGGGCCGCCCGGTAAACTTAATTTGAAGCAGTGGGTCTACAATGTTCTGATCGGGCAGCGATGGCGGGGCCTCCGCATAGCTTATCCGTAGTCGGCATGTACCGTGTGGCCAGGACCGAGCACAGAGTCCCATTGCATGAGGTCCCAATACCCCTGCCCTCCCTTCCAAGGCACTGGCTCTCATCCTACTTACTAAGTGCTGGCTTGTCTCGGGCAGGGATGCTGGTCAGTCCTGGGATCGGAGAAGCCAGTGCAGTTGCCATGGAGGGAATCAATGCTTCCGGGGTCTGAGGGATAGCAGGACTCAGGAGGGAGAATTTGCCAGTGGTGTAGAACTGTTCCAGGTTGTGTCTCACTCCACGTTCCGTGGCGGCTAATGGCATCAGACACCAGGCTATCGCAGGTCCACTGATGAGGAGCAAGCTTGGAGGTGTCTTCTAGTGACAGCTGGGTTGTAGTGGTGCAGAGGTGGCAGTTTGCTCCGCAAACCGGCGGTATAGAAACACAGAAAGTAAAAATAAATACATAAATAACTAAAAAAAAAAAAAAAGAGGAAGGTCCAGGACAGGGCTAGGGACCCTGGTATGGTCACCTCCAGCGTAGCCTGGAGGGCAATAGCATGCTCATGGGATGGGGTAGGCAGTCAGGGCGGTGCCCAATATGGTAGCACCAGGCCGCATCCTTACAATTTCTCGATGGCAACTGACCCACGCTAGGCACACTGTCTTGCCTAGCACCGACAGGTATTTTCTTATCAGGCTCATGTTAGAAGGTACCGCATAGGGCTGCTCACATTGGGTTACTCAAAAAAAAAAAAATGTTTTGGCATGTTTGCCTTGAGTCCAGTGGCATGGATTTTTATTTCCCTGGCACCTTAACCTGGGTTGTTCACCAAGTTAAGTCCCCGCGACCAGCTGGCAGTAGCCTTGGCACTCTGGAGGCGCAGTGTTTCAGTGCTCCATGGTACGACATAGCAGACACAGTGGTTGGTGGCTGAACCAGCTCACCCGGCACAGGTGAGGTAGAGCTGTTGCCTGGTAGTAGTCGTCGTTCAGGACACGAGCACGGCTGGCCGGCAGAGCGAGGCCCGCTACTGGTATCTCTTGGTGACTCAGGTTGAGTGGTGCCAGCAAGCACCATGGACTTGGGGTTAGATTTTCCAGTCGGAATTGAGACGGAAATAGACTGCAGACATAATGGGGTGGGCACGCCACATCCCCTTGGCACGGGATAACAGGACCGACCCTGAAGCTCATGTTTCCAGCCAGGCATCTGTAGTAGCCACGGGTTATCTTGTAATATTGCCCCAGGCCCCTGCCAAATGTCAGGTGCACAGGCCGCACCACTGGGTGCTTAGTTGGCATGGAACAATAACTGGATCAGTGCCAATGTTACCAGTCATTTCACGAGGACAGCTGAACTATCATCTGGCGGAGTGTACATGAAGGGTAATTGCTGGCATGTCAGCTATACACAGGCGTCAGCATGAGGATCTTGCGGGGCACGTTTCGCACACGAGCTGGGGGTTCGTCAGATGGCTTACCAGTCTAAGGGCATGGGACCCGGGTATATACCCAGCGAAACACGCTTATGCGTATACACAGTCCCTGCAGTTCCAGCTGGGCATACCTTACAGTGGCCATGGGCGTGCAGCTGGGTTGGGGACTACAAGCCACAGCGGAATGGGATACCGAGCAGGCCATGGGCCAGTGGTACTGGATACAGCTCTCATTCCTAAGCGCAAGGAATAGGCTGGGTGGCAGCACACTGGCGGCCTGTGGCGTGGGGACCCATGTGGCGGACTAGGTGCAATGAAATATAATCACCGGGGTGTACCTGTTCAATGCCCATGGGGCGACAATATTTAATATATAAAGTGAATCAGTACTTTAAAATACAGATAAAAAAAATAAGAAAGAAAATACAGAATACGGGCAAGACACATCACAGGATTCTAGCAAGACATCGGAGTTGTGAGCTTTCCGGGTCTGGGGCTACTGTCCATAGCAGGGGCAGCACTCGCTATGGTGCCAGCCTACAGGAGCAATAGGAGTCCATCACCCAAGTCCCCACAAATACCGATTTGGCTTCGCTGGTTAGGGAATCCACTATCAACGTATGCTACTATAAGCTCAGGGATAGTAGATGCCCCAGTTTTCCATGTACTAAGGGACTGTCACCAGTAAGGAGTGATCAGATCACAGCACAGGCGGCAGTAGGCACAGGCAAGGGATGGTTGAGGAACTGTACACCAGTGGGCACGACAGACTGTTGCAATGGGCGCCTAGGATAAGGTCACCGCAACATACTGCAGGGCATAGCATATCAAGCTTCCTCACTAGGTTAGGGGATGAGGGTCAGTGGTTCAGACCCATAATGGGCATGCTTAACTGTAGAAGCACCATCCAGGAGAAGGCCCAGATGGGGTTTTGTTTCATAGCGAGCAAGGTGGGTGTCAAGGCGTACCCTCAGCTAGGCAACAGAGTTTTTTCCCTGCACAATCAGAATGGAACTAGGAGTAGATATAATGGTCACTAGCCGCATGCCCTCATAATTACAGTATATTTACTATGGCAACGGCCACAGGAAGTTGGGATATGTCACCCCATACTGTCAGGAAAGATGCTATGTTCCATGTTCGGCAGGACACATCAGCCAAAAAAAAAAAATAATCTAGTCTGGCCAGTGGAAAATGTGCCAGGTGTCACTGCAACTTATTTTACAGGGGTCCCCACACTGTCAGGCGTGAAGCAGCTACCAGGTTGGCTACTGCAGCCAGCTGAGTAGTTAACAGCAGCTTCTCTAAGAGGACAATTAATTAGACCACAGGGGCAGGAGAGCCAACGGGCTCAGAGCCCCATCTTGGGCATACTCTGGGCAGTTAGGGCAAGTCAGGTTGCCCCCATGACTGGGACCATGAGCACGACATAAGCACGATTCTGTGAGCAAAACCTGATTTATGCAAGACAATAAGTACCCATGAGCAATGCAACACACTGGTTTCCTTAAACAATCGCAATGGGGACTAAGGCATGGTTTGTGACAGTCAGGATTCAGGAAGCCAGACAATGCAGCTATCAGGGCTGGCCTGCAAAAAGCAGATCAGATGGTACACTGCTTCCCTTACTGGGGTTCCACACAGGTTAATGTGGGTTACAGCTACCAGGTGATGGTCTGGTCCCAGAGTTCAAAGGAGCTATTTGGCGCTTTAGGCCCCTTTGTCTGTAGGTAAGCAGCAGTGAGGGTTTAAGTTGGGGCCAGGCCACCTCCCCAGTCATGACTGGTTAGGGGCACTCCTTATGGTAGGTGGGAGACAAGTAGAGAAATGAATACTCATTAGTAATACTAAACAAATGAATAAAACACATGGGGTGGGCTTCAGGGACCAACTAAGGGTTTTAGGGCTGCAGAAGCAGCATGCCTCACCTTATGTTCATAGGGTTCATCAGCTACGGTCCTCTGAAGGGGGAGCAAGGGTGACCCATATTTGACAGCATCACCTAGGGAGTCTTCTATGAGGAAGCATCTGGAAACTGGGTGGCACCCCCACAGTAAGGGGATACGGGTACAGTTTGGGGTTGCAGAAACGATAGCGGGCCTGGAAGGGCAGATGGCTAACCGCGTCTAGAATACAACTTCGAGAGTACATTGGTGGGCAGCAGTGGTGCATGCGCTTAGGCCATGTTGATTGGTAGCCCATATATAGCGGGTTGGTCCCTTAGCTGAAAGGTGAAGGGTTTAAATCTTGCAAGGGTGGAGGGTTCCTTTCCTGGAGGCCTCTCTTATAAACTAGGGAGCAGTATCAAAGGGGCAAGGGTGTGCCGCTGGAGGTCAGCAGCATCCTGATGGACTGAGGAAGTGACCAGATCAATCTAAGCAAGTTTGTCGAGCATGTTGCCAGCTCTGGAGCAAGTGATGAGGGGCTCTATGGCATGGGCTGAGTTGAGTCAGACCAGTTGAGCTTTATGCATGGGCGCATGCAGAGAAGGGGGCCGGGGACCTGCCCTCCTCAGGCCTAGCACAAGGTGTATTGCAGGTAGGTTCGTAAGGGGAATAAAGTTGGCAGGATCCTAGTAGGATTGGTAGATTTCACAGGCCCTCTAGGAGTGTCCAGATTGGACAGCCACAAAGGCAGCTGTACACCAGGGTCAGAGGGGCTGGGTGCTGTCTTATTACCCTGGGGTTATGGAGTATTGCAGGGTGTGCTGGCTGGCACCTGGAAGGTACTCGGATGGTTCTCCCAGCCCCAGGGCTACTGGAGTGGAATAGCGGACAGGCCAGGGTGGACTTGTGGCACCCGACAGGCAGGTGGTACTCAGCACATGGTCAGGGCGAAACTGAGAGGTAGGCAGTGGGGCACTGTAGCAGTGGCACCCACACTAACTTTTGTTGTCTCTTACAGGTGCTATGGAAGTACCAGGAGCAGAGAATATGGGACGGTACCCACTGAGCAGTGGCAGGGGTGCAAGCTGGACTAAGGAATGGGCCCCTAGGGTACTGCCAGTATCGTGCAACTTCTTGATGGAGAGTCTAGTGCATGGCAGTACTCAGGGCCTTGTTAGTTAAGCAGTGGCCATGATTTATTTCGACTGGCCATCTAATCTACCCAAATTTAACTTTTTAAAACAGCCCCATTCAAGTCAATGGACACTCACCCCTTTTACTCAAACAGTGATGTGACAGCAGCGGTGGCGCTCTGGGGCATACGAAGGCCGGATCAGTCGAGGCACAGGTACCAGGAAGTGGAAGGATTGGTCGGCGGAGCTCCACGGAGCAAAAATATGATCCCTTCCTTCCAGAATGGGGACGTTTTGAAAGTAATTTTTGCAGGATTTAATTTGGGGCCAGGTAAGGGTTTTGGTGTTTCTTGGGGCTCGATTTTGAATTGAGCATGATAGCTGCTCTTTTAGGACAAAAAGCGTAAAGACAGTGGCAGGAAAGAGATTAAACAGTAACTCAATCAGAAAGATCGGGAGGTGTTTGTACGTAATAAGTAATTAAACACTAACATGTTTAAAGCAACACAATGGGATTAGCGTCAGTGCAGTGAGGAAAATGGTGGACTTTTAGGGATGAGCTACGAGGATCAGTCAGAAGAGGTAGATTTGTTTAGCCTTCAGAACTAGAAAATACGAGGAGACCTGATCCAGATGCATGAAAGTGTAAACAGCCAAACACTGATGGATAGCATACATTTGACAGAAAACAGAATGCAATAACTGGGGGCACTGCAAACAGCTGGTGTTGAGAAATTCAGGGGTGAAATGAGATGGCGTTTATTCTTAGTAGAGCTTGTGTCTGGAATAGCCTATCAGCAGAAGTGTTACAGTGCAGCTCACTGTAGGCATTTAAGATAAACCTGGATTAGGTACAGAATAGGAGTGAGGTCAGCCTTCAATGCTTTAACTGCTGAGAAGCAGGAGACAGTCTTAAAGAGCTACAGGAATAAGCCTTTTCCATGTATACAGTGCTCCTATGTTCTTACTGTATATGTACCTATGTTCTAATGGGATTACATTTTCCTCATGAATCTAGGTTTATGCAGCTGCATTTAAAACTGGTTCTAGCACTTGAATCACAAGTTCAAGTCAGAGCAAGCTGCCCAGAGCTACCCTAAAGTCCATTTTAGGAAGAACAAAGAAATGGATCATAATCCCGGCAAGAACTGCAGAAAAACAATTGGTCAAACCACTGGAATTGTGTAAACCGCTGAACATGCAGATAACAGAACCAGGGTTCTAAAGGCCAGTCAGTTTCATGTTAATAATAGGGACGCTGTTAGAGACAAGCATAAGAAACAATGTTTCAACACTTACAAAAACAAGCATTTGTCAATGCCGAATATTTGCTTGCTGGCATTCGTAGTGTAGGAGTTAGAGCCGCATAATAGGAATGGCAGTGAAGTATTGAACTGAAGCCAACCCCACCACCACCCTGCAGAGACTGACAGGCATTGGGGTGTGCCTTTGGGTCGTCAGGCATAACGCCATGCCATTCCAACAAACCCTACCCTGCAGACACCGACAGTGTCACTGTGTGCCTTGGGGTCTTTGCCCTTATGCTCACCCCATTCCATCACAAAATATGGTGAGATGGGTGTTGTACAGGAGAATGGGGTGAACTTTGGGGTCAAGAGTCCAAGGCACACCCTCGATGCCCCCTCACTGGCTGCAAGGTGTGGAATGGTATGAGCATTACAGGCGAGAATCCCAAGTCACACCCCTGATGCCTGTCAATCTCTACAGGGTGGGGTGTTATGGTTTGGAAACCCAATGCCTCAGGTGTTTGTTGGCATTTTCTACTCCAAATTTTCAACATGGGTTTTGTGACCCCCACCTTATGAACCGTGGCAATATCAGTTCGTTAGCGAGCTGATTTTGCACATGCGACTACGCCATTTGGCACCAGAGGTGTGAAAGCACATTTCGAACAGGATGTGAAAATGACAGCTGTACTTTCATGTGGAGGTGCAAAAATGGCAATGTTGAAAATCTGCAGTGAAAATATTAAAAACTGGTGAAGTCACGAGTGCGTAGAAACTGTGCAACGACACCTGTAATGTAATTAGTTTGGGGATTTTTACAGCAGATTGTCAACACAGGCATTTTGGAACCTCCGCTCATGAACAGTGTCACTGTGATTTTCTTAATCTGTCCGAACAGTGATTTCCCACAGCGACCACACATTTCTGTGCTGGAAGTGCGAAAACACATTTCAGCCATGTTGTGAAAAATGACAGCTGTACTGTTCATAAGGAAGTGTGGAAAAATGCCACTGGTGAAATCTGGACTGAAAATATTAGAAATCCATGAACTTCAGGGTGCGTGGAAACTGCGCAATGGTCGCTTGTAACACAGTCATTTTATGGACGTTTTCACCAAATTTTTAACATAGCCATTTTAACACCTCTGCTCATGAACAGTATCACTGTGATTTTCTTAATCTGTCCCAGACATTGATTTCCTTACCGACTGCGCCATGCGCTACATGCCCGGAAACACGTTTTGGGCGAAATGTGAAAAATGACAGCTGTACTGCTCAGACGGAGGTGTGCTAAAATGACAATGTTGAAAATCTGGAGTGAAAATATGGAAAATTAGCGAACTTACGCGCATGCGAGGAAAAGCGCAAACACATGCCTATAAACAGTCATTTTTGGGAATTTTTTCACCAAATTTTTAACATAGCCATTTTAACACCTCTGCTCATGAACAGTGTCACTGTGATTTTCTTAATCTGTCCCAAACATTGATTTGCACGACTGCGCCAGTGTCTTTATGTGTAGAAACACATTTTGGGCAGATGTGAAAAATGACAGCTGTACTGCTCATAAGGAGGTGTGGTAAAATGGCAATGTTGAAATCTGGAGTGAAAATATTGAAAATTTGCAAACTTCTGCAGTCGCGCGAACATAGCATAGCTCGTAAATATTTTTTTGAATTTTTCACTAAATTTTCAACATAGGGTTTTGAGGCCTACCTCATGAACTGTGACACTGTCGTTTAAGTAAACTGGTCCCAAAAGGTGGTTCCGCAGTGACCATGAAATCACCTTTTGGGGCCAATTAACTAAAATGACAGTGACAGAATCATGAGGTGGGGTCCCAAAACCCTATGTTGAAAATTTGGTGAAAAATTCAAAAATGCCTGAGATATGCATCAAAGTTGAAAAACCCTATTTATTCCATTATACAGCTTACCGGCATTTCCTCAGTTCGCGGTCAGCTTTGAAGAGTGCAGTCATGTTCCCAGTCCACCACGGATCGTCGCACCGGACTTCGGAGGTAAGTATGGGGTGAGGCAGGGTGTCGGAGGGTGGCAGGACAGTCAGCGAGGAAGGTTTTCTTGCAGGTTTTTCTTTTTTTCTTAGGCGCCGTGACTTGCCATGCTGGGGTGGGCTCCAGCGTTGTACCTGGAAGGCTGTTTGGGAGAGCAGTGGAGCTGGCGGGAACTGGGCACCCCGTCGGCCATATGGACTGTTGCCCGGCTGGGGTGGGCTCCCAGGCGTGGGCGCCTGACTCTGTTGGGGAAACAGTGGAGCCGGCGGGATTGGGCACCCAGTCGGCCATACAGACTGTTGCCATGCTGGGGTGGGCTCCAGCGTGGCACCCGTAGTCTGTTGGGGACAGTGAGCCGCCGGGGATTGGGCACCCTGTCGGCCTACGGACGCACCTGGAACTCTGTTGGGGAGGCGCAGCAGAAGCAACGGAGGATTGAGCACCCTCGGCCATACAGTGTGTGCATGGTGGGGAGTGCATGAGCCTTATAATGCGTGTGTGGGGGCGCATGAGCAAATATGCTAATCAGCACTATCTTATCACTGCTCACTGAAGCGGAGCTCTCCTTTCAACTGTAGGCACTGCATTTTCAGCTGCTGTCATAGACAGCTACAGTATTCATTGGTGAACTTTGCCGCGCCTGCAAACACACTGACTGAATTGGAAGATGGTGCCACACCTACCAAAAAACTTCGGATGGCACTATGTTTCTTGCACATGCGTGCAAGCAAACATAATGAGTTGAACTATACAGTACACCACAGAGTCTGTAACGGGAACTCATGCCAAACAAACCTCTTTGCAGTTTCTAAAATGTAACCATGTAAAGTCATGTGGGAAAGCCGATGATGTCATATTCAGTACAGTATCTCTTCTGTATGCCATCTGCTACTGAAGCACACAGAAAACTAATTCATGAACTAGAAAAGCTAAGTACAAACTGTGTGTGTGTGTGTGTGTTGGGGGTGATAACACAAGTGCAAAAGTAATTGCAGAATAAGAAACAAATTATCATAACAAATGGTGACCTATCAACCTGGAAAAGTGACCACTGGGTGCCACTGTTGTCTATCCTGGAGCCTGCTTGTGTGGTTCAATGGTGGTGAGCACCAGCAGCTAAATTACAAAGTTTGCTGATGAAACCAAAACAGGAGATAGTTACATCCCAACAGGAGACAGGGAAAATGCACAAAGACCTAGGCAGGCTATGGAAGTAGGAAGCAAAATGTCAGATAAACATTAGCATTAACAAATGCCTGGTGAAGCATCTAAGAAAGAACATGAAGGCAAAATACTACCTTAATGATGCAGCAATTACTGATGCCAGGAAGGAACAGGGCCTGGCAGTGCTAATCAGCAGCAAATAAAATTGTGAGCAACAGTGTGGAGAAGCAGCCAGCAATACAAATGAAATCCTGGCACATTATCACAAGAAACTTTGTTAGGGTTGTGTATGAAAAACATCTGTTGTTTATTCTCAGTATTTACCACATTACACTGATTAGAAGCCACGTCTTCTAATCATATATACGATTTCCAACCATGGCTTCAAATTGGGGTTTGGCTTGTAACTGAGGGTGGCTTTTATATGCAAACCCATGGAGGGGTTACAGTAAGAGGGAGTGTAGCAGAACACTGTGCAAATAACATCAGATTATCATTACGCAACCCATGGAGGGATTACAAGAGGGAAGTGTAGCAGCACACTGTGCAAATAACATCAGATTATCATTACGCAACCCATGGAGGGATTACAGTAAGAGGGAAGTGTAGCAGCACACTGAGCAAATAACATCAGATTATCATTACGCCATCCATGGAGGGTTACAGTAAGAGGGAAGTGTAGCAGCACACTGTGCAAATAACATCAGATTATCATTATGCAACCATGGAGGGATTACAGTAAGAGAGAAGTGTAGCAGCACACTGTGCAAATAACATCAGATTATCATTACGCAACCCATGGAGGGATTACAGTAAGAGGAAGTGTAGCAGCACCGTCTGCAAATAACATCAGATTATCATTACTAACCCATGGAGGGGTTACAGTAAGAGGGAAGTGTAGCAGAACACTGTGCAAATAACATCAGATTATCATTACGCCACCCATGGAGGGGTTACAGTAAGAGGGAAGTGTAGCAGCACACTGTGCAAATAACATCAGATTATCCTTACAGAAATATGCTCAGACGTGATAAATAAAAAGCCATTAGGTAGATTACAAATAATAAAAGAAAATATAAATGAAGAGGCAACTGCACCACTCTCCTGCAAGTGGCTCTCCCAGCAGCCAGAGGTTAAAAGACAGATCCAGATGCAGTGGCAGTTAGAACAATTAACATCCTTGCAAAAGTGGATAGGTGCTCAGTCTAAATTGGTACAATATGAAAAGTTATCACATGTGGCAGGGCAAACCTTCAGCATTTCACAGAGATATGGGCCTCTTTTTAAACACAACTCCAAGCACACTCACCCAGCCACAAAGCCTGCCTACTAAAACCCTAGGTTTCCACCAGTATTGTCCCTGCAAACACAAGAAAGTCACACTGGAAAGAAGGAAAGGGTCCGCTATTAGAATAGGAGGATCTACAGACCTCCAAACACAAGGGGAAGAGATTCACAAGGAAATGGTGGAAGCAGTCTGGAAGATGGTTCACAAGGGAGGTACTGATAATGGAGACTTCAATCTACCGGACGTGGATTGAGTCTCCCCACTGCAGCTACAGCCAGGAGTAGGTACATCCTGGACTCCATGCAAGGGGAGTTCCTCAAGCAATTAATGTTGGAACCCACTCGCTAGGGCATTTCCGACTTAGTACTGTCAAATGGGACAGTGTGACTGACGTCAGAGTGGGCGACCACTTGGGAAACAGTGACCACCATACAATGTGGTTTGAGGTAGGACCAGGTGAGAATCAAATCACTCAAGGGCGAGGTCCTGGACTTCAGGAGAGCAGATTTTAAGAAAATGGGAGAATGCCTAAGGGAAGCCCTGGCAGAGATAGGAAAACAGGGGGGCAGAGTCGAGGAACTGTGGGAAAAAATAAAAGAGGAATTAGGTGTTACAAACCCAGTGTAAGGCAGGTGAGCAAAGGCAAGAGAAAAGGAGACCACCATGTTTCTTTAAGGAAGTAGCAGAAAGGTCACAGCAAAAATAAAAAAGGGCATTTAAAATGTACAAAAAATACAGATGGAGGGATAGGAGGCTTACCATGAAAACAAAGGGAGGCAGGGAAGGCAGATAGAAACGCAAAGGCACAGACAAGAGGAAAGAATGCCAAGTCAGTGACAAAGGGAGAGGAAACATTTTTTAGATGCATAAGTGAAAAAAGGGGTGATAGTAAGACTGAAAGAGGAAGGAGGGTGCAGTGTGGAAAAGGACCATCAAAAGCGGATCTATTAAACAACTATTTCTGTTCAGATTTACTGAGGAGGGGAAGGAAATGGGCCATGGATAAAGGGCTAGGGCATAAAGGACAGGAAATGGACACAAAACCATTTACAGAAGAAAGAGTGCTTAGGGAACTATCAAAGATAAAAAGTAGATAAAGCAATGGGGCCAGAGGGGTGCACCTCAGGATACTGAGGGAACTGAAAGAGGAGCTAGTTGCACTCTGACAGCCATTTTCAACATGTCATTGAAAACTGGGGGACTAGAGGAGGGCAGATGTAGTCCTACTCCACAAAAGTGGAAACAGGAGGAGGCAGGAAATTACATGTCAGTCAGCCTGATGTCAGTGGTAGACAAGGTAATAGAAACACTATTAAAGGAAAGAATTGGGAATACCTAGTTACCAATAACCTGCAGGATCAGAGGCAGCATGGGTTCATGGGGGGTCCTGCCAGACAAACCTGATCGAGTTCTTTGATTGGGTGACCAGGGAAGTGGATCAAGAGGAGCAGTGGACATGGCCTACCTGATTTCAGCAAGGCCTTCGACACTGTTCCACACAGAAGGCTGTTAAACAAGCTGGGAAGCCTAGGATTAGATCCTAAGGTAGTAAAATGGGTGGAAAATTGTCTGGGCAATAGGAGTCAGGAGGGTGGTGGCAAATGGCAGTCACCCAGAGTAGGCAAAGTGACCAGTTGAGTACCACAGGATCAGTACTAGGACCAGTCTTCTTCAATGTCTTCATCAGACACATTGCAGCAGGGCTGGAAGGGTGAGTACGCTTGCATCTGTCTGCAGATGACACAAACTGCAACAGAGTTGACATGCTGGGAGGAGGGAAAAATGACATGTGATCTAGGAGAGTTGGAAGAATGGTCAAGGGCCTGGCAGCTGGGTTTTAGCACACAAAAGTGCAATATAATGGGGACACTGACAACCACCAAACAGGAAAGGGACCTGGGAGTAATCATATCTGACCTGAAGGTTACCAAACAATGTGAGAAGGCTGTGAGGAGAGCCAGTGGGTGCTGGGGTGCATAGGAGAGGTATCTCCAGCCGAAGGAAGGAAGGAAGTGGTGATGCCACTGTACAGAACACTGGTGTAACTCATCTAGAGTACTGTGTCTAGTTCTGGAGGCGCGATCTCGAAAGGACACAGACAGAGTAGAAGCAGTTCAGAGTAGGGTGAAAAATGATGCGGGACTGCACCAAAAGTCATCGAGGAGAAAATGGAGGATCTCAATATGTATTCCTGGAGGAAAGGAGAGAGAGGGTTCTTCCAGTACATTGGGGAGCGGAGAAAAACTAAGGGCCATCTCAGCAGATTGAGATCAGAAGGAGGGTGGGTGGAAGAGGAGAGGGACCAGACAGAGGTATTTAACGCAGTACTTTGCCCCTGTGTTCACTAGGAGGGGATGGGATATGTACAAAGCAAGGCACGAAGGGGATAGAAACGCCAGTAAGTGGACTAGGGCAACAGAAATGGAGCAAGAGGAGAGAGGTACCCAGGGTGTCAAGATCTGGGTAAGGATAAAAAGGCCAGTAAGGTGGAGCAGACGGATGATACTATCTCCGCCAAAGGAGTGTGGTTAGCCCTCAAGGCCCTAAAGAAAGACAATCTCTGGGCCGGATGGCATTCATTCGAGAGTACTATGGGAATTGGCGGACATACTGGCTGCACCCTGGTGGAGCTTTTCAGCAGGTCACTTGAGACAGGGAGGGTACCTAGGGTGAGTGGCACATGTGGTACCAATCCATAAAGGGGTGAGGAAGTACCAGGTAACTATAGACCCATCAGTTTGACCTCGTGGTGGGAAAATTAATGAGAGTATACTAAAGGAACGATTGGGGGTGTACCTGGAGGAGGTGGAGGTCTGGATAGTCGGCAACATGGGTTTGTGCCAGGTAGATCATGTCAAACCAACCTTGTGGAGTTCTATGAATGGGTAACATCAGAACTAGAGGGGTAAGCCTGTGGGTGTATTATTCTTGGACTTCAGCAAGGCATTTGACTCTGTCCCCACAATGGTCTGGTGGAGAAACTGATGGGGTTAAGTAGGCCCTTTGATGGTCAGATGGATTGAAAACTGGCTAGTTGGATGCACTCAGAGAGTAGTGGTCTGTAGGAGCTCTCAATCCTAGAGAGGGTTGGTAGGGTACCACAGGGCTCATTACTGGGTCCGATCCTGTTTAATGCATACAATCGGACATTAGGGAGGGTATAGGGGTGGAATGAGTCTCTTCATGATGACTCCAAGATGGGAGCAGTAGTTGAGGGAGAAGAGGGAAGTTGGCCCTGCAAGGGACCCGACACCCTGGAAAGCTGGGCTCACACATGGAAATTAAATTTCAATATCACCAAGTGCAAGGTGTCGTGATCTTGGTGGAGAAACCTAAACACAGGTACACCCTGGGAGGAGGCACTGGAGGCCTCAATAGGGGAAAAAGACCTAGGGGTCATGGTGGATGCATGTGAATAACTCTGAGCAGTGCAGGAGAGTGGCTATAAGGCAAACAGGATGTTGGGATGCATCGAAGGGGGATCACCTCTAGGAGCAAGGAAGTGATTCTGCTGCGACAATGGACTGGTTGACCACATCTTGAGTACTGTGTACACAGTACTGAGACCACACCTGAAGAGGGACATACAGCTCCTGGAGAGGGTACAGAGGAGGGCAACAAAGATGAACATGAGGGCTAGGGATTTGACGAATGAGGACAGACTTGGTGAGCTCTGCCTGCCTTCATTGGAGGAGAGGAGAGACAGGGGGAACAGATTGAGGCCTCAAGTAACCTCAAGGGAATAAATAGGGTAAACATGGAGGGATCTTTAGACTAAAGCAGGGAGGTATCACCAGAGGGCATGGTTTGAAGTTAGAAGGTGGAAGGGTGAGGGGAAAAGAGGAGAGGTTTTTCACTGAGAGGGTGGTGGACCCTTGGAATGCACTGCCTGGTGAGCTGGTTCAGAGATCCACAGTGGAGGGCTTCAAGAGAGGTGGCACAGACACAGAAAGTGGATGTATCAGATGATGGCCCTGTCTCAGTGGGGTGGGGATGGATGATACGGGTTTCTGGAGCACAAGGGATGGGAGGGTCTTGGCACCCAACTAAGGATCTAAGTTTCGAACCAGACTTGATAGACCGTGAGCCTAATCTGCTGGCAAATAGTATATGATAGAGACTTTCAAATAGCACAAGGGTATAAAAATAAGGTACAAGAGGGTAGCAC
The DNA here is from genome assembly GCA_016271365.2 of Neoceratodus forsteri. Classification (NCBI taxonomy): domain Eukaryota; kingdom Metazoa; phylum Chordata; order Ceratodontiformes; family Ceratodontidae; genus Neoceratodus; species Neoceratodus forsteri. The sequence goes on along the minus strand of CM057456.1, from coordinate 746,269,013 downwards.
TTTAAAAAAAAAAGATGTTCAAGAACAAGGGCCATGATATGAAAATAAAGGGAGGTAGACTAGGGTAATGTGAGAAAGTATTTTTCACAGAAAGGGTGGCGGATCCACGGAACAGCCTCCTGGTAGAGGTTGTAGGGCAAAAACAGTATGAGGATTCAAAACACATGGGACAGACATAAAGGAACTGTAGCGAAAAGAAAGAGAGGGCTTGCCAGACCATTTAGGATCTGCGGTATATGAAACAGTAGGGAAAAACTGGCAGACTAGGGTTGGGCCAAGCAGTCCTTATCTGCCATCAAATTATATGTTTCTATGTTACTTGAGGCATAAGAACCCAGGTGCAACATACCAACTTGGAGGAGAGGTATCAACAGTTACAAAGCAGGAAAGGACCTGGGAGTGATAATTTGATGACCTAAAGGTAGTGAAGCAATGTGACAAAGCAGTGGGGAGGCTGGAAGGATGCTGGGTTGCACAGGAAGGTGAATCACTAGCAGAAGGAGGAGGAGGCACAATACCCCTATACAGATCACTGGATAGGCGCACCTCGAGAAATCCATGTACAGTTCTGGAGGACCCCACCGTAAAGACATAGAGAGGGATGGAGACAGTACAAAGGAGGCAACAAAAAATGGTACATGGCTTTGCATCAAAAGCCCTATGGGGTAAGGCTCTAGGAACTTAACATGTACTCCCACAGGCTAAAACAAGGTACAGGACGGAAGCATTTTCCACAGAAAAGATGCTCAAGGACAAAGGGTCATGCTATGAAATTAGAAGAGGAAATGGGAGAAGTACTTCTTCACTGAGAGAGTGGTGGATGGCTGGAACAGCTTACCAGCAGAGGTAGGAATAGAAATGTGACAAGGTTCAAGAATGCATGGGATAAACACAGAGGGATCTTAAGGGTGGTGGTGGTGGGTGGTGGGGAAGACCGGAGACTGAGTAGGATCTGCAGCGACACTACAGGTAGGGAAAATAGGGCAGATTAGGTGGATCATCAGGTCTTTATCTGCCGACAGATTAAAATGAAAAGAGGTGTATCAGTGTGTTGTATTGTTTTATGAGAGGCCTCAATAAAAACATTTTAACCGAAAAAGAACGAGGGCTTGTAATAAGTGTTATTGGTACACTATTTTAAATACACATACACTTATTTAAATGCTAAAAAGAAAACATTACAAAATATTACAATCCGCAAACATAAACTGTAAGCTGCATTGCATGTAATATTTATGTGCATCTCAATGTAAAGTGGTGTTGACAAAGGTACCTGACCTAGGTTAATATCTTTAGATTAATAAAGTTCATTGTACAAAACATGAAGAAAGAAAAAAATAGAGAAAAGAAAACATGACGTAGTGTACAGCTAAAATCTGAGCGGTTATCTTATCAGGTAGAAAAAGGTTAAGGACAGTGACTAGAGATGGGGTGCAGTAAACGGAGGAAGGCTAGTTTTACAGTAGGTGCAGCTATGAGAGCACAGTTCCCAGGGACTGCTTTGAAGGAGAGGGAGGAGGCAGCAGGGATATTATTCCAGGAGAAGGGAGGAGGAGGAGGAGGCTGTTTTGGAATGAGAGATTATCCCTGTTTACACTGGCCATTTCTACACCAGTGCAGGTGGCTTGAGAGCCACACCAGTGCACACTGGCGAAGTGTAAACTGTGCTGGCATCAAACAAGTGTGACTCTCTACTCTTCTCCCAGACAAAAAGAGAAGTGTAGGTGTTTTCAGGTGTGAACAGGTGGCCACTTCCATACATCATTGCCTGAGGTTGCTCTGAAAAATGGATGGAGACAAGAGCACTCCATGCAGGAAGGGTCCCAAAGCTTACAGGACACTGCTTCACACGGGCATGGGAAGCCAGTGACCTTGGTGGGTGTACACCACTGGCTTCAAATTAACTAGCAGGTGCAAACTGACATTGGCGTGCAACACCAGTATGCAACAGTTTGGTTAGTGTAAACAGAGCTGTTGAGAAGAATCAGTGAAACAGAGGGAGGAGAGAGAGAGAGAGAGAGAGAGAGAGAGAGAGCTGGGAAGAAGAGAAGGAAAAGGTGACAACAGGGGAGACAGCTAAACCAGGATTTGGAAAACAGGATCGCAGCAAGAGTGTTGCTGCACCCAAATAAGGAGGAGAGGTTGCAGCAGTAGACAGGAAGACTGTAGGTGGGATGTTTAAAGCAAAGTGGCAGAAGAACTGAAACAGGGATGTAGTCTGCTTGAGGTAGTTTTTAAAGGCAAAAGGCACAGTATACACGCCCATGCAGTCAACAATGGGAAGATCATCTTGAGGAAGATCTCATGAAGAACCAGGAGTGGGAAGCAGGATTTGTTGGAGACAGGGAGCAACTTTGATGGGTATCTTTGTGGGAAGGGAAACAAGGTTTGATCTAGCCACCACCAAGATAATTAATGTGAAGGACTTTTCCAAAGGCAGAACCATCCACAGTTATGCTGACCAGTCTCTAATTACAGCCAAAACATCCTGCAGGCCATTTTGGCATTACAACAGTTGCTTCAGTGGAACCAGCACTTTGCTCTCCAGCTCAGGGCTACGCAGTTTGTGGGCTACAAAGGGTACCACATGATTCATGCAAGATGTGAATGTGCTACAGATGACAGAGGAGGCCACTGAGGAAAATGGAGAACAGTATGGGACTCAGATAGATTACTGTGGGACAACAGGGTAGATTAACAGCGGGGCGGGGGGTGTAATAAGGCATCACCTACTAGGATTGACTGTTGCCTGTCAGACAGGTCCAGCAGACGGTGGTCAGAGTCCAGCTCTGCAATTCTGTCAAGTGAGGGACGGGATGGGAACCTACAGTACGTGACAAACACTGACAATAACAAAATATGGCAGATGTCAATGGCCCAATCCATCCCTTTCAGGGGAGTGCTACTAAGCCACAGGAGTGAGAAGACAGTGAAATAGAATTTTTCAGAAGCCAGACTAAAGGGCAAAGAAAAGAGGAGGCGCCAAGAAAGGAGGAGCGCTGAGAAAGCACAACTTTTTCCTGTACTTTGACCACTACAGGGAGTAGAGACTGAAAGTAATTTCAGGAGGATGACTTCTCACTTTTTGGAGGGGAGAACTCTGGCATGCTTTCATGCCCCATGAACCTTACCAAGACAAAAATAGGGGCTTAGAAAAAGGAGATTGGGCTGGCAATAGCAGGAGCAGAGAGGTGTATGAATGTAGAGTCAAGACTGTCAGAGCTTTTATCTGTGGAAGACGTGGGACAGCAGAATGGTTAGGTAGTAGCAGGCTCAGTGGGATTAGTAGGCACGTAGGGTCGGGGAACTCCAGGAGAAGGGTGTGGTGACTAAGATACAAAGAGAGAGAATGAGAGAGACAGTGAGAGAATGGGTAAGGTACTGATTGGAAGAGGAGGAATTAGCCTGGTGTTGCTGAGGTCTAAGGCATGGATGTCTTACCTCATGCCACGCTGATGACCCATGTTTGGGAACGAGCACGGGCCGCTGAGGTCAGCGAGGTGGGGAGCGGAGCAGATGGAGTGGCCGGGCAGCTCTCCTCTCCGGGAGGGGAAGGTGGCATCCCCGGGCACCTTGTCTGCCCCACAGTGCAGGCCAGGGCACAGGCTAGGAGGGTGCACAGGTGCCAGCCGACGGGTGGGCTTAAAGGGGCTGTCACGGGGTTGTAGTAGCATGTGCACTCCACACGCATGCCCTCTACTCCTGGGCCCCGGTAACTGGTTGGACAAAATGCAGGAGGAAACAATCCAGCGGCAGGATGATGCCTGCCCAACCATCCGTAGGCACCCGCCTCCCGGCTGGGCATAAGGTAAGCACCGTATTTGGGTTGCCGGGCTGGGGGTCCGTTGGACTAAATGGGCAGCCGAGGTGATAAAGAGTGCTGTGATAATAAAAAAAAAGGAAGAGGAGAAATTAGGTCTGTTACTAGATATATCTAAAACTCACAGACCTCAATCTATTGACAAGAGTATCTGTATCATACTTGTCTCTGAATTACTTGTAAACAACTGCTGCATTACTTTGGCTAACTTGTTTTAACTCTATTGTGATTTCATTGTAACTACTGGTACTTCCACTCTGTTCCTATTCCTGTATGCTGCTGTAAACCTGTGTTCTATGAGCTATCTAGATGGCCTGGTCATGCCTGAAAATGGTCCTTGGGACCAGTGCACTTACCCGGTTATCAAACAAATACATAAACAAAACCTCAGAGGGGTCAGGAGAAAGAAGAACTTGGGGCAGGGGATGGAGTGATCACCTTCCAGATTTCTTTTCAAGAGACTTATTTATTTTAGTTGTTTAACCAGGTATAGCACACTAAACTCAAAGCTTTTTACAGGAGCGACCTGGGAGTACAAGGAGGTTAAGGACTTGCTCAGGGTCACACAATATACAAGTGGAAGTTGTGATTCAAACCCAGGTCTGGTCTGCTGGATGTCACCAAATTTGCAGCTCAGAGCCTTAGACCACTGCGCTATACTGCCTCATTGTAAATATTACAAAAGAAATAAAGTAACCATGCAATTCAGGATTTACAGTAATCATTAGCACAACTATATGAAATATCCTCAAAATTACATTAAAAAGGTTCATGGGAGGCGCTGCTGAGCAGCCATATGGAAGCAGCATATTCTGGAAGCTCCAGCAAACTTTTATAAAATCCTATTAAAGCTATATTTGAACTATTTTTTCCTGCACCAGTGGCTTTACCTATGATTAGAGATCCTGCTTGGTGGCTACATGGGGAAGACGAAATAATTGCTGCTGCTTTGGCCAATTTTTCATCCTAAAGGGAACTGAGATGAGAGGCCTCACAGAAAACTGCAACCGGGACCTCAGGCACTACAGAGGAGGTGTCTTTAGCCACTGTCAATGCTACACTTGAACAGTTGGTTTGGTCCGTCCAAGATCTGGACCATAAATTTGATACTTTAACCCTCATGTTGTGACTCTGAGGCAAAATGGACACCACGGACCAGGCGTATCTCCAAGTTGGAAATTAATCTTAATAGAACAATGGACGTTGCTGTTAAACTGATCAGGGAAAATACTTTGCTATGCTAATGCCTGCAACTGGTGGAAAACCAAGCCCGCAAAAAGAATATCAAAGAGTTTGGTTTGCTAGAATCACTGAAGGGCGACATATCCCTTGGAGTTCACCTATACTATCCTGCCTGGTATACTTGGATTTGCAGAGGACGAGCCACCCTCATCCTTTGAAAAGGCCCATCGGGTTACCACCACCCCCATAGAGCACCAGTGGAGACACCAGCATCTCCAGCTTTTATTGTGGTATGCACTGGAGTAGGAGACAGGGACCAAGTATTGGCGGCAGCCAGGCGGGCTATACTAAATATGGGGACTCAGATATTTCTCTTTTTCTGACCTCTCATATGGGACCTGTCAGTGTCGCAAGTCTTCGAGGGGCACGGAGCTGTCTATGGCAATTGAAGGTTCCCATCAGTTGCTGTTCCCAACCAGATGGAGGCTCTCATGGAAGGGCAAGACTTACATGTTCAACGACCCAAAGAATGTAGAGGAGATGCTCACCGTGGTTGAGCAGGAGCTAGGTCAGAACAGTGGAGCTGATAATTCGGAGGGAGAATGATTTTATTACTGGACTGTTTGTTAAACCGTAATGTATTTTCCCAGCACATCTTTTAACCTCGTTTGGTTATGGGTGCCAAATATTATCAGTAGGGGTGGTCTGAGACATTTTCTGTTCTTCTATCATGCTGATGGAATGCTTCTAGTTTACATCTGTGGGACATACATCCTAGACATCATGATCTTATGTGCTCTGGAGTCTGAAAATAGGCTGAAAGTTGGTACTACATGAGATGTTTATTCTGTTTTTTCTCCCATATATACATCTGCTGAAACTTTGCAATAAGTGCTACCGTGCTTTGTTTAACCAAATACTTTCTGTTTAGGCCTGAGGTGTCAGATACCTGCTTGACTTGCTTAGCACTGTGATTTATAAAATATATGGCAGTATGAAGAGGGTAAATGTCCCTGTGCTTCGACTTTTGTTTAACTTGTTTTCTTGGGAACGTTTCCGGAGAAGCTCTTAAAACTGTGACTGAGTTCCTAAAGAGGATTTGTGGGCTGTTGGGCTGACACGCTAGCTGGCTCTGTTCTTGAGCTGGCTGGTTTGGAGTAATCCCACCGAGTTCTTCCCTGAGCTGCATGCTTTTGGAATGCTTTATTATAATCTAATGGTTACTCAGCCCATGCTATATTCATTGGGAAAGGTCATCCATGTAGGCTGAAAGCTTATAGCTTACCCTCCCACCATGACCCTTTAATAGCTGGATTACTACATGTTCCTCATATACTGTCGATAAATGTATTCATCTTTAAGGATCATATTTGTAAGCTGGATTCACCTGTGGATCGATGTTTTTGTAAGTTTTCTTGCAAAAAATTCAATAAATATATAAAATATATAAAAAGGTTCATATATCATGTGCAACCATAAAGATTCTCAGTAGGTTCTAAGTCTCAATGAAAGACACCTGTATCAATTACATTTTAGAGGGTTCAATTTCTACAGAAGATGGTGTCATATTCCTCTTACGACAGAAAAAACTTAAATTTTAATCAGATTAACGTATGGGTTAAACCAGACTTGTACTACAGGTGGAGCTACATACTTCCACTTTAGCAGGATACATTTCTAGCTATAATTTATGCAAGTTGGACTACCATAATTAGGGATGGATGGATGGGTCCGCTGCACGCCTGAACCTTCCCAGACCGGACTGACTTAGCTCCTGACCAGAAGAACCAAGCCTTTCATGGCTTGATCCGGCTGCCAAGTTGGCCTGGTTCGAAGTGTGATCTGGTTCGATCTGGCACTTATGGCTGTTCCGTGCTGGTGTACCGTGGTCCCTCCCTCCACCCAATCACCCGCCCAACATGATGTAACACGTTTCCCTGGTGTCCAGTGGTCCCCTGATCCCGATCTCCTAGAAGTTATATACCAATCCCAGGTATCTAGTGGACCCCCATCCCATTCCCCTGTAATAAAATAAGGTACTAGTCCATTCCCTGGTGTCTAGTGGACCCCCCACCCCAACAGGTAGTGCCCTCGACACTGGCTCCCACTCTGACCAGGGCTGGCAACCAGCACAGCCCTCTGCTCTCCACCACAGCTGCATGGCAACTGGACTGTCAATGAAATGGCGCATGCTTGTACAAACCCGGCTCATGCATTGATATGGCAGTTCTGTCTGCAGCCAGCCGTGGTGGTCGGAGACAAGAGCGGAGGACTTTGCCGGTCGCCAGCAGGGGATGGGAGGGGAGAACGCCCCACCGTGATCTCTCCTGGCGACCAGCACAGCCTCCGCTCTTTTCTCCACCGCCAACAGAGCTGTCACTGAATGAGCGTGAGCTGGCCTGTCAATGAATGAGTACATGCTTGTACAAGTATGCCCTGCTCACTGACAGCTCAGTCGGCGACTGGATGTGGTGGAGAGTAGAGGCTGTGCCAGTCACCAGCAGGGAGTCAAGCTGGGGTGGCGGTGGCACTACCTGCTGGGGTGGGCGTCCACTAGACACCAGATAATAGAGGACTAGTACCTTATTCTATTACAGGAATGGGAGGAGGGTTGTGAAACCACTGGACACCAGGGAAACTTGTTACATTATGTCGACTGGGTGATCGGGCGGGGGAGGACCACTGGACACCAGGAATACTCAAACCATGTTTTTTGTTAGGGCTACAATTCATCAGAGTAAATCAGAACCTTTTGGGAAAAAAAATCAGAGTCGGAATCAGAACCAGGTCACAGCTCCTACAGCCTGAATTTTGTGTAAGGAGTTCTTTCTGCTCCTGTTCAGTTGCAGTGGGGGACAAGACAAGGGTGCCCTCTCTCCCTTTTATTTAATCTTTATCCAGAATCCCTAACACGTTGCCCTGATAGTAATCCAGCTATTAAAGGGATCATGGTGGGAGGGTAAGCTATAAACTTTCACCCTACATGGATGATCTTTTACTGCATGTGGAAGACTCCCTTGTCTCGATCCCAGCTGCTCTGTCAGAAATCCAGCCATTTTGGCAGTTTGGGCTTAAAAGTTTAATTTGGAGAAAACTAAAGGTGCTGTCCCTTAATCATTTACTTTGTAAAAGGGCAACAGTAGATTTGGACTTGGTTTGGGAAAAGATTTCCCGATACCCATCTGAGCTTATTAAAAATAATTTGGTACCCTTCTGTCTACTATTAAATCGGATTTGCAACATTGGGTGGCCCTTCCTTTTCCCTCTGGGGACAAATTTGTGTTATCAAAATTAATCTTCTTCCTCATGTTTTATATCCATTAGGTACTGTATGTTGTGTGTTTTTCTTCCCAAACCTTGGTTTGTTAGGCTCCAATGCCTTATTAATTATTCTCTCTGGCAGGAAAGCAGTAAGGCAGTCCTATTTGATACTGATGTAGCAACGAGTTGGGAGGCTTGCAGCCCCCAACTTCTTTCTGTATCACTATGCACTCCATGGCAGTAAATACTTCCAGTGGGGGCGAGTGGATGATGGTGGACTAGTAGCTAGCTACACTCCTCCCTCTAGGCTTCATATTGAACGGGATTTGTGTCGGCTATCGAGATTTCTTCTCGCGGCCTTCTCTTCATTAAACCACTGCAGCTGCTGGCATACCTTAAAGTGACTCCGCTCTTCGGTTGCTTAAAGTCCATTCTCAGTTGGGTTCTTATTTGGGCTCACCTAGGCTAAGGCTTATACTCAATCTGTCCTTGGTAACTAATATCTGTATAGGCCACTGTCCTATTCCTTTCTCATTCTACCCTCAGTTAAGGTTGTCCACAGTTGATGCTCTTTTGAGGGGGATAAGCTTCTGCTATTTGCCTCCTTTCAGAAGCAGCTCAATCTCCCTCCATCCTTTTCCTTTAAATTTCTTCAACTGACTCATGCTACTGTTTCTTATTTTGGTCCCTATCCTGGTCGGGGAGGGAGGGGGCACCATGTAAAAACGCCAAGATGAAAAATCTGTTAAGTAACTGCAAAGAAAAGATGCCAATTTCAAAATTGTGCATGAGGAAAGCACTGCACAGTCATCGATCGCAGGGTGGAGAGACACAGACAGGCAGAAATGCATGGAGCACACACACATCTCAGACACCATTGTCAATGAGCAAAGCAGCAGCCTCTGTGTCCACACCAAGTCCAGCAGCGTACTCACCCAAAGGGTTTGCAAGACAGAGAAACATGGCACAGTGAACTGCGAACTCCCAACAGAAGTCCAGCAACACTGACACTGTCCTGCATCGACCTGAGCCAGGTACCCAACACCTGCCATTCACCGTGAACTGTGGAAGCACCTCATAGGGTACCTGCAGAACAGACTGCCTGCACAAGCATGCAACAGTGACACAAGTCACAACACAAGACACCACAGAACACAATGACCCAGCTCATTCCTTGTAATCAGGTGGGCTTTGCCCCTGTACCCCTCAATGCTGGGATCTCCACACACCACTCACACAAGTAATATAACAAACTTCCAGGCTGTGCAGCACAGGACAGAAGGCTAACGCTAACATGGCCGTATGATCCATATGGCAGTGTGACATGTGACATGTTTGCCTCTCTGTTATTCCCTGCTGTAATTCAGCTGAGACATGAACTGGTTCCCAGTTGGGGTTGTGGGAGATAGTTTAGCTACTTTACTTCCACGGCTGTACAGCCTCATTCTATATCAGGTCATTATAGTCCTTCAGAGATCTGTTATTATTGGTAACAGGCCTTAGGTTTACAATGGGACCAAAAACCTGGCCATACTATTTGGAAAAATCTCTACCGGTATATTAAGCAGGACAGATACTGATTAGTTCAATTCAAAATCCTCCACAATCTTTATTTTACCTTCAAAAACGACACAGGATAGGTAAATCTGTCTCCCCAATGTGTTTCAGATGTGGCCTTGCTGAGGCACTCTCAAAACATATATTGTGGGATGGTCCTAAGGTGATTCCTTCTGGAACACTATCAGGCTTCCCTGGACTCGATCTGGGTCTGGGCAATTTTTCATCCTGCAGATGTGTTTAATTGGCTCATACCTGCAGCAACTTCTTGGCCTCATAAAGGCTACATGGCCCCAATTGCAGTTGCCTGAAATTGGTCATTCTCCAACACTGGATGGATGATGTGATTCTCTCATAGACAGAAAGGCATATGAAGATTTTACAGCCATTGAATGTCAAAAACAAATAGCTTTCCTTTGCCATCATCCTGCCTTGTTTAGCTCTCATTGGGAATCACTTTATGCTCTACTTTCTTCATTCCTCACCACAGCCTGATAGGTTTCATCTTTAGAGATTTTTTCTTAGGGGCAAATGTCTCTTTTAGCTTCCTCGGCTCTTCCTCTTCATTTCTTGGGTTGCTGCACCACAGGGTTGGATGGGGGGTGATTTTGAGTATTTGCATTAATAATTAGTTAAGCTTTTTGTATTGCTGTTCCTTTTGGTGTGAAGTTTGTTTCTTTGATTTTTATTGTGGTATTGTATTTCTTAATGAAGTATATTAAATTTAAAAAGAACCGTGTCACAGCCAGTTCGCCTATCCCTAACCTTAATATACAGTATATTGTGGAACAGAATTTGAATTCCTGGAAGTGTAGCTCTAACATAATCAGAGCTGTGCTCCCATGTATATTTAGTCCAGTTACTAATGAGAGGTTTGAGAAAATCTTATCTTAGAATGGTTTTAGTCCTTAGCAAGTTGCGATCATAAGGTACCTGCTGTGCTGGGGCATCTAAGGCAGCAATCAGAAATACTGGGATTCACTGTGTTAAGTTGTACTAGGGCATAAGTTCTGTGCTTTCTGTTTAATTGAATTTACAGGAGCTTGGATGAAATGATGCCTTTATATTACACTTACGATGTTAAAGCCAGTCCTCATCTGTGAGGTAAATTTCGAGGTCCTTTTTCCACCTGCCTGTTAACGGTGTGCACCTTCCAGAATTTAGACAGGGATGCAGAGGACACTTAAACCCATTCAAATGGTAATCAGTGTGCTGGCCCATCAGTGCCAGGGCAGAGCTACCGCTCATGACACCTGCAACCTGGGTTCATGCCCTGAGTCCGGGTCATCAGAGGGCTGGCTGAAAGGAGGAGGACTGCTCATCTGAGGACCCTCTCCTCTTCTGGGGTGGGTGGGAGGGGGTAATTTGGCACCCAGAATTAGCCTGGCCCCTAGAGGTGTCTGGGAGGGCACAAGACCAGGACCGCAACTTGAGGGGCAAAGAAGCAGCAGCCATCCGTGCACTATGTCAAGGGAACATGCATAGTGACGCCACTGATAGCACTGCACACTGCTCTGCTGCAAGGCAGTATCGAGAAAAGCAACCTGGCTGGCAGGATGCTACCTCAACCCCTCACAGGCTTTGCACCAGTGACATTGGCTCCACAGGATCCTTGAAAGGGCAGGATGAGTGGCGCCTCCGCCACGGGGAAGGATCTGTAAGTTTGGGAGATATCAGGTGACTGGGCTGGGGGAGTTCTGGGAGAATAGGTGCCAGTTAAGGAGGGTGAAAATTACAACCTGGACTTGAACACAGTAAACAATACTTAACTTGTGTGTTCGACATTCTGCCACTGCTATGGGTTACAATACTGCCCAGGAGACCTTGTGAAAGTATGAGAATCAGTAATAAAATCACCATTGAGACTCATGAGATGTAGCATATAAATATTTTCCATTTCCTTAAAAATAGTCTGTGAGCCCAGTCATGCAGTTCCACTTCCCAATGCCACTCCACCGGCCCAGCTCCCAAGCAAAATTCATGTCCCTTGGTACTCCACCCACCACTGCAAAGTTACTCAAGGGGAGCAGTCCAGAGGTAGAGCTGAGCTGGACACCAGGATGCCAGTCAGTAATCTGGGTCATCCATCCACTGGATTTCCTGCTCCGTTTGAGCAGGGAATGATGAAATATGACAGGCAGTCTTAGGATGGAATAGGTCTGGGTTAGGGCAGCTGTTTGTGGATGCCATAGAGTTCTCCGGATCTGCTAAAGAAGCATGTCAAGAGGATTATATAGCTCAGGCTCTTGTGTGCTTGATCTACATAAGTATCAAAACCAGAAGTGCACCCCAACTTTATACTGCACCTAACTGAGATTATAGTACGATAGGGCTAAATAATGAAAGGCAGCACAACAGTCTCAAATCTGGCTGATCCGCCACAGCATCAGTACCAATCGAATAAAGGGCTTGTGGTCAAACCAGTGGCCATAAAACTAGCAGTGAGAGAACATGTCACATGCTGCAGAAAAATTCTATTAGTGCTCAATTTACAAAATATTTTTAGGCACAGCGCAGCATCAAAAGACTGCAAACATGCTGCACAAACCACACGGTGCAAACCAAGTGTACACCAGCTTACATATGTCACATCATTCTCAGGTCATAAGAACCAAACAAGCACACAAAAACAAGAGATAGCCATTTTCAGGACACAAATCCATAAACCTCTTTTTCTTACAAAAATAAGACAGTATAATGGAGCCTCTAAGGACTGCACAGACCTCTAGGCTACGGAGGGAGAAACTGTATAACATTTGTGGATCAGCCTTTTAAGCTTTGTCCCAGGGTTGGAAAAGTTGTAGGAAGGTCCGGAGTGAATGACTGCGAAAAAAGCATTCAGTCGACATGTGACTGTAGACATGGCAGCAATGACAAGGCTGCACTCTAGGGAACCCTGCAGTGACAGTCTAACGTACACCTAGCCAGGTAAATTGGTAAATCATCATTCATGTTTTCTGAAAGATGACATGACTGATCATTGTCACTCATCAATAGTCGTAACACTGAGATACTGTTGTGTCACACCGCATTCTGTAGGACTTGGGTTGTCCCCCCTTGCATCAGAGGTCGTGAGGGCCCATAGATCCTGATCTGCCCTCCCAAGCTCTGCTGCCCCAATAGACGGACCGCACGTTACTCAAGCAACAAGGTAAAGAGCCTCCTCAGCCTCCAAAGAACGACTACTGTGCTGAAACTGTGCTGGGAATTAAGGCTTATTGCCCGGGTGCCTTACCTGGCGTCTCTGGACCACGGACTGCTGCAATCCACTCGGCGGGATTCCTCGGACAACGACAGCAGTTCTGTCCGCCCGAGCGCTTCATGCTCGGCTCCCGACCACCACCCTTGCTCGACCCTTGCTCTTATAGGCTGCTGTTGATGATGTGGTGCGGAAATAACCTATCAGCCCAGTTTCTCATCTGCAGGTTATTTTCTCTCACCACTAGTGGCCTCCCTCTCAGCACACTACCCTGTTGCAGATTACACTGCATCCACTGCTGACACTATCTCACCCTACTGCCTTGGCTGTCCTACAGGCACCTGCTGCTGTCATGACAGGGCCCCCAAGACCTATTAGGGCTCAGCCTCCTCGCCCACCCAGCAAACCTCCAGTGCAGTCCTCGAGTCCCCTTATGGCTCTCCAAGGGGCTTAAAATTGTTCACCTGAACGCACGCAGTCTCTTGCGCAACCTCGACGAGGTTACGGACTGGGTCGCCCACCACAATCCTGATATATTGGGTCTACGGAAACCTGGCTAAAGCCACAGATCTCCGATGCCATGTGCACTCTCCCGGCTACAACCTCTTAAGACCAGACAGACCGGGGACTAAAGAGGAGGTGGATGCCTTTATTTCAAGGCGCACCTGAACGTGTCTCCCATTGCCTACTCGCCATCCCCCCATCTGTGAGTTCCTACATACCCTTCTTCTGCTTGGTCAGACTAAGAAAATCCACCTTATCTGTGCCTACAACCCCCTAAGGCTGGTCTGCCCGGCTGTCCTCCCTGCTAAACTGCATAGGTGATAAACGGGCCAAATGAGATTCTAGTTATAGGGGACTTTAACCTTGACTGGATGGGCTCGAGTTGTAAACAATATGAGCCCCTGCTCTCGGGCCTTGCCCTAAGCCAGATAATAACTGAACCCACTAGGATCTCCGCGACGGGGAAAAAGGATCCTCATCGACTGGATCCTGTCCATCCGACCCGACAGAATCACTTCTCAGGGATTCTCCTGATGACATCTCTGACCACTCTCCCGCCTTCTGCACATGGGGATCACACAGCCAAAACTCCCAGTAAGGTGATTGAACTTAGGGACTACTCCAAATTCAACTCCACGACTTCCTTTCAGACCTCTGTCAGTCGACTGGTCAGGGGTTACAGCCTCCAGCGACCCTGAGCTTGCCCTGAACTCATTCCTAGCTGAGTTCATACCCCTGCAGAATAAACACGCCCTCATTAGGAGGAGGGTGAGGATACTGCCACCAAATGGCTTCATGGAAGCCTACTCTCCTCTTGAAGGTCAGAGACCGATACTGGGAGACCTACAAGACCTCCCAAAATCTTGACGACCTACTAGCCTACAGACACCTTAGAAACTCCTGCAAAAGACAATCCGCTCTGTGCAAGAGTTCTGTCGATCCACCCTTCTCGCCTCGGCCAACAACCCGAGAAGCTTTTGGCATAACAACAAGAACGCGACTGTGGGTCCACCAGAGTCCAGGTCACTGACCTACTCGTTGCGAGGGCCAGTTGTATTAACCCCTTACCATTGCAAACGCCTTTAATTCCTTGTTTTCTGAGCAACTCCCTTCCCAACCCCTGCCTCTAAAACCACCGGCTCCTCCCAGTCTGGTCTCCACCCCGGCCCCTTTCCACCTTCATCCAATCTCAGCAACCCGAGACCCAGAAGTTGCTCGCCAGCCTCCCCCACAGTGGACCGGGCATGATAGCCTAGAGCCCAAACTGCTCAGACTAGGAGCCCACCTTCTGCCAGGCCGATCACACACCCTTCAACACCTCCCTCGAAACTGGGATCATCCTGTACTATGGAAAGTGGCTAAGGTGTCCCGGTCTTAAAACAGGGTAACCCTAAAGACCCCACCAACTACCGCCCAATCACAATTCTGTCCGCCACTAGCAAACTACTTGAGAAAGCTGTTGCTCCTCAGCTGTCTCATTATATCCAGTACTACAACATCCTCTCTCCGCACAACACGGGTTCAGGAAAGGACACGGCACGTCCCACTGTCCTTGCCCTTGTCACCTCTCAGATTAGGACTGCTGCTGACCAAGGCAAACTCACCAGAGCCATCTTCATGGACCTCTCCAAAGCCTCTCGACAGGGTCATACTCCCTCCTCAGCTCCACGCTCCTAGCCCTCGGATTCCCCCGCCCATGCCTGGTTCCTTAACTACCTCTCCGGGAGGCAGCAGTATACCTGTTTCAATTGGACTCTCAACCCCTCACCAGTCCTCCGAGGCATCCCCAGGATCTGTACTGGGCCCCCTATTCTCGCTCTTAATCAACGAGCTGCCATCCGTCCCGCCCATGGCCCTCCACATTGTACGGATGACCTCGCTATCCTGGCCAGCCCCCAGCATCTCCACTATAAACTCCCACCTAAACTCAGACTTCACGCGCATCCAAACCCGGCTAGGTGAACACAGGCTTACCCTGAACCTCAAGAAAACTCAAGTCATGCTGTTTGGTGCCTCAAACAGAATTAAGTCCTGCCCCGCCCCTGCATAATCCTTGGGTCCGATGGCTCTCCTCCAGACCGTAGCCACTGTCAAGTACCTGGGCATCACGCTGGACCCACTGCTGGACCTAACCCTCCACATAAGGAATGTCTGCAAGGCCACAAATGGAAAGCTTGGGCTAGCCTACCGAGCCAAAACTGCCTCACTCCTGCGGCGCTCGCACAGCCAGGGGATCCTCCTCCCTACTCTGCTAGTGGCTCATCACCTTTGCCCTGCACAAATCCAGCCTCTCGAAATGGGACACAGCATATAACAATATATGTCGATTCACGCCTCTGCCCCTCCCCTCACTCACCGCTTCTGCGATCTCACAGCGTCCAGAATGGCTCCCCGGAAAAACACAGTACCTTCGTGCTTGAAATCTCATTGACAACAGCATTCGCCTGCCACCCTCCTGCTCTTGCCCTTCCCCAAACCCGGCACCCCTCCTATCTCCTAGATCCAGGGGTCTGGATCGCCTTGTCCCCAGAACCTGTACCCTTGCAGGTGATCAGGCCTTCCACACCTATGCCCCAAAAATGTGGAACTCCTCCCTGTACTAACGCGGTCCTCCCCTCCCATACCAGCTTTAAGGCCTCCCTTTGGAACGTTTTAAACGCTCTTCAGCATGTCCCTGCACCTCGTAGCCTTCTAGCACAACCAACTACTTTCCCACCCAGGGAATTCTGGATGGGGGCCACAGCACCTCTGCACTTATCCTCACGGACCACACTGAGCAATTGTACCTGACTAGGCACTGTTCACCCTCCCGCCTCGGGCATTTACCCCAGTCCCTCTCCCTGATCATACGTGTTACGCACCCCTATCCCACCCCATACTTACTTTCCCGCTTTGTTCACGTCCCACTTAGTTCTCAGATACTGTCATGCCACCCACGGCTGCCCCTACATAGCCTGCTTCTACCCTCTGTAATCTCCACTGAAATATTTTGTGCTATTAAGTCGCCTGTTATTGTCTTACTACCCAATTACCCTGTATGTACCAATACTGTACTGTTTTGTACTTTCAGTTATTCTAATTATTGTTGGCACCTATTGTAATACCCCGTGATGCCTGGTATTCTCTGTATCCTGCACTGACTGTAATCCCTGTGATGCCTGTTATTTTCTGTTTGATGCATTGTCTTCCTCACTGTACCTGTACTCACTTTACCTGTAACCCTCCCGGTCGCACCTGAAAATAGGCACTTGGCTGTCTAGTGTGCTTACCCAGTTAACAAAAGCAAATTAATAAATAAATGGTCCTTACCTAGAAGTCATGTAGGCAATGAAAATCACAGTTTTATACACTGCCAGCACTCACGTTGCATCTTATACTAGTGCTAATACTCTGTAAGCACTGAGCAGTTCTCAGACTGTAATATATGAATAGTCACTATTCCTCTAGGGAAAGAGTGGCACAAATTCTCTAAGAATATATTACCAGTGCTCCCAGACTGATTTGACATTTTCTCTCTAACTCCATGGCAATGTTTCTGTGTTTTCCTGTAGATTACAGTATTTCATATGAAAGCTGACTTGCTGTATTTTCCTTATAACCAATGGAAGTCTAGGGGACCAGTTTCCTGTAGATGGCTCCATTGCCCTGTACATACAGGAACCTCTTCAGATCTGGGAGCTCTGTAGAACTACTGTGTTACACAAGCAGCAATGGCTAGCAGTCCGTGGAGCATCACTTTCAAGATTGCTTTGTTAAAGCAGCGGTATTTGTCAATGTGCAAAAATGTCAACGTGTGTTACAGTTATTTTTGGCATAAATGTATTTCTGACATCCTGAGATTCATCCTCAGTGTATTTTTAATGTTCTCAGATATTTTTGAAACAGGTTGTATAGTTAATTTTGTAATTAATGTTGCACATCATTAAAATGCCTGCTACTCATAATTTTTAAAAATATTTTCCTTGAGGTTCCCTGTTGAATGTACGTAAGCAGATCTATTAGGACGGTCCCACCACACGCCTCTGATGGTAAACAGCACAGCACTAGTACTATGCCAAGATATTTAATTTTTTCATGGTGGGCACGGCACAAAGAGTGGAATGTGTAAAAACTTCAAAATCCCGTATCTTAGTTCAGGAATGAAAGGAAAACAAAGCAGCAACAGGTATAGCGATTTTTTTTTTGCCATAAAATCATTATTCCTGAAAAATACTACATGGTGACTAACAAATACTGGTGCTTTAACATACAAAGTCTCTACTCTGACGGGCTCTGGGCTGCCTTAAAGGTGATAGGAAACCATTTTAATAGCTCTAGATGCCCTCCATTTTCTTTTTTTAGTATTTAAGCAACATTTCTTTTAATTAATTTCTTTTATATCCTCGGCTGGGGGTAGTCTTTGGTTCTCCTTCCAGCTAGTCTTCATGGCCACTGCCCTGGTCACAGCCAGAGCTCACCTCCCACCACAGCCCTTCCAGACCGCATTGCAGTAGATACTACCCCACCACTGTGGAGACTGGCAAGTATAGGTAACCCCTCTGGTGCTGGCGTGTAATGGCATCAATGATGCTGCAACCATGCTTCCATACATCGCACATCAGACGCTGCCAATGCCAGCCCTTTCTGTTGGCCCCGGTGCTGCACAGCCACCAGCCACCAGGAGCTGGCACCTTGGCGGTCATACCCAATCACCTCCCAGAGGAGGACAGCTGTCCCTGGGACACTCGATCCCCTCCTCCTGGCCGACCCCAGACGATCTGTGCCCACTCCCGAACACAGGTCACCGGCATAGCGAGGTGTGGCGTCCAGCGCCTCAACCTCAGCGCCATCAGGCCATGTTTAAGCAACATTTTGATGTGTTTTCACTTTTTTAGTTAAAGGAATACTACTGGCAGAGGTGAAGCCCCAACCACTGCACAGATCGGGGCTTCACCTCAAAGATCCCCTGTAGGTACCTCAGTAAATCAAGGGCTTTCTTACCCTGTAACTTGTGAAAAGTCCCTTTCCAAATATGGCTCTCTTACTCCCTGGGATCATGCTGGTAACACCACAATATCATGACGTGGCTTTGCCCCTTCCTGTGCTTTGCCCATAGAGATGTGCAAAGTGCACAAACTACACTCGTGGAAAATTTCACGGATTGTGCTCAATCCATGGAGCCCAATCCATGAAAGTTGCAGATTTGCAGAGTGCAGGATCAAATGTGGAGTGTGGAATTTTGAGGGCGAAATTCCACACTTCTTCATAGAGACTTCCTCCCCTCAAAACAAATATATATCCCTGGTGTGAGGTGTCTAGTACCCCCTCCACCAATCATGGGCCACAGTCAAAATTAAGTAATTTACCCCACCGCCGATCAACAGTCACAGTAAACCCAATTCCACCCACTGTGTCTAGTAGCCCCCACGCCACCAGTTGTATCCACAATATAAAAAATTTTTTCCCTTCCTGGTGTCTAGTGGCCCCCTCCCACTGCCGATCACCAGCCTGCCCCCAACCCAATAAGTGCCATCAACTCCTCTCGTCTGTGTCCAAACCCTTCACACACCGGTCCATACACTTAATAATAAAAACAATTTGATTTAAGCCTTGGTGTCCAGTGAACCCCCTACCCTGTCAGGTAGTGCCCCACCCAACTCTCCACCCCAAAAACCCAAGCGGGCCACTGGCACAGCCCTCTCACCTCCACAGCCTGCAGGCCAGTTGAGCTCAATGAGTGTGTGCTTGATAGCACATGCTCATTCACCCAGCTCCCGATCATTTCCTGTGGCAGTTTTCAGGGTACTAGAGAAGGGCAGAGGCTGCTCCGGTCACCCGAGGGGGTCAGGATGGGGGAACGGCGTCATGGACCCCAGGGTCTACAGCACCATTCCTTCCCATTCCGCCACCTCCGCAAGGCGACTGGAGCAGCCGGCACAGTGCTTCTGTAGTGCCCTGAAATATGCCACAGAATGATTGGAGTCAAGAATGAATGAGCACGTGCTTATACAAGCACATGCTCATTCACTGCAGCTCAGTTGGGCTGCCAGCCATGGCAGTGAGTGGAGGGCTGTGCCGGTGGCCTGCTTGTTTTTTTTCTTTATGGGGAGTGTGGGGGTCCACTAGACACCAGGGATTAAATTCAATTTGTTTTTATTATTAAGTATACAGACCGGGTGTGTGAAGGGTTGGATGGACCCAGACAGTAGGAGTGGATGGCAATCGGCGGTGGTGGGGTTGGGCTGGTGATCGGCAGTGGAGGGGCACTAGACACCATGGAAGGAAACTTTTTTTTTTTTTATTGTGATGCAATGGGCGGGAGGGGCACTAGGCACAGTGGTGGGAATGGGATTTATTGTGACAAAAATCGGTGGGGAGGCACCAGGGAGGAAAGTCGGGCTGCCGGGTGGGAGGGAGGGTTGGCTTGTTTTGTTGTTTTTTTAAGTGCAATTTGCACTTTAAAAACCCAATGCAAATGCAAAGCCATTTGGTGAAGTTTCCACCACAGGTGGCAATTTCATGAAATGCTTGGGGAGGCAGTTTCACAACTCTGCCTAAACTTCACAAGCAAAGAAAACTTCGCAAAATCTCTATTTGCCCATATGTACAGAGACTTAAAAATCTCTGTATTTCCCATGCCAGCACTGTCTTTACAGAATTTGCCTAAATGCCATGTGTATGTCAGACATAACATGGCATTTAGAAAATTCTATAAACACTGTGCTGGTATGGGAAATACAGAGATTTTTAAATCTCCGCATATATGGGCACAGCACAGGAAGGGCAAGCCGCCTTAATATTCCGTGTTACCAGCATGATCGGGAGGGTGAGGAGAGCCATATTTGAAAATGACAGCTGCACCGGAGAATCTGGGACTTTTGGAGTAATAAGGTAACAAACCCTTGGTTTACTAAGATGCCAGTAGTACTCCTTTAAATGATCAGTTTTTGCCTTTGTAACTACCCTGACTCTTTCTCACCTCAGCAGTTACTTCTCTCTCCTTTAATGCTGCCCAGACATTCTATGACATCAATAACACCACTACAGGTCATTCAGGTGAATGACTAGCATGGAATGGCATTAGTGATGTTTGGAATGTCTTAAAAATATGAAAAGAAAGAGCAGTAGCTGTTGTTCAGAGTGGAAAATCTGTGTATGTCATTGTGCAACCCAAAGCTAGATTATTTATCAAAATTGGTCAGCGTATAACAGAATACATGGCATGGAAAGGAAAGTGGGAGGGAAGCTGACTGTGTAAAAATCGTTTCCTATCACCTTTAAAACCTCTTAGCTTTATATGCTCCAGGCCAGCCCCTCTACTCCACTAAGGATACCCCTACTGGCTTTGCCCAGATCCCATCTGAAACAATTTGAGACTCGGGCTCTTGTGTGGGGGGCAAACCCTAGGTGTGTGAAACCCACTGTCCAGCTGCTGGCAGAGTTCCTGCTCAGAAGAAGTGTTTAAACAGCAACTGAAATCATATCTCCTTGTAAAGGCATTCTGTGGTTATGTCCAGGAGCTAGTACTTTCCTTCATGTTTCATTATAAATCAGTGCAATAATTTCCAGCTAGGAAGCTTCAAACGTGCAACATGGGAATTGAGAGTTATGTATGGGTTTTATTTGTCTGATGCTTTTTTCTGCTTTATGTAAACGCACTGAACCCTTGGGATAGGGTGCAATAAAATTAAATTGCCTTGCCTTTCTTAGCCTTAAGTATTGTAATATAGTTGTATAGTATACTGTTAAGAGTCTGTCATGCATGGATTTTCATCCTACATACAGTGCTGTTGTACCATAGTTCAAAGGTCACAGAATGCTCTCAAAGTCATAGAATGAAGGCACAGTCTTAAGCTGGAGGGTGGGAGGTTTAGGAGGGAGGTCAGGAAGCACTTCTTCACAGGGTGGGTGGTGGACACTTGGAATGCACTGCTAGAAGAGGTAATCTCGTTGAAGACAGTGGGCAGCTTTAAGAGAGGCTGGGACAGACATGGGGAAGTAAGGATCATGGGTAGGGAGGATGGGAGGAGTAGGGAGGGAGGGCAGGGACATTAGCTGAAGCTGTGGACCCTGAAAGATGAGCAGACTTGATAGACCAAATGGCCTTCTTCTGCTGGCTTCTTTGTTTTCGTATGTTGCACCATTCTGTGGTACAAAACCGTTTAATTAGAATGGAAATTCAAGTGTCCTACCATTTTTTTAACTTAGTTTTGTTTTACACACACACACACAGACACACACACACACACACACACACACCCCACCACCACCACCTCCCCATGACAGAAAATCTTCTTTTGTTTTTAATAACTGAAAAATACAGAAACGCATTCTGTTTAGTGGTAGTATTATTTGATTTAAACTGTTTGAGAATAAGCTTTTTTTATTTTATTTTTTAAGAAAGAGGATTGTTGGTCAATTTTCAGTGCACAATCCATTTAAGTAGTAAGCTTATTCTTAAATAAGTTCACTAATAAACACATATAGAATAGTGGATGGGTGAACATCCACAACAAGGCTGTGTTTCCATCGAGGGAGCTGATGACATCACAGAGACCTCGAGAGCGAGTTCGAGAGGTCTAGCTGATATCATCAACTGCCCGAGATGGGAACGCAGTTTTAGTTGTGGATGTTCACCCATCCACTGTTTTATATAGTATATGTTTTTTGTTTTTGTTTTACATTGTTTGTTTTTTTTCGCATTTGCTGTACGCGACGCTGCACCTGTTCCGTCTGGTCTCCTGCTCGCTCATGTTCCCGCCTCCGTCCGACTTGTCAGTTTCTCCTCTGCACAGTTTTAAAATCGTGGAGAAAAAAAGTGTGTTCAGAAAGGGAGCCATGTATGGCTCTCCGTGTCGTGACTCCCAACTTCAAAGTCGATGACTCGGCTGCTTTCGGCTAGCTAAATCGGCGCCGCCATGTTTTTGTTTTTTCTTGAGAACCACGCCTGAGCCAATCAGGCGGAAGAAATATGGGAAAGAAAGTTGTACTATCGATGTGACGTCACATCGATAGTATAACAACTTTTTGACCTTTGAACTGTATTACAACAAGATTTCAGCAGTTGCTGAAATCCATGCACAATAGGCAGTACCCATATACTATACCCCAATAATGCACAGTATTATGGGAAGTACTTGCAATTCACTATGAAAGCATTAAGGCTGGCTCCCTCTGCGTTAGCGGGGTGTATGGTGCTAAAGACCTCAAGTTACACAATCTGCAAAATAAATAGTTTAAATCAAATAATACTATAAGTTTAAACAGGGTGATAGTTTAGCAGCTAAGTGTGGGTGGATTTTTTTTTATTTTTTTTAAATGTTTTGTTAATGCTTTAAATTGTACAGTAGCACTAGTGTGTAAACATAAATAAAATAACTGTGTAACCCCTGCAAATGGGGGTTCCCAAAAGACTTCCAGGAGCTTGCTTGAATGCTCCAAGCCTGAATGGTGTTTGGCATTTAAGCCATTTATCAGTGAGTGTTTTTAGAACCTCTGGTACTGTCTCTTTAAGAGCTGTCTGCTTGCAGACATAATTAGTTTGTATGGGGGACTGTGTGTTTCTTTGATTGAGTACCACTCAAGCTGCTGCCAATTCACTTCATTTTGCAGTCACTAGAGTGCAAAGGAACCTATCTGAAAGATGTAACTGTTTGCCAGAAATCATTTACAGTAATAATGAAATTACAGTTTGTCTAACCTGATTTCTTTTGCAGTCAGAACAGTGTCTGCCTAGTTCCCCATTCTGGTTTTGAACTGCTGAACTGGACCAATCAGTGTGGGTAAGCTAGCTCTAAAATGGTGCCTTGGACGAATCAGAACTTGGACTCATAATCTGAGCCAGCCACAAGAGGATTGTATGGGCAGTGACTCTGGGAGATGTAGTTTAGACTTCAGTGCCTTTTTGGACCAACAGCAGCAGTCTATTGTGAGTGACAGCCAATCCAGTCAAGAACTGGGAGGAACTCAAAGGAAGTGCCCGGTTTTGTCGGTTGGAGTTTCAGTTGAGCTTTGGCAGTGAAGAAGGAAGGAGCCCTGTGCTTTTTCAGTGTGCAGTTTTAGTCAAAAACGGTGTAAGGCCCAGAGTTCCAGTCTGCAGCTTGTGTAACAGCTTGTTAGGACTGAATCCGTCCTGTGAAAAGAATCAAAGGATCTCTGAAGAGTAGAAACCAGGCTCACCCTGTAGAAGACTGGAAGAATTGCTGAAAATTGCACTCGGTCTGTCAGGAACTGAATCTGCTGTGTGTTCTCCCGGTATTGTGCAG
Organism: Neoceratodus forsteri; assembly: GCA_016271365.2. Taxonomy (NCBI): domain Eukaryota; kingdom Metazoa; phylum Chordata; order Ceratodontiformes; family Ceratodontidae; genus Neoceratodus; species Neoceratodus forsteri. Next base: position 746,245,246 of record CM057456.1, on the reverse strand, counting down.
TAATTGCATCGGGATACAGATGCAGCCTGCCTGGTATAGTGCGTTCTTTTATATGGATGTGTGAGAGGTTTGTGTACCTCAAGTGAGCCCTGCTGACATTGAAGGACCCATCTTATTTGGAGGTCGTGAGTACTAATTCAGGGTCGCTCCCTGTTGAATTGCCACATTAAATCCAAATGGAATTACTGTACTGCTGACTGTTTAATTCTCCTTTTCTCTGTGTGAAAGGGCCCCTACCAGCTGCCACGGTTTGGACTAGCCACTAGGGCTTGGGTACCCAGGGACAGTAACTGATAGGGATAGGCCTGTGCACAGAACCATAGGTAGATTATTAGAGTGATAAGCTAATTAACCTGATTTCCCCTGTCCTTGTTATATCCTCCTAAATAAATCAGAGCTGCTTGTTTCAGCAAAGTTATACTGCCTGAGGTATTTGTCTATGTTAAAGTACTGTACTGTGATTGTTGCACTGTATCTCATTTCACAGGAGGTCCCAGTGCCGGAACCAGACCTGGGGTAAGTGTATACTGTGAAGGTAATTCTGATATATTGTGGGCCACTAGTGGGAAGAAAGGGGTTGCAGTGTCCCAGAGGCTGTGACCAAGTTAGTTTAACTATTGCAAACCCTGACCTCTGGGTGGAGGCACCGCCATTGGATCCAGGCCCTCAACCTGTTAGTGGCAAATCAGGCAGGGGTAGTAGCCCTGGGATAGCGCCATCTAGGGGTTATATTGAGGCTCACCGCTGGGATTGTGTGTCCTCTAGTGGCCATATTTACGAACCACTGTTAAGAAAAATGGGTACCCGACAGAAGTGGCTGTGCACCGGCTGTGAGTGGTGTACTGGGGAGGAGATCGACCCCAAAATGCTATGCTTATCCTGGACATCCCCTGGGTATCAATACGGACACTGTGCAGGGAGTACTTTTCCAAGGTGGAAGGTTTACAAACCCCTGTGGTGGTGGGTCGGCATGCTAATCTGCTCACCCACACTTTCCTGGCCCTAGTAGAGTTTAAGGATCCCATAGATAGCTCCAAAGTGCCACAGACCATTACCCCAGAGGGAGCCCTCACTGCTTGGAGAGTGATAACTAAGGACAGTAAAGACCGGGGAATCAGCCCCCACCACTATCTGAAACCTTTGAGGAGAAATTTGCTGAATGGTTGCTGGGAGGGGAAACTGTGGAGGACTTGAAGAAACTATTCTTGCCACCTGGGGTGTTCCTCCCCAACACCCTCTCCTGCTCCAGTGCCCGTAATGGTGGCTGAACCAATGCAGACTCCTATTTCTGCACCTGCCATTAGTCACGACTCTTACCGAAGGTTGAGGATCTTCTGGCACCCTCCCCACCCCCAAGGGAGGATGACTGGGAGACCTGGATAGACTATGTTGCCCCCAAGTGCTAGAATGGCAATGCTCGGAAGGGAAAAGCGAAAAGAGGGTTAGTGAGAGCCTCCGAGGTCCTGCCCTGGCTACCATCCGTGCAAACAGGCCAGTAACCCTGAAGCGACTGCACAGGCCTATCTTGAGGCCTTGGAGAATGTGTATGGGAGCCCAGATTCTGATGAGGACCTATGGTGGAGAGTAAGAAATGCACAACAGTACCAAGGGGAGTTGTTGTCTGTGTATGTCTCTCGGCTGGAAAAATTGTTGCAAGAATGCCTCAGAAAGGGTAGTTTGCCAGCGATTGAACTGGACCGAACCAGACTGGACAGAATCCTTAAGTCTGCCCCTTCTCAGAACTGCTGTTGCTTCAGTTACGCCTGGCAAATCGACTGGAATCCCCACCCTCCTATGATGAGTTAATGAGAAATTGAGGAGTTGAGAAAAGCGACCTCGGGAGGTACCTGCACCAACAGCTGTGGCTACGACCCGAGTGACTGAGGGTGACCCATCAAGTGAAGTTCAGGGCAGAGGTTGACAGTCAATGAGTGCTCTGACAAGGAAAAGATATGCCACAATGGGGCGAACTGTTGAGAGAGATCCGGAATTCAAAAACAGTCCCTTTATGAAGGTCACGCCTGCAAGTGACGGGCTCTGACCTATATCCGACTGCATCTGCTATGGGGGTGGGGTACCCACCCGTGTATCTCCTGCTGATAACAGCTCCAAACTCAATTCCTTGACCATGGAAGTGGAGAAACTGACGAGATGTCTCCAAATGCTTATCACGCCGCAGACAGAGATGGCACCCAGGTTTCCAGTTAGTAATACCCCGCCCTGGCTCCCAGTGTGGCGCCTCGGCCAGCTCAAACTCCAGAAAGTATGTTTTGCTATAATTGTGGGAAAGATGGGCACATGAAAAGGGAATGCCAGTCCCCAAAGACACTGACAAAGTTGCATATAGGCTACAAGGAGAGCTTCGGAGAAGAAATCAGTGGTTAAGAGGTGCACGACATGATCCCAGTGAGGGCACCAAAAATGCTAATTCACGTCCTTTTGTGGCAAGGTCAGTTGCCCAGGCCCCACTACCGCCTCTCCAGACTGGTCCAGAATAGTGGGTCCCTCCATGGAGACCACTGTAAAGGTGAATGGAGTGTCTACAAGAGCTGTATTAGACAGTGGCTCCCAAGTGACAATTATGTTCCAGGATTGGTATCAGAAGCATTTGTCAGACGTACACCCTTACAACCATTAGAAGGACTGCATGTATGGGGGTTAAGTGAGAAGGCCTACCCCTATTCCGGTATATCCAATTTGGCTGTCTTTCCCCACCTCCATGGCTGGAGTGGCGAACAAGAAGAGACCTAGCCTTAGTGTGTCCCCCACTGGACTGTATGATGGTGTCCCTTTGTTGATTGGAACAAATGCTCATATGTTCGGAAGGCTGGCAGTTGTGTTATGAAAAACAGGGGTCAAAGACTAGTAGAGCTTTAAGAGTTCCGGCTTTAATTAAGAAGGCCTATGAGGCACAGAGATGCTGAAAAAACAGAACCAGAGGAACCGGTCGGAATTGTATGGGAAGAAGGATCCTGAGTCTCTGATCCTGGCGCCAAATGCCCAGTGTACCTTACAGGGAGAGGTCCGTATAGAAAGGATGTTAAGAATAAAATATTAATGTTGGATGCACCAGGCGATGGAAAATTGCCAGAGGGACTGCTGGTCAAGCCTAGTATTTTGCCCGCTAGAGCCCATGCTTATGCCAGAAGGGTAATGGTCCAAGTTCATAATGTGTCTGAAAGAGACATTCGAGTAAACAGAGGTTGCATCCTGGCTAATGTGCATTGTGCAGACACTGCAGTGCTACCCAGCAGCAAGAGTTCAAGGAAGAATGACAGAGTAACGCCTGACTTGTTTGATTTGGCGACTCCCGCTGCCAGCTGAATGGAAAGTGAGGATCAGTGAGAAGCTTGCCAGAGAGACCAGGTGTTTTCTTTAAAGGAATGGGATGTAGGATGCGTGCAAGGAGCTGAGCACAATATCCGCTGCATGAGAAAGACCATTTCGTGAGAGGTCTCACGCCTGGCACCTGCTGACATAGATGATGTGAGGCGGCATCTGCAAGAGATGTTAGCTGCTGGTGTAATACAAGAATCCAGAAGCCCTTATGCTTCCCCATTGTGGTAGTGAGGAAAAGAATGGAACAGTAAGGATGTGTGTGGATTATGCACCTTAAACTGGCGGACTATCCCTGATCAGTACACAATGCCCGCATTCAGGATGCTTGGACTGCCTAAGCGGGAGCAAGTGGTTCTCTGTGCTGGATCTCCGCAGGGGTACTACCAGATCCCGATGGCCCCAGAGGACCGTGAGAAGACGGCCTTTATCTGTCCGCTTGGCTTCTATGAATTCATGAGGATGCCTCAAGGGATTTCAGGTGCCCCAGCCACTTTTCAACGATTGATGGAGCGTGCAGTGGGGGACATGAACTTACTAGAGTGCCTGGTATACCTAGATGATGTTATTGTGTTTGGCAGCTCACTGGAGGAACATGAGAGCAGATTATTTAAGGTATTGGACCGACTGGAGGACTTTGGCCTTAAACTGTCCATTGATAAGTGTCAATTCTTTCAAACATCAGTAAAGTATGTGGACACATAGTATCCACCGAGGAATAGAGACCACCAAGTAAAGTTGAGGCCTTGACCACCTGGCCACAGCCAAAAATCTAAAAGAACTGCAAGATTCCTGGGATTCTGTGGTTATTATCGGCGCTTCATCAAGGACTATTCAAGAGTGATCCGCCCTTTACTTAACCTTACTCAAGGGTATCCCCAACCCACAAAAATACCAAAAGTCAACGTCCCTCAAGACTGAAAGAATGTATTTTCATCCGAGTGAAGTATTTGGGGCCCGCTGGACTCCGGATTGTGAGACTGCTTTTCATGAGATCATATATCAACTTACCCATGCTCCAGTGCTGGCCTATGCCGATCCAAGAAAACCTTACGTCCTGCACACTGATGCTAGCTTGCAAGGGTTGGGGGCTGTGTTGTACCAAGAAACGAGAATGGCCTGAGACCAGTGGCCTTTGCCAGTAGAAGCCTGACCCCATCCGAAAAGAACTATCCTGTACATAAGTTACAGTTCCTAGCTTTGAAGTGGGCTATTGTTGACCAATTCATGAGTACTTGTATGGGGCTAAAATACTAGTAAAACTGACAATAATCCTTTGACCTATGTGCAGACCTCAGCTAAGTTGGATGCCACTGGCCATAGGTGGCTTTCTGCATTATCTACATGACTATGCTCTCGAATACCGAGCAGGTCTGAACCACATAGATGCTGATGCTCTCTCCGGAGGTCTGTTCCCCAGAATGATTGGGTCCGATTGGCAGAACCTGACATTCGGGCACTCTGCCGAAGTTTGACAGGGAGGAACAAATGTCCACGGACGCAGTGGACTGCATGGTGGATTGCTTGGGAGCCTCTGAGAATTGCATACCTGCTGCTTATTGCCACTTTTCTGCAATAGACATTGGTGCACTGCCTCAGCTGGACAATGACAGTATTCGTGGCTCAATCTCGCGATCCCATGATCAAAGCAGCTTTAGAAGCCCTCTATGCAGGAAAAGATGTGTCCAAATTACGCTCCACTGATTTGAGAACTGCACTGTTATACAAAGAAGGTCCTAAGTTGAAACTGATCAATAAACTGTTATACAGAGAAACAGTAGACAGAGGGGACAAGTAGACAAACAACAACTAGTGCTGCCCACTGCCTTTCGAGACTCAGTACTGAGGTCCTTGCACAACCACATGGGGCACCTTGGTATAGACAGAACACTTGACTTGGTGAGATCCAGATTCTATTGGCCTAAGATGGGGCTGATGTGGAGCAACACATTGAACTTGTAGTCGCTGCTACAGAGGAAAGCTTTGCCCCAGAGGGCTGCCCCTTGTTAACATCACCACCAGTGCACCCATGGAGCTGGTCTGTATTGATTTTCTGAGTTTGGAGTCAGATCAAAGAAATATCAGTAATGTGCTGGTGGTCACTGACCATTCACGAGATATGCCCAAGCTTTCCCCACCAAAGACCAGAAAGCATCCACTGTGGCCAAAGTACTTGTAGAAAACTTTTTGTTCACTATGGGGCTCCACAAAGAATCCATTCTGATCAAGGAGAGACTTTGAGAGTCGTCCTGATCAAAGAGATGCTTTCTCTGTGGGGAGTGCGAAGTCCAGAACCACTCCTTACCACCCCAGGGGACCCACAGCCTGAACGCTTTCAACCGCACTTTGCTAGATATGCTAGGCACCCTGCACCCAAAGGACAAGCCTAGATGGAGCCAACAAATTAGCACCCTGGTACATGCTTATAACTGCACCAAAAGTGATGCCACTGGATTCTCCCCTACCGCCTGATGTTTGGAAGAGAAGCTCGACTACCAGTAGATGTGTGTTTTGGGGTCTCTCCTGATGGGGTTCAAGCTGACAACTATTTACAGTATGTGCAAAAGTTAAAGGCCCAGCTAACTCATGCGTACTAACTGGCTCAAACCATGGCTGCCAAAAGAAATCTGGCCAACAAAGAAAGGTATGATAAAAAGGTGAAAGCACAGGAACTCCAGGAGGGAGATCGGTATTGCTAAGAAATCTGGGACTGCATGGCAAGCACAAGATTGCTGACAGATGGCACCATCTCCCTCACATTGTAGTGGGCAAACTAGATGATCTGCCAGTGTACAAAGTAAGGCCTGAGAATAATTCAAAAGATGTAAAACAATGCATAGAAATCATTTACTGCCCATTGGACAAATCTTAATTGAGTCTGAGCCCCTAGAAGATGCCCCTCTGGACCAGTGACTAGAGCTGCTGCTAAGAAAGATCAAGAAAGTCTGCACCTACAGAAGAAAAGTTAAAGTGTTCCCTCCACAAGTCCCAGTTGAGCATGACTGTCAGTCCATATCGGAAGAAAGTGAGAGTGACTTTGAGTACTATCCTTCTTACGAACTGAGTCAATTGTTTCGGGGCAATCCCTCTAGTCAATACTGAGATGAAGCTGGGCCTTCTGGACTGTCTAAGCCCCCAGCTTTCATCCCTGGAGCCAATGCTCCCAGAAAGTGAAGTGCAAAGCATCAGATCAGATGAAATGGAATCATTGTGCATGGTTGAACTGTTTGAGCTTTCAGGGAGGAAAATGATAGATTAGGGCAGACTGGTGATACACCCGAACAAGAAGAGTATTTTGAGTGCCCTGACAGTCCACTGCCAGTGTCCGAAAGCTCTCCATGCAGCCAAATGTGTGGACTCAGAAACTGTAACTCCTGGAGCTGAAAGTGCCCCAAGTTCTAGCCTCTCTACCCCCATGGAGACTCCCCTGACAAGTGAGGACAATGCTGAAAATGAGGCTCAGAGTGCAGAGACTATAACAGTTCCCCTAGAAAGACTGGTCGAGCTGTAAAGCCTGTGGTGCACCTCAGTTATGATTCACTTGGGAGGCCTGTGGACTTGCCTCTCAATGTTGTCCATAAAGGAGTGTATGTGTCCCGAGCTCATTGCCCAAACTGAGCATCAGTGCTAACTCAAGTTACTTGTGTTGCCCTCTAGATATGGTGCCCTTGCCCATCCAGCCCCAAGGTAACTGATAGGGAAGGGCCCCTCTTCAGGTTTCATGTACAAGAGGTAATAACTTGAGTTATGGTACAATGTGTATGTAATACTGTGTAAAGAGTGACGTACTGCAATGTTTCAGAAATGTGTTCTTGGTAAAATGATATATTGACTGATGATTACATATGCGAGCCTAATGCAAATGTATATGGTTGCAGTTGAAACTTATGGGGTACTTGCTTGACGCGACGCCAAGCTTTCCCAGGCCAGGAAGGGTGTAACCCCTGCAAATGGGGGTTCCCAAAAGACTTCCAGGAGCTTGCTTGAATGCTCCAAGCCTGAATGGTGTTTGGCATTTAAGCCATTTATCAGTGAGTGTTTTTAGAACCTCTGGTACTGTCTCTTTAAGAGCTGTCTGCTTGCAGACATAATTAGTTTGTATGGGGACTGTGTGTTTCTTTGATTGAGTACCACTAACGTTGCTGCCAATTCACTTCATTTTGCAGTCACTAGAGTGCAAAGGGAACCTATCTGAAAGATGTAACTGTTTGCCAGAAATCATTTACAGTAATAATGAAATTACAGTTTGTCTAACCTGATTTCTTTTGCAGTCAGAACAGTGTCTGCCTAGTTCCCCATTCTGGTTTTGAACTGCTGAACTGGACCAATCAGTGTGGGGTAAGCTAGCTCTAAAATGGTGCCTTGGACGAATCAGAACTTGGACTCATAATCTGAGCCAGCCACAAGAGGATTGTATGGGCAGTGACTCTGGGAGATGTAGTTTAGACTTCAGTGCCTTTTTGGACCAACAGCAGCAGTCTACTGTGAGTGACAGCCAATCCAGTCAAGAACTGGGAGGAACTCAAAGGAAGTGCCTGGTTTTGTCGGTTGGAGTTTCAGTTGAGCTTTGGCAGTGAAGAAGGAAGGAGCCTGTGCTTTTTCAGTGTGCAGTTTTAGTCAAAAACGTGTAAGGCCCAGAGTTCCGGTCTGCAGCTTGTGTAACAGCTTGTTAGGACTGAATCCGTCCTGTGAAAAGAATCAAAGGATCTCTGAAGAGTAGAAACCAGGCTCACCCTGTAGAAGACTGGAAGAATTGCTGAAAATTGCACTTGGTCTGTCAGGAACTGAATCTGCTGTGTGTTCTCCCGGTATTGTGCAGTAATTCGATCGGGATACAGATGCAGCCTGCCTGGTATAGTGCGTTCTTTTATATGGATGTGTGAAGAGGGTTTGTGTACCTCAAGTGAGCCCTGCTGACATTGAAGGACCCTATCTTATTTGGAGGTCGTGAGTACTAATTCAGGGTCGCTCCCTGTTGAATTGCCACATTAAATCCAAATGGAATTACTGTACTGCTGACTGTTTAATTCTCCTTTTCTCTGTGTGAAAGGCCCCTACCAGCTGCCACGGTTTGGACTAGCCACTAGGGCTTGGGTACCAGGGACAGTAACTGATAGGGATAGGCCTGTGCACAGAGCCATAGGTAGATTATTAGAGTGATAAGCTAATTAACCTGATTTCCCTGTCCTTGTTATATCCCCTAAATAAATCAGAGCTGCTTGTTTCAGCAAAGTTATACTGCCTGAGGTATTTGTCTATGTTAAAGTACTGTACTGTGATTGTTGCACTGTATCTCATTTCACAGGAGGTCCCAGTGCCTGAACCAGACCTGGGGTAAGTGTATACTGTGAAGGTAATTCTGATATATTGTGTGGGCCACTAGTGGGAAGAAAGGGGGTTGCAGTGTCCCAGAGGGCTGTGACCAAGTTAGTTTAACTATTGCAAACCCTGACCTCTGGGTGGAGGCACCGCCATTGGATCCAGGCCCCTCAACCTGTTAGTGGCAAATCAGGCAGGGTAGTAGCCCCTGGGATAGCGCCATCTAGGGTTACAACTGTATAACTGTAGCACATAAATTTAAAAATTCATTACAATATCAGAGAATGAAACCAGCTTATTATCTGATTAGAACTAACAGAAACAAAGACTGGGGCCAAGCTGTCCAGATAGGAGTGTACCTATTGCCCAACAGAATTACTTCAAACATTTACTGAGGACCCATAACACTGAGCAGTAGTGCTCCCAGGCAACACATCGTGTCCTCTGGATCATCCAGCAAAGAAAAAATAATAGTTGGTGGCTTTAGACACCCAGCCCAGGCTACTCCACCCACTGGATAAAGTGCAACAGGAACCAACCAAGTTAAATCAATTAGATATGGGTAAACCACATACCGAGTCTCTGTGCTCAATGAAACTTATTAGTGCCACAGCAGTGAAACACAATATTCTCGTAAAATGAAGGCAGTGCGGCAGTACACAGTAGTACTCATGTTCAAACTTTTAAACATGTCCCAGGGTATTAACAAAATCTGATGCAATCATCATTTTCTTACAATTTTATAAAGAAAGAAAGGAAAGGAAATGGAAGGTAATACCAGTGTTACATCAGCTTAACCTTAAATTTTGTTAACGTAATAATTTAATCAGTACTGACTTCCTTATCAAGCCAAATCTACATTTATGTTCCTTTTGGTAAGCCATATAGTAAGGTCCACTTAAAAAAAAGTTCTAAGTTTCATTCAAAGTGTTTACAGTCTATCTCCTTTTTATTTGAAAAAGATATTTAAACTGAAGGTTCAACTCTAGATGGTGGGGGTATTTCAGTTTTCAAAGACTGGGTAAACTGAACCAATCGTGAATTTGTGTCCATCAGTAAAAGTCTCTCTTCTGAATCAGCCTCAGTGCTCCCTAGTGGACCCTTTCATTGTGTTTTTCTTGTATGAAACTGCCAAGTTGGTTTGTTTTAAAAAGAATATGTATATTTGATGTGAGTTTTAATCCTACATTTCACAAGTTTAAGTACAGAAAATACGCCATCCAACTCTATGATGTCTGATCGCATAGTAAGAAACCTTCAGTTCCAACTTAATACTATAGCCACTGGAAAGGCTAGTTGGCTTTTCTTAAGCTAAAACATTGAGGGCTTTTCTTAGCTAAAACATCAATTTTGGGATGGAGGAGACAAAGAGTGCAGCTCATGTCTTACCAGCTTTGTAAACAGCACCCCAAGAGATATTCACAGATAATGGTGGCACTCTCTAGACTACACCTGAGGAGATAGGTCAAATCATGCACACCTTTTATCAGGAGCTATACACTTCAGGGCTGGATGAATCAGGCGAAATTGATGGCTTCCTGGAAGGACTCCTAAGGCTCAAATTCTTGTCAGAATCCGTGGAGTCCCGTTGTTGATGTCATCGGCCTCAGCGAGGACTGGAAGCGGTTCCTAGATGATCGGAGCATTAGTTAAACAATTGTCCGGACTCAGCAGGAACACTAGGTAATTACCTTTGAAGAGCGATTATGGCTTAAAAGCTGTTGTTGGATATTTTTTATTATTATTTGAATGCAGGGAGAGAGCTGTGTAGACACAGCCGACCTACTTCATAGTGCCACGGAAGTCCCTCAAGGCTCAAATTCTTGAAGCCCGCTCACTGTCCAGGAGGTGAAGACAGTGATAGACAGCCTCTCTCTCCACAAATCCCCAGGCAGTGATGGCTTTCCAGTTGATTTTTATCAGCTTATCTCCTAAATTATCACACCAGCGCTGCACCAAGTTTATCTCAAGTCCACCCACTTTTTCTCCTCCTGCCCCCAATGAAGGAGGCTATTATAGTCTATAACTGTGTGACAGGGTTGAATAAGGCCCTGACCTACAGTATTTGTTATGCATAAAAGTTAAATGCAAGGATCTGTTCTATCCTCTCCTTTTCCATCTCTTGTCTCTCTGGTAGCGCAACCAAATGTTCTCGTGAGACCTAGAAACTGATCACTCTGACGGTCTCGCGATTCTCCACCTCTCACTATCTTTCTGCCTTCACTTGCTGTTTCTGTCTTTTCTTCACCTTACATGTCTGCAGTTATAAAATATATGTGAATCTGTATGTGATACTTAAATCCCTTGGTTTGAAATGTATATAGTCACACTGCTGAAATGACTGCAAAAAGCTGTTTGGAATTTAGGGGTTAACCTGAGATGCAGGCTGAGCTCCTCTAAGGCTTGTTTGAAAACTCTTTTGCAGAGCTGTCAGCAGAAGGCCAGCTTGTGGCACTGTTCTAGTTGCAAGCCTGCTCTGCAAAGAAACTGACAAGAACTTGGATACACTTTGTGATAAATGGGATGTCTCCTTAACAAGCTTTGGATGAAGAAGTTAATTGTAAGGCAAAGACTGGTTATAAAAGAGAAGCAATATTTTGCTAGAGACTGAAACTTGGAACTAGAGACACCCTCAGACGAAAGACTTTGATTTCTATATACTGCCTTTATAAATAGTTATACTGAACAATCTTTATTTTATATTTTACTGTTACTGATAATAAATGTTACTAGATTTTATAACTGCTCCTAGTTTTCCTGACCTGTGCCTGGATGACAAACTGTCTTTCCCAAGGAGGAAATAATGAAATCTCTAGCTGCTATCTACCAGCCCATATCTTTAATAAATGCAGATGGCAAGATTTTGGCAAAGGCACTAGCTTCAGACTTGAACGTATGCTCCTGTCCTTAATCCATCCCTCACAGGCTGGCTGTAAAAGGCGTTTCAGCATTATCACCTTAGGTCCCTCCTATCCTCTTGCCACTGACCAGCTCTGCCCCCACTCCAGCTGTGGCAATAAATTTCAAAAAGGCTTTTGATTCAGTGGAGAGGGGTATCTGCATGACTGTGACAAAACTGGGCTTTGGGCCTTAATGTGGTGGTTGGGCCAAGATGCTATACACCCAGCCTACAGCAAAAGTTCTTTCTTACACAATTTTATCCTTCCCTTGTCTCTGCATAGGGGCACCACAAGGCTGTCCGTTGTCATCTCTACTGCTTGTGCTCACTATTGAGCCCTCAGCAGTAGCCATCAGAGCATCACAAAGCACTAGGTGGTATTCAGGTGGGGCTCTGGACTGCTGGACCAAATTATATGCAGATGACAGTCTTGTGCCTTTACCTTGTGCAGGTAGCCTGCCTCCTCTCCTTTGGCTGCTGACTGCCTTCCAAGCACTCTCCAGACTGAAGAGAACCTAGTAAAACTGAGGCCCTGTCACTTAATGCAAGATGTATCCGACGTGGTGGCACATTTTAGACTGAAGTGGTCACCAAAAGGTATTAAATACTTGGGGAAATGGCTACACCCATCCTCTCACAGGTAATCTCGGGCAGTCTTTCTCCTCTGATTACTAAATTGAAAGAGGAATGCGACACATGTAAACCCCTGTATTTGTTTTAATTGCAAGACCTCTGTGGTCAAAATGATCACAGCCCTAAGATCCTGCATTGTCTTGCCCACTTAGCTACAGACATCTCCAAGCAATGGTTCTTGAAATTGGATACCACGATTGGCGATTTCCTGCAGGGGGAAACCTCCTTGATAAAGTAGGTCTAAACTGCAAGTGCACTGGAACAGAGTGACTGGAATCTGCCATGGTTTTGCATGTACCACATTGCATTCAGAGGTGCCCAGACACTGCACTGGTTGCAACTTCCAGCAAATAAATGGCTCCCCTTTGTGCTTGCACTCAAGAATGCACTTTTACATGAGGTAGCCCCCTCAACTTATTTATATCCCCCTGCCTAACCTAGAAAGGAAACGGCCCACTATAGCATCCTCTACAGCCTCCTGGAAAATAATGTAGACCATGACACACTCCCCTTTACTCCTAAGACCCTGGCTCCCTCAGGCAAAAATCCACTTCTCTGAAATGGGAACAAACCTGTCCACTGGGCAACCTGGGAAGGTCGGAAATCATCCAGGTTAAGGATATACTACAGTCTGTGATGGACCACATGGATACCTATGTAACCACTCAGTCCCTGGGGTTACTAGAATCCCATTAGTGTTAAATTAGGAAGGTTCCTGGGCAGCCTGTAGGGAGTTGTTAAAGCTCCTTACAACATGACATTGTTTATTCAGCTAGCCTGAGGACAGAATGGATTACGTCATTTGGAACTCTGCAGCATGAGCCACAGTGGAATCAGCTGCCTGGGGTTAGCTTTAGAATATTCAGACAAGAGAAGTCAGTTAGAAAGTTAGAGTAGATCCAGTGTGGGACCTCTCTATGAGGCGCTCTCAGTGTAAAGTACCTGTCAGCCTGTTCTGAGGCTGGGGAAGGACCTCTGGTAGTTTTCTCACCCTAGTTAATGATACAAAGCAGTGCCAAGAGAAGTGGTGGAGACCAGTGCCAGCAGGACTCCAGTTGGTCATTCAGAGAAAGTGAAGTGGGATTGCAAATTCAGCGTTTCAAGGGCAATCCACTGAGGGACCAGAGGAGTGTCAGCTGCCCAGAGAGAACGACACGAGTGTTTCTGTGTAAATTCATGAAAAGCTACCTGAAAGGAAAAGGCATTTCTTCCAGCATCCATGTCTGTAACAAAGGGACAAACGAACAGTGAGTACAGTTACATGGAACTGTTTTAGGGAGTTGTCTGAAGGTGTATGTGCCAGATGTAAAGGCTAGAATACATCTGTCAGGACCCTGTATCACCACAAACATGTGCTGAATGTGAAGATTGAGAATGTAGAGTCCTTTAACAATCTGATGAGATTGAAGGCTCAATTTGTGTAACCCAGAAGGAATGGCAGAGACTGGTCGGGCCAGGGTGGGCAACCCCCATATTAAACTTCAGTCAGGGCTAATTGATTCATGGAAGGGCACAAGGTTACCCTGGGCATGTTAACCAAGTCCACTGTGTCAGGAGGAAAAGATTTGAAATGTTTTAAGTGTGTGGCAACCCCACATAAAAGACACTTTGAGAGAACTGTCCATGTTCAATTCCCTGGTACAGAGGGTGGGACTGTTCATAGTTTGTGACTAGTAAGAATGTGTACAACCTAAGACAAGTGTTGTTTCTGGAAAAGAAAAGTGTGTGATGCCTTGAGAAAGTCAATTCCAACCTGGGGACCACCTCACGCTGTGTTTGTTCCATCGTGTGTCAGAATAAAGCCATACTGTACAATCCCATTTCCAGTAGTGGCCATTCAATTTGTGCTTCCCAGTATGACTTATTTATGGCCCCTCAGAAGACAGACCTAGTATAGCCCTCAGCACCTCTCTCCCAGAACTCCGAGTAAATATAAATGTTTGTTTTGCACCCAACCCCCGACTTCTGGACGCCAAGCCAGGTATTTACCCCAGTGCCAGGGGTGGTACCTATTTTATGCCAACTTGTGGTTTGCTGCTTTGTCTGGGTACAAGTTTAGGGGGTCCTGGTTTCAAGATGCTGCTCTTGGCTGGGGTACAGGTAGCACCTATATGACCTTGTAACAATGCTACGACCTCCCTCAGCAGGATTTTGGAGGTACTTTCAAATTCGTAGTGCTGTAATCAGTTTTTGAAGGTGTGACCTCTCAAATTCCCTCTGCAATTCCTCACCTAGTCAAGGCTTGAGTGCTACACAAACAGGGTAGAGCTGGCAAATAGTATGGGGCAATTCTGGCAGAGATACCTGACCTCTCCCTTAAGGCCAAAACTAAATGGGAACAAGCCTTGCAAATGGTCACTACAGTGGTCTGGACTTTGGAAACTAGCTCATGTGGCTTGCCTGGATAGTAGGAGTCTCCTCATCCAAAACAAGATCCTGTATCACTGGTACTGCACTCCAACTCAACTAAACACCAGGTCCCCTGACACAGGATCCGTGTTGGTGGTGAGGTAAGTCCCACATGTTTTATGGACCTGCTCTAAACTACAACAGTTGTGGATTAAAATTCCTTGCTGCTGTACTAGAATACTGAAATGTGCCTTCCAAATAACCCCAGAGCTACACCTTTTGGGCCTCACCCTGCTCAATATCAGCACCTCAGACCTACAAAAGCACTGGCTACAAGGCCGGCCCAGTGGCACTGAGAGTTGAGGTGCTGGATGCCACACTGTGCCATGCAGGTGACCGGGTTCAGGAATAAGCCCAGGTCGCTGGGGTCGGCAGGGGATGGAAGAGATTGAGCATCCAGATGGACTGCTCTCTCTTCTAGGGAGGGCTCAGGGTAGTGATCGCCTTAGAGCGACCTCTGGCAGTGGTCAGAGGCGCCAAACGAGTGACATCACCGCACGCACAGGGGCAGAGTTGCAGCGCTGCCTTGATGGCCACGCCTACATGGGGAAACAAAACAAGGATAAAACCCCTCTCTGGAGCTGGTGAGATGGCGGAGGCCTCGGGCATGCCCATCCCATCACGGTCCAATGCACCCAGGACTGTCCATGGGCCACCCTATGACTGGTAGGTACCTCTAATTACAGAAAGAGCCACCATAGGAGGGGCCCCTTCCGGGGTGATCTGGGGGCTGGACCTGACCAGTTGTTCGGGGGAGAGCCTGGAAGATGCAGGGATTCAGGCTGGGAGTGAGAGGCACAGCCGAGTAGGCACTCTCAAAGGATGCCTGGACCCAGGGGAGAAAAAGAGTTGAGAGAAAAAAAAGCACTGGCTACTAATGGTGAGTATACAGGCCAAATGTCTCATACTGCAATGGTGGAGGTCTGAGGAAGAGCTTTCCTTATCACAGTGGCTTACTGATCAGAAACCTTGCCACACTCACAAGGATGTCCCATTGTGCCAGGAAATCCCTCTCACTGTATCAAGAAATACAGTTCCTATCATCTTCCTTTGGAATTGATGACTTTCTCTAAAGAGGATATATGAAAGGTCTCCTCTGCCCCTTCCCCTTTTTTCTTTCCTCCTTCCTCAAGCCCCAACAAAGTGCCCCACCATTTTGGTGGTCTCTGGAGGCACAGATGGGTGCTCCTCCTTACCCCTCCCAACTGCTGTGCATAATTATACTACTGGGGATAGGAGCAGTGCTGACAATAGATAATCTAGGGGATATGTCACCGCTGGAGGATAAGGTACACTTTAACATTTCCATAATCTCTATGGATAAGATTACTGCATTACCAATACTGTATCTGTGTCTGCAAACACTGAATCTATACTGGTGTTATTTCAATGTATGTCTATGCTAGAAGATATTTTGTACTGTTACAGTTTTAAATTCTTAATAAAAAAATTATCTGTAAATGCAAATATATATATACAGTATATATCTCTTTGGCCCTCAAATTAGCTCTGTTTGCACACAAAGCCGTATGATTTTGCAGTTACTGCTGCAGTTTCTCTGCAACTGTATGTACTGATTCAGTGCTAGCTCTGCAAACTTCCCTTGATTTTTCCCAAATTAAGCTTTCACTCTGTACACTGCCTTGAACTGAGTTTGTGAAAAAGCTTTTACTGGTTTTGTTAATATATTTTTTAATCATATTTAAGACTGTACTGGGTCTACATGCTTACTGCTATGGACTTAGGAAATTCAGTGAATTGTAAAATCTGTGTAGCCTCTGTCTTGAGCCTAAGGCTCCTGCCCTTGACTTTCATTCTTAATCATCTTCCTTTGTCCCCTGTCCTCCTCTGTCTCTGTTCAAACAACATGAAGTCTTGCTATATTATAGACATTAGCAGTTTGATCCAGCTGTAGAACTGCCCGGAGTGAAATGGTTAAAACCATTCCAAAATAGAATTTTGGCACCAGAGCGGCTCTATCTGTGTCATTTCAAACTTGAACTGTCAGATTCTTTACTCCGTCTCAGTGAACAGTCGCTCTGGAGATTTCTCCTTCTGCTCGGTTCATTTCTCGGTTTAAAAAGTGTTTTCTCGGTTGGATTTAACCGAGAATAGTTTTATTTTAACCGCAAAACCATTCGGTTCAAGCTCTATCTGTGGTAACCGTAAGTAAATGAAGGTTTTGTCTGTGTGGAACTTTAAGTTATCGGTTCGGTTTTGAACCGATCAGTGGGTTGAAAACTCATTTAAAACTAAAAGTTACTATTTTAGATGGCATTATGTCTGAGAAACCCAAAAGAAAACTGGCCCACTGGGTTTCAACACTGTGATGTTTGTGGGGAAGTCTTTGCCAAGGCTGACCCACACACATTGTGTTTATTGTCTGGAGTTTGACCACCTCCAGTCAGACTGCCAGGTATGGAAATTTCCCTGCAGCCACCCTGGAAAAAGATTGGGCAGGCTAGGGAACGAGGTGTGCAAAGTCCATTGACCTGGATGGCCAGCCCGGTTCGGTGCCAATCAACAGAGGGAGTGCCTCTGACCAGGGCCAGACTTCCTCGGCAAAGAAAAGCTGGTTCTGAGGAACCGATTCCAGTAAAGAAAACAAGAAAATCAGCAGGTCTGGAGTCCAAAATTCCTTCTCCAACTGCTGCAGAGATAGCAAAAGCCATACAAATTGTCCAGTCACTGTCTCAGGGTCCGTCCCAACCATCACTATCTGGTAAAAGGTCGGTTCGTCCGTCCCAGTGGTTCAGGATTATGATATTGAGGAATTTAGAACCAGAGGAGGGAGGAGGATTATGAACAGTATGAATGTGGCTGGGAAGGTCTGGGTGTGCCCATTGAACGGACATCTCCCCAGACAGACCTTTAGAATCTCCCCATGCTGTCTGGAGTCCCCATCTCAGTTTATGTTTTATAAAAGTTGATGAAACCCTCCAGCTTCCTTTAGAAGAGGCTGTGGATGAGCAAGAGGAGCCTGATTTTGTAGAAATGATGGATATTCCAGAGTCTAGGAGATTGTCTATTCCTTTACATAAGTCTTTTAGGAAACAAACAATTAAAATTTTAAAAGCTCCTAATTCTGTGCCTCCTGTAGATAAAAAGATGGACAGAAGGTATACATTGTCAGGCCCTGATACAGAATTCCTTCCTCAGCAATGCAGTCATGTTAGTAGTTCAGGCTGCTGCCTGTGATAAAGCTAATATTCCCTTGGCTTCACATCCTCCTGACAAGGATTCCAGGAAGATTGATGCCATGGCAAAAACAGTATATGGCAGCCTCTCTGGGACTTAGGCAAGCAAATTATATGGCTTATGTAGCTAGGTATCAGAAATCTAGATGGGATACTGTTATGCAATTGGCCAAGCAGGCCCATGGCCAGCTGGCTAGTGAACTAGAACAGGTGGCTGCTGATGGCAACAGCCTCTAAGGTTCAGTTTCATGCTGCTGTGGATGTTAATGATGTTTCCTCTAGGGTCATGGCCACATCTGTAGCTTTAGTAGGTTGGCCTGGCTCAGGTGTACTAGTTTGTCACAGGATACCCAGACTAAGGCTATGGATTTTCCTGTGGTGGGAAATTCTCTGTTTGAGAGCAGACAGAGAATTACATGAAGAAGATGGATGAATATAGGACTACTTACAAGAGTGCCCAGGCTAAGGAGCGGCAAGCCACTCCTCAAAGGCATGCCTCTTAGGGGTAGGGGTAGGCCTTTTCACAGGCCTTTCTACCAGACTCAGGCCTCCTCTGCCTATGCTCAGAGGGGCTTTCAGAGGCAGGGGCAGACGAGGGTGGGCAGATCTGCTCCCACCCCCAGCCTAAAGCTCCTGAAACAGGCACCCTGATGGGGTGCCCAGGGCCGATTCTCCTGTACCAGTAGGGGCAGGCTGGCTACTTCAGTCAGAACTGGGCTTCTTTAACCTCAGACAAGTGGGTTCTGGAAGTAGTAAGCCAGGGTCTGGTTCTCAGCTTCAAAAGTTTCCCAAGTTAAGAAGCAGACTTTTCTACCTGCAAGTGCTTCAGAGACCCTCGCCTGGAAACAGAGGTCTCATCCCTGTTAGCTCTCAGAACAGTAGAAAGGGTTCCTCCCCATCAGGGCAGGGGTCTGTATTCCAGATACTTCCTTACCCCAAAATGACAGGAGAATGGCGGCCCATCTTAGATCTCAGTTATCTGAACAAGCATCTTTGAAACAAAGTTCAAAATGGTAACTCTGGCAATGATTTTACCTTCCCTAAGGCCAGGGGACTGGCTAGCCTCCCTGGACCTCAAGGATGCCTATTTCCATGTCCTAATCAAAGATCCCATCTAAAGTACCCAGATTCGAACTGCCCTCAGGTCATTACCAGTTCAGAGCAATGCCCTTCGGCCTTACCTCTGCTCCAAGGGTATTCACAAGTGTCTAGCAGTGGCAGTGGCCCACTTAAGGAGGCAGAGGATTGCTGTTTTCCCATATCTAGACGACTGGCTCATTGTAGGTCAGTCCCCAGAACAGGTAAAATCTCACCTGCAGGTCACCCAGCAGCTTCTCACCTCCTGGGTTTTCTGCTAAACCTACCAAAGTCGGTTCTGGAACCAGTCCAGGTACTCACCTTTATAGGGGCAGAATTGGACACAAAAGCTAGCCAGAGCTTCTTCCCCAGAAAGGGTAAGGAATTTAGTGGCTCTGGCCTCTTCCTTCACTCTGCAGGTCTCTCGACCAGCAAGACACTTTCTGCAGCTCCTGGGGCACATGGCTGCATCCACAGCTGTTGTGCAGGGAGCCAGATTTCGAATGAGAGACATTCAGTTTCACTTGAGAACCTTTTGGTCTCAGAGGAGAGACCCCTCTCCAAGTTGGTCCCAGTGACTCGAACCTTGATCCTAGCTCTCCAGTGGTGGCAGGATCAGAGCAATTAAGAGCGGGGTCCCTTCATTTCCCTTCTCACGACTTTGACTCTCACTACAGATGCTTCCTCTGGGTTGGGGAGCCCACATGGGCGACCTTTCCACTCAGGGAGTTTGGTCCCCAGGAATCTCTGCTCCACATCAATTTGCTGGAACTCAGAGCTGTCTTTTTAGCTCTTCAAGCTTTTCTGCATCTGTCCACGACAAGGTGATACACGTCAGAACAGACAACACCACAACAATGTGGTACATCAACAAACAGGGGGCACTCGGTCTTCGGCCTTGTGCACCGAGGCAATGAAGTTGTGGTCTCTGGCCTATTCCCTGAACACTTCCCTCATAGCAGTTCATCTTCCAGGGAAGGACAATGTCCTAGCGGATGCCCTCAGCAGGATTTCCCAGGGCCATCACGAATGGTCCCTGGATCCTCAAGTGCTGGGGATAGTTTTGCCAGGTGGGGCATCCTCAGATAGATCTTTTGCAGCCCCAGACAATCACAAACTTCCTCTGTTCTGTTGCAGGCCTCCAGTGCTGGGCTCAGTTCCCTGGATGCCCTTCTTCTGGATCGGGAGGAAGTTCCTCATGCTTTCCCCTTTCCTCTCCTATTCAAAGTACTAGTCAAAATCAGATCTCAGCCTTGCAGGGTGATTCTGATTGCCCGGATTGGGCCAGGCAGCCCTGGTACCCACTCCTTCTGTCTCTGACAGTTCATCTTCCCTGTGCCTCCCCAGGAATCACAATCTGTTGACTTGTGCCCAGGGAAGGGTTTGGTATCCGACCTCAATCCCTCAACCTCAAGGCCTGGCTCTTGAGGAGTTAGAGTTGCTGATTTACACCCTCTCAGGGTGTTCTTGAGATCCAAAGGCTTCCAGAAAGCCT
Organism: Neoceratodus forsteri; assembly: GCA_016271365.2. Lineage (NCBI taxonomy): Eukaryota > Metazoa > Chordata > Ceratodontiformes > Ceratodontidae > Neoceratodus > Neoceratodus forsteri. The sequence goes on along the minus strand of CM057456.1, from coordinate 746,224,881 downwards.
CCACTAGGCTACTTATAGTTCTAAATGGAAAAGCTTTTCCATTTGGTGTGCTAGGAAAATATTTCAGAATCTACTGAATTGCCCATTTTGTTAGATTACATGGTACATCTTAATTCCTTGGGTCTCAGACCAGCTACCTGAGAGTTCATTTGGCAGCTGTGTCTGCTTTTGTGTCAGCAGGAAAGTCATCCCTCTTTCCTCTCATCCTGTGTTTTCCAAGTTTTTAAGGGATTACTCCATACTAATCCTCCCTTTCGGAACCGGCCCCTACTTGGGACCTTAATGTTTGCATTGCCCAGTTAATGCAACCCCTTCTGAACCTCTGTCTTCTGCAGAGCTTAAGTACCTAACTTGGAAAACTGTTTTCTAGTAGCTATCACTTCTGCCAGACGCATAAGTGAATTGCAAGCCTTGTCAGTGGAGACTGACTTTATTTCTTTCCACAGGGATAAGGTAGTCCTTAGGACTAATAGGAAGTTTTTGCCTAAGGTGGTTTCAGATTTCCATCTTAATCAATCTATCTCCTTCCAGTATTTTTCACTGATCACTCCTCTTCGGTGAGAGGACGCGGCACAGCCTGGATGTTAAGAGAGCTCTTAGTTATTATATAGAGCTGCATCAAAGGTCACAGGCTCGAATCCCTCCAACTTTCCTTACCCATGGTGAAGTTGGGAAAGGCAACCTGCCACTAAGAGATCAACAGCCAGGTGGATTGTCTCTTGTATCCAATTTTGTTATCAGAAAGTGGGCAGAGCCCCCTCGGTTTGAGGGCTCATTCTACAGGGTGCAACTGCGTCTCTAGCTGCTGCCAGAGATATCTCTTTATTAGAGATTTGCCAGGCTGCTACTTGGAAACGGTACACACTTTTACCAAGCATTACTCCCTGGATGTCCAGGCCAGGAGATGCTTTCGGTTTGGCACAGCTGTTCTTCAGAGCCTATTCCCTAAGTAGGTTCTGCCCTCCTCCATGGAGGTACTGCTGTGTATTTGCTAATGTCTATAATATAGCAAGACTTCATGTTGTTTGAAGAAAAATTACTCACCTTAGTAATGTTGTTTCTTCTAATGGAGTCTTGCTATTATAGACCTCCCCAACCTGCCCCTCTCAGAACCTCTACTTGGTGGGGTGCGGGCAACTTAGTGTGACACTACTTATGTCCTTTTTAGCATTTTGTCCCTTTGGGACTTTGGGGTGTGTATGTGTATGCGTGTGTGTGTTTTATTATACTTATGTTCCATTTTCATATTATTAGAATGGTGTTAGTATTTCTGGTCCCCTGACTTGAGTCTTGGGTGTTGGGACCATCAATGGTTGTTATTATTTAGGTAGCCATTTGGCTAGTGTAGGTTACAGCTTCCACACAGACCTTAGTGAGTTTGGCTCGTAAAGATCTGACAGTTCAAGTTTGAAATGACACAGATAGAGCTGCTCGTGCAAAATTCTATTTTGGAATGGTTTTAACCATTTCACCCGGGCAGTTCTAGAGCTGATCAAACTGCTAATGTCTATAATATAGCAAGACTCCATTAGAAGAAACAACATTACTAAGGTGAGTAATTTTTCTTCTGTCCCTCCTGCCCCCCCCATCAGTCTGTTCTTTTGTGCTTGTTTTGGATTCCCGAGTTAGCCGCACCTTGCTTCTGTCTGAGACTGCCCCTGACTTTGTCTTTCAAGTTGGTGCTCGTCTCTTTGTGTGTCTCTGTTTAGACCCCCCATCTACTCCTATTTAATCTGCTGTCTCCTTCCTTACAGGTGCCACTTGCCTCCATGGGCAGCGGTCACGATCCAGCCATAGCACCTCTACAGTGCAAGGAGCCTGATCCACCCACCCCCAAAGAGATAGATAAAGTATGATGCTTGAATAATTGCCACGATTTCTCTGGGCTGTGTGAACGCTGAACCGGATCATCACTTGCAATTTGCTGTTTTCAATTTTGGCGCCTTCTCAGGGTAGCGCTATTGGCTCCATCTGTGTAGAGCTCCCTGATTGGCTGGTCTCACTCACCTGCGACAGGAGCACCCGAGACATGTGGCTTAATGTAAGCCTGCATCCCTGTACCGGCTCCTAATTTATATATTTTAATTTAGCCTGTTCTGCTCGGCCTGTGTAATGTAACTTACCAATCTCCCCGCTGCAGTTTCTCTCCAACTGTATGTGCACTGATTCAGTGCTAGCTCTGCAAACTTCCCTTGATTTTACCCCTCCTCCCAGGCCTCCTTTAAATGCACAGAGTCTCCACCCACTCCTATCTGATGTTTCAATTTATTGGTTACTTACTGTCAACAACTGCAGTTCCTCCATCCTCTTTGCAAACTCAAGCCTTCTAGCAGCTTTATCTCATTCTGTCTTGCTGAGGCATACCATTTTGGTACTGTAGGTTTGCTTATTGCTCACTAGCATATCCTGTTTTGCTAAGGCAGTTGATTTAGGTCATGTGATCTCTAGTGCTTAGTCTGCTCCAGAGTAGTAGCTAAGAAATTTGCTTCAAAGCCTCTCCGCCTTAATACTACTCTATAGTCAGGTGAACGCTTTTCTTATTAGCCTGACGAGCAGCTGTACTTAAGGATTACTGCTTCAGACTCCACTGCCTATAGTAGTATTCTCCAGGGATTAAGAAATTCTCCTCCATTGAGAATCCTCTCTTGCCTGCACTTGTAGTGCCCACTGGGTGATAATCATAATGAGGGCATATTACCTGCTTCTATGCTTGTCTCTGCTCATCTTACATGTATTGGACCCGAACGTGAATCAAAAAATAACTCCTAGAGTGGAGAATGGCTCTCTTTTACATTGTCTGATCGGGACTTTTCCTGTCAAGTAGAAGAACTTGTATGTGCTCTAACTTCCTTACCCCGCTGCTGGTCCCTCACCGACACCGCATACAGGAACTCTCCTAGAACCTGCCCACAGGGCTACACCACCTTCTGCATACTCTCCCTACTCCCATTGACTCTCTAGTCAGGGTATTATTGTATGCAGCATCAGGAAAACTGGGAACTAGCCTCAGAACTCCCTATACTGCCGCAGACAAATCACGTAACTGAAGAAGACTCAGCCACCCACACTTCTCCTAGGACTCTGCAGGAAACTCTTGTTCCTGCTTTTACTATGCTCAGGAAATGTTGAGCTTAATCCAGGCCCTCTGGCACCCATGGAACCCAGCAGAGCTACAAAGCCTCAAGGGGCTTACATCCTTGCATGTTAATGTATGTAGCCTATTAAAAATCACTTCTGTTCAGGCCTGTATGTCATACTGCTCCAGATGTTCTGGTGATTACGGAGTCCTGACTCCAACCGCGACCAGTAACAACGAGTTAACATCCTCCTACTCTTTGTTCAGAGCCGACAGGCAAACCAGAGGTGGTGGGGTAGCTATTTACATCAAGGATAAATTCCTGCCTCCATAATTGAGTCAACCTCTGTCCCAAAAGAATTAAAGCTTGTCATTAAAAATTGAAATTGCCACGGTGTCTCATTATGTATAATAGGATGCTACAGACCTGCATCAGCTGGACTACAGTTGTTATCTTGGAAACATCCTGGGTTCGGCATATTCAGAGTGTATCATACTAAGGGACTTCAACTTAGACTGGCTCTCCAGTGCATCCACCCCACTTAAAATATTCTGTGATTCCCTTGGTTGCCACAGCTAATAAACGAATCTACTCGTCCTAACAAGCTCAACCCTAATAACAGTACTCTGATGGATATCATTTTAGTTAACAAACCCCATTTATTCTCCCATGCTGGCGCTCTTTTTCTGATATTAGCGACCACGGATTCATCGCGTGTGTGAGATCCACTCTTAAATCCACAACTGCACCCAAATTCTCCTTTAAAAGGTGCATCACGCAACTTTGATCTCCATGGGTATATATCAGACCTAAGAGACTCCATGTGATGGCAGGACTTCTATCTAGCCAAGTCCCTCACTATGGCTTATGATATTTTCTCAGAAATTGTGCGAGGGGCTCTCAACAAGTATGCTCCCATAGTAAACGTTCTGCCAGAAACAAATCCTGTCGGTGGTTTACAGAAGACCTGAAAGATGCTTTATGGAGTAGGGATGTACTCTGGAGAACTGCTAGGAAAACTAATTTAATAAATGACTGGAATTCTTTCTGAGGGCGAGGACTCTGCACCAAAATGGTCAGAGAAGCCAAAGCTAATTTCTACCGCTCTCAGCTAGAGAGCTCCTCAAAAAATGCCTCCAAATTCTGGAGGATTATCAAAGACATTGAAGGTCACACCACTGTAAATTCCTACCCACTAAATTATTGATCAACAATAGTGTAATCTCCGACAGACCTTCTATCCTCGATGCTCTCAGTAATCATTTTGCCACTGCAGGGCTAGCCTTTGACTCCTCTCCGCCGAATATCCTCCGCCAACAACTTAGCTTGGATACACAAGAAAACCCATCTCCAGCCCATCCTTCTTTCTGCAGCCTACCTCCCTGAAAGAAGTCAAGATCTTCTCCTTCAGCTGGACACTAGGAAAAGTGCTGGGGCCCACCTCTTTGACCTGTACTTCTTAAAGATCGGCTACCGTGTCCTCTGAGTCCCAATTACTCATCTCTTCAACTTATCCTTGTCCCAGGGTGACCTACCTCCCATTTGGAAAATGCACTTGTGGTCCCTTTGTTTAAGTCAGGAGAGCCTAGTGACCTCAATAACTACAGGCAAATCTCCTACTTCCAATCCTGTCAAAGATGCTGGAGAAAATACTGAACTCCCAGCTGGAAGTACCTGGAATCAGAAAAATTGTTCAACCCAGTTATAATCCAGTTTTAGAGCACATCACAGTACAATCTCTGCTCTAGCCAAGGTGACAAACGACTGGCAGCTTGAATTAGACAAAAAAACTTAGTCTAAGCAGTTTTCTTGGACCTAAGCAAGGCGTTCAATACCGTTGATCACAGACTGCTTCTGTTGTCCCTCTGAACATTGGTGGATTCCCTATCCCTTAAATGGTTCTCCAACTACCTCTCAGGACAACTTCAACAAGTAAAAGGCAGAAGGGACGTTTCTCCACAAAACCCCTATTGAGGGTGTGTACGCCACTCTTGGTCCCTTACTCTTCGCCATTTATATTAACAGAGCAGATGCCCCATCAAAGAAGCACACAAATACAATCTATTTATGGATGATACGGTACTCTATGCTAGTAGCCTTACACCTGAAGCGTGCCTGTAAAGCCCTTCAAATGAATTTAATCTGCTGCAACATCAGTTTATAAACCAGAAACTGCTCTTAAATGCAAAAAACCAAAGCACTGTTCCTCTCGCCCCTTCAAAATGCAATAAACCCTACAATTGCTGGGACACGCCCAGATCACTACCATTCTAGGTGAGCGTTGGACTACACCAAAGTTCAAGTACCTGGGGGTCTGGTTAGACCATAGACTTACTTTCACAGATCACTTAGAAGAACTGGCAAAGAAACTTAGACAAAGACTTGGTCTGCTCTTTAGGATTAATAATCTCCTCACAAGAGATGCTAAACTGAAACTGGTTCAAACTACCTTTCTTTCCCTGTTGGATTCGCAGACTTTCTAGATAGTCAGGGACCTGCAGGTAGCTAGCCAAGCAACGTCTGCGCTTTATCACAGAGCCATAAGATTTATCACAGGTCTTCCATACTCAACCCACCACTGTGCATTGTACACGCAGTGGATGGTCATCCTTGCTTACAGACGGCAAAAATGCTGCAGTTTGACATACAAAGCTATCTCAAATAAACTGCCCCAGTATATCTCTGTCTGTTTACCTTTGTGCACTCTGGGGAAGTATGCCTGAGAAGCACCTCATATATCTACCTTTATGTTTACAAAGCAAAATCTTGCATTGGCAGAGCAGCCATCAACTTTGTGCTCCCTCAACTGTGGAACAAGCTGCAAAAACTTTGAAATTAACTCACCCCATCAGCCTAGCAGCTTTTAAATCTCTATATCTACATCATAATAAGTAGTCCTGTGCCTGTCTACCTAAATAGTGACTCCTATAAGTCCAAGCACACTCTAATTACTACTGTTAAAAGACTGATCACATCTATAATCGACTCTTCCCTCTCTCCTTTTTCTACCCCCATATCTGTCCCTTACATTCCTTTGACCCTGGTTCCAGCTCTAAATTCTCCATACCGTATCACTATATATTTTTCTATTAGGTTTTATTTGTGTTCGTGCACCTGATATGTATACTTCTTTACTTTTATGAAAAATTGTGTCCTACCCAAAACTAGCTGTATCTACTGTTCCAAACACATACTACTGTCAATGCTACCTGCTGATACTTTGTATATACTGTATTATTGTATCTCACTTTATTTGTATTATTACTATTTTCGTAGTGCGTTATATCCCATGTACTGGATATTGTCCTTGTTCTTTGTTAACAAACCCAGGTTCATCTTGAAAATTAGCTTGCTCAACGGTGATCACCTGGTTAAATAAAGACTTCGATTGACTGATTGATTGAGTGCAGACACTGACTGCAGGTCTGCTGGTTGGTGGTGATGTGTGGGTGTGGGTGGGGGATGAGGTTGCTCTATATTTATTTATTTATTTAGTTTTGTTTACGGTAGGTGCACTAGCCATAGAGATGACTATTTTCAGGCACGACCGGGAGGTTACAGGATACAACAGTACAGAGATACAACGATAGGTAGTTACAGCAAAGGTATATACAGTGGTGGTCCACGTCAAGTTTATACAGTACAAATAATAAACAGTTTTTAGTGGGTAGGATACAAGGTGGTGAAACAATTTTGGCAATTGGATGATACAATTTAGGCAGTAGGTAAAACAGTGTTATTACAGAGTACAGGGAGTAGATAAGAGATACGTGGGTACAACACAAAATAAGAAAATAGCCAAAACAGCAGATATGACCCTACAGGAAGATAAAATTATAAGACAAACAAGGAAGATACTAGAAATAATTATTGATAAGTGCAAAGGGGGTTTGATGCAGGGATTGGAAAAACGGGGTCAATTAAGTTTGTGGAAGGCAAGCTCAGAGATATATCAACTAAGGCAAAAAAAGTGGTTGGAGGGCAGGTTACATAGGCTACACAGGGTAGGTAGGCAAGTGTGTATAGTTAATAGGAATAAGATAACACAGCCAGATAAGTGCAGGGGAGTGAAATGCAGGGGATAGGCAAGCTGAGATAGATAAGGTTAGGAGCTAGGTTAGTATAGCAGGGTGCAGGCCAAACACAGTGGGGTGCACCTGGGGAGAAGCATAAGAGAAAAGAACAACTGAAATAGAGTTTAGCAGAGACAGGATCGAGAGCTGAAACCAGGGAGGAGGATAGGAGCTAAGGAGGTTTAAAACAGGAGCACTGGTCAGCTGAGATAAGGTAGAGACGGAGTGCTTTTTAAAGGTGTCATGAGTGGGAGTTTGGCGGACATCTAGGGAGGGAGTTCCACAGTCAAGGAGCATGATGGGCAAAAGCACTGGAACCTTTAATGGTTGTGTATTTTGACACTTGGACTCTGATAGGTAGCTGTTGAACCAGCTCACTACGTTTAGCCTTGAAGCCCATAGATTGCAGGGTGGCGAGAGGGAGTGGTTCACCTGGTCAAAAGCAGTTCCCGTCGGCCGGGTGCACAGGCTGCTATGGAAGGAAACTACGCTGAACAGGTTAGCCAGAGCCCGGGTCTCATCTGGCCGCTGTGCTCGAGTATCTGACGGCGGAAACTTGGAGCTGGCCGGGTAATGCAGCCCGGGACAACAAGAAGACCCGCATCATCCCGCGGGCACCTGCAGCTGGCTGTCCGCATGATGAGGAGCTCAACAAGCTTGCTGGGAGGGTGACCATTGCTCAGGGAGGGTACTGCCTAACATCCAGGCGGTTCTGCTGCCCAAGAAAACCAAATAAATGGCAGTAATTGAAAATGAATAACTCTGAAGGAACAAACAAACCCTAGCCACTCCTAGCCAGCTTTCCCATTCCACCTCATTTAGTCCGGCAATATCTTGCTTAGCACTTACCTTCTCTCTCCCTCACCTTCCCCTCCTCCTCCCCAAGCCCCACTGTTCAGCACTTCTCATGTTCGACAACCGCCTCTGGCTGCTCATACCCCTCTGTCCCTCTTGTTTCCCACTGCTCTCCCTCCCCACCCTACCTTTTTAACTTAGAAATTGTGTATGCTCACTTTACATTGTGTCTTTGCTGTATATTCTGCCTGAAACTGCATTTGACTTGTAATGTACTGTATACTGCATTTACCTTGTAATGTACTGTATACTGTCTCTTACTGACGCAGAAGCTTTGTAAAAGAGCCTTGCCCAAAGGTACTTGTAATCCTAGAATTAAATAAATAAATAAATAAAATAAAAAGCCTTCATCATATCAATGAAGACAGCCCTGTTAGAAACCCCAGTCCATAGCCGTGAGGTATCTGTGGTAAATTTAAGCAAGGCAGTAGAGGTGCTATGACCTTTTAGAAAACCATGCTGGCGCAGTTATTAGGAAGGTCATGCTTGATAAGAAATTCTATAATTTGAGTGGCACTAGTTTTTCTAGGATTTTGCTTAGCACTGATAGGATGGCTATTGGTCTATAGTCCAGGGGGTCACTGGGATCCCCTTTTAAAGACAGGGAGATGCGCTATCTTCCAAATGTCAGGGACACTACTTTAACACAAGGAGAGGTAAAATTTTGGCCAGAGGTGCAGCAATGAGAGGGCAGCTAATTTTAGTAGTCTGGGCTCAATGCAATCAGAGCCTGTGGCAGAACTATCAGAGATCAACTTAAGAAGTTTTATAACCTCCTTTGGGGTAATGGCTCTAAAGTAAAAGGGGGACAGCAGATACTTTGATTGAGGGAGCTGGAGACACTTGTTTAGAGGTGGGAAGGAGGATGTGAATTTAGTTAGGTCAGAGAACTAATTAATAAGGAAATCTGCAATAGTCTCATGGATTGTTACAGTGAGTACCATTAAGGATCATATCACTAGGGTAGATGACTGAGTAGATCCTAGGACTGTTTTGATGTGAAACCAGAACTTTTGGGTCCTCCAAAGCATTGGTTAGAAGATTTTTGCAGTGAAGAGCTTTTCACAGATCTTATATTCTTTTGCAGGCATTCCTTAACATCCTATAAGTGTTATGGTCTCTGGGAGTCCAGAGGGGACTTGAGACAGCACCAGCTCTTGCTCTCTCTTTTATTTTGGTAAGTAGATCCTTTAAGCCACCTAGTATGTTTACCCTTGACCGTGTGGGTTTTAAGAGGGGAGTGATGATCCTGCAGAGTTGAGAAAAGAAGATGAAAATGGCCAGTGCGGACTGGACATCTTGAGCATTAGAGATCAGACCAGTCACTGGTGGCCACATCCTGAAGGAAATTTTGCTGATTCAGGTTGGCATAGTCGTGAAAGGTGATGAGGTGCGGTTTTACTTGAAAGGGTGGGGCCGATCTCAGATGCAAAAATAGGGGAGTGGTCCGAGATGGCATCAGCAAGTGTACCGCAGACTGGATGTGCTCGGAGTGGTTTGCTAACATCCAGTCAATAAGAGTGCCGGAGTTTGAGCAAGGAGTACACCGAGTTGGTTCAGTAATAAGCTGATGGAGGTTATGGCTCTGGATTTTGGTGAGCAAGGTGGTCTGGTATTTCCCTAGCCAGTTTAAGTTGATGTCATCTTGGATGATCCTTTCATTCTTGCCGGAGAGTAGGAATGTCTGGTTCAGAAGCTCATCCAGGCCATTGTAGCCACTGTTAGGGGTTATAGCACATGATATGTAGTTTTTATTCCCAAGTGTGAGGAGTGCATGTGGCGACTCAGTGCATCACAGGATCAGTGTTTAGGGCAGTGAAAGGAAGGTGATTTTGAATAGACAGCTACACCCTCCCCTTTTAGGGATGGTCTGTCCTTCTGAAGGAGGCTGTAGGATGGCACCGAGCAACCAGAGTCAGACATAGAGAGTTTAGCCATGTTTCGGACAGGTACAATATGTCTGGCTTGTAATGGGAGATCCAAGCTTCAAGTTCTGCAAAGTTGTGATCAAGGCTTCTGATGTTATGATGGCCTATAAAGAGATTTTGGGGACCTCAGAGGTACATTAGAGTGGGAGAGATGTCCTATAGGGCCAGGGTTTGTCTCAATATCCTGACAGCAGAATAGTCAGTAGTAGAAGCACCATAGCTTCCGTTGGGTAAGAGGGGAGAGAATTAAGCAGTGAAGGAGGCATTTTTAGGGTTAGATATAGCTTGGTAGATTATTCCCTTTAATAGGAGTGGGGATGAATCCCAGGGTGAGTCATGATGGAGAAGGAGGTTGGAGAAATGGAAGTTGTCTAGAGATTGGATGATGGTAGGGTGGGCCCTGTTAGCATTGTAGGTTGGTGCGGAGGATGCTGTGTAGAGCAGTGAAAGAACCATGGTAGTGGGGATTATGTGCATTAGGTGACCCATGATATAGGTAGTATTTGTACCACGTGGGAACCTGAGTTATGGAGAAGCAGAACAGGCCCTAGATTTTATTGCAGCCTTGTAGTTATTTCAGCAGTAGAGGTCAAGGCAATGTGGGTTAGACCATTTAAGGAGACCTTAGAGTTTTGGCCCATGGGGAAAAACATGTAATGACAGATAAGGCTAGAGAGAGTAGGTCAGAGATAAGGAAGTGGGCTTGGAGTGAGAGAAGAAACTCAGGGACAGGGAGGGGAGTAGGGAATAGTAAAGCACTAGGGAAGGGATAGAGTAGTAGCCACAAAGCAGGCAGAAGTGAAAGTTTTCGATAGTCTAGGCACTATCAGTGTGACAGATTGGCAGTAAGCCTCAAGAGAGAGAGGGAGGACCAACTCGCTGAAAAACATGTAAGTCAGTAGCAGATAGAGGAAAGGATTGCAGCCAATAGTGGTTTAAGATATAGTTGGAGGGAGTAGCAAAGGAGTATTTAATAGAGACCTGGGGTCGGGCAGGCGGTGGGACAAAAATTACACATAACACAGCTAACGTAAGCAACGATAGCAGCTGGTGAAATAGCAAAAAGCGGGTCCAAAACTGCCAGCAGCCAATAGCGGCCTGGGGCAGATGCAATAGCCAAAGGTAGAGTAGGCAAGAGGTGGCAGGGACCAATCCCACTGGGGACTTACAAATCATTCGTGGAGCTGTAGCTGTGAGCTGGAGAGCTGAAGAGGAGAGCTGGCGTCGAACGGAGCTCCACTCCGTCCTGCTTGCAGCGTGTGGGATCCCTGGTTTCAGGTCCTGAGCTGGACAGCCGTGGAGAGCAGACCTGGTGCCAATGGAGCTCCGCCCAACCGCTTGCAGTGGTGAGGATCCTGTGAGCCAGAGAGCCAAGAGGAGAGCGGGAGGCTGAATGGAGCCCACGCCACAGCCAGCAGCGAGCGGGGATCCCTGGGTTTCCAGGTCCTGAGCCAGACAGCCGTGGAGAGGAGAGGAGAGGGCGGCCAATGGAGCTCTGCACTGCGCCGCAACCGCTTGCAGTGGTGAGGATCCTGAAAGAGTGTATCTGTGGGAGGAAGGCAGATTGCTCTACATGTGTGTATATGGGTGTTATTCCTCCTGTGTTGGGCCCCACTCCCATGACTAACCTAACCCCGACAACCAGGGTCTGGCACTGGAAACTATTACGGTTGTCCTGATCTGCAGTGGCATTTATAGAGAAAAATAGCTGATCTGCCAGTGGGTGGTGCTGTGGTGGGTACTTTTGTGTGTGTGAGGCGGAGGTGTGTGTCTGTGCATGATTTGGAGGTATGTACATGTGTGCCTGAAGAGAGGAGGGAGCTATCTATTCCTGTCTGACTAATGCCAGCTGAGACAGAGAGACACATGCACGCACACACTCGGACATTCCCAGGCCACAACAAATGCCAGCGGGCGAACAAATATACACATTCCACCCCAAATTTTAATCGTCCTGCTTCCCCATCCATCTGTCACAAAGCAAAACAATGCCTCCAGGAGAATAAGCCAGTGCAGCCACAGACAACCAACAGAAAATGCTTCAACATCAATACTGAAGGCAACACTCAAAGAAACTGAAAAAATTAGCAACTAAGCTGCAATATATGCAGAAAGTGAGCAAATTCATTAGGTAAGCAAAACAACAAAACAGGACACTGACTGATGCCCCGGCACTTTGATCAGCAGGTCTTTGTCAGGGGCAAGTCCATCTGAGCAGCTTCATTTATTAATCTATCTGTGCTGTCCCCATTTGTCGCTCTCTGGCCCAATTTGGTCTACACTGCTTTTCTGCTTGTCTCTTCGTGCTGATTTAATCTACTGCATGTGTTGCCCTCCCCCGACTCTCAGCGCTTGTTTGTTAACTGTGTCTGTTCCAGCTGCTTTTGTAATGCTGTGCCAGTAATTTACTGACCCTGGCCACTGCCTCAATCCCACTCCCACTCCCTACAGTGTCTCACTGGTTTGCAATCTGTCTTTCTTGACTGATGCCTGGAATACCTGCCCTCTGTTCCAGTTTGTTTAGTCCTGGTTTTGTGTCTGGCACTCTGGTTGCTCTGCCTCTTGATCCTGCTGCCACTCTGGACTTCCTTCTCTCAGTTCTCTCAAGCAATGCGCAAGCAAACTAGCTATCCCTTTAATTGTTTTAACCCTCTTCGTCCTACCTGTTATGGTTGTTAAGAGGCCTGGAGTGAATGGATCTCAATAGCTCAGCCTGCCTGCCCAGCAGTGAACCATCCGCCTCCAGTCCGTGAGTACTCAGTCTCCTCTCCTCCCTCCTCCATCCTCATCACCATCTCCAGTTTCTCACAGCATTGTTACTCCCACCAGACTCTGGACCCAGGGCCTTGTCGGACTACTGCTGCTTACCAATCCTCAGGCATGCATTCCTGCTGTGCTGTCGCCACATACTCACTGCTCAGTTTACCAGGGCCCCCACTCACACCTGTGATCCCCTAGTCACGCAGCTATCCAAAACCCAACAATCAATGACCTCTACCTGCTGCCTGTTTAGCAGTGACCTAGGTGAGAGCTGCCCCATCAGCGCCCATACCTGGATGTAATTACTTTAAGCTAGCTGTGTGGGAAATGAATTAGTGTTGCTATGTGAAATGCTACCCAAAATGTCACTACTTTACACAGTGCACTGTATAGCAAAGTGCCAACTTCACCAGGTGAAGACTATGTGAAGTGGCACTTCATCTGCCAGGTGCCACATCAAGTAGCGCTCACTTGGTGAGGTCTCCAGAAGCGGCATTTTGCTCAAAGAGTGAACTCACTGAGTGCTTTTACTTGGTTTCATTGCAATGGAAAAGGTTGCCTTCACCCACCATCTTGAAGCACTCCATGCCATTCGTCTCGACATCCATCACTGTCCAGTTTGAAATAAATAAAATCCTTCTCCCTACCCTCTGGCAGCACCCACGTACCACCCCCACAAGCCCCACCAAGAAAGAAACTTCCTCCACCTATGTGGAATACCCAAAACTATCTCTCCCTCCCCAGCCATCATGGCCAAATCAGGAACTCCCTCCCATCCACCCAGAACCCATCCTTCCTCCATTCCTAATGCCACCCATGTAAAAGAATAGGTTCCAAGAAGAGGGACGCATCCTGCACAGACCTGCCTCTTTAACACATCTAGAATAAGTACACACCTCCATCTTCTACAACCATCAGACCATATGTCCATATAGGAATCACAGAATCATAGAAGCTTGTCGGCAGAAAAGGACCATACTGGCCCATCTAGTCTACCTCCCCCACACCTCCCCTCCCTGCCAGCCCCGCCCCCAATACTCAGCCCCATATGCTTGTCCCATGCCCTCTTGAATTCTTCCACCGATTTAGCCCCACCACTCCATCTGGTAGTCCGCTCCAGGTCTCCACTACCCTCTCCGTGAAGAAACGCCCTCCGCATTTGCCCCTGTATCTTTTCCTTGCAGTCTGAGGCTATGCACTCTAGTTCTGACCCCTTCTTTCTCTTAAATAAACCCTCTTCTCCCACTTTGAGTCCCTTTACATATTTAAAAGTTTCAATCATGTCTCCTCTTTCCCTCGTCTCCAGCGTGTACAGCTCCAGCTCCTACACCTCTGCTCATATGACTTTCCTTGCATACCCTGCACCATCTTGGTTGCCCTTCTCTGAACCCTCTCCAATGCATCCATATCCTTGTGGAGATGTAGCCTCCAGAACTGAACCACATACTCCAGGTGTGGCCTCACCATGGCTTTGTAAAGGGCATTATTATTTCCTCCTTCTGCTAGTAATGCCCGGCCTATGCATGCCAACATTCCACTGGCCTTTCCTGCAGCCCTGCGACACTGGATTCCTACCTTAAGGTTCAAGGAGACTATGATGGGATAGGCATACCGGAGCAATACAGATAAGTATGAATAGATAGGCCATTGACAGAGCAAATGCCAATGGCACATTCATAAAGTAGAAAAGAAATGAGCAGACTGGATGGGCCTTATGGTCCTTATCTGCTGTCAACTTCTATGTTTCTGTGTTTTATGTTTCTATGATCCCCGATCCTCTCCTGTTCTGTTACTTTGATTTGTTCCCCATCTAAGGTGTACCCTGCTCTTCTGTTCCTACTTACCAAGTGCATCACAGCACATTTCTTGGCATTAAATTTCAGCTGGCATGTCCCAGACCATTTTTCGAGCATCTTTAAGTCCTCCCTCATGTCCTCCATCCCTCCCCTGGTTGTCCACCCTATTACATATTTTTGTATCATCAGCAAATAGGCACACCTCTCCCTAAAACCCTCCACAATATCACTGATGCAGATGTTGAAGAGAAGCAGACCCAAAACTGACCCCTGTGGCACACCACTCTTCACCCTCACCGCCTCAAGTGCACCCTGTTTAGCACCACCCTCTGAGTTCTTTCTGCCAGCTAGGCCTGCACCCAGCTTGTTATTTTCCCACCCAACCTAGGCTTTCATCTTGCTCATTAGCTCTCCTATGGGGACGGTGTTGAAGGCCTTACTGAAGTCCGATATAGGCCATGTTCAACCCTCCCAGTCAATCACCTAAGTCGCCCAATCAAAGAACTGAATTACGCTATCTGGCAAGACTTCATCTTTGTGAAGCCATGCTGTCCGCCACTCTCCTCCAGGTAATCCGCCACCCTCTCCTTGATTAAAGCCTCCATTGTCTTCCCCACCACTGATGTGAGGCTGACAGGTCGGTAGTTCCCTTACCTCCTTACTACCTCCCTTGTGTAAAGGCACTATGTCCTCCTCTTCTAGCCTCCGCACTCTCCATATCCAGGGACAAGTTGGACAGCCTTGTCAAGGGCATGGCCAACTCCTTCTTCAATTCCCTGATCACCCTGGGGTGTAACCCATCAGGCCCCATTGCCTTGTCCACCCTCACTCTATCTATCTAGCTCTAACCTGACCCTATCCACAGTGAATGAGCTCAGATCCACCCATTTTCCTCCTTCCCTTTGACTTTATGATTTCTGAAATCTGCCACTGAAAAAACAAACATTCCTATACTTTAGCATTTATACCCAATCAGCAGCAACACAGTTGTAGTAACAGATAGTAGTCTACTACATTAGAGCGGATTTTACCACATATAGAAACACAGAAATTGATGTCTGAAGAAGGTCAATTGGTCAATCCAGCCTAACCTTATCCTTGCCTAACCTGTGAGACCGAATCCTTGTAGTCACTTGTCTTCTCCCTCCCTTTATCCTCTCCCCTCTTTGGCCCCCACTAAACCCATGTGTCTTTCCCACCCATGAATGATCCTACCACTGAGTTTGCACAGACCACATCATTTGGGCAATCTATTATACATGCCCACCCACTCTATAAAAAACAAACAAAACCCAAACCTTCTTGATGAACTTTAACCTTGCCCCCTACCAGCTTCTTCATGATACCTCTAGTGTTTGTGTTTGCACTGAAGAAAACAGTGCACCTTAATCCATTTTCTTTCTCTCCTGTTGAAACCTGAATGTTTCATCATGTCCCTCCATTCCCCCTGATTTTAATGAGTTTATATTAAGGCCTGCCAGCCTTTACCCTCAGATTTATTTATTTATTTATTTTTATTTATCGTCCTCGGATACAGCCTTTGAGCTACAAGCTCATTGATTTACCAAGGTTCCACATCATGAAAGAGAAAAGGAAGGCACAAGAATACAACGGATGGTCCAGTAACATGGGAAATTATATACAAGAATAAAAACAGCGAGTTCAAATTACATTTATACAAAATACAAGACAATCAAGTCCATATGGCAAAAGATTTACAAGACAGTAATGTACAAGAAGGGGAGAGGTCAGCAGGAAGGGGATTGATTAAGAAGGGGTACATGAGCTGCCAGGAAGTAGCTTTGTTAGAATAGAGCAGGTAAGGGGAGGAGAAAAGTGCGGGGATGGAAGTGGGAGGGGATTGGGTGCCACAAGGAGATAGGCTTTGTAGAAGGATTTTACAGTGGGCAGGAAAAGTATGAAGGAGGAACATGGGAGTCGAAGATGGAGGGAAACAAGGAGTGAAAGGTGGGGAGAGGAGGAGGTGAGGAAACCATTATAAGTGCCTGAGTTGATCAGAGGGCTGGTGGGACATGGGGAGAGGGTAGATGGAGGGAGGTACATTGAGATTAGTAGTGAGGATATGGCAGGAGGATAGTGAGAGGGCAGGGAATGGAGTATGGATGGGGTAAGGGAGGAAGGCGAGAGGAGGAGAGGGTGGAAAGGGGGCAGGGTAAGCCGAGCAGTTGCATCTCCCTGGGCACAAATGTGCCGTTTGAGTTCTCTTTGAACAGCCCATGTTTGGAGTTATTTATGATGCTAGCCTGAGCTCATTGAGCCAGAGTGGAGCTTTATAGGAAAAAGTTCTTTGGGCAAGTGCAGTGTGATGAAATGCGTTGTGGAAGGGTTCTCTGCTTGCCTCTGATCAGATGAGAGTTGTGTGCCAGTTTGAGTATCCTTTGGATGGATTTCTGGGTCCATCCTAGTAAACTTTTTACCAAGGCAGACTTGGTACTGAATTCTCCCTTGTAGGTTGAGCCACTTGGTTGGGGTGTAGAGATCACAGGTATGCATGAGGGCATCTGCGCCAGCACCAACCTACAGGCCTTGTTTAGCACCATTCTAACTTGTTTCAGTGCGGTATTCGTGGTCTGTAGACAACAAGGTCGTGAGTTTAGAATAGAGCTATCGACTGCTAGGTGAGGACTCTATTTGTCAAGTAGGAACAGTGTCTATAGAGCAGGCCTATTCTAGTGTTGACTGTTTTACAATTTGGTCGCTATGATAAGTGTAGGCGTAGAGAGCTGTCAAGGATAACACCCAGATATTTAAAGGTGTTTACTTGCTCCAGCGGTCCAAGCCTGCTGTTTAGAATTGTGAGACTGACAGTTTTGTTCTTGCTCTGGTGGTTGAAGAACAGCATTGTTTTTGTTTTTTTATAATTTAGGAGCAGTTTACTTTGGGTGAACCACTCCTCAACCCTAGGAAAAACTCTCTACAAATTGTTTGTTAGTAAATTTAGATATGGGCTGCTTGCAAAAATGACAGCATCATCCACATAAAGGAGAAGCTTGGCTGGGCAGATCTCAGGGAGGAGCTGAAGAAAAGACTAAACAGCAGTGGTCCAGGGATGGATCCCTGGGATATCCCTAATGACACCTTTCTGACATCCAAGAGTATTTTTGTATTTTTACCTGCCGGGTTCTTAGGGCTAGGTAACTCTGGAACCATGAGGCTGCATCAATGGATAAACCAAGGATGAGCTATTTTTTAGGAGGATACTATGGTTGACCATATCAAAGGCCTTTGTGAGATCAATATGTATTGACCCCACAAGGTTCCCCATGTCCAGTGTCTCATGGATATAGTCGAAGAATTCTAAGAGAGCAGTAGTAGTTCTGTGGGCTTTGTGAAATACATGCCGTTGAGGGCACTGTATATTGTATTTATTTAGATAGTCAACCAGCTGATCTGACACTATCTGTTCAAGGGCCTTTGACAGGGGTGGTAGAATGGATATTGGTTGGTAGTTAGAGTGGATTGCACGGTCACCACTTTAATGAACTGGGGTAACTACAGCTGGTTTACATTTCGTAGGGAATTGCAAGTTTGAGGGAGAGGATGAAAATTTCTGTGATCGGTTGGACTACTTCATCTAGTGTGAGAGCTATCATTTTTTTTTTTTTTCGCTTTCTTTTATTGATTTAATAAAAAGACATTACAGCTTTTTCCTGCATGCAAGAGGATTCATTCAGTTACAACAGCAAAATATATGCTCTTACATAGTATGCAGCAGGAGTGGGGATAAAATAAAATAATTGGCAAATTTCACCAATGTCCATAAAAAGTCCAAGTTGCCAGCCGCTTCATGGCTAAGGTGATAGTCCGCTTATTAGGTAGAATATCCTAAATTTGAACCGCACTAAGCAGTAGTGCTGTGACCTTTCAAAGAAAATACATTAAAGGTAGACATGGTTCCCATGCACTCCCGCTGTCTCCTGCTCCCACCACCCTCCATACAAACAATTAGCTTAGAACAGATCTCAGTATACAATATGAGCAATTGAAATAACATGAACAAAATTTTAAACTGGGTCAGTGTAACTATGAGAAGGGATTAAACAACACTACCCACTCTCCCAAAATATCACTTCACCTCGGTATCCCAGTCTCTAACTTTTAACTATTAGAATCAGAGCTGACCACATTTTCCAGTCCTGGTTTACTGTTAAATTCAGTAGCAGCTTTGGCCCAGCGACCCGCATCCTTCGGGTCTGTAAATTGCCAACTCCAACCCCCATATGTGACTCTTAGACGGGCTGGTAGCAAGAAGGAGTGTGCTATCACCAACGAATGAAGCTTCTGGCAAACTGCGCCGAATTGTTTCCTCCTCGAGCGTGTCTGGTAGGAGAGATCAGGAAATAGCTTGATTTCGTGGTTCTGTATCTCTAAGGGAGAAGCTGCACAGCTGCCCCTATTAGGATGTCCCAGACCTCCGGACTCATCGCCTTCAGGATCACCGGCCCTCGGTTGAGCCATGTCTGCAGGCCATACCCTTGGTGTTGCTCGATGCGCCTGCCACAGAGCTGTCCATTAGAATCCTCTGGGATCGATAGGGTTGCAGCCAGCCACTGCCGCATAAAGGACAAAGGTTCACCCTTCCACACCTTCAGGTAGGCCAACTACTCTGACGTTCCTCCCCGAATCATATTCTCCACTCTCCAGGCGATATCTTAGTCGCTGGTTTTCTTTCACTAGGGTAGTTGCTGTAGTCTGAGCTGCTAGAGATCACTTGTCTCGTCAGCAACAGTTGAGCTCAGTGCTGTTATCGCTGCATCATGGGTCTCCAATTTAGAAAGTGTTTTCAAGTTTTGAGTCCATCTCTGACAGATTTTACGTAGTGCTTGCCATGGAGGGTCCTTAGATGTAGCAGGCCCCACCACGTGGTCTTGATCAGAACTAGGAGGCTGAGGTTGAGATGCAGTAGAAGGCCTCAAATTTGCAGCTGAATGAGGCTGATTTTGCTTCGTACACCCCATCACAAGTCTGGTATCGTTAGAGAGCTGAGAATCTGCAGAATTCACTGAGTTCAGTTGAAATAAAAGGTTCAGCTAAAATTATATGTTTTAGTCGGTAAATTAGGAGCAAGAAGTGCAGAGCTGCAGAAAACACTTCCTGCCTGAAAGCTGGCTCTCTGGCGCCCGAGAGCTATCATTTTAAGATCAAGGTTGTCATTACTATTCCGTGTTTTACCGAGGATTCTCCAGAGGTATTTTTTGCTTCTCAAGGCAGAGATTTTAAAGTACAAAGGGGCTGTAGGGCGGACGCACATGAGTAGTCGGTTTGTTGACTGTGCTGTTGTTTTGAAGTCAAAGTATTCTGGTGAGAATACTGAGCTTAGGGTCAGAAAATGCTGTGTTGAAAGTGTCAGCAACGGTTTTAGATCTTGTAATATTACCATTAACCAGGAGCAGAGAGGAAGAGGACTTGGCCTTTCCCATAAGGTCTTTGAGGTTATTCCAAAGTTTTTCCCATCATCCCCCAGGTTTTGTTTAGACAGTCTTTGCAGTGCTGTGCCTTGCAAGCCTGATCGTGCAGGTACAGTTATTTCTAGCTGCCTGTATTTCTGCCAGTCTGCTGGTTTACTGGTTGCCTTAGCTCTATGCCAAGGTGGTCCCTGTCTCCTATGGAGTTCAAGAGGACTGGGTGATCCATCCATTGTTAGGGTTTTAACTTCCACTTTTAATTGGGGCAAAATGTCACAGGCTGCATTGTACTGTAGGTGTTAATGAAGTGCTCTAGCAGTGCCTGGTCGACATCATAAAAGATGTCAAGGTGGGTCCAGCTCGAGCTGCTGGAGGTAGTTTTGAAAGAATTCAGCTGTCTTTTTTTTAGCACTCGGCAAGCAGTAAAATGAGGAGCAGATTTCAGTGTTTTATTAGACCAGACATGTGATAGGTGAATGGTCACTGGAGTGAATCCAGGTGAACTGAGACCTCAGTTATTCTCTCCTGTTGATTTGTTAGAACCGGTCAATCAAGGTGTGGGTGCCAGTGCAGCAGTTAAGTCTAGCTGGTTCACTCACCATTTGGGTGAGGCAAAACTGGCCAGGAAGTCTTTATAGGGGCTGCACATCATCGAATAACCAATTAATGTTGAAGTCACCCATGACAAGAAATTCTCTATCACGGTTGAGGGTATTAATATACTTAATGATTTTGTTAAAGTTGGTGTATTGGTCTCTGGGTGATAAATAGACTGTGAGGACTGTTAGTGATTCATTTTAGTTGTCTAGTAGTATTCTAATAGCTAGAGCCTGCGCCTCTTTGCCTAAGTCAATGGGTTTGAGTATATGGCCCTGTAGTGTGTCTTTAGGTGGACCAGTCACACCCCCCTTTTTCCTACTCTATCTTTCCGAAAGATGGTGTAGCCATTTAGTAGAGCACTGAGTCAGGAATTATAGGACTGAGCCACATTTCCATGATAGTGAGAACATCAGAGTTATGTTGGTGGACCCATATTGAAGCTTGGTCTAACTTAGGTAGTAGACAATGTATGTTGATGGGCCAGCTTCAATGTACCCTACTGGTTTCCTGGACTGTTCAGACCAGTGGGGCCAGGATTCGGATGAATATTGCCAGAGAGTTGGAGAGCATGGACGTGCAATGAATTAAGGAGGTTTTAAGCCTCCTGTGTTTGCTGTGCCTGAGACAGCACTTTCCATTCCTATATCATCTGATAATAGAGGGCATGGCGGTCAGGCAACTGTGAATACATAGTGGAGATGGAGTATGCTCAGGCCAATGGTTGGTTGTAGTGTGTTCCTCCATTCATAGCTGACTGTGGAACTGGGGGAGAACATGGCACATGGTGTTCAGCCATTAATAATTATCAGTAATGGGGTAAAGATTCAGAGGTATCAGGAGGTGAGGGGCTACCATTAGGGCGTAAGAGAAACATTACAGTGATTGACTTAGCTCTCCTTGTTACTTGGGAAAGGGGGCTGGTGGGAGAGCAACAAAAGTACAGAACTGAGAGTGCATGTCAGGACCTTGGGTGCACAGGCTCTCTGGTTCCCTTACCAGACCTACTCTGTTGCACCTGAATATTCTTGGTGACCCTCCTCCGTGACTGACTCCACCCTATCGCTATCCTTCTTCAGGTAAGGATTCCAGAACTGCACACAGTACTCTATGGCCCTATACACACTGGGCTTGTTAGAAAACATTAGAAAAGTCCTTTAAAATTTTAACAAGCCTTCGACACCGTCCCACATAGAAGGCTGATTGGCTGATTAACAAGATGGGTAGTCTGGGCATGGGAGACAACGTGGCTGAACTGGATTAGGAACTGGTTAACAGACAGGAGACAAGGGTGGCGGTAAATGGGGTACAATCTGGGAGAGGGGGTGACCAGTGGGTACCACAGGGATCAGTACTAGGACTAGTCCTGTTCAATGTCTTCATTAGTGACATTGCAGAGGGATGGAAGGAAAGGTTGCCTGTTTGCAGATGACACAAAGATCTGCAACAAGGTGGATACTCCAGAGGGGTGCACGAAAACAAGAGGACCTGGAGAAGCTTGAAAAGATGGTCGGAGATGTTGCAACTGATGTTCAATGCAAAGAAGTGCAAAATAATGCACCTGGGTAGAGAACCCTGGAGAGAGCTACAGGTTGGGAGGAGGAGCCAACTGTCACCAAAGAGTAAAAGGACCATGACCTTAAGGTATCAAAGCAGTGCACAAAGGTGGCAGGGAGGGCCAGTGGCATGCTGGGGTGCATAGGCAGGGGTATCACTAGCAGGAGGCAGGAGCTGGTGATGCCATTGTATAAACATTGGTAAGCCTCACTCTGGTGTACTCGCGGCAGTTCTGGAGGCCACACTATGCAAGGACGAGATAAGTGTGGAGATTATTCGAGAAGGGCAACAAAGATGTTGCAGGGCTTGCTCCAGAAAACATACGTGGAGAGACTAAGGGACCTCGATATGTACTCACTGGAGGAGAGGAGAGGAGAGCAGGGGACATGATTGAAACTTTCAAGTACCTCAAGGGCATAAATAAGGTGCAGGTGGGGAACCTTTCCAATATAGAAAATTACTAGAACAAGGAGCACAATATGAAATTGGAAGGGGTAGATGAAGAAGGTAATGTGAGGAAGTTTTTCTACACAGAAAGGCTAGTCAACGCTTGGAATAGTCTGCCACAGGAGGTAGTGGGGCAAGCACAGTGGAGGGGTTTAAGCCATCCTGGGACAGGCACAAGGGACACTTGAGAGAGAGGAGTGATGAAAAGCCATTGATCACATAGGATCAGTGGACACATACAATGTATAGAGTACATGGGCAGACTGGTTGGGCCTAGTGGTCCTTATCTGCCGATAATTTTCATGTTTCTATGTAAGCCCAAACATGGCTCACATCCACACTGAACATGGTTTGAAACCATGTTTAAAAAACGTATTAAACCCTACAAGGGACCTAGTCTTAAAACTGTTTTTTTTTTATACTCATTTTATTGTGCCAGTTTGTTTTCCAGTTTATGTTACATATTTAAAATCAAAGGAAACATATGACATACATCACTTTTCTATTCAGTAAATAAAGTTGATTCAACTTTCAACATGGCACCATCTTTCTATACTCAGTATATAAGGTTAAAAGTAGAAAAGTACATTAACAACTTTAGGGCTCTTGGTATTTGGTGGTGAAGAAAAAGCTACAATGAATATGTCAGGTAAATATAGATGCAGACATGAATATAGGGACAAGGAGGTATTCACCCAGGTACTGGTTGCTCTGCATTGAAGCTTTCGGGTCGTGGGTTTCAGACGTTGAGCCGTGCGCCTCTGTATTTCTACTTGACCCTGTCGTGACACCTCTTTCAATCCCTCAATTCCTCCCTCGACTCCACTTCGTCTGCTTTTGTTTCCTCTTGATAACACTCCCATCTAGTCCATCTCAAAGTGAAAGTGTCTAACTGATTTTGTAGATTAAGTGTAATTTGCTCGTTATGTTTAATTTGGTGTATAATTGCTGTCCATTCTTTAAGGGAAGGAGAGGACTCTTGATGCCATTTTTTCGTAATTGCCTTTATAAGCTGAGGCTAATAGGATCCCCACAGATATTTCTGGGCTCTATCCTCATCCGGGGGATGAGGACCAGGTGATGAGGCTCCAACTTCTCTTGGATATTCAAGATCCCTCTGATCTGTTCCAAGACTGAGTTCCAGAAATTTTGCAGCCTCGGACAACTCAGAAAGACATGTATTTGCTGAAGCCTTCCCTCACCACATCCCTCCAGCAGATCCCCTGCCGTCCACATGCTAAGGAGGGGACAAGAAAAAACTCACCGCACCTTCCACACAAATTCCCGCCACATCGGAGAGGAGGTGGTGGCCTAAGTGTCTCTCCAGACCCTTTCCCACCTGTAGAGGCTCAAGGTGCCCAGTTTCTTGCTCCCATTTAGATTGTACTGGGATCATTGCACCTTCAAATTGTTGGATATTATATCTATACATAATCGCAATAGCTCTCCCCACTGAGAGGTCCATATCTTTTCAAATGGAGGGTCTCCTCCTCGGCCCAAGAATGTTTGTTTTGTGATCTTAGTTGAGTGGCAATGTAGGCTCTTATTTGGTAAAAAAACCTATCTTTTCTGTCCAGTTAAATTTTTCCTCGCCTCCTCTAAGGTGAATACTTGATTACCTCTCATCATTTGCCAAGGGCTTCCAACCCTTTCCCAAGTTGTAGTTTAAACCAGTGATTGTTGAATGAAGTTAACAGTATGAACCATTTGTATTTCCAGCCATAATATTGGTAACTTTTCCTCCTTAAGCCCATCTGCCAACCCATTAAAATTGATCTGGCTGTAGTTGTGGCTGACTTCATCTTTATCCTAAGGTGTGTAGGAGAGAAGAGAGTTGCCCTAAGAGGACCTGTTCCTCCCTCATCTCGTCTATCCGCTTCCAGCATGCCTGATAGTTTGGATTACCCCACAGTAACGCCAGCCTTGACTGGGCAGACACCCAGTAACCACGAAGGGAAGGAAGGGCAATGCCTCCTTTGTCCTTTGGGAGCACTAACTTCGAGAGGTTTACTCTTGGCTTCCTGCTCCCCCATATGTACTTACTGAGCATTTTCTGCCAAGAGAGTAGCTCTTTAGAAGTGAGAGAACATGGGACACACTGGAAAGATATAAGAACCTTGAAGGATGTTTATCTTAAGGATCAAGGTTCTGACATAGAATGTTGTGGGGAACAAGGACCATCTACTTAAGTCCTGCTTTACTCTATGTACTAATGGGTCGTAATTTTGAATGAACAGGTCTTTCAGATTTGTAGAATCTGTATTCAAGGTACTTCATATTCTCCTGTCCTAATTCTAATTGGAAATTGTTTTTAAGAGAGGGGGTCGGATGAAAGTTGAAGGACAGAGCCTCCGATTTATTCACATTGAGCGTAAAACCTGAGTAGTTGGCAAATCGATCTATATGTTCAAATAGTGTACATAACGATTTACTGGGATCTGTCATGTATACTAAAATATCATCAGCGAACAGGGCAAGCTTCTGTTCTGCTCCCCATCGTTACACCTTGCAAATCTTGGGCTTGTCTGAGACTCTGGGCAAGTGGCTCTATGTAAAAGGCAAACAGGAGGGAGAAAGGGCATCCCTACCTGGTCCCACGTTGAAGAAACATTTCTCCGAGATGTGACCATTGGCCCTTATGTACCCTATTGGAGATCTGTAGAACTCAAAAATTGTGTCGACCAGTAAGGCTGGGAACCCAAAAGCCAAGAGTTTCCTTTAAATATTTCCAATTTACCTTATCAAAGGCTTTTTCTGCCTAATCCTAATATGACGGCAGGGATAGTTCTGTCTTTGATATGCTCTATAATGTAGGCTGTCTGTCTAACGTTGTCCTGGGCTTGTCTGCCGGAATGAATCACTCTGGTCCATATTTATTAGTGAAGGGGCAATTCCACCACTCGCTTAGCGAGTATGGTTGCCAGCATCTTGTAATCAGTGTTTAGCACCGAAATGGGCCGGTAGGAAGAGCACTGCGTTGGGTCCCTACCTCCTTGGGGATGGATGAAATAATAGCCTCTTTCCAGGACGGGGATCTCTCCTCTCTGAGAGGTGATGGAGGTGTATACCCTAAGTAAAACAGGTGCCAAATCCTTTAAGAATAGTTTGTAGAACTCCAGTGGGAGCCCATCCGCCCTGGACATTTGCCTGCTTTCAAGTGTCCAACCGCGGCCTCCACCTCCTTCTGTGTAATTGGGGCTAACAACATCTTCCCTTGATTGGGGACAAGGTGGGGAGCTTAAGAGCCGAAAGGAAGCTACAAATCTCTTCCTCCGGAGGATAGGTGCTTCGGCTGAGGCCAGCGTAAATTTTTGCCCTTCCATTTGCCCTTGACAAAGACAAACCTCCCTCTCGATCCACCACTTTTCTGTAATCTCAAATGGGGTTCCTTTTCTGATCAATATTACAGTGCCTTCGCCTACCACCCCAGAGACGAAGCCACCACGTGGTCAAACCCAATTTCTGGAACTTTTGATGCTCCGTGCTGAGAGGTGGGTTTCCGAAGGAATAAAATATTAGCACCCTGTCTCTTTGCTGATTGAAGTATCGTTGCCTCTTTATTGGATTAGTGAGACTGCACGTTATATGTGCACACCACCCAGGTCTGTGTCATTTCTAAAGTTGGGGGTTCTCTGGTTTCAAATTCTTCTATTACTACGGCCTTACTCAGGCAATTGCCCTTACTTCCTCCATATCCCAAACTCTCAAAGCAGCCACTTCAACATCCACGAACACCTTTGCCCCATAATCCTACAACATTTAAACATTGGTAACATATCAACTATTACAACTTGAAGAACCATATCCAACTTCCAAGACTGGGGGCTGTCCTAATAATGGCAGCCCCTATGTCTCTAAAATAAGGGACGACTTGGAAGTATTTACCACACCGTTTCAGGGCACCCCAGAGCCTCAGCAACTGCAGGCTCCTTGTGTTGTGCCTAAAGGTTATAAAGACAACACTAAAACACCGAGCCAGGCTGGCTAGTTAAGTGTTATAGTAAGAAGCAAGAAGATTTTCTAGACATATCCCAGCGGTCTTATCCTGTGATGATGCCCCTTTCACAACTCAAGTTACTAGCGATGTTT
This sequence comes from Neoceratodus forsteri, assembly GCA_016271365.2. Taxonomy (NCBI): domain Eukaryota; kingdom Metazoa; phylum Chordata; order Ceratodontiformes; family Ceratodontidae; genus Neoceratodus; species Neoceratodus forsteri. The sequence continues at coordinate 746,198,276 of CM057456.1, read as the reverse complement.
GAGGCGCATGATCTGCGTCCCAGACCGCGTCTCTTCCTATCGCGAGGAAATGGGGAGCCAACAACCACCCCAGTTCTGTAGGGTAAGTCATATTGTCCACCGGTCTCTGATATAAGGTCCTTGTTTCCTCGGTCATCACGGGAGATCCGGTGTAGTTTAGAGGCCAAAGGAGTACTGCTTAGTCCCAGTTCATTTTCCCAGCAGATCCTTAAACACTCCCTCTCACTTCTGGCATTGAGCAGCAGCAATTAGGGTCGATGATGGTGGTAGCTCCATTACTCGTTGCAGTCCTATCATGGGGGATCGCTTCTAGAGCTGTTTGAGATGCATGGCCTGCTCCCAGTCCACGCCGCCCCATCCTGTTGCGACAAGAAAAAATTATAACAATCAGGAGGATAGAGTCTTATTTTCCATCGAGCCTTTAAAAGAATCCTCATTTCCTCGGCTTCCCAGGAAGATCGGTGTAATTTAAGGCCAAAAGGGGACTGTTCAGTCTAGGTTAACTATTCCAGCAAGTTCATAAACAATCCTCTCGCCACTGGCTTTGAGCAGCGATAGGTGAGGCTGTTAATAGTGATAACTCCATTGCCTGTTGTGATCCTGTCATTGGGGGTTAGTAAGCTTTGCTCTCTTGAGAGAAGCCTCTACACTGTATTCATCAGCTCCGTGTGCGCCCTCTTCTGGTTCCTCCTACCTCCCTGTCCGGTCCTTGTTGATTCCGTTGTTCCTTCCCCAGAATCTTGGTTTCCTCCTCTCTTTACCACCAAACCACGTTTCTCCAAGGCCTCACGGCTTCCTCCCACCGATAGGTAGATCTTGGTGCCATCATCCCAAAGACCTCAGCCTTCGGGTAGGCGTGTGGAAACGAATGGATTTCTCCTTGAGAGCTCGCAGTATAGGTACATTTTCATTCTCTCCATCTGTATTTCTGTAGGATAATCGTGATCTATAAATAGTCTGTGGTTAAATATCTTACATCTTTCTTTGCCCACGCCCGCCTGAGAATCTCTTCTTTCACTGAGAAGGAGTTTAATTTGAAAACTATTATGACGGTCTGGCTGTGGGGTCCGATGGCTTGGCTTGGAGTGCTGACACGCTCTTTCAATATGAAAAGACATGGTCTGGGGAGGTCTAGTATGTCCTTAACATATTCTCGCTGAAAGCCGAAAGTGGAGCTGTCTCTAAATTTTCTGGGAGGCTATACAGTCTTAAGTTTTCTCCTGAGCGCCCTTGAGATCTAGGCACTTCACTTTCAGGCTTTCAGTCTGTTGTACTAGGGAATAAATGGCCTTAGTCATTTGTGATGATGTGTCCTCAGTCTCTGATAATCTGTTTTCCAGCTGGTTTATGCGGTTTCAAATGCAGAGAGCTGTTGCTGCATAGCCCAAATTCATGTTTGTTTTCCTTCCTTGACTCGACGATTTCCGTGGAGAAGCCTCTCAAAACGAGATCGCGATAGATGTTCCGCTTCCCCATCAGTATCATACTCTGGGGAGTGTCTACCCTCCGGCGAGGCGTCCTGCTTGTTGGGCCCGATTTTGATCTGGCTGCATCCCGCTGTTAGCTTTATTCTCCGGTCTGGATTTGCCTCTGTTCGCTTGCTGGCCATGACCCCTGTATTTCTTGACATTCTGGTTAGGTTTTATGGCAGTTTTGGGGGTTTTGGCTTTTAAAAACCTGCCTGGCTCAGAGAGTCACGAACTAGGCTCGCATCCGGTCGTGACATCACCGGAAGTCCTTAAAACTGGTTTTAAACACGGTTTCAAACCTAGCATGGTTATCTTGGTAGTGTGGATGTGAGATTAATCTGTGTTTCGCCTGAAGCAGCACTGATCCATGCTGAAGATCATGCTGGCACTGGACTTCTTAAGCTGTTACAGGCGCAGCGATCTCGGATCTGGTAACTGTGTTTAAACACTGTTCTGAAGAAATATAAACAAATGTGGACGGACGTCAGTGGTGAGTTCAAAACCATTTTAAAATGGTTTTAAAACGGACTGCAGTGTATACAGGGCCTTAGTGGAGACTCACCAGTGGGGTCTCACATAAAACATTTTTTGTTTAAAGGAAAAGCATCCCTGCGTTTATCATTTAATTAGACATTTATCAAAATAATTGGACATTCGGGATGTAGTCAGCCTTTTTTTTTTTTTATATTCTGTTTATACTCCTTGGGGTCACGGCAAGGAGGCTCCCTTCTGTCGGCTGCTGCCAACCCCTTCCACAGTCCCACACCTCCCCAGGGTAACAATGGTGAGGACACTCCCACTTTTTTGCCCCTTGTGGTGGGGTCAAAAGTAGGAGGTTCAACCTCCCTCCTGAAGCTCATAATTCAGTTTCCTTGCTCCAGGCTTCCTGGTGACACAGTGGGTGGAGGTGTGACCAACAGGCATTATACCCCCTGACTGTGCTCGTCTTTTTCCTCCAGTTAGCTCCCTTAGTTTCTCAGGTTCGTGACAGCACAGGTGCCGCGTGCGCCTGGATCCAGCGGTTCCTGCTCCACCCATCCTGGCTCTAGCACTTGGTCCCCTTCTGCGCTGCACTGCCATCAAGACTCTATTCAGTGGCAGCCAAGCGCCAGGAAGACCTACATCCCTACCTTAGGGAGGAAAGCTGCCTGACCGCTGCTTGATCCTTCTCCAGGCCTCTCCTGGCTGATCCCCGGCAGCCTGAGCTCATTGTCGAACTTGGGTCGCCTGCATGAGAGATAAGGTGTTAAGTGCCTCAGCCTCTCTGCCACTGGGCAGCATCTTTTTCAAGGTCTCTTGTTGATACTGCCTTTTCATACCTTCACTTCTATAATTACTGATTAGTTCTGGAATAAAGTCCCATCATTTGAGGGAACGCCATGATTTGAAACTAAAATTGCAAGCTTCCTTTAAAACCTCTGTACAGAGACCCACTGTTCTTAAAGAGCTGCTGAAGCCTCAAAGAAAACTTTGAAAAAGATGATATTTTGGTACAATTCAGCTTGCATTCCATATATATTCTCGGTTCTCCTCCCCATTCTTTGTTTCTGAGGAAATTTCCATGAATACATGATCTTTATACCTTAGAGTTCATCTGTCTCTTTAACGTCTCCTACTTCAAGTCATAATCCTGTGTTGTGACATCACAATCTGTTGCCATGGGAGTAAATATGATGGCACAAGGAATGAAATATGACCTCAGGTAGGGAGAAAGCAATGGAAACAGAGGAACTCTTCGAAACACAAAGATCCTGTTTTCATGTAAATTACACAGTAATAAATAATGGGGACTAGGAATACAGAACTAATGTGAAATACAAGCGAACTGCGTCTAAATAGTATGTTTAAGTTCTCCTGAAGGTGTCAGCAGCTCTTTAAATATGTTTCCTTTCGTTTAATGTAAGCTAACAGTTGCATCAAAGCACAGAGACCCCTTGGTTTGACTCTGAGCTTTTACAGTATGCATTTTAGACCAGCTTCTCAGACTTGTTACCACATACTGGGCTGTAAGTAGATAACCTTATTTTAAATAAAAGAACTTCCGACAGAAAAATCTTCCAATTTCTTGAACCATACGCTATGATGTTACATCTGCTCGCTAAGACACTGTTCTGATATTTTCGTGGTCTAAAGACAGACTTCATGGACATCACACAGTTGCCAACAGCAGATTTACAAGAAAGGAAATCATTATGGTGGATATTTAATGAATCAGGGTCTTCTTGAGTCATGTCAAGAGCTAAGGACTCCAAGCTCATTACAAGTATGCAAATCTCAAAAAGTTTGGTTCTTTATTCTTATGTAGACTCTGTTCTTTTCTCCAAGGTTCTGTTTTAAACAGAACACCACCAAGCATTAGTTTTAAAAATGGATTTAAAGGATTTTGTCTTTCTTAGGCCTTTACATTTTACAAAGGTTTTATCTACAAAAGCTAAGTTGTTTTATTGTTCTTTTGCAAGCGCCTGTGGCGTGGACAGCCAGTTCTGAGTGCTGTATCATTTTTTAAATATAAAATGTATTACTGATTGTCTCTGCTGAGAAATCTGGTGCTCTTGGAATGACCTCACTCACCCCCCAGGTCTCTGCTAAAAGATAAAAGACATGAGCTAATTACAGACCAGGCCTTAATCAAGGATCTCCTGTTTGTCTGAGTTAATTATAGCTGTAGTTGCTAAGAGGAAGATCATATCCATTTATGATGTTTGGAGAAACCCAGGTTATTACACACAGATGGAAGTTGTAAATGTTCCTTGATGTCTGTGTGAGAGAGGAAATTTATCATAGACCAAAGAGAGTCATTTGAAGAACATGAGTTATGCTGAGGTTGCAGAATTTAATATTTGGAAAAGACATCCTGTTTTTGTATAGATATATTTTTATATATTCTGACAGAGGAGGAGCTAGGTGACCTCACACAAAGGGGTTGGCAAAATACAGTTTTCTTTAAGGAATATTCTGTTTTACTACACAGATACACTTCTATCTAGATTCTGACAAAGAAACATCTGTGAGCACTTTAAGCAGGTATTTAGAGAGAGACAAATCTAAGTACTGTAGTAAGAATTGCACTGTTAAAACCTGTTTTGTTTAAGTGATTTGTATGTTTTGTGATATAATAGTTTTGTATTTTATGTGTTACATATTTTTTATTGATTTTAGTAACACTCCATTTTTAGAGCTTACTTGGTCTGACTTTGATTTCTTTCCTTACAAATAGAGTATATATGGTTAAAGTAGACATGGTACATAAGCTTGAATGGTGATACCAAACTGGAAAAAGGTAAGTGTTTTAAATCTGAGGTCTTTTATTACAGTGTTTAAGGGTTCATTGCTGTACACCTGGTTAGGTGCCCATAGACAAAGATATCTGGCCCCTGAAGACAGAATTATCTGAGCCTGTACACTGAGTACGCTAACAGGAGGTTACAGTTTGAATCCCTCAGAACTTGAGACCAAAGCTTGATTCGAATCCACAAAAACAGGCAAGAGGTTACCTTATTCTGTTAACTGTTCACAAGACTGCGTTGGAGGCTGGCACTTTGGGAGAAGAGGGCTGATCTGCTGAGTGGGTTTGTGACAGATTGGTTGACAGCAGTGGCATAATTTGGGTATTACAAGCTTTTATTGTTCAGTGTGTCAGCTGAGGCCATAAGCTCACTTGCAAAGAAAGAAAAAGGCAGTGATTTATTTTTCAAAAGGAAACATAACTATATCACTCGGTGTACAGTCAAGTTCCTACCAGTTTTTTTTTTTTGTTTTTTAAGTAAGTCAGAGCAGCAGTAGTTAGGAAAGACGGCTTCCAACCACAGCAGCAGCACTCTAGACTTAAAGCAGTTGTGCGGGGACAGAGGAGTCCCGCTTTGCAGTGAAAGCCAGCAAGCAGAACCTCATAGATGCCCTGATGGTAGCAGATACCCAGAGCAGCGAGTCACAGACCGTGACTGAAAAGGACCAAACCTCGAGGTGGCAGGGGCTAGCGCCAGTGCAGTGTCCAGATCCGATGAGGAGGGCAACAGGGCCACTGTCAGTGAAGGGCCACAGCAGCAGGGAAGGTCACCAGTATCCTGGCTCCGGAAGTACTCAGGCTGCAAACTGAGTTGCGCAGGATGGAGCTGGAGTTCCAGGAGAAGAGAGAATGAGAGAGACAAGAGGCAGACCATGAGGGCGTGGCGCCAGTGAGCTGCAGAAGAGAAGGCAGAGTGAGAACATCGAGAGGCAGAGAGAAAAAGAGGGAGGCAGACCATGAGCAGTGTGAGCGCCCAGCGAGCTGCAGAGGAGAAGAGAGAGAGCGCCAGCTGCAACATGAACTGAGACTCCAACCAGCGTACCAGAGCAGGTAAGTGGCTTGGGTATAACTTGGACTGCAGGACTGGGTTACAAATTGAATTCCAAATTAATGGCTGAGTTTAAAGTGGGGAGGATATGGATGCCTTTTTAAATTCTTTTGAAAAAGTTTGTATTCAGGCTAAAATTCCTAGAGAGTCCTGGAGCTTCCAGCTATCCCGCTACTTACAGGAAAGCTCGGGATGCATTGGGTCAAATGGACAATGAGGACAGTGATAATTACAGCAAACTTAAAGCTGTACTGTTAAAAGTTTGAATTAACTGCTGAATCATACACAGCTAAATTCTCAAGCTCAGGAGAAACCCTGACTTGAGCTACGAAGAGTTAGCCATGAAACAACGTCAGTTTTAAAACATTGGTGGGAAGGAATTGAGGCAAATTCTGTTGATAAAATTGAAAATGTGACTTTATTAGAACAGTTTTATTGGGCATGCCCAGTCGAGCTAAAACCAGGCTAGAGGACCGAGATCCAAAACAGTGCAAGAGGCTGCTGAACTCTCGGACTGCTTATGCCAAGAGCAGACCTGCTCTGAGAGCTGAATGGGCGGCGTGGCAGTACAGAAAGGGAAAAGCACGCCTTCAGGGCAGCTAAACCTCATTGCCTCCACTGAAACCAGTTAGCCCCAGGTTTCAGAGAAAAGGTTTTCTAAAAGATAAGTGAATGTTGGTTATGTAAAGAAATTGGGCATATTGCCAGACAGTGTCCCAAAAAGCAGCAATAATATTCGAGGTTGTGTTAGAAAAGAAGTGGGTGGTTTGTGTGTCCCTGAAGCATGCCAGTAAACATGAGGGAACACATGCACCCAGTCATGGTGAATGGTGTACAGACGCGGGGTTAAGAGACACAGGGGCATCCCCTGACATTGGTAAAAGGAGATCTGGTACAGCCTGGTCACCTTATATCCAATAAATACGCCCACTGTCCAAGGGTTCACTGGTGAAGAAAAACATTGCCACTGGCCAGTGTTCTTCTGGACTGGGGTGAAACAGGGGAACTGTGCAACAGGTGGCTGTAGCCAAACCTTAGCAGTGATGTGATCCTGGGCAACAATCTCAAACAGGAGATGGTGTGTGCAGTTACCCATAGCCAAGTGACAAGGGAAAATTGTAGTTCCCTGAACCCCACAGAAGCGATTGTGGAACGACTGAGAGGCTGGTTCCCAGCCTGTGTCTCCAGATGGGAGACTAATGAAAGGGGTAGAAATTTCCCAGTAGCAAGTAACCACACAGCTACAGGGTTACTTCGAAGAGGAGGGGTGACCCCTTGTCAGAGGTTGGGATTGACAGTGATCCTGAGTGCCCTGACGCTACTGCTAGGGACCCTAATTTAGCGACTGAAGGGACCTGTCCCATGCCTTAGGAATGTGTGAGGGGTTCTGCTCAGAGAAGTGACACTAGTTTAAAGAAGCTGAGGGATTGGGCAGACTCTGACAGAGCACAGGAGGTGACAGCAGACATAAGGTTTATTGGGAAAATGGACTTATGTATACTCAGGCAGTACAGACAGAGGGAGGGAGCTAGGCAGGCAGCTTTTCATTTTCCAGGGGTATCGTGAGCAGTTGCTCAAAATTGTACATGAATATTCCCTTGTCTGGTCATCTGGGAATCGCACGACCACACAGTGGTCAGCCCAGAATTTCTACTGGCCTAACTTCACCCAGCAGGTGAAGGAGTATTGCAGGTCTTGTCACCGGTGCCAAGAAATAGGGAAGGCAGGCAAGAAGACCCAAGCCACCCTGATTCCATTGCCCATAGTGGAGGAGCCATTCCAGAGGGTGGGAATGGATATTGTAGAGCCTTTAAATACACCCAGCTCCTCAGGGAAGAGATTCATACTGACTGTGGTGCATTATGCCACCCGGTATCCAGAGGCAGTAGCCCTATCCTCATTGAGGACAGACAAAGTGGCAGATGCCTTACTTAGGATTTTCTCCGTGTTGGGTTTCTGTAGAAGGTAATCACTGATCGAGGGGTTCCTTCATGTTGGACCTGATGAAATGTTTATGGGAGAAGTGTGGGGTGGTGCAGAGATGCACGACACTGTATCACCCACAAGCCAATGGGCTTGTGGAGAGATTCAATGGTACCCTAAAGTCAGTGCTCTGGGCATTTGCTGAACAGCCTGGGAGGGACTGGAGAAATACCTTCCCCACCTGTTGTTTGCATACTCGGAGGTGCCCCAAGAGTGAGCAAGTTTTCCTCCTTCAAACTCTTATATGGACGCAGATGCAGTGGGCCCTTAGACTTCATCCGGGAGGACTGGGAAGGCAAGCACACCACCCAGAGAACTCCCATTGTGGATTACGTCCTTAGGTTTAGGAAAGGCTGAAGGAACTTATGGGACAGCCCAGAGCAACCTGGCAGCTGTCCAACAGAAACAAAAAGTGTGGTACGACCGCAGAGCCAGAGCTCACTCATACATGGTGGGTCAGGAAGCCATGGTCCTTATTCCAGTCCAGAAAGACAAGCTGCAAGCTGAGTGGGCAGAACCATCAAACATACCTCTCAAGTGAGGGTATCCCTAATTTTGCCCCTTAGAATTGCTCTGTCCTCATCCGTCCTCATGGAAAAGGTGCTGCCCAAACAGAGAATGTACTGTAAATTCAGATTTCAAAGCAGAAACTCTTACTATTCTAAAATACTAAATCCAAAATAAACTTTGTACAAGTAAACACTATGGTTTCACAGTGTTCTGAGCTTGTATTTCCATGTTTGAGGATGTTCCCTCATTCCGAGGGTCTGTGTACCTCATTGTCCCTCATTTTGAGTGTCCAAAATGTCCATGTCCCTCATTTCAGTGACAAAGGTTGAGAGGTATGCGTACAAAGTGGTTAGGAAGGTAAATGACGTGAACTACATTGTGCAGTTACCTGACGGAAGACAGACAGAAAGGATGTACCATGTCAACATGATGAAGTCATATGCAAATAGGGCTGACATGGTGTTTGCAGTGTGTAGTCCTGGGGAGGGACGGATGAAGGAGACCCCTTCTGGACTTGCTGGAAGAAAGTAAGCAGGAGTCCTCTGTCGAGGCAGTAAAATTGTCTCCCAGCTGGCCCCAGACCAGATCCAGAAAGTAAGGGAGGTTTTAGCAGACTTTGCCCCATTGTTTAGCACAAGCCTGGACTAATCCCTTAAGCGACGCACAATGTGGAGACAGAGACACAGACGCCCATCATGGGACAGCATATCAAGTGTCAGAGGCTGTCTAAAAGGACATTAGGAGGAAGTGGAGGAGATGCTGGATTTAGGGGTAATCCAGAGATCCCACAGCCCTGGTCCTCACCCGTAGTCCTTGTGCCTAAGCCAGATGGCTCTACTCGTTTCTGTGTGGACTATCGTGGACTGAATGCAGTCACAAAGTCAGGCAGCTCACCCGATACCCCGGACGGACAAACTCCTGGACAAGTTGGGAGAGGCGACCTACCTTATGACGACTGACCCAACAGAGGGTATTAGCAGGTAGAGTTGACAGACAGAGCTAGGAGAGATTGGCCTGCATCACTCCGATAGGCTTATCTGAGTTTAAAGTAATGCCTTCGGGATGAAGAAGCCCGACCACTTTCCAAAGGTTGGTGAACCAGGTGTTAAATGGTGCTGAGGAGTACGCCGTGGTGTACCTGGATGACACTGCCATCTTTAGTACCAGCTGGGAGGAACACCTATCCCACCCTAGGGAAGTGCTGGGCAGGATACAGAGGGCCGGGCTCACTGTCAAAGCCGAGAAGTGCCAGGTGGCCATGGGGAAGTGGCATACCTCAGGCATGTGGTAGGCCGGGACAGCTCCATCCTAACCAAATAAAGATAGAGGTAATCAGGCATGGCCCAGACCAGAAACACAGAAGCAGGTCAGGAGTTTTCTAGGGACAGCAGGGTACTACAGGAAATTTGTACCCAATTACAGTGCCCTGGCTGCTCCCTATCTGACCTGACAAAGAAAAGGATGCCCAAGAAAATTACCTGGGGCCCAGCCCATGAGAAAGCCTTTATCAAACTAAAGGAGGCACTGTGCAGTGCTCCTGTTTATACAAGTCCTGACTATAGCAAAACCTTCATAGTTCAGACTGACGCCTCAGATGTGGGTATTGGGGCAGTACTGAGTCAGACATCCAGCTGAAGGGACAGATCACCAGTAGTGTACCTGAGTAGGAAGTTACTTCCCAGGAGCAAGCATACTCCATGATGGAAAAGGGTGTCTTGCCATAGTGTGGGCCCTAAAGAAATTAGAGCCATACTTATATGGGCAACATTTTGTGGTGCAGACTGGACCACAACCACCTGGTTTGGCTGACGCAGATGGGAAAGAACAATGGTAGATTGCTAAGATGGAGTCTTGCTTTGCAAGGGTATGATATGACAATATTATATAGGGCTGGAGCCAAAAATCAAAACTGTGATGGGCTGTCTAGGGTCTATGAGGAGTGAACTGATTTGGGAAGCTCATCCCATGCAGGGATAGAGCCCCAAAATTCAGTCTAGGTGGGGAGGATTGTGACGTGGACAGCCAGTTCTGAGTGCTGTATCATTTTTTTAAATATAAAATGTATTACTGATCGTCTCTGCTGAGAAATCTGGTGCTCTTGGAATGACCTCATTCACCCCCTCCCTCGGTCTCTGCTAAAAGATGAAAGCCATGAGCTAATTACAGACCAGGCCTTAATCAAGGATCTCCCGTTTGTCTGAGTTAATTATAGCTGTAGTCACTAAGAGGGACGATCATATCCATTTTATGACGTTTGGAGGGAAACCCAGGTTATTACACACAGATGCTGAAGTTGTAAATGTTCCTTGATGTCTGTGTGAGACAGGAAGCTTATCATAGATCAAAGAGAGTCATTTGAAGAACATGAGTTATGCTGAGGTTGCAGAATTTAATACTTGGAAAAGACATCCTGTTTTGTATACATTTTGTTATATATTCTGACAGAGGAGGAGCTAGGTGACCTCACACAAAGGGGTTGGCAAATACAGTTTCTTTAAGGAATATTCTGTTTTGCTACACAGAGACACTTCTATCTAGACTCTGACAAAGAAACATCTGTGAGCACTTTAAGCAGGTATTTAGAGAGAGACAAATCTAAGTACTGTAGTAAGAATTGCACTGTTAAAACCTGTTTTGTTTAAGTGATTTGTATGTTTTGTGATATAATAGTTCTGTATTTTATGTGTTACATATTTTTTTAATCTATTTTAGTAAAACTCCATTTTAGAGCTTACTTGGTCTGTCTTTGATTTCTTTCCTTTACAAGTAGAGTACATATGGTTAAAGCAGACATGGTACATAAGCTTGAATGGTGAAACCAAACTGGAAAAAGGTAAGCATTTTAAATCTGAGGTCTTTTATTACAGTTTTAAAGGTTCATTGCTGTACACCTGGTTAGGTGCCATAGGCAAAGATATCTGCCCCTGAAGACAGAATTATCTGAACCTGTACATTGGGTACGCTTAACAAGAGGTTCACGGTTTGAATCCTCCAGAACTTAAGACCAAAGGTTGATTCGAATCCACAAAACAGACAAGAGGGTTACCTTGTTCTGTTAACTGTTCACAAGACTGCGCTCAGAGGTTGGCACTTTGGGAGTAGAGGGCTGACCTGTTGAGTGGGTTTGTGACAGCGCCTATACAGTATTGACAGTCCCTAAATACTTTTTTGTTTAGTGAAATGCATTTAATACACTGTAGGAATACAAATACATGAAATAATTTTGTTTCCATATGCAACCTGGCAGGAGAAGGTTTATTTATTTACTTATTTGAAATTACTCCCACTGGGATAACCCCATGCATAGGGGTCCCAGCAATAACAGCAACGAGTCAGCACTGTAACAGGATCCAGCAGAAAAAGTTACACAGCTAAACTATCCACAGGAAAACAAACTCTAAAGTAAAGTACATCCAAACAGTAATCAAAACAGGCTAGCAATGGGTTCATTGCAAACAAAGGGCATCAGCATTGTTATGCAATGTGATCATGGTCAGTTAGATGGGGATTCAGGATCAAAACAAATACAAGGAGTTCTAAGGTAGCTGGAAAGACTGGACTTGAACACTTGCAAGCTGGTAGCATTCCTCAATCTGAAAAGGAGTTTGTTCCAGGTGTCTGGTGCTGCAATGCAAAGGCCTTTCTACTAAATTCACACACCATCCTGGGAATTGAGAAGGTAGGTGCTACTGCTGAATAGAGTGAGTAGGCACTGCTTGACTGTGTGAGGAGGGCTAGGTGATACCTAGGGGATTTTCCTCGAGCACAGCTGTACATCAAAGAAAGTCAGTGAAAGTCACATCTGCTCGAGGGACTTGTCCAGTTGCTGGCCACACAGCAGACAATGATAGACAGTAGACCATTCACAGAAGGGGTGAACCTGCACATCTTATACAAACAATCCAGGGGCAGCAGAATGGTTCTGTCCGCACCACAGTAAAGTGGGTTCGGATAAAGCAATAAGATGCAGAAGATGTGTGCTGCTGCTGGATAAGAGCGGAGGAGGCGGGGACCAATGAGTGTGAAGTCGGGTCAGGGCCGTATAGGCTTTGTCAATCGAGCTCTGCCGTCACCTCCCCAGTAGCTGGGTCTTCCTCCTAGTTAGTCCTCTCAAGGGCAAATGTGCAATGATGTCTGCACATGGAGGACTCATCCACCCTCCTCGCTAACATCCGCCACCACTTTGCCCCATCTGTAGCCCTGCTCTTTGTAGCACCCTGGTCTCCAAAGGAGCCACCACAGAGCAAGAAGTCTCTAACGGCCCACCCCAGGGAGAGGAGAGCAGTCCTCTAGATGCTCGATCCTTCCTCTCCTCCTCCTCTCCCTGCCGACCTCGGGTCTGCTTCTGAACTCGGGTCACGGTGGAGTATCCAGCGCCCAACCCTCAGCACCATCGGGCCGGGCGTATAATAGATTTTGAATTGAAGACTTTTATGTGACTCTTTTGCACTAAGCTTAATTTTACAAGTATTCCTTAACTTCCTGTAGATGTGCAGTGATTTCGAGGCTCTGAGAACTGAAATAATGCACATTTAGGAATCCAGAGATGACTAAGCAGAGCATGGCAGTGTGGGTACTGGCCAGGGCTGAGTCAGCAGTTTTGGAATGTCATGCAAAAGTGTGACATTTGTAGGCCCACAGAAGACCATCAACAAAAACAACTTCATGGTCACATAAAGTGCCAGGAGGCCCTGGCAAAGAGTTGGAACACATTTATTCAGTCTTGATGGAAAAGAGCATTTAATAAGTGCAGATTACTTCCCGAACTTCTGGGAAATCAATTATCTACCTAATACCAAATCACAGACCGTAATACACAAGTTAAAAGCACATTTGGTAGGTATGGAATCCTATATACTGTATGCTCTGATAACGGACCACAGTATTCATCAGAAAAGTTTAAAACTTGGAGCTAAAGGTGTAAGGACTTCCCGTATTTGGTTGTGCTGGATCACAGAAATACGCCAACACAGGGACTAAGTTGTAGCATAGTACAGAGATTAATGAACAGAAGCGAAGACACTGCTGCCAATCAGAGCAAGCTTATTCCAGTCAGTGGTATAAAAAGAGTGGAAGAACAACTACAAGAAAACAATGTAGACAGCAGCCTTATTATACCCAACCAGCAAGAGATTTGCCAGAATTCAGGTCAGGGGACTGAGTTACAGTACAGCCAACAGACAAACCAAAGAAGCACCTGCAATGAGGAAGAGCACTGAGGCATGCTGAAACAAAATCCTATGAGATTCCATTGACAAACAGACATATCCTGGAACATAACAGAAGACATCTGACAAAATCGCAAGTGGATGAAAGGAGACAGGACTTGGTGCAAAATCCTGGAAAGGTGCATTTGCAGAAAGGAGATGCTTATAAGAGGGTTGAAAAGGTGTTGTAGCAGACCCCATCTCAGTGCCTATGCATGTTGCTTGAGATGCCAATGAAGACCCATATTGGGATCCAAACAAAAGAAGATGGCCAAGACAAGGACAAACGAACACTTTTGCATAGGGTGTGCTGGGCTCCAATGTGACTGAACCACCCAAGACTTTGAAGGTGCCTGCCAATTCTGCTGACAAAGGAAAAATTGTGACAACCAGGAAGGTAGAGAAATGTAGAGGCCTGGTTAGCTGAAAAAATTATGTAAACATATTAGCAGTATGGTACTAAAGTGTATCTATCAATCTCAAACAGTTTGGTGAATATATGATAAGTGTGTTATGAAACCTATAGTATATTAGGGCTGGGCGGACTGATCCATGGGAGATCGGACCCTGGATCGAATCCGCAATCCACGGACCTGGATAAATATGGACTTTGCTGTAGAAGTCCAGTTCTGTGTCCATGGCAATGCCATTTCCTGGATATTGTTTTTGTTGCGGGGATGCTGTCAGCACGCATAAGCGGCCAGCTGCTCAGGCAACAGAAGGTCACGTGATGCACTCATGGTATATAACCGCGCTGAGTGCGCCACATGACGCAGAAGAGGAGGAGGACCGTGAAAGAGCAGAAGCAGAAAGCCGCGCTCAGCAGCAGAGAAAAAGTGCCAACTTCAACTGCCAAAATCAAAAAAAAGTTCAAAACCACCAGAAAGAAATCAATTGAGGAGGGAGGAATAAAAACTACAGAAGAAATTAGGGAGGCGGAGAGAACCCGATCGCGGGGGTGTGTGAAGGTGGGTTGGGGACTCGGAGTCAGGATTGGGGAGACAGTGGTGGCGGGATGCAAATGCAAAGTACTGTACTGTGTGGTTGACTGTGTATGAACAAGGGCAGGCTGGCAAAATCTTTGACTTGTGCCATTCCATCCAGATCCAGAGGAGAGAGGGAGACTACTGGGGCTCAAGAGAGATTACAGTTACAGAAAATCCCAAATGAAAGTTTTTCTTTTCTTGGCCTCAGACAGTGCAGCTGTGTGTACTGAGAAAGGGCAGGCTGGCAAAATCTTTGACTTGTGCCATTCCAGATCCAGAGGAGAGAGGAGAGACTACTGGGGGCTCAAGAGATTACAGTTACAGAAAATCCCAAATGAAAGTTTTTTCTTTTCTTGGCCTCAGACAGTGCCGCTGTGTGTACTGAGAAAGGGCAGGCTGGCAAAATTTTGACTTGTGCCATTCCTGATCCAGAGAAGAGAGGAGAGACTACTGTGGGTCCCAGAGAATTTTACAGTTACATAACATCCGACATTTTTTCCTGGCTTCAGTGTGGCTGTATACAGGGCAAGGGGAGGGGCGGCAAAATAAATCTTTGACTTGTGACGTCCAGGGAAGAAGAGACTGCAGGGTGACCCACGATAAATGTAACAGTCCCAGAAATCCCAAATAAAATAGTTTTCTCTAGCTTCAGTGTGGCTGTGTGTACAGGGCAAAGGGCAGCAGGGTGGCAAAATACATCTTTGACCTGTGCCATCCAATCTTGAATCACGATCACTTGTGCGCTCATTCATGATTTCATGTATTTAAAAAATACTGTTCAGACAAACAGCATACAAGTTGATGCACCTGTGCTGCTGGCTGTGGGTGGCCCAGGGGATAATCTGACTTCATGACTTGTAGCAGGCTGTTTACACTACAACACAAGTAAAGTACAAGTACTGTACACACAGTGTCATCATCACTCATTCCCATTATTCCTCCTTATTATCATCAGTTTTATAGTATATTGTGTTACATTACGTATAAGCATTAGCCAACCCCCAGTGTGGGACTGTGCTGCGTGTGGCTATGCACCAGATGTGTCTGCCTTCCAATTCAAATGTTAGGCACACTTAACAGTTGTGAATTTGGTCACTTAACAGCAACTGTACTGTAGAGTCAGTCCGGTAATCTTGGAAGGAAGTGGTGGTGGACTGCTGTGCTGTCGTGTACTGTGTACAATCACAACAGTAAATTTGTCTCTGGCCTATGGGTGTGGGTGGAGTCATCAGAAGCACATCATGTTAGTTAGAGGATCTTAGTTTTTTTTACAGGTTAGAATACTAATGATATAGGTATTTGCATCTGTCTGTCTGTCTCTCTCTCTCTCTCTGTCTCTCCCAGCACACTTGTGTCACGGACTCGAGCAGGGTATGCCATCATTTCAGGCCAGCCATGAAGGGGCTAGTAGTGACTGACTGCTTTTTTATTCAGCAGTTTTAATTTTATACAAATAATCCATTAAATTATTTTCTTTGGGCCTCTGTGTCAAATGTGACTGACTTTGGCCACTGTTATGCATTTCTTTGCATTTTTTCAAATATTTGTCAATAAATCAGAACTAACCAGAACTTCGCCATGTTCGGGTCTTATTTAATAGGGTCAGAACTTCACGGAGTTCTCCCAGCCCTACAGTATATGCTTTGAGACACAGAAGTACAGTACTATTCAGTGTTGTATTTTTGAAATACAGGAAAGGTGTGATTATGAACAGAAACAGAAACCTAGATGTGTCAGCACTGCTTTCCAGCGACCTTCCCTCCTCCCTGCCCATTTACGTATACTCTTTGTGTGTCCCACACATACTTGAAGTCCCCTACTGTTTTCACCGCCCACCACTTCTGCTGCCAGTCTCTCTATGCATCTACCACACTTTCGGTGAAGTACTACTTCCTCTTACACAGTGGTCCTGTAGCAAACACCTCTGAAGCCAGCGGAGGTGTTCACTATAGCGGGTGTTAATAAGCCTATTTAAGGAAAACCTGAGCCATCACACATGTTCACTGAAAGAGGGATTTTATTATAGTGGGGTAAGGGTTCACAATAGCAAGGAAGCGCTGAACCTCTTAAACTCCTCCCAAACCCCACATTCATTCACATTCATTGCAGCCCTCTGGTCCTGGTGCTCTTCCTTTTTCTTTCTTTAATAGCACACTGAAGAGACTCCCCTTGCACCTGTTCACCTTGTGAAGTACTTGTAGGTTTCTGGTCTCCATCATGTCCCTCTAGCTCTCCTCAGGATGTACATGTTGAGATCCTCAGTCGCTCCTTGCCGAGCTTTTGGTGCAACCCCTGCACCATTTTAGCTGCCCTTCTTGGACTGCTTCTACCCTGTTTATGTCCTTTCTGAGGTTCGGCTTCCAGAACTGGACACAATACCCAGGTTGAGTCTCACCAGTGAGCACTGCAATGACAACACTACCATCCACTTCCTCCTGGCGATACTTCTCCCAGTGCATCCCAGCATCGCACTGGCCCAACCCACTGCTTTGTCACACAGCCCTGCCACTTTGATGTCATCAGATGTGATAAGGTCCCTTTCCTGCATGGTGACTGACATTGCCCCCCCATCCCATCTCATACTCAGTTCCTAGGTTCCTATGCCCCAGGTGCATCATTCTGCACTTTTTGCAGTGAACCTCAACTGCCAATTTCATGACCAGGCCTCGAGTTTCCCAAGATCACTTTGCATTCTTTCCACCCTCCTTATTCTCCAGATTTTGGTATTATTTGGAAAAAGGCATGCTTTCCTTATAGTTCATTTCCAAAGTCACTCATGAAGACATTTAAGAGGACCAGTCCCAGTACTGAGCCCTGTGGCATCTCGCTGTGGAGACGCATGCACCCTGCAGCTCCAGTGACAGCCCTTTCAACCACCTGACCTAATGCCAGGGTTCACTGTGGCTTGGTGCTACCACCCTAGCCTCCACCAGATGGCAAACAAGAGCCGGAAAACCCCATGTCCATCCCTGGAGAGAGCTGCCTTGAGGCGTCTCGATCCTGCTCCCAACCCCCGGCTGACCCTGGTGGCCCGAGCTCGCCCAAACTCGGAAGTCGCCAGTGTGGCGAGGTGTGCGTTAATGCCTCAACCTGCAGCACCATCGGGCCAGCTCATAATACATGATTTTTGATTGACAGAGATAATCTACATTTAGCCATGGATTATCGTTTCCTGTCAATCACAAAACATGGATTATACCAAGCTGTTAATCAAATTCTGTAGTCCATTTCGAGATACAATACAGCTTGCTCCCTTCCAAAGTCCTGCCCCGCTAAAACTGGAAGTAAGCAGTTTAGCTGGAACTATCAGTCCCATGGCTCATGCCCACCCATCCAAATTGGACAGCTTCTTCTGCTGCTCCCTTGGCTCCCTCCTTCCACCCACCCTCCTGAAATGCAAACACTCTGGCTCAGCTGCAGGTTAACTCTCCCTGCCGACCCCCGCCACCCACCCACCTGCCTGGCCTGCCCTCCTGAACAGGAACTGTCAGCTGTGGGAAATAATTGGCATGGAAATATTTTTTTAGATGCTGGATTAGCCCTACTGTATAATATAATAAATAAAAGATGGTTAAACTTTGATTACAAGGTGATATTTTGGTGGTTTATGGAACATCACAATCCACTCAGCCTTTGGCTTTGTGGTTATTATGTTCCAAACCCCCCAATTGAATTATCAATTTATACCTCACAGTTGCCTATCAATTACTTTGTATATAATATTTCTTTTATTTAAAAAATAAATAAATAAATCATGGACACAAATCACAGTAATAATAATAATACTCCAGTGTGTGATACATCATGTGATATCATCACTTCTTGGATTGTTGGAACATACTCGGCATTGCCTTGTGCCCTCAAATGCCCCCAACATCTGAGGATGTCACACTGTATACCACACCACACCAAGTTGCCATGAATTATTTAAGCAATAATTTACAAATTAGTGCATAGTATATCATGAGATACTGGCATACCTTGAGTGGGTTGTGGGATTTAAATACATATTTTCTTCTTTTAAAAGCATCCAACACCACAAGTAGCAACTTTTAAAACATGCAGTCACTACTTAATTTAGCTAACACTTCATGTGTCTATCCTCCTCTCATATTTTATCAGTTTTGATGTTTCCGTGAAGGCAGCATCCCTGTCACATGGTCTTTATCTGCTCTGACTGCCAGTCTACAAAGACATCACAATTCTCTCCTGTAACAACTTGCTGCTATTAAAATTCAGAGGATGGGAATATAATGTCACTTGTAGCAAGCCACTAGGCAGATGAAGACCAAGTGGCAGAAATCCTGTTTTACGTACCTGTTCTTAGTAATAAAGAATCAGGGGAGATAATTACAGGAAATATGGGAATTACAGGTTGAACTAATGGTCGGTTTGGCATAAGGATGAGCACCTGCCGTGGACGGAGGTGTGCAGAGGTCCCACTCTGCTCATGCAGTGACCTCAAGCACCTCCAGTCTTGGGTGCACATTCCACTGCACCCAATAACATGTCACACACACTACTATATGACCAGCCAGACTGGGGGTGGGCAAGGGGTGTGGTGTGCAAAGCACCTGATTTACAAGACAAATGCCATGCTGCAGAGAGTTGACAGAGGCGTGGAGGCTATGTGGCCTGAGGAGTTGCCGTGGTGCTTACATGCCCCACCTGTGTCCTGTTGCAAAGTGGTCCCGGGGCACAATTGGCCATCTCACCTCCTGCCCCAGCTCGCTGAGCCTGTACAGAGGGATGGGAATCATACTGGCACAGTCTGACAGTGAACAGAAACCAATGGATATTCTAATGGGAATATGGCAGTTTTAAAGGAATGTCATAAATCCCACCAGTGCCTGATCCATGCAGAGCTTAGGATCCAATATGGAGCTGGTCGGGCATCTGACTTGATATCCAATTGCCAACATGGCACTTCCCCAACTTTCCACAGTCTGTCCAAACTGTACTCTGTGCACAGAGCCTAGGGCCTTGGCGTTGTGAATGCCAACATGTGTACTGGCAGCAAAGGGTGCAGTGTTAAGCAACCTCTGTATACGCGAGTGCCACATATCTGGGGTGTCTTTGTTGATCACACCTTAATGTTATGGTTTCCATCATTTTCATGTGGCATCAGAGGCTCTTTAAGTTTCCATAAGATTTGTGAACAACAGTATAAGTTACCAGCCTAAAGCAGCTGCCCTAAAATAATGAAAAACAGATAAACAGCATTTAAAATATAATAAATTAAATAATAAAATATCGTTTTGTTTAGGTCTATGGAGATCAGAGGACAGGGCCATAGATAACACACGTACATAACCAGTGGTCTGAGGCAGAAGAGAGTCTATGTCCATCTAGCCCACCTTCCATCAGCTCCCTAAGCAGGGATTACTGTAATAGGTACACTGTGTAAACATAACAATTTATAGGATTTTCCACCCACTCTGCTAGCTGGGGTATCCAGTGATTCCCTGATGAGCAGAGTTTTCAGGTTTTCCCTGAAGGCCTGTACAGTCTTCATGTTTACTGTGTCTATTTGGTGGTTCCAAAGATTCCCTTCCCTTTGGGAGTAGTGCCTCTAATGTTACCCCTAAATTTACCACCTCTGAGATTCAGGGCATGTCCCATATCCTGTTGCAGCACAAACATCTCTATCTGCTAGATCTTGTTAATACCTTTGAGTATGTGGAAGACTGGACCATGTTCCCTCTCGGCCCCTTTCCATCAGGGTGAACATATTAAGGGCCTCCAGCCTCTCCTCACAGATTCTGTCCTCCATTCACCTGATCATTGTGGTGGCCATGTGTTGCACTGTCTTGATGACCTCAATGTCCTTTTTGTATTATGGGCCCAGAACTACACGCAGTATTCAGGAAGGGCCGGACAGGGTCTTTGTTTAGTGTCAGGATTCCTTCCACTGTTTTTTGGTCACCTGATGCACCCCACTATCCTGTTGGCCTGAGGCCACACACACTGGTTGTCATAATTCAGTCCCTTGTCTATTATGACTCCTAGGTCCTTTTCTCCTCCACTGCTGCAAGAGGAACTCCACACAGTGTGTAGGTCCAGTTCTGTTTCTCCTCCACTGCTGCAAGAGGAACTCCACACAGTGTGTAGGTCAAGTTCTGTGTTTCTCCTCCACTGCTGCAGAGGAACTTCACACAGTGTGTAGGTCCAGTTCTATGTGTCTTCATCCAAGTGTAGCAGCTTGTATTTGGCTACAGTGAATCTAAGACTCTAGGAGTCCAACCAGTTGAGCAGCTTGTTCAGGTCTCCTGACTTTTGTCCCCATCCTCAAGGGAGCCCACTACACTAATCAGCTTGGTGTACTCTGCCAACTTAAAGGTGATAGGAAATGACTTTCTGTTGTTTGTGACTGTTTAAATAAATCTTAAACAACAAGAAGTGGTCTCTGTGTGTCTTTGTCATTATTTTGGATGTCTAAAGTGCCTTATTTATATGCCACTCTTTAATGCTGAAACCTCTGTGGCTTGACAGACTTTTTATTTAAAATCAGGAGTCAACACGTGACAGGCAGTGGAATGCTTTTGTCACTGACTCCGATTTTCAGACTGTTGAAGTCTATGTGCAAGAATACAGAATCGTTTAAACAGCAGCTCCTGTCAACAGATTCACAAATGCATGATGCCACATTCATCCTGGCCTTTGCAAATAAACCCAGGCTTAAAACAATTACCTTTTATGGCAACTGGCTCACCGGTCACTGCCCCTCACCCCAACACACACACACACACACACTCGCCAGTCACCTTACTAATATCAGGAAAGAATACTTATAACACTAGGCTCAAACACAGCTATAATTTTTGGCATCGGCTCACCACTCAGTCCCCTCCCCATCCACATTGTTGCATTACAAATATCAGACAAGTCAGGATGTTGGTAAAACCTTCTATTTTGTTGTCTAGTGTCCCCTGGGTTCGCATCCCTACCCGCTCGCTGCATGAAACCCTCCTCAGGTCAGACTCGGGAGCTTAGCCTACCTTGACCCTTCCTTTCTGTACATCCCAGAAACACTGTTAAGTCTCCTCCACTAAAATCACTTGTAACCCCTTGTTACCGGGTTACTAGAATCCCAATAAGACCTAGTGGTAGGCAGGAAGGCAGCTTGTGAAACTCCAGTTAAATGGGTTTCACACTGTCTCACTCTGTTCTCAGTCTCCGCTGAGACTGAGGGATGACATCACCAATAGAATTTTCGCAGCTGCATAAGCCACATTGGAATCTGCAGCAGAGGGAGTTAGATAGAACATTGGGAGTTTTCAAAGGTTAGTAGTGAGTCTGCAGTTTGGTTTTGAAGAGTGAAGGTGTGCTCAAGTGGTGGAGACCGCTGTTGGGTCTCAGTGCCCCTCCCTCCAGAGGGGGTTTAAAGATCCCCATGCAGATTCCTGGGGCAATTCCCTTAATTCTGCCAGGAGGAAGAAAAAGCTGCCTATTCAGTTCAGCCTTAGTTTTGGAAAGTTGGAAGATTTGTGATTCGCCTGTGGGGCACCTGCAACTAAAGGGTGAGTGTTTGCTCTAACATGAGAGGGCAAAATGTGTTTCTTCACCCTGGGACATGTGGGAATCTAGGAATTGAGCTACAATTTGGGAAGCCTATAGGACTAGGCCAAACAAGTGGAGTAGTGTCAAATGCTAGAGTGTTGTGTGATTTCAAGTAAATTGTACAGGGGATGCGACAGTTCATCTACCATTTAATCTACATTCAAAGTTTCAGTTTTCCAGAGAAATGGTGGGGTATGGGCTGTGGGAGCTGGAGGTGGGCAAACCCCATCTTTAGTAACCAGGTCCACCTCTACAGTTTCTGCTGTGGTTGCTACTTTGCCTCATGCACTTGGCCAGTGATGGGGAAGTACCCAGACATGGGGTTGCAAAGGAAAATCTCTCTAGGAATCGCAGACTCTAAGTGGTGTGGGAGCCACAACAAGTGTAAAGAAGAATTCTCTTTGTGAGATGGGGAGTCATAAGTAAGGAGGAAATTCTAGGAGTCGCAGACTCTAAGTGGTGGGGAGCCATGACAGGATAATTGGTTCATTCTTCCAATGGACCGTGGATCAAGTGCGGCAGGGGAGCGGGCCAGTCGGGCTGTGTACCCAAAGGCGGTAAGTCCAGGCTGTGTGCTCAGGGTCCAGAGCCTGAAAACAGTATAATTGGTTCATTCTTCCAGTGGACCGCTAGTCTCTAATCTGCATTACCAGTAAATGTAGCCCCATGGGGTCCGTCTATGCTTTGTTGTGTTCAGCTAGTTTGTGAATAAAAGTCACACTGAAGAATCCCATTCCTGGTTCTGGACATTACAGTTATTGCTTCCTGTGTTCGGATTTACTTGGGTGCCCCTGTGCAGAGTAGCCAAACCTAGGTCCCCTGTGCCGGTAACCTCATCCTCCCGACCCCAGGTCCCCACCAGGTACTGCTGTCAGCTTCAACAGCATGCCACCTGTCGTTTTGGCAAAAGGCAGGGTGAGGGTTAGCGATTGGCAACCGAATATATCTTCGCCTCCATCAGTCTCTCTCTTAAGTGGCATCATGGCTGGGAAGCACAAAAAGCGGGCGAGCAGCTGAAGGAGACCTTTCTCTTGGTAGCCCCACTCTGACAACCTCTGTGAATTAGGTCCGGAAATGTAACAATATGCCACCTCCTTTAGTGGCCAAAAAATCCATACATTTTCACACTCCCTAACTCCCTGGTGCTTCAAGTAATGCCACAACAAACCAGGGTAGCAAACCACAGTATCTCCTGGTGATACTTAATTTAGTGCTGTCAGATCTTTCAAGTGTTCCCTGGATCAGATGCCATTCAACAGAGAGTTGAGGAGTAAAGATACATTTGGTTTCCAACTGCTAAATGAGTGATTTTAGTGAAGGAGACTAACACAGTGTTTCTGGGATGTACAGAAAGGAAAGGTCAAGGTAGGCTAAGCTCCCGAGTCTGACCTGGGGAGGGTTATCATGCAGCAAGCGGGTAGGAACATGAACCCAGGGACACCAGACAACAAGACAGAAGGTTTTACCAACATCCTGACTTGTCTGATATTTGTAATGCAACAATGTGTGAATGGGGAGGGGACTGAGTGGCGAGCGGATGCCAAAAAGTATAGCTGTTTTGAGCCTAGTGTTTATAAGTATTCTTTCCTGATATTAGTAAGGTGACTGGCCGTGTGTGTGTGTGTGTGTGTGTGAATGTGTGTTGGGAGGGGGCAGCAGTACAGGTGAGCCAGTCGTCATAAGCGGTAATCATTTGAGCCTGGGCTTATTTGTAAAAGGCCAGGATGAATCGACATCGATGCGTTTGTGAATCTGTTGACAGGAGCTGCTGTTTAAACGATTCTGTATTCTTACGCATAGACTTCAATAGTCTAAAAATCGAGTCAGTTACAAAGCTTTCCACCGCCTGTCACGTGTCAGATTCGATTTTAAATAAAAGTTTGTCAAACAACGGAGGTTTTAGCATTAAAAGTGGCATATAAATAAGGCATTTTAGACATCGAAATAATGACAAAGACACCGAAACCACTTCTTGTTGTTTAAGATTTATTTAAACAGCCACGAACAACAGAAAGTCATTTCCTATCACCTTTAAGTAGCCTGTTGTTGGAAACACCCAGTTTCCAGATCGTCCATGAAAATGCTGAACAGTAGTGGTGCCAGCACAATTCCTGGGAGACAACGTTGAATACTCCCTTTCCCTGTCTTTAGACTCCACCTAAGGAAACTTCCTGCACCCTCCTGTTCCTGTCTACCCCTCCTTAACCCTATATCCTCTCCCTTGATCCTTATCTGCCCTGTCCACTTCCTTCTACTATCAAACCAACTAGCACTGTGCACTTTGCCCCATGTATAATTGCTTGAAGCTCTCTGCTGTTTGCAATGCTGTATTTATTTTAAGCCAGTACATTTCTTCACTGCCTCTATTTTACACCCATGATCCTGTAATTGCTATGTTGACTCTGAATTGTATGTTGTAATTATTTCTCCCTATACCCCTTCCCAGGTCGCACCTGGAAATGAGCCCTGACTCAGTGTGCCTTCCCAGTTACAACTTTTAAATAAATAAAATGAATGAATAAGTTAATAAATAAATACTTCTTCACTCAGAATAGTGCCAATCCACCACAACCTTCTAATTCCTTCCCTAAACCAGTTAGTAATCCATGCAGAGAATACAGTATGTATTGACTGATGTATTTTCCTCAGAATCTTATCATGTATCACAGTGTTAAAGGCCTTGCTTATATCCTGGTAGACTATGTTCATGGCCCTGCCCGTCCACCTCCTAGTCATCCCTTGAAGAACATGATAAAGTTGGTATGGTGTGATCTGACTTCTCATAAAGCCAGGCTGAATGGGCGCAAGAACCCTGTTCTCAACCCACAACAGTGATACATGAATCTGCCCTTGATTATGAAATCTAGAATCCTGCCCTCCAGTGATATCAGGCTGCCCAGCCTGTGGTTGGCTGGGTCTGACCTTGCCCCTGGGAAGCACATTGGTCACTTTTCAGTCCCCAGGTACCACACTTGTCCAGATAGGCTCATGAAAGATTTCTGTAGGGAGCCCTGCTCATTATTCCTTTAGCTCTTATGATCCTGGGATAAATGCATGACAAAGTTTAAGAGGGACTCAACGGGCCAGATGAATCATGTTCACGTCTAGGGAGCAGCTGTAAGTCATTCCTAGGACTGAGGGATGTGGTTATGCTTACCAGATTGGTGGCTGAATAAATGCTGGGAGAAGAGCAGGACAAAAAGACTGGATTTTGGTGAAGGAAGGGTTTATCAAGTACTAGGAGAGAGCAGCTAGAAGAAGTCTTAATTACGATGGTATGGCAGTTGCGTAAATGCTAACACAGGAGTAGGACAGTTAGAAAGTGACGATCTTGTTTCGGGGTAGTTTAGTAAGCCACAGAGATAAAGAGCTAGTAGCCAAACTATGGCAGGCAGAAAATGCTTGTTATTTTTAAAGTAGTCTCTTTTCACTTATTTATTTCTGAAGTGCTTTTCATTGTGCTCATTAGATACTTTTCTACCTAATAGTACTAGGTGGGCTGTGAAAAGCAGTGCTACCTGGAAGCAGCTATATCTAATTGTGTTCCTCCCACAACATCATCAGCATGTTACCTCACCCATTGCTACATCACGGGTCCTGCTGTCTGATTGGTAACAAGTGCCTAAGTTACCAGTCAAGCAGCTGGAGACTGGCTCTTCTCAGTTGCTAGTGATGTCACAGTCAGTGAGGTCATAATGCTGTTGATATATAGGGAGGAACAGAACGGACTAAATCAGCCTCCAGGTAGAGTGCTGCCACACATCA
This sequence comes from Neoceratodus forsteri, assembly GCA_016271365.2. Lineage (NCBI taxonomy): Eukaryota > Metazoa > Chordata > Ceratodontiformes > Ceratodontidae > Neoceratodus > Neoceratodus forsteri. Next base: position 746,172,462 of record CM057456.1, on the reverse strand, counting down.
CACATAGTACTGTTACAAATCTTATAATTAGCAAAACAGAAACAACAATACGTCAGATATAAGAAGTGATAGCTGACTGTTTCAAGTTACTATTAATTCCAGGTGGTACAATTTACTAATTCCTGCATCCCTACTGTACTACTCCTGCATCTGTTTATACCATATTGCAAGAAAATGCTTCTATTGTATGCTCTGTATGTTGTACATACTGCCTGTAACCCAGAACTCTTTGTGCAATTCTGTCTTTAACAAATGAATTCGTTGTACTTATTTCCTCTGGATAATGCCTATGTACACCTCTGTAGGTGGAAGACTATGTTTGCTGGCCAAGGCACCTAGCTTCACCTGAGCTCTTTCCTTCTAGTTTGCTTGAAAGGACAGAGCAAAGAACTATACCAGAGCAAGGGAAAGGATTAAGGCTTCTTTTGGCTAGGCAGATTTACTGTGTGTTATTTTTATTTTGTACTCACAGGATTGTTACTGTTTGTTGCTAACATTTTATTGCTTTATTTTCTCTGATTCAAATTGTTGCTGGGTATACCTTCTGCTGCATTATTACAGGGTGTGCCTGCAGGTGGTGCTAACAGATTACTGCTGTAATCTTCTGATTCAAATTGTCTTTTGCAAGGTATAGTATATCTTCTGTTACTGCTTTATTTTCTCTGTAGCAAAGTGTTTCTTACAGGTATATCTTCTGTGAAATTATTACAGGTGATGCTTTACAGGTTTTACAGTTTAACTATCATTAGGATAAGCTTTCAGGGCTGCTGCATTTGTTGCTGCTGATTGTTTCTGCTCTTATGTCCTTGTTTCTTTTGTCTGTGGTTCTTCTTTTTGGGAGGGAAGGGCCCAGCCACCCACCCTCATCCCGACCACCCCACACTAAACTTCTTTTATGGGTAACACAGTCGTGACATTTCCTGTGGCAAAGCAGGAAGGGTGGATCAGTGGGGTATCCACACGGTGACCTCATTTACAGGGCACCAGTAATTTAACTTGTTATAACAAGTTATACAAAACAAACAAAACACAGAATCAAACTTTGCTTTCATTTTCTTCCTTCTAATTACTCTGACCAGGTTATAAACCCAGCAACTTATCTGGAATGGATATGATTAACTGCAGGTACTGTGGAACACTTTTCAGAAGGGCAGTTTTACAGGATTTAGGACACTGTCCTACATGCTGGGCCATTGCAGACCTAAGGGCTCTGCTGCAGGCAGCATGAGCAGAGATTGCGCACCTCAAATTGCATATTCAGAGAAACTATATTATAAGAACCACCCACCATTTCCCCAACATCCAACAGAAGCACCTCGACCGCAGAGGGTGGTTGGTCTGGGAGGTTGCCAGGTGGTTAGAAGGGGAAAATGGGTGCCCCATCACTTAGTGCTCTCCAACATATTATCTCCACAAACCATATAAAACTACAAACAGGTATCTGCCTCTATCTCCGAAATCAAACAAAGGGCAGAGGACACTGCAGAGCAGGACACTGCAGCACAGGAGCTAGCACAACAAAACTCACCAAAACAGGAACCAAAACAAAAAGCAAAAGGAAATCAAAAAAACTTCTGATCATAGGAGACTCCATGATCGGGAGTTGATACCCATCTCCAGCCAGGGTAAGCCAGATGTCTCCCAGGTACATCAGCGTGGGAGACACTGACTGCATTGCTAAAACTGCTCAGAAGCAGGAGAAAACACTAACATCCAGGTACACATAGGGACTAATGATCTCGCCAGCCGGTCAGTTGTAGAGACCAAGGAACACCTGACCAGGCTGGTGACAAACGATCATCCATTTCATTCCGCATCTCCTTCTCTGAGATCCTGCCAGTCTGGTAGAGGGGAAAATGGATGGATGGTCACAGAAGGGGAGATAGGGAGCTAAACATGTGGCTCAAGGGCTGGTGCCAGGAAAAGGACACAAATTTGTAGGAACTGGCAACAGTTTTGGGAGCGAAAGTTCTTTAAATTTGATGGACTGCATCTGACTAAGGAGCGAGTAAGTGCATTGGGGCAGAAGTTTTATGTCTTTGCAGAATATGTAAACTAGCAAATGGGGAGAGGGATGCAGCACCTTACACGTCGAATGGGAAGAACACCCTCCCCTTCAGCTAGTGGTCAAACAGGAGTTCAGCATGTTTGCAGTTCATTTGCATCACCAGGTAAGGAAAAAGGTCTGGCTCCCTACACGACGCGTGACAGGGAAACGCCAGACTCACCCAACAACTGACACACACCAAAATCTGGCCATTGGAAATCATGTATATAAATGTCGTAGTCTGGAAACAAGATCCCAGACCTGCAGGCAATAATGACAGAGGCTAAACTGGACATAGTAGCAATTAGCGAGACATGGTTTACCAGTAAGCACACTTGGGAGACTTCAGTACTTGGCTATGTATTGTTCAGAAGAGACCAAGGTGCAAAAGTGGGGTGGAGTGGCCCTGTAAGTCAATAAAAATATCAAAGCTACAGAAATTCAGAATACACATAAGAGCCAGAAGAAATGTGGATCATCCTGGAAACAGGAAATGGGACAGCCATACGAACTGGGGTTGTCTACAGGACCCCAGACCAGGGAGGACACAGACACATTACTGTTAGAAGATATACAACACATGACAACTAAAGGGAGGTTCTGATAATGGGAGACTTCAACATGTCAGATACAGATTGGTCAATACCAGCAGGAACAGCTGCCAGAACTAGATACATGGTGGATTCCCTGGAGGGAGGGCCTCAAACAGTTGGTACAACAACCCACAAGAGACAGGTCTATCCTAGATCTAGTACTAACAGGGAAAGGATCACAGATCTCCAGGTAGAAGGTCATCTGGGGCCACTGACCATCACATGGTATGGTTCAATTTGGCCACTAGAATTAAATCATCCCATTCCAAGGCAAAATATATGGGACTTCAGAGGAGCTGACTTTGATAAGATGGCCAACAGAGTTAAGTTAGCCCTCGCAAAAGAAATACAGGTGAGGAGGTACAGGCAAAGTGGGCAAGCATTAAGGATGCAATACTTGAAGCAACATCCCATTGTGTTAGAGAGAAAAGAAGTGCAAAGAAGAAAGAAACCACTTTAGCTCTCAAAAACAGTAGCAGAAAATGTCAGAGCCAAAGACTGGCCTTCAGGAAACAAAAGGGAACCCAGCGGGATGAAGATAGGGAGGCATACCAAACTTCCTAAGGGAAGCAGAGAAGGCAGTAAGGCAGGCAAAGGCCCAAACCAAGGAAACACTAGCACAAACAGTAAAAAAGTGACAAGACTTTCTAAGCTACATTAGTGAAAGGAGAAAGTCCAGAGGGGTATTACTAAAATCAAAAGGAGATAGAGGCGTGTGAGGAGGAGGACCATTTAAAAGCATCTACCTAAATAGATACTTCTGCTCAGTATTTACTGAAGAGTAGGTAGGGCAGGGCCCACAGCTCAGCACCATGGACACAGGGGAGGAGGTGTGCACTAGTCCCTTCACAAAAGAAAGGGTCTACAAGAGCTCAATAAGCTCAGGGTGGACAAGGCAATGGGACCTGATGGCATACATCCCAGGGCACTAAAGGAGCTAAGGTTGGAATTAGCAGAGCCATTATCAGAACTGTTTAGTGAGTCTCTGAGCACAGGAGAGGTTCCAGAAGACTGGAGAAGGGCTCATGTGATCCCGCTCCACAAGAGTGGTAGCAGGGAGGTGGCAGGGAACTACAGACCAGTTAGCCTTACCTCAGTAGTGGGCAAGATTATGGAGGCACTCCTTAAGGAAAGGATCGTGCAACACCTGGAATCCATAGGAGCACAGGATCCAAGACAGCATGGGTTAACAAAGGAAGGTCCTGTCAAACTAATCTCATAGATTTCTTTGACTGGGTAACCAGAGTGTTGGACCAAGAGGAGCAGTTGATGTTGCCTACCTTGGCGTCAGCAAAGCTTTGATACTGTTCCACATAGAAGATTGATTAATAAGCTGGGTAGGCTCGGGGTGGGTCAGAAGTTGGTCAACTGGGTGGCAAACTGGTTGTGGGCAGAAAACAGAGAGTGGTGGTAAGCGGTATACAGTCAAAAGAGATGCAAGTCACAAGTGGGTACCTCAGGGATCAGTCCTGGGGCCAGTCCTCTTCAATATCTTCATCAGTGACATTACAGAGGGACTGGAGGGTAAGGTTTGTCTGTTTGCAGATGACACCAAGATCTCCAACAGAGTAGATGATCCAGATGGGTGGGCAGAATGAGAAGAGATCTGGATGAACTAGCAAAATGGTCGAAAGAGTAGCAACTGGGGTTTAATGCAAGAAGTGCAAGATCACGCACATAGGGAAGAGAAACCTGAAGCCACCTATAGGCTGGGAGGGAGTTGTTGGCAGTCACAAGGGAAGAAAGAGACTTGGGCATCATCATCACCGATGATGACCTGAAATCATCCAAGCACACCACTAAAGCAGTAGGTAAGGCTAGGGGATGTTGGGGTGTATTAGTAGAGGTATCACAAGTCAGAAGAGGGAGGTAATGATCCCTCTTTACAAGACACTGGTTAGGCCTCATCTGGAGTACTGCGTGCAGTACTGGAGGCCACACCTTCACAAGGACGTTAACCAAATTGAGGCAGTCCAGAGAAGGGAAACCAAAATGGTGCAGGGACTGCATCAGAAAACATATGAGGACAGATTAACGGAGCTCAATATGTATACCCTAGAGCAAAGGAGGGAGAGGGGTGATATGATCGAAACATTCAAACACCTTAAGGACATTAACAAGGTGAAAGAATCTAATATGTTTCAGTATAAGAAAAATAGCAGGACAAGAGGACACAGCATGAGATTAGAAGGAGGCCGATTAAGGGTAATGTGATGAAGTTCTTTTTCACAGAAAGGTGGTGGATGCATGGAACGCCTACCTCAGGAAGTGGTGGATATGTGTAACCCCTTTGTTACCCGGGTTACTAGAATCCCAGGAAGACCTAGTGGTAGGCAGGAAGGCAGCTGTGAAACTCCAGTTAAATGGGTTTCACACTGTCTCACTCTGTCCTCAGTCACAGCTGAGACTAGAGGATGACATCAATAGAATTGTCACAGCTGCATGAGCCACAGTTGGAATCTTCAGCTCAGAGTAGTTCTAGAATCTTGGAAGTCAAAGTCAGTCTTCCGTTTGTCCTTGAGCAAGAAGGAAGCATCAGACTGTAGTTTGAGGTTTGCCTCCACACAGAAGGAAGTTTTCTGTGTATCACCATTCTTCAAGTGGTGGAGACCGTCCCTCGGTCTCAGTGCCCCTCCTCCGGAGGGGTGAGGAAAAGTTCTTTGTGGGTTCCAGGGCAATCCTTCTCCCACCTTGAGAAGAAAGCTGCCTGTTTTAATTTAAGTTCAGTCTGTTCATGTATAACAGCAAAGGTTACATTTCTTCGCCTGTGGGGCACCTGCAACGAATGGGCGAGTGTTTGGCCTCATTGGAAGGGCAAACAACTTCTTTTCTTCAGTTGGATTTCAAGTATTGGGGACTGCTATTTGGGAGAACTATGTCAACTAGGACAAACAAATAGAGCAGTCATCTGTTTAAAGTGTTAAAGTTCATTATAGAGGGTGCTTGGGTCATCCACCATCAATCTACAGTTTTAAAGTCTAAAGTTCTGTGTGTCCAGAGAAATGGCGGGTATGGGCTGTGGGAGCTGGAGGTGGATAGATCCCCATCTTTAGTAACCAGGTCCACCTCTATGGATTTCTTCTGTGCTTTTGCTACTTGCCTCATGCGCTTGGTCAGTGATGGGGTGGGTACCCAGACGTGGGTCGCAACTTGAAAATCTCTAGGAGTCGAGACTCTAAGTGGTGTGGGGAGCCACAGGATGGGAACATACTCCTTGTTTGATGGGAGTCTCCCTGTTTGATGGGAGTTTCGAATTGTAAGTACGAAACAAAATCTCTCTGGGAGTCGCAGACTTCAAGTGCTGTGGGAGCCACAATTTTGGGAGCCTCTTTGTTTGATGGGATGTCTTTCTAAGTAGAGTTTGGGTTCATTGCCAAGTGGACCGTCAGTTGAGTGGTCGGCAGGGGAGCCGGGCCAGTTGGGCTGTGTATCCAATGCGCATGCAAGTCCCGGCTGAGTGCCTGGTGGGTCCAAAGCCAGACAACTGTTGTAGTGTTCATTCTCCAATGGACCGCTGTGTTTAACCTCTAATCTGCATTACAGTTACGTAGCTCTTTGGGGGACCATACAGAGCTTTATGTTCAGTGAGTTAATAAATAAAGCCACACTGAAAAATCCCAATTCTGGTTCTGGACATTACAGTTATTGCTTCCTGTAGTTGGATTTATTTGGGTACCCCTGTGCAGGTAGTCAAACCTAGGTCTCTTGTGCCAGTAGCCTCATCCTTCCCGAACCCGTAGATACCCCTATGTATATCCATGCTACAAATGTGGACACATAGATGCCTTACAAAAAATGGAGCATATGGGTGCTACATATGAATACAGTAGGGGCTTCAAACAGGCATGGGATAGGCATAAGGATCAATACAGATGAGTATGAATAGATAGGCCATTGACAGAGCAACGACCAATGGCACATTTATAAGGTAGAAAAGAAATGGGCAGCCTGGATGGGCCTTGTGGTCCTTATCTGCGGTCAACTTCTATGTTTCCATGTTACCTGGTCGCACCTGGAAACGAGCCTTGGCTCAGTGTGTCTTTCCCAGTCACCAAATTTTAAATAAATAAATAAGTAGGCCTGAGGGAAAGTCCAGAATGAATGGTGGGTGAAAAACAATTTAAAATTATGTTTGGGGCTAGGTACTTGGGGATGGGGATGAATAACTGGTTTTGTGAGTTGACTTTCTAAGAGCAACAAGTTCTGACCTGTGATGATATACTGGAATTATCACAGTGGACAGGAAACAGTTGAGCAAATAAGAACTGAATATTTTCCCATCCATTTCATTATGTCTATTAATTTACTGTTATGTAAACTCAGTGGTAATCTGTAAAGAAATAAAATTGTAACTTATTTATTTATTTATTAAACTCTAGGATTACAAGTACCTTTGAGCAGGGGCTGCTCATTTACAAAGGTTCCACATCAGAGGATGGGGGTAACATAACACAAAGATAAACAATGGTAACAAACTTAAAATGTAGATTACTAATGCCTAAATAGTTCAGTCAATATGTTGAAGTAGAACAACACAAGCTAGCTTCTAACCGAATTCATGGTAGAACAATATGGAGGAAGTCAGGAAGAAGCCAGCAGGTAGGTGCCATTGTCAGACAAGCATGAAAACAGCGAGGGAGACAGGGGCCAGTGGCCACAGATATGAGTGTGTCCGTAGGGAGGGATGGGTGGGTGGGGGGTGCAAAGGAGAGAGGGAGGAGGCTGGTGCCAAGAAAGCAAGGCTGGAATAGTAGGTTACAGTTACAATTAGGGTAGGGGTGCTAAGCTTCGGCTTGGGAGGCAGTCACACTGTGAGGTAGAGGGAGGAATAGACGAGTTGCCTTTTAAAGGCGTAGCATTACAACTGCAAGAGTTTCTTTGTTAAGGGTACTGAACCACTGAGGAGCCCTGTGCAAGAAGGATCTCTGACCCAACGAGGTCCAGCGCCTGGTGACCTGGAAGGTCTGGTATTGAGAACTGCGTGTTGGCTGGGTGCTGCTGTTGGTAGTAAGGAGTCTTGCCACACCTGATGGCATGAGTCCGAGAAGAACTTTTGGCTATCAGACAGGTCTGGTATTGTATTCTACTAATGAGAGGCAGCCATCTAGCCTGGGTGTACAGGTCACAGGTGTGTGTTAGGCGGTCAGCCCCGTGAGAAGTCTACAGGCCTTGTTGAATGTCACAGATATCCTCCTAAGGGCAGTAGGGGAGGCAGAGCCATAGATGACTAGGCCGTGAGTTGACAATGGAGGTAACAGAGCTGTGGATGGCCAGTCTAAGGGCATCAGAGGTCATACAGTGTTTGTACTTGTGCAGCAGGCTGAGGGCATATGTTGGCAGACTTAGCAACCTTCCCAATGTGCTGGGAGTAAGAGAGTGAGCTGTCCAGGGTGATGCCGAGGTATTTGAACTCTTGAACCTGATCAAATGAGGTCCCCTCTTGATTCTTGATGGTGAGGTGTAGAGGTTTATTCTTGCTACGTGCATTGCAGAAAGACAAGACCTTAGTTTTGCTATGATTCATGACAAGTTTCTGAGAGCCAAACCATTTTCCACAAGCCTGAAATCATGTTGCAGTTGACTCTCAAGCAGATTAAAGTCCGGCTGCTAGAAAAGAGGACTGCATCGTCTGCATGAGTAGTATCCTCTGTTGGCAGATGACAGGGAGATTGCTAAGGAAGAGAGAAAAGAGTAATGGACCCAGTATAGACCCCTGAGGGACACCTGAGAGTACTGGCTTTTCAACTGAGGTGACTCCAGCAATTTTAACACTTTGAACCCTCTCCCAAGGTAGCTAACAAACCAGGGCAGTGCATCATTGGACAGCCCAAGAGCAGACAGTTGCCTGAGTAGGTGGGTGATTTACTGTATCAAAGGCCATTGTCAGGTCAATGAATATGGCTCCCCACAAAGTCCTTGGTCCAGGGCGTCATGGATACAACCGTGAATTCAACAATGCCGTGGTGGTACTATGCCTTTACGGAAGCCATGCTGTTCTGGGCACTGAATATTATGTTTGTCCAGGAACTCTACAAGCTGGTCAGAGACTACATTCCAGTGCTTTGGATAATGGGGAGGATAGAGATGGTCCTGTAATTGGTATGCAGTGACTTGTTTCCACTGTTGTGCACAGGCATGATAGTAGCCTTTTCCAGAGTGATGGTAATTGGCCATGCCTTTAGGAGAGGTTGAAGATCATTGTCAGGGGTTCAAGGATCTCATCTAGAACTAGTGTAAGCAGTTTCACGTCAAGTGAGTCACCACTATAGCCAGTTTGCCGATAGCCTTACAAATATAGGTTCTGGCTAAGTGCATTGGGATCCTTTGAAGAAGAATCAGGAGCAGAGTGTGCTTGGGATGCTGCGGCAGAGGTGGGATTGGTGGTGGAAGGCCAAAAATCAGGTGGGAGGACACTGCTCAGGTCTGAGAATGCACTGATGAATGTATTGGAGATGATATTAGGCCTAACGTTGGAGCACCATCCATGTTGAGCATGGTGGGTGGAGACTTAGTATCTTTCACAGAGAGGTCCTTTAATCAATCAATCAATCAATCAATCAAGTCTTTATTTAACCAGGCGTTCATTGTTGAGCAGAAGCTCATTTGCAAGATGGACCTGGGTGGAGCATGAACAATTGTATATACAGGTCAACACAGGTATTTACAAGGCAATACAGATAATACTCTTTACAGAGAGGAAGAAAAGAAGTTCATATGTACATAGAATTATACAGATATTGTACAGATTACACGGTATTTACATACCTAGAAGTGTCTATAGGAAGATAAAGCAGGTTATCTAAGGTTGCAGGAGGAAGTAACGGAAGAAAAATAAAAATAAAAATATACACCAGGTAGAGGTGAAGGTAGGGGGAAGAGAGGAGGGAAGTAGGGGAGAAAGGCTAGGAGGACACGGTGCCCAGGTTGTTCCAGAATTTTTCCCATCCCCCAAGAGTTGGAGAGCACTTCTAAAGTGTTTCCTTTTAGCCAACCATATAGCATGGGTGTAGCTATTTCTTGCTTGTTTGTATTTTTGAAAGTCTGCTTGGGCAGCTGTGGCTCGAGCACAGTGCCAGAATGGTCCCTTTGTTTGAGCATAAAATAAGCTTGGTGTTTATCCATGGCTTTGGTCTACCTTTAACCTTCATTTTTTTAGCGGTGCATGGATATCACAGGCCTCAGTGAATCGGCTGATGAACAGATCAAGTGCTTTGTTTACGTCCTTGAGTGAGTCTATTTTTGACCAATCCAGACTGTTTAGATGGGATTTTAATAGCTGTAAGTGCCCCTTCTTGAGCACCCTGGCATATATTATTCTAGGAGGGGCTTGGTGAAGTTATTTGCCCAAGAGCAGATGACGGGTGAGTGGTTACTTAAGGAGTCAGGGATAACAGACACCATAGAGATTCTTTCAGGGTGGTTGGACAGTATCCAGTTAATAACGGTGTAGATCCCTGTCCTATAGTTACACCTGGTAGGAGTGGGGACTAGCTGTGTGAGGTGTTGTGCTGTAACTGCATCTTTGTAGGTGCAGGTCTCTGGAGCAAGCCAGTTGATGTTAAAATCTCCCAGGATAATGAACTCTGAGTTATGGCGTAGACCCTTGAGACATTGCATGACATTATTGAAACCACTAGCCAGATCCTTTGGGGATGTAAATGGAGACTACAGTAAGGTTTTTGTTGTGGGCCCCAAGTAGAACTTTGATACTGAGGACCTGAGATGGTGATCCTGGGCTAGAAAGAGGGATAGCGGTCCCATGAGATTATCCCTCAGGTAGATGGCACAGCCACCTCCCCGCTTAGAGATCCTGTCCTGCCTGAAATATGTGTATCCTAGAATTGCAACTGCACTGTCTGGGATCTTTGGATTTAGCCATGTTTCAATGACAGAGGATGTAAGGGTTGTATTGTGGAATCCAAGTTTGGAGGATATCAAGTTTACTGAGGAGGCTGCAGATATTGATGGACGCCAAGGTAAGAGACCCTCACTTCCTGTTCAGACGATAGGCATACAGTCCCCGTGGACCTGGGTTAGGTGACTGTTTCCAGAGAGGAGCAGTAGCAGTAGGAGAAATCTCAGAAGGGAGGTTTGAAGCATCTTGAGGGCTTGCTTGTTAGTAATCCGCCTGTGCACCTGGGTGTATAGGCAATGGTGTAAGCCTGGCTTATTACAAAGAGTTGCTAATATATGTACATACCCCAGAGGGCTATACCCTTGGTGCTTCAGAATGAGGTAAGTGTGCCATATTGGGGAGCAGAAAGGCACAGAGTTTTTATACAAGATCCCGTGGTCATTCCCAGTGCGTAGTGCAGGGCAGATGTTGGTATTAGCTGGTATTAACTTATTATCTTAAGATCTGTGTGCCACTTTCCTTCAGATTATGGCTCTCATTCCTTCAGCCCAGTGCTAACCGCTGACTGTGACGGGACTATACCACAGCAAACATCCTCCCTATGCCAAAGTCTGGTAAGATCCAGTGATGTCAACAGGGCTTCATAGTAACGTTTGTACATTTATTTTCTTCAGGTTTTCTCCACTGCATGAGAAGCCACTTGCCAGTGGTGTCATCCTACAGGAACTCAAGGTTACGGTCTGATTTCCAGAGAATCATAGAAGCTGCAAAAGTTCACCACTCGCCAAATTTCATATAATCAAACCCTAGGAAACCATGTTTGGGGTACAATAGGGGTTTCAAAAGGCATAATGGAGGTTTCAAAAAATTATAGGGGTCTGAACTGCAACCTGTGGCTACCCTAAATGATGACCCTGTCACTTGCTGAGCAGTGACTTTCTTCCCTGACATGAGATCTGGAAATGAACTCAGGGCTCAACTTAAAGGACAACTGGGCTGAACCTGTAAATCTCTTTCATGTGTGGAAGATAAATTTCAAATTCTGGTTCCAGTTCTATAGGCTTTTTATTTATCCTAGTAGGCGCTTCTAATTCTGATTTACGTACAGGCAGTTAAATACCATTATACAATGGCAGGAAAGAATGCTCGTCCCTGATTGGTCAGACGGAGACTGGACCCGGATGTTACCCCAGCATAACATCCTGGCTCTAGTCCCAACAAGTACAACTGCATCAATGTTTAAAAAGATCGCTCTGCAGCCATCCATCCCTGCAACCAGCTTCACCAGTCATCGTTCTGCTCACACTCTGCGCTTCCCGCCCACCGCATTTGGTGCTCCCTGTCCACTGTTAACAAACTGTCAGTGCATTACTTTTATCTCCCAGTACAAAACACAAAACTATACTGGGAGAACTACAAACAAAATGCCCTCTGAAGAATACGTGGAATGACCACGTGACTCCTAAATGGAAAAAGTAAAACCGAAAGTGACACAAGCGAGCGGATGAACTGCTTACTGTAACAGTCATCGCATCATGCTGTTCTCGTTGGTTGCTGTTCACCCCATGCTCAGTTTCTTCTTTTTTAACCTGTGGCCTATCAGAAAAACACATTCTCCCTACCTCCTTTCCTTTATGTTCACAAACTGACTTGCAGACTTCCAATTGAAAATGGCAGCCGAGGAAGGCTGGCAGCAGGGTGATTTCATGGGAGCGCAAACACCACAATGATAAGCAACATCATTTTTTATTTAGTATTCCTACACCTTCAAAATGGCAGAAAAATATGTTTTAATGAACGTTTTAATATATATATTTTTTTTTAAATGAGCCATTGTATAATCGAATAATGCCCTCCATGGTGGGTGTTCTGCTGGATAACATCCCTTCCTCGGATGTTGGATCGCCCTCGCCCTCAGCCAGCGGCCTCGGCACAACCATCAAAGGCAGGATGTTGTCCCAGCATAACACCCACCCTGGAGGGCATTATTCCTTTATTTTAGAACTGTATGATGTAGTTTATGTTCTCGTTCAGCTCATCCACTGCTAGCACAATGCATTTACAGTTCTAATACAGAACTTTGTGGTTAAGAGGACATAAAGTGCATATTATAGTTCTAAAATGGCACTTAACACAGAGTGTAAAGCAGAAACACTCACTGAAGTTACTAATAGGTCTGTATTGATGGAACAATAACCAGATTGTTACCAGTATTTGAAAACAGGTCCTGCCAGGAAGAATGAGATTCATGTTCAACACAGTTCTTCTTTAAGGCTTTCCATTTTAGCAGCATAAAGTCACTAGTACAAAGCCACCAAGGCAAACTTTTTAGAGCACCAATAATTACAGCTCTGCACTGCAGCACACTGACTGGCAATGCCAGAAGTAAAATTCTGGGTCTTAACCCTACGATGGCATGAGGAATTTATTTATTTATTTGCTTTGTTAACCAGGTAAGCACACTAGACAGCAACGTGCCTATTTTCAGGAGCGACCGGGAGAGTTACATGGTATCCATAGAGACAAACTATTTCAAATACAGGAGCTACATGCTCCAGCAGTTGGTTACACACAGGAGCCACATGCTCCAATAGTTGGTAAATACAATAGGGTTAACATACAGGAGCAATATGCTCCGCCGTAGGGTGAGGTAACAACAGATAATCAGTTTAGGAATATCAAGAACATGGGAGGTACATCCAACACAAGGTTGGGAGTATACAGCAAGAACAACATCAATGGGACAGAAGCAGTGGAATAGTTAGGAGAACATGGGTAAGTAGAGGCTCAGCCTAGGTGCCTATAGAGAGAGGGAGGGAGGTAGGCACTGGCACGGATGAGTGAGGGATTAAGAGAGATGACGCTCACCCACCTGGAGCGGTATGCCTGAGGAGGGTAGTCAGCAGCAGAGATAATCACTGGGAGAGACTGCGCTGAGGGGGCAGGTGGGTGCTTAACACAAGCAGGTGGATGCGGTTTTAGAAAGTTCCACAAGGAGGATTTGAAGCAGAGGTGGGAGGGGAGGCATGAACGTGAGCAGGGAGGGAGTTCCACAGTTTTGGTGCGTGGACAGTGAAGGCCCGATCGCCTGTGGGGTTGCGGTCTTGGGGACCCGACAGGCCTTAGCTGCGCAGGACCTAAGGCTGTAGACAGGGAGGCGTGTTTTAGTTGAAGGGTGAGCGAGGGGAGTACCGTTCTGACTATATTGTCAATGAAGTTGCAAGGGTGTAGGTCGGAACTTCCTCAGGGGTAGCCATTTCAGACGAGAGTAAAGCTCGCAATGGTGTGTGAGGTGGGGCCGAGAGGCGCGAAGTATAAGCATTATTGTATGTGGTGTCCCATTTGGTGAGGCTGGAGACGGGACAGGGCAAAGGCAATGAGCCCATAGGAGAGTGTGGGAGAGAATCCCTTAGCTATGGCAAGCCGAGTTTCGAGGGTGAGGCAGTCCTTAGCCCTGCAGCTAGCGCCAGCTTGGCATTAGTAGCCTTACAGATGGTCCGTATGTGTGTGGTGAGATCTAGTTGGGGATCAGAGGACACCCAGGTATTTTACAGAGTCAGCGCTCGGAAGGAGGGAGTTATTAGATCCATGGATTTTTAGGGAGCGCAGGAGGAGGTTTTGGCCACAGAGCCAAAGAGCAAGGTCTAAGGTTTAAGGTTCACTGTGAGTTTGTGTCCCCAAGCCAGTTCCTGATAAGGACAAAATCAGAGTTGAGCTGAGAGCTGACTGAGGCAATGTTCTGGGAGCTGGCTAGGATGACTAGGTCATCAGCGTAGAGTGTTAGATGCCCACTGGAAGTGACAGAGGGTAGCTTGTTTATGAACAGGGAGAACAGGATTGGTCCGAGGACGGATCTCTGGGCACCCCGCTGTTCACTGGGGAGAGGGGTGAGAGGGTTCGATTGAAGCAGGTGATTGCTGCCTGCCCTCAAGGTAGTTGGCGAACCAGTTGTGGGCATGGAGGGAAAAAACGTGGGACTGCAAGGCAGAGAGGAGGAGGGGTGGTCCACCGGTTGAAGGCCTTCGATAGATTAACGAGATGGCCCGGCAATTTGCCTTGGTCAGTTGTGGACCGGATCTGGGAGGTGACCACTGCAAGGGTGGTCGATGTACTGTGCCCTTTACGGAAACCGTGCTGGGCAGGGACAGCACAGCGTGTCCCTTGAGGTAGCGGGTGAGTTGTGAAGCAACCGCCTTTTTCGAGGAGCTCACTGGCAGCGCACAGAATAGCAATGGGCCGATGGTTGTTTACGCCCTTGGTCGCCATGTTTGAGAACAGGGATGACCTTGGCAACCTTCCACAGGTCAAGGAGGACCCTGAGATGAGAGAGGCGTTGAAAATGTGGGCTAGCGGACGAGCAAGGAAAGGAGCCCCCAGGCTGAGAAGCTCGGCTCTAGGTTATCGTGGCCGGGCTCCCATGTGGTGGGAGAGGCCATGAGGAGTTTCTGGGTCTCACCAATAGTGACTCTTTGAGTTAGAAGGAGGGCGGGGGAGGCACCCCAGCGTTTGAGGGGCAAGGGACGGTGGAGGTGCAGAGGCGGCTGGTCAGTGAACAAATAGTTAAGCAAGGTGGCGACTGTTGGGGGTTATTGCAGTTAGTCCCCCCATAAGCATATCGGAGGGCTGTTCCTTGGCCGACCCTCCGACTAGGTTTTCACGTTAGTCCAGAAACACCAGGGTTGTTGCTGAGGTGAGCAGGGTAGCTCTGCAGAACTCGCTTTTGCTAACGCATAGCTCACTTGCAGGAGTTTCTCAGCTGGTGGTAGACCAGGAGGTCACGCTATTAAGGGAGATCCTGTGTTTCACCCAGCTTTTGTCACGCGGTTTCATGAGCGAGAGCAGGTCACTGTGGAGCCACTTTGTGGCTGTGCCCGACTCTCCTCTTGGAAAAGGGGTGTGCCTGTTTGCAGCGGGACGAATACTGCAATGAAGTGGTCTAGGGCAGCAACAGGGTCGCTAGTGAGGCGATCCTAGACCAGTCAGCCATCCCAAGGTCATTGAGGTAGAGGCGGTCGAGAACTTGGAATAGTCCCTCATCAGGAGCACACGACTGGGGACTTTGGGAGAGGTAGAATCCCAGACGCAGTAGGTGGGGAGTGGTCAGAGATGGAATGGGAAGTAACCGAGTGGATGATGTTTTCAGGTCGGTTGCACATCACCCAGTCGATGAGCATCCCTGGGTCACTAAGGACACGTTTAGGTGCTCCTTACAGTAGAGGATACGCCGCGCTTGCTACCTGCCCCTGTCACGCCACGTGAGGCTATAACCATGATGGAGCAGGCTGAGTCAGGGGTGCATGGCTTCAGCCAGGATTTGGAGATGCCCAGGATGTCTGGGTTATAGAGGCAACCCAGGCTGTTAATTCTGCAAAATTCTGGGGATGCTGCGATGTTAAGGTGCGCAATTTTAGCCCTTGACCGCATACCAGGCAGAGGGGAGAGCAGCAGGGCCAGGGCGGAGAGGCGATCCGGTGGCCAACGGAGAGATCAGACTGGGCACGGGGGCCATGACACAGGGTTGGGCACAGACCAGGCGGCGTGAGCAGCAGGGAGATGATTCAGGAGCTGGGGAGGACCCAGGCAGGAAGGTGGGGCCGGAGGCAGGCAGATGTGGGGGGGTTGGTAGAAATGGATGAGGACAGGAGCTAGCAGTGAGTAGAGGAGATAGCTGCAGTGACTAGTGGAGAGGAAAAAGGAAAATGCCCTGGTGGCAGGAGAGTATATCCTGCAAATGGGAAACTAGGCTGATAGGATAATACGCGCACGTGGCGTCCCTATAGAGTGAGTGCCGACTATGGGTGGGTGGGGCAGCCGGCCAAAGCCGGGCAGGGCCAGTCCTTCCACAGGAGCGTGGAGCAGCAGCAACTAGTGCAGCGAGGCAGCAGTCCTGGCCAGTCCTTCCCACAGGAGCGGAGCAGCAGCAACTAGTGCAGCGAGGCGGGAGTCCTGAGCGAGCGAGCTGGCGACCACACACAGAGGTACCACACACAGAGGTACCACGGTAAGCAGGCAAAAATGCGTATATTTCTCGGGCCAAGTTAATTTACCTGATGTGCGATGTCGGCCCTGAGACCAGCTTGGGGTGGGGTTAGGGAGGCCGCGCAGGCAGCCTCGTGGACCACTGCACCTGCTGCTCGCTTCAAGTAGGTATCTGGTGTGCGGTGTCAGCTCCTGAGACCAGCTTCGGGGTGGGGGTTAGGGAGGCCGCAGGCAGCCCTCGCGACCATGACCTCGTCATATCGCTTCAAGTAGGTATCATGACCTGCAGCTGTATGAGGACTTTCTTATGATTATTTGAATCCAGGGTCAATGAAAATAGATATTTTATGTCGGGTATTCGCATGTTAACAAAAATTAAATAAATAAATGTGTGTTTCACATGGCTCCAACTATAGTAGAACTGCCAGCAACAGTTCCTGAACTTTTTAAAGGGAGAGTAATTTACCAAGGCAGGTAGCAATTGCCCCAAATAGTGTAAAATCTTCCCTTTTAAACTTCATATTGGCTAAACAGCTACTATTTGCTGCACTGGCCTGCTGTGGGGGTAGTACATTCAGCTCTGGCACATAACATAACCTTTTCATGGAGAATTATTGAGTTCTGTGTTAGTACTGGAGATTAACCTCCTCATACCTGATAATGTAAAGCTGATCAGTCTGCGGCTTCCCTGTCCTTGGGCCACATCTTCATTGGTGGGATTTTTAAAATCTGTAGGGAGAGGAGAGAGAGAGAGAAGAAATGCCATGTTAGTCCGATTCCTTCCTGTAAAGTACTTAACTATTATCACCCTTGGAGTAGATGCCTGCAGTCAATAGGAGGCATTAATTAGGAGCTATTGATCAAAATGTGCTTTTGCAAAGACAAGCTTTTACCAGAAGCACCACATCATCCCCCAGGAATAATGCTTCTGAGAGAGAAAAATAATTTAGTCCCCAAATAATCCTCTGTTTTCTGAAAACATTATCGTTTCATCACTACATTACTGGAAGATATTGTCAGTTGATGCTATAATAACAGTAATCGGCTAGGACGGAAGAAGGCCTAGGACCAGATTAAGTGCATGATCTGTCAATACTGTTTTTCATTTATGATGTTATGATGATCACGTGTCTTCGCTTGAATGGCACCTATAGTTCAACAGTGATGTTATAAAGTACATAAATTAATCTGATGTGGAATATTTTTATTCTTGTTCCCAGTTCCCACTGTCCCCTACCCTGATCAGCAACCCATGGCTGCTCCATTCTTTGGCTTCTCAGTCAACATCAGTGACATTCCTAGGCTGGATAGCAGGGTGCATGCATGCCACGTGGCCAATGCACACCTCTCAGCTGTTTCTCATTACAAGGGATGTCCCTCATCTTACCTCTCAAAATCACTCTGCCCCATCCATCCCACATGGAAAAGGTGCTACTCTCATAAAGAAGTGCTGTAAGCTCAGACATTCAAACAGAAATTCATAATGTCTGAAGGCACTGGTTTCTACAGTGTTCTGAACTTTTATCTCCACGTTTGATGATGATGTGTCCCATATTACAAGGGCCAGTTTCCCTCATTGTCTCTCATTTTGAATGGCTGTGTTCCATATTTCAGTGAAAAAGGTTAAAAAGTAGCCGATGCACTCCTCTTAAGAGTTAAGTGACTCGCCCACTTCTGTTACTCAGTGTGGGTTTCTAGGGCATGCCTCAGGCATGACCCTTGATCCCTAAAGTGGCAGGGTAAAATGCTTCTGCCACACCACGGGCCAGCCCTGCAGAATTCTTTTACATGTTGTTAAGTGTAGCTCACAACAGCCAAATCCTTCCAACACCATGTGGTCTCTTCTCAAAAGACTTCTGCTGCCAGACTGGAATGGGAGAAACACTTCTGAAAAATAGAGCTCCATGGCATTTATTGCTGTTTATAAAATTAGATGGGAAAATCTTGCTCTGATTGGCTGAGGTAGGCTGGCACTCAACTTTTATCTCAGACCAACCAACAGGTATAAAAAGTACCCTGATTTGGCTGTCAGTGCAGTGGTAGGCGCCACTTGCAAAACAGATGCCCTAGGCTCAAAACAAGCCTGGGTGATCGGGGACCAGCTTGGGAGAGGAGGACAGAGCAGTCCTAGAACACGTTTTCAAATTCAGGAAGGGAGGGAGGGTAATGTCCTCTGCCGTGATACTACCACCTGGATGACCACTAGTAGTAGTGCAGTCGGAGGGTCAAGGAAAGGGTGGGACATAATTGCGCAGACATGTAGGCATACTTCACATATGTACACTTGATATCAATGAACACGACAACCCAGGGATGGGAGCAAATTGTGAAAATGACCCTAGCTCCAGAGAGGGTGTACCTAGGTATATCAGAGCCTTGCACCACCGCTTTGGATGCTGCATTGTGACAAGACTCTGGGGTACATCTGCCTATTCCATTCCCACTTGGGAAGAATAACCAAGGTTCTGTGGAGGCTGGCATCCAGGTAAGGGGCTGAGCAATTCAGCACACCATGCGTGTTTCTGAGGGAGACTGGAGTTAGACACAGGAAGGGTGAATAGGGAGAAAGTAAAAATAAAAGTACTGATGCCAGCTTGCCATAGTACTAAACAGATCAATGTGACCCCTCAGAATGTTCAGTTTAATAGCGCCAATTTTTTTCTTGCTGCTAAAAATGTAACTGTCCTTAAAATATTACAATCAGACAGAGCAGACCCATCTCATTTCATTCTTTCTCAGTAAAATCATGTTTTTTTCTTATTTTGAACCATAAGCTTTGGTCTCACACCTGCTTCCTCCTTTTCCTCATCCGATCTTCTCAAAGTCACATATCTTGCTGCAGGTTACCTGCTTGAGAATAATCTTACTCAGGCGCTGACAAAATATGGCAAACTCCACTTCTATTGCCCATCTGCACATAAAACCGACAGACACACAGACACACAGGAAGTGTCTGGAGAAAATAAATTCTGCCTGCACTACTGCCTTGCTGGCCCACTCGCCCACAGCTACTTCATAATAAAGAAATTAATACACACCACAGCTAAATCGGACTTTTTAAAGGAAGTTTTGGTAATGCTAGTGTAAGAGTAAGAAGCAAATTCATATAATTTTAAATAGAACTTGAAACAATACCAGGATCACTAACTGGGGGTGGGGCTATATTGCCACACTCTTGTTCTGTGAAGAGTGTCTCATAGTAGCTGCCCCAGAAACAGGCATGTTTGGGGCAGGTTCTTTAAAATTTTGATATATTATTTATCAATCTTGACTAAAACTATATTAATAATGCCACCAACCACTCTTGTGGTTTTAAGAGTGGCCTTATTTACATCCATAGGGTATCAGAGCCGCTCACCTTTGGTTTGCAGTTCTCATACTCTAAGAATGTGCATGACACTACTCTTACAACTGCAACAGTGGTCTTGGCAGTGGTATTAACATATTCACTAGTCCCTAGTGACAACCCATCTGTGGAAGGGCTAGTTTACATGAAACTCCTTATATTCTAAGGCCTGGATATTCAAAGCAGTTGCGCACAAAGAGCTATATTCAGCGGGAGCAACTGCACAGTACAAGCTGCAGTGTGCCAATGCGCAAAGTAATGAATGCATGCGCAAGGGCAGGGGCATACCCATGAATATGCGGCACAGCATGATATTCAACCACTAAGAAAGGGCGCAAGTGAGGAGCAACTGCCAGTTGCGCGGAGCATCTTAAGCCTATAAAAACAGGGAGCAAGTATGAGGAGAGCACTTGTGCCAGTGGGGAGCAGGACGGAGGGTGACAGACAGGCCATCTAAGAAAGAAGAGGAGACAGGGAGAGGAGGAGAAGGACAAGGAGAGAAAGAGGGAGAGGGAGGTGAGAGAGGTGTGTGAGAGGCCACTCACGAGGCCCGCTGAGGCGGGGGAGAGAGAGTGGGTGCCAAAGGAGCCACCGAACCTAGGGGTGCGACACAGGCACCCACAGGGGTGGGCGACAGAGCCAGCAGGCAAACCCAGCCAGGGCAGGGTATGCAGGGGGCTTCGCCAGGCGATAGGCACTGCCCCACGGAGCCAGGAGGGGCCAGTGGAGCCGGTCGCCCGGGGTGGCAGGACAACAGGGGCCATAGCCAGTGTAGCACTCCAGATGGAGGCAGTAATGAGTTGCATGAGGAGGCAGAGCAACGTGGCCGTGGAAGGGTCTGTTGGCGGTACACCCGAACAGGCGGTACTGGGCCCGCATCGGCTTCGAGACCCATCACCACACAGGAGATTGTGGCCCGCATCACCTGGAACCGCACACTTGAGGCAGCTCTGTGAGCTGTGCAGTGAGGAGATGCAGGCACCCACTAGACGGAGCCACGCCCTGACAGTGGAGACAAAGGTAACAGCTGTCATGCACCTGGCTGCCACGGGCACCTTCCAGAGACAACAGGGGACATCACAGGCATAACCCAGTCAGCCACATCATGGCTCCTCACACATTCCACAACGCCTGCTGCCACATGCTGCGGGACACATCCATTTCTCAGCTCACAGGCAGAGCGCATAGCAACCATGCAGGAATTCCACTGGGTAGCACGATGCCTGAGTGCTAGGGCCATAGACTGCACCCATGTGGCATCCGTGATACCACTTGGTGCAGAGGGTAGCCTACATCAACAGAAAGGGTTCCCAGCATCAACTGCCAGTGGTGTGTGATGCCAGGGGGCACAAAACCAATGTCCGTGCCACTCACCCTGGGGAGCACATGACATCACATCTGGCACAGCTTAGCACTGTGCCACAGGCTCGAGTGTGGGGACAACCTAACTGGACATCTAGTGGGTGAGTAGGGCGAGACCACAGGCAGCGGGTACAGCAGGGCATGGAAGGGGGCGGACAGGGGGGGAACCGCTGTGTGCGACTGGGAGGGCATGGGCACAGTGACAGGGGTCACCAGGCTAACCTATTCACACTCTCTCACTCTCCACACACAGGTGATAGTGGCTACCCACTCAGGCCCTGGCTGCTCATCACCTATGGAGCCCGTTGTCCCCAGAGGAAGAGCGTTACAATAAGGCGCACACCAGCACGTGGAACATCATTGAGCATGTGTTTGGGATGCTGAAGGCCGCGGTTCCGTTGCCTGGACAGGTCTGGTGGTGCCCTACAATACTGCCCCTCGAAGGCCTGAGGCCTGTTCTGGCCTGCTGCATGCTGCAGAACATGGCCATTGACCGTGAAATAGCTGTCGAGGCCAATGAGGGAACAGCAGTGGGGATGATGCAGGCAAAGGGCCGGAGGTGGTAGGTACCACAAACCCACTCAGCAGGTCAGCCTCTACTCCCAAAGTGCCAACCTCCGCAATCTTGTGAACAGTTAACAGAACAAGGTAACCCTCTTGTCTGCTTTTGTGGATTCGAATCAACCTTTGGTCTCAAGTCTTGAGGGATTCAAACTGTGAACCTCTTGCTAGCATACCCAATGCACAGGCTCAGATAATTCTGTCTTCGGGGCCAGATATATTTGCCCTACGGGCACTTAACCAGGTGTACAGAAATGAACCCTTAAAAACTAATAAAAGACCTCAGATTTAAAACGCTTACCTTTTCCAGTTTGGTATCACCATTCAAGCTTATGCACAGAGTCTGCTTTAACCATATATACTCTACTTGTAAGGGAAAGAAACCAAAGACAGACCAAGTAAGCTCTAAAAATAGAGTTTTACTACAATAGATACAAAATATGTAACACATAAAATACAGAACTATTATATCACAAAACATACAAATCACTTAAACAAAACAGGTTTTAACAGTGCAATTCTTACTACAGTACTTAGATTTGCTCTCTCTCTCTCTCTCTCTCTCTCTAAATACCTGCTTAAATGCTCACAGATGTTTCTTTGTCAGAGTCTAGATAGAAGTGTCTCTGAAGGAAAACAGAACAATATTTAAAAGTTGGTTTTCCCCACCTATTTGCATTAGGTCACCTAGCTCCTCCCTGTCAGAATATATAAAAATATATCTATATAAAACAGGATGTCTTTTCCAATTATTAAATTTTGAAACCTCAGCATAACTCACGTTCTTCAAATGACTCTCTTTGATCTTATGATAAGCTTCCCTTTCAGGACATGAAAGCATCTTTTATGACTTCACTAAACGTCACACCCTGCTCTTCTTCCTAAGCGTTATACAAGTTTATGATCTTCCCTCTTAGCAACTACAGCTAATTAACTTAGTTAAAGTCTGTAATTAGCTTTGGGCCTCCAGGTAACACCTTGTATCTAAAACCTGTGTGTGTGTGTGTGTGTGTGTGTGTGTGTGTGTGTGTGTGATCTCGCATGCTGTTTCAGCATTTCTCATGGGAGACAGTCCATACACATTTTATATTACAAAAATGATACAGCACTCAGAACTGGCTGTCCACGTCACAGTGGGAAGCCCCGGACGGAGGAATCCCCAGCTCATGCGGCTGGTACACCACCGGCGAGACACGATAGCGCAGTGCACTATGGTGCATGCGGGTAGGTGGACAGACACACATGCACCAGAACCCGACACGGTGGTGGGGCACACAGCCATGTGTGGCCAAGGGCCATGCACACACAGAGAAGCAGTCGCGGTGGTAGTGATGCCACATGGCCCACCGCTTTACCACACCACCGCGTCACTGCACAGCATCACACACACACACACACACACACACACAGTGGCACTCGTGATGCACGCGACGGCACCAGCACGCTATGGATCAGACGAGGGCACTAGTGCACATAAATGAATGAATGAATACTTTATTTCTAAAAGCGCCTTTCCAAACCAAGGTGCTTTTACAACAAATCAATACATAAAACTTAAAATCCTAAGAACAATCCATAAATATATTTTAAAAGTCTGGATATGCCAGGTTAAACAAATATAGTATGTCTTCAAAGCTGATTTAAAGCTTTGGACAGTCAGGCATTCTCTCACCCGATGAGGTAGAGAATTCCACAGGGCTGGAGCCATAAAACTAAATGATCTTGCCCCTGATGTCTTTAAACGAACCCTGGGAATCTCTAGCAATCCTCATCGGTGAATCAGAGCAGACGGGAAGGACAGTAGACGAAAAAGATCTTGCAGATAACTAGGTCCCTGATCGTGTAGGGCCTTATAGGTCAGCAAACCGACCTCGAAGGTGATTCGCCATTGAATGGGCAGCCAGTGCAGTCCACAGAGGACAGGCGTTATATGACTGGCCCTTGACGCACCAGTCAAAAGCCTGGCCGCCACATTCTGCACCAGCTGCAAACGCCGAATATCCACCCCGTAGCCCTAGGTACAGGGCGTTGCAGTAGTCCAAGTGGGAGGTAATGAAGGCGTGGACCAATGTTGGAAGGTCATCAACGGGAACCAGATGCTTCACTCGGCCTATATTCCTCAGATGGTAAATGAGGTCTTGACAACAGCTGACACCTGATGTTTGAGGGTCAGACAATCGTCAAATATAATGCCCAAGTTCCGACCCGGTCTGAGTCGTCAGCTGGGTCCCCAAGCCAAAGACCTGAGGGTGACCCAGTCAGCGAATCCACCCTCAATGGCCTGGGTCCACGACCAACACCTCAGTTTTTTCAGGGTTTAACGCAACTAACTCACAGTCATCCAGTCCTGAATTTCGGTAGATAGTTATTAAAGACCGAGACAGCATCACCTTGGTCAGGCACAAAGGACATGTACAGCTGAGTATCATCTGCATAGCAGTGAAACTCAAGCCGCATCACGTAATGATCACTCCTAATGGCAGCATATCGACCGCAAATAACATGGGTGCTAAAATAGAGCTCTGCGGCACCAGAGGATAGGGGAGGATGTCGAGGAACAAATTCAGACACCACCCTCTGAGTCCTACCGAGGAATGATCGAAACCAACTGAGGACTAAACCAGATAGCCCACAGATAACCCACAGGCGCCCAAAGAACCCCATGATCAATGGTATCAAATGCCGCGAGAGATCCAGAAGGACCAAGATGCAACGAGTCTTTCGATCTCGCTATTAGGAGGTAACTTAGTACTCTAACAAGGGCTGTCTCGGTACTATGTCTTTTCCTAAATCCTGACTGGGTGTCCGACATCTGCCAACCACTACAACTCCCATTTGAGAGAGTTAAAGGAGATCGGACCTGATTGTGGCAACCTTATCTGCAAAGAATCGAGCAAACCCTCACAGCGTTCCTGTGAAAATGCTCTCGGCTGAAGACAGAGTGGATTGCACAGTCTGTCCACGGTCTGAAAGAACTGGGCTGGTCGATTCTGTGCAGCAGCAATTTCCTGGACAGGAATTCTACCTTCTTATGGGTAATTGCTGATTGATAGACACGATAGTGGTCCATCAAATTAAGCCTGTCACACTCCAGGCCCGATTTCCGCCAACATCTCTCAATCCTTCTTCCCACTCTCCTCAATCCCTCAAAGTCTCATCAAACCAATGAGACTTTGGCGAACGGTGAGGGTTCGAACACGTTCAGGAGCAATGGAATCTAGGGCCCCTACTACCACCTTATTATAGGCAAGAATCAGGTCCCCAGGATCCATGCATTCACTAGGCAAACTCTATAGATCCAGCACCGCCATCAGGTCTTCTGGGGTAACACCCTCAAAGGGCGGTACCGGACCATCTCCATAGAGATTGACCTACCGGGGTAAGGAAACTGAACCCGATGGTGTGATGGTCAGACCATCCAACTGGCTCCACCACCAAGTTGGATATCTCCATCCCCAGGAGGAACACCAAATCCAATAAATGACCATCTATATGGGTAGAGGAGGAAATAACTCAGGTGAAGCCCAGCAAATTCATTTGCTGGAGGAAGTCAGAACCAACTGCGAGAGTTCATCGTCGACCCAGGCATTGAAATCCCCAGGATCAGCCATCTGGAGGATCCCAATTTCATGTCGACGATGAAGTCTGCGACTTCCCATGAAACATTCCCATTACCTGGTGGACGTAAATGAGAAGAATCCTGTACTCCACACCCTCACCCAGGATACATTCAAAAGATTTGGTAACTCCCACTGCTATCTCCATCAGACTCAGTTCCGCTTCTAAACAGATTGCCACCCCCCACGATCCAATCTCGGACGGTGTATCACGCAGTACCCGACTGGTATAGCTGAAGCCAAAACAGGGCCAGCATTTCATCCAGCCAGGTCTCAGTGATGCATGCCAGGTCTGATGATCCAACAAGATCAGCTATTATAACAGTCTTGATTTTAATGGACCTGGCATTACATAACACCGTCTGAGTTGGATGAGTTGCCAGTGAAGACCGAAGCTATCTGCCTGTTAGAGCAGAGCCCTTGGTATGGGAATCAGGCAAGGTAGACCTCCTCCTGAACCCATTTCACCCCAGGGCATCTTCTTGTCCTTACTGTCCCAATCTGTCGACTCCTATGCATTGCACAACCAGTGCTGTGAAGGCATCAGCACACACACGCTACACAGGCCAGCGGACAGGACAGGTGGCGCACACGGTTGCGGACGCTTCCACACGGCTGACATGACTGCGGCTATGCATATACACACAACACCCATGTGCACACAGGGCGGTGGCTGCAGATAGCTGACAGGGAAGCGAGCACATCAGATCCGAGCCAGACACCACGGCCGCCAGGACACGGGGCCAGCCTTGCTAGCAGCCACCAGCTGGACGAGGCTGTGTAGCGACCATGGGGTCTGCGACCGCCTCAGGGTGGGACCGCGGACCATGACCAGTTCTCGCAGGGTCTGCAGGCCCTCAAAACATGCCCGCCCAGGCGTGCTAGGGATGCCCACAGCTGAGCCCGGCATCGACACGGTTGGGGTCACCCGGCGCTGGGGCTGTGGGGTGGGCATTGCACTCCACGGTGTCTGTGGCGGGCGGCCATGCCCAGTGGCAGCAAGTGGGCAAGGCCAACCGTGATTGCCCTGGCAATGCGTCCAGGGCTGCGTAGTGTCCTCTCCAGGGCGCTGACTGGCCTCCAGGACCCGCGCAGTGCCCCTTTGCACTGCTCAGCTGCCTGGCGCACCTCTGCTCGAGTGCCCACACCCCCGCCACGAGCAGCACCTGTTGCTCCATGGAGGCCGCGCAGCAATCGGATGTGCGCTCGGGCAGGGACTGGCCCTTGGGTGCATGGGCATGGCGCCGTCCCACGATTGTCGTCACGTCCTCACTGCATGGCCTCCCGCTCAGGTGGGGGCACACAGCGTCACCCTCATGGGGTTGGGCAATGTCAGGTGCCCGCCCGGCGTATGCAGTGCCGGCCCACCATGTCTCCAGCCGTCTGCTGCTACCGCCCTCCGGCTCCTGTGCACTGGCCAGCACCTGTGCGGGTGCCCTTCCCTGCGCCACTGTGCCCTGCGCACACAGCAGTACCGGGCAGTGCAGGTAGCTATTCTGCCACCAAAGGCCACCAGCCAAGAGCCGGGTGCGGGTACAGTATGGGTGATCCCCTCTCGACACAAGCCCCCCGCCGTCCAGGACAATGGTATGTTCATCATCAGTGTCGGACCCCATCCTGATCTGTGTCTCCGCAGAGCACGCTGTGGCTGGCATCACGCTGGAACACAGCCAGGCTTCTGTCCGCCACCACGCCGGGACATCCAGGCTGGACGGCGATGGCATTCTGCAGCCTATTGGGCCTCGGATGCCCGTGGAGGTGGATGGCTGGTCCTCCAGGGCTGGGCGGGCTACCTGATAGCCGCGAGGCGCTCCTGCCACCATATGCTGGCAAGCTGGTGCTGTAAGGAACACAGATGTGTTAGGTCTCAACAGGCCCCTCCGCCTGCCTGCCTGCCACACTTACCATGCAGTGAAGGGCTCCCTCCAGTCTGGAAGCCACCGCCGGCACCCCCTCCACACTCTATGCCGCATGGTTGCCACCACCATCTCCTCCTGTGGCATGAGCTGTGGCACGGCAGCCTGGCCCCCACCAGTGGCCGACCTGCAGCCCAGATGGCCACCACCTTCTCCCTTATCCGATGCTTGTTAGTTCCCACCTTCTTCTTGCACTCCTGTGCAGACCACTTGTGGCTGCCCTGCTGGTTCATGGCCTCCACCACCTCCGCCCAGGCCGTGGCCCTGGTTTGAGGTGTGCCTATGGTGCCACTCAGCAAAGGCTCCTGTCGAAGTAAGCCCCGAACAGGGCATCTGCCTCCGCCAGAAAGTTGGACCGCGCGCCCGGCAGGCCCACGCCTCACACACTTTGTGCTCAGACATGATGTTACCTGTGGACATGGACATGTGGTTAGTGGCTGCAGCGGGCTTCCCCGCCATCCAGCACCCTGTGCCGCTGTCCCCTTGGCAGGCGCAACTCACCTCTTGGTTGCATACCGTCCATGGCCTGTGATGTTGTGCGGTGCCTTTATAGCACATCGCATGCAAAAGAGCCGATGCACAACAATAATGACATGCAGATGTCCCCATTGCAACCGGATAGGCTGATGAACTGATTTGCATACACTACCGGGCAAAAGTTTTAGAACACCCCCATTTTTTCCAGTTTTATTGAAATATAAGCAATTCAAGTCCAGTGAATAACCTGAATGGTACAAAGGTAAGCGGTAAACTGCTAGAGGTTAAAAAAAAGTTTAGGTTAGCAAAACTGAAAAATAATGTAAATTTCAGAGTTATAAAAAGGCCTTTTCAGGGAACAAGTAATGGGTTAACAACTACAGCTAGCTGTTCTGCAGCAATGGAAGTAATTAAGCCTTGAAAGTTGATGCAAACAATTCCTACAGGTGTCCCAACTTTTGTTGATTACTTGATTACAAACCCCTGTATGTATAAAAGCAGTGTTGAACAGACTGTTATTACACCCTCTGAAGCATTATTTGGACAATATTGCACTGCAGGAAGTAGTACTGTATATTGCTATCATAATGACGAGAAAAGCAATTAACAAAGGAAGACAGACAGACCATTATAACCCTTAAAAGTGTAGGTCTTTCCTTTAGAGAAATTGCAAAGAAAGCCAAGGTGTCAGTGAGTACAGTTTCCTACACCATCAAAAGGCACTTGGAAACTGGAGGAAACTCTGACAGGAAGAGGTCTAGCAGACCCAAAGCCACAACAGAATCAGAAGACAAGTTTCTGAGAGTCAACAGCTTGCGTGATAGGCGGCTCACAGGACAACAGCTTCAAGCACAGCTTAATACTGGTCGAAGTAAGCAAGTCTCAGTTTCAACTGTGAAGAGAAGACTTGAGCTGCAGGTTTGACAGGTCGAGTGGCAGTAAGAAAGCCATTGCTAAGATGGCAAAATAAGAAAAGAGGCTTGCCTGGGCCATGAAGCACCGCAGTGGACTACTGAAGACTGGAAGAAGGTCTTATGGATCGATGAATCAAAATTTGAAATCTTGGTTCATCACGCAGGGTTTTTGTACGCCATCGAGTAGGCGAAAGGATGGTTCCTCAGTGTGACACCAACTGTCAAACATGGAGGAGGAAGCGTGATGGTCTGGGGCTCTTTGCTGGATCCAGAGTCGACGACTTGCACAGAGTAACTGGCACCCTGAACCAAAAGGGCTACCACAGCATTTTGCAGCGCCATGCAATACCCTCTGGTCTACGCCTAGTTGGTCAGGGGTTCATCCTACAGCAAGATAATGACCCAAAACATACCTCCAGGCTATGTCAGAACTACCTTCGAGGAAAAGAACAAGACGGTAGGCTTCAAATCATGGAATGGCCAGCACAGTCTCCAGACTTAAACCCCATCGAGCTGGTTTGGGATGAACTGGACAGAAGGGTGAAAGCAAAGCAACCTACAAGTGCAACACATTTGTGGGAACTTCTGCAACAGTGTTGGGAAGAACTTCCCGAACAATATTTGATGTCCATTGTAGGAAGAATGCCACAGTATGTTCGGTGGTTATATCTGCAAAAGGTGGCTACTTTGATGAGTCAAAAATTTAGATTAAATTTTGTTAAACAAAATGATTCTATGATTTCTTTTATCTCCAATTGTTTATTTGTTCTATGCTTTAATTTTAGAGTAAATTGAGACATTAAACTGCGTAAATTTCAATAAAACTGGAAAATGGGGTGTTCTAAAACTTTTGCCCGGTAGTGTATGTCGGCTGAATATTGAGCTGTTGCGCATTGTGCAATGGACTTGCTCCAGCGCGTATGGTGCGCAATGCTGTGACACACGCAGTGTGTACCCGCCAGCGATGCATATGCTATGGCATATGCTGCGCCTATTGTGCAGCATGCGCGGGTGCACTATAGGGACCATCATGCCCATGCGTCATGGGCCCTATGGTGCAAAAGTCATTGGGCCTATGGCGCTCAGGCCCTGCTCGGGACAATGGTGCTCAGGCGCCATCGGGGCAATAATTGCTCGAGCACCACTGGAGCCAATGGCGTTCGGGCACTACTGGTCCCATGGGGCATGCCGCCTTCATGGCCCCTATTGCACAATATGCCACGTGGGCCTAATTGGCGCCCCAGCACACACCACGCGCTGCTGACCTCTGACCCCCGCTGTGCCCTGTGCCCAACGCGGTCCTCTGCCACACGTGCCAGTGTGGCCGCCCATGCTGCACATCCTCGGAGATGCGCGATTGCCGCTGACAGTGCATCTCCGCATGAGGCATGCATCCTGTGCACGCACTACCGGCCATTGGCATTCCCAAGCACTGACTGACAATGCCGCACACGCAGTGCCCCATGCCCAAAACTGGAGCCAGGTGGAGCTTGTGAACCTGGTGGCCAGGTGGAGCCATGCTGCTGGCCTGTTTGGCCAGCAGCCCCTCGCTAGGCCCAGGACAGAGGTGTGGCAGGACATCGGGAGTGAGGTGGTCCAGACCACTGGGGTGCAGCGCACCAGAGAACAGTGCCAGCACTGGTATAGACCTACTCAGGAGGGACCCAGAGCAGCTGAAGGCACTGCAGGTGTGCATCCACAGGGGGTCGGCCACGGCCAGGTAAGTAGGCTCATACTGCATCTGTGCACAACCACTGTTCCACGAGGTTGGCAGGGCTGCATGCCATGCTGGGGTGGAGGGAGGTCTGTCGCTGTGTGCCCTGTGGCATGGCATTGCCAGTCACTGGGTGTGCTGTCACAGCCCCGCGGCCCTTGCCCAGCCAGGACGCAAACTGTGCTTGGGGGTGGGGAGGTGGGCTCATGCTGTGGCCGTGTTCTGATGTGTGCCTGCCTGTGTTCCTGTCCTAGGGCCTGAGGACTGGAGTCGTGCCAGAGTGGCAGGTGCACCTGGTGGGCCACAGCAGGCCGCTGCAGGCCCCACGGCTGGGGTGCGGACCAAGCAGAGGTGCAGCAGTGGGTCCGGAAGCGCTGCAGCACCATGGTGGGCAGGTAGGTGCTGGTGCATTCCCACATTGTTGTGCTAGGTGGTCTGCAGGAGGGCAGCCTTGGCCACCTGTGCCATGTGCCATGGCAGCTGTGTGCAGCACACGGTGCAGTGTGTGTTGTGCCGTGGGCGGCCATTACATGTGTGTGTTAGCTGTTGGTGGGCTGGTGTGCGTCCAGCTACCACCAGTGCCGTTGAGGTTCCACTGCATCACCATAACACCTACCTGCCACTGTGCTGTCGGGTGGCCCTTGGGCGGCAGTCCCCGCGCTGTGCACTGCCGTGGCCTGCCAGGTTGGTGGCAGGCGAGGTCCACCCACTGTGTGTGGCAGGGATGCCACCCAGGGGTGTGTTCCCACTGCGCACGGGGGGCTAGGGGCTTTGGACATGCACTGATCACCTGTCCCTTCCTCTGTCATAGGTGTCTGGAGGGATCCCGCCTGCCACTGTATCAACATCTCCTGCGTGAGATCCTCATCATGTCCTACACCATGGAGACTGTAGGGAAGACTAGGAGGTTCGTGATGCAGTACTGGCGCAGGGGAGGTGCCAGCTGCTGGCAGGCCGTGGTCGGTCATGAGGATCACCAGCCACCATCCCTCCTCTGTCCTCCCTTCCCCTCCTTCTCGCTTCCACCTGTACAGACCCTGTCCCCTGACCCCTTCCCACCTACCTCCCCTCCCTTCTGTATCCTGTTACTGTTCTGCTGTGTTACTTTCAGACAATATATATGTTACTTATTTACCCTTCGTGTCCGTGTCTTCTTTGTGGCTGGCGAGTGGGTCCATGCTGCAGTCGGGTGGCGGTGGCTGTGTGGTGCACCTGTGCCATTGGGTGGTGTGTGCATGGTGCTGGTCTGCCCCTCGGTCGGTGGCGTGCTGTGGCGCAGCCCTGGGAGGGCAGTTTGGGATGTGTGGCGGTGTGTGGTGGGTGCCATGTGTGGGGTGTGACTTGTTCTTGACTGGGTGGATGTGTGCCTCCGTGGTGTGGTGGCCAGGGGTGTACACCCCTGTGCGCCATTGACACCTGTGCCTCAAGCGTCCACCATGGGGGGTAACTGGCTGCATTCCTGCACTCCCTGCAGTTCTGACCTGTGTGCTGGCTGTGTCCCTGCCAGTGTTCTTGGCCTGGTGCGCCTGCCATCCTGCACTGTCCCCCTTGCCTGTCTCCCTGCTGTGCCTGTGGCTGTTCCTGCTGTGCCTTGGCGCATCTTCCTCTGCCCCTGTGCATCCCTGGTTGCTCTATGAGCGGCGTATCTGGTTGCTCCCTGGCGCACCTCTCACTGCGCCATGGCACAGTGCCTGCGATATTCAGCCATGTTGCGGTGCGCAACCATTGAATAGCGCAGTGACTGCGCCATTGCGAGAGTTGACTTGGCGCTTGTGCTGGGTTGTGCATGCCTTTGGCGCATTTCTGAATATCCCACCCTAGTGTTTTCATTTAAAATTTTCTAATAATTTTATCACAAAACCCATTTTATAAGAACAATAAGACACTCTAGAATGTTGATAGTACAGACCTAAGTGCACTTCTAGGGGCTGAAGGCACTGAGCCTGTGGTCTTATGCCTTACTACTTCCGGGGGTTATGGCCATACTACCAACACCCTGTTATGTCTTATTGTGCTTATGAGATGGTTTTGTGTTAAAATCATAAAAAGATTTTAAAAACTACAAAACAAATTTAAAATGTAAGCTACAAGGAGCTCTGCACAAAATGGCTGTGATGTGTACTGCTTCCTGTATTGGGAGGTTGCTGTGGAGTGAGTCGACTGACTGTTCTCTTATGGTTTACATATGTAAACATTTCCAAACAAATAAATTAAATACATTTCAAATAAAGTGCTGGTCTTGATTCAAGAGTTTTCAGGAACACAATTGTTTCATACTTCCTGCAGCCAAGCTAAGGTGGAATCTATTTCTGAAAAACACAAAACTGGAAAAGTTGGAATGTGTTGCAGTTGTCAGATGGAATATATGAATTGTCAGTAATTGGAATATGTGAATTATCAGCAGTTATTTTTCTTTTAATGATTTTCACTGATATTTGTTTCCTGTCTGTGTCCTTTCTCCCCATCTTAAGTGCTGCCACAGCGGCACTGAACCTCCACACTGGATGCAGATAATCAATGGTTTCACAGTCGACACTGAGTAGAAACATAGAATCTGTCAACAGATAAGGACAATATGGCCCACCTAGTCTGCCCATTTCCTACTCACTGCTGCAGCCCCAGATCCTCATGTGATCTGCGGCCTCCTGCTCTGCACATCTCCAGGGTACCCTTATGTCTCTATCCCATGCACTCTTGAACCCACGATTGTTTTCACCCTCACCAAGTCTGCTGGAAGGCTGTTCCACGGCTCCACCACCCTTTCAGTGAAAAGTACTTCCTAACATTACCCCTGAGCCTTCCATCCTTCAGCCTCATATCATGCCCCTTGTTCTTGTGCAGAGTTTTCTGAAATATTCTTTCCACCTGTACCCTATTTATTCTCCTAAGGTACTTGAAAGTCTCCATCATATCTCCCCTCTTCTTCTTTCCTCCAGTAAATAGATATTAAGGTCCTTAAGTCTTCCTTGTAGGGCTTCTAGTACAGTCACTGTACAATCTTTTGCCCTTCTCTGGACTGCTTCGATTTTGTCAATGTCCTTCCAGAGATGTGGTCTCCAGAACTGGACACAGAACTCCAGCTGAGTACTTCTGCAGAGTAGCTGGCACTCTCCTCCCCACAAACTGAAACCCTAGGTCCCAATCTGATCATGAACTCAGCTATCCCAGTTGGAAGTGCAGAGCACTGCTACCAACAGTCTGGGATGAGAGTTGTTTGTTTGACATTTATGCTTTCATTTATTTTCCTGGAAAATCATCAGTTAAAGGAAACTTAATAGGAGGTAGGTCAAGAGTAGGCATACATCAGCCAGTATATCGCAGTGGTTTAAGGCTCTGAGCTGCAAATCTGAAGACCCAGGTTTGAATCCACAGCCTCCACTTGCATACTGTGTGATCCTGAGCAAGTCACTTAACTTCCTTGTGCTCCCAGGTCACACTGTAAACAAGCCTTTCAGCTTAGTGTGCCACTCCTGGTTAAACAATTGGTAGAAGGAAGAAATCAGGAAACAACCATCAGTGCCTGGAGACTGGAAAATGTACAACTGAACGGGTAAAGAGAAATCAAAGAGGATAACACAACATAAAAGGAAAATGTCGAGGCACAGGTCAGGAAGCATAGGAAAACCAGGAGCAGTTGTAGAATTCACCAAAATTATTTATTTACACTAGCAGTATCATGAAATAAACTTGTTCACTATAATTATTTACAAAGACAAAATAAAATAAAGTTTTCTTTCAGTCTCTGTGTCCATTGTTCTTCTAATCTTATATCTCTGCAGTTGCAGCTTAGCTCTTTATAAGTCTTTCAACCCTCATTCTTAGCAAACATCCTGTCCTTGTAAGTGTTCTGTTCTTTTAAGTTTCAGGAGCTGCTAGAACACAGTGTGCTTCTTGAGCCCCAGCTTTTGCAAAGGCTCAACATTTGCATTCAGTAACCTCTAGAGTTTACAATAGCTTTCTGCAATCATCTCAAAATATATTTATATACTTTAAGAGTAACACTATATACAGTATTTTCTAAACAAAAGGACCCCAATATCAGTTCCATTTTCATACAATGATTTGCACATACTTTTATATCAGCAGATAGAAACATAGACTTTGATGGCAGATAAGGACCACTTGGCCCACCTACTCTGCCCATTTCCCTACCTAGAGGATAAGCTGCAGATCCTATTTAACCAACAGCCTATTTCTTCCTACCCCACAAAAATTGCCTTATGTCTGTCCCATGCATTCTTGAATTCTCCCACAGTTTTAGACCCACAACCTCCTCAGAAAGGCTGTTCCATGTGTCCACCACTCTCTGTGAAAAATACTTCCTCACATTGCCCTGAGCCGCCCCCATCTTCACATTGTTTCCCTTGTTCTTGCACATTCTTTTCTGAAAGATGCTACCTCTTGGACTTTGTTGATTCCACTGAGGTACTTAAACATATCTATCATGTCCCCCTTTCCCTCCTTTCCTCAAGGGTATACATATTAAGCTCCTTTAGCCTCCTCGTATGGCTTCTCTTGCAGACCCTGCTCCATTTTAGTTGCCCTCCTCTGAATTGCCTCTATCCTGTCTATGTCCTTGTGGAGATGGGGTACCCAGAACTGGATGCAGTACTCCAGATGGGGTCTCACCAACTGTCTGTACAGTGGGATAACAACTTCCTGTTTTCTGCTGGTGATGCCTTTCCCTATACATCCCAGTATCCCCAGCCCTCCCTACCGCCTTCTCATTGCTTGCCAACCTTAAGGTCATCTGATATGATTACCCCCAGGTCCCTTTCTATTTATGTTGTTGTTACTACTCCCCCCCATTGTGTAATCTTCTCCTGGGTTTTGTTTCCAGGTGCATTACTTTGCACTTCTTTGCATTGAATCCAAGCTGCCATACTTCTGACCATTCTCCAACCTTGCCAAGTCCCTTCTCATCCTTTCCACACCTCCTTGTATATCAACCCTGTTGCAGATCTTTGTGTCATCTGCAAAGAGACATACTTTTCCTTCCAGTCCTCTGCAATGTCACTTATAAAGACATTAAAAGGACTGGACCCAGTACTGAACCCTGCAGTACCCACTAGTAACCCGCTTTCATCAGAGTGGACTCCATTTACAATTACCATCTGTGTCCTGTTGTTCAGCCAATGTTTTACCCAGGCTACCACCCTGGGACCCACTCCAAGGCTGGTTAATTTGACTATTAATCTTTGTGTGGGACTGTGTCAAATGCCTTGCTAAAGTCTAGGTAGGCCATGTCCACAGCCTCCTCTCTGGTCTACTACTTTGGTCACCCAGCCAAAGAAATCAATTAGATTCGTTCTGACATGACCTTCCTGCTGTGAACCCATGCTGCCTTGGGTCCTGTGCCCCACTGGCCTCTAGGTACTTAACAATTCTTTCCTTCAGAAGTGATTCCATCACTTTCCCTACCACTCAGGTTAAACTGACAGGTCTGTAGTTTCCTGCCTCTGTCTTGCACCCACTTTTGTGAAGGGAATCACATCAGCCTTCTTCCAGTCTTCAGGTACCACACCATCGCCCCATGATTTGTTATAAAGATATAGGTATGCAAGGGAGAAAAACAGACAGCAAGAGAAAACTGAGATAGTAAGAGCAAAGAATTGCAGATTGTTTGGGGTGATCACATCCAAAGTCTCACAGGAAAACTGGGTTGCACAACCAGACAGAGAAGAAACGGAAAAGAAAGATCATTGCATTTATACACTTCTCTAACAACTGGGACAGGGTCCTATTTCACTCTGTCACAGGAAAACTAACCTAATAATATAGAATACTGGAAATATATTACACTTTATCTTGAATATATATCTGCATAATAACTGTTACCTAGCAGCTATGATTGGGGAACAAGAAAACAGTCAAAAACAATAACATACTGTATGCTCACTCCTTTAGCAGGCAGTATTTATTTATTTATATAATTCTAGTTATATCTCCATAATTTGTCAGAAATCATGATAGGACTCAAGGCAGTTAAAAGCATATTACAGCCACATGGTAGTGCTCCTATATTTAGGTTTAAAATGCTTTTCTCGTTACCGATATTGGTATATCCCAATTTCTGTACCTTAGTAACATAGCTGTCCCTAGCCAGAATACTCTAAAAACTTGGTGACAAAGAGTTTAAAGTTCTAGAAGGTTGAAAACAGGTAAAAAATAAGTTTGTGAGGGTTTAAAATAGCTAAAATATGACTATTAAGACTATTTTGTTTTTTGCTCAGCTATAGCTGAAAAATGACTGACAGTTGAAATTTTAAACATTTAGATTCATTATAGTTTGACCCAAGGAGGTGCCTTTGATAGGTGTTTTTTTTTTTTTGACTCTTTATTAGCATTTTCCATATGGAACAATCCATACTAAACAAGATGTTTACAATGCAGTTAACCATAAGATAAACATATAAAAGTATAACAAATCTATACCCAAGCACAGGAGAAACAAATAGTAAATAAGACCCAACCCTAAGCCCCCCCACTACCCCCTACTAAACAGATACTGGGCTAAGACAGTTCAGGCATTACTGAGACCCCATAAAAACATTCTATAGAGAGTTGACTTAGTTCTGAGAATATAGAAAGCAGATGAACACATACACGTAAAAAACTTTACACAACAATCGTAGTTCAAGGAGCTAGAGCTAGTTGGGATTGAGAACCACGTCCACTTTTCCCATTTAGGGTAACGCCTCTAGTTGTATTTCATACTTGCAACAAAGCATTCAAGTCTTAGGTTAAGAAGTATTGCATTTCTCCATTTCAACAGAGATGGGGCTTGGTGATCTTTCCAGTGGTTCAGAATTACTTTTTAGCCATCATAGATATTTTGTGCTTGTGGACAAAATAAGGAATGGACGAGGTCCCCAACCAGGCATATCTGTGGGTGTAAAGTATTTTGTCAAGCGAAGTTGGTTGCTTGTTTTTCTTTAAGTGCAGATCAGAAAGAGGTAGCCAAGGAACAAGCCCAGAAAATATGGGAAAAAGAACCTGTATCTGATCCACAACTAAAGCAAGCCTTTGTTGGTAGAACATATTTAAACAATTTTAAACGAGAATAATAAGCATTATGGAGTTTGATAGGTGGTTTAACTGAAAAAGTAAGTCCCATTTATGCCCATGTGCGGGTTTTTTCAACATTCATAAGATGCTTTTCACAACAGTATTTTCCATTTTATGATTCGAAAACTGCTGGCATGAGCCATTTTCATGATTCAAAGTAGACTGCTAAAAGACATGACAAGTGGCTCACGTTAACATTTTGAGTTACAACAGAAGCTGCTGCTGACATGAATCAAATGTTGAGCAGTAAATGATTATACCAGTGGCAGGTGCCCAGCCCTGCACCTAGTACCACCCTCCCTTCTGCTCATCCAAGCTGTAATAACACACTGGCACTGGCTGCCCCACCTGCCACTTGCCCTCCTCCCTCATGCTCTTACAAGCTGTAAGTAACAGATGGCTGGCGGGTGCACCACCCTGCTGCCAGCCCCCCTCCCCTCACATCACTTGTAAATAATACAGTGGTAGGGCCCAATCCCATGGCTGATCCCTGCTACCTTCCACCTGTTCAGTGCTGCCCACCCCTCACTACCCAACACAGTTAAAAACTCACCCTTGCCCACTATCTAGCACACACCATCTTTACACCCCAACAGTACCAAACTCTGGTCCCTCATCCCAGATCCTCAGCACTCCTTTACCTCAATAAAAAATATCTGGATAAAGACTAAATCCCCAAATAAGGGTACTGCACATGCACCTGAACTTAGTTTTTGTTCCAGTTTTTTTTCTTTGGTCATAACTTGACCATTTTTGCCCATTTTGACACCAAATTCCCAGGGTGACCAAGTCAGTGCCCACCTAATGACCACATATGGTACTTTTGCAAATCTATCCCAAAATGTATTTTGTGTGGGTGTGTGTGTGGGGGCAATCTGAATATAGTTCCTTTTTATACTGTGAACCTTAAAATGCCTCAGGTCATGTCATGGCTAGATTTCCTTCATCAACAGCCCCAATACTAACCACCTCAACTACCAATATCTGGATTACTATACCTATAGTGTTCATTTCATTTTGCCAGTTTAGTTAGTATTTTGCATTAGGATTTTGGTGTAGTAACATATGTATAGCTGTATTTATTTGGTTAGGTGTTTCCAATTACCATGTAATATGTTGTGTATTTGGTTTGCTCTTCTATATATCTAGGTTACTGTAACCAGTGAATGCTAGCATTACTAGGCTGGGGCTCACCATGTTTGCTGGACTTATTATCATACTCAACTGACACATTTAACTGGCTTTCCTGTGTGTAACCCCCTGCAAATGGGGGTTCCCAAAAGACTTCAGGAGCTTGCTTGAATGCTCCAAGCCTGAATGGTGTTTGGCATTTAAGCCATTTATCAGTGAGTGTTTTAGAGCCTCTGGTACTGTCTCTTTAAGAGCTGTCTGCTTGCAGACATAATTAGTTTGTATGGAGGGACTGTGTGCTTCTCTGAGTACCACTGAGCTGCTGCTAATTCACTTCATTTTTGCAGTCACTAGGAGTGCAAAGGAACCTATCTGAAAGATGTAACTGTTTGCCAGAAATTATTTAGAGTAATAATGAAATTACAGTTTGTCTAACCTGCTTTCTTTGCAGTCAGAACTGTGTCTGCTAGTTCCCATTCTAGTTTTGAACTGCTGAACTGGACCAATCAGTGTGGGTAAGCTAGCTCTAAAATGGTGCCTTGGACGAATCAGAACTTGGACTCATAATCTGAGCCAGCCACAAGAGGATTGTATGGGCAGTGACTCTGGGAGATGTAGTTTAGACTTCAGTGCCTTTTTGGACCAACAGCAGCAGTCTATTGTGAGTGACAGCCAATCCAGTCAAGAACTGGGAGGAACTCAAAGGAAGTGCCTGGTTTTTGTCGGTTGGAGTTTCAGTTGAGCTTTGGCAGTGAAGAAGGAAGGAGCCCTGTGTTTTCAGTGTGCAGTTTTAGTCAAAAACGTGTAAGGCCCAGAGTTCCGGTCTGCAGCTTGTTGGGACTGAATCCGTCCTGTGAAAAGAATCAAAGGATCTCTGAAGAGTAGAAACCAGGCTCACCCTGTAGAAGACTGGAGGAATTGCTGAAAATTACACTCGGTCTGTCAGGAACTGAATCTGCTGTGTGTTCTCCCGGTATTGTGCAGTAATTCGATCGGGATACAGATGCAGCCTGCCTGGTATAGTGCTTTCTTTTATATGGATGTGTGAAGAGGTTTGTGCACCTCAAGTGAGCCCTGCTGACATTGAAGGACCCTATCTTATTTGGAGGTCGTGAGTACTAATTCAGGTCGCTCCTGTTGAATTGCCACATTAAATCCAAATGGAATTACTGTACTGTTGACTGTTTAATTCTCCTTTTCTCTGTGTGAAAGGGCCCCTACCAGCTGCCACGGTTTGGACTAGCCACTAGGGCTTGGGTACCCAGGGACAGTAACTGATAAGGATAGGCCTGTGCACAGAGCCATAGGTAGATTATTAGAGTGATAAGCTAGTTAACCTGATTTCCCCGTCCTTGTTATATCCCCAAATAAATCAGAGCTGCTTGTTTCAGCAAAAGTTATACTGCCTGAGGTATTTGTCTATGTTAAAGTACTGTACTGTGATTGTTGCACTGTATCTCATTTCACAGGAGGTCCCAGTGCCGGAACCAGACCTGGGGGTAAGTGTATACTGTGAAGGTAATTCTGATATATTGTGTGGGCCACTAGTGGGAAGAAAGGGGTTCGCGGTGTCCCAGAGGGCTGTGACCAAGTTAGTTTAACTATTGCAAACCCTGACCTCTGGGTGGAGGCACCGCCATTGGATCCAGGCCCTCAACCTGTTAGTGGCAAATCAGGCAGGGTAGTAGCCCTGGGATAGCGCCATCTAGGGTTATCTTGAGGCTCACCGCTGGGATTGTGTGTCCTCTAGTGGCCATATTTACGAACCACTGTTAAGAAAAAAATGGGTACCCGACAGAAGTGGCTGTGCACCGCTGGTGGAGTGGTGTACTGGGAGGAGATCGAACCCAAAATGCTATGTTTATCCTGGACATCCCCCTGGGTATCAATACGGACACTGTGCAGGGAGTACTTTCCAAGGTGGAAGGTTTACAAAACCCTGTGGTGGTGGGTCGGCATGCTAATCTGCTCACCACACTTTCCTGGCCCTAGTAGAGTTTAAGGATCCCATAGATAGCTCCAAAGTGCCACAGACCATTACCCCAGAGGAGCCTCACTGCTTGGAGATGGATAACTAAGGACAGTAAAGACTGGGGGAATCAGCCCCACCACTATCTGAAACTTTTGAGGAGAAATTTGCTGAATGGTTGCTGGGAGAGGGAAAACTGTGGAGGACTTGAAGAAACTATTCTTGCCACCTGGGGTGTTCCTCCCCAACACCCTCTCCTGCTCCAGTGCCGTAATGGTGGCTGAACCAATGCAGACTCCTATTTCTGCACCTGCCATTAGTCACGACTCTTACCGAAGGTTGAGGATCTTCTCTGGCACCTCCCACCCCCAAGGGGAGGATGACTGGGAGACCTGGATAGACTATGTTGCCCCCCAAGTGCTAGAATGGCAATGCTCGGAGGCGGAAGAGGGTTAGTGAGAGCCTCCGGGTTCCTGCCCTGGCTACCATCCGTGCTAAACGGGCCAGTAACCCTGAGCGACTGCACAGGCCTATCTTGAGGCCTTGGAGAATGTGTAGGAGCCCAGATTCTGATGAGGACCTATGGTGGAAGTAAGAAATGCACAACAGTACCAAGGAGTTGTTGTCTGTGTATGTCTCTCGGCTGGAAAAATTGTTGCAAGAATGCCTCAGAAAGGGTAGTTTGCCAGCGATTGAACTGGACCGAACCAGACTGGACAGAATCCTTAAGTCTGCTCCTTCTCAGAACTGCTGTTGCTTCAGTTACGCCTGGCAAATCGACTGGAATCCCCACCCTCCTATGATGAGTTAATGAGAGAATTCGAGGAGTTGAGAAAAGGGCACCTCGGGAGGTACCTGCACCAACAGCTGTGGCACGACCGAGTGACTGAGGGTGACCCATCAAGAGTGAAGTTCAGGGGCAGAGGTTGACAGTCAATGAGTGCTCTGACAAGGAAAAGATATGCCACAATGGGGCGAACTGTTGAGAGATCCGGGAATTCAAAACAGTCCCTTTATGAAGGCCACGCCTGCAATGCAGACCCTGACCTATATCCGACTGCATCTGCTATGGGGTGGGGGTACCTACCCATGTATCTCCTGCTGATAACAGCTCCAAACTCAATTCCTTGACCATGGAAGTGGAGAAAGACGAGATGTTCCAAATGCTTATCACGCCCGAGACAGAGATGGCACCAGGTTTCCAGTTAGTAATACCCTGCCCTGGCTCCCAGTGTGGCGCCTCGGCCAGCTCAAACTCCAGAAAGTATGTTTTGCTATAATTGTGGGAAAGATGGGCACATGAAAGGGAATGCCAGTCCCCAAAAGACACTGACAAAGTTGCATATAGGCTACAAGGAGAGCTTGGAGAAGAAATCAGTGGTTAAGAGGTGCACGACATGATCCCAGTGAGGGCACCAAAATGCTAATTCACGTCCTTTTGTGGCAAGGTCAGTTGCCCAGGCCCCACTACCGCCTCTCCAGACTGGTCCAGAATAGTGGGTCCCTCCATGGAGACCACTGTAAAGGTGAATGGGTGTCTACAAGAGCTGTATTAGACAGTGGCTCCCAAGTGACAATTATGTTCCAGGATTGGTATCAGAAGCATTTGTCAGACGTACCCTTACAACCATTAGAAGGACTGCATGTATGGGGTTAAGGAGAAGGCTACCCTATTCCGGGTATATCCGATTTGGCTGTCTTTCCCACCTCCGTGGCTGGAGTGGCGAACAAGTAGAGACCCTAGCCTTAGTGTGTCCCCCACTGGACTGTATGATGGTGTCCTTTGTTGATTGGAACAAATGCTCACATGTTCGGAAGGCTGGCACAGTTGTGTTATGAAAAACAGGGTCAAAGACTAGTAGAGCTTTAAGAGTTCCGGCTTTAATTAAGAAGGCCTATGAGGCACAGAGAGATGCTGAAAAAACAGAACCAGAGGAACCGGTCGGAATTGTATGGAAGAAGGATCCTGAGTCTCTGATCCTGGCGTAAATGCCCAGTGTACCTTACAGGAGAGGTCCGTATCAGAAAGGATGTTAAGAATAAAATATTAATGTTGGATGCACCAGGCGATGGAAAATTGCCAGAGGGACTGCTGGTCAAGCCTA
Source organism: Neoceratodus forsteri (assembly GCA_016271365.2). Taxonomy (NCBI): domain Eukaryota; kingdom Metazoa; phylum Chordata; order Ceratodontiformes; family Ceratodontidae; genus Neoceratodus; species Neoceratodus forsteri. Next base: position 746,129,808 of record CM057456.1, on the reverse strand, counting down.
GTATTTTGCCCGCTAGAGCCCATGCTTATGCCAGAAGGGTAATGGTCCAAGTTCATAATGTGTCTGAAAGAGACATTCGAGTAAACAGAGGTTGCATCCTGGCTAATGTGCATTGTGCAGACACTGCAGTGCTACCCAGCAGCAAGAGTTCAAGGAAGAATGACAGAGTAACGCCTGACTTGTTTGATTTCGACTCCCGCTGCCAGCTGAATGGAAAGTGAGGATCAGTGAGAAGCTTGCCCAGAGAGACCAGGTGTTTTCTTTAAAGGAATGGGATGTAGGATGCGTACAGGAGCTGAGCACAATATCCGGCTGCATGACGAAAGACCATTTCGTGAGAGGTCTCGACGCCTGGCACCTGCTGACATAGATGATGTGAGACGGCATCTGCAAGAGATGTTAGCTGCTGGTGTAATACAAGAATCCAGAAGCCCTTATGCTTCCCCCATTGTGGTAGTGAGGAAAAGAATGGAACAGTAAGGATGTGTGGATTATCGCACCTTAAACGGCGGACTATCCCTGATCAGTACACAATGCCCGCATTCAGGATGCTTTGGACTGCCTAAGCGGGGAGCAAGTGGTTCTCTGTGCTGGATCTCCAGTGGGTACTACCAGATCCCGATGGCCCCAGAGGACCGTGAGAAGACGGCCTTTATCTGTCCGCTTGGCTTCTATGAATTCATGAGGATGCCTAAAGGATTTCAGGTGCCCCAGCCACTTTTCAACGATTGATGGAGCGTGCAGTGGGGACATGAACTTACTAGAGTGCCTGGTATACCTAGATGATGTTATTGTGTTTGGCAGCTCGCTGGAGGAACATGAGAGCAGATTATTTAAGGTATTGGACCGACTGGAGGACTTTGGCCTTAAACTGTCCATTGATAAGTGTCAATTCTTTCAAACATCAGTAAAGTATGTGGGACACATAGTATCCACCGAGGAATAGAGACCGACCCAAGTAAAGTTGAGGCCTTGACCACCTGGCCACAGCCCAAAAATCTAAAAGAACTGCAAAGATTCCTGGGATTCTGTGGTTATTATCGGCGCCATCAAGGACTATTCAAGAGTGATCCGCCTCTTTACTTAACCTTACTCAAGGTATCCCCAACCCACAAAAATACCAAAAGTCAGCGTCCTCAAGACTGAAAGAGTGTATTTTCATCCGAGTGAAGTATTTGGGCCCGCTGGACCTCTGATTGTGAGACTGCTTTTCATGAGATCATATATCAACTTACCCATGCTCCAGTGCTGGCCTATGCCGATCCAAGAAAACCTACGTCCTGCACACTGATGCTAGCTTGCAAGGTTGGGGGCTGTGTTGTACCAGAAACGCGAATGGCCTGAGACCAGTGGCCTTTCCAGGTAGAAGCCTGACCCCATCCGAAAAGAACTATCTGTACATAAGTTAGAGTTCCTAGCTTTGAAGTGGCTATTGTTGACCAATTCCATGAGTACTTGTATGGGGCTAAAATACTAGTAAAACTGACAATAATCCTTTGACCTATGTGCAGACCTCAGCTAAGTTGGATGCCACTGGCCATAGGTGGCTTTCTGCATTATCTACATATGACTATGCTCTCGAATACCGAGCAGGTCTGAACCACATAGATGCTGATGCTCTCTCCCGGAGGCCTGTTCCCCAGAATGATTGGGTCCGATTGGCAGAACCTGACATCGGGCACTGTGCCAGAAGTTTGACAGGGAGGAACAAATGTCCACGGACGCAGTGGACTGCATGGTGGATTGCTTGGGAGCCTCTGAGAATTGCATACCTGCTGCTTATTGCCACTTTTCTGCAATAGACATTGGTGCACTGCCTCAGCTGGACAATGACAGATCGGCTGGCTCAATCCCGCGATCCCATGATCAAAGCAGCTTTAGAAGCCCTCTATGCAGGAAAAGATGTGTCCAAATTACGCCCACTGATTTGAGAACTGCACTGTTATACAAAGAAGGTCCTAAGTTGAAACTGATCAATAAACTGTTATACAGAGAAACAGTAGACAGAGGGGACAAGTAGACAAACAACAACTAGTGCTGCCCACTGCCTTCGAGACTCAGTACTGAGGTCCTTGCACAACCACATGGGGCACCTTGGTATAGACAGAACACTTGACTTGGTGAGATCCAGATTCTATTGGCCTAAGATGGGGCTGATGTGGAGCAACACATTACGAACTTGTAGTCGCTGCTTACAGAGGAAAGCTTTGCCTCAGAGGGCTGCCCCCTTGTTAACATCACCACCAGTGCACCCATGGAGCTGGTCTGTATTGATTTCTCTGAGTTTGGAGTCAGATCGAAGAAATATCAGTAATGTGCTGGTGGTCACTGACCATTTCACGAGATATGCCCAAGCTTTCCCACCAAAGACCAGAAAGCATCCACTGTGGCCAAAGTACTTGTAGAAAACTTTTTGTTCACTATGGGCTCCACAAAGAATCCATTCTGATCAAGGAGAGACTTTGAGAGTCGTCTGATCAAAGAGATGCTTTTCTGTGGGGAGTCGCGAAAGTCCAGAACCACTCCTTACCACCCCAGGGGCCACAGCCTGAGCGTTTCAACCGCACTTTGCTAGATATGCTGGGCACCCTGCACCCAAAGGACAAGCCTAGATGGAGCCAACAAATTAGCACCCTGGTACATGCTTATAACTGCACAAAAGTGATGCCACTGGATTCTCCCCCTACCGCCTGATGTTTGGAAGAGAAGCTCGACTACCAGTAGATGTGTGTTTGGGGTCTCTCCTGATGGGGTTCAAGCTGACAACTATTTACAGTATGTGCAGTGTTAAAGGCCCAGCTAACTCATGCTACTCAACTGGCTCAAACCATGGCTGCCAAAAGAAATCTGGCCAACAAAGAAAGGTATGATAAAAAGGTGAAAGCACAGGAACTCCAGGAGGAGATCGGGTATTGCTAAGAAATCTGGGACTGCATGGCAAGCACAAGATTGCTGACAGATGGCATCTCCCTCACATTGTAGTGGGCAAACTAGATGATCTGCCAGTGTACAAAGTAAGGCCTGAGAATAATTCAAAGATGTAAAAACAATGCATAGAAATCATTTACTGCCCATTGGACAAATCTTAATTGAGTCTGAGCCCTAGAAGATGCCCCTCTGGACCAGTGACTAGAGCTGCTGCTAGAAAGATCAAGAAAGTCTGCACCTACAGAAGCAAAGTTAAAGTGTTCCCTCCACAAGTCCCAGTTGAGCATGACTGTCAGTCCATATCGGAAGAAAGTGAGAGTGACTTTGAATACTATCCTTCTTACGAACTGAGTCAATTGTTTGGGACAATTCCTAGTCAATACTGGAGATGAAGCTGGGCCTTCTGGACTGTCTAAGCACCCAGCTTCATCCTTGGAGCCAATGCTCCCAGAAAGTGAAGTGCAAAGCATCAGATCAGATGAAATGGAATCATTGTGCATGGTTGAACTGTTTGAGCTTTCAGGGAGGAAAATGATAGATTGGGGCAGACTGGTGATACACCGAACAAGAAGAGTATTTTGAGTGCCCTGACAGTCCACTGCCAGTGTCCGAAGCTCTCCATGCGAGCCAAATGTTGTGGACTCCAGAAACTGTAACTCCTGGAGCTGAAAGTGCCCCAAGTTCTAGCCTCTCTACCCCATGGAGACTCCCTGACAAGTGAGGACAATGCTGAAAATGAGGCTCAGAGTGCAGAGACTATAACAGTTCCCCTAGAAAGACTGGTCGAGCTGTAAAGCCTGTGGTGCACCTCAGTTATGATTCACTTGGGAGGCCTGTGGACTTGCCTCTCAATGTTGTCCATAAAGGAGTGTATGTGTCCCGAGCTCATTGCCCAAACTGAGCATCAGTGCTAACTCCAAGTTACTTGTGTTGCCCTCTTTATATGGTGCCCTTGCCCCATCCAGCCCCAAGGTAACTGATAGGAAGGGCCCTCTCTTCAGGTTTCATGTACAAGAGGTAATAACTTGAGTTATGGTACAATGTATGTAATACTGTGTAAAGAGTGACGACTGCAATGTTTCAGAATGTGTTCTTGGTAAAATGATATATTGACTGATGATTACATGTCGAGCCTAATGCAAATGTATCGGTTGCAGTTAAAACTTATAGTACTTGCTTGACGCGACGCCAAGCTTTCCCAGGCCAGGAAGGTGTAACCCCTGCAAATGGGGTTCCCAAAGACTTCAGGAGCTTGCTTGAATGCTCCAAGCCTGAATGGTGTTTGGCATTTAAGCCATTTATCAGTGAGTGTTTTTAGAGCCTCTGGTACTGTCTCTTTAAGAGCTGTCTGCTTGCAGACATAATTAGTTTGTATGGAGGGACTGTGTGCTTCTCTGAGTACCACTCGAGCTGCTGCCAATTCACTTCATTTTGCAGTCACTAGGGTGCAAAGGGAACCTATCTGAAAGATGTAACTGTTTGCCAGAAATTATTTAGAGTAATAATGAAATTACAGTTTGTCTAACCTGCTTTCTTTGCAGTCAGAACTGTGTCTGCTAGTTCCCCATTCTAGTTTTGAACTGCTGAACTGGACCAATCAGTGTGGGGTAAGCTAGCTCTAAAATGGTGCCTTGGACGAATCAGAACTTGGACTCATAATCTGAGCCAGCCACAAGAGGATTGTATGGGCAGTGACTCTGGGAGATGTAGTTTAGACTTCAGTGCCTTTTTGGACCAACAGCAGCAGTCTATTGTGAGTGACAGCCAATCCAGTCAAGAACTGGGAGGAACTCAAAGGAGGTCCGGTTTTGTCGGTTGGAGTTTCAGTTGAGCTTTGGCAGTGAAGAAGGAAGGAGCCCTGTGCTTTTCAGTGTGCAGTTTAGTCAAAAACGTGTGTAAGGCCCAGAGTTCGGTCTGCAGCTTGTTGGGACTGAATCCGTCCTGTGAAAAGAATCAAAGGATCTCTGAAGGTAGAAACCAGGCTCACCTGTAGAGACTGGAGGAATTGCTGAAAATTACACTGGTCTGTCAGGAACTGAATCTGCTGTGTGTTCTCCCGGTATTGTGCAGTAATTGCGATCGGGATACAGATGCAGCCTGCCTGGTATAGTGCTTTTATATGGATGTGTGAAGAGGTTTGTGCACCTCAAGTGAGCCCTGCTGACATTGAAGGACCCTATCTTATTTGGAGGTCGTGAGTACTAATTCAGGTCGCTCCTGTTGAATTGCCACATTAAATCCAAATGGAATTACTGTACTGCTGACTGTTTAATTCTCCTTTTCTCTGTGTGAAAGGGCCCTACCAGCTGCCACGGTTTGGACTAGCCACTAGGGCTTGGGTACCCAGGGACAGTAACTGATAGGGATAGGCCTGTGCACAGAGCCATAGGTAGATTATTAGAGTGATAAGCTAGTTAACCTGATTTCCCTGTCCTTGTTATATCCCCCTAAATAAATCAGAGCTGCTTGTTTCAGCAAAGTTATACTGCCTGAGGTATTTGTCTATGTTAAAGTACTGTACTGTGATTGTTGCACTGTATCTCATTTCACAGGAGGTCCCAGTGCCGGAACCAGACCTGGGGGTAAGTGTATACTGTGAAGGTAATTCTGATATATTGTGTGGGCCACTAGTGGGAAGAAAGGGGTTGCGGTGTCCCAGAGGGCTGTGACCAAGTTAGTTTAACTATTGCAAACCCTGACCTCTGGGTGGAGGCACCCGCCATTGGATCCAGGCCCTCAACCTGTTGAGTGGCAAATCAGGCAGGGGTAGTAGCCCTGGGATAAGCGCCATCTAGGGGTTACATGTGCATACTGCATTTCGTTTTAATTGTATTTACCTGTACACTGGCATTTTTAGGATATGCTGTTATTCATCCCTTTCTGTACATTCTTAATCCCACTACCCCATTCCCTTTTTTCCACTTCGCTACTCAACTGGCCAAATGCACTGTCTGAATGACTACTATGTTCCTCTGGTTACAATACTGTTCACTTGATTATCTTTTTCTAGCTTTCCCTTTTGGGATGCATTCCCTAACACTGCATTCCTTTCACTGGATCTCTAAGGCCCTGTAGTGCCCGTCAGGTTTGTTCAAAGACTGGGCAGGCATAAGAGTGGATGTTGGCAGTGGGGTCCAGAACCTGCCACCAAATTCAAAGATTGTGCAGGTGGGGGATATTCACAGCAGGGTTGGGCACCTAAAGATCGGGCAGGCGGGGGATACGGTGGGGGTTGGGCGTTGCCACCATTTATTATTCTGGCGGTCAGAGGCTGCTGGCAGATGGGATGGGCTCCAACCACTGTCAATGTAAATGAGTGGGAGGGCCATTTTTGTGACCTGAAACTGTACAAAAATGGCTGTTTTGAGTCACAGAACTGGGCTCCCTCACATAACTGACACATACCATTTTTACAAAATACAGTTATCCTTAGCTAACGACAGAAACAGCACTTTATTTTCTGAATATTTTAAAACTACACATTTTTAGTAAAATGCAAGGATGATAGCACACTGCCAATGCGGCATAATTCATGATAAAGTAGCAAGGATGTCGGAAAAAAGTACTGCAAAATGGAAGATTTGGACATACCAAGAGTCAGCACAGTCATAAGAAATACCTGTAGTTATTGCCACCAGTATGTTTTAAGGATGTTGGCAGGGCATCATGGAGAGGAAAACTGCCAGAGAGAGTAAACTCTGGGAACCAGACGTAGAATGATCCACCTTTTCTCCTCAAGCCATACTGAGAGTACTATAAAGCCTGCACTTTGTGATATTCCCTTCCTGGTGAATTTAAAAGATATATCCAGCAATGTTGTTTTCCATCAGGAACTGATCCTACCTGAGTTTAAAATAGTCAACACTCCCTACTTGCACCACTTCCTTTGAGAGCTTGCTACAGAAGATTATTAATTTCTGGGAGGAAAAGATTTCTCACATTATCATATTACTCCTAATTCTATCCAGTACGGTACAGTATGATATGCCGTTTAGATCTACTGTCCTGAAGAAGCTGTAAATGCTTCCCTGGTTCACCTACTCATTCCTTTTAACATTTTTAAAAACTGAAATCATATCTCTCTGTGTCTTTTTGTTCCTGGGAAAACATACTTAGCCTGACTAGATGTTCCTCATAGCTTAACCTCTCCACCCCTTTGCTATCTGCTACAGTGGTGCCACTGTCAAGTTCCTTCTTCTATACTCATTTCAATCAAGACCTTCAGTGAAGAATAGACAGTGCAATCACTTGATTATTGTTTAGTTGCATAGAACTACCAAATGTTGCCAAACATTATGACTAATCATCACTGAGGACACTTTGACAGTACTGTCACAAGATCTTGTGATAGTTAGGAACCTGTAACTATACACTCTTGATTGCTGCAGTCTCCTATGACAATACATTCATGGTATGTTATGCCTCTTTCCATGCAGCCCAACATTTGTGTTTCCTAGCCAAATGCCACTGCACATTGCTATCACAGCTGCAACTTTTCATCACTGATGATGTCTAGGTCTTCACATTGATGATGATGATGCCCAAGTCTTCTTAATGATGATGACTCCTAGGTCTTCCAATTAATGACACCTAGGTCTTCCCATTGATGATATGACGCCCACGCCTTCCCACTGATGACGCTTAGGTCTTTCATCGATAATGATGCCAAGGTCTTCCCATTGATCATGACACCTAGGTCTTCTCACTGATGAGGACGCCCAGATCTTCCATCGATGATGATCCCTGGGTCTCCTCATTGATCATGATGCCTAGGTCTTTCCACTGATGATGATGATGCCTAGGTCTTCCTATTGATGATGACACCTAGGTCTCCCATCTATGATGACATCTAGGTCCTCCATCGATGATGACACCCAAGTCTTCCCATCAATGATGACACCTAGGTCTCCCATGGATGATGACACCTAGGTCTTGCCAACTGATGATACCGCCTAGGTCTTCCATACATGATGATGCCCAAGTCTTCCATAGATGATGATGCCTAAGTCTTCCATAGATGATGGCACCAAGGTCTTCCTTAGATGATGACACCTAAGTCTTCTCATCAATGATAACACCTAGGTTCTCCCATCAATGATGATGCCTAGGTCTTCGCACTGATGATGATGCCCAAGTCTTCCCAACTATGATGATATTGAGATCTTCCCATTAATGATGGTGCCTAGGTTTTCCCATCTATAATGATGCCTAGGTCTTCCCATCTATAATGATGCCTAGGTCTCCCATTAATACTGATGTCGATGTCTTCCTATCAGTAATGATGCCTAGGACTTCCCATTGATGATGATGCCAAGGCCTTACCATTGAGGATAATGCCTAGGTTATCACAGAGAGGCCTGAGACTTTCTTAAAATTTCACTGACACAGCATATAGCTTTTAACAAAAACAAACCTGGCTGCTCTCATAGGGTAATTACAGAGTTTATCCAGAGTAGAATTACATAGTGGATTTTGGATTTGAAAACTTTTCCTTTCAAGCACGTACAGCTCGCACAAAGACAGTCACACATCTGTTTTCAGCATCATGGTGAGTATTCTGTGAGTAACCCTGTGAAACTTAAGCATAAAAGTAACAGAGTGAAATTTCTGATTATTTCATAGGCTGCTCACCATTCTTTACAGTGCCTAAACTTTGTAACTACTGAACTAATGAATCATCTGTTTTGTGCAAATCTGCAGCCCCAATCTAATGATCAAATAAGTGTTTAGCCTCACCATAGTCTGTGAAACTGTACTTGACACTCTGGTTAGCTACCCTCAGTATAAGATAAGACACAAAGCTCTGAGCAAACCCAGTTTCAGATGCATACATCTTGTTTGTTGTTCTCTTTTCACCACTGTTCTTTTCCCAGATATTAGATCTGCAGCTGCCAGGAGGGTGGGCAACCAGCTGCCTTCTCCGATAATGCCATTGCTGTTCTTTGCATGGCTGGCAACAGGTGTGTGAATGTTGGTCTGCTCGTGCCCTCTGTCTGGGAACAAGCGCCTCATCTTCCCATGGGCTTAGCTATCAGTGGGCTCCAATATGGGATTCTGAGTCCTACCTAAACTGGGATGACCTCAGATGCCTAAATGTTGCCTTTGCATTAGTGTTTGATCACCAAAGTCAAGGAATATATACCATAATTCTATGTTCAGAGGAGTGCTTGGAATGTCTCTTATGGCTGTTGATGTGTCCTCCTGTGCACTTAGAGTGAGAGAACTGGTGGACCACAAACTGTAGGAAGCAGTTCTGGCACCCTATTGACACCAGAGGTGTGTGACAGGACAGCATGAACTGGGCGGCCTAGACAGTTTTGAGAAATTCATAAGACGGGTTTTACACCAGACTTCAAAAAGATCAAAACAAAAGAACAGTTACGTACTTACCATAACAGTACATCTTCGACAGAATCTCTTCCCTACAAACACCTTTGGAACAAATACCACATCAGTGCTAGAACCACATGGAAACTTTTGCAAGCAGTCAGCGAGACCACCCATGATGATATCAGATGTCAACGCGTATGCAAATGTGAGCAGCCCTCCTATCCTCAGGTCCCTGCCAGGGATCATGCTCGAAGATCTGCCCATTGGGAACCCAGGAGAGACCCAGCACTTTGCAACCAGATGAAAAAGAGGGCTGGGAAAAAATAATGTAAATAGCAGCATCAGGATCAGAGTCAGTTGTCACTACCCCAGAAAAGGTGGAAGGAGGGTGGGACAGCATGGCCTGAGAAGAGATCCTCTCAAAGATCTACTTTTGTGGTAAGTATGTAACTGTTCTGCCTTCTTCGAGGATATTTCTTTCTCAGGCCACACTTTTGGAATGAGGCCCAAGCAGTACCAAAAGCTGAATACAGACTCGGTGCAGTCACCAACAGAAAGGCTTATGAAAGAAGGTCATGGAGACCACTAAGCAAAGCCTGTCCATCTACAGGAGACAATGTCTAGACTGTAATGCTTAGTAACAATGTGGACAGTAATCCATGTGGCAGTGGTACAGAATTCTGCAGCTGAAGCATTTTTGAAACATGCAGAAGAAGTGGCCATGCCTCCTGTGGAGTGGCCCTTAATCACACCACTAGTTCCTTACCATACTTCCTGTAACAGAACGTAATACAGTTGGTTAACCATTTGGACATGCCGGTTTAGAAACAGGTGCCCCTCTTTTCTTGGGGCGAATGAAATAAAAAGCTGTAAAGACTTTCTGCAGTCCTTAGCATGGTGTGCATAATATGAAGCAATGATTCCCCTGACTGGCATGCTCTGGAAAAGAAACAGTATTAGGTATAGTTTGATTTAAAGCAAACTCAGACATCACTCATGGAAGAAACTTAGGATTGGTACACAAAGACCCTCATTCATCCAGATATGCGGACAATGGCATCAATCTAATCATAACCTGAGGGGAGACTGGTGGCTACCCTTGCACCATGATAAGATAATCTCAGATACAGATCAGTTTATGCATTCTCATATCTCTCCCAGTATCAGTGGAGTCCCTGGCTACACCATTATAGCTGCCACGCTCAGACTCTATCGACCAGATCTGCAACCCCCTCCCCACTGTCAAATCCTTTTGCTATTCTCAGTCAGAGTCCTAGTCTCTGTTATCGCAGGAGGACTACATACCTCCTAGATGAGGTAAAACCACCTGATAGCCCAAGAAAGCGGGGAAAAGCAAGAACCCAAAATTATCCTTTGCTGCACTCACAAAGCTCCTGCTCCTGATATTACTATGTTCTGGCAACATGGAACTTAACCCAGGGCCCACAGAGGCTATTGCAGCACCATCTGACATTCCCAGACTCAAAGGATTAAGCTTCCTCCACATCAGTGTATGCAGCCTACTTAAAAGATCACTATGATCCAAGCATGGGTAATTCACACAGTACCAGATATTTTGGTGGTCTCAGAGACATGGCTTAGGCCAGCCACTGCTGATAGGGACATCAACTTATCTAACTACCAACTTTTCAGAGCCGATCGCCAAACTAGAGGGGTGGTGTAGCTATTTATGTGAAGAACAACCTTGCAGCAACCTGTCTCACCTCAATATCTATGGCACATGAGTTCAATGCATATCCCTTAAAGTGGTAACATCTCATTCCACATCACTACAGGTGATAGGCTGCTATCGACCCCCTAATGCCAGGCTTAAGTTGCTATCCCACTTAGGTGACTTAACTGTAAAAGGACCTCCAGAAATGGTCATCCTAGGAGACTTTAATCTAAATTGGCTTCCAAAGCTGCTACTCCACTCGTATCCTTCTGCGACACCCACGGCTTAACACAACTAATCAGTGAGCTGACCAGAATTAATAAAAATATCCCAAGTAATAGTACCCACCTGGACATTATCCTGGTGAGCAAGCCTCACTTATTCTCCCATGCTGGCGTTTTCTTCAATGATCTTAGCGACCACTGCCTTATAATCCCTATACTATTGCCAATTCCCTAAATAATTACTTCTCTGACCTCTCTGCCTTCACAACCCTCTTCTCACCTGATGAGGCTGTGTCCCACCCCTTCCCTCCACTCTGCTGGAGGGTCACCCTCCTTGTCAAATGTTCCACTCAGGGCTGTATCAGTTCAGGACTTGCAGAAACGCCTAGCTGGCCTCCCAGTACTCCAGTCCTGGCCTAGACAACCTGGAGCCTAAACTCCTTAAGCTTGGTGCTGCACATTGCCTCACCAGTAGCCTTTATCTTCAACCTATCCCTTGGTCTGGGGACCATCCCAGACATCTGGAAAGAGGCGAGGATTGTCCCTGTACTGACGCTAGGAAATCCCAAACTGCCTGATAATTATCGACTCGATTGCCATTCTCCCAACCCTTAGCAAGCTCCTTGAAAAGGTAGTGGGTGAGCAGCTTTGAATATATCCACTCATGAACTTCTGTCCCAGCCCAGCATGGCTTTCATAAGGGACACAGCACCACCACAGCCTTAATCTCGGTTATATCAAGTATCCGGACAGCCATGGACCAGGGCAAACTCTCTGGTGCAATATTTATCGACCTGTCCAAAGCCTTTGACCTCGTTGACCACAAACTGCTTGGTGCACAGTTGTGGTCTCTTTGCCTCTCCCCATGCCATGAAATGGAAAATGGGTTATCTACATGGCAGAAAGCAGCGTACCTGCTTCAATAAAGTCCTCTTTGAGCCCCTACCAGTGACCTCCGAGTGCCTCAAGGCTCGGTACTGGGTCCCTCCTCTTCTCCCTCTTCATCAATCAACTACCCATGGTTACGACCAGCTGTAGCACTACCATGTATACAGATCTGGTAATCCTGGCTCACTTCCAGAATGCCACTATCCTAAACCAGAACCTGACTGATGACTTTAACAGGGTATTGTCATGGGTTACTAGTCACAAGCTGGTCCTGAACCTGAAAAGACACAGGCTATGCTCTTTAGCTCAGTGGCTAAAATCAAAGCCTCAACGGCCTGCTTACATGTCACCAGCGCAGATGGATCCTCACTACCCATAGTGAGCTCCATCAAATATCTGGGGTAACACTTGACCCCCAACTTGACATGGGTAATCATATCCTTAACATCTGCAGGTGACAACTACAAACTGGGTCTGGCCTATAGGGCCCAGTATAACTTACACGGCAGCCAGGCTTGCCCTAGCGAAGGGTGTGCTCCTTCCTTCCCTCAGCTATGGGCTGCACCAATTTGCTCGCTCTCCAACGACACATCTCACCCAGTGGTACACTGCTTACAATAACATTTGTCATTTTGCCTTGGCTGCCCCTGACTCACCCACCATTGTGAGCTATGTAGAAACTCTGCTGACTCTCATCAACTAGATACCTTGATTTTGGTTTGGGATGCCTCTCTGGGAAAGTGATCAGATCTAGCACCCCCAGGGGCTGGACCGGCTTCTGCCTAAACTGAATCCCACCCCTACCAACTTAGGTCTCTCACATCAGGGATGTTCAAAGTCCCTCCTACCCGGACCCTCATGGGGGATTGGGACTTGCCATAAGTGCGCCAGACTCTGGAATTGCATGCCTGTGGATAGTCGAGCTGCCCTCCTATCTGAGTTTTCGAAATTCCTGTGGGGTTTCCTAAAACTAGCACCAGAGTGTGACTGCCCCAAACCTCCCTAGAGTAAAGTGTCAAATTGTTTTGTCTGAACCTCCCAGGGTGTCTCCATTGAATTCCTGGAGATATTTTCCCACTGTATCAATTATTTCTGACTACTCCTGCCTAAAATGTCTTGGGCATTTTACACCCATTATTGCTCCACGGTCATAGGCTAACCATGACATATTGCACCTTGGTCACTTGGTAGAAACTTGTACTACCAAGTGTTTCTGTTTCTGTCTAACATGTGCATATTTAGAAAAATGTGATGAGCTGTATATACCTGTCCGCTATTCAACTAGCCTAGGTGTGTATACGATCAATGTTATAAGTTATATTATGACCAATCCAGTCCTTGAGCTATGCTCCACTCCTATGTATGATGACCTGTATATATCTGTCAGTTGAACTAGCAAGTCTAGCGTGTATAATCTGAAATGTGCTTACTACTATATGTTTCCTAGCGTCAAATGATGTATTTCCCACAAGTTTGTTTGCTGTGACAAAAACTGTACTCTCTTTGCCATGTCTCCTTGACTGTTGTTCCTCATGTTGTATTCTCCCGGTCGTTCCTGAAAATAGGCATACTTGTCTAGTGTACTTACCTGGTAAACAAAGCTAAATAAATAAATAAGGACATCTAATAAACCCATCTCCCTCTCTAAATTCTCAGTTTGCAGATCAAAACAGAATTTTGACATACAAGTACATTCGGAAGATATGAGGCACTCTACTCGCTGGCAAGAGTTTTACCTGGCAAAATGGTGGATGCAGCCTATGACGTCCTCAATGATATAATCACAGGAGCCCTTAACAAGCATGCCCTATCTAAAGTGCGAATAAAAACAAATCTTGCTGCTGGTTGACTCCAGCCCTTAAAATTGCGCCCTAGAGAGATAAACTATGGAAAAAGCACGGAAAACAAAGACTCAGTCAGACTGGGACCAGTTCAGGACAGCTAGGAATGTATGTACTAGAAAGATCAGAGCCTAAAAGCAATTTTCTATCGTGCGAGTTAGACTCTTCTTCCCAAAACCCTGCTAAATTCTGGAATACCATTAAGGACATATCTGGAGCACACCAAGTAACTCATTCCCAGCTAGATTCTGTCCAGGACTACCATTATCAACGACAGATTGGAAATACTAAACTCATTTAACAATCATTTCACGACCGCGGGCTTGGCATTCGACAACTCACCAGCTAACTTACTGTGTTCCCAGTTAGTCATACAACCCCAAAACAATGGTGACAGACACTAGTTTCTCTTTACAACCTGCTACACTGAAACAAGTGGAAGATTTGATTTGGCAGCTAGACATTAGGAAAAGTGCAGGTGCAGATGCCCTTGACCCCTACTTTCTGAAGGTTGCCATTCATGTGTTAAGCGGTACCGATAACACATCTGTTTAACCTCTCACTACTACAAGGGACAATCCCTCTATCTGGAAAACTGCACAGGTCATCCCGTTATACAAATCAGGTGACCCTTGCGACCTCAACAATTACAGGCCAATCTCTATCCTCCTGTACTATCTTAGCTTCTGGAAAAGACTGTAAGTATTCAACTGAAAGCCTACTTAGAATCAATAATCTCCTAAACCCTGTACAATCTGGCTTCAGGGCTAAGCACAGCACCATCACGGCCCTAGCAAAAGCAACCAATGACTGGCAATTGGAATTGGATAACAGAAATTGTATCTATGCTGTATTCCTGGATCTAAGTAATGCTTGACACAGTCGACCATGACCTTGTCCTTACATCTCTGAAACCATAGGACTGGATTCTATTTCTCTGCATTGGTTCAATAACTACCTCTATGGACGGCTCCAACAGGTTAAGGCCAAACATGGTCTGTCCCCCTAAGCCACTACAAAGAGGTGTACCACAGGGATCTATCCTCGGTCCTATCCTATTCACTATCTATGTCAACAACATCGATATTAACATCAGCAAGGCCACTGTACACCTATTGCCGATGATACGGTACTCTATGTCAGTCACCCTTCCCCAGAGGTAGCCTGCAAAGATCTACAAACTGACTTCAACCTACTCCAGCACCAACTTCGAGCAAAAACTTTTGCTTAACACAAAGAAGACAAAAGCAATGTTTATCTCTCCGTATAGGCATCCAGAACATACAGGAGCACACACCCCTCACTTATCCACTATTGTCGCTAAAACTTGAATTTGTATCCAAGTTCATACTTGGGAGTCTGGCTCAACAACAGACTCTCCTTCACCGAACATATGGATGAACTATTAAAAAATTACGTCAGAGACTTGGCCTTTATTTTAGAATCAAGCACTTCCTCACAAGCAATGCAAAACTACGTTTGGTACAGGCCATGTTTCTCTCTATAATTGATTATACTGACTTCTTATATAGTCGCTGCCCTGCCTCCTATTTGGGTAAGTTGGATACGCCTATCATAGGGCACTGAGGTTTATTACAGGACTACCAAACGACACCCATCATTGCTCTCTATATGCAGCAGTTGGATGGACCTCACTCCATTTCAGAAGGGACAGAAACGCAGCATTTTGGACATTCAGAGCCATATCCAAGCAACTACCGCAATACATCCCGGACTGTTTCACTCAAACTTCTATAAGCAAATATGCCCTAAGAAGCTACTCCTTCATCTTGCTCAAAGTACCCAAGGTCAATACCTACTTTGAAGAACAGCCATCAGCTTCATGCTGCCTCACTATGGAACAAACTGCAGAAAGTCCTAAAACTGAGTATACCCATATCCGTTACTTCCTTCAAACCCTCTACTAAAGCTTTTCAAGGAGCATTGCAAATGTTTCGATAGCACAAAAGTGAATCATGCCTCTCTGCTTTCTCCATCTCTTCTCCTTCCTACCAACTCCCACATGGTCTGCAATACCTCCATACCTCTCCATGGCCTTCTCCACTAGAACATCCTTTCCCCATCTTTCACCCCATCGCTATCTGCTCTACTGTTCCCTCCCCCCACCCCTTCCTGCCTCCCGCCTCCCTTCCCGTAGCTCCCTCTGTTAAAGCAGAAGCTCATCACCCACCTCCGACCCAGATCCTTCTTTACCACTACCCTGCACCCCTTCAAAGCCATCTACTCAACTGTGTATGCAAGTCTTTAACAACACAGCCTCCATGCCATATCTCAATATTCTGTCTATGACCTTAGAGTTATGTAAAAATTGTAAATATGAACAAATTGGAATAGAATTATCAGAATTTACCTGATAGTTCAACTATGTATATTGTGTAAATCAACACTATGTATATTGTGTCTTGTTCCTTGCATTGCACTATGTTTATGTAATTATCACTGATCCAGCCAGGTCCATCTTGCAAATGAGCATTGCTCAATGATGTCTGCCTGGATAAATAAAGATTTTGATTGATTGAATCTTTGTGGAAAATCAAAGAAGGAGGCTCACATATTAGAGCCTGTAGCTTTGAAATCCTTTGAGAAGGAGTGAATACAACTAAAAATAACTCTTTCCAAGAAAAGAAGCGTAAGCCACAAGTTATGGTTGGCTCAAAAGGAGCAAAGTCAGTTTCTCAAACAAAATTCAGGTCCCATGCTGGGACTTGATTGCAAACAGGAAGCTTTATATGTAAAATGCCTCAAAGAAGCATACTTTGCTACCTCCAGCTAGGCAACCATACCACTATCAAGAGGCACATGGAAGGCAGATATAGCAGCCAGGTGCACCTTGAGCAAGCAAGACCAAAAGTCTGAATCTGATAAGGACAGAAGGTATTCCAGAATCTGATTCACTGGACAGGTAAATGAATCCAGGCGATGGAAGCAACCCACACTGCAAAACACTTCTGCTTCACAGAATAAGTATATCTGGTAGAAGGTTTACTTGCAGCCAGCAGAACATTTGCCATGTTCTGAGATATCCCAAATGCCTATGTCTTCAGGAGCCTTGGGTGCAGGTGTAGGGAGACTTCAGGTCCAGATGAATCAGGGTGCCCTGTTCTTGGGACAGTAGGCCCTTGCACAGAGGCAGAGGCACTAGAGGTTCCACTCCCAGTTGTTGTAGCAAGGGATACCAAATCTGCTGAGGCCAGAGGGAGCAATGTGTCTTAGAGTTGCCCCTCCATCTTCCAGGAGTACCCTCTGAATGAGCTGGAATGGAGGGAAGGCATACAGAAACCTTTTTCAAGAGAGGGAAATGCATCTTGCCAGAAAAGTCTAGGCCCTGGAGCAAGCGAGCAGAAAAGCAGCAGTTTTGCATTGAGCAGAGACACAGAAAGGTCCAACTCTGGATGACCCGATCTTCAGAACAGGTCATCTACCCCTCGGCAGCAACTCCCACTTTTGATCCTGGCCTGTGATGGACACAGCCTGTCTGCTAAGACATTTTGGGTGTCTGGAACATGTACTGCTGATAGCTCTAGGCCGTGTTCCAGAGCCTAGTTCTAGACTCTCATTGCTGCCCTGCACAGTGGGACAGGAATGAGTCTCCCTTGCTTGTTGATGCAGCGCATCACACCAATGTTGTTCATCTGTATGAGCAGAGGACCTGGGGATAAACGGGTCTGGAAGGCTTGAAGGTCATAAAGGACTAGCCTTATTTTCAGCACATTGATGTGTAGAGCACACACTTGCATTTGTATATATCCAGGTGAGCCACAGCCTGACCCCAAGGCATCCATGGTGAGGACGTGAAGGGAATGGAAGCAGGAATGGAACACCCTTAACAGGTTATTGCAGTCCATCCACCATGTGTGTGTTTACACAGGGGGACCTAACCAGAACCATCTGTTCTAGGTCATCTGTCAGTTGGCCCACTGGACTCTCAATGTCCACTGGGACTCTGCATGTGCAGTCTGGCTATAGGTACCATCATAACAGCAGCTGCCATGTAGCTCTGAAGGCACAGAAATGTCCTCGCTGAGCTGTATCGACTGTTGTACACCAGTTGTGCCTGAGCTATGTCGCTCGCCCTGTCCTGAAGCAGAAATGCCAGACCCTGGGCTGTGTCCATAACTGCCCTGTGTATCTCAGACAATGACAAGGGGACAATACAGACTTTGGTAGGTTGATAGTGATCCCAGGGCATCAAACATCTGTCTTGTTCAAGATAAAGTCTGCAAGAGTTGGGCCTGAGAGTAGGTTTTAAAGCCGATTGTCCAGGTGGGGGAAACATACAGGTCTTCCTGTGAAGGGCTGCTGCCACCACTGCCAAGCACCTGGTAGACTCTTGGCGCAGAGCCCAAGCCCAAAGGGCAATACTCGAACTGATAGTGCTCCCTTTGAAATAGGGAACCACAGGTCACTCTGGGATGAAGTAAGACTAGAAATAAAATCCATGGGCTTCTGTTCCTAGAGGCACAGGGTCAAGGTGAGAGCAGAGGCTGAACCAACGCTTATCAACAGGGTATGTGCCATGTGTGAGAAAGGCAGAACGAGTGAATAAGTGGGGACATTTGGGGCCAGCTCATTGAAGGGAACAAACCCCACCAAAGGGCCTGTCAATTTGTAACGGCAGGCCTCTACTAAGCTTAAATAGGTACATTAATACTAAAGTTATGGCATCTCCATGCCAAGATGCTGTTGAAAACAGCCGGTGAACAGGAAGGACAGTAGATGCCCAGCCAGATAGCAAGCAAGCCTAACCAACTAAGATGAGATGGAACATAATGTAGTTTCCAAACTCAGAAAAGCAGAGGTAGGTACGTCTGCCCAGCACCCTCTCTACCTGGATATTTTATTGCCAAGAGGATGGGGACACAGATGCCAATGTGCCCCAGATGTGACAGGGCAGCAGTAAGCATCACTGAGAGAGTGTGCTTAACAGAGTTGGCACATATTATCTTACCTACCATCAGTGAACAACTGGTACACAGCGTAGGTCATACCAGGCCATATACATAGCAGGCTCCTTTAAGGCTGGCTACCCCAGGTCCATTTGAAGGAAAAATCTGGCAGTGCCAGAAACTGAAAGTTTGAAACAGGTCTCTTGTATGGAATCCTTTGTCTTCACAACACTGTGTCTTCTGCTCTTACCGCGTTAACAAAAATAGATAAATGAAATAAAGTCCATGGCAGATGGCATCTGCTGCAACATGGCCTAAAGGAATGGAGCCCTAATATAAGAGGATAGAGAGAGTTGGTGCCATGTATAGAATGGCCACATTCAGCACTGTTGCCTTCCAAAACAGGCACCTCCTCCAGAGACAGGACAGGTGGCTACACCCTCACGTCGTCATCCCTATTGGCTACGGACATGAGAGACCTGGCCAGCAGAATCAACACAGTCAATGGGTCTATTTCACCATATATCTAAGGCAGCATGGATGGAGTATTTATAAAGAGAGACCTATCAAGACGTGAGGAGGCAGGTGTTCTTGCACTATAAATCAAAAGGACTAAGAAGAACACTACCTGTAGCATCAACGTCGCTGTGAGAAAGTGGATGTAATCACACCAGTCGATGTTGGGAAGAAACTCCTCAGCGATGTCAATGACGCACTCATCCACTATAGGGATAGGCAACGCCCATGCCAAGCCCTGACCTTTCTGTCTGACGAAGGGCAGAAGGGCTGTAAATTGACAGTTGGGAAACCCCAGCAATGACAATCAACATACTATCCGTACAGGCACAGCAATGTTAAAGCCAACCCCAACCTTGGAGTCTAATGGACGGTCGGGGGCAGTCAATAAGTCGATGGATGGATAACCTAGCGATGACTGGGACTGACCGACTGTATAGGCATGGTGGTGGAAAAGGTGAGCCCCTGGCCTTGATGTCTAAGCAACAGTTGGGGGTACTAAAACTCAGCAGTGAGAATAACCCAGTGATCACTGCAAGAGACTGGCTAAACACGCATGGCCTAGGAGAAACCCAGTCCTGACCTTTAATGTTTAAGCAACACTCAGGGGAGCTGGGAGTCGATGACGTAGAGACCCTGGGACTACAGCCACCTACCATCCGTATAGGCCCGGTAGTGGTTAAACTACACCCGGACCTTGGTATCTTATTGACGGTCAGGTGGGCTATGAGCAAAGCCACTGTCAAACAGGTGGAAATTCTTAAACGAGGAAGCAGGATTCATTCTTCTGCACCTCAAGAAAGTCTTCAGAAAAGTTTGTGGCCAACGGAATAGTGGAACAGAGACACTGCCCCAGGAACCTCTCCAGGCAAGTCCCAGGTGAAGAGGCTTAAACCACACACCCATCCTAGAATGGGTCTAATGAGAAAACGCCAACCATCCATCGGCGACTTAAAACGGTGCCAAAGAATTGTATATTTTATAAAACGTATTAAATAAAACAATAAATGACTATATTTACACGGTGTGGTCTGACCAGTATGGTCAATGGCAGGAAAGAACTGAGGAGAGGAAGGCCACCCACGCTTATATAACACGCTGACATCTGAAGTCATTGTGGGCTCCTGGCAGACTGCTTCCATGTGGCCCTAGTGCTGATGCAGTATTAGTTCCAAAGGTGTGGAATGAAAAGAGATACCATCAAGAAACTCTGTTTTTATTCTGCAGCTTTAGCAGTTCCAACATACAGAAGCTTCTCTTCAGTAGATAAACAAGGGGAAACAAAATGTGCTTACTTCAGCATATAAATGAAACAAAATAAAATCCAACTGATTTATAGTCTCTGTTCTGAGTTCTCCAGTTTTATCTAGACAGTTTTCAGTTCTGCATGCCTGCTTGGTATCAGTTCTACTATCTTCTCTTCACTCACTAGAAATTCAGCCCTGTTTCTTTCTACTCTTTCTCCCTTTATTGGATCCAGATGTTGCTTGTTAACATGCCCCTTCCTCAAGTAGGGACATTCAAAATGTTAGCATACAGGGTAGTGAGGTCTTAAAGGGCTGACAAAAGGGGTTGGTTTAACTCCGCCTCTGGCCTCTACCAAAATCTGTGCTGCAGGATTGTGACAGGGTTGATTGGTGTAGGGAGCATGACAGACATACACTCCATCACAAGGTGATACTCTTTCAGCTGTAACAGACTCAAACACCTCCATTAACAAATTACAAATCATTGTTATAGATCGAGAGAGACTTCCAACCAGAAGGAGCACTCTTTCCTCTGTGCATGAGACACTCTTATTCTGTGAAGCGGCTCCTGTGCAGCTGCCAAACAGTCACTTTCTGGTAACGTTTAAAAAAAATTGGTATATTGATCGAGCTTAATCAAAAATATATTAATACCTTTGCCAAGACCATGCTTATGGGTTGTGAGAGTGATCTCACTTACATTCCTCATGTATCTGAACTGCTAATCTTTGGTTTGCGGTTCTCATACCTAAGAAATGTGACAGGGTATGTCCCTGCCACTGTAGTAGGACCCTTGAGTATATTAGGTTGCAACCTCTCTATATATAATTTTATCTAATAAAGTTATCTCTTCTTTCCGCCTGGAGGCAGGCTACTCCAGACAACCCTCTGTGCTTCTAACTTTTTTCTTCCTTCCATGGGTCCATATATATGGAGGTCAACTTCCAGTGATCTCGAGCTCCCAAACAGAAGGAGATGATATAATACTAGCCATACCTCTATAGAATGGCTGGCTATTGTTGCTAGAATGTAAAATAGGTCTTGTATACAGTAAAGCACCCTAATCAAAAAGGGATACAATGGTTATTTAGCATGTAGGTGGAGAAAGACCTATATGACTAGCCTGTACATTAGTATTTATTGCAAAGTGGCAAAACCCTTTCCATTTTATTTTCTGTAACCCTGTTGCCGCTATGGAAATGTTAGAACCTGTACTGAATGCTGCAGTTTATCTATTGAATACATTGCACTGCATAATAAAGATTACAGCATGGGAAAATTACTGTCATGAAAGAATTTAGCATAAACATAGCTAGTGAAGACATAAAAGGCTAGAATACTGAAAGGGGTAAAGAAAACACAAACCTCCTTTTGGGCCACGTAAAATACTTCAACAAATGTACTTTGAAAGAGAAGGAATAAGTTAAGTCTGTCCTTACCTGAAGCAGGGAAAGAATGAAATATTATGTACAGGGAACAGTGGCCCTTGTGGCCCCTTTATAGTGAGCTGTCTGTCACCAAGTCCCAGTGGAATGTTTTCTACCCTTAAGAAGGGAAAATCCTTCTGGGAAAGTCTCTTCCATTATCTAAAGCTGCTCCTAATTATAGAAGGGTAACTAAGTCCTTTAGCGGTTATTTAATTAAATGAAGGGCCATGATGATGCTTTGTCACCTGACCCAGGTGGGCGGGTATAAATAGTACTGCCTGAGCAAACAGATGTTAGATAGGATCAGTGTCGCCTGACTGAGTATAGGTGAAGGACTAGGAGAGTCCTGTGCTGCACTAAGCATACAATTATGAGAAGTACTTACAAGTCTTTTCTTTGGATTGTTTTGTTTTATTTTACTTTATATGGTAAAAGCTGTTGTTGTTTATGATTACAAAATAAACATCCCGCTTAGAAAAGTGGGTTGCACCAAAAATCTTGTGCTTGTGTCCATCTGTATGTCTCACACTTTTACAAAATGATGGAAACCACTCTACAACTGTAAGAGTGGCCTGGGTGCAGTATTAAATATACATTATGTATCATGACATTATTTTTGTCAAGTCAGGATTGTTTATTTCAATTATACCATGGACATTTAAAAATAAAATCCAATATTATGATTGGCTGTCT
Organism: Neoceratodus forsteri; assembly: GCA_016271365.2. NCBI lineage: Eukaryota > Metazoa > Chordata > Ceratodontiformes > Ceratodontidae > Neoceratodus > Neoceratodus forsteri. Next base: position 746,107,132 of record CM057456.1, on the reverse strand, counting down.
GGCACCTTTGTGCCATGGTAAATCCTATGATATACCCACACAAACGCAAGCTAGTCGCCAGTCAGCCCCATCAGGAACCCACAGTGCAATCACTCCAACCATGCACTAGCAACAACGGCAAGGTGCCCGTTCCACTCTCAACTTTGACACCTCAGTTTTATGTGTCTCTCCAGTCAAGTTCACTAGCCCGCCACTCCGTTACCCATCTCTGTATTGCCTGTGGCAATACTGCGACCCACAACAGTACCTCAACAACCAGTACGATTTTTTAAATTCAGTCAGAAAAAAAGTTTCACCGAATGCTTGCTCACAGTCGCAGACTTTTTCATCTCACATCCTCGCAAATCCACTGCTCAGTTCAACCCCATTGCCACTTTCCCAGACCATAACTCCCAAGCACCTCTTCAAAAAATCCCGATTCCTCTCCTATGCAATCCGCTATCGCCTACATACAGTTCGCAAAGGAAAAAAGAATAAAACTCTACCTGAGTCCATCTGCTGACTGCTTAACACAGTTCAACTTGGAAGCTGTCTAACGCGTCACAGCAACCCATTACGCCTCATAACCACCTCACACAGTCATGGTTCCTTAGCGCAACTATTCTCAGCACAACTGAATCTCTGGGAGAGGGACCTGCATTACAATGCATAACAAATACTCCACAGCCATGCCAACAGCACTAACAACCAAATACATCCCCAGCAACCAATGGCTATTTTTACTGGAGCAGGAACAAATAAAATAAAATGAACTGAAATAGTAAAACAGGCAGTTTTTTTTTTCCGCATCGCAAAAAATGTTGGCAAACCATTGATAATCGACAATAAACTACTCGGGGTTATGGGGATTTTACCATGGTTGACGAGGATTTGAACACTCAGCTCGTTGCTTCAGTGGGAGAAAACCACGGCCACGCCAACCGTGGTAAATCTCCCATAACTCACACCCCTTGTGGTTTAATGCTTAAACATTCCAGGTAGTCTTATAACCGTAAGAGGGTGTCTCATGCATACAGTTCCAAAATTCTGAAGTTTTACGCTCAGTTAGCACGGTCCACTTCCACAACGGGAATTGTCTAACATATTGCAAAGTAAAACACCCTGGGCTGGATATTCAAACTGCGCCATTCTGAGGCGAAGCTCTTGCGCAAATAGTTACAAGAGGGTAAGTCAGCGATATTCAAAGAGTTGTGCTATTGAGCAACTCCTTTGAATATCACCCTCAGCCATTAGCTACTGTGCATGGCGCAGTGGAACTTGTGCCACCGCAGTTGTCAGAGTGGAGCATTCAACTTATGGTATGCATCTACCATTGCGCCATGCGCAAAATCATGATATTCAAAAGGTGACATGCAAATGGGGCCATAATTCATGCGCAGGGGGGCCATTTGCATCTGATTATGGCCCCATTTGCATGCCATTAGCATGTAGGTGCGCCGATCCCCAAGGACTTGCGCCTGGCCTGCCAGGCAGCAGCCGTTGGGGACCGACGCACCCTGCAGCCCGATCATGACAGCAAAGTGGCTCCCCACCTCCTCCCGTACATCTCCCTGGTGGTCCAGTGGACCGAAATGCCGATCGAGGCACTAAGTAAATTGAAACACCCCAACATGTCCCTTGCCCGATCGCGGGCAGTAAGTAAAGTGACCCCGCTGAACATAACCTTGTGCCCGATTATGGCAGCAAAGTGACCCCCCACCCGAACATCTCCTCAGGTCCAGTGGACCGAAATGCCCAATCGCTGGCAGAATGTAAATTGAACCTCCAAAACATCTCCCTGGTGGCTAGTGTCCCCCACCCACCCACGAAGCCGCACCACCCGCCTCCCCTGCAGCCAGCAGCATCCCACCGCCTGCCGCCTCGCCGCTTGATCGTAGGGCTGCACGCCCATTGGTGCAGAGTAAGAGCCAATGGGCGCAGCCCATACCGTATATGACAGTCCAGATTTGTGAATAGCCACCAGAGAGATGTTTGGGGATCAATTTCACTCTGCCCGCGATCGGGCATTTCGGGTCCACTGGACCACCAGGGAGATGTTCGTGGGGGGTCTTTACTTACTGCCCGCGATCGGGCACAAGGGACATGTTCGGGGGTTCAATTTACTTTCTGCCCGCGATCAAGTACACAAGGGAGGGGGTTTCACTTACTTTCTGCCCGCGATCGGGTATTTCGTCCACTGGACCACCAGGAATATGAACGGGAGGGGGGTTAAAGATCACCGTGATCAGGCATTTCGTCCACTGACCACCAGGAATGTGAACGGGGGTGTTTTAAACATACCGTCCGCGATCGGGCAATTCGGTCCACTGGACCACCAGGGAATATGAACGGAGGGGTGCCACATTGATGCCCGCGATCGGGCTGGTGGGGAGACACTATGCCCGCGATCGGGCTGGGAGGGGCACAGGGACTGGGTTGAGGCCAGCCACAGGTGGCAGCTGCTGTGTTGCGCCCTGCGATACAGCAGCTCACCTGTGGGTGGCCCTCGACTTAGCCTTTTTTGGCTCAAGGCCCTGCAGGCTCAGGTTGGGGTTGCGCCGACACCCTGCACAGCCCGGCTGAATATCGGCTGTGCAGTTTATGCATGGTTCCTCCCTCCAGTTGAGCATGCATTCATTTGCATTGCGCTGTTGCTCAGCCTGTTTTCAGTGGCTAACTGCCTCCTGCTGAATATCGCAGAATGGCGCACTTAGGACTTGAGCATGCGACAACCTGTTGCGCATGGCTGAACCCTTTGAATATCTGGCCCCTGACTTTAAATCTGAATGTCATGGTTTATAATATGTTTACAGTACAGTTCCTTGTGTTTCCTATGGTTATGAGTTTTTCTCAAGTCATTTGAGTACCAAGACTGCTCAGCTTTGCTTCACAGTTCTCTCACCCAAATAACTCAAGAATACACTCTTATAACCATAAGAGACACAGTAATTGTAAATACAAACATATAAACTATGCCTGATGACTTATAATATATTTAAAAGTAAAACTTATTTTCTATTTTAAAGAAAACAAGCCCCATTTGAAAAGAGGAACTCTATACATTTCTAAACCCTGCGCTTGAGGCACTCTTATGAGAAGTCCCTTGTGAAGGTAAACCCTAGAGCTGATGAGTTATAATGTTCAGGAACAAAAATAAACATACGAGTTTTCTGTTTTATGAGTGAGCCACAAATCTAATTTTCCATTTAAACGTTTCTGTGCTGACATACACAGTGAAGGCATTTGTCTTCCTTCCAGTGTAGCTCTGTTAAGATTGCCGCAGGTTATGGATACATATACAGTTATACCCTTGCTCACCACCATACAGAGAAACAAAACAGATAATCTAAAAGTGCAACACTATCTACACACGTGTGTAAATACTTTCTGGCAAATACTAGCCAATTATTTGTATTTGGAACCCCAGATTATTTGTATTTCTTATTAGGCCCTAGAAATTAGTAAAACCATCTTCAAAAATACCCTGATGAGCTCCAGTGAGGTCCTCTTGTACAGTCTTCCTAGTGCCTTTCAGTGACACAAGGTAGGGATACAAATTAACACAGTTTGTGCCATCTGGCACTAGCACTGTTTTAGAAGCCTTAATTATTATATTATTCGGTTTGTGTTATTTGTGTGGAAGCTCTCACCCCCAAACAGTGTCCATGCCACCATCCAATCCCACCTTGCTGCTGAAAGGGCTTTAGGACCCATATTTGAATCCAAATGTGTGTCACGTACACCAGAATACTGCACAGAAAACAGAGCATAGCCTGCTCAGGCTACATTCAGACAGTAAGCACACTCCGATCCGAAAGGCTGTCTGAATATAGGGCTGTGTCGGCACAGAGCATTGTGACTACGCGTTGTTACCATGGGTCCCAACTGAATATGGCTCACAGGAACCAAATGCAGATAATGTGTCCAAAACAAGACAGCACCAGCTCACCTGTGTGCCATATTTAGTATAAACATGCTAATGACACCATCAGACATGCAAGGTGCTATGGTACATCGGCAAGCCCATTATGGGATCATCAACACACACACAATGCTGCTGCACATGCAGCCCCCTCCACGTCCCCACCAGCTACATATATATCTACTGCAACCACCCATAGGTGGTAGGTACCCGATCATTGCCAAAGACATATCACACTCCACTTGACTGTGCAACTGACCGCCCTCCCAAATGCCCACTCAGGATCCACCATCTCACACCTCTCCTCATCCCAGTCACCAACACCGCTATACACGGTAGAGACAGTGACCAACACAGCCCTTCACTCACCTAGCCACCATCTAAATAACAGGAAGCAATCGCACCTACTGTAATCGTGACTGCTCTCTTTTCATTCAGATTGTGGCTTGCCGAGGTGGGCAATTTAGGTCCAACAGAGAAGTTGGTGTAAATCCATGGTAATTTGCCTTCTACCATCCACTGTGCTGTAAAAACACTCCCTCCCCCACCCAGAAACAATCAAAACCATTACACCTGATCCCACCAGCACCCTCCCTCTCCCCACTGGCACCCTCCTCCCCCTCCCAATAAAATATTGCTCTGTGGTGACTGTGCTTGAAAAAGTAATCCCTTCCCAATAGCCAAGCACCAAACATGCTCCCCACCTGAGTCTTACTGTCTTTGTTAATCCTCACAGACCCAGTTCTCTGACCCTCACCCAACCCCACTCTGTTCCCCAGCACCTCCTACCCCAACCAGCACCTACAAAATCATTCTGGAATATAGAAACGGTCCTCTGTGCAAAGCATTGGCTTCATTCAGTGCCCATCCCAAAATGACAGGAATAAAAGAGTAGTGATATCTTGTTCCTTAGTAAAACCTGATTGGTTGAAAATTCAACTAATCAGGATTTACTTGAGCATAGTTGTCACCATTCTTTCATTGACAGACACTGAACAGAGGAGACACTCTGCACCAGGGGACCATTTTCTTTATTCCAGGTTGATCTGTGGTACTGGGGTGGGGAGGGTGGTAGCGGTACCGGGTTGGTGAAGGTCGAGACTGGGCAGTGATCATTAATAAAGTCAGTGGGACTTGGATGGGGAGGTGGTGGAGTGTGTTGGGATGCAGGTGGGGGAAGGGATTACTTTATCAATCACGGTCCCACGGAGCAGCATTCTCAGCCAGGTTGGGAGGGGTTGGAGGTTCCAGCGGGGGGTAGGGGTTATCATGGTATTTACTCTTTGTGGTGGACAAGGGTGTTTTATTGTTTTTCTGGGTTGTGGAGGAGTGTAGTATGTAATTCACGTTGCTTTTCACAGGTAAATTAGTTATTTGCAAATAGCAGTCCAAATTACAGTACTTAGTTTGGCAAATTTGCCTGAATTCTGAGATTTTTTACAGAGTGAATTTTGGCAACTTCGCACCTCTACCCATCACCCGCCTTCTGGGACTGCCAACTCTGAAACACCCCCATAGATTAACTCCCGTGGTGGGGCCAGGAGAGGGGCCATCCTCCCACCCTGGAGACCAAAATCCAGACAAAGGAGCCCACCCAGTCGGTGGTCTGAGGTCTGCAGGTTGAGAGTCATCCAGTTGTCTGGAGTTTTTTCCTCCATTTTCTCCCCAAGCCCCAGCATGAATGCACACACATATCAACATTGAGGGTGGTCCGACCTGTCTGAGGTAACCCACTGTGCACCTCCTATTTGAAGTGACAAAGTGGGACTCCAAAGTTCCCTACCCAAAGAAGACAGCAGACCAGTGGATGCTCAGTCTTCTTTCCCTGGCTGCCCTAGAACCACCAAGATCTGCTCCCAAACCCCAGCCACCGAAGAGGCAGACAGTAGCATACTGCCATACCACTGGGCCAGCTGCCACTGGTGTTTTATGGGTGTAATCATTTAGTCATTTACAAGAGAAGCAACCTGAAGGTGCAATGTTCTGATAACTTAAGCCTAGCACTGGGAACAGCCAGGAGGCCCACCTCAGAGGAGCAGAGGGAGCAACAGATACGGTAAGGATCAGGAGGTCTCGTAGGTAGCTACAATCAGTCTGTACAGGCTTTAGAGGTTGGCAATCTGGCCTTGAAGGTGATGCATCACTTCACCATCAGTCAGTGTGGTCATGAAGGACCAGGGTTACATGATATGACCCAAAAGGCCTATCAGTAACTTGGCTGCTGGGTTCTGCACAAGCTGCAGGCGTCACAGGATACCACCTCCAACCCCGAGGTAAACAGTGTTACAGCAGATATGTCTGAAAGTCACAAAAGCGTGTACCAGTGATGGAAGGTCTTCAGTGGGTCGAGGCTTTCATCTGGATGGTGTTCCTGATACGTAAAACCCACTGGACTACTGCCGACACCTGATCCTCAAGTGCCAGCCTCTCTTCCAGAATTACCACAACATTTTTCAGTTTGTGGAGGCCATGAGATTGGTGATACCAAGCTCTAGGCCAGTCACTACACCGGTTGCCTCGGTACCTCTACCCCTTTGAGCAGACTCAATCACTAGTACCTCTGTCTTATCTAAGTTCAGTCTTAGCCAGCAAGATGATATCCAATCATGAATCTCGTTGAGGCACAAATTAAGTACTTCCACTGCATCTGGCCTCCCTGGTGCAAATGACAAGTACTGGTGTAACATCTGCACAGCAGTGAAATCCCAGCCTGTACCATCTAATGATCTCTTCCAAGGCAGCATATACACCATAAAAAGCATGGGAAAGAGGACTGACTCCAGGAGTACACCACAGAGCAGGGGCATCAGGAGTGTGGAGAAATTCCCCAACACCACTCTCTGCATCCTATGTCCGAGGAAGGACTCAAACCAGCTGATTACCATACCAGTCACCCACAGTATTCCCTGAGGCAGTCCTACAATAACCCATGGTCCATGGTGGCAAAGGCTGATGAGAGATCGAATAGTACAAGAACTGACTGTTCCCCATCTCTTGCCCTGAGAAGGTCAGTGTGCAATCTGACAAATGTGATCTCCATCATTTGCCTCGCTCTAAAACCAGACTGGAGAGGCTCATAGAATGTCAGAGTCCATGAGGTGTGCCTCAAGCTGCAGAATCACCATCTTCTTGATAACCTTGCCCAAAAGGGGAGATTAGAGACTGGTCTATAATTCGCCAAGCAGTTTAGCTCAAAAAGGCTTCTTCAGGATGGACCTCACCAGCGCATCTTTCAATGTGCTCGGAAAAGACCCTCCAAAGGGAGCACCATACTGTCTTGGTGAACGTGGACTGAAAGGCCCACACACAACTTACTGGACGCCATGCTGGGCCAGAACCAGTTCACAAAGGTGGCCCATACTTCTGAGATCACACCTGAGATCACTTCCACCAAAACTGGCCTAAACTCTCCCAGGCAGGAGGAATGCATATGATGGCAACCAGCTTGCCACTGCTGGGCTGTGACAGCCTGAATGGGGAGTGATTAATCTGAATCAAAGACACTTCCCTTCCCATCTCCTCCCACCTTCCTGCATCAATAATTCCATATATCTGCACCCCAGTTTTTCCAATTTACTGCAATGCCTGAAATAATTTCATTCTTGGACACATTTTCCATGCTCCCAAAAGCTTTACATCCAGTGACAGCCTAAGTACTTGCTAGGGAACAGGATGTTCCTGCATAATAGTGGCCCTGAAACAAATGTCTGCAAACCATGGTGTGCAATGTGCAGTAATTATTTTAGTGCAACACACCTCAGAAATACTTCACTGTCTGAACCTCACAGCTCAGTTTTACTATTAAAAATCAGATAAGCCTTTTTTTAATCACATTAAGAAAAGGGTGTATGTAACTGTGTCTAACAGCCCTTCTTGGGTGTTTGTGCCTTGGTTCCCAAGGTGTGCCATTATACCACAATCGACACCCCGTCATGCATTTTTGCTTAATTATACAATTTGTTTTAACCCTGTTTCTATTTCATGTATGCCTGTTTCAGAAAAATAAACCTCTGCTCTTCCTGGTCCATTTTAAATCTCTTCCTACACTTATCTTCTAGCTCTCATACAGGGATAATTATAGAATAATCTAAAGAATGACTGTTTGAACCACGTTATATTTTTTTGCAAGATGGTTTTCTTGCAGAAGACTAAAAGGTGATACAGATGACAGGCAACAAAAAACGCTGCACAGCTTTAAAAATCGGGCGGATTTTCAAAATCAGATGTTTTTGGTGCCCATACAGACTGCAAATCTGGCCCAGTGAGCTTTGGCTACAACACAACTCAGGTGGACATGCACTTCCTGTAGACACACACACACACACACAGAAAGCACATTACAACTCAGCCATAAAACAGGCCTTCACAATCATACTGGGGTCTTTGTCTGGTGGAATGGGGATGAACAGTGGGATAGGGAGGGACTGAGGTAGTGGGGGGAATCAGGTAATGTAGGAAGGAAGGGTAGGAGAAAGTGACTTCAGACGAGAGGAAGAGTGGGTGGAACAGGTGAGGGGTGGGAGACAAGGGAGAATGAGGGAGCAGGCTGGGGAGCAGAAGGGAAGGATAGAAGTCAGGCTGTGGGGGTGAGCAAAAGGTAAGATAGGGGGTGCCAGGGAGAGAAAGGCTTGGGAGGAGGGATGGGGAAGGAGATAGTGGGGTAGTGGGTCGTTGGGGAGAAATGCAAGAGGGGAAGGGAAGTAGGCTGGGAGTAGCCAATAGAATGGACAGAGAGGTGGGAGGGCCCAGGATGGAGGAGGGAGGGTGGTAATCTCTTGGGATTCAATAATAAAGGTTAGATGGGAGGAAAGAAACCAAGGGCAAGCCATAGAAGGGTAGAATGCATGCCAGGGATGACGCCAGGAAGAGCGGGATTTCTGATAGTACAGTCTGTGTGTCAGGGAGAGGAAAACCTCACATTATTGTGCACCTGGGGACAAATGACCTTGCAGGATGTGAGGTGAGGGAGGTGCAAGAGAGGTTCAGGGATGTGAGAGAATATGCAGCGAGGCAGGGAGGCCAGTAGCTTTCTCCAAGGTGCTTCCAGTCCTGAGGGCTAGTATGGCAAGGAAGGTAAGAATAGATTTAATGAACATCTTAGGGTGGTGTGAAAAGAAAGGGTGGTGTGAAAATAAGGGGTACAGGCTCATTGGTGGATGGGGCAGAACTTGGGATAACAAGGATCTGCATGCACCAAACAGGCTTCATCTGAGTAGGAAGGTATAAGGGTCCTGAAGGAAAGCTGAAGGAATTCTTGGGAACAGCCTCAATTTAAACTGATGAGGGGGGCAGAAGGGTGCATAGCACCTTAATCACCTGGTGGAGAAGGTTAACTGACCTCCCCAGTCAGGGAACCATGGGGAGGAGGAGGAGAGAGGAGTTAGATAAGAAAGGTGGAGGTCAGACTGAAGGGGATGGAGGACAATGGGAGGGGCAGATCAGGATTAAGGAAGATCCAGAGTCGTGGTGGAGGGTGGTGCCTCTGAATGCTGGAAGTCTGAGAAACAAGATGGCAGAATTTCAGTCACTGATGGCTGAGGGAGAGGTGACACAGCAGCAATCAGAAAGACATGGGCCACACAAAACCATGACTGGAACCTCATAGTTCCCAGGTATAAACTGTACAGAAAGGATAGGGGTACTGGATGGAGAGGAGTGGCCCTGCACATGAAGGAAGGGATAATTAGTACCAGAGAGGAAGAGACAGAGAGTACGACTGAAGCATTATAGGTACACATACAATCCACTAGGGTGAGGAAACTAAGGATGGAGTGTTCTACAGGCCACCTTCCCAAGAGGAGGAGGAGCTGCACAGGGTACTGGGGTCTCAAATCATGGAAATGGCCAATAAGAGGGAAGTTGTAATAAAGGGGATTTAATCTAACTGGGGTGGACTGGAAAATCCCAGATACCTCCTGTACTTGGGAGCAAATACTGCTGGATACATTTCAGGGTGGCTTCCTGGTCCAGGGTGTCATGGAACCCACTACGGAGAGGGCTGTACTGGACCTGGTCCTGTCCAACTGTGAGCATGTTCAGCAAGTGGAAGTGCAACTTCACACAGTGACCACCACACGGTGTGGTTCCACCTGGACATGGGAAGGGGATGGTCAGGACCAGGACAAGGGTTTAGGACTTTAAGAGGGCTGACTTTGGTAGGATGGGAGAAATTCTCGTAGGGCACTGTGCTGGGATCAGAAGAGATGGATGTGGAATAGAAAAGGAAAACAATAAATGAGGGACTGATGGAGGCCATTAGTGAGTGTGCCAAAATCAAAAGTAAGAAAACTATGGCCAGAAAGCCCAGCTGGTTCAGCAAGGAGGTGGCAAAAGCTGTAGGTGAAGAAGGCAGCTTTCTGGAAGTACAAACATACTCAAAAGGAGGAGGGCAGGGCGGATTACTCTGTTAAGTTAAGGGAGGTGGGTAGGGTAGTTAGGATGGCAAAGGCTATAAAGAAGTGCAGCTAGCCAGGGGTAAAACAGGGAGAAGGCCTCTTTTCCAATACATAAGGGAGAAAAGGAACATAAAGAATGAAATAGATTAAAAGGTGTGGTTTGGCAGATGGTAGTGAACAGAAAGCAGAGGTACTTCACAGAAGTACTTATGTTCAGTCTTCCCTAGAGAAGGACAGACTAGTACCACCCGAGAACAGGAGGGTTGGGATCGGAAGGGGAAAGTCACGGACAACGTAATTCAAGCTGATGGGGTACTAAAGGATACAAGGGCACTGAAGGTGGATAAATACCCAGAGCCAGATGGCATGTGCCCAAGGTCCTAAGGAACTGACGGGGCCCTGGCAGACTTGCTTAACACCTCTGACGTCAGAGATCATGCCCCCAGATTAGAGAACTGCACATGTAATGCCTCTACATAAAAGTGAGCTGAAGAATGAATCAGGGAACTTAGGCCAATCAGCCTGACTCAACAGTGGGCAAGTTGATGGGGATCAACCTGAAAGAGAGACTGGTGAGCTTTCTGGAGGATAATGGGCTCCAGGATGTGAAGCAGCATGGGTTTGTGTCAGAGAGGTCCTGACAAACTAACCCAATTGACTTCTTCGACAGGGTCACCAGGGCAGTGAACAAGGGTGAAGCGGCTGATGTCCTATTATCTGGACTTCAGCTTGACGCCCGACTCTGTACCTCTCAGGAACTGGTCAGGAGGCAGCCCCAATGCACTAGGGTTGAGGCGCTGGATGCCACACACCTTGCGCCACGCCAGCGACCGGGTCTGGGAACAAGCCTGGGCCAGCTCGGCAGGGAGAGAGAGAGAGAGGATCAAGCATCCGGAGGACTGCCTCTTTTGGGGTGTCCAGGGGCTGCCTGGAACCGCAGTGGCCTCTGGTGGAGACCGGAGGTACTGCATCGTTCAGGGCACGCAGAAAGGGACACAGAGCCATGACGGATGTCCCTGGTGTCACTGCACACTCGTGGCTCCACCTGGGGGTGGGGGCAGGGCAATCCTAAGCAGAAAATCCCCACCCCCGGGATAGGCGATGGCACCACCTACCTCGCCACACTCCACTGGCCGGACTCCTCTCTCTGGGCTGAGCCCAGCCTGGCCTAAATTGTAGATAGAGCACTCTGGGAGGATAGGGCGGCCCCACTCGGGGGCTCAGAACCACGGGATAGCTGGACTGGTGCCAGGAGTAAGGAGGAGTTTCAGGCCCGGAGGTAAAGCTGAGGAGCAGGTGGATGCCTGAGAAGAGTTCCCCAGGTGTCGGAGACAGAAAATGAAAAGGAACTGGTCAGGAAGCTAGAAGATGGGGCTAAGCTTGCTGGGTGGGTCACAAGGGTGACTGCTGGACAGAAGTCAAGGTGGAAGTTGGGGTAATTCTCAGAAACTAGGCTTGTGACCAGTGGGGTCCCACAGGGCTCTGTGCTCAGTCCAGTGTTGTTTAACATATTCATAAGTAACATAGCAGATGGGAGCAAGGGATCTGCCTGTTCGCAGATGACACAAAGCTCTGTGGGAGGGTGGACATGGAGGAGGAGAGAAAGTAACTCAGGGAAGACCTGGCTAAGCTGCAGAAGTGGTCTGGCATTTGTCAACAGATGTTCAAGACTAAAAAGTGTAATGTTAGCACTGAGGCTTCAGGCGTTGGATGCCACCTTGCTCCTCCGCTTGCGACCCAGGTTTGAGGAACAAGCCGGGCCATTGGGGTTGGCGGGGAGGAAAGGACTGGCGTCCATGGGACTGCTCTCCTCCTTTCCCTAGGGAGGGTCTGGGGCATCCATTGCACTGCAGTGGCCCCGATGGAAATCGGGGCACCACAGGAGCGGTTACATGTGGGGAGCAGCGGCAGACGCCAGCACATCGTGCCTTGACGGCCATTGCACGTCCGCGACTGCTCAAGGGAAAATACAGGAGGAAAAATGGCAGATCGACCAATGCAGTTTGATGGCCATACTTCAAGCAACCAGGGCCTGGTCATGGAATCACATTGCGGTATTGGTTCCTGCCTGGCTCGGGAGACATGGGGTGGGTTCCTCCAGCGGGTGCAGCACTTTGTCAGCCGGTATATGAATGAGCTCCGGGCTGATCGAGGAAGGCAGCGCTGGATATTGGCAGGTCGGGCTGCAGGAGTATAAAGAATTATATGATTAAAAAAAGAAAGTGTAAACTTATGCACTTGGGGGTGAAAACCCAGAAACCAAACACTGGTTGGGTCGTGTGCAGGTAACCAGGTCAGAGGAAGAAAAGGACCTAGGTGTAATTATCATGAGTGGTCTGAAGCACTGGGCACACTGCGAGAACAACTGCAGCCACAGCAAATCAGATGCTGGGCTGCACAGCCAAGGAAATTACCAGCAGGAAGGTAGAGGTCATTCTGCCACTCTACATGTCTTTAGTGAGACTGAATCTAGAGTGCAGTGTGCAACATTGGTGCCCTTATCTTAAAAGGATATCAGCTTTCAGGAAATGGTCCAGAGGAGGACAACCAAGTCGGTCCAGGGCTGGCAAGGCAACATCTAAGAGGACAGTCTCAGGGGAACAGTAATACTATCAGTGCAATTCCAAAAAAAAAAAGCTGCTTTAAAGCCTGCAATTCATTCAAATAAACTATTTTCTTACTTGCTTTTTCATCTTTTAACATGTTAGACGGGTACTTGGTCTCATCATTTGGCTGAACTACAATCAGCCTGACCACCAACGACAAGGTAACCCACTCATTGGTCAGGAAAAAGCTTTATGTTTTAAATTTTGCTGAGGTTCCCCTGCTTTCTGCTATCTTATGGGAAACCATTCTCTGGCTTCATTTCTTATATAGTGTGCTCTGTGCTCTGGCCAATAAGAGGCTCATAGGTGATCATCGGGAGCCTTGTTGTTGGTGGTCATGATGATCATAGTTCGCCAAATGATGAGACCAAGAACCCTCTAACATGTTAAAATGATGAAAAGGGCAAGAAATAAATGGAATTGATTTGAATGAATTGCAGGCTTTAAAGCAGCTTTTTGGGGAGCACAGGTATTATTACTGTTTGCTTTTGCTTAGTCACACACCAGGTGCACGCACCTGTAAATATTTAAAAAAACGTAAGATGTATTATAAATGTGATAAAAATCTTTTGTTTTGGCCAGGGTTGAGCTTGCTAAACCTTTAATATTGAATTGCAAGTGGAGAATTGTGGCTGTCTCCTAATTAGTGGGCTCTCAATGATCACCTGTGAGCCTCTCCTTGGCCAGAGCACATAGCACACTATATAAGAAATGAAGCCAGAGAGTGATTTCCAATAGATAAAGAGAAAGCAGGTAGCCCCTCAGGTCATACAGGGTACAGCAAAATTTAAAATATGAAGCTATTTCCTGACCGATGAGTGGGTCACCTTGTCGCCGGTGGTCATGCTGATCATAATTCAGCCAAATGATGAGGCCAAGAACCCTCTAACATGTTAAAATGATGACAAAAGCAGGTAAGAAAAGTGAATTGATCTGAATGAACTGCAGGCTTTAAAGCAGCTTTTGGGGAGGGAACACTGGTATTATAACTGGGTGCTTTAGTTTGGTCACACACACATATATATATATATTTACACACACATAGATATATATATATATATATATTTATACAACTTATGTGCTGGATAAATGCCAGTGTAAAAGTAATATCTGTAGAAGCCAGTGAAGATAACACTGATATCTTCATGTTCCTATACGTCATCATGATATCTTAACACTTCTATACGTCATCCTGTTATCTTTTAAACTCCTCTACGTAATCTCTAAGAAATCCTATTGGTCCCTACAGGAAATTCAGCTGTTCTAAAGCTCTGCCTTTTAATTACCTCACCCCCGTCCCCCTACCAACGCCGACTCTTACATCTGGTTGACCCTGCCATCAGTTTAAAACCACGCTTAATTAAAACTTATCTGGTTGATCCTGCTGTTTCACCTTAGTCTCACTAAAACAGTTTAATTCCCGACATCGTTTTTAGTGTGACCAAGCAGGCTTCAGTGTGTCAATGTAGTACTCTTACATTTAAATAGCACTGTCTTCAATGATAATGTAGTGTCCTTTATTATTTTTTCTGGGCTTCATAAAGAACATGCTGCAGTTAAACCTAACAAAGAGCGAACTGAGCACATGCAGCTTCAGAGAATTGAAAAGCTTTGTGCTTAGCTGCTATAGTAACACTTCGCTTCACGCTTTTACTTACTTCTCTGAAGTTGCCGACATGCTTCAGTTCGAGTTCCTCGCCTTCTTCGGTTTTAACTGCAGCCTGTTTTTACTTAGCAAGCCCAGGAAATTAATAAAAGACTGCATTTGTACCATTTGAAGAGACAGTGCTTTGTTTAGTTGTGTAAGAGGTACTCAGTAACGCATTGAAGTCGCCGTCACACTACAAATTAAGGACGCCAGGAATTAAACTGTTTTGGTGACACGGGAAAATGGCAGGATCAACCAGATTACGTTTTCAACAGCTTAATAAATTTCTAAAAGCCACAGAGCTTTTTCTTAATTTACAAAGAGAGTGTTTCTTTTTAAATGTCTGCCCGCCCTAACTGAAAACTCTTTTGGTCAAGCTACACATTTATATTACAACTCCTCAGTGAGACCAGGAGGAAATAACAATCAACCAAATAATGAATTTTAATAATCATATCTTTACCAATTATGACAGGACCAATGCAGGGGAGGGGAGGCACTCTATTCCTGCCTCATAACTTAAGTGCAGTATTGTTGTTAAGTATCCAATGGTCAGTTCTGCAGTGAGTGGGGGCAAAACATATCTGGGGGTCATGTTGGGGGCCCAGCACATAAATTGTATAAACACAACATGACATGATTGACTGAAGATATCATATTCTTCACTGAGGCCAATGACATCAAGATATCTCACTGGCTTCGCTTCACTCATGAGATATCATGATGTCATTGGCCTCTCGTGAAGATAAATATGATATCTTCAGTCAGGCCATGTCATATCCCCATATATACACACACACATATATATATATAAAATAAGCCAGCCCGGTGGGTGCAGGACTGAAGCACTGGACACCTTACCTTATACCACACTGGTGACCCGGCTTCAGGAACGAGCCAGGGTCGTAAAGTCAGCCAGGGGAGCAGGACTGAGCAGCCGTAATGGCAGCTCTCTTCTCCCAGGAAGGATCTCCATCGCCCCCTCACCTACAGTTCTGCTGCCATTGGGTGGCGGTCCAATGGAAGCGCAGGCAGGTAGAGCAGCAAGTAGCGGAGGGTGCCTTGGTACGCAGCATGTGGGTGCCTCTACACGCATGTGCACGCGATCGAGGGATGGGAGGTAAAAACTAGGGGAAAAATCAGGAACATAAAATCGCTACAGAAAAAAAATTAAGATGTATTATAAATGTGATAAAAAATCTTTATGTATTGACCAGGGCTGAGCTTGCTAAATCTTCCATATTGAGAGGCTCAGGGACTCAATATGTACTCTTGAGGACAAAAGGAAGTGTGGGCATGACTGAGATATTCAAGTACCTTAAAAGTATAAAAAGAGTGAGCATTGAGGGCTTTTAGCCTCTGTGGAAACAAGACCACTAGGAGTAACAGCCTAAAGCAGATGGGGAAGGCTCAAGAGGGAGATGAGGAGGCACTTTTCACCAAGAGAGTGGTAGCTAAGTGGAATTAGTTGCCAGAGAAGGTTGTATCCTTAACAGTGGTGGACAGTTTCAAGAGAGGATGGGACAGGGTGAGGGGAAAGCTACAGGTTGGGGGGAGAGTGAGAGGGTGTATTTGAGAAGGGTTAAGGAACATATGGAGATGGGGGCAGTTCCGCTATAAATGCACTGGGAACTGTACACTCAAGCAGACTATCTAGACCATAAGGCCTTTATCTGCTGGCACATTCATATATGTTGTTCGTACATTATATCTGCCTTTCCTAATTGTAAAACTGCACAGTCTGTGATGTTATAAACAGCAGATTATGACTTCACACATTAGCAGTGACGCAGAGTAAGTCCAAAAAATAAAGGGTCGGTGTTCATGTAAGTGGCATTAGTAATAATGCAGTGACAGTGTGGTAACAAACCACTGAAAAGGTTGTGTGTGTGTGTGTGTGTGTGTGTGTGTGTGTGTGTGTGTGTGTCAGCACTTCCATATTGATGTGGTCTTTTCCCTGTAACCCCAGGGCAATTTTCATGTGTTTTCCATAGATTACATGAAAGTAGAATTATTCTGTTTTCCTGAATAACCAAGCGAAATGTATGGGAACAACTCCCTTTAAATGGCTGCGTTTCCTGTAAAATACAGAAACTCCTGTAGATCAAGGAGACCTGGTATGTGTGTGGGTGGAGGGGAGGTGGTCCTGATGGTCATAATGCCTGCTTCCATTTCACATTCCTATGTTCCTAAATAAAAAGAACACACAAATATGATCTGAATTTGGACTAAGATATTATGATTCTCCACAGCGGTCGGTAGCTCCTTTAAGACTCTTAAAGGATGCTAAGAACAGAAAGGCAGAATGATACAAACATTAAAGTCAAAAAATTCCATGTAAAATTTTCATGAATACAGCTAAGCTTAAGGAATAAGCTGCTACTTTTATGCCCACTTCTTGCTCCAGGCATTTATTAAATTTTCATAGATAATTCCTTTAACATTCGTCCTTATGCCATCCCATTCACTTGAGAAATGCATGGGAGCCAGACAAGATCTCCATGATTCTTCTACAGTTTAAGGTCCCCAGGAGTGGGAGGGGTGCCGCTCATGCAAATGATTTCCTTGAGTGGCAACATTTTGTTAGCAGAAAAAGATGCAAGGCTGTCAGGAGCACCATGTGTATGGATGTCTCACTTTTATGTTCAAGTTTCACTCTGACACTGCTGCTCCTCTAGTGTGAAAGCATAGTTTGTTTTTAAATCAAAGTTATGAAACGGAAATATTTTATTTTGCCCCAGTCTGGACACTGAGGACCTACTAACATGGAAGGCAGTATGATGCGTTTAACATACTAGCATGTGACACAGTGGGTCACAGGTCCATATCCTGCCACAGTCAAATTGGCCAGTTCTGTTTGACTTGGTTCAGACCCCTATCTTCAGTTCAGCTTCAATATCTTGGTTGAAGCATCTTCAGGTCCTTGGTAGATGCGGTCTAGCAGGCTATAAATAATGGTAACACCCCTCCACCACCCTTTCTTTCCGCCCAGTCAATTCTACCCTCCCCCTCCCTGTTCCTCCTGTCAGTCGCTTTTAATATGATTCAGTTGGCACCCGCACTGGGACAAGAGCCAGCAATTAATTTTTTTTTTAATAAAAATAATGTCAGGAAAGGGAGAGGAGGTGCAAAGGACTGGGGTGGGGAAGGGGACATGAGACTAGCCCTGGCTATCTAGGATATGCCAGAGTGTCCCTTGTTAATTATTTGGCAAAAGGCTGAAGTGACTTAAAGTGGCCCAAATCTTTGATTTGGCTAAATTGAAGGTGAATGTGCTGAATTTTGGCAGATTCCATCGAATAAAAGAATAGGTTATTTACCTGTAACTGTAGTTCTAGGAGTGTTATATGGTTCACAGCCACACTCTGGCAGTTCAGTGATTGTCCGGATGTCCTTAAGCTAAGCTCCTCCGACCACCCAGGTGAATATATCCCCGACTCCACCATGTGACGTCAGATCTTGCACACTGGAAACAGAAACTTGTGCCACTCGCCAGGAGACTGGGTAAGTTGGGTTGGGTTGTGTGGATGTGTACCATATACCACTACTAGAAATACAGTTACAGGAGAGTAACCTATTCTTCTAGGGCATAGATATGGTACACTACTCACCTCTGGCAGACTCCAAGCAGTTCTGCGGGAGGAGGGGCAAGGCACACAGTCCTACTTGGCAAACAGAGACTGGAGAACCAAAGTCCCAAATGAGCATCCCGCATGATTTAAGGTCGATGCAGTAGTGGGAAATGAAGGTGTGAGCTGACTTCCAGGTAGTGGCCTACAGATCTCCAGTATTGGCTCATCGCTGGAAACTGCCACCAAGGCAGCTGTATGTCTGGTGGAATGAGCCATGATTCCTGTGGGAGGCTCCCGACCAGCCATGCTATAGCAGAGGTTCTTGCAACATGTGATCCACCTTGCAACCGTCCACTTTGCTGCTAGGCTGCAAGTGCAGCTTCAGCATAAGTGACAAACAGCTGGCAAAGCCTGTCCTCAAACTCCATTCATAAGCTCTACATGAGGCGGCTTCTGCAGATCCAGGATGTGGAGCCTGCAGTCGGCCTCTGAAGAAGGGGTCGGTAAGTATACGGGTAAATTAATCACCTGGTTAAAGTGAAACTCTGAAACCACTTTGGGAGGAACTTCAGGTTGGGGCAAAGGACAAACTTGTCCCTGTGGAAGATTAGGAAGGACAGTCCACCGAGAGTGCCTGGAGCTCCCCAATCCTTCTGGCAGACGTAATGGTCACCAGGTAGGCTGTCTTCCATTACAGGTGTGACATCTCTTTATCTGTGCATCTGCTCAAATGGCTTGTCCATAAGCCTAGCCAGGACCAGCAGTAAGTCCCACAGTGGAAGAGGCTCCGCATTGAGAGGAAAAGTGGTCAAGACCCTTAAAAAGCACCTGACCACCTTCTCCTGGGCCACTGTCAGCATGCCTGCCTGCGCCTGGTAAGCAGAGATGGTTGCCAGGAGAATTGCACCTTATGGATTGTTGCTCGCAGTCCCAGCACATAAAAGTACAAGAGTTAGTCCAAGATGTTAGCCACTGGGCAGACAAGGGATCAAGCTCCTTGCACTGGCACCAGATGGAAAATCTCTTCCATTTACAGGAAAATCTCTTCCATCTACAAGTTGATTTTTCTGGAGGCCTCTGACAGTGTGGAGGACCCCTCGGACAGACCCAAGGCCTGGAACCTAGCCACCAGGAACCAGGATGTGGGTACATACTGATGGTCCAATTGCAGGACTGTGCCCTGAAGTCTGGTCAGCAGGTCTGCATGGCAATGGAGACCTGCTGCTTAGGCTGAGGAGATCTGGATACCAGAAGTGCCATGGCCAGTCTGGAGCTACCAGGATCATCCATACCTTGCCCTTCCTGACATTGACCAGCACCTTGTGGATCACGCAGAAGGGAAGGAAAGGCACACAAGAGGCCTGTCATGGACTGTGGGGGGCAGGTACAGAAACAGCCTCAGTTTGGCATTCTTTCAGGAGGCAGACAGATCCACAGAGGGCAAGCCAAACCAGGAAAATAGATGTTTCACAACCTCCTGATGCAGAGACCACTTGTGCGATGCTCTGGCCTACCTGGCTAAGAGCATCTGTCAGTTGACTGTTCTTCCCTGACATAGAATCACGGAGATCGCTGCCCAGGCTGTGCATGAGGTTGAAACAAAGGGAAAGGAAGTATTGTGCCATTCTGTCTGATCCAAGTAAAACATGGTCGGGTATTGTCTGTCTGGACCTGAACAACTTGACCCCTGATCAGTGAGGTAAATTCGTGAGGCTAACCTCACTGCACAGATCTCCAGCAGGCTGATATGGTGACAGGACTCCCTGGGGGACCACAACCCATGGATGGTGTGGTCCCCATGTGTCTCCCACCCTACCAGTGACACATCCGTTATCAACATGATGGTCAACTCTGGAGTGGAAAAATGAGTTCCCTTCCTCTAAATGATCTGGGATCAGCCACCACTGGATGGCATCCCACATCAGCTGGGTCACTAAGAACAGCTGGTCCAGATGACCTAGGCGCAGGAAGCACTGGCCGGCCCAGATCCCACTGGAGATGCGCATCTGCCAGCAGGTCCACTGGACTCACGCTGGTGCAGAACACCATATACCACAAAGCTGCAGGAAATCCCAGGCAGAGTGCCATAGCCCAACCTAAAATGATCGAGCAAAGGAGGTAAGATCCAGTGACCGGTCCACTGGGAGGTAGGGCCTTGGCCCTCAGGGTGTCTAGCTCTGCCCGATGAACTTGATTACATGCTGTGGTACCAGTTTGGACTTGTCTGGGTCGACTATGAGGCCCAAGCCTCTGCAGGTCTGGAGAGCCACGGCTGTGAACCTTATAATGTCCTCTCTGGATGGACCGGCAATCAGCCAGTCATCCAGGTAGGGTAAATTCTGACCCTGGCGGTGCCTCAAGTAGACTGCCATCACTTCATGCACTTGGTAAAGACCCCAGGAGCTGAGGAAAGGCCAAATGGCATGACCTGGAACTGGTACAGGACCCCTCCACTCAAAACCAAAAGTACCAACAGTGGGACCTGTGGACAGGAATGCAGAAGAACACGTCCTGGAGGTTTAGGGAGCTGAACCACATGCCCTGTTCCATAGATGGGATAATCTGGTTCAAAGAGACCACATGGAACTTGCATTTCCATGCATATTGGTTGAGATTGTGAAGATACAGTATGGGGCACTAGCCCCACCATCCATTTGGAACCAGGAAGCACCTGGACATGAAACCCTGACCAGCCAAGGTGTACAGGACATGGGTTATGGCTCCTTTTGCTAGGAACTGAGCAACATCTTCCTGAAGGGTGGACAACATGTCCCAAGATGCCCTAGACTCTCAAGGCAAATGGAGGTGCTGGGGGGAGAGCCCCCGAATTGAGAGACAGTCCTTTGCCCACCCAGCACCCACTTGCCAATTGTGATAGCGGATCAATGTGTATGGACGAGACACAGCCTGCGTCCGATGGGAAGAGCAGTTGGGGACAGGACAGGTGGAGGGATGACACCCCATGACTTGTCACTGGGAAAGTTTGAAGGGCACTGATGGCTTGCTGCCGGAGGGCACCACTACCCGTTACCCCACTTTTTGGAGCCTGGCCCCAGACTTCTTGGGGTGCCAGTTCTGGAACTGCTGCTGCTGCTGGGGCTGTTGCTGAGAAGGTGGTGACTGAGAAGGACCAGTACTGGAAGGCTGATTTCTTGGACTCCTTTCCAGGGTGGCACTGGACTTCTGAATCCGTTTGAGACGCCCATCCACTCCAGGGCCAAAGAGGTCGATGCCCAAGAAAGGAACATCTGCCAGCCTCTGTTGGGTGTCTGCTGTGAAGATGGGACAAGCGCAAACAGGCCCTGCGATGCAGAAGACAGCCGCTGTCACTATATGGGCACACAGATCACCCACATCCAAGGCTGTCTGGAGCTGGTGTTTAGCCAGTGTTTGACCACGATCTCAAGGAGCTCCACCACCACCCGTTGCTCCGGGTGAAGGTGGGAAGGGTAACATCAAACATACCCATTATGGCATGGCCATAGTTAACCATCATAACAGTATAACTAGCCTGCATGAGGCCAAAGTAGCCGTTGTGTACACTTTTTGCTGTGTGGTCAACTTTACAGGACTCTTTGTCTAGTGCTTATCCACGTTCTGCTGGTGTCCAAACTTGTGGAACACCAACATGGTACCCAGCCCTTCCACAGTGGGGTGCTCAAATACCCTGAAAGGGTGGGAAGAAGTAGGCTGTTGGTTAAATAAGATCTGCAGCTTATCCAATAGGTAGGAAAACAGGGCAGACTAAGTGGGCCAAGTGGGCCTTATCTGCGTCAAAGTCTATGTTTCTATGGACACCTGTTGGGACTGCATACTTGTGGACTATACGGAATGAAGTACCAGACAAGATGCTGGATGCTGCTAGGCTCCAGGGCCGGTCCCAAGATGGCCTCAGCCACTGGTAAGGCAACTCCTGGGGATGCGTCCCAGTTCAGGATATCCATAACAACAGGGTAAGTGGCCCACTTCTGGACAGGCTCTAAGGGGACACCTGTAGATTTGGAAATGAAACAAAGAAGCCCACTGAATGACACCGCCCTTGGTCAGTGGAAGGCTCTTCAACTGGCTCCTGGTCAAGAAGCAGAATGCCAGAGGAGGCCATCGACTGCTGGTCTGAGTTGAGGAGGAGTCCTCAAAGATGGCCTTTGGTGGAAGATCGCCACAGACCTCTCAGGACTCCTCACCTGGAGCGATCCTCACCGACAACTGGCCTGACAAGCTAGGAGCTGAACGCCAGCCTCCTTGGAGGGAGTGCCAGTTGGTAGCTGTCGGGGTGGCAGCTCCACCGTGAACAGTAGAGAGATGGGTGATGGCTGCACCAGCAGGGTCTGGACAAGCAGGGGGAAACTACTGGTGGCTGCCAGGGAAGCATGGGACTTTGGGGTAGATCCTTACTTTGTCCCATGATGCTCCATTGCTGCCAGAGAAATTCCTCACAGCATTGATGCATTTTGTAGCAGCGCTCTTCACCCAAGGATGAAAGGATGAGAAGTGCTGGCGGCGATGCCTCCCAGTCAAGCAGAATCGAAAGCATAAACACCTCAACCACAACCTCAATCATCAACCACCCAGTTGATGGTGGGTAGGGTCATCCTGGGGCTAGCCATAGCCCATGTCATGGCCTATATGCATCAACATGGGTGTGGAGGACCCAACCTCGGATGAAGGCTTGTCACATGACATGGAACCGGGGAAGCTGACTTGTCTTACTTCTTTGCAGTGATGTTGACACACCTCTGTCTGCACACTTTCCCTTCCCAAAGATGCACCCGTGTACCCTCACAACACCAGCACCTCCTGTAGTCACCCAGGTGGCAGTTAAGCAGTGGGAAGCACAATCCTTCCTTCTCAGAGGAGGAGAAGGCCTTGTGAAACACTCAGTCCCCCTACTGACCCTCGATGGCCAGGGTTCGTTCCCATACCTGAGCTGCTGGCAACACAAGTGGCAGCCTTGCCAGGGCAGGCCCTCATCCTGGTACTTCTAACACATACTATACACATGCACAGAGTGAGAATCCAGTCCATGGTAATACATTGAATTCAGTAGAACAATGGTACCAAGTGACTATCTTAATATTTGTTCAAGCTGACTGCTCATCTCAGATCAGTTGATAGTTCATTATGATGCCCATTTTCTAAGTAGTTCAAGACACAGAAACATAGATGATGATGTCAGAAAAGACTAGCAGTCCCATCTAGCCTGCCCATAATATCCTTTCATACCTTGCAACCTACTGTCTCTGTGGTGGTCTACACTTACCCTATTCCACCCCTTTTTAATTTTAATGGTCATAGTCTCTAATAACTAGCATAGTCACATTCAGGTAGCGGTGGGGCACATTATCCTCCCCAGGCACTATAATTAAAAATAAGAGAACTGCAGGTTACAAAAAGGCACAAAGGCTGGAGCTGGCACTTACAAACATTGTACATACTGTACATGTATACAGTGAGCATGCCTGTCAGTACCACTGCACATAAGTAAGACAAGGTCAGCAGGGAGAATCCTGAACATTAACTTCAACGTTACTGATATCAAATTGAGATAAAAATCTCTTTTCCAATTGAATCCATCACATAACATACAAACCACAGGTTTACAGACATACACAATTATTTCATATAAAACATAACACATAATTAGTCAAGATAGTCAAAATAGTGTAGAAAAAGAGCAAATTTCATCCAAAACAGTTACAATGTATATCACAGTGTTCAAAAATTACTTAAAACGATGAAACGATTTTAATACAATAACATTCATTTGCTTTGACAACCTTTCCCATGTTTTGGTGCCAAACTTGACAAAAGTTCTTTCCAAAACTAGTTCTACATTGAGGTACATAAGAACATATTCGATCTAGAGATCTCAAGCCGTACATTTGTTTTTGTCTAATTGCAACTGTCTTCAAAAGAAAATCTGGTAAAGACTGGGTACAAATCTATAAATCAGTAAATTCCAATGCATATCTTGCCTATCCTATAATGAACATATACCGCATTTCTGGTACAAAACACAATGGTGAGTTTTATATGGCAGATTTGTTATGAATCTTATAGCACTATTTAGAAACACATCCAAAGAGCCCAATATTGTTTTGTTAGCATTTTTATAGACCACATCTCCATAATCTAATATTGTCAAAAACATAGATATGACCAATAACTTCCTAACTTTTAAATGAAAAAGGGTTTGTTCCTGTAAAAAATCAATAATCCCTTTCATTTATTTGACATTGATGTTATATGTGTCTCAAATGTTAAGTTGTTATCCAATACCACTCCCAAATATTTATAGGACTTCACTTGCTCAAGAATAACCCCATTTGTAACATGGCAATAATGTCAATGGTGGAATGGACACCCGCGATTGGTCAAACAGCATCATGGGGTCGAACTTGGAGCAGGTATTAATCCACGATAGATGCCGTGTTCAAAATGGTAGTACCAGTGTGAGCCAGACAGCTAGGTTAGCAGCACTGGGCACAAGTGGGGAGCAAGTGTTAGAGGGGCAGGACTGGCACAGCAGCAGGAGACCAGCTACACGCACACGGAAATGGGAAGGGGACAAGAACCAGGGGTGCACAGCAGGGAGAGATAGGTCAGTCCAAGAAAGATACAGTATGCAGGCAAGTGGCGTAGAAGGAGCAGACCCGAGAGAGGCACTACCAGCACACGCAGCAGAGAGACACAGCTGCGGCGGCGTGGACAAGGCTCAGAGAGACAAGGGGAAGTACCGAGGCTGCATGCAAATTTGAGGTGCAATCGCACACCACGGTGAGTGAGCAGTTCACGGAGACCACCAGCGCCTGGTATAAAGCAAATGCCCGCGCAGATCGGCACATTTTCCAGACTGGCATGTGAGCCGCACTATGTTCTTTACTTGCATGTACTGAATATGTTCACCGCATCAGCATATTAATGGTAGTTTGTAACAAGATTTCAAAGTGCAGTAAAATGTTTCCTCTCATGCACCCGAGGCAGGCTCCTGGCGACTCTATCGTCAATGCCCATGTTACAAGTGCATTAAGCCACTCCGGCGGTGGCATCTAATCACGATTAATGCATGGTTGGGCAGTTGTTCACCCTCGGCCTCCGGCCACAACCCTCCTAACCATACATTAATCCAGCATTAGATGCCACCTTCGCTGTGGCTTAATGCTTACTTAATTACCTAATTTCTTTCCTAATTAACTTTATATTTTTTCCTAAAATCATCCATTGTGTTTTGTATTCATTTAAGAGAAGTCTCAATTTTATTAATTCTTTCTGTACATTTGAAAAATCTTGTTGCAAGACAGATAGTGCTGTATCAATGTTTTCATTTTTGTATATAATATTGTGTCATCGGTATAGAGTTAGACACGTGTCAGATGAACAAGCATTTGATAAATCATTTATATATAATAAAAAAAACAGAGGGCCCAGCACTGATCCCTTAGTGCCCCATTACACATAAGTAACAGGTGCTGAACAAGCTCCTGACACCCTGACATGCTGTAATCTTCCTAATAAGTAAACTTGAATCCAACGCAATGCTGATACACCCAAGCCCACCTTCTCCAGTTCATTCAATAACACAGTATGATTAACAGTGTTGCATGCCTTCGACAGATCCAGGAATATGGATGGCATTTCCTGGTTTCTGTCGAAGTATCAACCCATCAGCAATCACCTTCAGAATTGTGTGTGTTGTATTAAATCCCTTTCAAAACCTGATTGACAATGAGTCAGCACATCATATTTAACAAAATACTGTATCAGTTGTTGATGAATAAACTTCTCAAAAATCTTAGCACATACCGAAAGAATTGAAATTGGTCTAGATGAACTCGGATTTGCGAACCCCCCCTTGTATATAGGCATGACAAATGCTGTTTTTAAATCAAGTGGCAATTCTAGAGCTTTCTAATGAAAAATTAAAAATATATGTTAAATGAGGTGCCAAAATTTTAGAGGCCAACTTCAGAAAACATGGGAGATTTCATCACATTCAGGTCCCTTTTTATATCTAACCTTTGCAACTGTTTTTACATCATCAGTTACAAACAGGAAAAAATTAAAACAATGGTCTTTTCAACTTGCAATAAAAATCAGTATCCAAAATAGGAGGAGACAACCCAGGATGTAAATCCTCAAATATATTTCCAACAGAAGCAAAAAGAATTAAACATTTCAACTTTATCACTATCTGATGTTAAAACCTTCCTTTAACATTTAAGCAGCGTAGGTAAAGAGGCGTTTTTGTTGTTGATCGGAAAGGAGGGCTGAACAATACTGCTATTTTCAGCCTTATCCGTGGGTGGGGTTACAGTTGCAAACCACCTGAAACTAAACCAGATTGTGCTGTTGGTGGTATTTTAGTAAATGGGAAATTTGGCCAGGACATTGAAGAAATTCCTTCTTGAGGTGTCATGAGATCTTTAACATTTACCAGAACAGGCAGATGGGACCTTGGTTTAACACCTCATCCGAAGGATGAAGGTTGGTCAGTCATGAAAGAAAGATATGTCCACCGCTGAGATGTGACTGTACAATGTACTATAGTTTAGTGGCACTACTGAGTTCTATGAAACATAGCTTCAGACCGTGTGGGTGTGTGAGTGAAAAGTGACTGTGCTTTTCTGCTGTTGAATTTAAAGTAAAAAGAAACCTCAGAAATCGATGCAAGGGACGATCAAGCAGGGCAGCAGTACTGCTTCCACTTGCTACTCTCTGGTTTGAGAATGGACTTGGGCTGCTGGGGGCAGACTGGGAAAGGAGCAATGAGTATCCCACAGGACAGTTCTCCTTCAGTGAAGGGGGATTCCATGCTCTACTGCTCACCTGTTATATGACAGAAGCCAGTTGGTAATGTAGCAGAGGCACACACAGGGAGTGGATGCTGATGATATGTCCGCATGCCAGTTTGCACATGTGTCACTGCATGCCAGCAGCTCTGGGATGAAAACTGGTGAATATCCTGACTGGCAGGATGATGTCAAGCCCCTGCAGGTCTTGCACCACCAGCTATGCACCCACTTCTCAACCAGATCTAGACCCTTTCGGAAGCTGTCCTCCCAGGGACCTCCATGAAGGGCATGCCATGGAGAAACAAGGAGGCCGGGGTAATTAACTAGAGACAGCATGTGATGGAGAAACAAGGAGGCGGGGTAATTAACTACAGACAGCATGTGATGGAGAAACAAGGAGGCCGGGGTAATTAACTAGAGACAGCATGTGATGGAGCTGCTGGATGGTGCTGGTCAGATTGGGGGCAGGTCAGCAGCAAATAAGATAAACACAGGATATAAAAAAATCACATATAATCCTCATTACCCACTGGGGTTGCTAACTGTGTGTTTTAGGCTATCAAGGGAACAGGGATTAATCCTTGGGCTTCCCATCGTTCCCATGTCATGCGACAAGGGCATTGGTGCCAGGTGGGAGGGGCGTACTGTAGCTGCTAAGGTTAGGCTGCAGTTCTTCCAGAAAGGTCAGAGAGTCCCAGACAGGGTTATCGCTGACATCACTCATTGTCCGTAAACCCAATATCTTCATAGATGTGTGACACCTGACCTGAAGTGAAGTTGCAGAGGCGGTTCTTTCAATGATTCCCCTGCTGGGGGTGGGGTGGTAAAGGCAAAAGCAAGGAGCCTGTGATGTCTGAATGCACAAAGAAACTTTAGAAACATAGAAACACAGAATGTGTCTGCAGAAAAGGACCAGTAGGCCCATCTAGTCTGCCTTATTTTCCAGCCTAACACTGCACCCAGGACTCTATGTTTGGTCACAGGTGCCCCTTCCTCCTCCCTTACCTCTATTTACTACAACCATGTGCCTATCCCACCCATGCTTGAAGCCCCTGCTGTCGATGCTCCCACCACCTCCTCTGGCAGGCTGTCCCAGGAGTCCACCATCCTTTCTGTGATGCAGTATTTCTTCACATCCTCTTAAACTCCCCCCCCAGCTTCATGGCTGTCCCTATGTTCTGGTGCTCCTCCTCCCATTTAAGAGACTCCTCCTGCAACTTGTTCACCCCCATGAGGTACTTAAGAGGTCTCAATCAAATCCTTCTTGCCTCCTTTCCTCTAGGGAGTGCATGCTGAGCTCCCGTTCTCCCTTGCTTAAGGTATCTAACCCTGGCCCTAAAAATAACCAACTCTGCCTTCTCACTGAGACCTGGGTGGGTGATGATGTTGGCCTGATTTTAGAGCTAGTCGTCCCCAGTACTGGTAGTGCATTGCCCCACAGTGGAGTGCAGGGGGTGGGGAGTAAGCCATCTGTTTTAGATCTGAGCTGAGCTTCACGCGCACCCAGTGAGAAGGCTGGGATCCTTTTGAATGTGTGGCCATCTGTGGGGTCTGGGTGCAGGCTGCAGGATTCTCCTAGTTTGTGCCTCCCAGGGAGACAGGAGAATTTTTGCAAGAGATGGCCAATTTCATCGTCGGCCAGACCACTGAAGTCCCCAGATGCTTAATTCTGGGGACTTCAATGTTTGGGCAGATGACAAACTTGGATAACCTCCTCCAGATGATGTCATCTCTGGGCCTGTCGAGGAAGTTTCCTCTATGACCCACCAGGGCGGCCACATGTTGGACCTGGTTTTCTCGTGGGGCTTGAGGTTAGTAACCTCAAGACTGATCGGTCATTTGTCCAATCATTGTACAGTGGAGTTCTTGTTCTGGGCCCCACCTAAGAGCCCTCCCCTGTAGAGATAGTAAGCTACCGCCTCTTTGAGGGGTTTGACCGTGGAGGGTTTTCTGGTGGTAGCTTGATCTATCTAGTGTGGACAGTGTGTGCATGGAGGTGCAGGTGAGGATGTCTTTGCTTATAATAAGGCATTGATGGCAGCGCTTGACAGTCTTGCACCAGTCACGTTCGACCCAGATCTTCTCACTTGAGATCTCCTTGGTTTGAGGGAACTCAAGGTGATGAAGATCATGGGTTGGAGGTTGGAGCATTGCTGGTAGAAGTCTGGGCTGGAGGTGGACAGACTGGCCCTACGCTCCATTATGGTGACTACCAGGGCAATCACCCATAAGAAGGCAGAGTTCCTGTCCAGGAGATAGCTGCTGGGAAGAATCGACCAACTGCACTCTTTCAGACTGTGGACAGGCTGCTAAACCTAGCCTGTCTACTGCCGAAAAAAGCCTTTTCAAACACTTTATGCAAAGAGTTTGCTCGATTCTTTAGGACAGGAGTCCACCATCAAGCTGAGCGTGCCGCCAGTGTGCCATAATATGGCTGACAGCTGTCGACTTGGGCATCAGAGAGCACTCCACCTAGTTGGGGGAGTTTAAACCAGTGGAGGCAGCAGAGGTCTTGGGGTCGCTTGTGGACTGAAGCACACATATTGTGAACTGGACCCGTGCCAACGCGTTTTTAATGAGATGTGTTGACACTGTCAGCCTGGTGTTCACCTTGATTGTCTAGTGCTCTCTCTCTCTTGGAGGCAGTCTTCCCAGATGCCTTGAAGGAGGCTCTGGTCAGGCTCCATCTGAAGAAACCATCCTTAGACCCTGAGCGTCAAGTCGAATTGCATCCTATCTCCAACCTCCCATTCTTAGGAAGGTTGTTGAGAAGGTTGTGGCGCACCTTATGGCTTTTGACTTATATGAACCTTTCCAGTCGGGGTTTCATGCGAGACATAGCATGGAAACCACATTAGTTCAGGTGCATAATGACCTCCTCAGGGCTAGAGATTGAGGGAAGGGACAATTCTTGTGCTCTCGATCTCCTCAGCTTTGACACGACAGACCATTGTGTGTTGCTCAACCACCTGAGTGAATTCTGTGGACTCACCGGCACTGTCATCTGCTGGTTTGAGTCCTATCTCACTGAAGAGGAGGCACGGTAGTGATGGGAATTCCTCTTCTTCCCTAACCTCCTGTCGTGTGGAGTACCTCAGGGTTCAGTCCTGTCACCGATGTTGATTGCCATGTACATGCTGCCCAGGAGTGCTCATTAAGAAGTACAGCTTGGGTTTTCATTTCTATGCGGATGATACCCAGCTGTATCTTTCTTTGCACCAGGGACATCAATGCGGTGGAAGTGCTAATAAAAGTTTCACCAAGATCAACATCTGGATGGCCTCCAGCTGGTTGCAACTGAATCCCGATAAGCTGGAGGTACTGGTTGTGAAGCGAACAGAGGACGTGATAGGATGGCCTCTGGCACAGAGACAGGTTTATTCCTGGGGTCTGTGCCATTGAAGGATCTCCTCTAGGGTCGCGATCTTGGTGTGACCTTTGACAGTGGATTGAAATTTGAGGCCCAGGTGCCATTGTTGTCTGGTCTAGCTTTTACCACCTGAGGAATATCGCCAGGATCAAGTCCCTAGTTCCGCCCCGGACCTCCCCACCCTGGCATACGCCTTTGGCGTCAAGGCTAGACTACTGTAATGCGCTGTACCTTGGGGTCTCAGGAGGTACCTCCACAGACTGCAGCTAGTGCAGAATGTAGCTGCCAGGCTGCTTACAGGTCAGTCAAAATACTGCCATGTCACCCCAGTGTTGCACGATCTACACTGGCTGCCAGTCAGGTGGAGGGTCCTCTTTAAGGGGGCTTATTCACTTTTAAGGCCCTATATGGACTGGGCCCTGGCTGCTTATCTGACCTTCTGACTCCTGCTACCTCGGTCCGTTCCTCTTCTCCTCTGGTAGGGGCCTACTTGCGATTCCCAGGACGAGGCTGAAAACTGCCGGCGACAGAGCATTTAGCATTGCCGCCCCATCCTGTGGAATTGCTCCCACCATCTGTACAGGAGGCCCCTTCAGTTGAGGTATTCAAAACCTGCCTAAAACCCACTTGTTTAGTCAGGCCTTCCTGGACTTTCTGTATTAGATCTTGCCCTGGGTTGGTCTCTTTTTCCTTTTAAGCTACAGTTCTTTTAACTACAGTTTTAAATGTGTGTCTTATTCATTTCTCTGTATTATTTACTTACATTGTTGTTGTAATTTTATTGTTTTACAAACAGTTCTTTTGACTTGTATGGTGCCCAGAGCCTCCGGGATTGGGCACCTGGAAAAATAAAACTTGCCTTGCCTTCTCATTGAGCAGTTCAGCATACTGAACTCAGACAGAATTAAGGTTATCCAGATCTGCTCCAGGGTATCTGGTTCATGTTTCTATGTCTCCATTTATTTCGGAAGGTCCTTGGCTTTTTGTGTCTGTTTTGTTTGGTTGCCAGTCTTAAACATCCCCTCTAAGTGCACATGACTGCTCCCCACAGGGCATCCAGTTGTTCTACTGGCTCTTCATTAGTGTCGATAAAGGTCTTCAGGTGCGTCTGTAACTTCTCTACTGTTTGTTAGTCTTTAAGCAGTTGTATATTAGGACTCCACACCTTATCCTTTTTCCTCTCCCCAGATGTTATGCCTCATGCACACTGGAACATGATCTGATAATGCCATTTCCCTGATTTCACAACTTAACAAACCTGGGACACTTTCTTGGTTTATGGCGAAACATTAAGTTCTAGAAAAGGAGCTGTGCAGGACAGAATGGAAGGTATAGCTGCGCTCAGCTGGATGCACCAATTGCCATGGATCTATCGGACCTACTGAATCTAGAAATTCACAGAGGCCTCTCTGTCCTGGCAAGAGACCTTGCCTGTTAGAGCCAGATTTGTCTAAATCATGCTGATAAACAATATTCCAATCACCCCAGATTAATACAGGTAAATGTGTCAAGGGGGCCAGCACTGGTGCAAGACTAGTAACAAACAGAAAACAAAACAAACAAAAATTCACTCCTGTATACTGTGCCCAGCAAAACTTCATGCCCAGTCTGCTATGCATGCTACCTTGCAGGCAAAACACTACCATCCCTCGTTTCTTATTACTATCCCCGCCCATATACCTGTCTCACCCACTCCCTCTGAAAATAGGTAACCTGGGCCCTTTTAATTGAGTCTCCTGGAGATAAATAACCTTCATCCCCAACTTTTTAAGGCATTTAAGAATAGCATGCTGTTTTTTTTCTGGCTCCTTTAACATTCAAGGCAACAAACTTATCGTACTCCCCATCTATACTGTACCATCTAAACCTAGTTCAATAGTCCCGTGCTCCCAGATTGATTTAGCATTTTTCTTGTAACTTCAGAGCAATTTCCTGTAGATTACATTATTTCCTATGGAAGTCAATTCTTCTGTTTTCCTGTATAATAAGTGCAAGTCTATGGGACAAATTTTCCTGTAGATGGCTCCAAATCCCTGTAAAATACAGGAATCTCTGTATATCTGGGAGGCCTGCAGTGCTGTCCTCACCCCCACTGCCATACCCAGCCCCTATCAAGTCCAGTGCAGTACCCAATACTACCTCCCTCCATACAATCAACAGATCCCCACAAACAGCAAACAATATAAACCATGTAAGAGGCAATGAACATAACAGTAAAAACGTTCAGCAACGTGGAACACTGAACTTCACCTTCTGTCTCTGCCCCCAGTCCCACAGACTGCACCACCATCCTTTTTGATCCACAAAGCTCCTGGACCAGCTTCCTAAGGTGCTGCCTCGATTCACTCCATTTCTGACCAATAATAAGGTGAAATGCCTATGACTGCCAGAGACCTCGCTAGTCGAGGAGACTTAAAAAGAAATGATGTCCCTGTAAACCTGGGCAAGGCTCCAGCTGAAGCCAACAGACTGTGATCACTAAGGCAAGACCACAATGTACCAACTTTACCCAGCTACAGGGTCTGCCTCCAGCTTATCTACGTCAGCTGAAAGCAGCATTATCAATGTCCAAAATGTCATTATGATCTGCTCTACTTCTCTCCTCCAAACTGAAATAGCCACCCAGGAACACATGTACACAGTGTGCAAATAGCCTTATATGTCATCCATGGTGGTGGAATGGATTGTTGTACTAAACCATTCAACCATGGCGTAAGCAGTTCTATATACCAATATAGTCCGAAATCAGTATAGGGACACAGACCACTTGAAAAGTTCCATCATGTTTCACAATCAGCCAGCCCCAAATTGCGCTTTTGTGTCTCCTGAGGTCACCAAGGGCTCAAGTGAAAAGTCTCCCATCAGCCCAGATGGAAGCACGGACCAGTAAAAATCATTCTGGAGACAGTCTTACCCCATTCTTAGTATGGTCCCATATAATGGCTGTTGAGAGGTCTAAAGGTGCAAGGTGGTCTACAAAGGATTATCTAGGTCATGCACTGCGCCAATAATGGCACTGCATCTCTGACCCTCCACGGCCTGCCATGTAAGAGAGCTGCTGTCAAAGCACGAGGCACACCTCGCCTGCCAGACTGACTTCCGTGCAAACAACAACACGCTACAGACCTAGAAAAGGAAAGAATGGAAGTCTGGTGGCCTGTATGGGTCCATGGATGGGCACATAAAGCAAAATGGGCCCCATACGTAGGTAAGACAACTGATGGATGATCTGTACACTCAGAAAACTTGTAGTCACAAAGTCCCCGAGCACATCCAACACCTCAACACATTCAAACTGGGTGGGAAAAGTGTAGAAAAAGGATCAGACTTCAGCCTTCTTCACAGTCAGTCATTGGCAGGACCACTGGAAAATTAGCCATAATTTTTTAGCGGAATCCATAATTTCACAATTCTCCACAAAACAGACATGTTCTGCAATTACTTGCAATTTTTGAGTTTTTATATTGAACTGTGTAAAAAGTATTAACATTTTTAATAAAATACTGATATATTGACAATTGTGCATGCAGACTTGGGTTTGGCTGAAACAATGCAATGCAAGGTAGGGCAAAGGGTTTTATGTGACACTGATTTCTTTTAAATCCTTGTCTTGTTTGGTTTCAAAATCCACTGGCTAAGCATAAGTACCTTAAACACTTAACATCTGTTTTGTGTTGAAGCAGTCTATCAGAAAACTTTTGTTGACACACAAACTGAAACAAAAGATGAGAGAAAAGTGCAAATTATCCCATTTACCTAAATGGGCGTTAACTATAAAGCCTTTTGTAAGTGGCAGGGCAAGTTTTTCCTTGTGAGCATACTTTCATTCAGACTAGTTTTGATTCAAACAGCTGAGGATTTGGGAATGCCCTGCCTATTATAAACTTGAATAAGCTAGTTACTATCAGTGATCTCACTCTTAGCAACTACCCCAGATGCTCACGTGCAAAGACTACAATAAAAGCCTGACTAAAGTCTAAAAACAAGCTTGTAAACACAAAATGTATCTGAACATTTATCTTTAACTAAACAAAATAATTGCAGCCAGAGTAAAACAAAGGTAAATTACAGGGTACCCTGACTACTGTATGATGCAGTAAAAATATATTGGTATTTTTATATTTTTGGTAACCACGTAATGCCCACTAGGCACAAGTGCCTGTTTTCAGGTACAACCAGGAGCACGGAGGAGGTTAAGAGACTTGCTCAGAATCACACAGTATGCAAGTGGAGGTTGTGGGAATCAAACCTAGGTCTGCTAGATGTAGTCAGCTCATTCATAGTTTGTTACTCTAACCTCTAGATTATACTGCCAGCAGCCCTAATAACCCCAGATTTAACGTTTAAAGATCTGATTTCAAAAATAGCATACAGTACCTACAGTACAAATTATGATCATTAAACACTTTAACAACATTTTACTAAAACTCAATTATTCACCACCCTGTCTGCTTATTTTTTCTTGTACCAAAGTGGGTGAATAGCTGGCAGAGCACTGTAAACAGCTGTTAATGACGCTTCATTATTCTACAGCCAGAAACAAAAAAAAATTTCTTGTGACTTTATTTAATATTGATTTGCTGTGGCTCACTTAATAGAATCTATTTAGCACTGTGCTTTTACATTTTGAAGATAAGCTATCATAGCGTTGCTCATCAGTTTAGTTATTCTTTTTAGGAACATAAACTTTTATTTATGTTTTAAACATATTCGGTGTCAGTGTATTCTTTTAGCATTTTATACTGACTACTATATGCTGCAGAAAACATTGAAAGATTTATTGTGAAGCACTCCGGGTCTATAGTAGAACCCCCGAATTTCTGCAAAATGCTCTGCAATTTTGGTAAACTTTTCCTAATTTTCCAGTGGCCCTTGTCATTGGTGATAATATACTCATTATAGAAAACAGAACCTTTTATCCACAGATTGCAGTCTAGTCCCTTCGTCCATAAGCAAAGATCATGGGGTTTAAAAGATCAGGGAAAAGAAGCAGAATTTCCTCTTTGCTTGATCCATCGAAAGGAATGTCTTTTAGCTATTGTTTGTGGAGACTACCAGCTTGGCAGGATGTTGCACTCGGAAACTAAACTGAGTTGCACACAGCTTTGATATGATTTCTTGTAAGTCTCTTGCTTGTCTTGGACTTGCAAAGGAAGAGCCTGAAAAATGTAAATGCTCCTCCCTTCCCACAGCAACTCCCTGGCTTCCCTAACCTTACTGAGTATATGCATCTTTCCCAAAAAATTATGCAATTTAAAAATTATGGGCCTCAGCTTCTCCCTGTCAGCTGGCATGGGTCATAGCACTCTACGAGTCCAATCAGTCACATATTGAGGGCTGTTCAGTGAGAGACCTGCTATTTTGTCACAAAGCTGCTGAACAAACAGGACTGTGTCCTTGCCTTCAGACTTCTTGGGCAAACCAACAATGATCAGATTATTGTGATGACTTCTGCCCTCTTGGTCCTTAAGGCGCTTCTCAAGGACGAGTGACTTTTACGAAGCACCATCATCTCAGGCTCCATTTAGTTGCTCTAGTCTTTAACGGAGCTCATCCAAGCCTCGTGTCGCCGACCTTCCTGGGTAGCTCAAGTGCCAGCTGAATCGCTTTACAACCCCGACAAGTCAAGCTTCATCTCTTTCAGCGGGAAGCACATTAAAAATCTTTCAATGGTGAGGGCTTCTGGAATCTGACTGCCTGTCATCCTAGGAGAGTTATTGTGTTTAAAGCAGTTAGGCAGCATGTGGAGAATCGCTGAAATCTCGTCACTGGTGTCCATCTGCTCTGTCAGTTTTACCATCCCACTCAATATTCAGCTGCTGGATACTATACTGGTGAAAAAACACTGTTTACATATGGATCACCTTGATTTTAACTCATTTTATGGCTGAAGAGGTCACAGCTGCAATGGGAAGCTGGCTAGTTCTGACATTATCATGTAGCTCTGCCCCAGCACTATTTTAGCTGCACTCCTCTGGATAGCCTCTTCCCTGTCAATGTCTTTCCTGAGATGCGGCCTCTGGAACTGGACAAAGTACTCCAGGTGGGGCCTCACCAATAATCAATACAATGGCAACACCACCTCTCTTTCTGCTGGTGATAGCCTTCCTCATGCACCTAAGTAATCTGCTTGCCCTGCCTACTGCCTCATCGCACTGCCTTGCAAGTTTGAGGTCATCAGAAATGATTACGCAAGGTCCCTTTCCTGCTTAGTGACCATTAATACCGCTTTCCCATTTTATACACCACCTCTGGGTTTCTGTGCCCTAGATGCATAAGTTTGCACTTTTTGCGACTGAACCCAGATGCCATACCCTTGCTGCTCCTCGAGTTTTCTCAGGTCCCTAACTCATTCTCTTCACCCCTCTGGTGTACCTACTCCATTTTGTGTCATCTGTAAAAGGCATGCTTTGCCTCCTGGCTCTTCTGCAATGTCACTTATAAAGAAATTGAAGAGGACTGGACCCAGTACTGAGCCCTGAGCTACCCACTGGTCACTCTGCCTTATTAGAGTGGTGGTATACCGTGATGTGTGTGACATTGATTGAGCAACCCCCAAAGGCGACTCAATCGCGGTGCATGTCTGAGGAGCTACGGTCCAGATACAGTGACTGGATGGGGGTGGGTTGGTGACTGTAGCGACAGGAAGTCGCTACAGGTGCGTCTTGTGAGGGAGTGGGGTGAGCATGGTCCACAGATGCTAACGGGGGTGGGGTGAGCACATTCGGCGAGGGGTGGGAGGAGTTTTGAGGGTGGCACTGGGGTAGGCTGCTGAGCTGGCCCTGTGGCATAGTGGGTCGGCTTACGGCTTTGGTAGGTAGGTAGGGTTGCTGGGTCTGGGAGCAGGCTAATTTTTGTTGTGCCCGGCCCGATTTATTTTTGTTATGTTGTGCCTCCCCGACATGCACCCCTGGAGTTGAGAATCTTTAAGTGGGAGGGTGCAGGGGCACAGTCCCTGCATAAACATAAAAATATAAGTCCCTGGTGCCTTTTGTTGTGTGTTGAGGAGTCAGAGCTGTAAATTGATTTTCGATGCTCTGATTTTCGCTGTAACGTGATCGCCCGCCGTCACCATTATCACATAGAACCAAGAGAGCCATTTACCACCACCCTCTGTTGCCTATCCATCAATCAGTTCTTTACCCAGTTGTCTACCTTGGGACCCACTCGCCAAATGCCCAGTTTTCTTATAAGCCTCCTGCGTGGTACAGTATTGAAGGCCTTGCTGAAATCTAAGTAGGACATATCCACTGCCCCACCCTGATGTATTTCTCTGGCCACCCAGTCGAAGAAATCGATCAGGTTTATCTGACATGACCCACTAGCCTTTCTTTTAAAAGTGTCTCCATTAACTTCCCAACCACTGATGTTAGGCTGACTGGCCTATAGTTGCCAGACTCCTCCCTGCTGACATTTTTTATGAACGGGACTATATCTGCCCTTCTCCAGTCCCCAGAACCACTCCTGTATCCAGTGAGTTGTTGAATAGGACTGTCAGAGGTGCAGCCAGTACCTCCCAGAGCTCCCTCATCACCCTTGAGTGTACTCCATCCAGCTCCATAGCTTTATCCACTTTCAAACTCTCAAGTTCTCTTAAGACTCTTTCCTCTGTGAATGGACTTCTGTGTATCTCCCCAGCGTTAATGCTGCTTTTGTGTCCCTCCCACTGTGAATGAAGACTCAGCAAATGTATCTGTACAGGATATCTGCTTTTCCTGATCCTCCCTGCACAGTCTCCGCCTACACTTCTTAACCTCATAATCCCTCCCTAGTCTTCCTCTTTTCAGTTATTTTGAATCTAAAAAGGTCTTGTCCCTGTAGTTACCTTTGGCTATCCTTTTCTCAGTTTGTGCCTCTGTGCCTCTCACCACCTTCCCTGCTTCCCTCTGCTTTTCCTGGTCACTTCCTTATCCTTTTCCTCTGTGTCTCTTTGTACCTCCTGAAAACTACACTTTTAGCCTTTATTTTGCAGCCACTTCCCTCGAGAACCACAGTGGTCTCTTTTTCCTCTTGTTTTGCTCACTTATTTCATGCAGAGGTTTGCTGCCATCCCTTAATTTGGCCCACTGTTCCTCCACCTCACCCATGCAATCCCTCCTGCTAGGTCATCTCCGAGGCATTCGCCCATTTTTTAAAATCCGCCCTCTTGATGTCCAGGACCTCATCCTTTAGTGGTTTGCCTCTGCCACCATCCTTATGTTAAATCACACAGTAGAGTGACTGCAGGTCGCCAGATGGCATCCCACTTTGACATCTGCAATATTGTCCCTACTGAATAGTTTCTGTCCCTATATACTGACTGTTTCTAGAAATTTGTTGCATGTTCCATTTCTCCACAGGAATTCCAAAGTGGGTAACTTTTTTTTTAAGGGTATTTTTAGCCTCATTAATTGCAAATTAAGGGTATATGTGTAACCCCTAGGTGGCGCTATCCCAGGGCTACTACCCCTGCCTGCTTGGCTAGTAGCAGGTTAAGGGACCTGAGTTCTGAAATGGGTGCCTCCACCCAGAGATTAGGGTTGGTAGTGGTCAAGCTAACCTGGGCACAGCCCTCTGGGACACTGTAACTTCCCTCTTTCCCTCTAGTGGCCTGAACACTGTACAATAATCACTTTCCACAATACCCTGGTACACCACACAAGTACCCACACTGTTTGCACTTACCACCAGGGCTGGTTCCTCTGGCTGGACCCTGGGGACCCCTGTAAAACAAGGTTATGCACAGCATATAGCAACAGTACAGTACTTTGAGCACAAACTGGAATCACAGTCAGATTACATGCAGAAAAAGTTAGATCTGATTTATTAAGGGACTTGAACAAGGGAGGGGCGAAATGAGGTTAATTAGCTTAAGGTTATATCAATCAAGCAGTTATGCATGTGCTTTGAGTCCCCCACACAGTCACACCTCTGGGTATCCAGGTGGAGAAGAGATGGGCTAGCCAGGCCCATTGTCCGGGGTTGTCCGGTGTCGCAGTTAGTTGGGGCCCTGTGATGGAAAACACAACATGCACAGTACACACTATTTGTAATCCGAGCCAGAGGGCTCAGTTCGTGAAGGAAACAAAACAACAAGACAATCAGATGACACACACAGATTAAGCTTTTGTTGCAGGGAGCTACCCTGGTATTTACTCAAGATACCCAAGACTGGACACAGGCTGGACGAAAATCGAGACTGCAGGTGGTTGATCTGGAATGCCAGGAGAAGCAGGCCACACGAGTTGCCAAGGCATCGTTCCTGTTCAAGCATGGAGCAGGGGCTGATCCCCAGGCAGGTCTCTCGTTGATGGCTTCTCTGTGCAGCAGGTAGTCTGGCTAGGCAAGTCTGGCAAGGCCCAGACCGCAAGGAGACAAATTCGGATGCAGTCTGTTTTGGGCTGGATACAGCTTCCAGCAAGCAGAACACAGTTCACACAGAGGAACTAACTCACGACCCACTAGCAGCTCACAGCACATTTACATGCAAGGAATTCTACTGTACCAGGTAAAGCGCCCCGGTCACAATCGCAAAGTCTCTGCACACACGGGAGCTTAGGGGTAGCTGGAACTCCTTGACAGGCCGATCGCATTCAGCAAAATCTTCAGTCTTCTTCAGGTTGAGCCTGGCCCGCTTTAGTAGCTTACTTTAGTCACACAACTCGGATTCAGTCCGAAAACAATTCTCTTTCCCCTCTCAGGGCACCATGCAGACCAAAATTCAGGCCTTTCCACAGAGACTGTCTCAAGCATCTTGCTTCTTCAGGTCCCAATTTAGATCTGCCTTAAACAGCAGGCAGCTTGGGGTTTCTCTCAGATCCAAAAGGTTCGATTGGCTAATTCGGCTGTCAGTCAAAGCAAAAGCTCCCCTTCAGTTGCAAAAAGGCACCAAAAGCCCAAAACTACAATTCCTACAGATTTTGACTTCAGACAGCTCCTGTAGTCAGGCTCCATTTTAGGTCCCACCAGAACTGATTGGTCCAATTCACAGTCCTGGGGCAAATGGTGGGGATAAACAAGACAGTCCTTGCTGCAAAGAAGGCAGGTTAGACAAACTACATTATCATTAACATCTAAATGATTTTCAGCAAATAGTTACATCTTTCAACAGAGCTCCCTCTCAGATTACTTATAACTGCAATCCAGGAAGCTCTTAAAGAGACAGTACACAGAGGCTATACAGGCACTCTCTGGCAATACATTTAAACTGCTAAACGCAGGACACCAGCCGGGCAGTGAGCATTTAGGCAAGCTCAAGGAAGACTTTTCGGGAACCCCATTTGTAGGGGGTTCACATCCATGCTCTTTTCCTTTTAGGTATGG
Organism: Neoceratodus forsteri; assembly: GCA_016271365.2. Classification (NCBI taxonomy): domain Eukaryota; kingdom Metazoa; phylum Chordata; order Ceratodontiformes; family Ceratodontidae; genus Neoceratodus; species Neoceratodus forsteri. The sequence goes on along the minus strand of CM057456.1, from coordinate 746,066,546 downwards.
TAAACCACAGAATGCATGGCCTGATGAATGACTTTGGTAAAGGAAATGATCCTGGCTGATACATAGACTAAAGTGATTTTCAGTGCTTTTATGAGTGAGGGGTTGCAACCTTGGTCATGGGATACATACACTGAAATGTTCCCTGGTGGTGAGGCACACATTGTCAAGGTACATAGCAATCTGTCAAAGGCTTCAATGCATGGTTGCCAATATCCTCTTGTCTGCCAATGTATTTGCATGGGGATCCCCAGAGTATTCTAGCCTATCCCTGTGGGCTTTCCAAAAGTAGCTACAGTAACCATGTCCTAGCCTGTGCTGGCAGCAGGTAGAGAGTGGCAATGCAGCCCAATTCATGTGGACACTGGGAAAATTAGCAGAGCTGTCCCAACTCCTGGTGCATAGAGCAAGGATTTAAATGGGGGGAGAGAGACCTCTGGGGTTAGTAACTGTGTGATTTAGGCTGTCTAGGTAATGAAGGGTTAATTCCTAGGGTTCCACTGGCTCTCTTGTCATGTGACAAGGCACCGGTGCTAGAAGTGAGAAGCGTGCTGCAGCAGCTATAACTTCAGTTCTTCCAGAAAGTTCAGAGTATTCCGAGTAGAAAGCCCCAGTGAGGGTGCATCACATGAAACACAGAAACATAGAAATTGTCAGCAGATAAGGACCGCTAGGCCCATTCAGTCTGCCTGTAGGCCTATACATTGTATGTGGCCACTGACCTTACGTGATCAATGGCTTCTCATCACTCCCTCCCTCTCAGGCTTCCCTTGTGCCTATCCCAAGCATGCTTAAACCCTCCACTGTGCTTGCCCTCACTACCTCCTTTGGCAGACTATTCCATGTGTCGACTACCCTTTCTGTGTAGAAAACTTCCTCACATTACCTCTTAATCTACCCTCTTCCAATTTCATATTGTGCCCCTGTTCTAATACTTTTCTACATTGGAAAAGCTCCCCACCTGTGCCTTGCTTATGCCCTTGAGGAACTTGAAAGTTTCAATCATGTCCCCCGCTGTCTCCTCTCCTCTCCTCCAGTGAGTACATATTGACGTCCCTTAGTCTCTCCTAATATTTTGTGGTGTAAGCCCTGCACCATCTTTGTTGCCCTCTCTGGATAGTCTCCACTTTATCTCTGTCCTTGCACAGGTGTGGTCTCCAGAACTGCACACAGTACTCCAGGTGAGCTTACGATGTTTTATACAATGGCAGCACACCTCCTGCTAGTGATACCCCTGCCTATGCACCCCAGCATACCACTGGCCCTTCCTGCTGCCTTTGTACCCTGCTTTGATACCTTAAGGTCATCAGAGATGATAACCCCTAGGTCCCTTTCCTCTTTGGTGACTGTCTGCTCCTCCGCCCCCAACCTGTAGCTCTCCCAGGGTTCCCTCTACCCAGGTGCATTATTTTGCACTTCTTTACATTGAACCTTAGTTGTCACATCTCCGACCATCTTTCAAGCTTCCCCAGGTCCCTCTTCCATTTTCTGCACCCCTTCTGTAGTATCCACCCTGTTGCAGATCTTAGTGTAATCACAAAAGAAGCAGACCTTTCCTTTCAGCCCCTCTGCAATGTCACTAACGAAGACATTGAACAGGGCTGGTCCTAGTACTGATCCCTGCGGTACCCCACTGGTCACCCCTCTCCCCAGATTGTACCCCATTTACCACCACCCTCTGTCTCCTGTCTGTGAACCAGTTCCTAACCCAGTTTACCACCTTGTCTCCATGTCCAGACTACCCATCTTGTTAATCAGCCTTCTATGAGGGACGGTGTCAAGGCTTTGCTGAAATCCAGGTAGGTGACATCTAATGCCCCTCCTGATTAAGTCCCCTATCACCCAATCAAAAAAAACAATAAAATTCGATGCACCACTCTTTGTCTGATAAACCCTGTCTCTTCGAGATATGTTGACAACTTTATGTAATTTCTATTTTTGTGACTGTAAAGATAACCCTGTAGGCTCAGGAAGATATAAAATGTGTGTGGTAGATACTGGTTGGAAGTTAGAAGGATCAACACATTTATAATATATGGGGAGCCCTTATTATAACTGAAATCAAGCAGATTACAACCTTATTATGCCACTGTTATGACATCCTCTGTTGCTAACCCTTCTTGAGTATGTCATATCGATGGTACAACAAAGCGGAATGCTTACAACAATCAGTGTTCTAACAAAAAGGCCGTCGACCTGACATCAGTGGTGGGCAAGGTGATGGAGGGCATTGTCAAGAAGAGGCTGGGGGACCTGAAAAGTCGGGTGCCTGGACGATAGGCAGCATGCACTCGTCCAGGGGAAGTTGTGTCGACAAACCTTGTGGAGTTCTATGTCTGGGTGACAAGTGCCTTGGACCTGGGTAGACCGGTGGACGCCCTCTTTCTTGACTTCAGCAAAGGCGTTTGACTCTGTTCTCACGGGGGCCTGTTGGATAAGCTGGGAGAAACAGGGGTGGGGAACCAGATGATCAGATGGATAAGAAATTGGCTCCAGGACTGGACCCAGAGGGTCTTGGTTGGTGGGATAGTCTCATCCCAAGGAGGGTCATTAGTGGAGTCCCTTAGGGATCGGTCCTTGGGCCCCTCCTGTTCGACGCCTACATCTCTGACATAAGGAGAGGTATCAGGAGAGAGATGAGTCTCTTGGCAGATGACTCAAAACTGGGGTGGTGGTGGATGGGGAGGAGGGGGGTGGCCTACAGGGGACCTGGAGACTCTGAAAAGGTGGTCCAGAAAGTGGAAGCTGAGTTTCAATGCATAGAAATGCAAGGTACTGCACCTGGGAGCCAGAAACCCAGGCCAAGTGTACAGCTGGGGAGGATGCTACAAGTCTCAGTGGCTAAGAGGGGCCTGGGGTGGTGGTGGATGTCAAGATGAACAACTCTGAGACTTGTAGGAGGGCAGCAACCAAGGTCAACAGGATGCTGGGATGCATTGCTAGGGGATCACCTCCAGAAGGAGGGAAGTGATACCTCTGTCTAACTGCTTGTGAGGCCGCACTTCGAGTACTGTGCAGTTTTAGAGGCCACACTTAAAGAGGGACATTAAACTCCTGGAGAGGGTCCAGAGGTGGGCAACCAAAATGATCTGGGGCTTGGGGACAGGACCTATGGGGAGAGGCTCGAACAGCTAAATATGTACACATTGGAAGAGAGAAGGGACTGGGGACATGATAGAGTTCTTCAGGTACATGAAGGGGTAAATAGGGATGAACAGTCAGGGTGCTCCAAGAAAGGAGGGGGACAACTAGAGGGCATTGGTGGAAGCTTGGGGGGATTCAGAGGAGAAAGGAGGAGGTGCTACTTCACTGAGAGGGTGGTGGAGCCATGGAATGCTGCCCAGGGTGCTAGTGGACACAGAGACGGTGGAGGGGTTTAAGAGGGGTGGGACAGGTACAGGGGAAGGATTCTGCAAGCAAAGTCCTGTGCAGCGAGAATATCTGGGACTGGGAAGGAGAAGCCAGAGAGAGGGCGGAGGGCAGCAAGGTCAGCTCCCAGGGTGGGGAGCTGACAAATGAGCACACAAAAGACCATTAGGCCTATTCTTCTGGCATTTTAGTATGTTAATATGTAAAAGGAATGCTCACAACAATCAATGTTCTGTAAAGTAATTTAGTAAAGCAAAAGTAATTCAATCTCATGATCACACAATCTTGATAGCCCATACATTATAGTTATTTTACACTTATGCATAACTGGAGGCTAGGAGAAGCTGGGCTTGGAGGACGTGGGGAATAGGTCCATGTATGGGAAGCAGGAGAGTAGTAAACTGCAATAGCTGTGGGGCAGCAGTCTTTCTGGGGGTGATGTGGAGTAAAGGGAATGTCCTGTGTGTAACAGCCTGGAGTTGCTAAGGGCTGAAATAAAGGCTGCTGAGAAGGATGGTGTGGAAGTCACAGGAGCAGAGCAGTGGAGGAAAGACAGAGGTGATGCCCAAGGGAGTGGCGGCATCAGGCAGGGGATGGGAGTGGGAGGGCACCCAGTATTCAGGAGTATCTCTTCCTCAGAGGAATAGGGACAATAGGACAGGGTGGAGGAATGGCAAGTGGTTGAGGGAAGGGGTGGGAATGGGAGTGTAGCATCAGGGTGGGAAATTCTAAAGGGGTGCCTTTATTGAATAGATTTACACCACTGTCTGGAAGGAGGAGGGGCAGCAGGAGGTGAGGTAGGAGGTCAGGTTGTGCAAGGGTTGAGAGTAAGAGTACATGGGAGAGGAGAGAACTAATCAGGGTGGGGAGGAAGAGGAGGCAGGCAAACAGAGGGAGGAAGGGGGAGGGAGAGAAAATGAAAGGAAGAAGGGAGGGAAAACTGAAAGCAGATACAGATAGTCAAAAGGAGAGGGCAGACTGGGAGATGGAAAACAGTTCAGGGGATAAATTGTGGATGTGGAGATAAGTTCACCCAGGGTGCAGAGGGAGCAGTTAGGTGGGGAAGCAGCTAGTATCGAAGGTAGGTGTAATGCCCCTACAAATGGGGGTTCCTAAAGTGTCTTCCTGGGTTGCCTAATGCCCACTGCCAGGCTGGTGTTCTGTGTCCTAGCATTTTAAAAGTGTTGAAAATGTGAGTGCCTAGCTAGCCTCTGTGCCTGTCTCCTAAGGGACATCATTTTATGGTGTATAATTAATCCAGGTAGGAGCCGAGTGTTTCAGGCTTGAGTCCCGCCTGAGCTACAGTAATATTGCTCCATGCTGTCATAGTTAATTGTGCAGAGGAGCTTTGTTAGAACTGTAATTGTTGATTAGCTGCTCTAAATAGTAATGGTATTATAGTGTGTCTAACTTGCCTTTCTTTGCAGCATGGACATTTCTGTATTGCACCAAGCAGTACCTTTGGGGACCCTAAATGGAGTCTGTCCCCAGGGTCTTATGGGAGTGAATTTCTGTAGAAAATTGTGGTTTTTCCACTTTGGCGCCTAAATGGACCTGGAGAGGCACTCTAGCTGTGACAGACAGATGGATCAACCAACCAAACCTTTTGGATCGCAGAGGAAGTCCCGGTGCTTCCTGCAGCAGAGTGTCAGTCTGAGTTTGGAGTTGAGAGGTGAACAGCTCGAGTGATTCGAGCAGCTGCTCTCGCGTGAGTCGCGTGGGAAACTGGTGGAAAGGCTGAGTTGGCCTGTCTGCCTGCTGTTCCTTGAAAGGGATCCTCAAAGAGTGCTTAAACAACCGGACTGTATCTGAACCAATTGTGACAAAAGCCACTGAATTGTGACTGTACCTCTGCCTGAGGAAGACCGAAGATTTGCTCCACATGATCGGCCCGCCAGGACATCTGAATCACCACAGAGATCACGGTTTGCTCAGGAAAGCTTAAATTGCAACCGGACTGTCATCCGAACTATGGTATTGCTTTTCTTTTACTACAAATGTGCTGAATGCTGTTGGTGGTCACACTTGCTGGAAGCTGCATCCAGCATTACCGAATTGAATCGAACTGTTCACTGGCCTGGCCCTGCCAACTTGGCCCAGCCAACTATTCGCGATGCAAAGAAAATCATCGATGAGAGACCTCGCGAGGGATCAGCCCCTTGCTCAACACCTCGAACAGGAATGACACCCCAGTGAATCGTGTGGGCCCTGCTTCTCCTGGCAAACCAAGTCATCCTAAAGTCTCCATTTCATCCATCCTGTGTCCTGTACTGGGTAGCGTGAGTAAACACCAGGGTAGCTCCTGCAACAACAGCTCAATCAAAGTGCATCATCTGATTTAGTTGTTTTGTTTAATTGTCAGAACTGAGCTGCCTGGCTCCAGATTACAAATTATGTGGTTGTGCATGCTTCTTCTTCCATTACAGGGCCCCGACCAACTGCAACGACCGGCCTACCCCAGGCAACAAATTAGGCTAGCCCCCTTTGTTGCAACTGGGTACCCAGAGTGTGTGACTGTGAAGGGACTCTAAAGTCACGCATGATTGCCTGATTGAATCAGTTACAGAACTAATCTGCCAAATTATGCCCCTCCCTTATTTATTCCCCTGAATAAATCAGATCCAATTCTTTTTGCATTTAACCTGACTGTGGTTCCATTTTGTACCAGAAGCACTGTACTGTTGTTACCTGCTGTGTCTAACCTTATTTTACAAGGGGCCTTGAGGGTTGGACTGGTGGACCCAGACCTGTGGTAAGTGCAAACAGAGTGAGGATTTATATGCTGATTAGAGGCTATTATACCTGTGAATGTTGTTCATTGTTTAGGTCACTAGAAGGGAAGAGGGGTCACAGTGTCCTGGAGGTCTGTACCCAGGTCGGCTATACTACCCTGACCCTGTCCTCTGGGTGGAAACACCGTTTTCAGTACCAGACCCCTTAACCTGCAACTAGTCATGCAGGCAGGGGTAGTAGCCCTTGGATAGTGCCACCTAAGGTTACATCTTGAGGCTACCGCTGGGATGGCGCCCCTAGTGGCCAAAATCAAAATTATTGTTAAAGATTAATGGCTACCCCAGTAGAAATGGCTGTACATCAGTTGGTGGGGTGGTGTATGGGGCAGGAGATTGACCCCACAATGCCTTGCTAACACTGGGTATACCTATGGGCACTAGTAAGGACACTGTTGAAGGGCACTTTCAAAGTTGAATGTTTGGAAAAAAGCTGTAGTGGTGGGTCGACAGGCTGATTTAACTGCCCAAACTCTCATGGCCTTGGTGGAGTGTAATGACCCGCTGGACAGTTCAAAGGTGCCCCAGACTATCGTCCCAGAGGGATTCCCAGCAGCCTGGAGTGTGATAACTAAAGATAGTAAGGATCCTTTAGAGGATGAGTCCCCACCGTTATCTGAGTCTTTTGAGAGTAGTTTTCAAGTTGTTACTGGAGGAGGTAAACCGTGGAGGATTTTAAAAATTATTCCTGACACCTGGAGTGTCCCTTCTCCGCTGTCACACCAGCCCCAGCACCTGTTCTTTCACCAACTTCTGTACCTGCCTTTGTGCCAGCAGGTAGTCACAACCCTACCACAAGCTCAGGTGTTCTCTGGCATTTTCTCTACTCCTTATGGAAGTCGACTTGGAAACCTGGACAGACTCTACTACCCTTGTGGTACAAGACTGGCAATGCTCAGAAGCCAAAAATGGACCACCTGGAAAGCCTCCAGGAGCCTGCCAACGTGCTTTACACTCCTGGGGTCCTCTGACCCTGGCCTTAAAAGCCTAAGAGTACCAGTCACCCTTGAAAATGTTTGGGGGCACCACTAGTGTTGAGGCGGCTGAAATTGAAACTTAAAGATGTTAAACAACAGCCGGAGAATTGTTATCTGCCTACATGGATAGATTAGAGAATCCTACAAACCATTTTCGGAAAGGAGGCTGGGCCTCTAGTGAGGTGGATCAGGTAAGACTGGATTATAGACTCAGCTCTGCCCGGCATTCCAGCTGGGTGTTGCTCAGATTGCAACTGCACCAAGGAAATCTGGTCCCTGCCCTTCCATATGTTGATGAAGGAGTACGGAAGTTGAGGAGGAGGAAGGCTCTCAGGAACCCTGTGCGGTGTTAGCTGCCGCAGCCTGCTCAAGCACTGGGTCAGTTGCTGATGGACTAGATTCCAGAAATCACATGACAGAATCCAAGAACTAAATACTGGTACCAGTCCTGGGAGCCAAGCAAGAAAAGGGACTGCTAAGGATGCTCGCCATGGGACGAACTGCTGAGGAGTTCAGAGAAACAAGCGAGTCTCTTTATGAAGACTGCTCTTGTGGGTACAGACCCTGATCCTTATCAAGTGCGTCTGCTATGGGGGTGGGTACACCCAGGCATCTCCTGCTGACAGCAGCTCAAAAAATTGATGAATTGACTACGAGTGAGAAATTACTGAGATGTCTCCAATGCTTGCCACACCGCAGACACAGGTGGAACCAAGATTTTCAGTTGGTGGTACCCCGCCTCAGCTCCCAATGTGATGTCTAGCCATGCCAGACCCTGGAAAGCATATATTGTCATAATTGTGGGAAGGACAGGCATATGAAGAAAAGAATACTGGTCCCGAAAGACCTAGATAAAGTTATACAGACTTCAAGGGGCTCGAGGAAAGCGAGACCATGGCCAGGGGCTCCAGCAATGACCGCAGTGAAGGCTCAAGAAATACTAGCAAACTTCTTTGTGGCTAAATCGTCTGTCCAGGTCCCTGCTACCGCCTCCAGACTGGTCCAAACTGGTGGGCCTTTGATGGGAACTACTGTGACTGTCAAAGGTGTCCATGCTCAGGCTTTAACTCGACAGCAGTGCATGAAGTGACTACTGTATTCCAGGACTGGTATGACAAACACTTATCTGATGTGCCATTACAATCTCTAGAAGCTACATGTGTGGGGCCTGGTGACAAGTCTTATCCCTACCTAGGATATGTCCAGCTCTGGCTGTCTTTTCCTGCAGGCTGTAACTGGTGTAGATGAACAAGTAGAGGCGCTGGCCCTGGTCTGCCCTCCTACAGGGATGTATGATGGGGTCCCCCTACTTACTGGAATCACGCCACATGTTTGGGAGGTTAGCGCAGTTGTGCCAAGAGAAACAAGACTGACAGACTGGTCGGGCAATGAGAATTCCAGTTCTGATCAAAGCTTATGACCTGCAGAGGCAGTATGTGGCAGAAGACCAGGATGAGCCAGTTGTAATTGTCTGGAAGAAGGACCCTGATTCCTTGAGATTGCCACCCAATACTCAGTATACTGTTCATGGAGAAGTCCATCTTAGAAGAGACGTGAAAAACAAAATATAATGCTGGATCACCAGGTGAAGGAAGGTTGCTAGAGGGCTATTGGTTAAACCAGTATCCTACCTGCCCGTGCCATACCGACAGTGATGATCGATGGTCCAGATTGAAATGTGTCAAGAGCGAAGTCCAAGTGAACACAGGAGTGTACACTAGCTACAGTACACTGTGCAGACACTGCAGTATTACCCAACAACAAATATTCTGGCGAGAAGGAGGAGGTGACCCCAGACCTATTTGACTTTGGAATTCCGCCTTGTCTGCTGAATGGAAGACTCGGATCAGGGAAACTTGCCCAGAGAGACCAAGTGTTTTCGCTAAAAGAATGGGATATAGGGTGTGCCAATGGTGCCGAGCATAATATTATTGGCTGCGATGACAAACCTTTCAAACAGTCCCATCGCCTTGCTTCAGCTGATACAGGCGATGATCGGTGGCACCTACAAGAGATGCTTGCTGCTGGAATTATTCAAAGTCAAAAGCCCCTACGCATCTCCCATCATAGTTGTGTGCAAGAAAAATGGGTCCGTGAGGATGTGTGGATTATCGGACCCTTAACTGATGGACTATCCCAGATCAATACACCATGCCACCACGTACAGGTTGCCCTGGACTGCCTGAATGGGAATCAGTGGTTCTCAGTACTTGATCTCTGCAGCGAATATTATCAAATCCCTATGGCCCCGAGGACCATGAGAACACCTTCATCTGTCCTTTGGGTTATCACAATTTCTGAGGATGCCACAGGGATTTGAGGTGTCCTGCTACCTTCCAGAGGTTGATGGAACATGTAGTAGGAGACATGAATCTGCTAGAATGTTTATTGTACTGGGATGATGTCATTGTTTTCGGTTGCACGCTAGAAGAACATGAGGCCAGACTGTTCAAAGTCCTCGCTCACTTGGAAGAATTAGGTCTCAAGCTATCCACAGACATGTGCTAGTTCTTTCAAGTGTCTATAAAATATGTGGGACATATAGTGTCCAGCTGAGGGATATAGACAGACCTCAGTAAGTAGAGTCCCTGACCACCTGGCCCCAGCCCACCAACCTGAAAGAGCTGCAGTGTTTTCAGGGGGTTTTGCAGCTACTATCGCTGATTCATTAAGGACTATTTGAAGGTAATCCGGCCGTTCCTTAATCTTACCAAGGCTATCCTCCCACCAACCGCCAGATACAAGAAGGGGTCCCTCAAAGAGAAGACAAGGTGTATTTTCGAATAGGTAAAGCGTTTGGGACCCGTTGGAACCCCAGTACTGGAGCAGCATTTTCAGAGTCATCTATCGAGCTAACTCACGCCCCAGTCCTTACATATGCTGATCCCACCAAACCATACGTCCTGCACACGGATGCCAGTCTGAAAAGGCTTGGGGCTATGCTATATCAAGAATACTTTCACCCTCCCAACCCTAATTCTTTGAATTCTTTTGCATTCTTTGCTAATTTGCTATCATATGTATTGGAACCTTCTGTATCCCTGAATAGTAATTATCTTGTTTCTGTAATATCTGTTGTCTCTTGTGCTGCTGTCTGTTGTCCCCTTTGTGACAAAGTGCCTTTGTAAATGAGCCCCTGGCTCAAAGGTTTTAAACTGATGTTTAAATAAATAAATAAATATCAAGAATATGAGGATGGCCTGAGACCTGTGGCCTTCGCCAGTCACAGCTTGACACCCTCCGAGGGAATTATCCTGTGCACAAGTTGGGTTCCCGCACTAAAGTGTGCCATAGTTGATCAGTTCCGTGAGTACCTCTGTGGGGCCAAGATATTAGTAAAGACTGATAATAATCCTCTAACGTATGTACAGACTTCAGCTAAGTTGGACACCACTGGGCACCAGTGGCTTTCTGCCTTGTCACCTTACGATTATGTGGTCGAATACCATCCTGGACTGAACCATATTGATGCTGATTCCCTTTCACAGCGGCCAAGTTCCAAAGACAATTGGGTGAGGCTGTCTGAACCTTCTATTAAAGTACTGTGCCAAAAGTTTGACAAAGATGAGGAATTGTTTGCAGACACCGTGGACTGCCTGGTGGACTGTTTGGGGCCCCGATACTTGCATACCTGCGCTTATAGGTCATTTTCTCCATTAGATATCAGTGCTTTGCCCCAGTTTGATAGTGACAGCATTCAGTGGGCTCATACCCACGACCCCATGATTCAACCCGCACTTGATGCCCTGCATGCGGGAAGGATGTGTCTAAATTACGCTCTACTGACTTAATGAACTGCACTGCTATTCAAAGAAGGCCCTAGACTAAAGTTACAAGATCAGTTATTATATAGAGACAGTAGATCATTAAGGTAAAGTGGACAAGCAGCAGCTGGTCCTACCACAGCCTTCAAACAACTGGTACTGAGGTACCTCCATAACCACATGGGACACCTTGATATTGACCGGACTCCGACTTAGTACGATCCGATTCTATTGGACGAAAATGGGGCAGATATTGAGAATCATGTCAAAACTTGCAGTCACTGCATCCAGCGGAAAAGCCTTGCCCCAGAAAGCTGCCCCACTTGTCAACATCACTACCAGTGCCCCCTTGGAACTGGTTTGTATAGACTTCCTGTGTCTGCAGCCCGATCAAAAGAACATTGGCAATATACTGGTAATAACCGATCACTTTACCCGACACGCACAAGCTTTCCCAACCAAGCATCAAAAAGGCCTCTAAGGTGGCCAAGGTGCGGCAGAAAAGTTCTTTGTCCACTATGGTGCACCAACGTATCCATTCCGACCAAGGAAGAAACTTTGAAAGTAGACTAATCAAAGAAATGCTCTCTATAGGGGTGGGAAAGTCCAGAACCACTTCCTATCACCCTGAAGGAGAGCTTTTAACAGAACCCTTCTGGACATGTTGAGTACTCTCCAGCCTAAAGACAAGTCTAAGTGGAGTCAGCAGATTAGCACCTTGGTACACACTTACAATTGCACGAAAGTGATGCTGCAGATTCTCTCCCCATCGTCTCATGTTTGGGAGGGAAGCCCGGCTGCCCGTAGATGTTTGCTTTGGGGTCTCCCGGATGGGGTCTGAGTTGAGAACTATTTACAATATGTACCAGAAACTGAAAGCTCAATTGAACCATGCGTATCAACTGGCTCAAACAATGGCTGCCAAGAGAAACCTTGCCAACAAAGAGAGGCATGACAAGAAAGTGAAGGCTCAAGAGCTACCGCCTGGAGACGTGTATTGTTGCGCAATTTGGGACTGCATGGAAAGCATAAAATTGCTGACAGTTGGCATCACCTTCCACACATAGTGATCAGTAAACTGGATGAACTGCCTGTGTACAAAGTGCACCCTGAGAACAACTCTAGAGCTGTTAAAACCATGCACAGGAACCATTTACTACCCATTATCCAAGTAATGATTGATTCTGAACAGTCAGATCCTGCCCTCCTGGGCCAGTAACTAATGCCGCTGCAAAGGTGACAGAGTCAGCTCTCTCAAATGTGCAACAACCAAGGTTTTCCTCAGCAGGCCGAGCCTGGCGATGACGGTCAGTCTGAATCTGACAGTAGTGAGTGCAATGCTCCTATTATCCCACTTATGAACTGAGTCAGTTGTTTCAAGGGAGCCCAATGTATAATTGTGGGGATGAAGCTGGGCCCTCAGGACTGTCTAACCCACTGGCTTCCTCCTTGGAGCCCATGCCCCGGAAAGTGAGGTGCAAAGTATAGCGTCCAAACTGGTTGACTCGCTGTTCTTGGTGGAATTGTTTGACCTGCCCGAGGATGAAGCTAATGCCACAAACCTTCCTGGTGCCATACCAGAACTTGAGAAACTGTATGACAATGTTGAAAGTCCACTCCAGTGCCCCAAAGTCCAATTGTCTCAGAGCCTTCCATGGATGACCCATCCAGACCTCTTGCAGAGAATACTAAAGTGTCTAATGTTGTGGGTACAGAGTTAACAGAGTCAGGAGCCAATAACGTTCTGCTACTGGAGACTTTGCCCAGTGCAGAGGTACCCCTTCCTACTGAAGAAGAGACTGATGCAAATTCTGGTACCCCAGAGACTGTACCTGTTTCCCCAAGGAAGTCTGGGACAGCAGTTAAACCTATATCGTCTAAGCTATGGCTCCCCTGGAAGACCAGTAGATCTCCCATTGAATGTTGTCCACAAGGGTGTCTTGTTTCAAAGAGCTCACTGCCCAAACTGAGGCTTTCTGCTACTTCCAAGTTGACTGTCCATCCTTCAGGACATGGTGCCCTGCCCCATCTAGCCCCAAGTTAGCTGATAGGAATGGGACCACATCTACTGTGTTTAGAATGCAATAAACTATAACATAAATGAGTACAGTAATATTAGCGTGTGAATCATAGTAAAATCATTATTGAATGTATGGAAAGCATAACTGTTGCCATAACGTACATATAATCATAGGTATTAGCTATTTTGCATACATTATAGAAATAGTAAGAAGCATATATTTTGCAAAAGTACAATGTCTTCAAATAACGTTATTGTGAGCATGGACTTGATGCGGATGCCAAGTTCTTTCCAGGCAGGGAAGGATGTAACCCTCCTACAAATGGGGGTTCTTAAAGTGTCTTCTTGGGCTTGCCTAATGCCCACTGCCAGGCTGGTGTTCTGTGTCCTAGCATTTTAAGTGTTGCATGCGTGAGTGCCTAGCTAGCCTCTGTGCCTGTCTCCTTAAGAGACATCATTTTGTGGTGTATAATTAATCCGGGTAGGGGCTGAGTGTTTCCAGGCTCGAGTCCCACCTGAGCTGCAGTAATATTGCTCCATTCTGCCATCGTTAATTGTGCAGAGGGAGCTCTGTTAGAACTGGTAATTGTTTGCTGATTAGCTGCTCTAAATAATAATGATATTATAGTTTGTCTAATCTGCCTTTCTTTGCAGCATGCACATTTCTATATTGCACCAATCACTACCTTTGGGACCCTAAAATGGAGTATGTCCCCAGGGGCCTTGTGGGATGAATTTCTGTAAGAATGTAGTTTTTCCACTTTGGCGCCTAAATGGACCTGGAGGGATAGCTCTAGCTATGACAGAGATGGATCAATCAACCAAACCTTTTGGATCAGAGAGAAGTCCGGTGCTGCCTGCAGCAGAGTGTCAGTGAGTTTGGAGTTGAGGCGTTAACAGCTCGAGGGATTGAGCAGCTGCTCCTGCATAGTCACGCGGGAAACTGGTGGAAAGGCTGAGTTTGGCCTGTCTGCCTGCTGTCCCTCAAAGGAATCCTTAAAGAGTGCTTAAGTAACGGACTGTATCTGAACCAATTGTGACAAAAGCCACTGAACTGTGACTGTACTTTTGCCTAAAGAAGACCGAAGATTTGCTCCACATGATCGGCCTGTCAGGACATCTGAATCACCACAGAGATCACGGTTTTGCTCAGGAAAGCTGAAATTGCAACCGGACTGTCATCTGAACTGTGGTATTGCTTTTTACTATAAGTGTGCTGAATGCTGTTAGTGGGTCACGCTTTGGTTCCCCACTGCCTAATTGTGTCACACTTGCTGGAAGCTGCATCCGGCATTTACCAGACTGAATCTGAACTGTTACCGGCCAAGGCCCTGCCAACTTGGCCCAGCCAGCTACTCATGATGCAGAAAACCATCAACGAGAGACCTGCCTGGGGATTAGAAATGGGCAAAGTGGCGAAATTCACTCCAGCGGAATCCATAAAGTGCTCCCAGCGTGAAGCGAGTACTTTGCTTCATAAAGGGAATGCAAAGTCCACTGAAACCAATGACTTTGCGTTATTCCCTTCTCCAAACCACTTCTCCACCAATTTTAAGGCAGTACATTGAAATCAATGTATTTGCATCCTCGCTTATTATTGCGCTCAAGGCAAATTTGCAGTGCTTCATGGGATTGGAGGTCACATGGGCTCTAGATTGTTCTGCACAGCCTCAGTTCTGTGTAGTGTGTGTGGTGGAAGATGGAGACAGCTTCCTCTCAGAGCTCTCGATTCATATCCTCTAAAAGCTGTTAAAATAGCCTTTTTAGCCATTTATTTTGCTCAAAATTTAGTGCATCAATTGTAGGAAACCCTCCTGTTCTCATATCGAGTGTTTATTGTTTGTGTGTGGATTTTGAATGTTAATTTAGAACAGCCGGTCTGTGTACTGTGAAGTGTGCTTTGGGGAGGGGCGATCTGGGATGTAGGTAGATTAACTGGGAGAAAAGGGCAGTCTTTCTGTTTTGGTTATATTTTCCTGTATAACTGTGTTAATGTACACACAGTAACATTTTCAGTAATTCCTGACATTTTTGCTGATCGTAGTGGTGCAGCAGTGCATAATTTCAGTTTGTTTAAAACATTTGGTTATACTGCTAAAGGTTTTCAATTTGCTCACTAATACTTGTAGTGTGTTTGTGTGTGTGTGTGTGTGATGCGTACCATTAAATCAGACAACTTTTACTGTGCCAGAGTAATTGCAGCAGTGTGAACCTGCTATCCACTGCACCTCGTGAATTTTTATACTGCTTTGTGGTATCTTTACTGGTAGTGGACTGTTACTGCTGTACTACCCCCAACCAGCAAAAGATATTCTTTTCCAGATCTGGATTTGCGAACTGTGAGCACTGGTTAGGTGTTGTTGTGCTTTTGTGTCTGACTCTGCATCTCTTGAGTGTGCAGCACAATCTTAATATGTCTGTGCATTTGCAGTACACCATTAATTCTGGGAGACTTTGCATTTCTTGTTACGCTCTCATTTCACTTTGTCAGCACTGGGAATTTTCTGAACTCAAGACAGTAGCATTTTGGGATGCAAATTAATTATGGTGACTGTGTGTGGCCACTGCTCGCATGACGGAGTGCACCATTAATTCTGGGAGACTTTGCATTTTTGTTACCCTCTCATTTCACTTCGCCAGCACTTGGGAATTTTCTGGACACAAGACAGTAGCATTTAGATATGCACATTAACTCTGGTGTCTGTGTGTGATGTGACCACGTCCACTGCACGCATGACTGAGTGTGCCATTAATTCTGGGAGACTTTGTATTTTGTTGTACTCTCATTTCTCTTCATCAGCACTGGGAGTTTTCTGAACTCAAGACAGTAGCATTTTGGGATGCACATTAATTCTGGTGTCTGTGTGTGATGTAACCATGTCCACTGCATGCATGACTGAGTGTGCCATTAATTCTGAGAGACTTTGTATTTCTTGGAGACTTTGTATCTCTTGTTGTGCTCTCATTTCACTTCATCAGCACTGGGGTTTTCTGGACACAAGACAGTAGCATTTGGGGATGCACATTAATTCTGGTGACTGTGTGTGTGTGGGGGCACTGAGGGGCTGCCAATATTGTTGCCCTCCACCTTACTTCCACGTTAAGGCAGAATGACAAGCATAGAAGTAATAATTACAAGGCGAAGTGAGCCTTTCCTGTAGCCACTCCGCATAGCGGAGTGACAACGAGGCGGCCACTTCAAAGATTCACTTCGCCAACGGAATTTAATCACTCTCACAGACTCTACCGGGCTCAGCCCCTGCTCAACACCTCAAACAGAACGACACCTTGGTGATTCGTGTGGGCCCTGCTTCTCCTGGCAAACCAACAAGTCATCCTGCAGTCTCCATTTTGTCCATCCTGTGTCCTGTACTGGGTAGCGTGAGTAAACACCAGGGTAGCTCCCTGCAACAACAGCTCAATCAAAGTGTGTCATCTGATTTAGTTGTTTTGTCTAATTACACAACTGAGCCTCCTGGCTCTGGATTACAAATTGTGTGTGGTTGTGCATGCTTCTTCTTTCCACTACAGGACTCGATCAGCTACAATGCCGGCCTACCCCAGGCAATGAATTATGCTAGTCCCCTTTGTTCCAACTGGGTACTCAGAATGTGTGACTGCGAGAGGACTCTAAAGTGCGCATGATTGCCTGATTGAATCAATTACAGAACTGATCAGCCAAATTACACCCTCCCTTGTTCATTCCCCTGAATAAATCAGATCTAAATCTTTTGCATTTAACCTGACTGTGGTTCCGTTTGTACCATAAGCACTGTACTGTTGTTACCTGCTGTGTCTAACCTTATTTTACAGGCGGTCTCAGGGGTCGGACTGCTGAAACCAGCCCTGGTGGTAAGTGCAAACAGAGTGGGATATGTATGCTGATTAAGGGCTATTGTACCTGTGTATGCTGTTCATTTGTGTTTTAGGCCACTAGAAGGAAGAGGGTACCACAGTGTCAGGAGGCTATTACCCAGGTCAGCTACACTACCACTAACCCTGTCACTCTGGATGGGGGCACCTCTTTTCAGTAACCTTGGGCCCTTAACCTGCAGCCAGTCATGCAGGCGAGGGGTGGTGCCCTTGGGATAGCGCCACCTGGGGTTACATAAGTGTAACCCCTGGATGGAGCTATCCCAGGGCTACTACCCCGCCTGATTTGCCACTAACAGGTTGAGGGGCCTGGATCCGATGGCGGGTGCTCCACCCAGAGGTCAGGGTTTGCAATAGTTAAACTAACTTGGTCACAGCCCTCTAGGACACTGCAACCCCTTCTTCCCACTAGTGGCCCGCGCGAGTATATCAGAATTACCTTCCAGTATACACTTACCCCCAGGACTGGTTCAGGCACTAGGACCCCCTGTACAGTAATAAGATACAGTGCAACAATCACAGTACAATACTTTAACATAGACAAATACCTCAGGCAGTATAACTTTGCTGAAACAAGCAGCTCTGATTTATTTAGGGGATATAACAGGACAGGGGAAATCAGGTTAATTAGCTTATCACTTTACTCATCTACCTATGGCTCTGTGCAGAGCTTATCCCTACCAGTTACTGTCCCTGGGTACCCAAGCCCTACTGGCTAGTCCAAACCGTGGCAGCTGGTAGGGGCCCTTTCACACAGAGAAAAGAAAATTAGTTAAACAGTCAGCAGTACAGTAATTCCATTTGGATTTAATGTGGCAATTCAACAGGGAGCGACCCTGAATTAGTACTCACGACCTCCAAACAAGATAGGGTCCTTCAACGTCCAGCAGGGCTACTCTTGAGCTCCACGAGACTCCTCACACATTTATATGGTAAACAGTCACAGGCAAAAGTCCTTTAATGGCAGCAGGATTCACTTGAGCTACACAAGCCTCCTCACACATTTATACGGTAAAAGAAGTACTATACCAGGTAGGCTGCTTCTCTATCCGATCGCAATTACTGCACAATATCGGGAGAACACACAGCAGATTCAGTTCTGACAGACCGAGTGCAGTTCAGCAATTTCTCCAGTCTTCTACAGGGTGAGCCTGGTTTCTACTCTTCAGATATCCTTTGATTCTCTTCACGGGACAGTTCAGTCCTAACAAGCAGTTACACAAGCTGCAGAACGGAACTCGGGGCCTTACACACGTTTCCGACTAAAACTGCACACCGAAAAAGCATAGGGCTCCTTCCCTCTTCACTGCCAGAGCTCAACTGAAACTCCAGCAGACAAAACCGGGCATTTCCTTTGAGGTTCCTCCCAGTTCTTGGCTGGATTGGCTGTCACTCACAATAGACTGCCCTGTTGGTCAAAAGAGCGCAAGTCCAAACTACGTCTCCCAGAGTCACTGCCCATACAATCCTCTTGTGGCTGGCTCAGATTCGAGTCAAGTTCTGATTCGTCCAAGGCACCATTTAGAGCTACCTTATCCCACACTGATTGGTCCAGTTCAGCAGTTCAAAACTAGAATGGGAACTAGGCAAACACAGTTTTGACTGCAAAGAAAGCAGGTTAGACAAACTGTATTTTCATTATTACTCTAAATGATTTCTGGCAAACAGTTACATCTTTCAGATAGGTTCCTTTGCACTCCTAGTGACTGCAAAATGGAGTGAATTGCAGCTCGAGTGGTACTCAAGCAGAGAAGCACACAGTCCCCCATACAAACTAATTATGTCTGCAAGCAGACAGCTCTTAAGAGACAGTACCAGAGGCTCTAAAACACTCACTGATAAATGGCTTAAACGCAAACACCATTCAGGCTTCGAGCATTCAAGCAAGCTCCTGGAAGTCTTTTGGGAATCCCAATTTGCAGGGGGTTACACCTTCCTGGCCTGGGAAAGCTTGACGTCCGCATCAAGCAAGTACCCCCACAAGTTTCAACTGCAACCATATATATTTGCATTAGGCTCACACATGTAATCATCAGTCAATATATCATTTTACCAAGAACACATTTTGAAGCATTGCAGTCGTCCTCTTTACACAGTATTACACACATTGTACCATAACTCAAGTTATTACCTCTTGTACATGAAACCTGAAGAGAGGGCCCTTCCTATCAGTTATCTTGGGGCTGGACGGGGCAAGGGCAACAAAGTAACTTGAGTTAGCACTGACGCTCAGTTTGGGCAATGAGCTGGGACACATACACTCCTTTATGGACAACATTGAGAGGCAAGTCCACAGGCCTCCCAAGGGAATCATAACTGAGGTGCACCACAGGCTTTACAGCTCGACCAGTCTTTCTAGGGGAACTGTTACAGTCTCTGCATTCTGAGCCTCATTTTCAGCATTGTCCTCAGTTGTCAGGAGTCTCCATGGGGGTAGAGGCTAGAACTTGGGGCACTTTCAGCTCCAGGAGTTACAGTTTCTGAGTCCACAACACTTGGCTGCATGGGAGCTTTCGGACACTGGCAGTGGACTGTCAGGGCACTCAAAATACTCTTCTTGTTCTGGTGTATCACCAGTCTGCCCCAATCCATCATTTTCCTCCTGAAAGCTCAAACAGTTCAACCATGCACAAAGATTCCATTTCATCTGATCTGATGCTTTGCACTTCACTTTCTGGGAGCACTGGCTCCAGGGACGAAGCTGGGGCTTAGACAGTCCAGAAGGCCCAGCTTCTTCTCCAGTATTGACTAGGGATTGCCCCGAAACAATTGACTCAGTTCGTAAGAAGGATAGTATTCAAAGTCACTCTCACTTTCTTCTGATATGGACTGACAGTCATGCTCAACTGGGACTTGTGGAGGGAACACTTTAACTCTGCTTCTGTAGGTGCAGACTTTCTTGATCTTTTCTTAGCAGCAGCTCTAGTCACTGGTCCAGAGGGGCATCTTCTGGGGCTCAGACTCAATCAAGATTTGTCTAATGGGCAGTAAATGATTTCTATGCATTGTTTTTACATCTTTTGAATTATTCTCAGGCCTTACTTTGTACACTGGCAGATCATCTAGTTTGCCCACTATAATGTGAGGGAGATGGTGCCATCTGTCAGCAATCTTGTGTTTGCCATGCAGTCCCAGATTTCTTAGCAATACCGATCTCCCTCCTGGAGTTCCTGTGCTTTCACCTTTTATCATACCTTTCTTTGTTGGCCAGATTTCTTTTGGTAGCCATGGTTTGAGCCAGTTAGTGACATGAGTTAGCTGGGCCTTTAACTTGCACATACTGAAATAGTTGTCAGCTTGAACCCCATCAGGAGAGACCCCAAAACACACATCTACCGGTGAGTCGAGCTTCTCTTCCAAACATCAGAGGGGTAGGGGAGAACCCAGTGGCATCACTTTTGGTGCAGTTATAAGCATGTACCAGGGTGCTAATTTGTTGGCGCCATCTAGGCTTGTCCTTTGGGTGCAGGCTGCCTAGCATATCTAGCAAAATGCGGTTGAAACGTTCAGGCTGTGGGTCCCCTGGGGTGGTAAGGAGTGGTTCTGGACTTCGTGACCCCACAGAGAAAGCATCTCTTTGATCAGACAACTCTCAAAGTCTCTCCCTTGATCAGAATGGATTCTTTGTGAGCCCCATAGTGAACAAAAAGTTTTCTACAGTACTTTGGCCACAGTGGATGCTTTCTGGTCTTTGGTGGGAAAGCTTGGGCATATCTCGTGAAATGGTCAGTGACCACCAGCACATTACTGATATTTCTTTGATCTGACTCCAAACTCAGAAAATCAATACAGACCAGCTCCATGGGTGCACTGGTGGTGATGTTAACAAGGGGGCAGCCCTCTGGCGCAAAGCTTTCCTCTATAAGCAGCGACTACAAGTTCGAATGTGTTGCTCCATCAGCCCCATCTTAGGCCAACAGAATCTGGATCTCACCAAGTCAAGTGTTCTGTCTATACCAAGGTGCCCCATGTGGTTGTGCAAGGACATCAGTACTGAGTCTCGAAGGCAGTGGGCAGCACTAGTTGTTGTTTGTCTACTTGTCCCCTCTGTCTACTGTTTCTCTGTATAACAGTTTATTGATCAGTTTCAACTTAGGACCTTCTTTGTATAACAGTGCAGTTCTCAAATCAGTGGAGCATAATTTGGACACATCTTTTCCTGCATAGAGGGCTTCTAAAGCTGCTTTGATCATGGGATCGCGGGATTGAGCCCACCGAATACTGTCATTGTCCAGCTGAGGCAGTGCACCAATGTCTATTGCAGAAAAATGGCAATAAGCAGCAGGTATGCAATTCTCAGAGGTCCCAAGCAATCCACCATGCAGTCCACTCGTCCGTGGACATTGTTCCTCCCTGTCAAACTTCTGGCAGAGTGCCCGAATGTCAGGTTCTGCCAATCTGACCCAATCATTCTGGGGAACAGGCCTCGGGAGAGAGCATCAGCATCTATGTGGTTCAGACCTGCTCGGTATTCGAGAGCATAGTCATATGTAGATAATGCAGAAAGCCACCTATGGCCAGTGGCATCCAACTTAGCTGAGGTCTGCACATAGGTCAAAGGATTATTGTCAGTTTTACTAGTATTTTAGCTCCATACAAGTACTCATGGAATTGGTCAACAATAGCCCACTTCAAAGCTAGGAACTCTAACTTATGTACAGGATAGTTCTTTTCGGATGGGGTCAGGCTTCTACTGGCAAAGGCCACTGGTCTCAGGCCATTCTCGTGCTCTTGGTACAACACAGCCCCAACCCTTGCAAGCTAGCATCAGTGTGCAGGACATAAGGTCTTCCTGGATCGGCATAGGCCAGCACTGGAGCATGGGTAAGTTGATATATGATCTCATGAAAAGCAGTCTCACAATCAGGAGTCCAGCGGGCCCCAAATACTTCACTCGGACGAAAATACACTCTTTCAGTCTTGACGGATGCTGACTTTTGGTATTTTTGTGGGTTGGGGATACCCTTGAGTAAGGTTAAGTAAAGGGTGGATCACTCTTGAACAGTCCTTGATGAACGCTGATAATAACCACAGAATCCCAGGAATCTTTGCAGTTCTTTTAGATTTTGGGCTGTGGCCAGGTGGTCAAGGCCTCAACTTCACTTGGGTGGTCTCTATTCCTCGGTGGATACTATATGTCCCACATACTTTACTGATGTTTGAAAGAATTGACACTTATCAATGGACAGTTTAAAGGCCAAAGTCCTCCAGTCGGTCCAATACCTTAAATAATCTGCTCTCATGTTCCTCCAGTGAGCTGCCAAACACAATAACATCATCTAGGTATACCAGGCACTCTAGTAAGTTCATGTCCCCACTGCATGCTCCATCAATCGCTGAAAAGTGGCTGGGGCACCTGAATCCCTTGAGGCATCCTCATGAATTCATAGACCAAGCGGACAGATAAAGGCTGTCTTCTCACGGTCCTCTGGGGCCATTGGGATCTGGTAGTACCCCTGCGGAGATCCAGCACAGAGAACCACTTGCTCCCGCTTAGGCAGTCAAAGCATCCTGAATGCGGGCATTGTGTACTGATCAGGGATAGTCCGCCGGTTTAAGGTGCGATAATCCACGCACATCCTTACTGTCCCATTCTTTTTCCTCACTACCACAATGGGGAAGCATAAGGCTTCTGGATTCTTGTATTACACCAGCAGCTAACATCTCTTGCAGATGCCGTCTCACATCATCTATATCAGCAGGTGCCAGGCGTCGAGACCTCTCACGAAATGGTCTTTAGTCATGCAGCCGGATATTGTGCTCAGCTCCTTGCACGCATCCTCGTCCCAATCCTTTAAAGAAAACACCTGGTCTCTCTGGGCAAGCTTCTCACCGATCCTCACTTTCCATTCAGCTGGCAGCGAAGTCGCGAAATCAAACAAGTCAGGCGTTACTCTGTCATTCTTCTCAACTCTTGCTGCTGGGTAGCACTGCAGTGTCTGCACAATGCACATTAGCAAGGATGCAACCTCTATTTACTCGAATGTCTCTTTCAGACACATTATGAACTTGGACCATTACCCTTCTGGCATAAGCATGGGCTCTAGCGGCAAAATAATAGGCTTGACCAGCAGTCCCTCTGGCAATTTTCCATCGCCTGGTGCATCCAACATTAATATTTTATTCTTAACATCCTTTCTGATACGGACTCTCCCTGTAAGGTACACTGGGCATTTGGCCAGGATCAGAGACTCAGGATCCTTCTTCCATACAATTCCGACCGGTTCCTCTGGTTCTATTTTTTCAGCATCTTTCTGTACCTCATCGCCTTCTTAATTAAAGCTGGAACTCTTCAAGCTCTACTAGTCTTTGACCCTGTTTTCATAACACAACTGTGCCAGCCTTCCGAACATATGAACATTTGTTCCAATCAACAAAGGGACACCATCATACAGTCCAGTGGGGGGACACACTGATGGAGTCTCTACTTGTTCGCTACTCCAGCCACGGAGGTGGGGAAAGACAGCCAAATTCGGATATATCCAGAATAGAGGTAGGCCTTCTCACTTAACCCCATACATGCAGTCCTTCTAATGGTTGTAAGGTACGTCTGACAAATGCTTCTGATACCAATCCTGGAACATAATTGTCACTTGGGAGCCACTGTCTAATACAGCTCTTGTAGACACTCCATTCACCTTTACAGTGGTCTCTATGGAGGACCCACTATTCTGGACCAGTCTGGAGGCGGTGGTGGGGGCCTGGGCAACTGACCTTGCCACAAAAGGGCGTGAGTTACATTTTGGTGCCCTCACTGGGATCATTCGTGCACCTCTTAACCACTGATTTGTTCTCCAAGCTCTCCTTGTAGCCTATATGCAACTTTGTCAGTGTCTTTTGGGGACCGGCATTCCCTTTTCATGTGCCCATCCTTCTCACAATTATAGCAAAACATACTTTCTGGAGTTTGAGCTGGCGAGGCGCCACACTGGGAGCCAGGGCGGGTATTACTAACTGGAAACCTTGGTGCCATCTCTGTCTGCGGGCGTGATAAGCATTTGGAGACATCTCGTCAGTTTCTCCACTTCCATGATCAAGGAATCGAGTTTGGGCCGTTATCAGCAGGAACACATGGTGGGTACCCCACCCCATAGCAGATGCAGTCGGATATAGGTCAGGGCCTGTACTTGCAGGCGTGGCCTTCATAAAGGACTTTTTGAATTCCGGATCTCTCTCAACAGTTGCCCCATTGTGGCATATCTTTTCCTTGTCAGAGCACTCTTTGACTGCCAACCTCTGCCCCTGAACTTCACTTAATGGGTCACCCTCAGTCACTTTCGGGTGTGAGCCACAGCTATTAGTGCAGGTCCCTCCCGAGGTCGCCTTTTTCTCAATTCCTCAATTTCTCTCATTAACTCATCATAGGAGGGTGGGGATTCCAGTCGATTTGCAAGCTTAACTGAAGCAACAGCAGTTCTGAGAAGGGGCAGACTTAAGGATCCTGTCCAGCCTGGTTTGGTCCAGTTCAATCGCTGGCAAACTACCCTTTCTGAGGCATTCTTTGCAACAATTTTTCCAGCTGAGATACATACACAGACAACAACTCCCCTTGGTACTGTTGTGCATTTCTTACTCTCCACCATAGGTCCTCATCAGAATCTGGGCTCCCATACACATTCTCCAAGGCCTCAAGATAGGCCTGTGAAGTCGTCAGGGTTACTGGCCCGCTTAGCACGGATGGTAGCCAGGGCAGGACCTCGGAGGCTCTCACTAACCCTCTTCGCTGCTTCCTCGGAACATTGCCATTCTAGCACTTGGGGGCAACATAGTCTATCCAGGTCTCCCAGTCATCCTCCCTTGGGGGTGGGAGGTGCCGAGAAGATCCACCTTGGTAAGAGTCGTGACTAATGGCAGGTGCAGAAATAAGAGTCTGCATTGGTTCAGCCACCATTATGGGTACTGGAGCGGAGAGGGTGTTGGGGAGGAACACCCCAGGTGGCAAGAATAGTTTCTTCAAGTCCTCCACAGTTTCCCTTCCCCAGCAACCATTTAGCAAATTTCTTCTCAAAAGTTTCAGATAGTGGTGGGGGCTCATTCCCCCGGTCTTTACTGTCCGTAGTTATCACTCTCCAGGCAGTGAGGGCTCCCTCTGGGGTAATGGTCTGTAGCACTTTGGAGCTATCTATGGGATCCTTAAACTCTACTAGGGCCAGGAAAGTGTGGGTGAGCAGATTAGCATGCCGACCCACCACCACAGGGTTTGTAAACCTGACCTTGGAAAGTACTCCCTGTACAGTGTCCATATTGATACCCAGGGGATGTCCAGGATAAGCATCAGCATTTTGGGGTCGATCTCCTCCCAGTACACCACTCCACCAGCGGTACACAGTCATTTCTGTCGGGTACCCATTTTTTTCCTTAACAGTGGTTCGTAAATATGGCCACTAGAGGACACACAATCCCAGCGGTGCCTCCAAGATGTAACCCCTAGATGGCGCTATCCCAGGGCTACTACCCTGCTTGATTTGCCACTAACAGGTTGAGGGGCCTGGATCCGATGGCGGTGCCTCTCACCCAGAGGTCAGGGTTTGCAATAGTTAAACTAACTTGGTCACAGCCCTCTGGGACACTGCAACCCCTTTCTTCCCACTAGTGGCCCACACAGTATATCAGAATTACCTTCACAGTATACACTTACCCCCAGGACTGGTTCACGCACTGGGACCCCTGTAAAGTAATAAGATACAGTGCAACAATCACAGTACAATACTTTAACATAGACAAATACCTCAGGCAGTATAACTTTGCTGAAACAAGCAGCTCTGATTTATTTAGGGATATAACAAGGACAGGGGAAATCAGGTTAATTAGCTTATCACTTTACTCATCTACCCATGGCTCTGTGCAGAGGCCTATCCCTACCAGTTACTGTCCCTTGGTACCCAAGCCCTACTGGCTAGTCCAAACCGTGGCAGCTGGTAGGGCCCTTTCACACAGAGAAAAGAAAATTAGTTAAACAGTCAAGCAGTACAGTAATTCCATTTGGATTTAATGTGGCAATTCAACAGGAAGTGACCCTGAATTAGTACTCATGACCTCCAAACAAGATAGGGTCCTTCAACGTCAGCAGGGCTACTCTTGAGCTCCGAGACTACTCACATTTATATGGTAAACAGTCACAGGCAAAAGTCCTTTAATGGCAGCAGGATTCACTTGAGCTACACAAGCCTCCTCACATATTTATATGGTAAAAGAAAGTACTATACCAGGCAGATGCTTCTCTATCCCGATCGCAATTACTGCACAACATCCGGAGAACACACAGCAGATTCAGTTCCTGACAGACCGAGTGCAATTCAGCAATTTCTCAGTCTTCTACAGGGTGAGCCTGGTTTCTACTCTTCAGATATCCTTTGATTCTCTTCACAGGATGGATTCAGTCCTAACAGCAGTTACACAAGCTGCAGAGCGAACTAGGGCCCCACACACGTTTCCACTAAAACTGCACCGAAAAAAGCATAGGGCTCCTTCCTCTTCACTGCCAGAGCTCAACTGAAACTCCAGCAGACAAAACCGGGCACTTCCTTTGAGTTCCTCCCAGTTCTTGGCTGGATTGGCTGTCACTCACAATAGACTGCCCCTGTTGGTCCAAAAAGGCGAAGTCCAAACTACATCTCCCAGAGTCACTGCCCATACAATCCTCTTGTGGCTGGCTCAGATTACAGTCCAAGTTCTGATTTGTCCAAGGCACCATTTTAGAGCTACCTTATCCCACACTGATTGGTCCAGTTCAGCAGTTCAAAACTAGAATGGGAACTAGGCAAACACAGTTCTGACTGCAAAGAAAGCAGGTTAGACAAACTGTATTTTCATTATTACTCTAAATGATTTCTGGCAAACAGTTACATCTTTCAGATAGGTTCCTTTGCACTCTAGTGACTGCAAAATGGGTGAATTGGCAGCAGCTCGAGTGGTACTCAAGCAGAGAAGCACACAGTCCCCCATACAAACTAATTATGTCTGCAAGCAGACAGCTCTTAAAGAGACAGTACCAGGCTCTAAAAACACTCACTGATAAATGGCTTAAACGCCATTCAGGCTTGAACATTCAAGCAAGCTCCTGGAAGTCTTTTGGAACCCCCATTTGCGGGGTTACATAAGAAAGGAAGGACGGGAAGCATGGAGGCAGGGGATGGAAGGGTGGCAGTCATAGGGGACTCAATAATTAGGGGTATTCACTGGGAAGGAAAGGGGACCCAAATGCAAGCTGGAGGTTGGTTTGTATGCCAGGATGACAGCTGGGACAGTAAGGGAGGTTGGAGGAAAACCTAATTTAGTTATACATTTGGGACTCAACAACCTAGCTGGGGAGGAGGTGGAGGTAGTGCAAAGTAGTTCAGAAACTTAGGGAAGATCTGCAGGGAGGAAGGAAGTTCGCTGGCCTTCTCAGAGGTGATACCAGTACCAAGGGCCAGCTACAGCCAGGAAGAGAAGAATAGAGGATTTCAATGACTGGCTGAGGAAATGCTGCAGGAGGAGATGTTCACCTGCATTGGGGACTGGAAGGAGACCTGGTCAAACAAAGCACTGTTTTCACCAGACAGGCTGTACCTCAGTAGGGATGGTTTGAGGGTACTCGGGACAAACTGGGGAATACATAACCACTACATTTAATTTAAACTACTGACGGGGACAGTGGGCATGCAGGCCCACAGACTCCGAGAGGAGAAGGTCAGTGAACCTCCTCCTCCACAGTGATGGAAGAGGTCTGAGGGAGGAGGTGAAAGGGCAAGAACTCAGTTAGCAAAGGGTGGAAGGGTGAGGAACACATAACAAGGGACGTGGAGGGTGACACAGAGGGATAAATGTGAATAGAAGAACAGAGGGAAGAGAAGGAAGGTCAGATTCTAGGTGGAGGGTGGTGTCTCTGAATACACAGAGTCTTGGAAACAAGATGGAAGACCTGCAGGCACTACTAGCAGACAGGAGGGTGGACATAGCTGCAGTAACCAAGACTTGGGCAACATCACACCATGACTGGGACCTTAGATCCCTGGATATAAACTATACAGGAGGGACAGGTAGTTAGGAAGGGGAAGGGTGGCAGTTTATATTAGGGAGGAAATAACTTGCATGAGAAGAGGCACTATGGGCTTAGTTAGGTCCAATAGAGGAAGAAAGGTGAGGTTGGGGTGGTTTACAGACCACCCAATCAGAATGAGGAGAGGGACAGGGAACTGAGCTCACAAATATCGGAGGCTGTGGGGAAAGAAGGGTGGTAATTGTGGGGACTTCAACCTGCCCATGGTGGACTGGTGCATACCATCCACGACATGTGCTAGAGTCAGGTGATCCTGGAAGGACTGCAGAGTGTGTTCTGACTCGAGGGATCACTGAACCAACAAGAGCTGAGGCAATTCTTGACCTGGTGCTCACAAATGGGAGTATGTACAGGGAATAACAGTCAGGGAGCCACTAGTGGAAGTGACCATTGCACAGTGTGGTTCCAGTTGGATATGGGCGGGAAAGCACCCTGACGAAGACCAAAATCTTGGATTTCAGGAGGGCGGACTTCAGGAAAATGGGCGAAGTGTTAGGAGCCATCTGATGGGCATCAAAGCAGATATGGGGGTGGAACAAAGGCGGTTCATCATTAAGGAAGGAATACTGGTTGCCACAGATGAGTGTGTTAAGCTCAGGAGGAAGAACACAAGGGCCAAAGCACCCAGCTGGTTCAGTTCTGGGGTTGCCCAGGCAGTAAGGGATAAGAGGTTGGCCTATAGAAAATTCAGGAAGATCAGGGAAGGTGGATACTAACATACTAAAAATCGCCAGCAGAGTAGGCCACATGGTTCACGGAGTCTGCTCAGTTAGCACCTTGAACAGGTACCTTTACCAACCTCCTGACAAGCTCTCCCCGCTCAATCCCCACCAGTACCTCCCAGCATCTCTTGAACTCCTTCACTGTAGATACCTCCACCAGCTCCTCAGGCTGTGCATTCCAAGGCTCCACCACTCTCTCATTGAAGTACCACCTCCTCTTTCCCCTGAGTCTCCCTCCCTCCACCCTCCAACTGCGGCCCCTGGTGGTCTCACACCTTCCTCTGAAAGACCTCCACTGAGGCTTACTCCCATTTGTCCCTCTCAGACATTGAAGACCCCAATCATATCCCCTGTCCCTCTCCTCCTCTAGCGAGAAAAGGCTGAGCTCAAGTCACTCTTCATATGTCCTGTCCCCAGACCCCAGATCATCCTGGTTGCCCTCCTCTGAACCCGCTTCAGGGAGACAGATATCTTTCTGTAGGTGCGGATGCCAAAACTGCACGCAGTATTCAAGGTGAGGCAATTGTACAGTGGCAGAACCACCTCCCTGTTCCTTGAGGAGATTCCCCTGGTGATGCAGCCCAGCATCTTGTTTGCCCTGGCTACAGTCTGCCTGTATTGTTCAGAGTTGTTCATTTGGCGTCCACCATCACCCCAGGTCTCTTTCCCCACTTGAAGCCTGTAGTATGTCCCCACCTAGAGTGTACACCTGTCCTGGGTTCCTACACCCCAGGTGAAGCACCATACATTTCCTGGTGTTGAACTTCAATTTCCAGGTGCGTGACCATCTCCCCAGAGTATCCAGGTCCCCTTGCAGGGCTAGCCTACCCTCCTCCCATCCACCACCGCCTCCCAGTTTACAGTCATCCACGAAGAGGCTCATCTCTCCCGTGATACCCTCCCTGATATCGGCAATGTAAGTGTTAAACAGGTGTGGGCCCAAAACTGAACCCTGTTGGACCCCACTTATGACTAGCCTGGAAGATGAGATAGGATAAATTAGATAGGATTGGATAGGGAAAATTACCTAAGGTTGACTAGTGAGGCAAGTAAGAAAGTCAGGTGAGCGAAGGCACAGAAGGAGCTGCAGATAGTTGAAGGAATTAAGAAGGGAGAATGCTTTCTTTGCTATATAAGTAAGAAAAGGACAAGAAGGAAGGGATTGTTAGGCTTAGGAAAGCGGTGGAGTGGGTGGAGCATAATGGAGGAAAAGCAGAGATACTAAATGAATACTTCTGTTCTGTCTTCACCAGGAGAAGGATGGACCAGTGCCTTTGGGAGGAAAAGAGGAGCAGGAGGGAGGGAACACAGATGTGGTGATAGAGGAGGACAGAGTGAGGAGAGGCTGCTGGCATTGAAGGTGGACAATTACCAGGCCCAGACGGAGTACATCCAAGGATAATAAAGGAATTGACTGAGAAGCTGGCAGGGCCACTGGCAGACCTATTTAATAGTTCACTAGAGACAGGCATAGTACCACAGGACTGGAGAACAGCACAGTGTAGTGTCGCCTCCACAAAAGCTGTCCCAAGAATGACCCAGGGTCAGGGAATTACATTCCAGTCAGTCTGACCTCCATTGTGGGCAAGCTCATGGAGACCATACTAAAGGAGAGGTTGGTGGATATCTAGAGCATGGTCTCCAGGATGCGAGGCAGCATGGGTTCATGGGGGATTGTGTCAAAGAAATCTGATTGACCTTTTGACTGTGTCACTAAGACAGTAGACAGAGGCCAAGCAGCAGACATCCTCTATCTTGATTTCAGCAAGGCCTTTGACTCTGTACCCCACACAAGGTTGATCAGTAAGTTGGTGGATATCAGGGTTGGGGAAAAGATGGCCATATGGGTGGAAAACTGGCTGAAGGACAGAACCCAGAGGGTGGTTGTGGGAGAGTTATCTGGCACCAGAGAGGTAACCAATGGGTCCACTTGGGTACTCACTGCTGGGGCCGGTGCGGTTCAATGTCTTCATCAATGACACTGGAAATGGCATTAAGGGCAAAATTTGCCTATTCGTGGTGACACCAAACTCTGTGGGAGAATGGACACAGCTGAAGGGATACAGGACCTACAGGAAGATCTGGAAAAGCTAGGAGGTGGTCCAGGATATGGCAGCTTAGCTTCAATGCCAAGAAATGCAAAGATTTACGCATATTGGAGCCAGGAATCCTGGGACCGAGGTACTACCTGGATGGAGTCCAAGTATCTGCATCACAGGAGGAGAAGGACCTAGGGTGATGATCATTAGTGACCTGAAGCACTCCATGCAGTGCAAGAAACCAGCAGCAAAGGCAAACAAGATGCTGGGATGCATATCTAGGGGATCAGTAGTAGAAAGAGGAGGTTATATTGCCCTTGTACAGGTCACTGGTAAGGCTGCATCTGGAGTATGGAGTTTAGTACTGGTGCCCACACCTCAAAAGGACATTAACCTACTGGAGAAGGCACCATGGAGGGCTACAAAGATGATAGCTGGTCAGCAGGGTAAGGCATATGAGGAGCGATTGAGGGCAGTGAACATGTACTCCCTGGAAGACAGGAGAGGGAGAGGGACATGATTGGGATCTTAAAGTTCTTGAAAGAGATAAATAAGGTTGATAAGGAGAGTCTCTTTAAGATGAGTGGCAACCACAACACAAGGGGCACAGTCTTAAGCTGGAGGGTGGAAGGTTTAGGAGGTAGGTCAGGAAGAACTTCTTCACAGAGAGGGTGGTGAACACTTGAATGCGCTGCCATTAGAGGAATCTTGTTGAAGACAGTGGGCAGCTTTAAGAGAGGCTGGGACAGGCATAGGGTAGGGTAAGGGTCATGGGTAGGGAGGATGGGAGGAGGGAGGGAAGGCAGGGACATTAGCTAAAGCTATGGACCCTGCAACACGAGCAGACTTGATAGACCAAATGGCCATCTTCTGCTGGCTTCTTCATGTGTTCATATGTACCTGAAATTAAGTGGCAGAGGCCATTCCATCAGTGACCCCTGCTAGGATAACAGGCAAATGCAAAAAGCCCTGTGATCTCTAAGCACAGCAAGTTACTTATGAGTATTACTGTTGTTACAAAGGGATGTGCCCGGAGTGGCCTA
Source organism: Neoceratodus forsteri (assembly GCA_016271365.2). Lineage (NCBI taxonomy): Eukaryota > Metazoa > Chordata > Ceratodontiformes > Ceratodontidae > Neoceratodus > Neoceratodus forsteri. The sequence continues at coordinate 746,034,912 of CM057456.1, read as the reverse complement.
CAGACCGAGATGCAGAGTGTCTAGTTATGTTCTGACCTTTAGCTGGACAGACTACTCTGCTGTCTCTATCGAGTCTCCAAATGGGTTTGTCCTACACTCTTTCTGGAGGTAGTGTGCAGGACTGAGTAACTATCTTGTTAAAATGCCTTAGTGTGCACACTGCCCAGCTGCAGCTGTGCCAAACTGCCAGTTCACCTCAGGTGCAGTACATTTAGAGTTGTTTTTTATTTAATATTCCTGTTTTTCCCCTGCACCGACCAGCCCCCATCCACTGGTTCCCTAGCCCTGTCACCCGTCATCCTCCAGGACTTACCTTGTCTGGCCTGGAAAGCCGGATGCAGGTCCTGTGGGAGACCAGCTGTCATCCTACTGGTCAATACCCATTTTTCTTTGTTCTCCCATCCACCCCTCAGTGCAGAGAAGGTGGCATGCAATGACGTCAAAGGCTGAACTGTGCATTCTCCCATATGCAGCATGCTGGGCGTCTGTCCTGCCTCCTCCCCTACGTGCGGTCCCAACGTGCCACCCCCAGCCACTGCTAGGGGCCAGGCTAACACCAGGCACCAATTCCACCTCCCAGAGAAGGAGGCAGTCCTTGATGCTCACCTTCTCCTCCCGCCAGCAATTTTGAGCACCCGAGCTCACTTCTGACCTTGGGTCATTGGCATTGTAAGTGGCAGTGCTACCGCTGTGTTGGCAGGCCGCTCATTTGGAGTTGTTGAATAGAGAAGGATCTACAAGGGCTATTAGGAGCGTCTAGTAATGAATACTGGATTTTAGCCTGTAACAGGTATCCACCAGTGTCTCTGCATTTTGGATGACTTTTCCACTTAAATGAATGATTTTACTTTATACCTGGCCAGAGATAGCTTCTTTGTTTTACAGCTTTGCACCAACCAGAAATGACTGAGTCAGGACCTCCTTTTGGTATTTGAGGGCTGGAGCTGGACCTGGAAAGGGAAGGTGCAGGGTTGCTTGCACAGGCCAAAGTATCATAAGCCGAAGAGAACTCTTCTTTTGGCATAGGGTCCTGTGCCTCTGCACTCATGGCTGCCAGAGGGCCCTGCACTTCAGCTAACAGATGGACTCTTTGTTCTATGTATCTGTATTTGTAGACACATGGAAGTGCAGGGCCCACAGCCCACCAGACAGCCCACAACTTCTTGACATCTACTGCTGCACTTCCATAGGTAGATGGATGCTCCTCTTGCTGCAGGGTCCAAAGGGCCCTGCACACTCTGCTCACACAAGATCTGAAGGACCCGTGTGAATGAGGATATGATTCCACTATTTAAAAAGAAAGGATATTCTTTGCAAAAACTGCATTAAAGCACTACTCAGGGTTTAACTTACCACCAAATAAGTACAGAAATGTGGCATTAAGGTTTCCAAGTCTAACTCCCCAAGCACCAAAGGACAGAACTACATAAGCAACCACAAAGAGCCATCATCAGGTAAGAAAACAACACACAGCTGTTTCCACGGACACAAATGAATCAGCATTGAAGTGCTCCTCTGTGGATTTGTTTCTGTAGCCACAATGTCTAACAGTGGGCATGAGTACCTGTCGCTGCAGAAGTGCATGCGACTGCGATGACAGGCCCCATAGGGGCCAGCTTCTGAGCCAGAAGTTAGTGTATATGTCTTAAACCTGTGGCTGTAGAGGTGCAGGCCTCTCTGGGGCTTGAGTTTCTGCAGACAGAAGTACTGCAATTTTGGTATCATGGATTTTTTAGGGCCTGTGCTTCTGCAGACAGAGGTCAATGTGTATATCTTACACTTGCGGCTGCAGAACTGTGTGTATGTCTTAGAGTACATGAGTACCTGTAGCTACAAAGAGACAAAAGGATTCTTGTAATTTGGGTATTGTGGATTTGTATTTGTGGCTGCAGGGACCTGTGCTTCTGCATGTGGGAGTAGTGTGTGCTTTGAGTATCATGGTTTCTACCTGCAGTTAGAAGTGAGTGTGTATGTTCTGTAGTGTCAGTACCATAGATACAAATCCACGAAGGTAGCACATCGTACTACTGCATTTGTGTAATCTGAAAACAGTTGTATGGTGTCTGTCTTACCTGATGATGGCTGCCTGTGGTTGCTTGTATGGTCTTGTCTTTGCTGCTTGGGGAGGGAGATAGGGCTGGAAACCCTAACATCACATTGCCCTACTACTTTTGTGGCAGTAAGTTGAACCTTATCTGGTGTATTGGTGCAGTTTTTTGCAAAGAATACGTATTTATGAGAGTGGTTGGAGTTGAGTGCAGTGGAAAAAGTACTGTAAAATGTTACAAATTACTGTTAATAAAGTATCTATAGTGAAGCACCAGGTTGCAGTGTAAATGTATTTAAGCATAGTTGACTGCTCTTATAAGCTAGAATCAGGTGGAAGCAGTGGAGTCTGTCATCACACTGGCACAGCAGTATCCACCTGATCCTGGCTTGCTGGAGCAGTTTAGTTATGCTTAAATAAGCATTCACACTGCAACACAGTCTGCCTACAATTCAGCATGTGGTGAGACATGTGTTTAGCCTCTGACAAAGAAGGTGTGTCTTAGTGAATTACTACAGTAATACTGTGAAATGTTTCATTTTATGTTTGCTTGCACGCATGTGCAAGAAACATAGTGCCATCATCCGAGTTTCTGGAGCTGTGGCACCTCTTCCAATTCCCTCCGTGTATTTGCAGGCGTGGCCACAGTTGCCCAATGCATGCTGCAGCTGTCTATGACAGCACTAGAAATGCAGTGGCTTACAGTTGAAAGGAGTGAGCCGCTTCAGTGAGCACGATCAGATAAGGGAAGTGCTCACTGAAGTGCTCTCCTCCCTCCCCAAACAGTCTTCCAGGTGCCATGCAGGCCCACCCCAGCGTGGCAACAATGTGTTTTAGCCAACTGGGGTGCCCAATCCCCAGTCGGCTCCTGATCCCCAAGAGATTACAGGTGCCATGCTGGGGCCCACCCCAGCGTGGCAACAGTCAGAATGGCCGACTGGGTGCCCAATCCCCACTGGCTCCACTGCCCCCAAAGCTTTCCAGCTGCTATGCTGGGAGCCCACCCCAACATGAAAGCGTCCAGCGTCATAATTAAAAAAAAAAAAAAAAAACAGAAACACAAAACAGTCCCTCGCAGTCTCCTGCCCTCCCTCCCCACCCGCGCCCACTCTCTGCGCATCCTGCCTTCCCATTCCCACCTCACCCCATACTTACCTCCGGAGCTTGGTGTGATGATCTTCGTGGACGGGAACACGTCTGCACTCTTCAAAGCCGACTGCAAACTGATGCAATGCCGGTGAGCTGCATAACATAATGAATAGGGTTTTTCAACTTTGCTGCATATCTCAGGCATTTTTGGAATTAGAAATCACCTTTCAGGCCCTATAAATGAAATGACAGTGCCAGTGTTCATAAGGTGGGCTCTCAAAAAGCCTATGTTGAAAATTTGGTGAAAAATTCCTAAAATGACTGATTACTACGGCGTGCGTTGCGCTGTTCCCTCACTTTTCGTAGGCCTAAATAAACTTTTCAATATTTTCCTCCGGATCTTCAACACTGCCATTTGACCACACTTCCTTATGAGCAGTACACTGTCATTTTTCACATTTCGCCTTAAAATGTGTTTCAAGCATGTAGCGCATAATGGTGCAGTCGTGTGCAAACTCAATGTATGGGACACATTAAGAAAATCACAGTGACACTGTTCATGAGCAGAAGTGTTAAAATGGCTATGTTAAAAATTTGGTGACAAAATTCCCAAAATGACTGTTTCTAGGCGTTTTTCTGCGCTGATCTCATGCGACTCATAAGTTCATAAATTTCAATATTTTCACTCCAGATTTTCAACATTGCCATTTTAACATACCTCCTTATCAGCAGCTCAGCTGTCATTTTTCACATCTCGCCCAAAACATGTTTCCCCTATATGGCGCACAATGGTGTAGTCGTGCTGGAAATCAATGTATGGGACACAGTAAGAAAATCACAGTGACACTGTTCATGAGCAGAGGTCTTAAAATGGTTATTTTGAAATTTGTTTGAAAAAATTCCTAAAAATGACTGTGTTACGGTGAGCATTGCACAGTTCCATACACCTCGTAAGTTCATGATTTACAATATTTTCAGTCAGATTTTTCACCAGTGGCATTTTCCACACTTCCTTATGAACAGTACGCTGTCATTTTTCACAACATGGCGGAAATGTGTTTTCACACTTTCCGCACAGAAATGCGTGGTCGATGTGGGAAATCATTGTTCGGGACAGATAAAGAAAATCACAGTGACACTGTTCATGACCAGAGGTCCAAAATGCCTGTGTTGACAATCTGCTGTAAACAATTCCCAAACTAATTACATTACGAGTGCACGTTGCACAGTTTCTCTGCACTCATAACTTCACCAGTTTTTAATATTTTCACTGCAGATTTTCAACATTGCCATTTTTCACACTCCCCATGAACAGTACAGCTGTCATTTTCACATCCTGTTCAGAATGTGTTTTGCACCTGTGGTGACAAATGCTGTATGTCGCTGTGCAAAGCAGCTTCTAACAAACTGATATTGCCACTGTGCATGAGGTGGGGTCACAAAAACCCATGTTGAAAATTTGAGTGAAAATACTAACAAATGCCTGAGGCGTTAGGGTTTCCGACCATAACACCCCACCCTGTAGAGAATGACAGGCATCAGGGCTGTGACTTGGGATTGTCACCTGCAATTCTCATACCATTCCACCCCACCCACACCCTGCAGCCACTGAGAGGCATCAAGGTGTGCCTTGGACTCTTGACCCCAAAGTTCACCCATTCTCCTATACGCACCCATCTCACAATATTTCCTGATGGAATGGTGCGATAGGGCCAAAGACCCCAAGGCAAACCGTGACACTTGTTGGTGTCTGCATGGTAGGTGTGGTGAAATGGTGTGGCCGTTATGCCTTTTTTGACAAGGCACATCCCAATCCCTGTCACCATCTGCAGGGTGGTGATGGGTTGTCATAGTTCAATACTTCACTGCCACTCCTATTATGCAGCTCTGTAACTCTACACTACCAATACCAATGCCAGCAAGCAAACATTCGGCATTGACAAATGCTTAAGTTCTTTTCCTCATTGTGGCTGTAATCTGAAGTGAAACAATTCTCTGTTTTCACAGCATAGATGCAGAAGTTTTTGCCAGAAATGTGATTATGCTGAATAAGATTGAAAATAAACACACCAGGTAACACAGTTTTCCTGGTAGCCTGTTCAGTGAACAAATGCTGACATAAAAGATCTTGATGCTATGACTTATAAATGCTTCTAAGGAGCTACAGTATATCACTGCAGTCTTTTGTAGAAGCTTATAACATATTGAGAAAAACTGAGTTACTCTGATTGGCTGAAAGAAGGTCACAGGCATATAATTATAGACCTAAGAGAACCAGGTACAAAAGATATAGCACATTATTACACAGCACATTGTAGGATGTCGATGATACAACTTGGTTGGAAGTGACGGCGGCAACATCTGAGAGGGCAAAGAAGCTTTCCTCCGAGTCCCCTGCTGCTAAGCATCCTTGACTGTCAAATGTGGCACAACCAGTGCAATGCTGCATTCAGAAATTGTACTTTTAAGCCATTTCATGTGGAGCAAAAAATGTATTTTAAAAGCGGCAGTTGAGAAGTAAAGTCGTGACTCTAAGCATGCACATCATGTGCATGCTCGAGTCAGAGTCACGGGTTTACTTTTGAAAAGTCATTTGTACCTAAAACAACCACTTTTTTAAGTACTTTACAGACATCACAGTGCAGTATAGAACCGCTTTTATGTTCATATGATACAGCTTAAAAATATCACTTGTATAGTTGAGAACAGGCTCCAGTTTTAAAACCTTTGTATAAAATAACCTCTTTTTTATATAAAGCAGTTTGCCAAGATCAGGGTGCAATATAAAACCATTTTTAGGTTCACGATGTGGCTTAAAATGTTAAGTTTCGACAGGGACTACTTTATTCCCATATATTAAAATGAATAAATTTCATGTTTGAAAGCAAGTAAAAATACTTTTTGACTGATTTTCTGAAATAGTTTTCTCAATATGTTATAAGTACGATAAGGCACTTCAGGATGTGTGATTATGGTCAATAATCACACACCTCTCAGGTGTTTAAAGGCACTTGGCACAAGCACCTGATGCTTAACGACCCTCTTCAGAGGTGTGTGATTATTGACCTATAATCACACACTGTCTGAAGTGTTTAAAGGCATTCAGCACAAGCACCTCGTGCTTAATGACACCTTGAGGAGGTGTGATTATTGACCTATAATCACACACCCTCTTGGTGTTTCAAGGCACCTGCGCAAGTGCTCGTGCTTAACACACCCTTGAGAGGTGTGTGATTGTCAATCCATAACCACACATCCTGCCATGCCTTACTGCATTCATAACACGTTCTGGGTATATGACAAGTTAATCCTTGATAAATATGTAAAAGCAACTTATATACAGCTTTAAAATCTTGCATTGTAAGCCTGTTAGCCACAAAAAGAACATAATGTAACTATTTTCCATGCAGTCATGGAAAATGCAAAACTACCTAACACAACATCTAATGAGTTTGTTTCACCAAGCAGGGGTAAGTAATTAAGTCACATTACACTTTCTGTATGACAAGATGTCAAGAAAATCAATACTCTTTACTCTTGATAAACTGATTCATTTTTCCAGTGTATAAAAATCTTATACTGGAATCTGAGTCGTTCAGCAAGAAAATACATAAGGGCTTTTATCTAAACATGTTTTGAGAGGAAATAGACTGCAACTAGTATGCCTATAGTGGTTATAGAATTATTAATATAGTCATTTGTTAACAATTTTATTTATTTGAAAAGTTTCTCCAGGAAAGACAACATGAACTGTTAACAGCTCATTTCAGAAGCGTCCTGGGGAGAGGGGTTACATAAGTGGGAACAAAGCAAGGACAGGCAATATAAAAACAGTATAGCATATGTACAATACATTACTATCTTGGACACGGAAGGACTAACCACAGTTTTATTAAGGTAAAATCATACAGGGTTACAATCAGAGTTCGATTTTAACTTTGTTTTACTAGCCCAAGATCACCTAGTGCAAATTGACCAGGGCTAGTGCAGCTAACTCTCTACTTGTCCGTCTTGACTAGTGCAGGTTTTCCATGGCTATTAATGAAGCTAAAAAGTCACTACTTTAGCAGGCTCTAGTCCTTCATGCTGATCTCTCTCAATGTTCCAGATAGCTTGGTATGATTAACAGCTCATTAAGCGCTGCAATTATCTGGCAGTTCAAGAGGGATCCAAAAAAACTCAATGTGAGTCATTATCACTCCACTGCTAGGATTTTAAGCTAGTGTCCACAATGTAATCAAGGGTAGAGTGCTGTTAAGTCACTAGCTTTTAGTTTTCTGAATGTGTCTCTGTATGATGATTTGTTCCATATTAATAAGACCAGTGCTCCTCATTTCCCTACATTTTGAGTGTCTATATCAAAACATTTCAGTGATGAGATGCTAAAGGTATACAGGATCTGCCCTGCAAGTGGTGGGTTTATCCCATCCTCTCCATAACTGCTACCTCTCCCTCGAAATCTCTCAATTCTGTAATTTCCTGGACACCCCTGCAGACCAGACTGAAATGACTATCCATAGATCCACAGCTGCCATCACTGGCATGTGTAGGGGGTCCCCAACTCTTCTAAATGAACCATGCCAGCCACCGCCATCCATACAGTCCCACCTTTATCCCACCCAGCATGTCCTTTTATCCTAAAAACAAAGCTTTTGTGCATGAATGGTACAAAATAAACCTTAATAAAATATGTAATTTGAAAGGTTAAAATAGGCATTCCTGGGCTGCATAAATCATCCTGTATAGAAACAGAGGTAGTACAACAGCATGCCTGTGTACTACTTTCCCTGGGCTGATGAAAGGGCAATGTTTAAAAAATATATGTTATTGTTGGGGCACAGCATGTTAGAATCAGTGCTTTTAAAATTAAAATATCATAAAGTTTTCTATTTCCCAAGCTCCTTAGGTTTATGTAGCCCCTTCATAAAGAAATCCTAGATGTACTCCTGGCTCTCCTGACACTGTACAAAAACTTCCAGAAATGCAGGTCTCAAGTTGATCATAGGGTGGGGGCTGAGAGTGTCTTTCTCTGCCTGACTCTGTTCATTGCCCTGTGGTGGTGGTGAGAGTGTGGCAAAGTGCATGATGAGTCTGCTATTGTGTGTACAGAGCTAGGACTGCTTGACTGAACATTTGCTGTTGTGGTATCTTCCAGATCGGTGGGATGGGGCAGAAAGAGGAAGAGAGGAGGTCATGGTACAAAACAATGGGCGGCTCACTGTGTGTGATGGCACTGCAGTCTTTTTGTCTACTGGGGCAGGAAGCAATGTAGATGCAAGATAAATGTGTAATAATCGGAGTATTTCTTGCTTGCATTTTCCTGTATAAGTGATCAAAATTTAATTCTGGGCTAGTACAACCATTTCGGGCTAGTGTAATTTTGAATCAACTTGTCCTACTGGTTAGTGCAAAACAAAGGTTAAGGCTGACCCCTAGTTACAATACCGTAGGCGCTAAGAGTATAGTAACAAGGATGGTGTAGACCTAATGGAGTACACCTTAGAGTGCTAGATAAGGCTGGCAGAGTACTGGAGGTACCAAGTGCTGAGTAGGCAGGGGGTGCCAAGAGCTAAGTAGGTAGGAAGAATGGGAGAAGTGCTAAGTAGTCAGGTAGAATCAGTGGAGGAGGGGAGAAGGTAAGGCAAGCCGGGGGTAACACCCATCAGGATGCCGAGAACCCTGCAAAGGGTATGAACCCGGACAGGAAGGACATGAGAGAGGGAGAGGGCAGGAGAAAGTGGGAGAAGGCAGAAGCAGCCGGGGGTTACACCTTCAGGATGCTGAGAACCCTGCAAGGGGTATGAACCCGGACAGGAAGGAAGTGAGAGAAATTGGGAGAGGGCAGGGGAAAGGGAGGAGAGGCAGAAGCAGCGGGAGGTTACACCCTTCAGGATGCCAAGAACCCTGCAAGGGATATGAACGGGATAGGAAATGGAGTGAGAGAGAGAGTGGAAAGGGAAGGGAAGGGAAATAGGAGTGGGGGAGAAGCCAAGGCAAGATGGGGGTTACAACCCCTTCAGGATGCTGGGAACCCTGCCAAGGGGTGTGAGCCCAGACAGGAAGGAAGTGAGAAAGAGGGAGGGGCAGGGAAAGAGGAGGGGTAAGGCAGGGCAAGCCGGGTGGGGGTGACACCCCTTCAGGATGCTGAGAACCCTGTAAATTGTATGTATCCAGACATGAATGAGGGGAGGGAAGGAAGGAAGGCAAGGTGAAATGCATCCCAAGTGCAGTGTGAGTGGGAGGGGTGCAGTTAGAGTTATGTGCATGTGCAACTGTGAACAGTGTGCTTCTGAAGGAGAAGGGCTAGTGAATGGTGAGATTGAGTGAAGCGAATTTCAAGATTGAGAGAATTCCAGGTATTATGGATCTTGAAGGCAAAAGCGGCACAACCTAATGAGGTGCTCTCATGGGGGAGCATGAGGTATGATGAATGGAATTGCTAAGGGTATAGGAAGAAGAGGGGAGAGATAGGAGGGAGGCTAAGTATGGAGGCAGAGACCTGAGCCAGAACTTCCCCACTAGACTGGCGCTGCATAGAAGTTGTCTGGCATTAAGGAGGAAAGGAGAGGAGGTATAAAGATAGCAGTGGTGAGTATGTGGAGGGCAACCCAGTATGGGTTGACTGATGATTTAACTGGTAGAACATTCTTCTTGAAGCTAGAACAGACTAGTAGGTAGTGTTATTTCCCAACACCTGATTTATAGAAGGTTTCTTTAAAGAACTAAGTGTATATATAATGTTTTTGTAGACATAGTAAATTACACTGTAAATTACACATATTTTGTTATTAATTTCTAGTCTCTGCAAACCCTGAGCAAGAGGTCCACCTTAAAACCTTGGTTATTAGCTAGTAATTAAACTTTTACCTGTACCAAAGTACTAGGTACTAGTACTGTACTAAGCTTGACAAGCTGGAGTACTTTGCTTCTATCTTCCAGACCAACATTAACCAACCTCCAAGTTCTGGAAGGTCATCCACCCCCCAACCCAGTCCTCTGCCCCAGGCCTCAAGATAAGTGATGTTATCACTTCTGACCCACTCTTTGTTGCCTCTGAATTCAACACTTTCTTCACCACCTGTGCCTCCTCCTTCTCTCCTCAATCCTTCCTCCTCTCCCTTCCCGCCTTCCCTCCCGACTTCCATTTCTCCTTCTCTCCTATATCTCCTGCTGTCACTCTCAAGGGCAAGAGTCCTGATGGCCCCGACCCTAAACTCCTCCATCTGTCTGCCCCGCTCTTGCTCTTTCACTCTCGTCCCTTCTAAACCTCTCCTTCTCCCTTGTCTCTGTCCTGATGTATAGAAAAATGCTACTGTTGTACCCTTTCCTAAAGGATGTGACCCATCCCACCTATCTCTCTGCTCCCACCCTTGCTAAATTTCAAGAGCACCCAGTTTTCTCAACTCTCCCCTTCCTTGATTCATCCTCCTTCACCTCTTTCCATTCTGTTTTCCGTAAATCCCTCCACTTCTTCCTCCCTACTATGGCTTACTGACTGTTCTCTCTCAGGCATGGATCAGGGCCTTACCACCTCTGCCATCTATGTCGACTTGGCCAAAGCCTTTGACACTGTAGCTCACCATCTTCTCCTTGACTAACCTACAGCAGTGGGGCTCTATATCTGCTATTAACTGGTTCCACTCCTACCTTGGTGATAGGACTCAATCGGTATTAACTGGTGATTCCTTATCCCCTCTACTCCCTATCATCACTGGTGTCCCCAAGGTTCTGTCCTTGGCCCAATGCTCTTTTCAGTTTTCCTGAACGATCTTCCGCTGCATGCATCTCTGCATCCATCCATATGTATGCAGATGATACAGTTCTATCTGATGGTCAAGACCCAGCAGGACTTCAATAATGTCCAGCACTGATTCAGTTCAAATCAGCTGTCTCTCAATGCAAAAAAAAAAAAAGGGTATCCATGACCTTTGGCACTAGGTAGAAGCTCTCTCAAGACTTGTCCTCCCTCCTTCCACACCCCAGATGGGACTACGATCGATGATATTCCCACCATTAAGTACCTAGGGGTCTGGCTTGATCGTTACCTCGACTTTTCTGGACATGTGGATGCAATCCACAAAAAATACACTCTAAATGTGCATTATACAGGAACCATATTTGCATCCACCTGCCAGCCTCGTGGAGATGTTGTGAAGCAAATGATTCTCCTATTGACTATGGAGACACTGTCTACAGCGCTGCTCCTAAGTTCACCCTGTCCAGACTGTTTCCTCTTCCACGCTTTCTGTCGATTTGCTTTAGATTTCCGTCCGCACTCACCACCACTCCTTTTATAACTACCTCTCCCTTCCTCCCTTGAAACAAGGTGCTACTCTCATTGTTCCTCCTTTATAATTAAATTCTAGCTGGGCTCTCTCCCATCTTACCTCCTTCCTCCCCCCATCCTTCCACTACAACCGTAACTCTGTTTTCTGCTCCTTGCACTCCCTACTAAGACATCCTCAGCTGCCCAGGCTGCCTTCTCCTACTGCTTTCCCCAAACTATGGAATTCTCTCCCCCTCTCCAACTGCTCTACCTCTTCCCTACACTCTCTTTCTTCTCCTCTCTTCTCCTCTCACCCCTGTAACTGCCCCTGACCCACTCTATACCTCTCTTCCCTTTCCTCCTCCTCCTCCTCCTCCTCTCCTTGTCTCCTACCCTCTCTCTAACTCCTCACCCTAGCTACTGCTGCCAACCCCGTTTACCTTCAAACATACTCTTCTAATTAGCTTAGCTACCATCTGCCTGCATTTCTTCACTGTGCCCTTAACTGCATCCTCCTGTTTTTCTTCAAGATGCATCCTGCTATATCTATCTATGCCAATGTACATAATTTGTTTTAATGCCTTGATGCTGTTTATTATATGATGCATATGTGATAGTTAGTATGTTTTACCTGCTATGTAATTCAGTTCTAATTGTTTTCATGTCCCTCCCTAACCCTTCCCGCAGGACTAATCTGGAATTGAGCCATTACCGGCTCAGCATGTCTTTCCTGGTGAAACTATGAAATAAATAAATATAAATACATTTTACTTTTGCATTTGCAATAAAAATCTAGAAAATGATGCAGTTTTTTCTTCTGTCTTTATGTGAGGTAGTATCATAAGTTACTAAGAATGAGGCTGGAATTGTAAGAGAACCCACAGCAGGCCAAAAACCTAATACTGCTCGGGATACCAAGCTTGATTTCACACAGAAGTGATGAGGTTTGTTTCGCTTTTGATGGATCTGTTTTGTGATACTTCAGTGGCAGATCTCGAGCAGGCATTTTGTGTGCCCATAAGGAGAGTTGCTAGTACTCCAGTAAGATATCTTCTAAAGGTATCCAAGGAATGCTGCTATCTTTGATTCAAAGTTATCCAATCCATCTTTACTCTTTTCAGTTAAACCAACAAAACTAAAACTTACCACAGGCACGGGGTATAATTTTCATGGTTTGCTCCAAGCATTTTTTTTATTAGTAGTTTTTTCAGTTTCTTATCTCGTTTCTCCCAGACCCGGACGTATGTGTGCATGCATGGAGGCGCCGCTGGGTACCAGCTCGGCCCTTCCCCCCACCCCTGGCTACTGCTGCTGCCCTCCTGCTTACACTTCCACGGACCTCCACCGGTGGGAGGCGGAACTATGGGGGGTGAAGAGCTGCACAGCAGCTGTTCAATCCCTCCCCCACACCAGATCCTCGATGTCATTCCCTGAACCGAATCGCTGGCACAGCACAAGGCAAGCGTCCAACGCCTCAGCCTTCAGCACCACTGGGTCGGCTTGGTTTGCTCCAAGCATTCTGAATGATTTGTCTGAACTGGTTAAAATCAGAGTAATTTTATACACTTTAAACATCTTTTCAAGAAGTTGATACTTATAATTCTTTTCTTAAATGCTGTATATGTTTGTTATTGCTGTCGTGCTGTTTTATATCAGGCATGACTGAAAAGGGCTGTGCCCAGTTCACATCTTGGTTAAAAAAATGAAACATTAAAAATTACATCCTACAGTGATCACAACACTCCATTTATCTCTGATAAAGAACAATTTAAATATTTATTCAAAACTTTTCAGTTTAAGGACTGCCAAGTAAAATCCATCAAAATATCTCCTGGGAGACTCCGAGTGAAAAAAATGATTAATGAAACAGAGACCTTCATTCGTTGATACTGGGGCTATTAATTTTAGCTAGCAGCCAGCTAAGTAGAAAGTCTTAATGTCACAGACTGTTTCTCTCCCAGTACTCAGTCTGCACTGTGCTACCAGTTTTACAATCCTTCTCACTCCTGAATGGTCCCTTTGGTATGATGCCACCACTCAGCTTGACTCTCACTTGGGGTATTTTAGGTGCGAACCTTACCAGAGCCACTGCTCACACTATAGAGTGCCCTTTCCTAAAAGGACAGGGACAGGCTGGAGATGGTGCAGTGCAGGGTGACCGAGATGATTCGGGGCCAACAGGGCAGATCTTATGAACATCTTTTGAAGGCACTTAACATGTACTCACTAGAGACCAGGTGAGGGAAGGGGGATATGATACAGATCTTCTAGTTCCTGAAAGGAATAAACAAGGTGAACTCGGAAACTATTTAACAGGAGTACAGAGTCAAGAACCCTAGGCTACGAATGGAAACTGAAGGGGTTAACATTTAAGAGGGATGCGAGAAGTTTTGTTTTACAGAAAGGGTGGTGGAGCTGTGAAAATATCTGCCAGCAGAGGTGGTGGGCGCCAAGCTATTAATGGTTTCAAGCGTGGCGGAACAGAGTGAAGGGTCTGGTGGTTGCTCAGGGCAGTAGCAGTAGGAAGGGAGCAGGGTATGTGGCCCAGGGAGAATAAAACCCTGTATGGAGAAGGTCTTGGGCAGATAGAGAACTCGGGTAGACTAGATGGACCTTTGGTGTTTTTCTGCTGTCATTGTCTATGTTTTTATAATGCAAATGACCCACCCATTCAGTCACAGCTGAGAACACACTTGCTTTTCTTTAGATATAGTAGCTTAGTAGTCTCTCTCTTCAGAAATGGATCACAGACTTGCCAGTTCACACCTGGTTATCTATTCCTTAAAATACTCAGTCACAGAAAGTATTAGATGTATAAAAATAACATATAATATGCTACGATATTTACATGTTACAGGATTATACACACTAAAGACTATGGGGAATACAGGGTACTACGGAAAGAATTACACATTTGAAAAGATAGAGCTCACACAAAAAGCCCTCACTAAAAGCTAACTAAATTTCTTAACAGAAGAAGCTTTCCCCAACTGGCTCACGTGAGTTACAGCAGACACGAACATGTGATGTTACCAGATATAAAATCTGCAAGGAAATCCCAGCGTCCAGATTGGCCAAGGCTTGGTTATAGCCACTACCTTAGTAAAGCACTATGGTACATGGATATGGTATACTAGCCACACTTTGGCAGACTCCTAGCAGTTCTCCAGGAAGAGGGCAAGGCACACACCCTACTTAGGAACAGGGAGCAAGAACTGAGGCCCCAAAAGGCATCCCAGTGTGACTCAAGGTTAATGTGGTAATGGAAGATGAAGATGTCTGCTGACTTCCAGGTAGCAGCACTGCAGATTTCCTGGATGAGTACATCCCGGAAGCAGCCACTGAGGCAGTCATATGTCTGGTGGAATGAGCCCTTAGCACAACAGAAGGCTCCTACCAGCCAACCTATAGCAGAGGTCGATGCAGGAGACAATCCACCTGCCAATCATCTGCTTAGCTGCCGGTCTGCCAGGTGCAGCTTCAGCGTAGGTGACAAAGAGCTGGTGAACCTCTCCCCGAACTCCAGTCATCGTTCTGCATAATAGAGAGCTCGCTGCAGGTCCAATGTGTGTGGAGCCTGTGCTGGGCCTCTGAGGTTGGACTGGTGAAGTACACAAGGAGGTTAATCACCTGGTTAAGGTGAAACTATGAAACAACCTTCAGAACAATTTTGGATTGGGGAGGAAGACAACCAGGTGGAACACCAAATAAGGAGATTCCTCCAAGAGTACCTGGAGCTCACGGATTCTTCTGGCGGAGATGACAGCCACCAAGAAGGTGGTCTTCCACGACAGGTGGGAGATCTCACACTTGTGCATCAGTTTGAATGGCTTGCCCATGAGCATAGCCAGTACCAGAAACAAGTCCCAAGGTGGTGGTGTTCACACACCAGTGGGAACAGATGGTCAAGGCCCTTAAGAAGTGCCCAACCACCTTTTCTGCTCCACCGTTGGCAGATGAGCCTGCGCCTGGTATGTAGAGATGGCTGCCAGATGTACCTTGAGGATCATCGACATCCGGCCCGACTAAGAGAGGGACCACATATAGTCAGGATGCTAGCCACGGAGCAGGGCGGTGGGGGGTCTAGCTTCTTGCCCTGGCACCAAATGGAAAAGCATTTCCATTTGAAGGCATAGCACTGGCGAGTTGACTCCTTCCAAAAGGCTTCTACAATATGAAGTACCTCGTCAGAGAGAGACCCAAAGCCTGGAACTCTAGCTGTTCAGGAACCAGACTGTCAGGTGCAAGGACTGAAGGTCCGGGTGCAAGACCTTTCCCTGGTGGCAAGACTGCAGGTCAGGCACAGGAGGCAAGTGCCACAGAGGCCTGCTGCTGAGGCTGAGGAGATCTGGGTACCAGAACTGGCACAGCCAGTCTCCAGGCTACCAGGATCATCCATGTCTTGTCCCTCCACACCTTGACAAACACCTTGTGGATCAGGGAAAGGGAAGGAAGGCATACAGGAGGCCAGGGTCGGGCCTCCTAAAGGCAACCCCTACCAGTATCCTGCACTGTGAGGAGCAGGCACAGAACAGCCTCAGCTTTGTGTTCTCCCAGAGGCAAACAGGTTGACCAGCAGAGTACCGCACTGGGAGAACAGGTGATTCACCACCTCCCAGCGAAGATACCACGCATGAGATGAATCGCCTCAGTTGGCTGAGGGCATCCACCAGCTGGTAGGAGGCTCTGGCCACATGAATCCTCAGATCGGCACCCAAGTTGTGCACAAGGGTCCAGGTGTGGAGGGCCTCCTGACACAACCAGAGAAAATGCATTCCACCCTGCCTGTTGAGGGAGTACATGGTCACAGTGTTGTACATCTGGACCTGGATGACCTGACTCCTGACAGATGGAGCAAAAGCTGTCAAAGCAAGGTGCACTGCATGGAGCTGTAGCAGGTTGATATGGTACTAGAACTCCTTGGCGGTCCAGAGCTCGTGGGCTCTCGGTCCCCAAGTGTGCTCCCAATCCCACCAGAGATGTGTCGGTCATAAGACTGACCATCAGTTCCAAGCAGGCGTAACAGATTCCTTCCTGCAGGTGTTCTGGGATAAGCCATCACTGGATGGAATCCTACATTGACTGCGCACCAGGTACCTTGTGGCATAATCCATGGCCATCAAAATGTACCTCTGGCCTGTGTGACTTGGGGTGCTGAGTGGGCCCACAATGTCTCTTTGAAATGTATCTTTTATTATAGGTCGTGGAATCAAAGCTACCTTAGCCTTGTCCTCAACCTTTTCCACCCTCTGGAACTGCAGACAAGTCCGGAAATAGTTTGCCACATCCTTAAAGAAACTGGGCAAGTAGAGATTGTTAGTCAGCCACCTTTTGTATGGCTAACTCCTAAGTTTACGGAAAAGGATATATTGTGGACTAAGGCCAGAAGCTGCTTTGTACTTCTTAGGAACATTATCTGCTGGAGTATCCCTTCTACTGGTCCTCCTTTGGAACTCACTCACGATATAGAAGCCCATTCTCCCAGTATACCTCCCTTCTCTCTAAACCCTGAGAGTCACCTTCCATTCTGGTGACCAACTCCCTTAATTTCCGTAGGGATATGTCAGCTTGCTAAGCTCTCCAGCTCTGTACACCTAACCTTCCCTAAAACACACTCTACTGTAGGAGTGCTGCCCATGGCTGGCTCTCCCAGTCTGTAGCTGTGACTCAGAACTGCTGCTTCCAGCTTATTCTTCAGCTACAACTTCTTCTGCTTCTGTTGGGGCTGTTTGTAGTTGCAATGTCCCCTCTGTGTCCTCAGGAGCTGGTCCACTAGCCTTACTACAGGTAGTGACACACACAACGCTGCTCGACTGTCACAGTTATTACCCATAATTACATCAAGTGGCAGGTCCGTACAACACCCACCTCCTATCCGCACAGGGGTTGTGTACAGACCCCAATGCCAGGGGAGGGAATGGACAAGGATATGACAGAAGGCATTCTTAGGATGGCAGAGAAGGCATTCTTAGGATGGCAGAGAAAGGAGATACTGTTGATGGGAGACCTGAATATGCCAGATGTTAGCTGGAGCACATTTGCTGCAGCCACATCCAAGAGCAGGGCCATTCTCGATTCTCTACAGGTGACAGGCCTCAGACAGCTAGTTTCAGAACCCACTCATGGGGAGCAATCTTAAGACCTCATACTCTCAAATGGGGCAGTGAGAGGATCTCATATCTAGAAGTGGGTTGCCATCTGGGAACAAGTGACCATCAAACAGTGTGGTTCATTAAGAACCTAGCTACAGAGTCAAGCCATACAAATGTGAGGGTACTGGACTTCGGAGGGCTGACTTTGGCAAGATGGGAGAGTGCCTCAGAAAAGCACTAGCAAACAGGCTAGAAGGAGGGTGGAGCAACAATGGGGAATCATCAAACTGCCATCACAGAGGCAACAATCCTTTGTGTGAAGCAAATAAACAAATCAAAATGAAAGAAAAAGCCACTATGGTTCTCAAAAGAGGTGGCTGGGAAAGGCAGGGAGAAAAGATAGCATTCAGGAAGTATAAGGAAACACAGAAGGCAGGACAGAGAACTGTACCAGTTAAGGCAGAAGGAAGCAGGGAGGGAAGTCAGAATAGTAAAGGCCCAACCTGAGAAAAAGATAGCCAACTCGATTAAGAAGGGGATAAAACCTTTACAGGTACATCAGAGAGCGAGAAAGACAAAGGAGGGAAAAGTGAGGCTAAATAGAATGAACGGTGGGTGGGCAGAGGGGACAGTGAAAAGGCAGGGATACTGGAACGAATATTTCTGCTCAGTATTCACAAAGAGGAGGGAAGTGCCTAATCCAATTAACAGAAGCACTCTTGATAGGGGGTCAATCCCAGTCCTTTCACAGAAGAAAGGGTTCTGCAAGAACTCCTAAAACTGAAGGTGGACAAAGCAATGGGGCCTGATGGAATTCACCCCAGAATTCTAAAAGAATTAAGGGGGGAACTAGTGAAACCACTGACTATTCTTTTAACAATCATGGGAGGATGGTGTGGTACCCGAGGACCGGAGGAAGGCGGATATGATTCCCATTCACAAAAGTGGGACCAAGACAGAGGCAGGAAACTACAGACCTGTCAGTTTGGCCTCTGTGGTAGGAATGTGATGGAGTCACTTCGAAGGAAAGAACTGTTGAGTACCTAGAGGCCAGTGAGGCACAGGACCCAAGGCAGCACGGGTTCACAGCGGGAAGGTCATGTCAGACTTAATCTAATAGATTTCTTTGACTGGATGACCAAAGTAGTAGGGCCAGGGAGGGCTGTGACATGGCCTCATCTAGACTTTAGCAAGGCATCTGACACAGTCCCACAAAAAGATTAATAGTCAAATTAACCAGCCTGGAGTGGGTCCCAGGGTGGTAGCCTGGTAAAACACTGGCTGGACAACAGGACACAAAAGGTAATTGTAAGTGGAGTCCACTCTGAAGAAAGAGGGGTTACTAGTGGGCACCGCAGGGTTCAGTACTGGGTCCAGCCCTTTTAATGTCTTTATAAGTGACACTGCAGAGGGACTGGAAGGAAAAGTATGCCTCTTTTGCAGATGACACAAAGATCTGCAACAGGGTTGATACACAAGGAAGTGTGGAAAGGATGAGAAGGGACTTGGCAAGGTCAAGTATGGCAGCTAGGATTCAATGCAAAGGAGTGCACAATAATGCACCTGGGAAACAAGAACCCAGGGAAGATTACACAGTGGAGGTAGTAACAACAACAAAAAGGAAATGGACCTGGGGGCAATCATATCAGATGACCTTAAGGTTAGAACAATGAGAAGGCAGTAGGGAGGGAGGGCTGGGGGTATACTGGGATGCATAGGAGGCATCAGCAGCAGAAAACAGGAAGTTGTTATCCCTCTGTACAGGCAGTTGGTGAGACCCCATCTGGAGTACCGCGTCTAGTTCTGCAGACCCCATCTCCATAAAGACATAGATGGGATAGAGGCAGTCCAGAGAGGGCAACTAAAATGGTGCAGGGTTTGCAAGAGAAGCCGTGACGAGGAGAGACTAAAGGAGCTTAATATGTATACCCTTGAGGAAAGGAGGGAGAGGGGGACATGATAGAAACTTTTAAGTACCTCAGTAGAATCAACGAAGTCCAAGAGGGTAGCATCTTTCAGAAAAGAGACTTGCAAGAACAAGGGACACAATTTAAAGATAGAAGGAGGGCGGTTCAGGGGCAATGTGAGAAGTATTATTTCACAGAGAGGGTGCGGATGCATGGAACAGCCTTCCTGAGGAAATTGTGGGGTCTAAAACTGTGGGAGAATTCAAGAATGCATGGGACAGACATAAGGCAATTCTTGTGAGGGGTAGGAAGAAATAGGCTTTTGGTTAACTAGGATCTGCGACCTATCCTGTAGGTAGGAAATGGGCAGACTAGGTGGGCCAAGTGGTCCTTATCTGCCATCAAAATCTACGTTTCTATGCCCTGGTCACCTTACCTGCTTAGAAACATCTGAGCCATTGGCACTGAGACCACAAGACCCATTATTCCTCTAATTCTGGAAGACTGGCCCAGCAGGATCTGTTCCTTGTGAAATAAATCCTGCTTCACCACTAAAATGGAGCACCAGTATTCCTCAGTCACTGGGTTACTGTCCCATTAAAAAACACAGTGTGCCTGTGTGCAGTGGAATTAGTGGGAATTGCACTCTGGGTGCAGGCCACTAGCCGCTGGGAGCTTCCAGAGCCACCCCTCCTGCTGCACTTGTGTATTTTGCTGACTGTCCTATGATCTCAGTTAACATCTTCAGGGGATAGGGTGTTTGGGTGGCTGCTCTGCTTCTCTGGAATGTCCATCCCCGGAGTAAGAGGTGCCCTTTCCTGTAACCCTTTGTTGCCGGGTTACTAGAATCCCAATGAAGACCTAGCGGTAGGCAGGAGAGGCAGCTTGTGAAACTCCAGTTAAATGGGTTTCACGACTTCGGTGACGCACCATCCTGATGCAAGCCTGAAGTAACAGGCTCTTCTCCTGGTCGAAATAATCCTCCAATTTCACTGCATAAATCTGATTAATCTCTTCTAGAAACGCTCTCGGAGAATCACAATGTCTAAAAGAGGAAGAAACCCAAAACAAATCAATCTGCAACACGGAGGCGGAAGGAATCTCGGACTCAGGTAGTGAAGCCTCACAGGCCTTGGCAGCCTCGCAGTGCAGCAGCGATACTACCGAGTGGGCCCTCATGGTACACTGCAGCCAAATGGCTATGGTACTGTCGGAACTCAGGGACTTTGGGAATGAATTTCGCCAACTACTAACGCACTAAGAACCGATATTGGGAAGCTCGAAAAGCAGCAAGAACAATTAGAGCAACATCATACAGAAGCAGACACCGGAATTGACAGGACTGAAAGGGCAATAATCCAACTCAACCAGTATGTGCAGACATTGCAGGAACGAGCTGAGGGCGCAGAAAGTCGAAATCGGCGAAACAACATTCGCATTTCAGGAATTCCTGAGGGGAGGAAGGCAATGATCCCCATAAATTTATTAGTGCACTCCTGAAACAAGCATTGGACATACCCAGTGACACACTGGAATTTGAGCAGTCCACGGACATTAATCCCAGGCCACCTCAGAATCAAGGCCTCGGACTGTGCTAGTCTGCTTCTTATGTTTCCAAGAGAAGAATTGGTGCTTCACACTGCCTGGAAAAAGGACAAATTACCTACAAGGACCAATGATTATACTTTGAAAATGACTTTCCCTGAAACCATGGCCAGACGCAGGGCTTACATCCCGATATTAAAGGAATTGAAAAGGCGGAATCCGCTTCCAACCCTTACCCTGCTAGGCTGATAGTTTTTCACCAGAGGGTCAGCTCACTTTTTCCTCAGCTGCAGAGGCAATTGATGGCTTAAAAAGGTACAAATTAATATACCAACGACTCCTGGTAGAGCCAATAAAAAGCGTAGCTATGAGGCTCGCTCAACAGGCCTGGCAATCCGGTCAACGAGAAGAAAGGAAGCGTCAAGGATAGAAGCACTCCGTAATATCGCAGACACTCTCCGTGACCAAGCTAGAAAGGACACTTGAATTCCACACTGGAAAGACAACAAGCCTGGATAACCTTCGAGTACTATACTGATATGTATGGTCTGAAGAGCGTTGAAAAGTCCCTCAGTGGGATGGAATTGCAGCATTCCTGTTGGACACTGAACCTTCATATTTCCCAAACCAACCCCCCAGTAAGTAACCTCTCCTTCCCCCTTCCCTCTTTCACCTACCTGGAACCTTCATAAGTACGAACAAACGCTACTCCTGAACTGATGCGCACCTGTTCTTGTTTTGGCACATTTCCTCCTGACCATACGAGATGGAGCGAAGGGAAGAGCAAGGCATCTGCTATGATCACAATTTTGGACTATTAAGCTTACAGATGGGGGGTTGGGTTTTGTTTTTCGGCGTGTAACTTACGCTGACAGGCTCTTCCGCAATGTAGCGGTGCTGACACTGTTGACATGCCTGGACTGCACTACTCCTGAACAAAATGTGCTTGCAGCTTTGGTCCGGGCACAGTCCTATGCTGGAGAAAACCCTCTGCAAACCATATGAGTTTACTGCCTGCAACAGTATATAATAGATGTTATAGCATAGTCTCCTTGATAAAACCGTTATAGGCCTCCCGAACTGAACTGAATGTTCTCACAGAGCTCTGGGAGAAACTGATCAGGCGCAGGGGCTGACCACCCGTGGGCCTGGCGTTTCATTCGAAGCATTACTCTCGCTGATTCTAACCATTTGTTTCACACGGTAGGTGCCATCTTTGCAGGGGGTCAGTTTGGGAGTGGGAATATGGAGAATCGTGGGCATTCTCCTTTCAGGAACACGTAATGGTCACTATGCGTACTAATGATTGCCCAATGCAGCTAGTATATGACTGAGTCTTTTGCCCTATCCTTTCTCCCTCCCCCTCCCCTTCCCCATATACCTAACGTCCTACCTGCACTGAGCTCATATGATTCTCCCCTCACGAGTTGCCCTCCTAATTAACAGACCGACCAACAGGATAGTGACAAGTCACCACCCGCAACCAGTTGGGCACTAGAAGTGCCTTAGGGTCTCTTCTCATAAGATTCCCTGTCCTGTGTGAGGATTTCCTCACCTCGGCGCCCTGGAAGCTCTCGGTGACTGGAAGTACCTGTTTATTGTTGCAGCTTCAGCCCTGTTGGCTTTAGCTTACCTCACACTAGTTACTACATTTCTATATTTTATAAAGGAAAAGGATATAATGCAGTTTGAATTGTTTATCTATTCAGGTTGTCAGTTGGAAGGCAACCGGCTATTAATTGATGGTTACGTGTTTAAGCCTCTGAGGACATATGTTAAAATTCACACTGTTAATGATACAAGATTGTGCCCAGCTAACTGTAATACCTATTGCAGACGAATTGAGATTGAGGTAGCGGTACCTCTGCTCCATGCACCACCCTGCTCATTGATTCACACCTAGTAGGAGTTTACTATGGAGGTCCCAGCTGAAATTACTTTCCTGGAATGTTAATGGGCTCCCACCCCAGTAAAGCGTTCCAGGGTCCTCTTACAAGTTAAAAAAGCAAGGCTGACATAATTTATTTACAGAAACCCACTTAAGTAACGCTGAGCATGTGAAGTTAGAGCGGATTATGAGGGTGAAGTATTTAGTTCCTCCTATAGGGTGGCAGGAGAAGGAGTCGTATAATAATTCCGCAGCGACACCCTGGAAATTAGAGGCTAAGTGGTTAGATCCAAGTGGCGAATGGTTCTCCTGCATGGTTGAATAGAAGGAACAGAGGTTACCCTAGCAATGCTTATTTTCCACCAGACTCTTCTGTTGGTGACCTTAAAAACTTATTAGACAAAATTACTCAATTTACTAAAGGCGTATTACTGCTTGCAGGGGATTTTAATATTCTTCCAAACCCAGAAAGACTCCTCTAATCCTAATACCCCACAGAGAACCCCACAGCAGAGGTTGCTTAGTAGATTCTTGTCTGAGGTTGGTTGGGTGGATGCCTGGCGTTTAGGAACCCCCATACTAGGAACTATACCCACTACCGTCAGTGCACCAAACCTACTCAAGAATCGATTTATGCTTTACACAAGTAGAATGTTTGGACCGTCTAGTTGATACCCATATTGGGGACATAACCCTATCAGATCATGCACATACCCTAACTGCATGGAAAATGGGGTTACAAAAGAAAGCGTCCTCTGGCGCTTGAACCCCTTTCACCTCAACTCTAAGAAATTTATAAAGATTTTATAACAGATAAAATCACAGAGATACTAGCTGACAACTCAAGTCCGATACTTCTCCGGCATTCTATGGGATACCGTAAAAGCAGTCCTCCGGGGACATATTATAAAATATACTTCGCAACTAGCGAAGGACCGCAGCGACATAGGACCCAACTGAGGAAACCCTACACTTCTTACAAATACTATAAACAAGGCGATGGCTCGGTGCTTTCACAAATTAAGCAGACTAAACAGGAACTGGTTAGGTTGGTATTACAGCAGACAGAGATTGCTTTGGCCTTCCTCCGTCAGAAATATTATGAGGTGGGACCCAGAGCCACAAGACTGCTGGCATACCAAATCAGGAAACAGAGGAAATGACCAACATCACCACTATTAAAACATCCAACAAGTCATAAACCCCTGAATAGACTTAATGAGATAGTGAGGCATTTACCACATATTACTCGACCCTCTATACCCCAGAATATCACCCCTCAGGCTAATAAAAAGATTCCTGCAGGACCTTACTCTTCCTAAAATTTCACCGGAGCAGGGTGAACAGCTCCCATCACAATGCAGGGACTTACCAGTGCCGTATCACGACTAAATCTAAGAAAGCACCAGGCCCAGACGGCTATGGAGCCAAATTCTACAAAACTGCAAAACAGCTCCTATTGCCTCCACTACTGAGGACTTATAATTCTGTCCTGCAGGGTGACCCACTACCGCCCACTTGGGCATACGCCACTATAACAGTTATTCCCAAGCCTGGAAAAATCCCCAACTTTGCGAATCATATAGGCCAATTTCAGTTTTAAACACGACTATAAACTATTTATGGAATTATAGCCCGTAGACTAGAAATAGGCTTCGCAAATAATACATAAAGATCAGGCGGGCTTCATAGGTGGACGTACTACAGATAGCATTAGCGAACCTACCATATAATTCAGACACCCCACAGCCTAAGTAAGCCTTGATGCTGAAAAGGCTTTTGACAGAGTATACTAGCCCTTTCTGTACTCAGTTATGGAGGTAATGGGCTCCCAAGCCCCTGATTCAAGTCACAGCAAATATATATTCCTCACCCAGAGCGTGGGTGCGGTAGCTGGACATCACTCTGACGCCTTTCCTTAATATAGAGGCACCAGGCAGGGCTGCCCCATGTCGCCTCTCCTATTTGCCATCGGGCAATCACAGGACATAGTTGGGGTTGAGGTGGAAGGGAGGAACACGCATCGCACTTTATGCAGATGACGTTCTCCTCTACATACGAAACCCGGCTAACTCACTCCGAAAGTTAACGAACTGTTAAACATATTTGGACAACTCTCAGGATATAAAGTGAATATCGCCAAGACCGAAATTTTGACTTTTCAAGACCCACCTGACCAAATGATCCGGGATCAATTTCCTGCAAATGGGATATGGTAAAGTTGAAATACTTAGGGATAAACCTTACCAGAGATCTTGGAGATGCCTATAGAGCAAAACTACGTCCCCTTTACCACACGCCTTAAGGAGGACTTGGCTAGTTAGAGTACTCTCCCATTGACCTTGTCCAGAAAGATAGATCTTATCTGAATGGTTATACTCCCTAGAGCATTATACCTATTTAACAACATTCCTATTACACTTCCCGTTTGGTATTTGGGACTGGGAAAAGGCCATATCACGCTTTATTTGGGCAGGATGCAGGCCAAGAGTTAAGCTAAAACTACTAAATACCCCAAGACCCTATGGAGGATTATCTCTCCCGGATCTTTACCGGTACTGCCAAGCTACACAGCTCCGCCATACCTTGCCAGACAGATGGCTGATAGTGAGATGCACTGGGCTGCACTTGAACAGGCAAGTGTGCCAGACATGGTGTATTTTGATATATTATACGGAGGCAGACCACTCGCTGACTATCAGAACCTCCTGTAATTCTTCAGCTAAGAGTGTCTGCTTGGTATCAAATTAGGAAACAACTTTCAATTCTCCCTTTATCCCACTGATTTCCCCAATTGCGGTACTGCCAGGCTTTCACCCTACGAGGTTGGATAATACCTTTAAGCAATGGTCAAGGTACGGCCTTAAATATTTATTCCAAATTATAGCAGGAGGGAGATTATGGTCCTTCCAGGAAATAAAAGCAAAATAGCTACCAGACTCACATCATTACAGGTACTTGCAATTAAGACACTACTATGGAACTTTGCCAGACATAGTACCGTGCCCTGAAAGCTGGTCCCCCTTAGTTGTTTGCATGCAATCACTGTTTACAATGCTAAACCAGAGACATCTAATTTCAATACTTTATCGAGCCCTGATGTCCTCCCAGATGGATACCCTGACAGAAAAGCGTTTAAAATGGCAAAGTGAATTGGGTGAACCCATAGATGAAAAATAATGGAAACGGGCCTGCAAACAGGTGTCTCGTACATCTAGCTCATACCAATGGAGAGAATACGCCTGGAAATTTCTAGTAAGATATTTTACACTCCAGAAGTCACTAGTCACTTCACCCCAGGAGCTCAGCTGCCTGCTGGCGCCTATGTGGTGAAAGTAAAGCTCACCTAACACATATAATGCATGCTTGCCCGGTTGAGCTTATTTATTCAAGCCTTGCAATCTGAAATCAAAAGATTTTGGGAATAGCTTTTCAGCTCACCCCACAACTATTTATCCTTTTAATTTATCCAGAAGACAAGACATCCATTATCTTCTGGCATCCTCTAACTTCCGGGAAAAAGGCCATCACCAAATTCTGGCTGACCCTGACCCCCAACCCTTCGGGACTGGTGGGAGATTTCCAACATATATACCACATGGAAAAATAACACACAGATTAAATGACAGAGAAGGCAAGTTTAATTCATGATGGAATAGATGGCTGTTATATTATATGCTCATAGACCCAACATTTGTTCCATGGCTGACAGTCCCTCTCCCTATTTCAATTACTCCCCCGAGTCCTGAACTGAGTGTACTGAGCATGGTTGTGTGATCATTGGAAGTAATATTAATGATACACCAGGTTTCCAAATGCTTTAATTCCAAATATGACTAGCCTGTATACTTAAACTAGGTATGATTTCTGCTGGCAGTTTGTGAAATGGACACAATTGATATGAATTGTATGTATTATATGAAAATCAAATAAAGAAGAGAATAACAAAAAAATGGGTTTCACACTGTCTCACTCTGTCCTCAGTCACAGCTGAGACTAGAGGGATGACATCATTATAAATTGTCACAGCTGCATGAGCCACATTTGGAGTCTTCAGCTGAGAGTAAGTTAGAATCTTGGGAATTCAAAGTCAGTCTTCAGTTTGTCCTTAAGCAAATAAGGACGACACCAATAGTGTCTGTTTACCCCCTCCCTCTGGGGGTGAGGAAAAGTTCTGTGTGGGTTCCAGTGGCAATCCCTTCTCCACCTTGGGAAGAAAGCTGCCTGTTTTAATTTAAGTTCAGTCTGTTCATGTATAACAGCAACAGTTACATTTCTTCACCTGTGGGGCACCTGCAACGAATGGGTGAGTGTTTGACCTCACTGGAAGGGGCAAACAACTTCTTTTCTTCAGTTGGATTTCAAGTATTGGGAACTGCTATTTGGGAGAACTATGTCAACTAGGACAAACAAATAGAGCAGTCATCTGTTTAAGGTTTTAAAGTTCATTGTAGAGGGGTGCTTCAGGTCATCCACCGTCAATCTACAGTTTTAAAGTCTAAAGTTCTGTGTGTCCAGAGAAATGGCCGGGTATGGGCTGTGGGAGCTGGAGGTGGATAGATCCCCATCTTTAGTAAACAGGTCCACCTCAGGATTTCTTCTGTGTTTTGCCACTTGCCTCAGGCTTGGCCAGTGATGGGGTGGGTACCCAGGCGTGGGTCACAACGAAAATCTCTAGAGTCGAGACTCTAAGTGGTGGGGAGCCACAGGATGGGGAACATTACTCCTTGTTTGATGGGAGTCTCCCTGTTTGATGGGAGTTTCGAATTGGAAATGAAAACAAAATCTCTCTAGGAGTCCAGACTTCAAGTGGTATAAAGGAGCCACAGTTTGGGAGCCTCCTTGTTTGATGGGATGTCTTTCCAAGTAGAGTTTGGGTTCATTGCCAGTGGACCCGTCAGTCGAGTGGCGGCAGGAGAGCCAGGCCAGTCGAGCTGTGTATCCAATCGCATGCAAAGTCCGGCTGAGTGCCTGGTGGGTCCAAAGCCAGACAACTGTTGTAGTGTTCATTCCTCAAATGGACCGCTGTGTTTAACCTCTAATCTGCATTACAGTTACGTAGCCCTGTGGGGACCATACAGAGCTTTGTTTATGTTCAGTGAGTTAATAAATAAAGCCATACTGAAAATCCCAATTCTGGTTCTGGACATTACAGTTATTGCTTCCTGTAGTTGAATTACTTGGGTGCCCCTGTGCAGAGTAGTCAAACCTAGGTCTCTTGTGCCAAGTAGCCTCATCCTTCCCGAACCCGTAGATACCCTATGTATATCCATGCTACAAATGTGGACACATAGAGGGGTTACATGACCATTTTAATTCCAGTCTGAAAAGTATTTGCTTCACCATATGCTTTGGGGCATGATGCTGCTGTTTAATATTCTGCTGTGCTTATTGATTATCTGATTATTTACTGTTTTAGCTGTATTATGCTTTGTAACATTTTTCATCTCTGTGATTCCATCATTTTCCTATCAATGTGTTCAAACTGACAGGTCTGTAGTTTCCTGCCTCTGTCTTGCTCCCACTTTTTGTGAAGGGAATCATATCCACCCTTCTCAGTCCTCAGGTACCACACCATCCTCCCATGATTTATTAAAAGGGTAGTCGGTGGTGTTACTAGTTCTTCCTTAGTTCTTTTAGAATTCTGGGGTGAATTCAGCAGGCCCCATTGCTTTATCCACCTTCAGTTTTAAGAGTTCTTTCAGAACCCTTTCTTCTGTGAAAGGACTAATATCAACCCCCTATCCAGAGTGCTTCTATTGACTAGATTAGGTATCTCCCCCTGCTTTTCCATTGTGAATACTGAGCAGAAATATCGTTCCAGTATTCCTGCTTTTCACTGTCGCTCTCTGCCCAACCACCTTCCTCTTTATTCAGCCTCAGTATCCCTGCCTTGGTCTTTCATTGCTCCCTAATGTACCTATAAAGGTTTTACCTTCTTAATCGAGTTGGCTATCTTTTCCTTGGTTTGGGCCTTTGCTATTCTGACTGCCTTCCCGCTTCCTTCAGCTTTAACTGGTACAGTGCTCTATCCTGCTCCTTCTGTGTTTCCTTATACTTCCTGAATGCTATATTTTTCTCCCTTACCTTCCCGCCACTTCCTTTAAGAACCATAGTGGTTTTCTTTCATTTTGATTTATTTGCTTCACACAAAGGCTTGTTGCCTCTGTGAAGGCAGTTTTGATGTTTCCCATTGTTGCTCCACCCACCTTCTTGCCTGTTTTTCTAGTGCTTTTCTGAGGCACTCTCCATTTTGACAAAATCAGCCCTCCTGAAGTGAAGTACCTTCACTTTGTGTGGCTTGACTCTACAGCTACGCTTATTGTGAACCACACTGTTTGGTGGTCACTTGTTCCCAGATGGCTACCCATTTCAAGATCAGAGATCCTCTTCATCCCCATGTCAGAGTACCAGGTCTAAGATTGCTCCTCCCAAGTGGGTTCCAAAACTGGCCATCTGAGGCATGCCCCTATAGGGCATCGAGAATGGCCCTGCTCTTGGATGTGGCTGCAGCAAAGGTGCTCCAGTTAAAATCTGGCATATTCAGGTCCCCCATCAGCAATACCTCCCTTTTTTGCCATCCCAAGGATGCCTTCTATCATTTCCTTGTCCATTTCTCCCCTGAGATGGGGGTCTGTATACAACCCTATGCGGATTGTGGAGCCATTTCCAGTCTCCAGGGTAACCCACAGTGCCTCCTCTCCTCCCCATTTACCCTTTAGTTCTGTTGCTTTGATCCCTTCCCTTACATAGAGATCTACTCCTCCTCCTCTTCTTCCCTCCTGTCCCTCCTGTGATTGTGTACCCTGGTATGTTGACATCCCAGTCATGGTTCTCTGTGTACCATGTTTCTGTGACTGCCACGATATCAGGCATCACCTCTTCCATCAAGGCCACCATTTCAGGGAGCTTTTTACCTAGACTACGGGCATTGGTACTGAGATTACACTCCATTTTTTTATGGTTTTATTTCTTTTGCCCATCCCTGTCCTTACTGCCTTTGTCTTTTCTCCATTCACCCTTCCCTTATCCCTATTGACTTCTCTATGTTGGTGTTTACCTCACTAACTACCCTGATTTGTTTTGTGGGGGGCCTGGAATTCCTTCTCCTTTTCAGTGCCCCCCTTGGCTAGTTTAAATGCGTGCCAATGAAGCATTTAAACCTGTCGCCTAGGATCCTGGTTCCCCTCCTGGATAGATGCAGACCGTCGCGCCTGTATAAGCCTGCATCCCTCCAGGTGGAGCCCAGTCCCCAGTGAAGCCAAATCCCTGAGGCTCTGCACCAGTTTTCAACCAATCATTGAATCCCATGGTGCGGAGTACCCTAGCCTCATCCATGCCATAGACAGGTAGCACTTCCGAGAAAGTTACCGCGTGTGCTACTTGTCTAGGCCCTCCCCAACTCCACAAACTCCTGTTGCACTGCTCTGATCCCATTCTCAGCCAGGTCATTTGTCCCTAGGTGGATAATGACATCCAGCTCCTCCCTTGCAACTGCTCCCCAGACCAGATAAGGTCAAGGGGCAAATGTCAGACAATAGTGCCCTCATAATATTTATGAGCTGCGTGTGTTCCTAGGGCAGTATGTAATGGAAGCAGCGATCTGTAAGGGAAAAGCTGATTTATTTAAAAGTGGACTTGTTTGCAAGAGAATTGTTGGGGCTTTAGTACAGTGGGGAATTTAAATAAAATTACATTAATCCTGGCTGCACCAGGACTTGACATGTGAGGACAGTGAAATAAACTGCTCCAGACTGCTTGTAGCCACCGTTTTAACGCCTAATAACCAATCGGAAGCCAGGCTTTAACAAAGGGCTTTTGGGGAGTTGCCAGAAACGTATGGTAGATTAACTGGGAACAATTTCTAGGCACCAAAACACAAGCCAATCAACATCTGGGAACTGTTTAAGACAGGTTTGGCATCCAGTAAGATTTTGGAACTCTGCCCCATATAAAAGGGACAGCTGCTGAAAGGGTCAGATTTGGAGAGACATCCCAAGAGCTAGTGTGTGTGCCTCTGGGGAGCTTGCTGGCTCTCAGGGTTAGGCCTGCCTGGCCTAGACTTATTCGGTCATCAGTCCGTGGGCCCACATTGTTCCAGCCTGGGTAGCTGCTGACTGCAGCCTCAGGAAATCTGCTTCATAAGTCTGGGAGAGATCAGCCTGCATCCTGCCTGGAAGGACCAGAAAGGGCAGTGTTTACATATAAATGTGTCTGAGTAGTTCAAAGTGCTGCGGCCGAATAGTTAGAAAACGTTAGTGTTGCACGTTTTCCTCGGCCAGTGACATGTCCTGCCAGCCTGAAGACCAGCATCGTCGACGAGGACCACGAGGACTTCACCTCCATCTGTTTCCAACTGTTTCTACAGGTCTCACTTCATCTGAAGATCACCTGGTCTGTGGATAGCATGAGCAAACATCAGGGTAGCTCCCTGCAACAAAGATCAAATATCATTGGTGCAGGGTTTTATTAACCCTATAAATTGATTAGCGTTTTGCTCATAAGTTCTAAAACATTGTGAAAATGCATACCACTTGCCTCACTGAGTTTAACAAACATAATACTTCTAGAAAACCTATATAAATACTTTCTGTACAGTTAGTATTGTCCCAAGAAAAAACTGCTAATCAATTATTTAAAACCCTGTTGGTGTGTCATCTGATTTAATTGTGGTTGCTAATTATTTTGGACTGAGCCATCCGGCTTCAGATTACAAATTGTGGGTAAAGTGCACGTTGTGTTTTTCTCCCAAGGGCCCCACCAACAGCTGCAATGCCGCCTGCCCAGGGCAACGCTTTAGGCTAGCCTGTATGACAACTGGGTACCCAGAGGTGTGTGACTGTGTTAGAGAGACTCTTAAGCATGCATGTTTACTCTGACTAAATCAGATACAGAATCCATCATCAGATTACTGCCCTCCCTGTTCAAGTCCCCAAATAAATCAGATCCAAATCTTTTGCATTTAAACTGACTGTGGTGTGCCTTTGTGGTGGTGGATACTGTATTGCTTTTGCCTTTCTCCATTTCAGGTCTTATTTTACAGGGGTCTCGGGGCCAGTGCAGCTGATCCAGCCCTGGTGGTAAGTGTACCAAGCGTGGGGTTAACATTGAATTCTGGTGCTAATTGTGATTGTGTATTTGCTGACCAGTATAGGCCACTAGAGGGATAGAGGGGTATCAGTGTCCCAGAAGACTGTACCCAGAGCAGCTATGCTACCATTAACCCTGTCTTTCAGGTGGAGGCACCCATTTCTAGAACTTAGGCCCCTCAAACTGTGCCAAGTCATGCAGGCAGGGGTATAGCCCTTGGGATAGCACCACCTAGGGGTTACATATATCATGGCCACAAAGTGGCAGGACAGTGTGACAAAACAGTGGCTAGGGCCAGAGCAATGTTGAGATGCATTGGAGAGGTATCTCCAGCAGGAGGAGGGAGGTGGTGTTGCCACTGTATTGCTCACTGGTGAGACCCCACCTGGAGTACTGTGTCCAGTTTTAGAGGCTGCAACTCAGAAAGGACAGACAGGGTAGAGGCAGTCCAGATGAGAGCAACTAATATGCTGCAGGGGTTACACCAAAAGCCTTATGAGGACAGCCTGAAGAACCTTAACATGTACATCCCTGGAAGACAGGAGAGCAAGAGGGAACAAGATACAGATCTATAAGTACCTCATGGGGTGAAAGGGTACAGGACGAGAGTCTCTTTCAAAGAAGGAAGAGCACCAGGACCAGAGGGCATGCAATGAATCTAGGGTGAGGATGAAAGATGTATGTGAGGAAGTACTACTTCACTGAGAAAGTGGTAGATGCCTGGAACAGACTTCCAGCACAAGTGATGGAGGCGAAAACAATGGCGGCTTCAAGCATGCATGGGACAGACATAAGAGAATATTACTGAAAAGGCAGGTAGGAAGGGAGGGTTGCCTGGGACCAGTTAAACCTCTGTGGAGGCAGATCAGGCAGGGACCATCTGGGCAGACTAGGTGGGCCAAGTAGTCTTTTCTGCCAACAAATTCTATGTTTCTACCCTCCTGATACTTGGCAAACATTTTGGAATTATTTTGGCTTCTTGGGTCAAACCCTGATGTTGGTACTTACAGTGAGGTGCTACATTCTGTGCAAAATCTCCATCCCTCTCTCATGTTCATGCTCTCGATCCTCTCTCTGGAGTCATGATCTCATGTTGGCACTGCCTTTCTCACTGCTCTCTTATCTGGATTTCTTGCTGGTGCAGCCTGTTTCGCTTGCCTCTTTGCCTGCAGCCTCAGTTTTGCAGCTCTGCCTCCACTTTCACCCTTTGCAGCTCAGCATCTGCCTTCATATTAACCAGGAGGAGCTCCTGCTGCATCATTTGTAACCAGTCTGCTTGTGTAGCTGTTCCATTCTAGGTGCTGGCTCATTTGCATTCTCTCTAGCCTCTGTTTCCTGACTTTGGCTAGCATTGACCACTTTGCATGGCCTTCCTGGTCACTTTTCTCAAGGAGGTGTATGAGGTCTGCCCATGGCTGGCCTTCCACGAAGGAAAGCACTCTCCTTGTGCACAACTCCTCAAGGAGTGCCAACTTCAAAGTGTTTATATAGCCCAGACATAGTGTCTTCTACTATAGATATCTACACATTCTACTACAAAAATAAAAGTAGTAGTAGTATCCCCTTGTGTATATCCTGTTCTGTGACCGAAGATAATCCTTTTATGAACAATCTGTTTCAGATCCCAGCCACTGCCAACCAGTTTGTCACAGACTGGTTCTCTCTCAGAACTCAGTCTGCACCATGCTACCAGTTTTCACAACCCCTCAGACTCCTAAATAGTCCCTTGGTAGGCTGCCACCACTCACCCTGACTCCCACTTGGGGTATCTTCAGGTTCAAATTCTACCAGAGCCCTGCTCCCACAGTAGCCTTTTCCCAAAATGCAAATGACCCCCATTTATTCACAACTGAGAACACTTTTGATTTTCTTTAGATGACGGTAGCTTAGTAGTCTGTCTCTTCAGAAATGGATTACAGAATTGCAAATTTACCCCGTTATCTATACCATGAAAGACTCAGTGACAAAAATTATGAGGTATATAAAAATAACATCTAACACTCCACAATATTTACATATGTTACAGAATTATACCCACCAGAAGCTATAGGGAATACAGGGTATTGCAGAAAAAAATAGCAGATTTGAAAAGAAAAGCTAAGTAAATTTCTAAACAGAAGCTTCCCCAACTAGGCTCTCATGAGCTAATGGCAGATTCGAACATGTGATGCTACCAGTTCAAAGACCCAGCACAGTTGAACTACTCAGAGAAACATGCAGCAGAAATATCTTTGGATGGCCAGTCTACTATCCTGCATCACTGGCTGTCTCTCTCTCTCTGACTTCCCAGCCCCAGTCATTCATTTGATCTAAAGGACCTCTCTGCACTAGAACTGGCCCAAACTGGTTTAGTGCATTCAAGCTGGTCTTTTTGTTATCAATGCCATCTGCCCAGCTGGAATAATTTTGCCTTACTTTGGAAACTGTTAATATTCGAACACGTATTTTTTATGAAAGAGACTATGTCATCCCAAACTAAAGCATTTAGATCAAAAGACTTCTGCTGCCACACCTACTTGTTCTCACAGGGACAGCAGATTTGAAAGAAAGACTGTAATCTCAGTTCCCACCTACCTCCCACATGACTTAAATATTTTTCAGACAACATAATTAGTAAAATTTAAAAATATCCTGGGTGTTACATCTATTACAACTACCTAATAACCAAGTAACTGTATATTCAGACCCAGGCAATGCAAAACATTATTTGAATATGCATCTGAAGAAAAACATCTCAGCATTATCTACAGTGGACTTGGAATTGGAAATTCTGAGCAATAAAATGATTGCTTATGTGTCTGTAACATCCACAACATGAGAACGGGTACAGACCAAAGACATAACTGTAGCTGCTGCTTGCAGTAAAGATGAGTAAAAATGTCACTCATATGGAAAGAAACCATATTAGCGGCTGGTTTTTCCACTGTGGGCTACAAAATCTCCCTTTATGCCCCATGCACTTCTATGATCATTTATTGGCTTAGACTAGATTATTGTGCATGGAATTGAATTATAATTTACTTACCTGTATCTTTGAATCTCTGAGACCTTCTTATGCCTGGTACTATAAGTTATCTCTATAGATTTCTAAATAAGGAGTGAATGCTGAGTTTGTTTTTGTATTTTGAATAAATACCAATATGAGTTGCTTTACTACTAAACATTGTATTGGAACACAATCAAATTACCTTTCTCAGATATAAGTACATAATGTTTTTAAATTAAAATGATACATTGTCTATATAACAGAAATTAATCATTTTCTCTTTTTTCTATCTGTCCTACACAAGGGTTGGGCTTATACCACAAATACTGACATCCTTCAGATGAAATATGTAACCGAGGTCCCTTCTTTTCATTGCTGG
This sequence comes from Neoceratodus forsteri, assembly GCA_016271365.2. Taxonomy (NCBI): domain Eukaryota; kingdom Metazoa; phylum Chordata; order Ceratodontiformes; family Ceratodontidae; genus Neoceratodus; species Neoceratodus forsteri. The sequence goes on along the minus strand of CM057456.1, from coordinate 745,999,623 downwards.
TGCTGTCCTGGTAGCGGTAAAGGTGGTGGAAGAGTTGGGATCTTTTCCAATGCCGGGCTAACAATCCTTTTCCCATAAAACTGGTCCATGCATTTGTCCAATGCTGTGTGTGGGTGTTGATGTTCAAAATAGCTGCTAGTACATGTTCAATCACATCACTACCAGTCTCTCCTGCTTGTAAAGCACTTTGGGATACAATGTTTATGGAAACAGCTATATACAATAAATGCCAATTCTTCATCTATCTTCAACGTGGCTTATTTAACCTGTTTTAGAGTAAGTGTACTTTGTTCTGTTCATCCTATGCATCATAATGTGTGAACTATGCTTTCTTAGCCTTGAAAGTTTTTGTTTGGCGTAACAAGTGCTCCCATGCTATAAATAATGGACGATATCAGGTCACTGCCAACTGGTCATTATAGCAGCATTTGTTACATCGAGGTTGACTGCAAATATGTGAAGCTGTATGTAAAAAGTCAAGCTTTTATTTAAAAGTGACCGTTAGTGTTGAAAAATGTTAGTCATACTGAAAGTCGTACAATTGAAGTAAACAGTTGTACATTTCAAGTAAAAAATCATTAAATTACAGCTAAAAATGGAAGCAGGTCATTCTTGTTCGTGTTCTTTTCTGAAAGACTCAGTTGTACAGCAGTGTTCTCCAAGTATGAGAGAAGCTGGTGTGCCTATAACAGCATCAGTGGATCTGCTGTCTGGTACTGCAGCTATTCCAGTGTTTTTCTTCCTGCCCTGCCGCTGCCTCCTGGTGTGATGACTTTCAGTTATCACTGATTGCACCCCTCTTTATCCAACTCCTACCGTCACTTACTTCTTCCACTATTTCCACAGTCAGCTGTTTGTGCACCAGAGCTGTGTCACCCACTGTCAGACAGTCCTTGATGCCAGTCTCAGCATGTGCAGTTTCTAGGATATTCAGCCCGGGTGCTATAGCAGCAATTTCAGTTGTGTCACTGGCTCTTCATCAACTTCGGGTGTCAGTATATCTTCAAACATGGGTCATAAAAGTTGCAGCCCTGCAGTGAACAGTAGCTGTGGTGACATTAGCTCAAGCCTCTCCTGCAAGATGGATTATATTTCAAAAATGTCTGCAGTCATCCAGACATTTTGGCTGCGTCATAAGCCACAGGTAATGAGGCCATCCAGACATTTTGCTGTGGCCCTAAGCCACAAGCAATGAGATCGCGTTAAAAGTGGTAGAAAGCGTCGTGGTTATCTAAAGCGGCCAATGCAAAGGAGTCACTCTGTGAGAAACTGTGCTGTCTGTGTAGAACAGTGACTTTGTCTTTATACACTTTAAAATCCTTTGTTAGCACTGTCTTCATTTTTGGCTGCTAGTGTGACTCTGAAGAGGCAAATCTAGACCAGACCAGTCTCATCTAAGCTGTACAACTGTTCTGGCAGGTATCCTCTCCTGGCAAGAATCATTATTAACTTCAGGATACATTCTGCAGAGGAAACACTGTCACAAGACCACTGTTATCAGGTTATGCAGAGCTTCCAATGCCACATCTGCATTGGAACCACCACAGCCACCCAGAAGATATAAACTGATTTGCCTCCCTATGCATTTATTTTGTAAAATGTGCATGTAACACCTCAGTGGCGCTATCCCAGGGCTACTACCCTGCCTGCTTAACTACTAACAGGTTGAGTGGCCTAGGTCCAATGGCGGGTGCCTCCACCCAGAGGTCAGGGTTTGCAGTAGTTAAACTAACTTGGTCACAGCCCTCTGGGACACTGTAACCCCTTTCTTCCCACTAGTGGCCCATACAATGCATTAGGAATATCTTCACAGTGTACACTTACCCTCAGGACTGGCTCCGTCGACTGGATCCAGGGGACACCCTGTAAAACAAGATGATACAGTGCAAAAACCCCAGTACAATACTTTAACATAACGAATACCTCAGTCAGTGTAACTTTGCTGAAAACCAACAGATCTGATTTATTTAAGGAGCTGTAACAAGGAAGGAAATCAGGTTAATTAGGTTAAACACATTAATAATCACAGTACTGTGCGCATATTCAGAGTCCCAAATTGTCACTTTCACTGGGTACCCAGGATGGGGTGGGGGGCTAGCCAGGATCGATGCAGCTGGATGGGGCCCTGTGATGGAAAAACACTTGCACAATACCCAATTGTAATCCGGGCCGGAGGGCTCAGTTCGTGAAGAAATGAAAAAAGCAACAATTAGATGACACACTTGCGATTTGATAAACAGATGACAGGGAGCTACCCTGCTTTGTACTCACAAACTCAAGGCTGGGAACTGGAAGGAAGGCTGATTGTCCTGGATTGCTAGGAGGAGCAGACCATGTGGACAAGGTCCATGTGACTGGACCCCACTGCAGTTTAGAGCAAATGGATTAGTCTGGATTAAACTGGGGTTTACTTCCAGCTTCATGCACTCAATTCACTGTGCAGGAGATTTGAAGCGTGATTCCCCACAAGCACTACACACATTTATATGTAAAAGAAAAGTACTATACCAGGCAGGCTGCTTCTCGATCCGGTCGCAATTACTGCACAATACCTGGGAGAACACACAGCAGATTCAGTTCCTGACAGACCAAGCGCAATTCAGCAATTTCTCCAGTCTTCTACAGGGTGAGCCTGGTTTCTACTCTTCAGATCTCCTTGATTCTCTTCACAGGTGGATTCAGTCTGAACAGGCGCTTGCACAAGCTGCAGACCGAAACTTAGGGCCTTACAGCGCTTACTGTGTGGAACTATACAGCGCAGGAGCTCACAGCTCCTTGTCTCTTCACTGCCCCAAACTGATCTGATCTTTCCAGTAGATAGAGCCAGGCATTTTCTTTGAGTTCCTTCCAGTTCAGTTGGCTGGTTTGGCTGTCACTCACAGTAAACTCCCCTGTTGGTGGAAAAAAGGTGCGAAGTCAAACTACAATTCCCAGAAGCATTGGCCATACAGTACATAGGTGGCTGGCTCCACAATGAGAGTCCAAGTTCTGATTTGCCAGCAGCAGACTCCATTTCAAGGTCCCCCACTGATTGGTCCAGTTCAGCAGTTCAAAACCAGAATGGGGACTAGGCAAGCGCAGTTCTGACTGCAAAGAAAAGCAGGTTAGACAAACTGTATTTCGTTATTACTCTAAATGATTTCTGGCAAATAGTTACATCTTTGAAAAGTGCTCCTCTGCCCACTTAGTGGCAGAAGCGGAGGCGAGACTTAAGCAGGAAACACACAGACCCCCCAACCAAATTAATTATGTCTGCAGGCAGACAGCTCTTAAAGACAGTACCAGAGGCTCTAAAAGCACTCACAGGTAAGCGGCTTAGGCGCCAAACACCATCCAAGCTTGGAGCATTCAAACAAGCTCCTGGAAGACTTCTGGAACCCCCATTTGCAGGGGGTTACATGCATCTTTTCATGAACAATACTGCTGACACAGCTCCCCAACCCCCACCGAGTGGCCCATTCAAGCTCATCTTCACTGGTGTGCCTCAGCTTTTTCAGCAAAGTCCTAAAAGTTGGTACATTCACTGACAAAACCTCTCAATTTACCCTCTGGTTTGCTCCATGTGCATACTGTTGACTTGGAGTAGCCAGTCTTACCTGCGATTTTGGTCAAAGTCTCTCCAGCTCGGAGCCAATCAAGGATAGCCAACTTTGTCTCCACTGTTTATATGGACCACTTCATACTGACAGGTGGGCAGGAAGCAGGGATGGCAAGTGTTAGCAGGGGTTGCAGTTAGGTGAGTATCCTGCTTACAGCCTGCTTATACCACTAACAGCTGATCACCTGAGCAGAAACAGGAATCCGGCAAGCAATCAAACAACTGGCCTGAAATAGTGACTGGGTTTTGCCATCAGCTGTGAGCAAAACAAAAGTTAAAGTTGGAGCCAAATAGATTGTTCTTTATATAAGCGAGTATGTTATAATGAGGTTTGTATAGCACAGAAGCACTGTAGTTAAAAAAAAATAAATAAAATAATCACTTTCCAGTATGCATTCTCAATTTAGTTTTCTTCCCCTAGAGGATGTGGCTTGCAGGACAACATACAGTAAGCACCCAACGTGTAAATGGCAGTGGAAACACTTATCTAGCAACACTTCCTTTACATCTTTGTCTTCTGTGGGTATCCAGTGGTGGTTTCCTTATACAGTTGTATTACATCAGTGTAGTTTTTGCTGGTGGACGAGGGCACTCTATGGTGTAACTGATTTATTACAAGTTGCAAAAAAGTGACTACTAGGCTGACATAAATAATCTAACAGTTTAGTTAGCTACAGAGTTTGCATTCAAGAAACTGGGGAGATGCATAATGTTTTACTTTAGTATCATACTGCTGGCACAGTGCAAATACTATTGTTCACTGCAGGATATGACACAAATGATATTTTCCGTGATAAAGGACAGATTGAAAAGATCCCAAACAGTGTTGATCTTCTCACAGAAAAGAACCTTATTGGTCTTTGCACAGAGGTGTACAATTTTGTGATGGTTCACCATGAATGAAACAAGGAGATTTGATATACACCTGCCCCAAACAGTAGACCACACAACAACTGAAAAACAACTGTCATAGCTCAAAGATGAAACACTTTTGCAAGGGGCAATAACATCCACATCCATGAGCAGATCATTTTAACATGTGACTACCGATATGTTTACATACTACACAGTATGTATTGCATTTGTGTATGACTGAATTATTTGCAGCCTCTGGTTACAAATTGGTCTCAGGCCCTCATTAATTTTGTATTCACACCACAAAAGCACAGTGAGAGTAACAGTCTGCACAGAGCATGCTTTCAAAATAAAGTATAATGCATATGAAAAAAAAATCACTGTGTGATTCTGTTCCTCTCTACGATTGCTTCTGGATCCTGGAGAATTTCTTAGCCACAGGCAGTCAATTGTAACATTTCCCAGGTCCCCACTGGCCTGCTTAGTGACGGCTCTCATTACCTCAGCATTAGAGAGAGAGGAAAGAAATACGAATAGTAGGGATCCAGGGCATAGGACAAGACTACTTTTCAATCAGCCCAGCATCTTACGGCACTTTCTTCCTTTTTATTTCCATGCCTGACTGAGAAAACCAAAGAACAGAAATGCAGAGGCTAAGTACACAATAACTAGGCGACCCATTTCTAAGAATAAGTGAGTAAAAGCTACAAACAGACCCCACCCCATAGCAAAAGCTACTTAACTACCAACAGGAAACCGTTGGCCTCAAAATATTGCAATTCCATGGCCCAGAAGTAGGCTACTATCATCACTTAATGCTGCCAACACTCTGTATCACATGGGGTAGCAACTTATCCTTGTCCTATTAAGGTCGGTGGGAGTGATAGAATTCTCACTCCCAATCAGAAGCATGGAGGTAGGCAAAACACTTCTTGTATGTAGGCCACAGGCTCTGAAACTCCATGCCGATACACCTCAGACCAACAGAGAAACCCATGGGAGGGATAGAATTCTCACTCCCAATCAGAAACCTGGCAGTAGGCAAAAACTCTTCTTGTATGTAGGCCACAGACTCTGAAACTCCATGCCGATCACCTCAGACAAACAGAGAAACCCAAAAGCATGGGCAAAATCAAACAATGGCACTTGAACAGTCCAACAAGCCCCGGCCCTGCTGCCTAGTTCCTGAATGAAAAGCATGAGCCTCTTTACTTTATGTATTATTGCACTTCATGTTGCATATGATGTTACTACGCCTGCAACAATGTCTGAATCTAGTTACCTTCTATCATTTCGGCTGTTATCTCCAATATCAGTACCTTCCCTGTACTTCACTGACCACAAATGTAACAATGTCTAAGCATGTAAACATGTCATTTTACGCTTTCTTTTTTCAGGTGCAAATTTGTTTTCCATGTGTAAAGTGCCTTCCTCTGTACTTATACCACAAATGTTGTAACAATGTCTAAACCTGTTATTTTACGCTTTTCTGCTTGTATCATGCTTAATGTACTGGACTGCATTGGAAATGAGCTTGCTCAACTGAGTATCTGATTCATACGATGATGAATAAAATATTTTACTACTACTACTACTATTACTTCTTTGGCAGCCAGATGCTGTTACCAAATCTCTGGTCTGAACTAGAAACAGGTAAAGTCAGGAAACTTCACTGTGAATAACTTCACAAAGTTTACCAATTTTACATCATGCTGAGTGCCACACTGTAGTTTTCTACCTAGCAAACACCCCCAAAAACTAAAAGCCTAGAAAACATGAACTGTACAAGAACTGTGACATAGTTTTTCCCCATTTTTCTTTTCTATCACCTATAACTTTGACCATTTTTTTTATTTTTATTTTAAGCTCAACTTTTAGGGACGGGCTCCTTATCACCCCCACGATCACCCAAGTGGCAACTTTCAGACCTGCCCAATTGGTCTTCTACTTCATTTAGGGCTCTCAGGGCCCCAGGGTGAAACAAGCTACAGTTGGTGCCATTTCCCAACATGTCTGCCACTTCATATGGGGCCCAAAGGCCTACATAAAAAAAATCTATATGCCTGGCACCATGCTTCATATAGGCCTGCAGTGCACTGCTCAAAGCAAGCTGCAGGTCAGTCCCTGTGCCCGACATGGCCGCTGCTTCATGTATGACCACAGGTACAGGTATGGCATGATAGCTTGATGGGTCTGCTGCTTCATATGGGCCTGCAGTGCACTGCTCAAAGCATGCTGCAGGTCAGTCCCTAGCCCAACCTGGCCGTTGCTTCATGTATGACCACAGGTACAGGTATGGCATCCTGGCTGATGGGTCTGCTGCTTCATATGGGCCTGCAGTGCACTGCTCAAAGCAAGCTGAGGTCAGTCCCTGTGCCCGACATGGCTGTTGCTTCATGTATGACCACAGGTACAGGTATGGCATCCTGGCTGATGGGTCTGCTGCTTCATATAGGCCTGCAGTGCACTGCTCAAAGCAAGCTGCAGGTCAGTCCTTGTGCCCGCGTGGCTGTTGCTTCATGTATGACCACAGGTACAGGTATGGCATCCTGGCTGATGGGTCTGCTGCTTCATATAGGCCTGCAGTGCACTGCTTAAAGCAAGCTGCAGGTCAGTCCCTGTGCCAGCATGGCTGTTGCTTCATGTATGACCACAGGTACAGGTATGGCATCCTGACTGATGGGTCTGCTGCTTCATATAGGCCTGCAGTGCACTGCTCAAAGCAAGCTGCAGGTCAGTCCCTGTGCCCGACATGGCCATTGCTTCATGTATGACCATGGGTACAGGTATAGCATTCTGGCTGCTGGGTCTGCTGCTTCACCTGCATGAAGAAAGCTACAGATCTGTGCCTCTCCCTGTGGGTCTCCTAAAGCTAAAGCTGTCAGTTGATGGCACTGGACCAGGCACTGCCCTGTTAGGCCACTGAAGCATGTAGCATTCCCAGAGAGGCATGTTTCCTGGCCCACTGCTGGAACTGAGGAAGTACCAGGGTGGTCTGAAGCACTGGGAGCTCAGTCAGTCTCTCATAGTGGCAGCGGGACCTGTATGCTGTTTTCATCAATAAAATCTATTGCAGTTTAACAAAGTTGGACTTTGTTCAGTTTCATCTTTTGTGTGGGCTCAGTATATGGCTATAAATGGTAGTACAGCAGAACCTGGTGCCGTCTCAATCTCCCCAGTTACCTGGCTAGCACCTGGGTTTGTTCCCAAACTCGGGCTACCAGCATGGGCGTGTGACATGCTACCCACTGGGACACAAGGCAGCTCTCATTACTTTTAACTTTTTGTTGCCTTGACACCAAGACAGCTTGGAAGAAATAGGAAGGCATAACAGCAGGAAGCCCCGCCCCAAAAAAAATCACGTGATAGCTGGACTACAGAGTACGAATCTCTGAGGCGGATGAAATGAAGAGATGTATACGTAAGGTGGTGACAGTTTCTTCCTATGAGGTCACAGCCTGAAAACTGGAGGTGGCCTGGAGCAGGGTTCTGTGCTGTTTGTTTTTAAGCAGGGATGCAGAGTTTACTTAGGTCTGAGGCAGGCCTGTAATACAATAAGGCAGCTGTGCTGTTCAGTTTGTAGAGAAGGTGGTGACTGGCTGTTACTGTTAGGAAAATGAGTACTGGATTGGTTAGTTTGAGCTGTCAATCAAGTTGATTGACAGCTTAACATATAGATGACATATCCAAACAAAACAAAATCTGGTCAGATCCACTACGGCTGCATAATGAAGTTAGTGAAGTTGTGTGGAATTATTAAGGAGGTATGGAGAAACAACACAATGATTTGTAAGTAGTAAGATTTGTTTTAGTTTCTGTTCTAAGGAAGGCATACATTATTTGGAAAATATATAGTGGTATACATTTTAATGGTAGGAATAGGAAGCAACATAGGTTTACAAAGAACCCCAGAACAAATGCCACTTGGGTATGTGTTATCACGGATGATATTGGCGGACAGCCAAATTTTGAAGAAAACACAATTGCACATACCCCAATAATGCAAAGCATCATGGGAAACATATGCACATCCCCATGATGGTACAGAAGGTGGCAGTACATGGAAAAGTAATGACTGGCATATGTTCAGTCTTGGGATTATTTACACAGTTTTTAGTTTTTTTAGAGAAACAGGGTTTTTGACCATGAGGTGATGTAAGTTATATTTAAGCAATGTATTGATATCAGGAAGTCAGTGTAATGATGGACTGTTAGCGGAGAAAATGTGATAGTAACTTTCAGGGGTTGCTTTTGATAAGGGCAAGGTAGTCATGCTTGTGATAATGGGAATATTACGAAAGTATGAGGTCTGAGAAGTGGAGTACAAATATGCACAGTTTCATATATCTGTGCTCAGAGTGCAGCAAATGTGATATGCAAATTTGTTTTAGAAATAGGTAAAAATAGCAATATATGCAATTGATAGAAAGATAGATAATTACATAAACATACAGATAGAGAAGAGAGAGACAGACAGGCAGAATAGGAATGGCAGTTAAGTACTGAAGTGGCACCACCCCCACCGCAGACATGGACAGGCATTGGGGTATGCGATTAGGTCGTTGACCATAACGCTCACACCATTTCCCTCACCCTACCCTGCAGACACAGACAAGTGTTGAGGTGTGCCTTGGGGTATTCAAATTTTACACTCACCCCATTCCATAAGGAAATATGCTGAAATGGGAACAGTATAAGAGAATGGAGTGAACTTTGGGGCTGAAGAGTCAAAGGCACACCTCGATACCTGTCACTGGCTGCAGGATGGTGATGGGGTGGAATGGTGTGACATTATTGTTGACAATCCCAAGTCACACCCTTGATGCCTGTTAGTCCCTACAGGGCAGGGTGTTATGGTCAAGAAACCCTAATGCCTTGGGCATTTCTTAGTATTTTCACTCCAAGTTTTTAACATCTGCTTTTGTGACCACCGCATGAACAGTGACACTATCAGTTCATTAGCGAAAGGTGATTTTGCACAGCGACTGTGCCGTTTGGCACCACAGGTGCAAAAACACATTTGAACAGGATGTAAAAATGACAACTGTACAGTTTATGAGGAGGTGTAAAAAAATGGTAATGTTGAAAATCTGGAGTGAAGCTATAAAAAAATTGGTGAAGTCATGACACTGCTCCTGCTAATGTACATTTCTTTTCAAATTCCTATGCATCCCATTGTTTTCATCTCTATTGCTGTTATGTGACTTCTTAACTCTTAGCAACATTTAATCCATTATACTATAAGGACAAGTAAATGTTTTTAATACATGTACAGACAGACAGTTACATAAACTTAAATTTCCTTCATAGAATAATTTAAATTTAGTAACAGCGGTAGTACAAAGCAATTACTCAACTTGATAACTATAACTTTATAGTATAAGGTGGAATGCGGTTGTGTATGGAAATCCATACACCACAAAAAATGTTCTGCTGCAGTAGTAACGTCATCACTAATGTAGAACGACTTTTCGCTCATGCTAGTGAGGACATCATAATATAAGGGACTACAGCTGTCTGTGACCTCAGCAGAACTACACTTAAATCTTACACATAATAAATCATCAGAATAGCATGTATTTCAGTAGTACCTCCTTCCTTTTCAGGTGCCCATGACACTATGTATATATAAATATATGTTAACTTCAAAGCACTAAACCTATTCAAATGCACAAAACACAAGACTTTATTCTCTTCACACATTACTGTTAAACTTCAAGTCCCAGAATGGCCAAGAAACAATTGTTAGACTTCACTCTTGCATGCCACTGTCACCTCTTCTCATGCAAACAGCAATCAATTAGGCAAACCCTTTCTTCTTGTGCTATGCACTCTTACATCAGAGAGACATAAATGGTACAGAACTGCTAAAAACAAATTTATCAAGACTGGATTTCTGAATTACAGCCTGTCATTTACAGTACCTACGTAAGTAATAGTTTACTGGCTACAAATGATGCTACAGACATGACAATAACAACATTTCTGTTATACATGGAAAACATCCATATAATGAACTTGTCATACAGGATTTGTGACCTTCTCTCTGCATGTATCTGACAAAGGAAAAGGCCCTACTTGATCCTTTTTTTTCTATTTTATTTTATGCCCAACTTGCCTATACTGTCAGAGCCAAATATTGACATGCTTAGAGTTAAAAAAAATCCTATGTATGTCTGTGTGTGTGTGTGTGTGTGTGTGTGTGTTGGGGCGGATATGCCTAGAGTGTGGATGCACCACAATTATCAGGCTGGAAGGCTACTCCTATAGGCCAAAATGGCACATAACAGATGAGAAATATAAAATGCAACTTGTGGCACTGCTGATAACTAATATGCTAGGGTTAAGAAAGTGAAGACAATTTTTAAAGGCAGTAAAAAATTTTTTAAGATTATTTAACCAGGAGTAGCACACTAAGCTGAAAACTTATTTACAGGTGTGATCTGGGAGCACAGGAAGTTGTGACTTAGGAGGGTCACCCAGTATGCAAGTGGGGCAGTGGGATTCAAACCCAGGTCTCCAGATTTCCAGCTCAGAGCCTTAAACCACTGTGGTATACTGCTTCCCTATTGGCTTCAGTACTGCAAATCAGAATTAATTATTGCAGTAAGGAAATTGTACAACTAAAAGACAAACCAGTACACTAATTCTTGTTAAAATTTGTACTTAGAGGGATTGTTTCCATATATATATTTCATAATTTTCTATTAAAATTCATGCTAAATGTACAAAAATGGATCACCACTGCAAATACCTGCAAGCAAATGTTCGACACTGATAAATATGTTCTGTTCTCCTAGTGCTTAGTAAAATGCAGGAGCTCCACAACTCGATCACTCCAGACTTGTTCCGTTGCTTGGTACATGTCCCAGACTAGTGTGTCTGGTGCTTCAGCCCATCAAAGGAGCTTGGTTTTATGCTTTTAGTATTATTTAAAATGTTTAAGAAAAACCTGCGGCTCTTTCAACTTGAGTCAGGCGTTGTGTCTGTTTCTTTCCTCCAAGTGCTATAATTTCAGGTGCAGTTTCACAAGTGCTGTATAAGGATGCAGTTTCAGGCACTCCTTAATTACTTTTCTTTCCTTCTGAATCTTAAGCTCTGATGCCCCAGGCAGCTCCAGAGTCAGTTGTTCCAGCATGACAGATCCACCTCATGCCCTCCCACATGAACCCCACCAAAAGGTGGGGTGGATCTTTAGGAGCTTCTTGGGTGGAGGAGAGGGCGGCTCTTACTACCCCAAAAAATAATGCTGCTTCCACTACTCAGGTTCCAGTTCTTGTACCTCCCATTTAAGAAAGAAAATAGCACCCTGCAACCACTGATTAACATGAAAGCAAATTTATTTGAGGGCAGAAAGCATTTCTTGGGTGGGTAAGGCGGAGGAGACTATTTACACCTTCAGTCAGTTCCACGGACAGAAAACATGACATCAGTCCTTTGTACATGCAAAACGTCTGCAGGGCTGCACCACTGCACCATAAAAATAAATGGAAATTACATATCCAAGTGACAGATTATTTATTTGTTTGCACTCAGGCTCACACGAGTTGTATAAATATTATAATGGCCTGGTAGCAGCCCCGCTAGCATGACGGTTGGATTTCCACTTGCGATGCCAGCAACCCGGGTTTGGGAACAGAACCGGGGAGCTGGAGGGCTAGCCAAGGAAAGGATCACGCACCTTAGGGCTGCTCTCCTTCTCGGGGGAGGGTTGGGAGAATGTCCGATAGCGGGGACTCTAGCGGAGGCTAGAGTACTCGCTAACTCCGCGTCAAATGCTTAGAGGTGCTGGGCAGACGTTGGATGTCATAGCACATCCCCGCCTGGGGATACAGCAAAACTCCTTGCTTGCAGCCGACATTAATGACGCCCGCTCCTGGCCTGATTAGCCTCCAGGCTGGCTCTGGACTCTAGTTCTACGTTTGCGGCGCTAAGGGCCGGGTGCCACAACCTCACCCAAGGAAGCTGGGGTGTCAGATTCTGCCAATATGGAGGTGGGGGTCCAGGGGTCCATGACTGGGCAGATAAGCGCGGCAGACGCAGGCAGAATAAAGAAAGAAATGAATAAATAAAATAATGGCATGGTAATACAACTATTGTTACGGTTGTGTAGGAACTTCTATTATGTTAAACACCAATTTCTGCATCTTAATTACTGTATGACAGAATAACCTGAAATGGGCATGTCTGTTGTTGGTGCCAGATCTCAGGATCCTGTAAATATGTTAATAGGTGGTTTAGCAGTTTTAAAGTTCTAGAATGTATACATAACAATATGTTTTAAGGCATGCTTTGTTCACCCATAGCACAAACACAGCTGTGAGTTAATATTTGACACTTCCAGAATAGTTGGTATGAGGATGGTTCTTTGACTGGTGACTTTACTGAAAAATGTGTAGATTTTATACTGTTAAGCAACTAAAATGCATTTTTTTTTTTTTATACTTTCTTTTTTTCTCCTCCTGGTTTCCTACCCTCTTGATCCTACTCCTTCGGCCTCTCAATGCTCGTAGTCGTCCCCAGATCTGCCCTAGAGTGCCTCCTCTCCTTCCCTGCACAGTGGAGTCTGTCTGGTGTGGTGGTCTGAGCGGAGAGGCCGTCATCCAGGACCGCGAGGGTGATTTTTCCCTTGTCTGCTGGTCCCATCCCCTGAGGATGTCGGTGCTTGGGACTAAGTCCGAGAGGTAGCGATGCTGGCCGCACATCTAGCCTCTCATGCGCCGTGCAATGTCCCCCTCCCGACCCCTAAGTCGAAGATTCGCCCGTCCCTTTCAGAATCGGTGCTTCCACTGATTCTCTAGGGAATGATGGGCGCTTGCGCATCCAGGTATCCCACCCTGAAGGAGAGGCATCCGTGGGGGCGCTCGATCCTCCCTCCCCTGCCAGCCCCCAGCTCCCCAAGTCCGTTACAGACCGGGTTCGCCAGCGTAGCGCAGTGTAGCATCCAGTGCCTCAACCCTCAGTGCCACCGGCCGGCTAACTAAAACGATTTTGTGCATATGCAGTAAATCTCTTCACATATTTGTGTAACAGATTTTTGCAAAATTAATGTACTTCACTTTCATGAGTCAGATCCCACTTTTGTGAGACAAGACTCATGGTTTCATGAGTCTCAGCAGTCAAAGTGGGGAAAAAAAAGAGAAACTTTTGCACATGAAAAACAAGAAAATGTTTTAGAACAAGCCAAGTCTGAAACAAATGCAGCCAACAGCATATGGTGTAAGGCTGATTCTTCAAATATTTCTTGGCTTAGACGGCCCAGTGGTGTAGACGGCTGAGGCATCTAGTGCTTTACCTCTTACCACGCTGGTGATCCGGCATCAGGAGCGAACTCAAGTTGCCAGGGGTTGGCTGGGAGGAGAGGACTGAGTGTCTGGAGGACTGCTCTCCTCTCCTGTGGAGGGTGGACTGTTGTTCCCAGCCTCTAGCGACTCCCAGTGGTGACTGGGTGTCCACTAATCTGGATCATTTAAGAAGAGGGTGAAGACAATGGTGGACATGTGAGGACGGGTGCAGAAGCATGCCCCATCCCACACTGGATGTCACTGCATGTCTGCACCTACAAGGGGACCAAAGAAAGCCAGGAAAACCCTGCTAGCTGGGAGGAAAATGTCTCTCACCTAACATGTCTGATGCCGGATCCTGCTCTCCAGGACCTGACTGCCTCCCTCCTTCACTTCCACCCATGATGGCACTGAATGAGACATATGTTCGATGTGATACTGAAGGTGGCCACGCCCGGGGATCATGACCAGGGGCTCCACACGGGTGGGTTGGGGAACAGGACTGGTAAGAAAGGATCTCAGGCAGGACAGGATAAAGGCAGAGACTGATGGGGCCAAGATCAAGCGTGACCAGGAGGGAAAAGAGTTCAAAAATGTTTCTTGGGTTGAAAACTGATAGTTTTTAAAATATTAATGAAATTAAGTTGTTACATCTCATGAAAACAGGCCCTGCATTCGTAAGTTGTGAACCTGCTTTCATGGCTCAGGAACTCATTTTTGTGAGTCTTAGCAAAGTCAAAACACTGGGGAAAAGAACAGAAGACTCTGTACATCTAAAAGAAAATCTGTTAAATCTTAAACTTGTTTAGTCGACAGTGTAGGGAGTAAGGCTGAATATCCAAGTGTTTTCTGCAAACAAACAAATAATTGTTGTATTTTTTTTAACTTTGTTTTATTACTTCTGCTTAGAGGTTAACACAACATACAACAATAGACCTACAAATAAACAATCACAGTACACACTACATACATATAAACTGAGGGCACTTAGTCCATAAACTCCATTTAGTACATTTATAGTCTCAGGCATTTATTCCATAAATTGATCAATTCAATCATGTATAATCTTAAAGTGAAAATCTTATAAAGAAGACAGAAAAGGGAGTAAAGGGGATAGGCATGGGGAGAGGGGAGGGAGGGCCAATAAACACTAAGAGAAGACAGGACGAAGGGAGGAAAGGAGGAAGAGAAAGGAAAAGAAAAGGGAGGGGGTAGGCAGGAGCCATAAGAGAAGTGCATGACGCAAGAGAGAGGTGTGTACAGAAGGGCTATCCTTTAACCAATTGATCATACTGTTTCAAACTAGGACTCATTATGCAATATTTCATTAAGGAACAAAGTCTGGGCTTACAGAGGACATATATGAGCCCATATTCTCCATAAGAGTTCAAACTGTGGTAACGCTCTTATTTATTGTGGCTGTTAAGGATTCCATTCTATATACGGAAATCATAATCTCATGCCATTGTGAGATGTTGGGCGCCTGCTTAGTCAGCCACTTTTAGTGGTTGCTTTTGAGCTGCCAGAAGGATTACCTCAGCAGTTTTTCCATATTTGATTCTCTACATCCCTTGGTGTGTCCATAAAGAAATATAGGTAAGGAGTCAATACCAAGTCAGGGTTAAATACAGTGTGTAGTACTTGCTGCAAGTCTCTCCTGAACCCAGCTAAGGCCGGGCAGTCCCACATTATGTGACCTAGGGCAGCTGGAGAGTAGTCACAATCTCTCCAGCACCGTGCAGAGTGAGATATCTGGTATTTGGCTTGTACTGCAGGGTCCGAAAAACACAGAACATTTTCCAGGCAAATCTCTCCATGATACTGTGGTATCCTGCACGTTGCCTGTAATGTGGTTTCCTGACATTTAATAGACCGATGTCAGTTGCCCGACTGGTCATGTTTGCTGACATGTTATTGCCCTATCACCTTTTTCCCGACATCGGCTGAGAACAACATTGCAGTTTCTCCATATAACAATATCGGGTTTACTGTTCAGTAAAACAGAACAAATCATTTGCAAATGTGACTGGAAATTTGCAGCAGCTGGTTGTTTTCCCTATTTGGAAGTTGGATCAGCAGGAACAAAACGTTCTGTTTTAATTAGGTGGTGAGTACATATGCAGAGCAATTCTTACTGGACTTGCCATTTGATTATTGCAAATGGTGTAGGTTTCTAAGGAATACATTGCTTAAAAAAAAAAAAAGAAACTGTGAAAGTTCAGCAACAGAACCCAACAACAGCAACAGAACCCAAGAATGTTGTGAAACATAAAGAATTACTGAAGATAAGTCTGACATTCATGTTTCTCTTTTAAATAGCAGCCAATCACAGTTCAGCTTTAACCACCACTCTGTCAATTCCTAGTCTAAGCGATTGTCAGAACTTTCCTCCTTCACATATCGAGCAAATGCTAGCCAAACTCCTAAAGGTATAGATATCCACAGATAGATATTAATTTACAAATCAGCTCCTGGTTCACATTTTATGATTGATGGAGCAGGCTAGAGAGCCGAATGGCCAGGCAGCGTCGGAACTCCTGTAATACTGTTTATCATGAAGTCATTATGCTAGTAGGAACGTAAGTCTATTGTGAAACTTTGTTGCACTATTGATTCTTTTACCCATTAATTGAAGCGATGCATTTAGGTGAACCCGAGGTTTTATTTTGTTAGATGTCTGTGTTTTCAGTATTTTCACCGTTACCTGATTGATTACTGTTGAGCCTGTATTATGTTTGAGTGTACGTGGTGAAAATGTACTGATGTACTAGCCTATCCAATGTATTTACGCTAAGTGACCCAACAGTACCACGGACAAGTATGCAGGCGGGATTAAAACAGTCAGGGAAACATCAGCAGGAAACTATTAGTCGGGTAATCGCAAGTCGGGAAATCATATCAGACCCGATATTGTTGATAGTCCCTATATAATTTCTTTGCGCTTTATTCCACCCTTCGCTCTCTGTTAAGATCCCTAGGTCCTTAACCCATGCTTCTTTAACTACTTGTGTTGAGCTCCCTTTCCACAATAAAAGGGCCTTGTATATCTAAGAGATAATGTGATTTGAAGGTGCCCTGTCCTCCACGACCATCTTGCACAGAGTTAGTATCAGAGGGTAGAACCCAACCCCTATTCCAAGACAAATACTTTTGATATAGTCCTGAATTTGAAAGTATCTGAATCTGTCATTCCATGTAAGCCTATAGTGTGTAATTAGATCTTGGAGAGACAAAACTTCCCTCTCCTAGAAAATGCCAAATCATACAAAGGTTTTTCTTTTCCCATAATTTAAATCCCTGTCCCATTTTATGCCTGAAATCTTCCAGATATGGAATCGCCCATAGGAGATATCTCCATTTCCACAGGCTTCTATCCCCAAGACCCCATACCGGATGTCAAAAGTATGAGCTGTATATGGGTTAGGATCCCTGGGGATAACACTTGCCTTTGCTGGTCAATAAAGCACGTGGAGGCTGGTGATGTTCCCCTCCGGCTCCAATGATTTCCCCTTAGCTATGTAACTCTTATTGTCCTAAGTTGCACAGCCATATGATATAGTTTAAAGCTGGGGACAGACAACTCCCGCCCAGGTAATTGGAGAATTGAGAGACGATCCTCGGTTTTGTAGGCCCCAAATAAATCTAGCGATCTTCCTTGTAAGGGAATTATGGAAAAGATGCATGAGGGATACGGGCAGGGTCTCACGACAGATAAAGAAATCTAGGTAAAACTACCATCTTTATTGTTTGTACCCTTTGGAATAATGACACAGGGATAGTTGACCATCTTTCTAAGTCCCTGCTTATCTGATCTAGAAGTGGGGCATAATTAAGATCACCTAAAAGTTCATATGTTGGCCCTATTTGAACTCCTAAGTATTATAAATGTTTTAAGTCCCACTTAAAGGGGCACTGTAGTCGGATACTATCAAATGGGTTATAATGAATTTGCAACATGTCAGTTTTCATAATGTTGATTTTATACCCTGCCAGCTGACCAAAATTCTCTAGACGGTTCCACAGTCCAGGAAGAGCACGTTCTGGGTCCTCAAATAGATGAGAAGATCATCGGCGTACAACGCCAGTTGTTGTTGTTCTCCCCAAGCCCCACCCCATCACCCTCCTCTCCCTCAACGCACGGGCCAGGGGTTCCAGGTACAGAGCAAAGGAGGGGGACAGGGCACCCTGCCTCATGCCTCTCTATAATGAGATTGTCCCAGACATCTGGCCATTAACCTTTATGAAGGCTCTAGGCGAGAGTAGATGTTAAAATAATTTTAGTATTAATGAAATTAGGCTGAAGCATGTCACAAAACAGGCCTGAGCGTGTCACAAAAAACAGGCCTGAAACAAGTCACAAAAATAGGCCTGAAGCATGTCACAAAACAGGCCTGAAACATGTCACAAAAACAGGCCTGAAGCATGTCACAAAAACAGGCCTGAAACATGTCACAAAACAGGCCTGAAACAAGTCACAAAACAGGCCTGAAGCATGTCACAAAACAGGTCCTGCTTTTGTCACTTGCAGCCATGGTTTATGACTCACAGAACCACTTTCTTGAGGTACTACCCTCAAATTTGTTACAGCTCCAAAACAAGAAAATCTGGATGGCTCTGCAGGGTCATGTTTGTGAATAATTTAGTTGAAGTTTGATAGATATGCAGCTGCGTTGTGAAAGCAAGGTACAGGTCTGGCACAGTGCATTTCATTTGCAGCCTCTGTGGACCACTCACAAAGCAAGCTACAGGTCTGAGTACTGTCACCATGCAGCAGCTTTATGAGTTGCCCCAGATGCAATGTTTGTGATGATGCAGGACCTTTGCAGCTGGAACGTGTATACACACACACACACACACACACACACACACACACACACACACAGTATGGCATCCTATGCCTTGTTTCTCACAACATACTGTAAAAGTGTAGTGTTCACCAAGGAATGTAACTTTATTTCTAATACACTACTCTTCATACTATGTTATTTATAAATTCATAAATTATTCGTAAATTTATTATGTTAAAATATTTCATTTCATTTTATACTGGAGAGCAAATGAGCTACAGTACACAGCCCTTTTTCTGGCGACCAGTTGTAGGGGTACAGGCAGGCAATATCACAGTAAATACAGGGGTACAGTAATAAACATAGAAGTTGACGGGCAGATAAGGGCCGCAAGTCCCATCCAGTCTGCCATTTTTCCTACCTTATGAATGTGCTATAGGCCTTTACTCTGTCAATGGCCTATCTATTCACACTCATCTGTATTGCTCCCTTATGCCTATCCCATGCCTGTTTGAAGCCCTGCACTATATTCATATCCACCACTTCCTGAGGTGAGGCCGTTCCATGCATCCACCACCCTTTCTGTGAAAAAGAACTTCCTCACATTACCTCTTAATCAGCCTCCCTCTAATCTCATGCTGTGTCCTCTTGTCCTGCTATTTTTCTTATATTGAAACCACGTTAGACTCTTTCATCTTGTTAATGCCTTTAAGATGTTTGAATGTTTTAATCATATCACCTCTCTCCGCCTTTGTTCTAGGGTATACATATTGAGCTCCGTTAATCTGTCCTCATTGTTTTCTGATGCAGTCCCTGCACCATTTTGGTTGCCCTTCTTTGGATTGCCTCTATTTTGTTAATGTCCTTGTGTAGGTGCAGCCTCCAGTACTGCACACAGTACTCCAGATGGGGCCTAACTAGTGTCTTGTAAAGAGGATTATTACCTCCCTCTTATGACTTGCGATACCCTACTAATACACCCCAACATCCCTCCAGCCTTAACTACTGCTTTAGTGGTCTGCTTGGATGATCTCGGGTCATCTGTGATGATGATGATGCCCAAGTCTCTTTGCTTTCCTTGTGATTGCTAGCAACTCCTCTCAGCAACCTATAGGTAGCTTCAGGGTTTCTCTTCCCTATGTGCATGATCTTGCACTTCTTTGTATTAAACCCCAGTTGCCACTCTTCTGACCATTTTGCCAGTTTATCCAGATCTCTTCTCATTCTGCCCACCCATCTGAATCATCACTCTGTGGCAGATCTTGGTGTCATTTGCAAACAGACAAACCCTACCCTCCAGTCCATCTGCAATGTCACCCCCAGGACTGATCTCTGAGGTACCCCACTTGTGACTTGCATCTCTTCTGACTGTATGCCATTTACCACCACTCTCTGTATTCTGCCCTTAACCAGTTTGCCACCAAGTTGACCAACTCTCAGCCACCTGAGCCTACCCAGCTTATTAATCAATCTTCTATGTGGAACAGTATAAAACTTTGCTGAAGACAAGGTAGGTGACATCAACTGTACCTCTTGGTCCACCACTCTGGTTACCCAGTCAAAGGAATCTATGAGATTAGTTTGACAGAACCTTCCTGTTGTAAACCCTACCCATGCTGTCTTGGATTCTGTGCTCCTATGGATTCCAAGTGTTGCACTATCCTTTCCTTAAGGAGTGCCTCCATAATCTTGCCCATGACTGAGGTAAGACTGACTGGTCTGTAGCTCCCTGCCTCCTCCCTGCTGCCACTCTTGTGGAGCGGGATCACATGAGCCCTGCTCCAGTCTTCTGGGACCTCTCCTGATCTCAAGAGACGACTAAACAGTTCTGATAATGGCTCTTCTAGTTCTACCCTTAGCTTCTTTAGTACCCTGGGATGTATGCCATCAGTTCCTATTGCCTTGTCCACCCTGAGCTTAGCAAGCTCTTGTGGGACCCTTTCATTTATGAAAGGACTTGTGATACTTCCTTCCCCTGTGTACATGATGCTGAGCTGTGGGCCCTGCCCTACTTTCTCCTCACTAAATACTGAGCAGAAGTGCTATGTAGGATAGATGTTTCCTTGGTCCTCCTCCACACTCCCCTTATCCCTTTGATCTTAGCAATACCCTCTGGACTTTCTCCTTTCACTAATGTATCTATAGAAAGTCTTATCACCTTATTTTACTCTTTGTGCTAGTGTTTCCTCAGTCTGGGTCTTTCCTGCCTTACTGCCTTCCCTGCTTCCTTAGGGAAGTTTGGTATGCCTCCCATCTTTGTCCCACTGCATTCCCTTATATTTCCTGAAGGCCAACCTTTGGCTCTGATCTTTTCTGCTACTGTTTTGAGAACCAAAGTGGTTTCCTCCTTCTTTGCTCTTGCCTTTCTCCCTAACACAATGGGATGTTGCTTCAAGTATTGCATCCTTAATGCTTGCCCACTTTGCCTGTACCCCTCACCTGTATTTCTTCTTGCCAGGGCTAGCTTAACTCTGTTGGCCATCTTATCAATGTCAGCTCTTTGGAATGGGATGATTTAGTTCTAGCGGCCAAACTGAACCATATCATGTGATGGTCACTGGCTCCCAGGTGACCTTCTACTTGGAGATCTGTAATTCTTTCCCGTTATTCAGTACTAGATCCAGGACAGCCATGTCTCTTGTGGGTTGTTGTACTAGTTGTCTGAGGCCATCCCCTGCAGGGAATCCACTATGTGTCTAGTTCTGGCGGATGTTCCTGCTGATAGTGACCAATCTGTATCTGGCATGTTGAAGTCTCCCATTATCAGAACCTCCCTTTAGCTGTCATGTTTTGTATGCCTTCTAACAGTAATGTGTCTATGTCATCCCACTGGTCTGGAGGCCTGTAGACAACCCCAGTTCGTATGGCTGTCCCATTTCCTGTTTCCAGGGTGACCCACAGTCCTTCTGGCTCCTTATGTGTATTCTGAATTTCTGTAGCTGTGATATTTTCATTGACATAAAGTCAAAATTAACAAGTGAATAAAACGTACAGTTTTAGAATGGTGTACAGGAAGGTTATGACCTAAACCTAAAGGTACAGGGCAGGAAACACCATAATGAATACTATGTACAATAAAAATTAACAAGCGGATAAGGTGCAGTTTCAGAACACAAACAGCTGCAGTGCAAACTGTCTGACACATGTTGAAGAAGCTTGGAGCTGAAGCAATGAATGCTACCAATATCAGTGAGGTGGGTGGGTACCTGGTTGGTTGTAAGGGCCAATGGCGCTGTAGGTCAACGCTTCTATCGGGCATTAAAAAAGAGCAGAAAAGATGTTTTATATCTCGACTGTGGGGTGCTGCATTGGGGAGCGAGAGTTAGGGCTCACAAAAACCCTAACATTGCATTTTCTTACTTTTCTTGCTTTATTAATAAATTCTAACTTGTGCAGTAACGTAGTCTTTTAAATATATATATATATATCTTTATATAGTCACTGCAAAAACCGTTGTTAATGCCCATTAGGGTTGAAGCCTAAAAAGTAGGGAAATGAAGTTTTAGAATTCCCAAGCCTAAGACCTGCCTCCACCCTCGGCTTCCAACCTTAAAGCCTCACCTCCACCCTGCAAGCAGGAACAGATGTCAGGTGTGTGCCTTGGGTTGCGTAACCTCAATGCTCACCCCATTTCAACAGTTAATAACCTGACATGGGTACAGAATAAAATAATGGGGTGAGCATTAGGGTTGCAACCCCAAGGCACACCCTCACACCTGTTCCAACATGCAGGGTGGAGGTAGGCCTTAGGGTTGGAAGCTGAGGGTGGGGTGTCGATTATGAAGCCGAGGGTGAAGGCGGGTCTTAGGCTTGAGAACCTAAGATCTCATTTCCCTACTTTTAGGCTTCAACCCTAATGGTGCATTAATGAAGTTTTCTGCAGTAAATTTCCTTACTTTTCAGATACTTTATTTGTGTCCCTATTAAGGGTGAGTATTCATGAGGTGGTATGAAAAATGGCAATGTTGAAAATTTGGAGTGAAACTTAAAATTACCAAAGTTACGCATGTGCATAGAAAAATTTCAATGAACACTAGTAACTCTGCCATTTTTGGATTTTTTCACCAAATTTTCAACATGGGCCTCTCATGACCCCACCTCATGAACAGTGGTACTGTCACTTCGTAAACAGTCCAAAGGGTGATTTCTCAGTGCTATTGTGCCATTCCTCATCACAGGTGCAAAAACATTTCGTCAGGATGTGAAAATGAAAGCTATACTGTTCATGAGGTGGTGAGAAAAAATGGCTCTGTTGAGAATTTGGCATCAAAAGATCGAAAAGTAGCAAAGTTATGCATGTGCGTAGAATAAATTCAATAGACGCATGTAACTCAGGGATTTTCAGGAATTTGTTCACCACATTTTCAACATGGCCTTTGGGGACTTCACCTCATGAACAGTGGCACTGTCATTTCATTAATCCATTCAAAGTTGATTTTGCACAGTGACCGTGATATTCTGCGTCACAGGTGTGAAAACATGTTTTGGGCAGGATGTGAAAATGAAAGCTATACTGTTCGTAAGGAGGTGTAAAAATGGCAATGTTGAAAATCTGGAGTGAAAATATAAAAACTGGTGAATCTACTAGTATGCGAGAAACTGCGCAATGCACACTGTGAAACTTGCATTTTTAAATTTTGCACCAAATTTTAATATGGGCTTTTGGGCCTCCCTCATGAACATTGGCACTGTCATTTTGTTAATCTGTCCCAAAAGTATATTTCACACAGCGACTTAGAATCACCTTATGGGTTTGATTAACAATATGACAGTGACTGTGTTCATGGTGGGGTCCCCAAAAGCCCATGTTGAAAATTTGGTGAAAATATGTTGAAAATTGTCCAAGATATCAACATAAGTTGAAAACCCCCATTGACTCCCATTATAGAGCACTTGCCTTGATTCCTCAGATCGCGATTCGGCTTTGAAGAGTGCAGGCGTGTCGGTACACAGAAGATGACAGTGCATGACCTGCAGATGAAAGTATGGGGTAAGGGAGGTACAGGGAGGTGGGTGCGCAGAGGAGGCGAGGATGAAGGAGGGGCGGGAAGATGACAAGGGACCGCTTTTTTCAGGGAAAAAAGATGTTCGGATGGATTTTTTTACACAGGAAACAAAGCAATAGTTTTGGGACACCAGTGTCCCACATGGTGGGCTCCCCAGTGTTGGACACTGGCAGGGGTGGATGTGGAGGTAACACACTGCCAGCAGAGGTTGGGCACCCCTGTTGGCAAATTATGGGAAAAATAATTTACACACTGGGTAGGCTCCCAGTGTGAAACCGCAGCAGGTGGAAGCAGCTGACTGACAGAGGGATTGGGCACCGATGTCAGCAAATGAAAATAGAAGAAGGACACTGGGGGTAGGCTCCCAGTGCTGGACCCCGCAGGTGGGTGGGGTTTACATTGCCGACAGGGGATTGGGCACCCACTGTCTGCAAATGATTATAAAAAAATTGTTGACTCTAGGGAGGGGCTCCCCAGTGTCAAAACACTGTTGGAGGTGGGCGCTACAGCACCAACAGTGGGATTGGGCACCCGCTGTTGGCAAATATAAAAAAATTACAGAGACAGGCACTTAAATTTGTCATTTGAGCAAGATACTATTGTATTTGTGGAATTACATAATTTGCACACAATACTACAGTATCTTGCAAACATTATGTAACTTGTGCAAATTATGACATGTAATTTCCACAAAATACAACAGTATCTTCATAAATTATGTAACTTGAGCAAATTATAACTTTCGTATTGGACATATAAATTTTACCATAGGAAATAATGGGAAATTAAAACTTTAATAACTGCTGAAGGGATTAATATTTTTTCACCAAACCTTCAAAGGCTTTCTACCCTGAAAATTTCAGAGCAAAACCTAAAACCATTTCTGAGATACAGGTGGACAAAGAATCAGAAACAAACTGGTAAATTTAGAATTATTTGACATTCTGTAACTCAGCAAACACAAAACTGATTCATACGAAATTTGGCATGTCAAGAGACCTACCCTAGAGACTATGCAAGCAAAATTTCATGCAAATCCATTAAATGGTTCCAGAGTAATTAAGGTTCAAACTTCTGGTTTTAACATAGAAGTTTGCACTCAACCATAATATACTGGCGCTACTGTGCCAGTATAATATATATGTGTTTGTGTGTGTGTATACACACACACAATCATACAAAATCACACATACTCCAATAATGTTAAGCATCAGTGAACGATATGCAAATCACCAGTAAACATCTAGACTGGTTCTGATTTAAGTAGGAGTATATGGTGCAAATGGCTTGTCATGCACAGTGCAAGAGTTGAAAACAGACACACAAATGCATAACCCTTATCCATGATCACACCAACCACATTTGCACATGTAACTGATTGTTCTGCTCTGTTCCACCCCTTTCTCTGCCATCCTCCTTCCTTCCTCCCTCCTCCTCTCATGCTCTCCACCACTTCCAACTCCTCCCTTTCCAGTGGCCCTCAGAAGCTATGGGTGCCAGTTACTTTCCTGCACTTCTCTCATATTTTGGAGCACAAATACAGTAGTTTATTTTCTATCTGGGTATACTTCCTTGCCATTTCTGCCTGAATAAGTCTTGCTGCACCCTCAAATCCCTGCTGTATGTGATACCAGTATTATATAGTGCTGCAAAACTTCCCATTATTGCACCAGTTAGGGTTCAACAATGCAACAAAAGTAGGGGAATGTGGTGTTAGGGTTTCCAGCTAACTCCCAATCCCCCAAAGCAGCAAAGGATAACACCACACCAGCAAACACAGATGGCCATTGTCAGGTGGGACAAAACAACAAACAACTGTTTCCAAATGCCACAAATGCAGTAGCACTGATCACTTCCTTCATGGATTTTAAATGGGCTGCATGCACACTGCAAGACTTAAACTCTCACTTGTCACTGCAGATACAAATCCACAATACTCAAATCACAACACTGCTTCTATATAGCTTCTGTATGCAGAAACACAGGCCCCTGCAGCCACATACAAATCCACGATACCCAAATTACAGTACATCAGTTCTTTTGTCTGCAGAAGTGCACGTCCCTATGGGGTAGCACTTTGTAGCCTCATGTACTCATGCACACTTACACATACACACACTTGATGGGTCTGCGCTTGCAGCCACAGGTGTCAGCCACACACACCAACCCTGGCTGCAGAAGTACAGGTGCCACAAAATCCATGATACCAAAACTGCAACACTACTTCTGTCTGCAGAAGCAGGCACATGAGGGGCTTGCACTTCTTCAGCCACAGGTGTAAGATATACACATGAATTCTGGCTTCAGATGGAAGCACTGTCACAGTGTGGGTATAACGGTTTCAGCAGCTGATCTAGAAACTGTTCAAGGGAGTAGCAGTTCTTCAGTTACGCAGATGCATACAGAAAAGAATGCACAAACGGATCATGCTATCTATCAGGGTACCTTGTACAGTGGAGCCAGCCATGATGCAATGCAGTAACTTGCAGTAACTGACATGTCATAAAATATTGCAGTATAGAAGGCTTAATTGCCATTAAATTACAGTGTCTCCTGCAGCATACTGCAGCATTTTGTGATACTCTGCAGCATTACTGTGTCACACCCTGGCTGGTGCCACTGTACCTCTGGCTGAAGAGGCACCGGTCCCATGGGGACTTCTGTCTATAGAAGGGCAGGCCTCCATGGGGCCTGTGCTTCTGCAGCCACACATGCAGTACTCATGCATGCAGTGTAACGCACACACACAGGTGTGGCTGCATAAGCAGGCCCCAGATACAAACCCATACAGGTAGCACATCAGTGTCATCTGGAAACAGTTGTATGCTGTTTGTCTTACCTGATGATGGCTGTCTGAGGTTGCTTGTGTCGTGGCGTCCTTTTTCTCCTTGGAGTGGTGGTTAAGGTTGAAATCCTGATGCCACATGTCCCTACTTCAGATGCATTAAGTTGAACCCTAACCAGTATATTAATGCAGTTTTTTTGCAAGAATTCCTTTCTTTTGAGATAGTGGAATCGCATTCTCATTTATGCAGGACCGAGGATGCACAGTGCCCTCTGGGCCCTGTGCCAAAGGAAGACTCAGTCTGCCTCACGTAGTACAGGGCCTTGCTGGCTCTGCACTTCCGTGCAGTGACGGATGTCAAGAATTCATGGGGCTGTGGGATGAGCTGTGGAAATGCAATGCCCTATTGGCTCTGCCCTTCCATGTGGCTACACATACAGATGCACAGGGCAAACAGTCCATCTCTCAGCCAATGCACAGGGCCTTCTGACACCCATGAGTGCAGGGGTGTAGAGCCCTATGCCAAGAGAAGAGTTGTCTTCGCTATATGGTACCTGGATTCATGTGAGCAAACCTGCACCTTTCCTTCACTGGCTGTGGGAAGTAAGCATAACAGTGCCATCCTCCACCCTTGCTTCATCCAGATGACTCACTGAGCTCACCTGAACTCAGCTCACTAGCATGAGACCACAAAGCGCTACCTGCTGGGGTAAAGTCTGGCACTACACACAATGTTTCTTGATAATTATTTTCTTTTTAATTTTGTCTCCAAATTTTCAAGATAGTAATGTCATAACTCCCTTATAAACATGACATGTGGCATTCATAGTATTTTGACCAAAACATCATTTCACACCACAACTGCAAAATGCGTCTCGTCCAGGTTGTATAAAAACAACACCTATCATGTTTATGAGGTAGTGTGAAAAATGGGCATGTTCAAAGTTTGGAGAAAATATTCACAAATAGCACAGTTATGAGTGAACAGTGAACTATTTTAATGTTCACTTATAACTTGGTCATTTTACCATATTTTTACAGCAAATTTTCAACATAGCCTTCTTATTACCCCACCTCATGACTGGGTAGGAGAACATTTTTAAAGCATCACCAAAATGTCAATTTGTACCACAGGTGCAAAACACATTTTGGTCAGGATCTGAAAATTACAGCTGTCATGTTCGTGAGGTGGTGTGAAAAATGACTATGTTAAAATCTGGAGTCAAAATGTTGAAAATTAGCAAAGTTATAAGTGAGCATAAAGAAATTTCAGCATACACTCATAACTATTGTTTTTAATATTTCTACCTGTATTTACAACATAGCTTTTTTATGATCCTACCTCATGAACCCAATAGGTGAAATTTTCAAATCCTGGCCAAAGCGTCATTTAGTACCACAAGTGAGAAAACACGCTTTGGCTAGGATTTGAAAATGACAGCTGTTACACTCATGAGATGGTGTGAAAAATGGCTATGTTGAACATTAGGACTCAAAATATTGAAAATTACTAAAGTTATGAGTGAGCATTGAATTTTCAATGTACTCTCACAGCTTTGTTTTTAATATTTTTACCCTAAATTCTCAAAACAGACTTCTGACCCACCTTATGAACAAGGGTGGACATTTTCAAATCCTGCCCAAAGGTGATTTGAAACAACCACCATGAAATCACCTTTTAGGATGGATTTGAAAATTCCCCACCCCTGTTCGTGAGGTGGGGTTCTAAAAACATGTTGAAAATTTTGTGTAAAAATAATAAAAATGACATAGTTATGAATAGAAGTCCTAACCCCACTGAAATACATTAAACCGTACTTATCTTATTTTCTCATATCGCAGTTCCAGCAGCAAGAAGTGGTTCGGTCGGAGAGCGGATCTACGTCGTGGGACATGTTCAGATGAGAGAGGGTGGGGTAGTGGGTGCTGAACAGAGGGGCAGATTGCAGAGGGACCATTTTCTTTTTGTACATGTTTAGAAAAAATCAATGAGGGATGATTTTCTTTATTTCAGAGATACAGAAGCTTACACTGTGCACCCCAGTGTCAGGATGATCTTTGGTGGCACCAGGGTGGGCACCCGATGCTGCCATACATCATCATGGGAAGGGGGTAGGCAACCTGCAGGAAGAAGCGCATATCTCATGAAAGAACTGTGAGCAAAAAGTCCAAACTCTTTTTCATAAGCCAATGTTCTTCTTTGTGAGACACATGAAAGAAGAATTTCAGCTCACGAAAGAAGAATTGGAACACTTGTTAAGCCTTTCACCTAAGATTTTAGGGGTGTCCAAAACTATATTTCAGGGTCATTTTTTTGAAAAACAAACTCCAGAATCAAGCTAAACAGGTGCCATTTAACTAGATTCATGTGTTTGTTTTCACCAGGGCATCATTTTTATGGGTTTTCATGATTTTTTAAATAAAAAACAAGATGGCTACCATACAAATGTAGTTTTTTTCTCACGAAAGAAGAATTTTGGCTCACAATAGAAGAATGTTATTTTCTGAACTGGGAATTCTTATTTCGTATCAGACATATAAATTAAAGACCCCACTGAGCATATTCAGAACCATCATTTCAAATCCTTGTAAGTTAGAAATGGACTAATATTTTTCACCAAAACAAAAAGCATAGGGCAAGCCTCTTCTACCCTGAAAAATTTCAGAACAAAATTCCAAACTATCTAGGCTGTAGATGAGAGCACAAAACAGCAAAAAAAACAAAAAAACGCAATTGTTCCACTTTATTCCACTTTCTGGACCTCAGAATTTGGACATCAGGCAGTCACAAAACTTGCCAAATCAAGAGACGTTACCCCAAAAAAAAAGTGCCTGCAAATTTCAGGCAATTCTGTTGAGACGAGGTGAAGCTACTAAGGTGCAAAGTTAGGGGTTTAACATTAAACTTCCTACTAAACCCTGATTATACACATTCTTTGTAAACACTTCGTTAATGCACTAGTTAGGGGTTGAAGTGACAAAAGTAGAAAATGTGACATTAGGGGTTCCAACTCTAACACCCCACCCCACCCTGCAGGCAGCAACAGGCGTGGGGTGTGTGCCATGATGTTGTCAGCCCTACCGCTCATCCCATTCCATGAGTAAATAAGCTGAGTACAGTACATGAGAATGGGGTGTGTGTTAGGGTTGACAACCCCAAACACCCCCATGTCTGGTCACCGCCTGCAGGGTGGGGTGTTAGGGTTGGAAACCCTAATGCCACATTTCCCTGCTTTGTTGCTTCAACCTAACAATTCGATAACGAAGTGTTATGCAAAGAATTTTGCACTTTTGAGATAATATAATTGTATCCTCATTTGTCTGTGGGATTGCAGGGCTTGGAGGGGCCCTGACGACCATCCCTCCATAGATGTATACATGTATGTTGCCATGGAAGCATTTCACCCAAAACAACAACAAATTTCCAGCATAGCCTTGTTATCACCCGCTTCATGAACACTGGGCTAAGAAATTTCAAATCCCCGTCGACACGTCATTTCACGCCACAACTGAGAAAACACATTTTGGCCAGGATTTGAAACAGGACAGCCGTTACTGTTCATGGGGTGATGTTAAAAAATGAGCATGTTGAAAATTTGGGGTGAAAATATTGAAAATGACAGAAGTTACGGCGAGTGTACTTAAATTGAAACACAATGAGCATAACTTTTGCCATTATACATATTTGACCCACATTTTCAACATAAACATGATCCTCGCATGAACACAGGCAGTGAAAATGTTAAAATCATGCCCCAAGGTGATTTCACCAAGAGACCTGAAATCACCTTTTGGGACGGATTTGTGAAATTCCAGTGACACTGTCCATGAGGTGGGGTCCTCAAAAGACCATGTTGAAAATGTGGTGTCAAAATCTGCAAAAACAAACAAGTTACTCATTACAGTTGAAAACCCCATTGAAATACATTGAACCACACTTACAGTACCTTACTTTCTCACATTGCAGTCACTAGTTCCAGCAGCGATGTGTCTTCAATCAAACAGTGGAACTTCACCTGTCACCTGTTCAGGTGAGTTAGGGTGTGAGGAGGAGGTGTACTGGAGGTGTGGGTGATGGTGCTAAGTGGGAGGTGGGGTTGGGAGGGTCAGGTCGGCGAGGACTATTTTAAATTTTTTAGGAAAAAAAACATCAAGGACCTTTCTTTATTTTGCAGGCAGAGGAAGCAATGGGCGGTTGGGATGCCACTAGACACTAGGAAATGGGAATAAAAATGGGGACAGGGATTGCAGGGTTGGGGTGGCACAAGACACCTGGGAAACAAAATGAAAATAAGGACAGTGATCGGAGGGTGGGGGTGCCACTAGACACCAGGAAATGGCAATAAAAATGGGGACACCAATCAGAGGGTGGGGGTGCCACTAGGCACCAGGAAATGGCAATGAAAACAGGACAGCAGTCAGATGGTTCGTGTGCCACCCAACACCAGGGAAATGGGAATTAAAACAAGGACAGTAATCAGAGGGTGGGGTGCCACTAGACACCAGGAAACAGGAATAAATATGGGGACAGTGATGGGAGGGTAGGGGTGCCACTAGACACCATAGAAACATCTATAAATATGGAGATGGCGATCGGGGGTACCACTAGACACCAGGAAATGTATTAAGTTAATGGAATGGCCATCGGAGATCTTTTTTCGTGTCTTTTTTCGCAATCTGCAAAAAGAAGTATTTTTTTCTACAATAGCTTAAACGGGATCCTTTTTCTAGTCTCTTGTTTCGCAGTTTGTGAAAAGAATTCCTGAGCACAAAAAAGACATGAAACAGGATCACAAAGTGTTGAAAAACACATTTGCAAATGATTTCTCCAAAGACTAATCACAGAATAGCAGAACACATATATTGGTTTATAGAAAACAATTTTTAAGTTATTTAATTTTGTTTTCCTCGCTAACTGAAAATAAGATAGCAGCACTGAAAAAGATTTTCCATTTATGACACAGGATGACCCACTTGTGACAAAGGATTACCCATTTGCAACAAAGGATCCTTTTTTGAGTGGGGTATCTAACTGAGAGTGACATTCGCATTGAAAGCAATGGAAACTTTAAAATTTAATATCTTTGGAATAGATTAATATTTTTCATCAAGTCTTAAAAGGCACATCTGTGACGTAAGAACTTTCTACCTTACAAATTGTAGACCAAAATCCCAAGTTTTGTTTACACTGTGGCATGACAAAGAAATGGACCCCTCCCCAATAATTTTCACATTATTTCACACCATATCTCCACACCCACGCATCCAACTGGAATTAAACTTGGCCCATTAAAAGATCTTATGTTCCTGATGGCGCATGAAAAATTTCACGTAAAGCAGTTGAGCAGTTTGTGAAGTTATTAATGTACCAAATATTGAGTTTAACATCAAAGTGGCCATTGAAACTACCTGTAGGGGCATGACGGTGCCCTATAATTAATAAGTTATAGCCTCATACATGTAGAACTGCCAGCAGATGTACTATGTGTACCCTTAGACAGCATCCCTTCCTGATCCTATTAATATGTATATAGTGTGCCTGCAATCCCATTCCCTACTTCACATAATCAAAAACATATTTTAGGGGTGGGGGTGTAGTGCTTTTTCACACCTTGGCTTGTATACAGCAATTACAAGCTAAGCATGTGAAGGTAAAACTTTTTCTAGTGGACCAAATAATTCTAATTATGGGGGTAGGCATGCCCAGTTCGGCATTGTAGTTCGGCAGCAGTATAAGCGGAGAAACACCCCTCATTGAACCTCCTGGAGTGGTAAACTATGGAGTTTAACTATGTTTAATTAAAACAGAAACTTGTGTCATAGAATATAATTTGTGCTTTGCTGGAGAATGGCATATGAAGCAAACTTGGGGCTGACCAAAATGCTATAGCACTCAACATAATAATGTTGGCCTTTAAGTATTTGAGACAAATTTAGGGGCTGTGTCTTTCAAACAGAAGTGCAGGTGTGCTACAGTATATCAACATCTGGCTGGTTAAGAAGCACATTGCATTTTGGTGTTCTCATGGTGACTTCTGTGTACTGTAGCTGTGATTCTGGAAAATGGTACAAAAGAAAAAAAGGCACCGAGCTTAATTTCAGGGTTCCCTGGAGGAGTGACTGAGGAAGAATTGTCCCACAGCTACACTTTTGGAAAGGAGATTCTGGCTTCAGGCCTTAGGAGACTGAACCTGGATGCAAGGTGTACTGGCTAAACCTTTATGGTAACAGTGTTAAAAGCCGAGCATGTTAGGGCGAAGGGGAAAAGAAGAAGTCCTTCATCGCAGAGTTGGAAACCACAGTAGAAGATCCTGAGAACTTGCTTTCTTAAAAGTAAGCCCTTTAAGAGCAAACTCCACCAGCACCTCATTGCACTTAGCAGCTGCGACTGCCGTCTATAGGTTGCCCCCAATGGCACACATCTTCCCCTGTCCACCTACCTCCGCCCTCTTTGCCACCAGCTGCAACTATGTCGCTCTCACTAATAATCCTTCTCTTCCCCTCCTTTCACCCCTCCTCCTCTCACCCACACTTGCTATTGGCTTCCTGCCTATATAACACAGGCTGACTGCTGTACCTCCTGCATCTCCCACACAAACCTTAGCCCTCCCTCCTCACTGTTATTATCATCCCCCACTTACCTTACCCCTCTGCCAACCCACTCCTGCCTCACCATCTCCTCAACCCTACAAAGCCTACCTCTGGCTGCTTTATACCTACCAACTGTGTAGGAGGCAGTATAGCGCAGTGGTTTAAGACTTGGAGCTGCAAACCTGAAGACCTGGGTTTGAATCCCACAGCCCCCTACTTGCATACTGTGTGACCTGAGCAAGTCACTTAACTTCCTTGTGCTCCGGGTCGCACCTGTAAACAAGCTTCAGCTTAGTGTGTCTCCTGGTTAAAAACAAACAAAAAAAACTGTATTTGATAATATCCACCCTGCATGTTTTATTATGCCTCAATTTGTATTAAATGCTATTATTTGAATGTATTGTCATGATTGTTCTATATGCCTCAATTGTATTTATTGCTGTTATCGAACGTTTTTGTCTAATTTGTCTTGTATACTTTGTCTAATCTTCTGACGTGGAACCTTTGTAAAAGAGCTCCTGGCTCAAAGGTATTGTAATCAAGATATAAGTGAGTAAGTAAGTAAATAAATAAATATATGAAATTCATTTACTCAGCTGTACTGTTTATGCAAGGAAATCTGAAGTTTTGAACACTGCCCATGATGGGGTTTTTGCTGTCACATAAATATACTGAGTTAAAACCTGACTTTTGTTACTTGATGAACATGTCTACAAGGAGAAAAATGCTAGCAGTAGAAGCTGCTAAATGTAAATGGGAAAATCAACAAAGAATCATCTAAAAATAAAATTAAACAATAACAACCTAAAATGCAGGTTGATCAAGACATGTTTAACTTTTTTGCAAAATACTCACGCTGAATATCCCTAATCCATTAAGTCCACTAAATTTCCAAGGCTGGTGTAGAGCCGAATGTCCCAGACTTAAAAACTGAACTGAAAAAATGTTGAGACAAATGATCCTGTTGCAGCAGAAGTGGAAATGATAAACCAGAATTTAATTAAACCAGTTTAAAAATAACATCATCAAGTCAAAATTAATTGTGGAGAAAATGGACTACAAACTATCACCAGGACAACAGAGGGTAGGGGAGAGGTCGCAAAGAAATGCAAAGACAAAACTGAAATCAGCAAGAGGAAGAGCGTATATCAGCAGAATCTGATGTAAATCAAGATGCAACGGAGAGAGACGTTTTACCATCACAGAAGAAAGACATAATGGCTTACTAAAGGAAAGATACAGTAAATCAAAAGACCTCCCCAACCAGGTTAAACAAAATTCTCGGAAAACATTAAAAACAACATAGAGGCAGCTATCATAGCAGGACACACAACAAGTAAAATCCGTCAGAAGAAAATATGCCTGCATGGGTGAACATGTTACTGGGGACATTAATACTATTAAGGAGATCTGAATTTTATTAAAAAGAAATCTGAAGGAGTGGACAAAATCATAAATGAAATGGAAGCGATACAAATTTCTGTTAGTCAATTGAATAATAAAAATGTCTCAACTGGAAACAAGGATTGCTGAAACAGAAGATAAAGTCCTTATAAATGAAGGACAACTTACCAGACAAGAAAATATAACAGAAATTTCTGACAAAATAACAGAGATGGAACTAAGAGCTAGAAGAAAGAATTTAAGATTGAGTGGAATACTAGGATCCTGGGAACAAAGACAAAACTTAAAATAGATTGTGTTACAGGTTTTGGGGACCTATGTGGATATACCTATTGCTGACTTGAATATAGAAAATTGATAGAGTTCACAGGGCTGTGAGAACAAGACCAGAAGACAGACAGCCACTGCGCTCAATTACTGTAAAACTTTTCAAGTCAGAAGACAAATTCAGAATTATGAATGCGGTTTATCAAAAGAGAATTACTGTGAAAGGTACAAAATATTGCAATTTATTAAGATTTACCATATGAAATCATTAATGAAATGAAAAAATATGACCATCTGAAGAAACTCTTAAGGCAAAAAGGACACAAGTCTTCTATATTAATTCCTGCTAGACTCGAGTTATGATTAACAATAAACATCTTTTTCCACTACAGAGCAAGCTGAAAAGAACTAAGCCAAATTATACCCAAACATGTTTTGTGACTTTCCAACCAAGTTAATGGGGTTCTGGCTTTCTGGGGAGGGTTCTATCACACCAAGTAATTAGAAACAATGCCATGTATCCATAGGGACTGGATACCATGTTCTTTGTTAGAAGAATAATAGAGGTGGAAAAAAATGGTGAAAGAAAATGGGAAGAAGGGTCACTATTTTGTTTTACTATACTCTGGCCAAAGAAGGAAAAATATTGAAATGTAATCTATAAATAGTAATCTGGATATCATGATTGCATCTCTGAACATTAATGGCTTAAATAATCATAAAAAGTGAATAAGATTCTGCAATATGCTAAATTATATCAAATTAAAATCTTACGTGCTCACAAAACTCACCTCCTTGAAAATAAGGTTAAATAATTTAGAAATCCTGGGTAGGACAAGTCTTTTATACGGCTGGGTAGAATAACGTTATCATGTTGCAATCCTGATATTCAAGCGGTTGACTTTAAATGTATGCAACAAAAAAGGATGTAGAAGGTTGTTATGTATTAGTAAAAGAAGAACTATATGGAACAGAAATTTTAATTGGCTCAACATATTTGTTCAACATGAAGATTTTTGTCAAATTTGGAAAATGAGATTGTAGCTTTTAATTGCATGGACATCATACTAGCGGTAGAATGGAATTCCATTGTGATGATACATTTGGATAAAACATCCAAACCTATTAATGATGGGTATCATAATGCAACTTTGTTAAATAATTTTACTTCTAGGAATCAGCTGACTGATACATGGTGGGATAGAAATTTTGTTAAGAAAGAATATTATATTTAGATCCCAGTATCTAAAACTTGTGTAGCATGATTTGATTTCTGATAAAAATATGGCAATTAGGATTTTAAATTCCAACATTTATAGTATTTTATTTTCAACCATGCTGTGGTGTCCATTCAAATGGTTCCTACATTAGATAGGGGCAAGAACCTCACAGTGGAGATTCGATAATAGTTTATTAAAGGACTCAGAATTTATTAAGGTAATTAAACAAACAATAGATGAACATTGGTTATTTTTAACAACCTCCCTCAACATCTATGGCAACTAAATAGGATACATTAAAAGCTCATTTAGGACAGGCTATCACTACATATGAAATTAAAAAGAAGAAACAGAAAATAAAAAATTCACAGCACTAGAGAATGAAACTAAAAATTAGAAAATAAAGTTATAGAACAAGGTTTTGATTATCAAACAAATAATAAAAGACTGTATAAATAAAAAGAAAAATATTACTATTGTCTTTAGAGAAAGATCTGTGGAAAATTAAAAACAATTTTTTAAGTGTATATGACAAAAATCTACCAATTTTGTCTCCATTAAAGTACAAAGAAATACAATAACATCCATAAAACAGACCTGTTCCAGTATAATGATAAGGGAATATCTACAGAATACTATAAGATACAAACTTGAAATAAAGCAATTTTCCATTGGGAAAATACATTTGTCAGTTGTTGAACAAAAAAAATATATGGTTCTCTTCCAGGACCAGACGGTTTAACAAGTGAATTTTATGCTACATTTAAAGAACAACTTATCCCTTTGGTTAAAATTAATGATAGATGAAATACTAACTCTAGCTAAGATTCCAGAATCCATTAATGATTGTACTATTATTCTACTTTAATGGAGAACAAAGCAAAAAAAAGAAAAAAAAGAAATTACTGCCTCATATCATTATTAAATATGGATTATAAAAGTATTACTAAAATAATATTTAATCACACACAGAAGCATGTACCCACTTACATTGGGATGGAACAAAAGGTTTCATTAAAGGTCATAATATGTTTGAAGGGTTAGAACAAGTTCAAGAAATCATAACAATGTATTCCACTCAAATGGTAAGTCAAAGCAGGACGAAACATTATTAGTGACATTCAACCCCACCAAGGCATTTGATTTATTATCAAGGGACTTCATGTTTCAATGTCTGAGTCAATGGGGATTTCCACGTATCATAAACAGTACTCCAAAATGATATTTTTCCTGAACAGTTAGGATAAGGATTACTTATCCAAACCTGTAAAACGTTCAAATGGTGTAAGACAGGGTTGTCCCTTCCCCTTTGTTATTTATTTTATGTTTGGAACCATTGCTAAATCAAATCAGAAAAATGAAAAGATACTTGGTGTCCTCACTGGTTCTGGAAGCATCAAACTGAATGTACACGCTGACATACGATGTTGATCATGGGCAACCCCAAGCATCATGGCCAGAAGCCTTGTCGAAATTGAGAAATTCTCTTCAATCTAAATCTTTGGTCCTTCTATTAACTTCCTTGAATATAGACATAATGTTAGCTCTCTCTTCAATTAAGATTGTGGATAGTATGAAATATTTAGAATGATACTGGTCAGTAATATACAGAAACAATTAGAATCAATTTAAGTGAGGTTCATTTATGAATTAAGAAATTATTAGAAGGTTGGGAGAATTTGTCTTTTCACTGTGAGAAGAACTAAAACTCTGAACATGTTCATAATGCCACATTTAATGTATTTATTTCAGGCTGTTCAGGTAGAATACCTGGAAAAATGGTTTTCCCCAAGTTAAAAACATCTTCATTAAATTTTATGATGAGTGCTTCCCCCACATATTGCGGTATAAGTTAACAATTCCCAGAAGCCATGGGCATGGTCTGCCCAGATCCATATACTTACTACTTAGCAACTAAAATGAAAATAGCATTCAATTGGTCTGACGAGTAAGTATGAGATAGATAAAGAAGGAAACTATATTTCATTGGTATAAAAAGATCTTAAACAAAATTGTGGTCTTAAAATATACATAATAAAAACATTTTTCTAAAATCTAATATTGATACAATAACCAAAAGTGCTGCTGAGCATGTAAAATTTGGAAGCAAAAAGTTAAACCAAAGAATGACATATTGCATTTTAGTATATTATCTAGTTTGAGTAACCATAAGGAGATAAAACAACAAACACGCTGGAGAAAGGCATTTCTTGATGGCAACATAATAAATTGGTTGGACTTAACTGATGAAGGAATTTATAACTTTAAAAATTAAAGAATTCTTTGCTATTGCTAAGTTGGAGGACAAATGGTATTTATATTCAATACTGAAATCAAATTTAATTCATTAAAAAGGAAGATAGGGAATAATAAATCACACTGTAATTCTGAAATATATTTAAATGGCGAATGGAACAAAAATCTAGTATTATTGCTTAGGTATATATCCAGCTGTCAGACTTAGATGACTTCTATTTGATGAATAAATTAATACACACCAAGATGAAATGGAAAGAGGAAACAGAAAAATGCAGAACAGCAAGTGGAAAATATTAAGGATAAGCATAAAAAATCATACACGTTTGCTAAAAACAAAAGTATACAATATAAGATATTACAGCATATATTACTCCCACAACAGTCTCACACTTTCCATGCATATGGGGAAACAGTTCTGGCATTTATGTGGGCAAATAGGTGACCATTCACATATGCTTTGGAAATGTGAAATAATAAACAACTGGCAGAAAAGAATACATCAAGAACTGGAAGTGATTCTAGATATGAAATTACCTCTTAAGTTTAACTTCCATATTTTAAATGATTTTCGACTGTGATGACCCCTCTGAAAAAGATATGCTGCTTGCATCTATGGCTAAAAATACAGGTTACTCACCTGTAACAGGAGTTCTAGGAATGGTATATGTTGTTCATCCACACTGTCTGGCAGGTTCCTTGCTGCTTTAAATCTTGCCAGAAGGTCTTCAAGCTGGCTCCTCCCACCCACCCGGGTGGTAAAACTCTGCTCTGCCCCATGGCGCCAGATCTAGCCCACTGGAAACCAGGTTGTGCTCGAGCCAGGGAGGTCGGTAGAGTCATGTGGATGAACAACATACACCATTCCAGAACTCCTGTTACATGTGAGTAACCTGTATTCTAGGGACATGGATATGTTATTCATCCACAC
Source organism: Neoceratodus forsteri (assembly GCA_016271365.2). Taxonomy (NCBI): domain Eukaryota; kingdom Metazoa; phylum Chordata; order Ceratodontiformes; family Ceratodontidae; genus Neoceratodus; species Neoceratodus forsteri. The sequence continues at coordinate 745,960,639 of CM057456.1, read as the reverse complement.
TGTCTGGCAGACTCCTAGCAGTTCTCTCCGGAGGAGGAGGCAAGCGCACACCCCACTTGGAAAACAGAGACTGGAGAAGCGAGGCCACAAAACCAGCATCCGGCGTGACTCAAGGTCGATGTGGTAATGAGGTGATGAAGGAATGTGCTGACTTCCAGGTAGTAGCCCTGCAGATTTCCTGTATAGGAAGTCCCTGGAAGCAGCTACTGATGCAGCGATATGGCGGGTAGAATGAGCTCTTATCCCTCTGGGAGGCTCCATGCCCGCCAACCTATAACGAGATCTATGCAGGAGGTGACCCACCTGCCTATAGTCCGCTTGCCTGCAGGTCTGCCAGGTGCAGCTTCAGCGTGGGTGACAAACAGCTGGAGAACCTCTCCCGAACTTCAGCCGTCCGCTCCTTATAATAAGTGAGCTCTTCTGGGTCAAAGTATGGAGCCTATATTCAAGCCTCAAGGTGTGACGGGGTAGAACACCAGCAAGTCAACACCTGGTTAGGTGAAACTCCGACACCACCTTCGGAAGGAATTTGGTGGGGGCGCAGGACAACTGTCCCTGTGGAAGACCAGATAAGGAGACTCGATGGAAAGCGCTGGAGCTCTCCCATCCTTCTGGCTGACGTGATAGCCACCAAGAAGGTGGTCTTCCACGACAGGTGGGAGATGTCGCACCTGTGCACTGGTTGAATAGCCTGCCCATGAGCTTAGCCAATACCAGCAGTAGATCCCATGGAGATGGAGGTTCTCGCACGAGGAGGATATGTGATCAAGGCCTTTGAAAAAGCGCCTGACCACCTTCTCCTGCGCCGACTGCTTCCTAACCCGTGCCCGTAAGCAGAGATGGCTCAGGCACCTTAAGGGTCATCGACCGAAGCCCTTGCTGAGAAAGGGACCACAGGTAGTCCAGAATGCTTGCCAAGGAACAGGAGGAAGGGCCCAGGCCCTTGCCCTGACACCAAAAGGAAAATCTCTTCATTTGAAGGCACAGCATTTTCTGGTTGACTCCTACAGGATGCCTCAATGGCGTTGAGGACCTCGTCGGAAAGACCCAAGGCCTGGAACTCCAGCCGATTAGGAGCCAGGCCGTCAGGTGCAGGGATTGAAGGTCCGGATGGAATATCTTCCCCTGATTGACTGAGATCAGGTCCGGGCGGGCTGGAAGCGCCTCGGGAGCCTGGAGCTGAGACTGAGGAGATCAGGATACCAGAACTGACGGGCCAGTCTGGGGCTACCAGAATCACCTGCACCTTGTCCTCCTCACCTTGAGAAGCACCTTGTGGATCAAGGGAAATGGGAAAGGCGTAGAAGAGGCCGGGGTCCACGGCCTCGAGAGGCATCCCCTGCAGCGAGCCCTGCTGAGCGGGGTGGGCATGAAACAGTCTCAGCTTCGCATTCTCCTGCAGGCAAACAGGTCCACCTGAGGTGTGCCCCAGTGGGAGAAGAGATCTTGTACTACCTCCGGCAGGAGGGCGACTTGTGTGGCGCAGCTCCTATCCGGCAGGGCATCGGTCAGGGTGTTGGAGGCTCCTGCTACGTGAATGGAAGAGATCCACCTCCAGGCTGCGCCGAGTGACCAAATCTGGAGAGCTTCCCTGCACAGAGGCATGGAGCACGTCCCGCCCTGGCAGTTTAGACAGTACATGGTCATGGTATTGTCCGTCTGGACCTGAACCACTTGACCCGTAGAAATGGGCCGAAGGCAGTGAGGGCTGGGCAGACCGCTCGAGCAAATGAAAGAATTTTCCTTTGCTAACCATTCACATCCAGTACAGTGAGCTCTCACAATTAGCACACTCTCACTCTACCCATAGTTACAATTTAGACTACACTTCCTATAACTGGTACACTTATTCTGGATCCACAGTTAGAATCTTTTTTACTTCCCTCTGATCTAAAGGACTTTCTGCTACTATTTTGTCATAATATGATCAGGGACTCTTGGAGCATTGGTGTTCCCAAGACCAGTGTGCAGGGGCATCTTCCCAGGCAGGGGAGCACTACCCTGGGGCAATCATGTCCGGGTTTGGTACCGTGCGAGTCAGTGGCAACAATCTGACACATGTAAATCCTACGATGATACTCTATAAATCTGAACTAGTTGATCCAGCTGTGCCTGCCTCCTCTAAGTCACTGATGACCCCATTGGTCCAAAGAACAGGCTCCTTGCCTGACCCCATCCTGGGACTTATCGACCCCAACTCTTGCCTTGCCAGGCCTCCTCCTCCTGACAACACATTCATCCTGCTGCACATTTTACCCTACATTTTTCTCTCGCACATAGAGCATCCTTAATGCAAGGCTTACTTACAGTTCTGCTCTCTTTCGAGCATCTTCATGGCGGGGCATATCCTCACAGATTTCAGTGACCTCCCTTGAGTGGTGATTCTCCAGTACTCCCTGAGGTGCCATGGTGGTCTTGATTTTCTGGTTCCTTGAGGTGAGACTGCTATAAAATGCCTGCTTTCTGCTGGAGACATAGAGGTGTCCTTCCCAGTGGAACCTTGATTCAGTTCCAGGACTATAGAGACCTTGCCAGAGAGGCCAGTGCCATCCAGACCCAGAGACCTGCCAACATCCCTGGGTCCACAGACCCTCTCTGCTTAGTCACAGCCAGGGAAGCATGGACTCTGCTTACTTGTCTCCCCCGATCTAACACCAGATTGTCTACTTGCCTTTCATTCGTATCTTTTGGGAGAAGGGCAGGACCATGGATATTCAGAGAAACATAGAAGCTGTTGCAGAAAAGGACCTTCTGGCCCACCTAGTCTGCCCTAAGGTCCCTACACACTGTGCTATCGTAGACCCTAATTGATCTCTAGCCTTACTCCCACCCCACCTCCCAGCCCAGTTATCAAGGTCCACTTGTGCTTATCCCATGCATGTTTGAAACCTGTTACCATTTCGGTACTCACCACCTCTGCTGGAAGGCTGTTCCAGACATACACCACTCTTTCCATAAAAGTATTTCTCACATCTCTCTAAGTCTTCCCTTCCAGCTTCATATCATGCCTCTTGTCCTTCAGCATCTCTTTCTGTGCATAATGCCATGTTCCTGTACCTTATTGACACCTTTGAGGTATCTGAATGTTTCTTTCATGTCGCCCTTTCCTCCTTTCGTCTAGAGTGAGTATATATTTAACTCATAGAAACATAGAAATTGATGGCAGATAAGTACCGCTTGGCCCACCTAGCCTACCCATTTATCCTACCTACTGTAATACCGCAGACTCTACTTGATCTCTGGCTTTCTCCTACCTTCCTATTTACCAGGGTTCCCTTATGCTTATCCCATACATTTTGAATTGTATCATTGTATTTGCCCCACCACCTCCACTGGAAGGCTGTTCCATGCATCACCACCCTTTCAGTGAGAAGTACTTTCCCATGCTTCCCCTGAGTCTACCCCTCCAGCTTCATGTAATGACCCTTGTTCTTGAACATCTTTTCTCTGAAAGATGCTACCCTCCTGTACCCTATTAATACCCTTGAGGTATTTGAAAGCCTCTATCATATCGTTCCTCCCTCCTTTCCTCCAGGGTGTACATACTGATGTCCCTCAGCCTCTCCTCATAGGGCTTTTGGTGCAAACCCAGCACCATTTTAGTTACCCCTCTAGGCGGCCTCTACTTTGTCTATGTGCTTCCAGAGATGTGGCCTCAGAAGTGGATGCAGTGCTCTAAATGTGGTCTCACCAATGATTTATACAGCAGTATCACCACCTCCTCCCTCCTTCTGCTGGTAATACCTCCCTATGCACCCTAACATCCTATTGGCTCCCACTGCCTTGTTTAACTGCTTGGTCACTTTAGGTCCTCATATATGATTATCCCCATGTCCCCTTCCTCTTTTGTAGTCTCCAGTACTTTGCCTACCATCATGTACTCCACACCTGGCTTTCCATGCCCCAAGTGCATGATCTGCACTTCTTCACATTGACTCTTGGTTGCCACACTCTTGACAACTCCTCAAGCTTACTTAGATCTCTCTTCATTTTCCACCCTCTCCTCTGGAGTGTCAACCCTGTTGCAGATCTTTGCGTCATCTGCAAAAGGCATACAGTACCTTCCTTCTAACCCATCTGCAACGTCACTAATAAGGACAGTAAAGAGGACCGCCCCAGCACTGATTCCTGTGGCACACCACTGGTCACTCTCCCTTCCTCAGAGGTTGCCCTACGGCTTTTCATGCTTGCTTTTCCCACTTCTTTTGGAGTTGGAGTCAGGTCACTCACAGCACACTCAGATTGCCTGTTTCAAGCAGAATCCATCCCAGGGACAACTTGCAGGGTCACTAAATCCTTTGAATACCCTCTAGTAATGTACCTTGAGCTGAGTGGAAGAAAGGCTGGTTAAATGGAGATTTATTATGTTCTATCTCTTTCACCCCGCCCGGAACCCACATGGAAATGAGTGGTATTTGATGCTCAGTCGCCTTCAGTCCAAATATTTTAACTAAATAAATGAATTACTAAATGACATCCAAAGCCTGAAGAGTCAAATGTTACTGTTACTACTACTGTGAGCCTTAGTACAGGAACTCAAACCCCACAGTGCAGAATCACGCCTCGTTCATCAAATATTTCTAGGAGGTGACTATTTTTAGATATTTAATTAAAATTGGGTTAAGTGGAGCTGAATACCACTGGCTTACTACTGGCACAAGAGACCCTTTTGTCTGAAAGGAATGACTCCATACAACTATTTATTGAACCTTAAAGAAAGAGATTGGAAAAACATTGCCATCATGTTCTTTTATCTTATATTACTGAAGTATCTGTACCACAAGTTATCATCTCTCTCCATCTACTGTATACTCCATCTGTAGTACACAGCTTTGTTGTTCCTCAGATTTTTACATTCGAAAATGAGCTCTAATTTTCTGAAATGACTTAAACAAGGACAGTATTCAAGATTCTGAGTGTGACTTCAACAATATTTATTTACTTGGATACCATAAGACATACTACATTAATTTACACCAGGTCAAGATCACAGTTCGATTTACTTAATCACATGATACCAAGATGAACATTTTGATTTACAGTGACTCTTCTGAAGTCTGACAGTGCCTCTTTAAATCACCACCGTTAAAGGGTAGTCCAGCCACAAGAAAAATAAATCACAGTAGTGAGCGCATTGGGTTGTGGTAAATATTCAGTATGCAACCTGTGCCTTTTGGGTTCAAGTAAGGCTGAGGGGCTAGGGTTATTAATTCCTGTGGCGATGTGTTGCAAAGGTGTTAAGACTAAGTAAACTGTGCAGTGCCTCCACTCAGGAAATTAAATGGGCTTGTCATAAACAAGTACTGTAACTATCCCTGGGAAACAGTAGCAGCCCACTGTGATCACCACTGGCACATCTCTTCCCAACTTCCATGCAATGCAGTAACAGTTTGACTCAACAGAAACTTCAAACTCTAATTATAACAAATCAGACAGTGAACAATTCAAGCAAGTATGAATGAGATTTACTGAGGACAAAAATGAGATCCTCAGAGAATGAAAGGCTAATGTAGACAAAATTATGCAAACCATACCCCAACAGTTGCAAAATAAAAAAAAATCATAGTGTAAACACTCCCTTTTGGAATGCTTACTAAAGTTATCCTCTCCTCTCATTTGCCCATTTTTGGCATTGGGGCCAGCCCACCCATGGGTCAGACAGGGGCCACTCCTCCCCTCAGGTATTTAAGGGTCTGTTCTATCTGGTTGGGTGGAGGCCAGCAGGAGAGAGAGGTTTGGCAACAAGGTTGGACGGGCAATGGCCCCGGCCCAGGATTAGGTCTTAGCAACTCAGCGATGTAGTCCGCTTGGTGGAGGTGGGGTGACCTAGGGATGTGTGCGTGACTGGGACTGGGCCCACTGTGGGAAATACCATGGCCTAGGAAAGTTGTAGCACACCTCGCACCACAGCACTGGGGTGGGAGTTTGGGCCAACTTCCTGGTCTGAGGCCGGAGGGGTGGCACAGTGGTGGCAGCCTGCATCGTGGGGTATGGCGGTGGTGGCAGCCTGCCTTCCCGTAGCTGTGGCATTCCATTTCTTAAAGACAGCTTGTGGGGAGAGAGTAAGTGTGTTCCATGGATCTCCCATGGCATAAGTTGTCTTGAGGATGCCGGGGCCTGGCGACCAAAGGCCCTGTGTTGCAAGATGAAAGGAATGAATGGGAGAGCTGCAGCCCTTTGGAGTCACCGCGAATGTGCGAAAAGGGCAGTAGGCCAGGGTTCGAGCTGCTGAGTTTATTTTTTTAAACTCAGGTTGATTATCACAAAAGCTCTTTCCAATACAAGCGTCACATACCATCATGATACATTAACAATCATCATATCTCCTTAACAGAGTAGAGATTTTATCTTTGCAAGGTTAAATGGTTCTGTATAAGTTTACATTATCTTCTATATCCTGAAGTGAACTTGTAATGAAATCTGGGCTTGATTTCTTCCTCAAATTTCTGCTTCAGTAGGCAGACTATACACTATGCTAAACACAACTTATTGTATAACATTACATACTTGATAACAATTAACAACTTTTGAGCTATATTTATCCATGAATTTAAGTAAATTTCTCTTTTTCTGCATCCCTCTTTGTAGGGCCAGAGATTTGTATGAGGTGAGGATGAACAAAGGACCCCGAACTTCCACTCCCTCCACGGTCTACCTAGCCCTCTGCAGTTACTCCGTCCATCCCTGGCCATTGTTCAGGGCTGCCCAGTTGTTCCATTTGGCCCACATGTCGTTATGATTGTCCAAAGTAAGCCACAGCCTGGCCGTCAGCTCCTCCATTGTCTTGATATTCTCCACCCACCTAACCCATGAATCGAATGAGGGAGGGCCTTGTCAAAAGCCAACTGGTAGTAATTTCTTTCTGGTGCCAGACATAACATTTGCAGAAACCTTTGATTTCTAAAATTCCAATGCCCAGCACCCTGAACCCCAAGATCAGGGGCCAAACTCTAACAGTATAGGGGCCTGCTGTATCCCACTAAGTTCTCTGTGGATTCTTGTCCAAAAATTAGCGATCACGGGCACTCCCAGAAGATTTGGAAGTGTGACCCTACATTTATACAAGCCTCGCAACACAATTCCAAGAGCCCCTGTTTAAAATGTTTGGTCAGTGTGGGCATTTGGAAATATCTTATCATACATTTTCATTGGAACTCCCTCCACCCAGGAGAGGCTGCCACCCTCCAGCCTTTCTCCCAGGCCTGGCTTCAGGCCTCCTCAGCAATAGTTGATCCTATCTTCTTTTCCCATTTTTCCCTGATTTGATCCAGGTCTGGGTTTTCCATCCCTCTTAATATTTTGTAGGCTCCTGAAATTGGTCTTCCTGCCTCTTAGTCTGATTCCCAGTACAGGTATTGTTCTAGGGCAGTCATGTCTCTGTATATTTTAGGTAGTAAATCTTGGGACAGGATTTGCAGAAATCTGTCGAGGGAGGTCACAGTTATCCTGAAGGTCTTTAAAGGCCATTATCATGTGATTCCTTATTAAGAATTGGTACCAAACTAGTGATAACCTATTCCACTTGACAAACCTGGAGGGTCCTTGGGGCAAGAAGTCTGGATCACCTACGATGCTCGACAGTGGACCACGCCTTCTGGGGTCTGTGTTAGGTGACTGACTTTGGTTAGTATCTTGAGGATGTGGCAGATCCAGGATTTGTTATCCTTTCCATACCTTGGGGTTGTGGGGGTGTACAGGCGGCACATGGAGTGCTTAGGGGCATGAGTGGTGTTCCTCAATCTCTCTCCAACCTTTCTCATTATTCTGTTTGACCCAGGAAATCACCGGACCAGCTGTGCGACAGATAGTATAATTTTAGGTCTGGCATAGCCGGCCTCCTCCTTCCCTGGGCTGGGTTAGGAGTTTTTCTTGATTCTGTGTCTCCCTTTTTGCCAGACAAAGGACATAAGGGTAGAATTCATCTTTTCAGAATACCTCCAGAATGTGAACTGGTAGGGCCTGAAACAAAATAAAAAGCGGGGTGGACATTCAACTAGAGTGTCCACCCTCCCAGCCAGTGAGAGGGTGAGCTGCTGAGTTTAAGTTAGGCCGAGACTGGAAGGGAGACCGGCCTGGGTTTGCTGCTTTCTAAATGTTTCTGAGCCCCTCAGCTCAGCAAGATCCAGCATCACAGCCTTCACGCACAAGTCTGGTGCCATGGCTCTGTGCCACAGTGAAATGGTTTCTGCACTGAAGCCATTCTCCCAGCCCCAGGAGCTGTGAACTGTTATTTGTCCAACATAAATTAGTTTTGGTTACATTTTACTCCAGTGTGGCCTCCTGCTTCTTTACTATGAATTTTGACACTTGCCTGCTAACTCCAGCTTGCCTCTACAGCTCAAACTTCCTAGTTTCAGCACCTCAATTTTGGCTGCCATCAATGACCACTTGTGAACCCTAACATCTGTTACAGGTGTGTGCCAGCTTTCATTCTGTGCTTGAGCGTGGTTCAGCTATGAGTTGGTGCCCCTCCCTTTTCAACACCAGGCCCCTAGACAGAAGGGGGCTACAGTGTGAGGGCTCATCCGTATCTACTTTTGGGGTGCTAGACTGTACCTTAAGTTCCTGAGGGCAGTGGCAGCATCTTTGTGGAGTGAGGCCTGTTTTATGCACACCATTCCTGTCCTGTGCCATCTTGGCAGGAGCTTTGTGCCATTTCTTTCTTTGGCACCAGTGTGGGGATAGTTTGGGTAGGCAGTCCTATGCTAATCAGACTGTGTGGACATTGATTGGCTGAGATGGAGGCGGGATTGTGGGAGACTGTGCAGGCAGCTGCTATTTCTGGTGAGAGTGTGGGCGGTACCAACAGCTGTGAAATCTGGGCAAGATGGCAGAAAATCTTCCAAACAATGACCCACCAGCGATGGTGCCAGCATTGCTCTTATCCTGGCTCTGGAGTAATGCTGGCCAGGGGACTCCATGGATAAATGAGTGTGGTGCAGTTACCAAGGTCTTGGTGGTTCGGTTGCCTTGTGCTCCTTGTGCACTTTCGAGAGAGTGCCTCAATCACTAATGTATATTCTGTGCACCTTACATGCCAGGTGTGGTTGTGAGCAGCGTTTCTTAAAAGGCGACCTGCAGGAGAAAGTAAGGGTGCGGTCGTCCCTGGATCACCCGTGATATAAGTCGTGTGGGGATGCGGGGCCCAGGTGCTGAAGGCCCTGTGTTGCAGGATGAAAGGAATGAATGGGAGGCTGCAGCCTCTTTGGAGCCACCATGAATGTGCGAGGGAAGGCTGGCAGGCCAGGGTTCGAGCTGCTGAGTTTAAGTTAGGCAAGAATGGAAAGGAGACTGGCCTTGATTTGCTGCTGCCTAAATGTTTCTGAGCTCCTCGGCTCAGCAGGATCCAACATCAAGGCCTTCTCGGCCACAAGTTTGATGCCATAGCTCTGTGCCACAGTGAAACTATTTCTCCATCAAAGCCATGAACTGTTACTTGGTCAAATTAAATTAATTTATTTACATTTTACTCTAGTGTGGCCTCCTGCTGCTTTACTGTGAATTTTGATGCTTGCCTGCTAACTCCAGCTTGCCTCTACAGCTTGAACTTCCTAGTTTCAACACCTCAGTTTTAGTCGCCATCAGCGACCGCCTGTGAACTCATAAGATCTGCTACAGGTATGTGCCAGCTTTCATTCTGTGTCTGGATGTGGTTCAGCTACGAGTTAGTGCCCCTCTCCTTTTCAACACGGGCTCCTAGACAGTGGGAGAGGGCTACAATAGTAAACCCAAAATTATAATCCTGGTCAGATGGCGTAATCCAACAAATTTATAATTAAATTGGAATTGTAGAACTTTATACACGATGTGTTACAGGACCTGTGCAAGTACTTAAGGTCACCCTCACTTAACAGCAGTTGCCTTCCCTCTGCTGTCCTGGCTAGATGTACTGGCTCTTTTCTTCTGCAGAGTGGATCACACTCCGATTCCTCATCTCTCCATATCTGTCACCTCCAGAGCCTCTGCTGTTCCCCTGGTCTCTCACTTGGAGTGGTCAGATGGATGTGAGCTGGCTGAGCTCATCCATCTACAGTCCGTTCTGACACCTGCTGCATGTTGTCACCAGGTGGTGATGACTGGCACAGTGACTCCCCAGCCTCTGTGACTTGGTTTCTTACAGTCCACTCCGACCTGAGTGGATTAATGTATTCTTCTCTCTCCTTTCTCCAGGTCATAACTGTGTGGCAGGTTCCTCACAGTTCAATAGCTGGTGGCTGACAACTTAGGGACAATTGATCAGGCTGCAGTTTTTCTGCATGAAGTAGCTCTTTCTTAGCAGCTGAGATAGTGCACTTCTCCCTCCTCAGATGTCTGTGCAGTGCTGGCTCACTCTCACAGATAGTAGGTCTGCCTTCTGACAGACAGGAATACGCTCTACATGCTGGGCAATTTCAAGGTGGCAAAACTAGAGCAAGCAGCCTCTGTATTGGCCAGTGTCAGCTGTCAATCACAGGGAGGCATGTCCATTGCGCCTCAACAGCTGAGTGGGTCCCTTGAACCTGGATGTATTACTATGTCCTCAAATAGCTCATGAGCCCTTTGGTGGCAGTGGAGTGGGCTTTGCAGTCCAAATGGTGATTGCTGTCCTCAGACTCTGAGTGGAAAACATGTAAGGGTCAGAGATGCAAAAGATGGTGATGTCCATCTCCAAAAGCCACTTTTAAAGACTGATGGGTCCTTGAAACTCACTTTGTGCCTCATCCCATATCCTACGTGGGCAAGCAGCAGTATCCGGGCATTTGGGCCACAGTTCGAGAAATACCCAACCCATCGGAAGCATGTCATTCCATTTCCCGCTCTCTCTCTTTTTATTTTGTTATTTATTGGTTACTGGGTAAGGCCCACTAGGCACTATGCTTGTTTTACAGGTGACCGGGAACACTGGGGAAGTTAAGTGACAGGTCACACAGTATGTTAGTGAAAGTTTTGTGAAGCAAATTCAGGTCATTCACAACTCATTACTCTACCATCTAAGTTATACTGCCAGTCCAACTGGAGTTTTCCATCCCCAACAGTCTTTTCTGAGAATCTTTCATCAGCAAATCTTTCCTGATTTGATTTTTGTCCTTTTCTCCAGCTCGTGTTTTCTGTTTTCTGAATTATTGTACTTTTTCCTCTGCTGCCCTGACTGGCCCCCCATCAGCCCACCCATGCACCCAGCTCTGTCACCTACCTTCTCTGGGACTTGCTTCTCCTGTGTTTCACTCTGGCTTGCCTTCAAGGGTGGGGCCACAGAGGGTGGACCAGCCCACAACAGAATTAGAGTGCAGTGTCAGAAGGGCAGCGTGGTCAGTGGAGCAGGGCCTGCAGTGCAAGGTGGCTATCATTCTGCACTAGCCAGGGTGTTTTCTGTTCTCCCAGTACCTGTGACATCAATGGTGTGCGCAACATGTGTGCTCATGCACATGTACACATGCCGACATCCACTCTCCCTGAGCCTGGGCTTTTGTTGCACCTCCAGCTGTGGTCACCCAGACAGCGGTACTGCACCGGAAATAAAACCCTCCCTCCTGCAAGGTGGAGAGCATCCTGAGGAGATGCTCAACCCATCTTCCCCAGCTGGCCTGCTGCCATCCCAGGCTTATTCCCAAACCCGGTCATCAGCGTCGTGAGCAGCACTACCACTGTGCCAGCGGGCCAGCCTAGCAGAAAATTAGTAGGTATGGTGGTTGTGGGGGTGGTGGTGGTGGTGCTGATGGAAGGGAATGCTGTCCACCCATCCAATATGACTGCAGCAGGCACTGGTGGCAACAGGAGCACAGGAAGGAGGAAGGGACAACCCCAAGGCAGAAGCAGGAGTGGGTGTTGTAAGGGCAGTAAACCCATATCCCCTTTGCAGCAGCAGCAACAGCCATCAGGTCAAAGCAACCCCGCTAGCCTTTTTGTAGCAGCAGTACCAGCACTAGCAGGAAGTGGTACCCTCGTGCCGCCCTTCCATGGGACTGGCTTTTCCCTGAAGCACCAGAGAAACCATCAACCTCAGGCTCCTGTGACCCTGTTCTATATAGTTCTAGAATGGCACACAATGAAGAATATGTTAGTGTTGGGAATCTGTTATTTGGGACAGGTATAGGCCAACATTTGCCAAAACCCTCACTATCCACAAAGGAATATGGCAGAAGATCGACTGCCATCATTTCAGCAGTTGCTACATTCAGCTTGCATGCTATGGCATGACTGGGTGAATGCATTTAGAATACTACTGCCTGCTGGCATTATGCTATAATAACAGAACAATGTGTGGTGCAGTAGACCAGGTAGAAGCTTTTAACTTTTTCCTGGAGGTGGGGCCAAATTTTTTTTCACTTTATCTTCTTATTGAAATTGAATATATAAGAAAGCACATCTTATACAACAGAAGACTATACTCCATGTACCGTATAAAATATCACTTAACAAAACACAGTATTTAGGGTAAACATATTGAGAAGCCCTATATACATGTATTGATAATAAAACACAAACCTAGACAGGATGTAAGTGGAGAGCAGAGGGTTACAATCAATAGGTACTATAGGATCAGAAATAGCAACCATGTACGAAACACATGCTAGGGGCAGGCTATGGCAAGGCGTTCAGTAAATTGCAAAAAGTGATAAATGTGGTAATATGAACAATGTTCAGTAATGGAGAGGTGAAGATAAAAGTATGCAAGGAAAGAAGAAGAGAGAAAAAGCAAGGAAGAAGAAGGAGAGGGAAGAAAACAGGGCAAAAGGAAAAAAGAAATCTGTCACAAAAGTTTAGAAAACCTAATCTGAGAGCAAAATAAGAAGGAGGCTAAATATCCCTAAGAATTAGGGTCTAGAAGAACTAGGTTCATGTACTTGAAGTAATCCTGCCAACATCTGTCATATACAGTGAGTCGGTTATGAGTAACATGAGATAATCGGTCTAGAGAGGCATACTGAGAGAGGCTTTGAAGAACATCTGAAGAGAAGGCACCAGAGTTGATTTCCATTTCACAAGAATCAGAGGTTTGACCAGAGAAAGTATGTTTAGCCATCTAAAATGTGCATGTGAGAGGAGAGCTACTGGGGAATAAGGATGCCTCGAAGGAATAGCTTGGGGTCAAAAGGTAGTTTTTGTCCTGTTACTCTGGAGCAAGTAAACAGATTTTATGCCAGAGCTTATTAATGGGAGCATAAGACCACAAGATATGAAGTAGATCCCCGTTGGCCAAATTGCAGTGCCAGCAATTATTATGATTTAACAGGCCCATTCGTTGAAGCACAGAGGGTTCTATACCAAAGATGTAGGATTTTAGTTTGTATTAAAGAACTACGGGCATCTTTAAAGGTATTATGTGCAATAGTCCAACAATTACTCCATTGTGTGTCTGAAATATTGTAGTTAAGAAGAGTACTCCATTTATTTTTGGCCTGTATAGAATGATCAGGTAGATTATCAATAATGTATTTGTAAATGGAGCTATTTAATTTTACGGATAAATTAGTCCAGTCCGAGATGTATGGGTTTAGAAGAGTATGCCTATACACTAAGCTAGAGAGAGAGAGTTATAAGCTGCACAATTTTAAAATCTTCCAGAAGTCCTGTTTGGAAGTTTCCATGTGACCTGCAAGTCTGAGAATGATCTAAGAGTGAGTGAATTCTGGTCCAAGATATCTCTGAGAAAGAAAATGCCTTTGATCCTCCATGTAAGACACAAAATTGGGTGATCTTCTAGAGTAAGCAGTGGATTGCCCCATAAGGGCATAAAACCAGGGTGTTGGATTGGATTTCAGGAATTTGTGGGTTAGTTTCAATAAAGAACAGAGGATTATATAGTCGGTGAGATTTTAGTTTAGAGGAAATGGGATTAAAAATGAAGGAAGTGGAACTCCTCCCGGGCACAATGCAGATTCCATTGCAACCCATAGTGGTGAGTGAGGGGAGGGTTTCTGAAACCATTTAATGGTTTGGGCCATTGGAAAGCCCAGAGGTAGCCTTTGAACCAGGGAGTCCAGATCCCCTTTTCCAATGTGATTGAAGTCTGTTGCGGTTAAATCTCAGTGGTTGCTCATCCCAGATAAAGTTAGCTATTAATTTTCAATTTTAGCAAAAAGGAGGACGGTAAGACTAAAGGAATATTGGCAAAGAGGTAAAGAATCGTGGGAGAAATGGACATCTTAATGGCTGCAATTTTCCCATGAAAGAGAGATTAAGAAGCTTCCATCCATTCCAAAATTGTTTTGATGTTATCAAATAAGGGTTAAAGTTAATGTCCCATATCTTCCCTAAGTTACTAGTAATTTTGATTCCTAGATATGTTATACCCTGTGGTGACCAGCGGAATCCAAGAGGTATGTTCATAAAGGCTTTACAGTGATCATTAAGGGGCATAGTTTGTGATTTGCCATAATTCAAAGCGAGACCAGAAATTTTAGTAAAATTATTAAGCAAATCGACAGCAGGGGCCAGTCTCATTCAGGTTTTGAGTAAGATTAAGAGGTCATCCATGGAGGAGACAGAAGCATATCTTGAATTTCTCACAGGTATACCCATAATGCCAGAAGATTGAGCGTAAACAAGCAGTCAGGGTTCCATGGCTAAAATAAACAGGGAAGGTGACGGACAGCCTTGTCTAGTTCCCCTTGTTAGATGAAAGTAAGAGGAAAGAGTGGAATTGGTGTAGAGGAAACTTTTGAAAAGGAGCACCCAGGACTTGGTTCTCCCCGTTGGATACAGATTTTTCAAAACCTCATCAAGGCCAATTTTCTCCTTTGGAGAAATTAGTGAGAATGAAGGCCCAATTTCAAAGCGGGTTTTGAATGGCGCAAGCTGCGGCAAATGGCAGCTCGCGCCGAGAAATGATGCGCCAGGGACCCTGTGCCCAATTCTCTAACAGGCAGGGTCCCAGCGGCTAAGTCCCTAGGCTTGCAGCAAGCCCAAATGGGCACAAAACACACGGCGCAGCAGGAGGGGTTCCGCAAGCTGTAATGCAGTTCTGCGCTGATCCAGAAGGGCTCTTGGTGGCCAGTGCCCCCACCTGCCCTGAAATGCCCATCCCTAGAATGACAACCTGGTAGTCTAGTGGTCCCCCCTGCCCGATATGCTCATTATATAATCCAGTAATGAATATCTCCTGGTGGTCTAAGCGGTCCCCCACTTCCCAACATGCTCAGTATTAACCAGTAATTCCATTTCACCTGGTGGTCTAGTGGTCCCACCTCTCAAGTCCCAATGCCACAGTTGGTGATAGCAATAATATGCCCCCCAACCTTGATCACGCGGTTGTAAGAATAAGAGTGCTGAAGTCAATTTCCCTGGTGATCAAGTGCCCCCCCAACCCAGCAGTACTGTCCACCACCCAGAACACCCCATCCTGCGACAGAGCCAGCACTGGCACAGCCCTCCTCTCACCTCCGTGGCTGGCACTGACTGAACTGCCATTGCGTGCTGTAATGTATGTACATTACAGCATGCAATGAAGTTTAGTCATCGCCAACCGCTGGAGGTGAGGGAGGGCTGTGCCGGTGCCAGCTCTGTTGCAAGATGGGGGGGCACTGAGTGTGGGGGGTAATTTGATCACCAAGGAATTGACTTCAGCACTATATTCTTACAGCAGCGACATCGAGGTTGAGGGCATAGTATTGTTATCAGCAATGGCGGCATTGGGACTCAGGGAGGGACCAGACCACCAGGTGAAATGGAATTACAGGTTAATACTGGGCATATCAGGGTGGGGGACCACTAGACCACCAGGTTTGAGGGAATTACTGCATGTACTAATAAGGGGTGCGATCAGTGTTCGGGACTGTGGTGGTGACCGCTGGCACATTGACGCAGTGCACAGCTCACCCAGATGACAGATTTCTAAGTACCCTTAGGCCAGTTTTGGCTGGTTTAGGGTTCTCTGAAATCGCCTCTGGGTATGCTTTGTGAATCCCGATTTTGGGGCAATGGCTGCCTGTGTCTGCCACAAGCCCGTTGCCCTATATCATGAGCCCATTTCTTGGCACATGGGTGGCGCCAAAGACCCATTGGGACAGGCAGCCTGTGGTTGACACAGGCTGCCTTTGTGAATAGCTCAGGGGCAGTATTGGGCGAAAGTACCACTTGTACCATTTATGTTTGGTGCAGGCACCTTGCGTCCAACCTAGGGCTTTGAAATTGGGCCCAAAGTGTTCAAACAATTAACTAAGCTGGATACAAGCTAAGGGGCTGGATGTGATGGTATTCTTCCAGGTTTTTAGAAAACTGCATCAAAACATTATCTCAGCACATAACCTATTTGTTTGATTTTTTCCTACAGACCTCAAGTTTACCTAATTACTGGAAAACAGCATATATCACCCCCATCATTACGGGGTGACCTTACTGACCAAACTCATATAGACCTATATCAATATTAACAATGTGTATCAAGGTTTTGAAAGGATGCTATCTGCAGTTGACTCAGTACTTTTCAAAACATAATATAGTCTCACACCTGCAATCGGGCTTTAAAAGATCATAATACAACCAATGTAATTGCCAAAGTGAATGACGATGTATTTACGTCTTTTGACAAAGGACATAGTGTACCAGCTTTATTCTCAGACTTGTCAAAAGCATTCAACAGAGTCAATAATATTATATTACTTAGCAAATTAAAGTTATCTGGACTGGGTTTTTCAGCCTTAACTTGGTTTTGTTCATACTTAACACCCTGGTTGCAATGTGTAAAGGTGGGAGGAGCATGTTCAAATATGGGTACTGTAAAAACAGGGTATCACAGGGTTCTGTGTTAGACCCCTTACTGTTTTGCTTTATATGAACAAGCTCCTGAATACTGCTCCCGAGACTAGAATTTACCTTTATGCTGATGATCTGAGCATGTATACTCAAAACAATAATTTACAATCAGCGTTAAATACATTACAAAGGATTTTATATATGTTCAGAAAGCCTTACTAGATTTGAGATTACTTCTGAATACTAAGAAAACTCAGTGGATGTTATTTGCAAGAAAAACCGAGCCTGGGTCTAACTGGACTATAAAACCTATTTAGTGTGTAAACAACTCTAGGGTTTACTTCTAGAAGTACTTAGGTGTAATGCTTGACAGCCTATTAACTTTCAATTTGCATGTTAAAACGTATCAGTAAAACTAAAACAATGGTTGGGATTCTTTTATAGAAACAGAGCTTATTTCAATTTCCCTTAAGGAAACTACTGATAACTTTGTTATTTTACCTGTTTTAGACTATGGGGATATTTACAAAAACTCAACAAGTACAGTATTAAATGCCTTGGACCGCTATATAATAATGCTCTGAGATTTATCACAGGTTTACCTATATAATGCATTGTTGTATATTGTACACTAATTTAGGATGGACCTTGCTATTAAAGCGTAGAGAATTTCACTGGAATTTATTTGTATACAAGTTTATTCTAAGAATCCTACCTTCATAGTTGCTAAATGTACTTCAAATGAAGATACCCACTAAGTATAGTTTAAGATTTACCTCTTTTCAGCCTTATCAAATACCAAGGTACAGATCTAAATTTGGAGAAATGACACTGGCAGTTTCTGTACCACAAACATGGATTCAATTCAGCAAAAGATGCATATACCTGCACCGTTACCTATGGCATGCTTTAGGGCTTCTCGTTTTAGCCTAATTTATAAACATTGTAACCACTTTGGATGATTACATT
This sequence comes from Neoceratodus forsteri, assembly GCA_016271365.2. Taxonomy (NCBI): domain Eukaryota; kingdom Metazoa; phylum Chordata; order Ceratodontiformes; family Ceratodontidae; genus Neoceratodus; species Neoceratodus forsteri. The sequence continues at coordinate 745,942,996 of CM057456.1, read as the reverse complement.
TCCTTATCCATGACTGATGCTGGCCTACCTGACTGTCTATTTTAAAACTGTGACTTGGAACTACATGTAATTTTGTCTTGTCTTTGTATTGTATTCATGTATATTTATTTGTTTTAATGTCTGGATGCAATTGTAAATGAGAGAATTATCTCTCAATTTGCTATCCAATAAATGAATGATGATGATGATGATGCTGCGGCACTGCTGCTACAGAAGGTCCAGCGAGGGTTGTTTTGACCAGCTGCTACTGGAAAGGGGGGTACAGGCATACTGTCTCCTCTAATAAGTGTCAGTGGCTCAGTAAGTAACATGCTTGCCTCCCTCTAGGGCTGGAAGATCACAAGGTCATGGGTTGAGGCCCCACACCAGGCACTTACTGACACTGTATGAGGGGCACTGTACTTTTGAGGTGCCTTTTTGGATAAGACATTAAACTGAGGTCTCTTCTGCCTATCTCTGGTCACTGTCCAGGAGGAAGTGAAGGATCCCATGGCACTTATGGATGAAGAGTAGGAGGTTTCCACAGTATGCACCTGGGAACAAGCTGTCACAGTTTAGTGTGCCTTTCCTGGTCAAACATTACAAATAAATAAATTAAAATATTCTGCATGTTGCTAACACATACTTGGTAGTGTAGGTTGCACCTTCCTTTGGGTTAGCAAACAGCAGGGCTTATCGTGGTGACACTGGTGGTGGGGTAATATTTGACTTCTGGGGCTGCAGAGTTGGTGTTTGACAGACACCATTGTTTCTTCTGGATCTCCTCACTGCTGTTTTACTGTGCCAGGTGGTGGTACAACTCGACTTGCTGTTACTGGTATGCTCACTACTAGAAAGTCCCAGACTCTTCCACCTCTCTATATTCCTCCACAGCAATCTGAGCCTCATTCTCAGCCCATCCCTTCTTCTAGGGTATTTCCAGGCTTATACCAGCCCTGGATGATGAGGACCCCCAGCACCTGCACTAGCTAACATGTGGTGTTGAGTTCAGCATACAATGTGCTGTGACTAAATGTGTGTTTCCACGGTGTTTACTTGACTTTCCATTTCCCCTCCTACAAAGCTTGACAAAGCAGATATATTGCTGCTGCGTCTTCCAGATCACGTACTGTACTTATAAATCCCAAACTAAGTTTGGGCCCTTGCTCTTACACAGGACAGGGAAAGAGGGGGGTGACAGGGGTTGGAGCAGCTGGGGCTTTGTGTTGTGCTTTAATGACTTCTGCTTGCCTTTTGGGGCACTGGGAGCACTGGGCTCAACACCAGGAGGACAAGCAGGAGTATGTTTAAAGGGGACTTTAGGCTTTGTGTTAGACAGTACAGACCTCTGAAACAGACCCACCTCCTCATCAGCTCCACCCTCCTGTTTTATTTTCTGGTCTCCACAGGAGATCCATATCATCATTAAAGTTCGTATTCCTTCTCCTCGTCTTAGCCTCCTTACCCATATTTGTAACTTCTGACTGCTCCCTTTCTTCTACGGACTTGCACAGTGTCAAAATCATGTGGCTCCTACACACAAGGGTTAGCACCAGCGATTCAAGCAGCCACAGTAACAGCCACACCTCCCTCTTCTTCCTCAGCCACTCCTGTCATTTTGCCACTTAGTATACCGCTCCTGCTGCCTCATCCTGAAACCACCATGGATGCCCTAGCTGCAGTGTGAAAAAACCTTGCAGTTCTAATGCTATCACTGCCATCTATTGCTGCAGTAGTATCACCTGCTGCCTCTGAACATGCTGCTACAGACCTAGGTTTTTACCTGCAGTAGGTACAGCACCACCCTTTCATCCCACCAAAGTTGCTGCCTGCCCTGTACCTCTCCCTTTAACAGAGGCCTACTGTTCCCTCATTTTAATATAAGAGGGCCTACTGTTACCTCATTTTAATATAAGTCAAGCAGATGTGTTCACAGCTAAAATCACAGCCACACGATTTAAATTATAACAACTGGGTCACTCACACTGTAGATCAGATATATGGAACAGTGACTGACCCACATAAACCACCAAAATGATTTATTTATTTTTGCAGTTAGTGATATTTCTCCTACAACCCAAGCGCTCTCCAGACACGGTCTCCCACAGCCCCACTACCCTTTCTGCAGGACTTACCTTCGTGCTAAAGCAGCGTGGCCTGGGTGCTCAACAGGGTGCAGGGCTATTGGGTGGCCAGGGTCAGTGGCAGCTCAGGACATGATTTTCCATTGTTCCTTCCTGAGGCATGGCATGCATGGAGTGTCGTCAGCCATCACTTCTCCCTCCACCCTCGTCGACAGTCCCAGACTTCCTCACCCCCAGCCAATGCTAGGGGTCAGGCGAATGCCAGGCACTGAAATCCTCCCTCTCCCGGAGAGGACAGCAGTCCTCAGACAATCCTTCCTCGCCCTTCCTGGCCATGACCTGACCGAGTCCACATCTGGACCCGGGTTGCCAGGTGGTGCAGGTGTGACTCAGCGCCTCACCCATCAGTGCCACTGGGCTGGGTGGCTCTTACCAAGAATAACGTAAAATAAAGCCACAGTAAAAAAAGTGAACAGAATTAAATAAATACATTTTTAAACTGATGCAGAAATTGCAGCTAGACTGCAGTCAGAGCAGAATACATCACAGCTACCAATAGTTCAGCAGTGCTGGATGAAACAATGTTTCTTTGAAGTCAACTTTTATATGGAAGTTGTAGCGACATGATATGTCATCATCTTAGCTGACTCCAAGCTTTCATATAAAAAAAATTAAGTCCCCAGTTCTTATAGTTCCAATGTTAGCCTATTTTAAAATAATTATTTTTATACATTTTTTTTAATGATTAGGGCTAGAAACTATTTTTTAATAAGAACTTAGAGTCAGATAAACATACATACTGCATATCATGGCTGTAATGCTTTCATGTGTTACATGGCTATACATGTCAAAATAATATTCTGATAAAATCACAGGATTTTAACATTTTTAAAGCACTTACAGTTTTATATGTCAAAATATGGAGATTATCTCAACATGATATATCACTATATCAATTTACCGATGCCAAGCTTTTAGTAAAAAAAAAAAATAATTCCTATCCTAAGGGTTCCAAAGTAAGCCTGTTTAAAATAAATTATCTCTCCAAAGGTGTACATTTGGAACAGGGCTAGAAACTCTTTTTTTTTTCAATGAAAGCTTGGAGTCACAACAACATGAGCAGATCATTATGATACAGTCCTCATATGACAATACACCGAGAATACTGGGTGGGCAATCGTCCACAACCAGCTTCTGCTGCCACAGAGGGGTTCTGATTATATCAGAACAAGACAGTAATATAAAGAGCGCTTACACTACCTCTTCTGTAATGGAACAACGCTGCAGAAGCAGTTTACGTTATCTCCACTGGTGTGTAAACTGCATGTGTTCCGATTCCACAGCGACGCTTCGCCTGAACCGCATTCCCTGGTTGGCATGGTTAAGTGGCAATGTGTTCCGTTTCCTCCGTTGTGTGCAATGGCCATTCCGGTACCAGTCATTACCTAGAATGGAATTCTGGGGAAGCAGAATGAAATGTTAGAAAAGCGGAAGACGAGTTTTTCGAGAGAGCGCCCGTGTGTGTAAAGTCAGCACGAAATGGAACAGACTACAGCGGCGCCACACAGGTACTGAATATTTCGGTAAAGAAACCTGCGTGTAAAAGTGTTGTCCAGAGGAGGTTTGAGGAACTAGGACAATTATGTGAGGGCAAGAAGATCAGTAACTTTTCAGAGACACTTCCAGCGTCCAAGGCAAGCTCAACAAGAAAGCTGAGAAAAGAAGAATTTAACGGATGGCTAAGAACCTGGTGTTATGCTAAAGGGTATGGGCTGTTGGGGGGTGGGGAGGGACCTGGGAGGACAGTAGTCTCTATGCCAAGGACAGACTACACTTGAGTGAGGAGGAAAAGAAGTGTTGAAACAGAAGATGGAGAGTACATAGAGGAAGTTGGGAATTTAAACTAGGAGGCGGGGGTGGCAATTGGGCAAGAGACATGCAGAGACCACAGGTTGGGAAACCATATGAGCTTACCCCGTAACAGTGACGAAGGACAAATGGCAAGTACTACTGGTGATGCTAGTAAAGGAGGGCAGGATGGGGGGGAGGGTGGAAGGTGGTTACCCTTAATGCTAGGAGCCTTGGGAGGAAAACTGCAGAGTTACAGGTGCTCATGGTAGAGGAGAGGTAAACACATCAGCCATCACAGAAACATGGGCCACCCAATACAATGACTGGGACCTGTTTGTACCAGGGTACAGGTTATTTCATAGGGCCAGGGTGACTGGGAAAGGGGGTGGCACTATATGTGATGGACTGAAGTGTGTAAGGGAGGAAGGGAGGAGGGTAGTACAGAGTCACTTTGGATGCAAATCCAGGATTCCAAGAATAGGATTCTCAGAATGGGAGTGGTGTACAGGCCGCCATCTCAGGCGGAGGAGTTATACAGGAACTAGCGGGACAGATCTGGAGGACCTCGAGAAGGGTAGTGTGGTGACTGTGGGGACTTCAACATGCCAGGAGTGGACTGGAGTACCCCAACAATCAGGAACAGAAGGGGTCAGGTACTGCTGGATGCCTTCCAGGACAGCTTCCTGCTGCAAATGGTCAGTGAACCAACCAGGATAAGAAATACCCTTGACCTTGTGCTGGCAAATCGGGACTTTGTGAGAGATTTTTTAGTGGAGGAACCGCTGTCAGGGAGTGACCACCACTCAGTATGGCTCACATTGGATATGGGCAAGGAAGGAGTGGAATCTGGCACAAGAGTGCTGGCCTTCAGGAGGGATGACTTTATGAGGATGGGGGAAGTGGTAAAGGGGACCTGGACAGAATTCAATCTAGTATGGACACTAACCAGAGGTGGGAGCTCATAAAGTTGGGGATAGTGGAGGCAACCAAAACCTGCTGCAAGGCCCAGCAAGACGAGCTAGGGCTAAGAAACCGAGCTGGTTGAGCAAAGGCGTCATGGAAAAGGTAAGGAGGAAAAGAGCTGCCTTTAGGAGGTACAAGAAAACAGGGAGGGGAGGACATGGAGGATACTTGTGAGATTGAAGGAGGTGACAAGAAGCGGTGAGGGGCCAAGGCATCTGCGGAGTTCAGGCTGGCACAAGGCATTAAGATGGGGAGAAGGACTCTTTAGGTACATCAGGAAGAAAAGGAGCTGTAAGGACCACATAGTAAGGATTAGGAAGAAGAGGTTGGGTGGAAGCAGGATACGATAAGGCAGAAGCACTAAATGATTACTTCTGCTCGGTCATTTACTAAGGAGAAGAGGGGTGACACCCAAGGGGTGAGAGCAGCAGAAACATGGGGGAGGGGTGACAGATGGGGAAATCATGGAGGGCAGAGTTCAGGAGGGTTTGAAGGCACTGAGGGTGGACAAGGCGCCAGGTCTAGGGGCATCCACCCCAGGGTACTGAAGGAGCTGGCAGAGGTCCTTGCGGGACCTTTGAGACCTATTTAATGCCTCACTACACTCGGGAATGTGTACCTTAGGATTGAAGGATGGCTAATGTGGTGCCCCTCCACAACAGTGGCCCCAAGGATGAACAGGGAACTACAGACCAGTGAGCCTCACATCCATCATGGGTAAGCTGATGGAGACTATCCTGAAAGAGAGGCTGGTGGCCCTCCTAGAGGCCAAAGGACTACAGGGCAGCAGACAGCATGGCTTCATACATGGCGGATCCTGCCAAACCAACCTGGTGGAGTTCTATGACTGGGTGACTAGGCAACTGGACAGAGGCCATGCAGTGGCTGTCCTGTATCTGGACTTCAGTAGGGTGATCGACTCGGTGCCGCATGGAAGAGCTGGAAGTAAGTTAGAAGGCACAGAGGCAAGTGCAAGCTGGTGAGATGGGTGAGGGCAATGCCTGCAGGGAAGGCAACAGAGGGCAGTGGTGGGTGGGGAGCTCTCACACTAAGGGTAGTGACTGACGGTGTTCCACAGGGCTCGGTGTTGGGACCAGTATTGTTTGGGATATTCATTGCAGACATATCATTGGACATCAAGAGAAAGATCAGTCTGTTTGCTGATGATACCAAGGTAGGGCGGTGATGGACGACCTACGGAGATGGCAGGGGTTGCAGGATGATCTGGCAAAGCTTGAAACCTGGTCAGACACCTGGCAACTGGGGTTTAATGCCAAAAAAGTGCAAGGTGCTGCATTTTGTTATGAAGAACCCAAGGAGGAGTTACCAGCTGGGGGAGTGCAGCTAGCCCAGACAGAGGAGGAGAAGGATCTGGGGGTGCTCATTACAGGGTCAATGAACAACTCAGCACAATGTAGGAAGGCAGCTGCAAGGCCAACAAAATGCTGGGTTGCATTGCAAGGGTATATCCTCGAGGAGGGAGGAGGTGATTCTGCCACTGTATAGGTCATTAGTTAGACCACACCTGGAGTACTGCATGCAGTACTGGTGCCCGTATCTGAAGAGGGACATTAAGTTACTGGAGGGGTGCAGCGCGGTGACAAAAGATGATCAAGGGCTGGGGACTTATCATACAAGAGGAGGCTGAGGGAGTTGAACATGTACTCTCTGGAGGAGAGGAGGGACAGGGGACATGACTGAAACTTTTAAGTACATGAAAGGAATAAACAAGACAGGTACAGAGGGTCTGTTCAAAGTAAGGGAGGGAGGGACACCAGGGGCCATGATAGGAGACCGGAGGGAGGAAGGTTCAGGAGGAGATGAGGAGACCCTTTTTACAGAGAAGGTGGTAGCTGGGTGGAATGCATTACCTGCAGAAGTGGTATCCAGTAGAACAGTGGACTGCTTCAAAGGGGATGGGACAGGACAAGGGGAAGGTCAATGGAGGGAAGGGTGGAAGGAGGGCAGCTGCAGGGTAAAGGTGCTAGCTGCACATTCGAGCGAACGATTGATTGACCTCTAGGCCTTTATCTGCTGGCAAATTTTGTATGTTCGTATCTTGAGAGCGAAACCAATTTGGTACAACACTGCCACTCACACAATCTGTAAAGCTGAAAACAAAAGACATAAACATGTGTTTCAGTCTTTTCCAAACTTAGCAGTGTGTGTCTCACCTACAGTATATCTCAGTCCAGAAGAATGGGAATCAACCTATGATTGTCATATTGGCTTTGGTCATGATGGGTCCAAAACAGGTAAGCAATCTTAAAGACAATGAATCACAGTGAAAATACACCGATGAAAGAGTTACACTGGAAGGGAATTGGCAACAAAGCCAAGTTTCAAAGAAATACTAAATTACACATACTCCAGCAATGCAACGTATCATGGGAAATTCATGCAAATGACCAAAATTAATTTAGACAGGTTCTACTTCAGGCAGGATAGTAGAGTGCCAAATGGCCTCTTACTTATCTGTGTCTTCTGTTTTCAACCGTTGCAGATAGTGTATCTAATAAAGATTTAGTTGGATTGGGGCTGTGCGTTGCAGACTTGGGTCATCATCCTGGGACTGGTGCTGGACAGCACTGCAAGGTGAACCCTCAGCTCTCAGGGCAGAATGGTGCGGAATGATGTTCTATTGTGCCTTAGCAACCCCACGGCACATCACAGAGCAGCACTGGGGTTGGCTGCAAAGGCTGATGTATACCCTTGGGGAAAGAAGGAGAGAGGAGACATGATAGAAACTTTCAAGTACCTCAAGGTAATCAACAAAGTCCAAGAGGGTAGCATCTTTCAGAAAAAGAGATGTGCAAGAACAAGGGGCACAATTTGAAGATAGAGGGGGACGGCTCAGAGGTAATGTGAGGAAGTATTTTTCACAGAGAGGGTTGTGAATGCATGGAACAGCCTCCTGAGGAGGTCGTGGAGTCAAGAACAGTGGGGAATTCAAGAATGCATGGGACAGACATAAGGCAGTCCTAGTGGGGGTAGGAGGAAGTAAGCTGTTGGTTTACTAGGATCTGCAGCTTATCTGTTTGGTAGGAAAATGGGCAGACTAGGTGGGCCAGCGGTCCTTACCTGCCGTCACATTCTATGTTTCTATGTTACCTGGGAAATAATGGGCATTTAGAACACATACTCATAGTGTACACAGGCGTGCACACACAAACACACACATGCCTCCCTCAGACACATGTACATGAACTGGGGACGCACAATTTTAAGGAACTCTAGCAGTACACCTCATTGTAATTAGGGTGGTGCAAACCTCTTAAAATCCTACCCGTGAACTTTATTGGTAGAACCTGAAAAGTTCTACCTTGTTCTATCAGGTAGAACTGATGGAACTAGGTTCTAATGGATTCATGACAAATACTGCAATATACAAAAGTTATACCTTGTTCTACCTGGTCTAAACCATGCAACACATCATCCCCCTTCCTTTACCATAAAGAAGTCTTCAGAGGCACAACACGCAGCACTATGTGTCCCAGTCATCTGCCCATTCTCCTCTGTGCCCCAGGGGAGCTCAAATTTCATCCAGTGTCCTCCTTCACTCCCTTCTGGTTTCCTGAGAGGCTGCTGGGCTCCAAATAAAAATACATTGGCCCAGTCTTCAGGGAGCATAACTGTGTGCCCCATCCTGTGTTCTCCTTGCCACAGATGTCCAAACTAGACTACCTGATGCTTCCCGTCATGTGGAGGGCAGTAGAAGTGCATTATCCAGCACAAGCCTGCTGTTTCCATATGCCATGCTGAGTGTGACAACAATGCAGTCTGGAGCAGGATGTGCATCAGGGTGTCCAACTGCAAGGATGCCCTGACACATGTCCCACCCCAAATTGCCTTGTCATCATCATCACTCATCAACAGGCTTGGCATACAGGAGCACGGGGTCCTCTTCGCGAACATGGCTCCCCACCCCCACCATAATGAGGCACATCAGAATTCAGTCTAGCCTCCTGGTATGGGCAGGTAGGGTGGAGGGGAACAAAGCAGTAACATGTTGCCAAATTCTTACCACCTCCCAGCCCTTGTCCCGCCCTCGTTCCCCCATCATGGCCTTAGGGTCTCTCCCTACCACCATGGCCTTTGTCCTTGCCAACCCTCCACCCTGGCCAGCAGAACCTGCATTACTGTCGTAATATCAGAAGCAAAGAAACATTTTAGACATAAAAATTGTACTACTTATAAACTTAGGGCATTTAGTTGGGGGCAAAAAGCTTACACTGTTAAGCAACCCCCTTAGAAATGCAGGTGTAACTCAGTCATGCCTCAAACTGATTCCAGCCAGTTTGGGGAAGTCATGATTAACAAACACCCTTAGGCCCTAATACAACTTACTACTTGCTACCTGAGCATTTACAAAGAAATATGGACCCCACCCAGCTTCAGGTGTGTCATTTACTGGCAACTTGCACAGAGAACTGGAAGATGATGCTGCATACTGCCTCTTTTCTAGTATTCCTTTCTGCTGTTGCTGCTCAGAGTTTACACTGGCCTTCTCTCTCACACTTGCTGCAGCCCAGTGACGAGGCCTGACATGGACCCTTCCACTACTTTAACTGATCATCAAGTCGCAACCTGCTGCCGCACCTAACATGGCACTGCAGACATCATGTGGTCTTCATCAATGGCTGAGAGCAAAATGGCATCTTTGGCACCAGACTGGCAGTACCATCTTGTGCACTGTATCCATGACCATGACTATTGAAGAATGGGTCAGTTGGGTGGCTGTGGCCACAAGAGCACTAGAGCACACAGCAGGAAGCGGGGGAGTGGGCTGTTGTGGCAAACATGCTATAGACACCAGCGTCTCACCCACCTGCCTCAAGCACCACCTGGAGTCACTCAGTGAAAGGAACATTAAAAAAGGAGTTTTTTTTTTTTTAATAAACAGTGAGACAAAGTTGCACAAAACTGCATAAAGTTTGTGGGCGTTCTCACCCATGCAAACAACTAGGGTTCAAGCTTTCTTGGAGTTAAGGTCAAATTGAGTTTGCATCCCTAGTGCATATACTACAGTGTAAACAGTAACCAGCGGTTACTTTTATATGTAACCCACCTTAAGATGAGGGCCTCATTAAGGATGGATTCCTGACCATGTTCACCCTTTGCTCAGGAAATGAAAAGAATGCAAAATATTGAAGGGCTCAGGGTTCTGGGAGAGAGTTGGGAATCACCCAAATGAAGCAAGTCCTAAGTAGGCTATGGCTGCAGGTTCAGAAGCAGTCACCTTCTGGGAGAGGTGAAGGACTCCGGCAGGCTGTGATCAAGTGCCACTTCAGTCTGGCAACAGGGCCACAAGGCAAGCACGGATCTTTGTGAGGAGCAACAGGCTCTAAGGCAGCTTGCCTTCATGCCACACTGGCCAACTGACTGTCCTGCCACAGTCTCTGCTGGCCCTAAGAACAGACATTTTCTCACCTGCCAGGCAAATGCCTGGGGATCAGTAGCTAATGCTTTGCTTATGAGCATGGAGGGGCTGAATTTATCGATCACTTTTCCAGAGTGCAGGTCCGAGGTACCTGAGTCACCTGGTGTGTACTTGTTGAACAAGATTCTTTCTTGACTCATAATTAATTCTAGAAAACCATGGAAAAGCATATACCATTGTAACAGCACAACTTTTATAGGGATGCTGTTACAGCGACCTCAAGCTATCGACACCCGCAGTGTCGACCGGGTTGTCAACTGCTCTCTCCCCGACATTCACCCCCTGCGGGTTGGAATCTGTAAGTCCAGGGTGCCAATCCCCATCACTTACACCGAAACAGGTGTTGGTGTGATCCCCGTTCGGGGTTGGCACCTGGCAGTGTTGAGAATATCAGCGACCAGAATGTTGCTATGGGAGAGTTGGCGATATTCTTGTCGCTCTGACATGGTGGAACCAGAGAAAAGCTCCCTGGGTTGTGTTTGTGTGAGGCCACCCATGATGCTGGAACCACAGGGACAGATGGCAGTGCTCTTGTATCTGTTCTTCAGAGTACTGAGCAGTAATGGGCATGCCATACACAAAATGCATCTGTTTAGACTCTCAGAATTCACGTCTATGACTGCTCGAGGAGTCTTTGAAGTTCAGTGGAGCAAGGTCCTCATCAGATTCATAACTGTTTCTACTTTATCTGTTCAATGAACTGTTGCATGATAACATATCTCTCTGCAGTGTTTTTTCTCACTGTTAGTCAATATCCATTTACCAGGTGTATCTGAAAGGTGCCTGTCTGTTCAATAAATGCTGAGGCTGCTGAATATGGCTCACCTAAGAATGTCTCCATTTCTACTATTCTCCAAGAGACAGGCATAATGCATTCTGCAGTGAGCTGGGGTGGGGGTCACTGAGCAATTACAGTAAAATGTAAGTGAAATGTCACACAGGGCCCCTTAGGTTGAAAAAATCCCAGTCTCTGATTGGCTGAGCCCTTACCTATGGGTACAATTATGCAAGCAGCAACACCCAACAGGGTGGGAAGTATTAGGCTATACCAGACCACCCAGGAAGGTAATGAGACCCAACACCACAGGTGAAGGTCATTATAGCCCCTGGAAGGTCCAATATTTATTTATTACTTGCCAAAATGAAGGATGTTACTGCACTTAGAAAATGGGAATTGGGCTGTATTTTACAAAAAATTAGTTTAAATATTTAATTTAAATTAATAAAAATATTTTGTGTAAAGTAGTAACTCTGCTGCTGGAATTGCAGTAGAATACACTGTTTTATTTTGTGCTGTGCCAACTGAGTTTGACCCCTGAAACTCAATATAAACCTGATTCCTTTAGCATCTACATGATGGATGTGCAGGGAGCGAGCAGCAAGGTATCTCTGGGATAAGCAGCAGGGCAGAGGAGCAAGCAGAAAGCGGGCAGGCTCAGGAGCAAGCAGCTGACATCAGCGATGAGTGATGTCTGTAGGATGAGTCAGCAGGGTGCAGGAGCAAACAGTGAGTGGGTGGGCAGAGGAGAGGTGACTGTAGCACTTGAACAAACACGCAAATGGCAGGCTGCATGAGGACCAAGCAGCATATCTGTGAGGGCGAGCAGGTGGGCAGAGGAGTGGCTGGCATCAATGATGTGTGGTGTCTGTGCAGCGAGTGAGCAGGGCACAGAAGTGAGCTGTGAGAACAGGAGAGAGCAGCTGCAGCACTTGAACATAAACAATGAAAGCAATGAAATATTGTAACCCTTGTTGTTGTAGAACGTTGTGTGTGAAACATACAGCACGATTCTGTAACAGTTTACAACATGGGTGTACACAAGAGAGGCGAGTACCAGACTACAGCCATCACTCGACGATGAGATGACGGTAGTTTCTTCACTTTGTCTCGATAGTATGGAAACAGAGAAACATTTTATTTATTTATTTATTGAATTTTGTTGACGGGTAGGCCTGCTGAAACCAAGGGTCCCTTTTCAGGGGCGACTCGAGTTTAGTTACAGGTAGTAAAGCACAGACAATAATTACAATTCATTACAGAGGATAGCTTGCTCATAAACATATTATAATGTTGAGGCCATTTAAATACACAGAAGACATTTCAGATCAACACTACAGGACACAATTATACAGTACCCGACTGGCTATTAGTTACAATACAATGAGGACCACATTAACAGCCTACGCTGGAAGAGGCTGATGGTAGATAAGGGCCTACAGGCCCACCCAGTCTGCCCCTATTTCCCTACCTATAGCAACGTAGCAGGCCCTAACCAGCCTACGGTCCTCCTCCTCCACTTAACTTTCAAGATCCCTTTGTGTCTATCCCATCGTTCCTGAATCTTGTAACTGTTTCTGCCCCCACCACTTCCACTGGAAGGCTGTTCCATTTATCCACCACCCTTTCTGTGAAGAGTACTTCCTCACATTACCTCTGAACCCCCCCAACTAATATTGTGCCTCCTCATCCTTGGGCATCTTTTTCTTTGGAAGATGGTACCCTCCTGTACCCTGTTCTTCCCTGTGAGGTATCTGAATGTTTCAGTCATATCCCCTTTCCCTCCTGTTCTCCAGGGAGTACATATTTAACACCCTCAGCCTTTCCTCATAGAGTTTTTGATGCAGGCCCCTCACCATTTTGGTAGCCCGCCTCTGTACCGCCTCTACCCTGTTTATGTCTTTTGAAGATGGGATCTCCAGAACTGGACACAGTACTCGAGGTGAGGCCTGAGATGGATGGTGAGATGGAGATGTGTTGCCGATTTGCAGCATTTAAGAAAGCATGCAGGTGGCCAGATGAGGAAGAACCGAGTATGGCTCAGAGCAAACAACGCTCTGTGCTTGCACTAAATCATAACATTTTAAAAATACGTGTTTTCATTCTCATAGTTAGTGGCACATCATTACTGCAGTAAGTATTTTGCAGAACTGTGTATTTGGGGAGAGCCTGTCTCACACGGTAGCGAAAGAAAAAATGGCAGAAAGGATTTTGAAAATTCTATGTGGGCAGTGATATTCTGACTGTTGGCTATGTAAACAGGCAGCTGGCGGTGGGGTCTTGTTTCTAGGTGGGCACTGCTGCATCATAAATGCCCACCTCATCAAACCTATTAGCCAATGAGAATCCAGGAAATTTTCTATCCATTTTCTAAGTGCCAACAGAGACTAGGATAAAACAATTCCCATGCCAACCTGCCTCAGAACAACAGGAAGCATTGTGCCCAAATAAATTTTTCAGGACCTAAATGGCCACCATTTTTTGCTCACTCAGCAAGCGCGAAGCCTCCGCCATGGCACACAGGTGGCTTTCTCTCACTTCCCCACACACCCTAATTCCCCAATCAGCAACAATTAAAATAAAGCAACTGTTCTCTCAAATCAGCTGCTTTTTGCTGTTACTTCAGAGTCCTGCTGTTACAGAACAGCTGATCTGCTGACCAACCACACTCACAGCCTCACTCGCTACAATCCTGACTGCATTCAGATGTGTACTGAGTGCTTTAAAGTGAGCCTTTCGTGAACTGTACAACAACAAAGAGGAAGCTCCTTACTTCAACAGGAGTTCCTCTGTGGAAATGTTTTAAACAGCTCCCCAAAGTAAGGGAAGGGACTGTTTTTGCTCCCAAGGGCTAGCTGCACAACCTTTCCACTTCCTACTAGCCCACTTTGTTAATGCATGCTGAAGTTTTATGACATCTGTATAGGGAGAGTGTGGCTGTGCTTCGTTGAAGTCTATGGTGTCATTTTTTAACATTGTTTTAGCTGCTTAAGTACACATTATGTAAAATCGGAGCTAGGGGCAACTCACAAGAGCTTTGTAAGTTGACCCCTGGCTCTGATTTTACCTAATGTCCACTTAAATGGTGAAAACCATGTTTGAAATGACCCAGACTTCAATGATGCTGGCACCTCCATGCTCTCACTATACAGACGCCATAAAACGTCAGAGCAGAGCATGCTAGTAGGGAGGTTGAAAGGGATTGTTTGGCTAGCCCCTTGGAGGCAAACTGCAATCCCTTCCCATCCTGGGGCTCATCTGAAATGTTAATCAAGTGCCACAGAGGAACTCCCACTAAGGTGGGGAGCTTCCTTACCTAGTAACCAGTTATGACATATACAGTATTTTTTTGTTAAATTCTGGAATGTGCTTTACGATTACCTGCCACCACGCTTGCCTTTTTCATTTACTTGTTGTGATGACATATTTAAACACGAGTAAAAAGAACATGACTAAAAAAGCAGAATAGTTGCCCAACTGGTATCTTTCTAAAGTAAACCAGGCATGCTGTTCAAGACTCAGTATTTGATTCATAAAGGGCATGTCACTATGTGAGATTCATGCTGTGCCTCACTGTGGAGCTCCACCATGTGATGCTGGGAGTGTACCTAGCATGCTTGCAGCATTCACTGCCCCCACCAAATATGCTCACGTGGAGCAAAGCCAAGGGACTGGACAACCAGATAGGAAGAGACAAGCCAGATAGCGGAGTTCCGATCAGAAACTTGATCTGGCCACCTTCTGGATCCCCTACTTTACTCTGACAGGGGCTCCTCCACACTGACTGCTATATTTCCTACTGAAACAGGAAAATTAAGCAAAATAAAGAAAATCCTTCCTGGGATTATCACTCCATGCAGACCCTCAAGGCAAGAGAAGAGCTGGGCACAAGCCAGCATTTCCCAACTGTGAACAGTTCCAGCCCGAAACTGGAGGTGGCTGGGGAAGGCAATCTGGAGGCTGTTACAGTAGGGGTTCTCTAAGCGTAAAGGAAGTACTTACCCTGCTATCCTCAGCCACAAGTATGTGTCAGTCAGACTTTCATGTACAGAAGCTTCCCTTCCCTGTGCAATCCAACCTGGCCACCCATGTTTCTCTGCAGAATGGCTGGGATCAGGTATGAAGGAGCACCCAGGTCTGCTGGAGTGAGTTATGAACGCTGGGGTGGGAAGGGGTGGATGCTATCCTGGTTCTCCTGTAGTTTCTAAACATTTACTGCATGTATGCCTAAAGACTGTGTGTTATCTGTTCATAAGCACTCAGACTTACGTTTTAAAAATGTAACAACAAAATACAGGTGCCAAAATTCCACTTCCCATGTGCTGCAACTTTCCTTTTCAGAAAACCATCTAACCCTTAAGTCAACTTACAGGCATCTATGGCAAATATCATCAAGCCAGCTCCAACTCACTGTGCTGACCATATAAATATGCACTCAGCAGAAGCAGCAGCAGAATGTTGAGATCTACACAGAGCTGGCAAATTATAGACCGAGAGCATGAGTTAGGTAGTGCTTAGCCAATAAGCACATACTGTATACCACTTATTTGTATTCACGCAAACATCCTGAAGCACACACAGTTGGCATTGCCACAATTTGTCTTGTATATTATCTGTTATTTGCTAAAATAACCACACCGTCTGTTGGTCTGTGGTTCATGCACAAGCAACTAGGACACATAGCCTGGCTTGGGCAAAACAAGTCTTCCAAGCTGAACAGCCAAGGGCTGGATCATTGCTGACAGAGGAGAGCCCTGACACAATCAGCAGCAGAGGAGGCCAGACCAGTGTAGAGAAAGAATGGTTACTTACCATACCAGTAAACCTTAGAGAATCTCCTCCATTGAGCCACATCATGGAACTGTATGCCATTGGTGTCAGGACCACCCTGACATTTTGCTGGCTGGAGCCTCCCACATCAACACGCCTCATTAAGCGTCTATAAAAAGCATGGCGTCCCCAGCATGCCTCAGTTCCCACCAAAGACAAGGTCAGAGGATCATCAGACCAACAGGGACAAGCAACCAAACCAGGCACACAGGAGAAGATATGGAAACCTGAGTAAAGATGTCAGATATGGCACCAGTGTCACCCATCACCCGAAAAAGGAAGGAGAGATGGAGAGCTGTGGCTCAAAGGAGAGATTCTTTTGAAGATCTACGCTACAGTAAGTAACTATTCTGTCTTCTTCAAGGACCTCTCCTCCTTCGATCCACATCATGGAACGATTCCCAAGCAGTACCAAGCACTGAGGGAGGAAGGCAGGATCTACAGATCCTGACTAAGGAAGCCTTGCAGAACAGAAAAGCCAAAGCTAGCATGTCTACAAGAAATAATCAGCATTTTGTACATCAGATTCAAACAGTTGCTTCCCTCTGAATGGGGCATTAAGTGCTAACGCTAAACATCAGAGGCAAAGGATGTCACTCATAGCCAAGAGTGGCAATATAGGCAAATCCTAGAAGCTGCAGCTCAGGCAGCAGCATCCGAGCCATCGTAAACAGACCAGAGCAGGTGCTTTCCTGTATCTTCACCACTGGCAATAGTCTGTTGAGCCAATATTTTGTCAGGGCCATCCGCATGATATCTGCCAGGAGGCCATTGTCTTACAAAGGCAGTTGTGATATTTTATCATATATGTCTGATGGTTTGCTATTCTTAGGCCTAGCAAAACCAAAACAAATGTCCTCTTCCCTATCATGTCCAGTCCTCAACTCCTTATCAGGAGAAAGAGAACTCATCTGCTTGTGTGCCTTTGGTCTATTATGAGCAGCTATGATGACTATTGAGCCTGTTTTAGGGTGAGATGAAAGTAAGGCTTAGCCGTAGGGGCAGGATACTGTTTATCTGCCTGTCTAGGTACTGCAGGCAGTTGAGCAGGTCTATGCCATACAACCAAAGTAGCATCTTCTAATGCTGAATGTATTAGAGGATTATGAAAGCAGGGAATCAGACAACTCCAGGAACTCATAAAGGTGCTCCTTGTAGGAATCCTTCTCTTCTGTTTAGCCTGGACCAGCCTGAGGAAAGCCTGGAAGGAGGCATCCTCAGGGGTCATCTGGGAGTATTTTCATACTTTCCTCTAAGCAGGAAGACAGAGTGTGGTGGAGCCTACCACATCAATCACTTCCTCTTCTTCATCCATGGCCTCCTCCTCCTCTTCCACATATTCTGGACTGTATTCCAGTTCATCGCTTGGCTGACCACCACTGGGTGCAGGTCAATGGGACAGGGAGACAGTGAAGAAGGCACTGTCAACGGAGGCTTGTTATGACTCAGCACTATGGCACGGACTATAAATTGCTGCACTGACAATAATGCCAATGACAGTATCACCAATGTCACCGATGAAGGAAGATACGGCGGCAGCAGTGGCAGAGGGTGCTGAAAGAGCTCCAACTTCGATGGATATAAGAGTTGTGCATCAACCAGCCCCAAAGGGTTAACGATGGCTGAAGGGTTGACAGGACTGTTCCCGATGGTGAGTACGGGCTGTGAATCCCTCACCAGGAGGCGAGCCAGCGCCAGACACGACCTTGGTGTCTGACTGATGGTTTGAGGGTGGCAGGAGGACCCAAGGCCTTGGCCTCGGAACTGTCTTTTCAGATGACTTTGGGAAGCGGTCTTATCTATATGCCACTTCTCCTTCTCCAACTTTGAGGACTTGTCTTTCTTCTTCATCAAATCAGCGATGGATGCTGTTGACTGCAGGGAGTGGCAGATCAGGAGCAAACCAGGAATGGAGGCACAAGACGAATGTGACACTGCCTTTAACATGGCTTGTTTCTCCTCCACTGCTATCAGCTTTAGGAGACTCTCTAAAGCCCTCTTGTAATGTCTCCTGGTTGACTGCTTAAAGCCTTGGCATATACAGTAGGCATTAATGTCACAGTCTGTGCCTAGGCAACAAATACACATGGAGTAGTCATCGTCTTTGTAGATCTGAATGTCACCACAACAGCAATAATGGAACAGTGGTTTCTTGACTTTCAGCTATGGCATAAAATAAAAGTTTAAAATAAAACTTAAGAAGTAGCAGCGTTAGTGAACACTTGCAAAGTTTCTATGGCATTCTTCAGCAGTAGTGGTCCAATGAGCAGTTGACAGTAGAAGAAAGGACTGAGGCATGCTGGAGATGCCCACGTTATGTAGGGGCCAATGAGTGGCATCGATGTGGACAGCCCTAGCCAGCAAAGAATTTCAGGTGGTCCTGATGCCAAGGGTCACAAAGGGTGTTTAATGTTAAACCCCAATTATTACACATAATAACTTTGATGTGTTCAGTAATGTTCCCCATAATTTGGCATGCATTGTCTTGGAGGCAGGTCCACAAGATGTCAGAAACTTTGTGGCGTCAGCGGTGTGCAGTTTCTGAGATAAAGAATGTCGATTTTTCTTCTGCCTCCTCCATTGTCTCCCCTGGTAGCCTCTCCTTTGGGCCATTAATGGTCTCTCCTCCTACTGCTGACTCGCACCTCCACCCATTGCCACCATTTCCCACCTCAGATGGCAGTCACCCTTGAGGTAATCTGGTGTAACCTTTCACGGATGGGTCCTCCTCCTCTGAGGAAAAAGGCGCCGGTAGGGGCGGCCAGTGCAACTACTTGGCCCCTCAGGTGCTGCTGAGGTGGTCTCTGGGGTCTGACTAAGGCACTCATGGTGGCAGAGGGACGGATGGCCATCACCGGTCGAGCAGAGGAGAGCTTTTCCCTTTTCTCTTGGGGTCAAGGCGTACCATGACATCAAGGCATACACTGACATTTGCCATGCCCCCTAGTCTGTTGGTCGGCGTATGTATACCCCTGGACTCCACTGGGAGTCAGTAGTCGCTGGACCGCATCCCCACCTCCCCTGAGAAGACGAGCAGTCATCAGGCGCTCCAACCTTCTCCCTCAGCGGCCCTCCAGCAACCCAAGTTTGTTCCTGAACCCAGGTGCGCGGTGTTGCAAGCAGAAATCAACCACTAAACCCGACGGGCCGGCCCGAATGTCGATTTTTAATTAAGTGTTTTTCCATATAATTTGTTGGCAGAGAAGGACAGCCTGGCCCACCCAGTCTGCCCAATATTCCTTTCATTATTCCTACAATTATTACACATTTTGTTTGCTCTCATGTACAGCCTAGACAATATGCAACTTACCAGAATCTTTTTAGGGTAGAAGGGACCTGTGTCAATCTAGTGCTTTTCAAAGGTTTCATGAAAAAATATTAATCGGTTCCAGAGTTAAAAGGATTTAAAGTAAAGTTGTGACATTCTGTATTGGGCATCATAGCCTGTTTCCCTGAGGGTGGTGATACTCCATCTGAGCCACAAGTATAAAATTTACTACTGTCCAGTAAGGGAGGAAGGGATCATAACTCTCTGGCCAAACCACCAGCCAGCTGATCCCTTTCCACCTCCCAGTCTGCCTGCTCAACGTTCACACTCCAACATTTGGTGACATGTAACCAGGGAGAGCAGGGGCCACGCCCCATACACATCTATGGGGCTCATTTAAAAATGTTTTTACAGATGCTTAAGCAACATTTGATAAAAATGAAAGTCATTGCTCAACTAATAGGGTCCTATTAGTTGAGTAGTACTTTCATTTTTATCAAAAATTATAAACATCTGTAAAAACATTTAAAAATTAGTTCCACAGATTTGTATGGGAGCATCCCACAGTCTCCTGGTTACACATCAAAACATCGGAGCATGGGGTGAAGCAGGTGAACCGGGAAGTAGAAAGGGGTCAGCTGGCCAGCGGTTCAGCCAGAGTTAGGATCCCTTCCTCCTTTACTGGACAGTAGTACATTTCATAATTATGGCACAGGCAGACTAAAGCCACCTCAGGGAGACAGGCTCAAGCCCAAACCTGCAACAGAAATAGCACACCTTTATGCTCAGTAGGATTTTTGGATAATCATCTGGTACGACCCCAAAATGATGAGGTCATTAAGCATTCGCACCACTTTGTTGTCACGGCCCAAGAACCAGTTTTTCAGGTCATGAGAGCCACCATCGTTGTTTTTTTAAACAAAATGGAAAATACATAAAAATCATGTGTATATATATATATATATATATATATAAAAGAACCTTAAAAATAGGAACAGTTTAGCTAGATCCTAGTGTCTGTTTCTTAAAATTAACCCACAAATACATTTTCTGAGTACCCCAAACTCTTGGATGCCCAGCTTAGCGAAGGCAAACTGTTTATGTAATGCAGGTGCTGATGTGCATGCCCATCTCCATAGCTACACTGTTCAATCAGGGCTTAACTCTTTGGGTGTCATGGGAGCATAACTGCACCCTACATCTAGTGCCATCGAAGCATACTGGCACCATGATGCAGTCTCAATAAACAGTGGTAAACATCTCAATTCTAACCGAGGAGGAATGGGAGGATTGCTCTTACGATAACAAGATCGAGTTTACCGTGTAGGAGCTAGTTTTTAGCTTGTTTCTTTATTCCTCCTCGGCTGGGGGTGTTGCCTTTGGTTCCCCATCCAATTGGTCCCATGGCACCGTACCACTCCCAGTGCTTGTGCTCGACCCCTCCTCCATTCATCTCATTGGCTGCTTCACGGTGGGTGCTTCCCCACCACCACAGAAGGCGGGGTCAGGATCCAGGAGGAGCAGCCCTGAGTGAGGCGATGTGGTGCCATCGGGATCAGACATCATCATGCGCGCTGGAGGATTTTTGTTGTACTGGTCCCCAATGGCACAGGCGTGCAATGGCATCATTGACACTGCCGTGCAGCGCTCGTGCATGGCACATCCAATGCCATGTGGACCTCACAGCTCACCGCAGCCTGCACCGACTCCAGCCACCTGCAGGAGTCACTGCAACTGCAGCTGTCCCTTCCCACCCTCCCTGGAGGAGAGCAGTCCCTGGGACACTCAATCCTCCTCCCCTAGCTGACCCTCCAACATTTGAGGTTGCTTCCGACCCCAGGTCGTCGGCATGACGCATTGTGTGGCGTCCGGCGCCTCAACCCTCAGTGCCACGAGCTATCCAGGAGCAAAGTTTTAATAAATAAAAAAACAGTAAATACACTCCTTTATCAGGCTACATTCCCTGGTGTAAAGTGGTAATCCCCACCTTCATTCTAATTCTGACCCATCCAATCCATTTCAATTTTGACTCACTCATCCCGGGTTGGCGAGTGGCCTCTGAAATGGTAACCACTACTGGTATAACTACTGCAAACAGAAATTTTTTTTAAATAAAATGGCACTTTCTGCATCATGAGAAACTACTGTTCATAGCTGTCTTTTTCCCTGTTGTCTAGTGTCCCCTCGCCCTGACTATGACCAGGGCAAAACCCGCTTCAGATTCCACTCATTCTTTGGCGAATGGCACTGTCCCTTCTGCCTCCTCGTCTGGCTGCCATATTGATGTTTGAAAATGCAAATATTCTGTCCAAACACATTATTCATAACTGAAACAGATATTTATTTTGTTGTATTCTCTGGTGTCTACTGGTACTCCTCACCTTCCTGCAGTCCCCAAAGCATTTACATATCTCTTGTAATGTTTGGCGACTGGTACAGCCCTCCTTTCACCTCTTCAGACAGTCACCAACTGTCAAATGCACCACACTTTCTGCTTTGCACCTGTGCTGTTGCAGCCAGAGTTGTGTGTATATGAGTATACCTGCAGGCAGAATCGTGTGTATGTAATATACCTGCAGGCAGAACTGTGTGTGTGTATTATACCTGCAGGCAGAACTGTGTGTATGTATTATACCTGCAGGCAGAACTGTGTGTATGTATTATACCTGCAGGCAGAACTGTGTGTATGTAATATACCTGCAGGCAGGACTGTGTGTATGTAATATACCTGCAGGCAGGACTGTGTGTATGTATTATACCTGCAGGCAGGACTGTGTGTATGTATTATACCTTCTGCCCACTCTCAGTAAGCTGCTTGAAAAATAGTCCACCGCCAGCTTGCTGCTCACCTTGACATGTTTAATCTTCAAACCCCATGCCAACATGGTTTCGGCCCGGCCACAGTACCACCTCTGCACTTACACAACTTACAAATGACATCAGAAATAATATGGACCGTGGCCTACTCACTGGGGCTGTCTTTATCGACCTGTCTAAAGCCTTCGACATGGTACACCATCCTCTCATGCTAAAGCTCCAATCCATTGGACATCTGATAAACCCTCTCCTGGTTCCATAGCTATCTTGACAATCGGACTCAGGTGGTAGCATTTCACAAGGCCTTTCTCCCCTAAACATCTCCGTGGAGTTCCCCAGGGATCCACTCTTGGACCTCTACTTTTCTCCCTCTTCCTAAATGATATTCCCACCATGTCCCGGCATAGCTGCACTCTTATGTATGCAGATGACCTTGTTCTCTCTCTGGGTCAAAATCGGTTGCTGCCATCAACTCCACTCTCACTAATGACTTCCAATTCCTGCAGACCTGGCTGTCTAGCAACCCCAAGTCCTGAACCTAGAAAAACCTGTGCTATGCTATTCGGATCCTCTAAGAAACTGTCTGCCCCTGCAGACAGGCTCCGGGTTCAATGCCTTGATGGCTCCCTCATCTCAAACACTGAGTCCTTCAAGTACCTTGGGGTCACTTTGGATCCACTTGACCTGTCTCAACATGTCAATATGGTGTGCCATGCCGTCAATGCTAAAATTGGCGGAGCTTATCGCGTGCGCCACTCCCTCACTCCTTCCGCTAGACTTTCTGTTGCAAGAGATATTCTCTTACCCCAGCTCCAATATGCTCTGCCCCTCCTCTTTGCTGCAAACTCTGCTACACTCCACAAATGGGACACTGTCTACAACAACATCTGTAGATTCGCCTTAACTGCCATCTTTACCCATCATTGTCTCCTTTATGCTGGCTTAAATTGGCTGTCACCTAAGGATATTCGAGCCTACTCCCTGGGCTGCTTATCGACTCCCTGCCCTGTCTATCTTGCCAACCTCCTGACTCCTGCCTCACATACCCGTGCCCTCAGGTCTTCCTCTGCCCCCATGCTCTCCACTAGACCTTGCATGATAAAAATGGGTGAACAGGCATTTACCCATTTTGCTCCCAAATTCTGGAACTCTCCCCTTATGGTGAAAACTTCAGCCTCCATCGAGAATTCAAAACTCACTGTTCACCCACCTCCTAGCCTCTGGCCAATGCAAATTCTCTTAATTTGCTTTGTCCCTTGTCGGGTCTGACCCTGAGTACTACACTAATGTTCTCCCATGCAATCAGTTTGTCTATGTGGCTATGAACCTTGATGTCTTTACTGTCCTCAGCTGTCTTATGGTTACCCTAATTGCTTTATTTTACATCCTTATTATGATCTATGCCTAAAATGTACCCTTATGTAACTATTACTGTGCTACCCAATGTATATCTTGTTTTGCTCCTGTACATCTATATTATGTCTGTGCATTTCTGCATATTGTAACCAATGTCCTGTGCTCTCCCGGGTTGTGCCTGAAAATAGGCAGGTCTGTTGCCTAAGCGCCTTACCAGTTACCAAAAGCTAATAAATAAATAAATATACCTGCAGGCAGGACTGTGTGTATGTATTATACCTGCAGGCAGGACTGTGTGTATGTATTATACCTGCAGGCAGGACTGTGTGTATGTGTTATACCTGCAGACAGGACTGTGTGTGCGTATTATACCTGCAAGTAGGACTGTGTGTGCGTGTTATACCTGCAGACAGGACTGTGTGTACGTATTATACCTGCAGGCTTAACTGTGTGTGTCGTATTATACCTGCAGGCAGAACTGTGTATACGTATTATACCTGCAGGCAGGGACTGTGTGTACGTATTATACCTGCAGGCAGGACTGTGTGTACGTATTATACCTGCAGGCAGGACTGTGTGTACGTATTATACCTGCAGGCAGAACTGTGTGTATGTATTATACCTGCAGACAGGACTGTGTGTATGTAATATACTGCAGGCAGGACTGTGTGTATGTGTTACAGTATGGATGCGTTCCTGTGGCTATAGAAATGTTGGCACATGAGGCGTGCACTTCTGCCAAACAAAAGAACTCTTGTAATATGGGTATCATGGTTTGCATCTGTGGCTGCAAGGGCCTATGCTTTTGTACACAGAAACAGTGTTTTGATTTTAGCATTGTGGATTTCGATCTGCAGCGAGTGACTGTATGCCTTTCTGTATGCATACCACAGATACAAATCCTCAAAGAGTCAGTACTACTGAATTTGTGTCATCTGGAAACAGTTGTACAGTACGCCTGTAACCCCTCGGTGGCACTATCCCAAGGGCTACTACCCATGCCTGCTTGGCTACTGACAGGTTGAGGGGCCTAGGTTCTGGGGCACGGTGCCTCCACCCAGAGGTCAGGGTTGATAGTGGTTAAACTAACTTGGGCACACCCTCTGGGACACTGTGACCCCACTTTGTTCCCACTAGTGGCCCACCCAGTACAAGGAGTTACCTTCCCAATACCCCACATATGAGCACGTTTACACACATAAATACCACTTACCCTCGAGACAGATTCTGCAGCATCGTCTCTGAGGACCCCTGTAAAACAAGGTTAAGTAACATCCACAACACAATGCAATGCTCTTCTATATGTACTAACAACACAGACAGTATACAGTTCAATAACAACAAATCTGATTTATTTAGGGGACAGTAACACGGGAGGGGCAATCAGGTTGATTTGGTTTGGCAATGTTCAAATCACAGTACTGTGCATACATTTAGGGTCCAAAAGTCACACTCTGGGTACCCAGGATGGTGGGGGGCTAGCCAGGTCCGTTGCCGGGTTGGCTGGCTGGTGCAACTGGATGGGGCCCTGTAGGAAGAAAATATATGCACAACACAAACTTGTAATCCGGAGCTGGATGGCTCAGTTAGTGAAAGAAACACAATACATCAGATGGCACACTTTTGATTTACAAACTGTTGTGGGGGTTGCCCTGAATTGTACTAACAATACCCCACACAGATTTCAAGCTGGAAGGTGTTGTTTCTGGGTTGCCAGCATTCAGCACAAAACTCACAGCAGAGGGGAAAGAATTGCGGTCCCCACAACACTACACACATTTATATGTAAAGGAAATTACTATACCAGGCAGCTGCTTCTTGATCCCGATTGCAAACACTTGCAAAATTACCTGGGAGCACGCACAGCATCAGCAGTCCCGACAGGCCAATCGCACTTCAGCAAATCTTCGGTCTTCTATGGGCAAGCCTGGTTCTGCACACTTCTTCTTTCTTCCTCCTCGCACTTCAGTTCAGTCGAATTAGCACTCTAGCGGCTGCAAGGCCGACTCAGAAGCCTTCCACACGCTTCCCCCAAACTACACACCGCAGAAAGAGCAGAGCTCCTTCTCTCTTCACTGTCACTACCGAACTGGCTTTCCAGCAATAGTGCAGGACATTTCCTTTAGGGTCCTTCCAGTTCGGTTGGCTGGTTCGGCTGTCAATCACAGTAGGGCTCCCTCTGTTGGTGCAAAAAGGCGCCAAGGTCCAAACTACATTTCCCAGAGGCACTGGCCATACAGTACAGAGGTGGCTGGCTCCACAAGGAGAGAGGAGTCAAGTTCTGATTTGCCAGCAGACTCCATTTTAACAATCCCCCTTCACACTGATTGGTCCAATTCAGCAGTTCAGTATCAGAATGGAGGCTAAACAAAACAGTCCAGACTGCTAAGAAAAGCATGTTAGACAAACTGTATTTTCATTATCACTCTAACTAATTTCTGGTAAAGTTACATCTTTCAAAAGAGCTCCCTCTGCGCTCTTAGCGACTGTAGAAACGGGCGGTTGGCGTAACTCAAGCGGGACTCAAGCAGAGAAACACACAGATCCCCATCCAAATTAATTATGTCTGCAGGCAGACAGCTCATAAAGAGACAGTGCGTGGAGGCTCAAATAGCACTCAATTAGAACCACTTTAAGCGGCTTAGATGCGACGCCACCCAGACTTGGAGCACTCAG
Organism: Neoceratodus forsteri; assembly: GCA_016271365.2. Lineage (NCBI taxonomy): Eukaryota > Metazoa > Chordata > Ceratodontiformes > Ceratodontidae > Neoceratodus > Neoceratodus forsteri. The sequence goes on along the minus strand of CM057456.1, from coordinate 745,916,954 downwards.
ACAAGCTCCTGGAAGACTTTTGGGAACCTCCATTTGCAGGGGTTACACCCTTCCGCCTGGAAAAACTTGGCGTCTGCTTCAAGTAAGCACCCATAACTTCAATACAAAACCATATACATTTACGTCTGTAACCCCTTGTTACCGGGTTACTAGAATCCCAATAAGACCTAGTGGTAGGCAGGGAAGGCAGCTTGTGAAACTCCAGTTAAATGGGTTTCACACTGTCTCACTCTGTTCTCAGTCTCAGCTGAGACTGAGGATGACATCACCAATAGAACTATCGCAGCCGCATGAGCCACATTGGAATCTGCAGCAAAGGGAGTTGGTTAGAACGTTGGGAGGTTTCTGAAGTCAGTCTTCAGTGGTGAGTGTGAAGTAGGGAGCTTGCTGAGAAAGCAGCTCAGTGAAGGCTCTAGGAGCCTCAGCCCTGACAGAGGGCTACTTTTAAGTAGAAGGGTGTGTGTCTCCACCTTAAAGAGAGACACAAATGATAACTGAAGTGGTGGAGACCGCTGTTTCGGTCTCAGTGCCCCCTCCCTCCGGGGAGGCAGGAAGGGTTTCCTGCAGATTCCTGGGGCAACCCCTAGTTCTGCTTGTGAAGGAAAAGCTGCCTATGTGTTCCAGTGTTTATTTGGGAGAACAAGAAGATTTGTGAGGCGCCTGGGGAGTACCTGCAATGAGAGGGTGAGTGTCTGCTCTTGCTAAAAGGGCCTATGTTTTTCACCCTGGGACTTGTGTGACAATGTGGGGACTGAACTACTAAATAGTGGAAGCCTAGAGTAATGGGCTAAGCAAAGTAAAAGTAGGTTCAAGTCCAGAGCTTGTTGAGATGCAAATGATATGTAAAGGAGATGTGACAGACGTCTACCCAGAATCTACATTTGAAAATTCAGTAAAGGAATTGTTCCAGTTTCCAGAGAAATGGCGGGTATGGGCTGTGGGAGCTGGAGGTGGGTGGCCCCCATCTTTAGTGACCAGGACCACCTCTACGGATTTCTTCTGTGGATTTCTACTTTACCTCAGGCACTTGGCCAGTGATGAGGAAGTACCCAGACGTGGGATTGTAGAGAAAATTCCCTCTCGGTCGAAGACTCTAGTGTGATTGGGGAACCCACGACAGGATGGTGGTTCATTCCTCAAGCGGACCCGCGGATCAAGTGGCGGCCAGAGGCCAGGCCAATGGGTAAAACCCAAGTAGTGTACAAGTCGGGCTGTGTACCCCAAGCTGCGTGCAAATCCGGGCTGTGTGCCTGGTGGGTTTAGAGCCTGAGGGCTGGAAATGGTGATAAAGTGTTCTGTTGTCTCTAATCTGCATTACCAAGAAATGTAGCCCCATTGAGGGTCCGTCTATACTTTGTTTGTTCAACTTGGAAGTGAATAAAAGCCACAATGAAGAATCCCATTCCTAGTTCTGGATATTACAGTTATTGCTTCCTGTGTTCGGATTTTCTTGGATGCCCCTGTTTCAGATTAGCCAAACCTAGGTCCCCTGTGCCGAGTAACCTCATCTTCCCTGAACCCAGGTCCTCACCAGGTACTGCTGTCAGCTTCAACAGCAAGCCACCTGTCATTTTGCTAAAAAGGCAGGGGTGAGGGGTTACAAAATGGAGGCACCGCTTTGGATTTTGTTCTGGGAAGGAAGGTGCTCAGGCAAGGGCTAGCGTTTGGCTATCTGGCAGTGGGTAGCCCAAAAAGCTGAAGCAATTTCCCTAGTGTGTTGCTGTGTGCTGTGGATTTTGTGCTGCTGTTTAAAATTGCCAACTGTTTACAAGGAGCAGCAAAGCCAAAGAGTGTGCCCTTGCCCTAGCATCAAACTGTTTACAGCGTTTTGCCTGCTTTTAAAATGAACTGTGGTAAAGAAAAGTGTGGAAGACTAGGGGTAGCAACAGGAGAATTGTCCCTGGACATTGGAAATGCTTTTAAAATGAACCGTGGTAAAGAAAAGTGTGGAAGACTAGGAGTAGCAACAGAAAAATTGTGCCCTGGACATTGGAAATGCTTTCTGAATGAAAAGAGACTTGCAGGTATAATGGCTATGTTAAATGGCTGAAATGGGCTCCCCGTGGAGTCAGTTAGTAAGAAAAAAGCTGCATTCTGCAGTTTAAATTTGCCTGCTCGACTTTCGCCATGAGGAGAAGAGCCCTCGCGAGAAGAAGAGGCTCATTTGCATGGCGTAGTGATTGGTTAAGCTGAGATCAGTCAGCCAGCTCTACAATGACTGCCCCAGCATTCGAGAGGAGTGTAGTGGAGTGCGTGTACTGGCTAGTGGAGGAGCGTCGCTGGAGTGTTAAAACGCTGTAAACCTCGTAAAATAGACTATCTAGTTTAAAATCGGGCTCAATCTGCTAATCGATCATTGAAATTGCAAGTGTGGTGGTCGAGAAGACGATTGGCAGGACTGCCATCCGTTTCTGTTCTGAGGCCTCAAGAACTGGCTGCAGGCCGTCTTTCCCTTTGCAGCAAACCGCTATTGATAACAGTAAGTAACAACCTAAAACTGCTCAAACAGTGATTTTCTGCCCCATGCCATATAAATGTGTATGCAGCAGTGTAGTCGCTTTGTAAATACGACTGTGTCAAGTCCTGCCAGCAAGTGCAAGTCTGTTAAGCCATTGACTGTGAGCATAGTAATGAATTCAGCCTCAGTTTAAAGTCTAAAGCCAGAGAAAGCGACTGTGCGTTGTAGCCAAAGCGCAGCACTAGTTATACAGGCAATCCTGTGCTAAAACCTGAAGCTTTAGGGACTGTGAAAAAAAAATGCTTCGAGCATGTAAAAGTCTTGGAAAATCCTGTAAATGTGTTTAAAGCAAGAACAGAGAAAGTTGTGCAGTTTGAGCGAAAGTTATCAGTAGTTTGTGTAAATCAGATGCGCAGTGGCTTGACTCAGATTCTGAATGTTGATGCACAGGAGTGCTGCGCCGCCATTACAGGGTAGGGTAGTAAAGTAAACACAGCAGCAGAGGAGCCATTTTACAACTAAAGAGTGTGTTCAATAAAGTGGGACTTTCAGTTACAGTGAACTTTTGTTTGTTTTCTGCAGTTATGGCCTCAGGACCAGCTCGTTACCGGATCATGCCCGAGTTGCAGTAACAGCAGCAGTAAATAGACTGAGGATATTGAAAAGTGGTGCTATGGAGGGCAACTACCTCCTCATGTGGCAATTCCTGGTTTTCCAGTGCATGTATGTCAAATATGCTTGAGAGCTGGAAGGACGCCTTCATGATTCCTCACTGTGCTGGATGCCTAGAAAGATATAGCTTGTATAAGCGCCTCAAATCTGTTTGCTCCCACATGGACAAAGGTTCAGGAATCTGCAGTTGGCAGCACACAGCACCAGGCGGAGCCTGTGGAGGAAGGCTCCTCGGGAGTGTGACACAAAGCTAGAGGTGCAGAGTTAAGAGACAGAACCAGAAGTTGAAGTTTCGGCTGCTGGATCCCAGAAGGAAAGTTCGGATAAAGCATCAACAGACCCCTGGAGGGCCTAGCCCAAGTCTCTTAGGCGAAGATGAGATGTGGGAGGCCTTTGAGTGGGAGGTGTGAGCCTCACTCTAGTGATGAGTGGATAGTCTCAGGAGTGAGAACGACTGCTCACTCCTAGGCTCAGATCCTCAGTGAAAGAGGAAGATGAGGGGAACCTATGTGGCCTTGTGAAAAGGAACGGGTACGAGCCTCAAGATTGCCTCGGAGGAATGTATGGAAGAGTGTGTGATGCCACTGCCCTGGCTTCGTAAGAGGAAGAAGTCAGAGATCCGTTTCTAATTTCTTTAAGGATCGTAGCTGGCAGAACCAGGACTGGCCACCCCAAGCCAGGCCAGCGGTCTCAGATTGACCAAAGCAAGTAAAGAGGAGACTGGTTCGTAGGAAGGCAGATGAGATCTATGGTGACGACCTTTCCTACCTTTCCTCGAAAAAGTCTGGGAGGAGATTGAGAACTGCAGGAAATCCTGGATCTGGGACGAAGCCATGAAAAGTGTGCATCCTGGGGCTAACATGCATGTGAAAAACAGACTGTTTCACGAGAAGTATACCCAGTGGAAGAGAGGCAGGACACTGTTTATAGACAGAGTGAGAATAGTGGACGGAGAGGGATGTGAAATATCCCACTGTGTGAATTATGTGCACCCAGACAGGGTGATAATTCAAGCTCCTGACCCGCAGTACTATTGGCCTCAGTGCAAGGACCTCCCAGCAAATGTGCCCGTGCCTACAAAATGGAAGCAGAGCAGTGGCAGTCAATACTGCCACACCAGACTGTGAAGTACCTTTATTGATCCACCAATATGGACATCCAGGACTCGGGTGCCCCACATTCATCAGTTCTACAGTGTACTGGCCTCTCCAGAATCCATCGACTGGCCCACCAGATGACTTCAGATCCAGAGAGGACACCAGCCCAGCTGTATCCTGTTCATCGCCTGGTAATTGGATGACATTGGAACAGCTGTTTTCTTTTGTTCCTGTTCTAAGGTTCCATCTCAGAGATGACATCAGCCCAGCTGTTTCCAGATGTGCCCTCCTGTGGTTCCTCGGAAGATGTCCGCCCGGCTGTATCGGAAGAAATGCTGCCAGGAAGAGTCTTCGTCAGAGGTGCAGGTCGGTTCCAAAATTTCCATTTCCAAGTGGCTGGTAAGTCCGAACTTTTCTATCTTTATGACATTGCAGTACACACCCTTCACTAGCAGACTCCAAAATGTGTGAACTGTCCACAAAGACTCTCCCTTTCAGGACTTTGGCCTGTTAGAACTGTGCTTCACGGGCTCCGGCCCAGGAGAGACTCCTTTATTGGACTAGCCTTCGGGCATTGTGGTCACTAGTTAGGACTTATAGGGCACTCCATCCCCCAAATGTGTATTGTAAATAATGTCATTGTTTTCTAATGTAAATACTGCTTTTTCTACCTTTTCTAAAAATATCTTCTTGGGATTATTCAGTGTTTTGATGGAGGGGGTCTAGGTAGACTGTGTATGCAGATTAGAGTGTGTGTGTTGTCTTTCTTTTCTTACAGGTGTTCCTGGGAAGACAGAAGAGAAGACAAGAAGAGGAAGGAGGAGGAGGGCTCATCGGAGTTCCTCATCAGTACTTAGTGTGTAGAAATTTAAAGTACTGTGGTGTTATTGTTGTTGTTACTGTATTAACCCTTTCCTCCACAGGTGTGGCTGTGGGGGTAGGGAGAAGGCAGTAACATGGTATAAACTATGGTATTTTAATGGTGTATGGTTGCAGGTTGCCCAAGGTCGGGAGGTCCCTGGGTTGTTTTGTTTTGGGGGTATTAGCTTAAAGGGAGATAGGTTTCCCTAGAGGGTTAGGGGTAGACAGGCTGTGGTCCTGAATGGCCATTGGGACCGCAGTGCTGATCTATCAGGGCTATGCTCTGGATAGTTCTACCAGAGCCACTGGGTGTCCATAGTAAGTGGATAGTGTAGAGACTGATATGTCAGCTAAAGGCCTCTAGGCCCTTAGTGTTGCCTGCCTGTGCTTGCACATGGTAGGAGGGGCCTGATCAATCCCCCAGCAGGTAGCACATAGGGTGGGATGGCCTGAGGCCGGTAAATAATGACTCATGACAGTCATTTTCCTGGTCAAGCGAGTGTAACCCCTTGTTACCCGGGTTACTAGAATCCCAGTAAGACCTAGTGGTAGGCGGGAAGGCAGCTTCAGAAACTCCAGTTAAATGGGTTTCACACTGTCTCACTCTGTCCTCAGTCTCAGCTGAGACTGAGGGATGACATCACCAATAGAACTATCGCAGCTGCAGGACCACATTGGAATCTGTAGCAAAGGGAGTTGGTTAGAACGTTGGGAGGTTTTGAAGTCAGTCTTCAGTGAGTGAGTGTGAGTAGGGAGCTTGCTGAGAAAGCAGCTCAGTGAAGGCTCTAGGAGCCTCAGCCCTGACAGAGGGCTACTTTTAAATAGAAGGGTCGTGTCTCCACCGTAAGAGAGATACAAAAGATAACTGAAGTGGTGGAGACCGCTGTTTCGAGTCTCAGTGCCCCCCCTCGGGGGCAGGAACTTGGTTTTCCAGCAGATTCCTGGGGCAACCCCTTAGTTCTGCTTGTGAAGGAAAAGCTGCCTATGTGTTCCAGTGTTTATTTGGGAGAACAAGAAGATTTGTGAGTCGCCTGTGGGGCACCTGCAACGTGAGGGTGAGTGTCTGCTCTTGATAAAAGGGCCTATGTTTTCACCCTGGGACTTGTGTGACAATGTGGGATTGAACTACTAAATATTGGGAAGCCTAGAGTAATGGGCTAAGCAAAGTAAAAGTAGGTTCAAGTCCAGAGCTTGTTGGGATGCAAATGATATGTAAAGGAGATGTGACAGACGTCTACCCAGAATCTACATTTGAAAGTTCAGTAAAGGAATTGTTCAGTTTCCAGAGAAATGGCGGGTATGGGCTGTGGGAGCTGGAGGTGGGTGGCCCCCATCTTTAGTGACCAGGTCCACCTCTACGGATTTCTTCTGTGGATTTCTACTTTACCTCAGGTACTTGGCCAGTGATGAGGAAGTACCCAGGCGTGGGATTGTAAGAAGAAATTCTCTCTAGGAGTGAAGACTCTAGTGCGGTTTGAGGAGCCACGACAGGATAGTGGTTCATTCCTCAAATGGACCGCTGGATCAAGGGGCCGGGCGGGGAGCGGCCAGTGGGGAAAACCAAGTAGTGTACAAGTCGGGCTGTGTACCTACTTTTATTTTGCTTAGCCCATTACTCTAGGTAAGGCTAGCCCATTACTCTAGGTAAGGCTAGGGGTGTTAGGGTGTATTAGTAGGGGTATCACAAGTTGTAAGAGGGAGGTAATAATCCTCTGTACAAGACATTGGTTAGCCCCATCTGGAGTACTGCGTGCAGTATTGGAAGCCACACCTTCACAAGGACATTAACCAAATTGAGGCAGTCCAGAGAAGGGCAACGAAATGGTGCAGGGACTGCATCAGAAGACATATGAGGACAGATTAACGGAGCTCAATATGTATACCCTTGAGCAAAGGAGGAGAGAGGTGATATGATCGAGACATTTAAACACCTTAAGGGCATAAACAAGGTGAAAGAGTCTAACATGTTTAAATATAAGAAAAATAGCAAGACAAGAGGACACAGCATGAGATTAGAGGAGGCCGATTAAGGGGAATGTGAGGAAATTCTTTTCACAGAAAGGGTGGTAGATGCATGGAATGGCTTACCACAAGAAGTGGTGGCTATGAATACAGTGCAGGGCTTCAAACAGGCATGGGATAGGCATAAGGGAGCAATACAAATGACTATGAATAGATAGGTCACTGACAGAGCAAAGGCCGATGGCACATTTATAAGGTAGAAAAGAAATGGGCAGACTGGATGGGCCTTACGGTCCTTATCTGACATCAACTTCTATGTTTCTATGTTTCTATGTGTACCCCAAGCTGCGTGCAAGTCGGTCTGTGTGCCTGGTGGGTTTAGAGCCTGAGGGCTGGAAATGGTGATAAAGTGTTCTGTTGTCTCTAATCTGCATTACCAGGAAATGTAGCCCCATGGGGGTCCGTCTATGCTTTGTTTGTTCAGCTTGAAGTGAATAAAAGCCACAATGAAGAATCCCATTCCTGGTTCTGGACATTACAGTTATTGCTTCCTGTGTTCGGATTTTCTTGGGTGCCCCTGTTTCAGAGTAGCCAAACCTAGGTCCCCTGTGCCGAGTAACCTCATGCTTCCTGAACCCAGGTCCCCCACCAGGTACTGCTGTCAGCTTCAACAGCATGTCACCTGTCGTTTTGCTAAAAAGGCAGGGGTGAGGGGTTACACGTCACTAACACGTTAGGCTTATATGTGTAATCATCAGTCAACACATCACCTTTGTCATAAACACATTTCTGATACTTTTCAGCACATTACCTTTGCACAGCACTATACACACATTGTACCTTAACTCAGGTTATTACCTCCTGTACATGAAACCTGAAGAGAGGGGACCCTTTCCTATCAGATACCTTGCATAGGAAAGGTATAGACCAGGATTTTCTAGTAGGGCCCCACCCCAAACTGGGCCTACCACCTCAGACTCAAGCCACACGCCTACTGAGACTCCTGCCCCACTACCCAGTCTGACATTTCAAAGGATCAGCAGGTCTTAGTTCAGGATGCCCTTTCCACCACATGAACTGATCTGCAGGCTATGCTCCCCTTACAGTGTTAAGAGTTCCAGACCCGCATCCCAAAAGAGTTACAAGAGCTTCTAGCAGAAGACAACAAAGCCCTGCTGGGCTTCCCACCCAAAATGCCTTTTCAGTTCTGCAGGATCCAGATGGGGGTTCTGAATCTGATGTCTCCTCCATTTCTGGGGTACTTTCAGAAATGGAATGTGAGGGGAGAGGGGTTCAGAGGGTCTGGTTACCCAAAAAAGATAGGAAGGAAACGGAAAAAGGACAGGCTTACTTGACACCCTGTAAATGTCCACCTTGAAATTAGTTTCTCTCAATGCCTGTAGTATGAAACACTATAGGAAGAGGTGGGCTTGTTTACATTTTTGCAGGTCTTTAGCTGCTGACCTTTTCTTTTACAAGAAACTAGATTCAATACCTTGCAGGATGTGACACGAGCACAAAAACTGGCTTTCTGGGCCTTCTTTTTGTTCCTTTGGTTTAGATGTGGCTGATGGTTTGGGGATTCTATTTGGAAACGCACAGGTCCAGGTGGTGAGAGTTGCAGATTTAATTCCTGGGAGAGTTTTAATTTTGGACTGCTTCTATAGGGTTTTTTCCCTTAGGCTGATTAATACCTATGCTCCCCAAGTTAAGCCTGCTCAGATTGACCTTTTGAATGAGGTGAAGCCACATCTCTACACCATAAGTATGTTATGGGGGTGTAATTGTAGCTTGGATCATAAGGTGAAGGATCAGATGCAGAAAAATATTTATTGTGATACCCATGCATTACTGGGCATTTTGAGTACTTCTCAGTTGAAGGATGCTTATAGGAATTGTCTTCTGATTCAGGATTTACTTATTCTAGGAGTATCTATAGCTCAAGAATAGATTATTTTTCTTTCTAGATATTTAATTCCAAGCTCCTTTTTTCACATTTTTGTGCAGTTTTGGATCAAAAGACCTTGGTGTGTCATGTAGGGCTTTCATTCTGTCCCTCCCAGGTTTCCATCGGTGCCCAATAGATAGAAGTTGAATTCTGCCTTATTGGATCAGGAAGAAATTAAAACTTAATTTTGGATTTGGAATGTGAACACTGGACATCCCTGGGAGGTTTGGATGATAGGTTTATTTAACCAATTTATACAGAGGTGGGTATCTCAGGTTCCTTGACTTATGGCCTCTCTCTTGGTTCCAGAGTTTGCTAAACCGGCAATCAGGAAGCTTAGTGTATGGAGGATTTCAAAATTGCACATACAGACATTACATAGAAAATATCTCTGTTCTGGGATAATGTCAAGACATTTTGTGACTCAGGTTGAATTTCCACAATGTGTCCCTTCAAAATTAGGGTTTGCTTTGCAAATGTTGACTAACAGGAGACTCCCAGTAATGATGTGGGATATTCAGTGGCTGTGTTGCCATGGCAGGCTGGGGATGAGGGGCAATTTGAAACATAAACTCTTATTGGAAAGGTAATGTATTAGGCCACAATGCATAGGGCAGGAGGAGACAATGGATCATTTTTTTCTCTTGTGTTTATGCAACAGCCTTTTTGGACAAGTTGGCCACTAGATGGCGGTGGAGGTCTGCTCAGCGTGTTACTTATGGAATTTTGATTTTGGGGATTATACAGGCCTGGTCCCCAGACATAATTCCAGCACTTTAACTTTGATTTTGCAATTATTAAGTATTATTTGTGGCAAACCAGATGCAAATTTTCATTGCAGCATATAGACCAGCCTATCTGTACACTGATTAAACAAACTGAAGCTGTGATTTTTAAACATAAAGAGTAGGAAAGAACAATCATGGATGCTAGGGTCTATCAAATGCTATGGAGAAATATAACTTGGGTATCTTTTGGGGATGTTGGCCAAAGTTACATTTGTGTTAGGTTTTGCCTTTTCTGTCAGTCTTTGATGCTTTTCTTTTCATTAAGGGGTATTAGAAGTGGGTTTATAGATTTCATTGTATTTGACTGATGTATCTCAATATTTGCTTTTCTGTTTTCTTCTTTTTCTTTTGGATGTAACTACGTTATGCTTGTATTTTCTGTTTGAGATGTTTTGTTCTTATCAATAAAAATTCCCCTACTCTAACAGTAGGGAAACTGTTAGCCATTATCCAAGATGGCGCTTTGAGTGAATCCAGGAGGAAGGACATGTGCTACAGAGGCAGGAGAGTTAGCCTTCTCCTCTGCCCTTTCAATGCTTGAGTCTGAAATGACTGAAATGGCTGAGACAATTGAAACTGATGTTCCAGAGGAATTTTTGAAACTGACATGGAATGGTCACAGCAGGACATTGAAATAACTACAAACTCCCAGGTACAGTCCACTAAAGAAGTTGCTGAAGCTGTTATATCAGATATGGAATGTTTGCTAAAGCAGCTGGCTGAAGAAGAATTACATTGCAAATCTCAGAGAAGCGTTGCAGGCTGAACTGTCAGCGCTGCATACCGCACCTCAGACAGCTAAACCCACTCACTCCTCCTGAAGAGCTGAGTGGTGGCGTGGCTGCATTAAGGCAGCTGAAATCCCGGCAAAGAACATACTTATCAGAACTCTACTTTGGCGGCAGCTTGCATCAACCCTCGGCTGAGTGCCAACAGCAGAGAAAGTTCTCAAAATCACAAATTCCTGGCCCTGCAAGCAAAGGCGATGACTTGGTGTTTAACACCCTCCTGGGACTATAGCCAAAACTAAGCCTTCCTCAAAACTACTCACTCCACTCTACTCCAGTGGTGAACCACCAGTTCCCTTTGTAGCAGATCATGAGAGACACTTCGAAATCCCCTATTGCAATGACGCGGACAATGACTTCCAAACCATTGAAGCTCCTAATGCTAATATTGCTGCTGAAAAATCCTGGTCACCTGCTCGCGCTTTAGAAGTGCAGGTTGATTCAAGCTAGCAATGGACAATGGTTACTGGATCCCGAGGACACTGATGTACAAAGATATCAAGACGGACACACACTACACAGGTAGCTACCACCACAAATGCTGTATCTAATATTGCTGATGTCTCAAATATAACTCTAACAACTGATTTATGTACTGGCATCTACAAAATCTAAGGGCCCTGGCGAAGTGCACTATTGGATTCAGCATCACAACAGCCTCCACTTCTAGAACTGTTCGGAGGCCCCGAACTTGACTGATAATAGAATGGGTCCCCAGATAATGTATTACAAGATCCCACCAGGCGGACTTGGCTCAACCCAATGTTTCATTTAGCTGACTTATTCCAAAATAAGGGTGAGCCAGCTCCGCACAAGAACATGATCCGTTTGGTGTTTAAAGGTGGACTAGAAAAATCCTCCTGACAGGCTGTATGTAGCAAAACAACTTTTAAAAGATTCAATGAGGTTTTCTCATTAGAAATTTTTACGAATATATTTGGGAAATGGAACTTTGATGTAAGTTTCACAACTGTGTCAAGTTTAGATAGGTTTGGTCACAATATCAAACCTTAAAGAACAGCCCAATCTGGATCCCTTACATAGCTATTCCTCTCACAAAACCTGCCATTAAGCACATAACTATTATGTTTCATAATGAGGAGTGTGGAGGACATTCTTTTGGCTTCACCAGAGATATGAAGTACTAGATAGACCCGCCCCATTCTAGATAGTGAACAAATTTGGAATGGGGGTGAAAGATTAAGGTTAAGCTGTATTCCACAAATAATGGCCCAGTCCATTTGCCAAGCACTTTTATCTTGAGAAAGACAGAGGGTTTTACATAGATACATAGACAGTGTCGGTAGATAAGGGCCTATGGCCCACCCAGTCTGCCCATTTAAGTTTGTAAGTTCAGTTTATGTTTTCCAGGAAGTCTGTTGCCTTACCCTGACCTCCAGAATTCCTTTATGTCTATCCCATGCATTCTTAAATCCGTGATTGTTTCAGCCCCCACCACTTCCTCTGGCAGGGTGTTCCACTTGTCCACCACCCGTTCTGTGAAGAAATTCTTCCTCATGTTTCCTCTGAATCGTCCTTCCTCCAACTTCATCCCATGCCTCTAGTCCTGGAACATCTTTTCGCTTAAAAATAGTGCATTCCTGCACCCTGTTCCTCCCTGTAAGATACTTGTATGTCTCTATCATATCCTCTCTCCCTCCTCTCCTCCAGGGAGTACATGTTCAGTGCCTTCAACCTCTCCTCATAGGACTTGTGATGCAATCCATGCACCATCTTTGTTGCCCTCCTCTGAACCTTCTCTACCCTGTCTATGTCCTTACGTGGTAAGGTCTCCAGAACTGCACAGTGTACTCCAGGTGCGCCTCACTAGTGTCTTGTATAGTGGAATTATGACCTCCTTTCCTGCTGGTGATGCCCTTGCCTATGCATCCCAGCATCCTATTTGCTTTACCTGCTGCCTTGTCACACTGTTTCCCTGCCTTGAGGTCATCAGAGATGATAACTCCAAGATCCCTTTCCTGCTTGGTGCATGTTATATCCTCACCCCCAACTGATATATTGTGCCAGGGTTTTGTGCCCCATACGCATTATCTTGCACTTCCTTGCATTGAATTTCAACTGCCAAACCCCGACCATTCTTCAAGTTTCTTCAGGTCCCTTCTCATTCTGTCTACACCCTCTGGTGTGTCTACTCTGTTACAGAGCTTTGTGTCATCAGCGAACAGTGAAATTCTGCCTTCTAGGTCCTGCGCAATGTCACTGATGAAGATATTGAATAGTACCGGTCCCAGCACTGATCCCTGTGGTACCCCACTGGTCACTCTTCCCTCTGTGGAGTGACAGCGATTTACCACCACCCTCTGTGTCCTGCTGCCCAGCCAGTTACCTACCCACCGCACTACTGTCCTACCCACACCCATATTCCCCAGTTTGTGCAATAGTCTTCTATGTGGCACAGTGTCAAAGGCCTTGCTGAAGTCCAGATAGGCCATGTCCACTGCCCTCCCTGATCCACCTCCCTAGTCACCCAGTCAAAAATTCAATGAGGTTGGTCTGACATGACCTTCCCTGGTGAAACCATGCTGCCTTGGGTCCTGTGGTCCATTGACAACCAGATGTTCCACCAATCTCTCCTTCAGTAGTGCTTCCATGATTTTCCCACTACTGAGGTGAGGCTGACTAATCTGTAGTTCCCTTCCTCTTTGTTCCCACTTTTTTGTATAAGGGACTGACATCTGCTATCCTCCAGTCTTTGGTACCTCCCTGTTTCTAGTGATCGGCTAAACAGGATAGCAAGAGGTTCAGCCACCACCTCTCTTAGTTCTTTAAGGACCCTGGGGTGCACCCATCTGGCCCCATTGCTTTATCAACTCTTATTACTTGCAGTTCCTTCAGGACCCTTTCTCGTGTAAAGGACTTGTGTCCATTTCTGCACCATTCTCACCCTTGTACTCCATTCAGACCCATTACCCTCCTCTTCCTCAGTAAAGACTGAGCAGAAATACCTGTTCAATATGTCAGCTTTACTGTTGTCATCCACCACACAGCCCCATCCTCCCCTTCAGTCTCACTATCCCTCCCTTTGCCTTTCTTTTTTCACTTATGTACCTGTAAAGGTTTTGTCCCTCTACCCACTGATTTTGCAATGTGTTCTTCTGTCTGAGCTTTGGCTTCCCTTACTGACCTCCCTGCCTCCCTTGCTTCTCCTGGTACTTCTCCCTATCCCCTTCTGCCTGTGTCTTTTTGTATTGCCTGAATGCAATCTTTTGGCTTTCACTTTCTTTGCTACCTCTTTGGAAAACCATAATGGTCTCCTCTTCCTTTTCCTCTTGCTAACCTGCTTAATACATAATTCTGTTGCTCTTGTAATCCCCATTTTAATACTTCCCACTGTTCCTCAACCCCTGATTCTCCCCATTCCCCTTAATGCCTCTTTCAAGTATCTCCCCATTTTCTCAAAGTTTGCCCCTAAAATCCAGGATCGTGTTTTTGTGTGGTTTGGTTTGCTCTTTCTGTGATTTCAAACCACAGTGACTGGTGGTCACTGTTCCCCAGGTGCTCCCCACTCTACTCCCCCATCACACTGTCCCTGTTTGTGAGCACAAGGTCCAGTATTGCCTTCTGCCGAGTTGGTTCCATGACCAGCTGCTTGAGGAAGGCACCCTGAAGGAGTCCAGGATAAATCTGCTCCTAGTTGATGCTGCTGCTGGGATGCTCCAGTCCACGTCTGGAATACTGAGTCTCCAACCAGTACTACCTCACCTTGTCTCCATCCTCTGGATGGCTAGCATCAACTCCCTATCTGTTTCTTCCTCCTGGGCTGGTGGTTTATAGACCACACCTGTGCGGATAGCTGGCCCCATTTTCCTTTCCAGCTTAACCCCAGTATCTCTCCCCATTTTGTTCCTCTTGGATCTCTGTGGCCCTTATGTCATTTTTCACATACAGTGCCACTCCTCCTCCCTTCCTGCCTGCCCTGTCTCTTCTGAATATGTTGCAGCCAGGTATGGCCAACTCCCAGTCGTGGTTATCATTACACCAGGTTTCAGTGATGGCCACAATGTCCAGGTCTGACTGCACCATGACAGCCTCAGATCTTCCATCTTGTTGCTAAGGCTCTGGCATTTGCACATGACTTTCCATGATTTGACCTCCCTAGACTGTTTCGCTGTTCTACTCCAGCCCCTTCCTTGGTTGTCCTTTACCTCTGGTTCACCTTGCTGTCTGCCCTTCTGCTGAATTCTGCCCCTATTCTGCCTATCCACCTCCTGGGTGCTAATCTCCATCTTTTGCACTTAGCTAACCTCCCCATCCTTTCCTTCCATTTCTCTGGGTACCTCTATTTGGTTGTCCCTGTTTGGCAGTGTGGCATATGAGTTCTTGAGTGGAATAGGATCTGGGATGTGCCTCTGCCTGACTGGTCTAACCCTCCCTGAGCCCACTGTATGCCCTATGTTTTATTTTCATAGGACAGCCCAAGTCTTGTTTTAAGTGTGAATCAACGCACACACCTTAGCTCTGTATGTGACACCCCCAGATGCAGTCACTGCTTAGATTATGGGCACACCTCACCTAATTGTGTAAACTTGTTTAAGTGCAATCTTT
This sequence comes from Neoceratodus forsteri, assembly GCA_016271365.2. NCBI lineage: Eukaryota > Metazoa > Chordata > Ceratodontiformes > Ceratodontidae > Neoceratodus > Neoceratodus forsteri. The sequence continues at coordinate 745,901,814 of CM057456.1, read as the reverse complement.
GTGAAAATACTGGCCATGGATATGGAAAATGTCCCTGGCATCCCACAATCGTGAAGACTGCCCCTCCCAGAAGGATTAATAAATAAAGCCCAAACAAATGCAGGCCCAAAGAATTGCAAACTCAGATGCAGCAGCTGCATCAGTTCCTAACCCTGTCCTTATGTCTCCTAGGCAGGTTACCACAGACCAAAACTCCACTGATCAGTCTGAGGAGCCTCTGATCACTGATACCATCCCTGAGACAACTATTTCTGCTGACCAGGAGAACACTGCCCCTGGTAGATCTGGAGAAGGAGACATGCCCCCAGTCAAGAACAAATTTTTAAGAAAGTCACTGCCAAAAAAGGAACAGATTAGGGAAAGACTTTGTGCAAGCAAAGCAAAGGGTAGCTTAAGAGGTGCAGGCAACCCTGGTGAGCTCTGAAATCAGGAAACAAATATGCAGTGCTATCTACAGATAAAGAGGACGGGGATTCAGGGGTGAAGAATCAGATTCCTCCTCTGTGGTCTCCACTACTACAGAGGTCACTTCAGACACAGAACAGGGTGGGGAGATGACTATATTTCCCAGCACAAGGCGCAAAAGGTTCCTTAAAACCGCTTGATGTTATTAAAATTTGGCTCATTCCCTATTACTTTCCTATTTTATAATGGAGTTCCCTCCTTGACCACCATTAATGCAGATAGCATTAAAAGTCATAAAAATTATGACAGTTCTTAGTACAGTAACAGGGGAAAGAAGTGACATCATATGTATACAGTATACCAGGCTTAAGACACAGGTAGAAATACAGCAAGCCTCAACATACTGGAATAAAGGCCCTCCTTTTGGTCCGTAGAAGAGGAACTTTGTGATGGGGTTGATATTTTACTTAATAATTCAGACATAAGAATGTCCAGGTTAGTAGATATTGTGCCTGGAAGGCCCCTACTTTTAGTCCGTAGGAGAGGAACTTTGTGATGGGGTTGATATTTTATTTAATAATTCAGACATAAGAATGTCCAGGTTAGTAGATATTTGACCTGGAAGGGCTCTACTTTTGGATATTACACTTTATACAGAAAGGTTTAGAATTCTCAATATTTATGCCCCACAGACCAAAGCTCTTAGAGTCTCCCTATTTAAACAAATTCAACCATATCTTCATAGCTCGAGATTGGTTATTTGGGCTGAAGACTTTAATCACGGATTGGAAAGGACTGATAGAGAATTAAGACAAACTGTTTTATGATACTTTAGCCCTAAAAGCATTAGCACAACTGCAAATCTAATAGACACATATGGACACCTATTTGCCACAGGAGGTAGTACGTACCTTAGGGGCCTCTACCCCTCAGGATTAATTTCATATTGGTCTCAGCTGTTTTAGAACTTTCAGATATTAAGTTACAGGCATGGGAATTTTCTGTTCAAAGGTCCCCACTGTAAGCATACATTGGAGCCAATTCTCAAGATATAACAAACTCTGAGTCAGACCCTGTATGGCTGTGGAGAGTTTTAGGAGTGCCAAAAGCACGGAAAATAATATCGTGTGATTTAGCTGCACCAGAGTCAGCCATAAGTATTACTGCAGTACTACACTACTGCACATGTGTGATACTTGCACATGTAAAGTTTGCCAATAGACACCATGTGCAACATGGCGATGCTGACATAACTATGTATGCACAATAGTCATGCATGTGCAGTTTAAGTCAGTATCACCATGTTGCACCGCAGTATCCACCAGTTGCAGAACAGAAAAGTAGTTTGCTGGGAAGTGGTATGGTTATGCGCTCGTGGAGGGAAGGGCTGCATAAACAGAATCACTGGAAACTGTCAGAGCACTGTGGCAGCACATCAGACAGCAGTCCTGTTACGTGCTTCCACAGTGCTCTTATACAAATCTGATGATGGCATACCATCCATGGAGCTTGGCCATGCCATGCATTGCATAAATCAGACTCAGGAGGAGTCTATTAACAAACTAGAAATCTGGACTGGGACTTGCTCGCATCACAGTCACTTTCTTATTCTTTTCAAGCATTAATTTCTGGCAAAGGTGCCTTAACCATATTGATCTCAGTGCTTCTGTTTTTTCCGATTGTATTAGGCAGGGTAGTAGCAGTCTTGAAGTGGTAGCTGCAGGTGGTGGCATGCTCTGGAAATAAGTGGTCCCATGCTCATCTGCACATTTTAGAAATGATGTCTTTCCTTGTTTTTGCTGTAAAGAAACTGACCCTTTAACACAAAAACAGGAGTCAGTTATGCCTTCACCCTCTTTTGCTTCAAGTGAGGAATTTCATCAGGGTTTGCATCAGATGTACAGTGGCAGCCATAGATGCAAAATATTGTTAAACAGTAATCAACTGTATGTAAAAGCTCTTTTTTGAATGTGTGCTTCTAATGTTGTCAGTACCACTCCACCCATGTGTACTCTGCCTTGGAGTTCATTACCCCAAGTGCATTGTGGGGATAATTCTGAGGCACTCCACATTCATGACATCATGGGTTGTGTACACTTGATAGGTTGCTTGATGCACATGTGACTTTGAATAAAGTCCGTCCCCCCTCAAGGGGTCTGCTCTCCAAAGATCAGTTCTAAATGTGCATCTACACAGGTTGCAGCACACCCTCGAGCACCAGAGTGTCTACAAACTTCACAAAATTCAGTAAAATCACGCTTCAAAATAAATGCTGCCCATATCTCTGTTATTGGAAAATATATATATATATATATATATATATATGCACAGTATTTAGAGCACTAGCCTTATAATAATAGTGTGCATTTGCCCAGGAAACAGCTTCTTCTTACTATGCGTTTAGGTTGGAAAAATCAGTTATGGTACATTGAGAATCAGTTATGCACAGTAAAGAGATTAAATTGTAAAGGGCTAAGTTACCTGGCAACCCTGCTAGCAGTTCAAGGAACTTACATATGTATCATGGCACATCAGTCCTCGATCTACTTAAAGTATTGCATGAAAGGCAGAAAACAATAAAGTAACCTGGTACCCTGCTAGCGTTACCTGGATACTTCAGACACCGTAATACAAGTCAAAAGAAACTCTGGTGGCCCTACTAGCATCCCAGATGTTTATTCTATCTCCCTACATCTACCGGTGCCAAAACTTTAACACAGAGCATCTGGGTGAACATACTAGCATCCGAACATCTGTATCATCTCTCAGTATATACTGGTGCCACATAACTCTGATTTGGAATGCACAGAAGATAGTTCTAGTCTCCGCGCATCCCCTGCAGAATAATCATTAACTAATGCACATGAGCCGCTACAGGGTCGTAACTTGAAAGGAGCAGCAAAAGGGCGATCCCATGTCTGTTTATTTATAGCCCTTCCATTTTAATCCTCCACACTGCCTGGGCTTTCCTTCCTCCTCTCTCAAAGCTGCAATCTCGCAAGAGCGAGGCTGGTCCCACTGGCCGCAGCATCTCGTGCTGTGGTGCCATCTTGGGAAGATTCTTAGTGAGATCTCCATTGTAGCAGTGAGCTCTCGTGCTACTTCAGAGAAACAAGTTTTAAAACGATCAGCACCCCAAAATATCCAAGCGCTTGACTGCCTCATGCCAATCCCTCGTACATGAAACAAATACAGGCACAACTGCAAATAAAAAGAAAGGGGCAAAAAATTAATAATAATAAAAAATGTTTCTGGTTTAAGTCCAGCCTACCATGGAAAGACTCTCCCACTCATACAGTTGCTTAAGGGCACAGCAAGCATTTAACAACAGTGACAGCCCTTGCCACCAGAATAACTGTAAAGTACTGAATCTGGGACAAAATAATAGCCCTCTACTCTATTACACTCCATCCACTTTGAGAGGAAAAAAAAAAATGAAATGACAGTGCAATTAATAAATATACAATAATTGAGGTAGAAATAATACCCTAACACAGACATCTCTATTCCATTGCTTCACAGATCAACAAGGCAAAACAAACAGCTGCAGGCACTGCAGCTGCCTCTGCACCTCAGCAGCTGGGGAGACTGTGTGCATCATGCGTTGAGGAAACACCCCTACCTATCTACATAGATGATGCAGGGAGGGCGCCAGTGGACTCACATACAATACGACTACTATTCCCACTAAGCCAAAACACAACGCAGAACAAAATATAGATGCCACTATGATCATAATACAAAACAATCAACTTATGCAAGCACAGCAAGAAGTGTTAACAGCCATGCTACTCAAGCTCAATGAGCAGGCTACGCCTCAACCAGGAAATCTCCACCTTCCAAAAGAGGGCCACGGCACCCAACACAGGCCACTAGAGACCACAGTGACCGAACTACAGCCCACATCTATGGACACAGAAAATGTAGCTGACGAAGAGGGGCTGGAAACAGATCCATAAACCCTCACAGCAAAATGGTGTTTTCTGGATCAGATACCAGTGCTAGTGCACATCATAGGCCACTGTGGGCTTTGACACACCAGCCCCGCACCAACCTCAAAACTAATTCCATCACTGCAACCACTATCTAAACAGGCAGATTTCTTCCCTGTATGCGAATCCATTGACAGGTGATTCTCAAGGAATGGGAACTGTAGAACCAGCCTGAATTCCAGAGCGCAGGTCATGGGATAAGATGTATCCCTACAAGCGGACAAGCTGGCTTTGTGGTGCACCCACCACAATAGACACCCAAATAGCCTCTCTAAATAGGAAAACGGTCCTACCGACTGAATCAGCATCAGGACTTAAAAGACCCAATAGATATAAAGCTGGAAGAAACCCTAAAGAAAAAATGCAGAATTTGCAGGCCTAGGAGCAAGAGCAGCATCTATAGCTATATATGTGACAGCCCAATTAATATGGCTACAAGAGGTAATGAAAGCAATTCCACCAAAATCTACAGAGGCAGAACTGTTCACAAAATACCTCACAGACATGGAAGTAGATTCCAAAATCAATTCCAGATCAGCCGTACTGATCAACAGAGCACGAGATCCTGTGGATGAAGCTATGGGCTGCAGATGGCAAATCTAGACACTACACTACATGTTACTCCTTCAAGGGAAACCTGCTCTTTGGAGAAGGTTTAGAGAAATACCTAAAGGAAAGAAGAAAGAAAAGCACTGAGCAAGGAACACACTAACAGGTCGACGTACCTATCAGCTAGACAGAGTTTTAGGTCCACTCCTTTCAGGACAAAAGAGGAAACTACAACTACAGGGGCACAAACTACAGACAGACCTACACACACACTAACTACTTCAATAGGTATAGAGGTAGGGAAACACCCAACGAGTCAGTCAAGACAATGACTATCCCATCTACAAACAATCCTTTGACACACAGTGGGCTTAAGACTGCTACGCCTCGCATACATGGGAAAGGTCCACAACAGACAAAATGGGTACTACAGATAGTACGAGAAGGTTATTCCATAGAATTCAATCAGCACCCAAGACTAGACAGACTAGTAAAATCATCGGTATTCAGACACAAGATAACCCCAGCTCAAGTACAGACGGTAATAACTGACTTATTTCTGAACAAGGCCATGGCACAGTACCAAAACAAGAAGCCGGAAGGAATCTATTCAATATTCCTCACGATCCTCAAGAAGACTAGAGGTCTACAACCAGTACTAGAACAAATCAGTGAGATACACTTCATTCAAAATGGAAACAATCAGGTCCAACTCCAAGAGTAATCAGACCAGGAGAGTTTCTCACCTCTATAGACCTGAAGGACGCGTACCTTCATATCCCGATGAGACCAAGCCACTTCAAATTCCTAAGATTTCACATCCTGGGACACCACTACCAATACCAGGTACTACCATTCGGCCTAGCTTCAGCACCACGGGTGTTCACCAAAGTCTCAATAGTTCTGGCCACAAAACTAAGGGAACAAGGCATACATGTAATTCTGTACCGGACGACTGGCTCATGAGGACAAGATCATAGCAGCAATCCACCAGGAAAACAAAATGTTGGTAGACTGTCTACAAGAACACGGGTGGGTACTAAACCAGACAAAAGCTGCCTCATACCCAGCCAATCCATAGAACATCTGGGACAATTATTGACACAGCAAGAGGTCTAGTATTTCCATCCGACACCAGAGTGACGTCAATCATGACTTTAACAAAGCAGCTGCAAAACACAAAAGAACCAACACTATTATTCTTTTCTCAAGTGCTGGAACTAATGTCATCCGCTATAGACACCATCCGTGGCGAGGTGGCACATGAGACAATTCAAGTCTTTTATAATAAAACAAGGCCCGACATATGACCTAGACTTAACACAAAGGGTCACACCACCAACAGTCAAAGAAGCCTATCATGGTGGACAAGCAGACCAAACTTACAGGGCATGCCACTCGATGTACAATCAGAGGTCGTCATAGAAACAGATGTAAGCCTAACAAGATGGGAAGCGGTGCTGGAAAACACACAGCACAAGGGAGATGGTCATTAAAAGAGACCAAGCTCAAATAAACATACTTGAAATGCGAGCAGTAGTCTTAGCACTACTGCACTTCTCAAAACATGTACAGAACAAACACATACTAATAAAATACGACAACCAAGTCACCGTCTCATACATAAACAAACAAAGGAGAACCAGAAGCAGTGCTATGTCTCAGAGATGTCAAAACTCATGCCATGGGCACAAAAAATCCAAAATCTATTTCAGCAATTCACCTGGCAGGAAACTAAACACCATGGCAGATTAGCTGAATCGACAACAGATACACCAGGAGAGTGGCAACTACACCCCCAGGTGTTTGCACAAATAAACGGATGAGGGACTGGTGTAACAGGATTTAATGGCATCCAGCAAAAACAGTCAAAGCCCAAAATTCTGGTCCAGATACAGGGACAGCAAAGCAATGGGAGTGGACACCCTGACAGCAATATGGAAGTTCCACATAGCATACATATTTCCTCCCTATCTCTAATCACTCAGGTACTGAGGAAGATATGCACATCAGAGCCAGAGTCATACTCAGCCCCACACTGGCCACGGAGGTCATGGTTTTCCACCATAGTGTCGCTGTCACTGGACAACCCCTGGAGATTGCGGACAGGCTCAACCTCCGAACACAGGGTCCAACAGTACACCCAACCCACACCATCTACAACTGACAGCCTGGCTCCTGAAAGGGAGAGACTGCTAAAGCAGGCTACCACCCAACAGTTATTAACACTATGACAATGTCAAGGCAACACTCCACCATGTTAACTTACCAACGTCACTGGAACATTTTGGAAAAATGGTGCAATCACCACAAAATAAACTTAAAAACTTGCACATACCAGACATCCTACTATTCTTACAAGAAGGATTACATTTGGGACTATCACCAGCTTCTCTGAAGGTGCAGGTCGCTGCCATCAGGGTTGCACGAGGACATATATAGGGCACAACCAGGTACGCACCAGGACATCTATGCGATTCCTAAAGGAGCCATAAACATCGCCCTACAGGTGAAAAGCATAATAGCCCCTTGGGACTTAACCATGGTACTAAGAGCTATACAAAGCCCCCATTCGAGCCACTGGAATCAGTACCTCTCAAATGGATAAACCTAAAACCATTTTCCTAATGGCAATAGCCTCTGCCAGGACGTGTGGGGAACTACAGGCCCTATCATGTAAAGCACCCTTCCTAACATTCTATAATGATAGAATATCTCTCAGACCTATACTGTCCTTTAGACCCAACATAGTGTCACCATTCCACCTCAATCAAATGACAGAGATCCGGCACACCTACCGTTGGAGAACATACAAAAGATCCACAACTTAACATGCTGGGTATGAAAACAGTACTAGTAACTTACGTATCCCACACAGAGGAAATGTGCAAGACAGACAGACTATTCATTATCCTCCAGGGAAAAGAAAAGGCCAACCAGCATTGAAAGCTTCAATAGCCACTTCCTTAAAACAGCAATCACGAGGCCTACCAGGCAAATAATTCAATAGTGCCAAAAGACCTGAAGGCCCACTCCACTAGGGCAATCGCAAGTTCATGGGCGGAAAAAACATGGCAACAGCAGAAGAAATATGCACAGCTGCCACATGGTCTTCATTACACATACACTAGACACTACAGAATGGATGCGTCTCAGGACAATAAAACAAACTTTGCGTGCTGTTCTATTATCAGCATGCACCAACACGGTGCAAGACAACACATCTAACCCACCCAGTTATATGGACACTGCTTATTAATGACCCATGATGTCATGAATTTGGAGTGCCTCAGAGATTATTCACCACAATGGTAGTTTACTCACCTGGTAAAGGTGATTGTGGGGGAATAGATCTCTAAGGTACTCCACATCCCACCCAGTAGACGTGCTACCTTGGCAATCAGATGATATGTGATAGAACTAATGTAACTTCCCATACAAATGGCGGTTCCCAAAAGTCTTCCTTGAGCTTGCCTAAATGCTCACTGCCAGGCTGGTGCCCTGCATTTTAGCAGTTTAAATGTGATTACCTCTGTGTACTGTCTCTTTAAGAGCTGCCTGATTGCAGCTTAAGTAATCTGAGACGGAGCTCTGTTGAGAGATGTAACTATTTGCTGAAAATCATTTAAAGTGATAATGATAATGTAGTTTATCTAACCTGCTTTCTTTGTAGCAAGGACTGTTTTGTTTGTCTCCGCTATCTTGGTCCTGGACTGCAAATTGGATCAATCAGTTCTGGTGGGACATAAAATGTAGCGGACTACAGGAGCTGTCTGAAGTCAAAATCTGTAGGAACTGTAGTTTTGAACTTTGCGCCTTTTTGCAACTGAAGGGGATTTTGCTTTGATTAACAGCCAAATCAGCCAACCAAACCTTTTGGATCTTGGGAAGTCCTGGCTGCTTGCAAGTTTCAGTTAGTTCTGAGCTGGGAAGTGAAGTGAGAAGAGCTCAAGTGTATTTTGGGCAGCAATCCTGAGTGGATTCACATGGGAAAACTGTGAAAGGGCTGAGTTTTTGGCTTGCATGTCTGGTGCTGCTCCTGAGAGGAGAGAGGAGAATTATTTTGGACTAAATCCAAGTTTGTGTGACTAAAGTAAGCTACTGAAGTGGGCCAGGCTCAACCTGAAGAGACCGAAGATTTTGCTGAATGCGATCGGCCTGTCAGGGTTCCAGCTACCCCTAAGCTCCCGGTGTGTGCAGAGACTTTGCGACTGTGACCGGGGAGGCGCTGCCTAGTACAGTAGAATTCACGTACAAGTAAATGTCTTATGGGCTGCTAGTGGGTTGAGTTAGTTCCCCACTGTGTGAACTGTGTTCTGCTTGCTGGAAGCTGTAACCAGCCCAAAACGGACTGCATCCGAATTTTTCTCCATGCGGTCTGGGCTCTTGCCAGACTGGCCCAGCCAGACTACCTGCTGCACAGAGAAGCCATCAACGAGAGACCTGCCTGGGGATCAGGCCCCTGATCCATGCTTGAACAGGAAGACGCCTGCGACTCGTGTGGGCCCTGCTTCTCCTGGCATTCCAGATCAACCACCTGCAGTCTCGTTTTCGTCCAGCCTGTGTCCAGTCTTGGGTATCGTGAGTAAATACCAGGGTAGCTCCTGCAACAACAGCTTAATCTGAGTGTGTCATCTGATTGTCTTGTTGTTTCATTTCCTTTACAAACTGAGCCCTCTGGCTCTGAATTACAAATATTGTGTACTGTGCATGTTGTGTTTTCCATCACAGGGCCCCAACCAGCTAGACCCGGCAACAGTCCTGGCTAGCCCATCTCTTCTCCACCTGGGTAACCAGAGGGTGTGACTGTGTGGGGGACTCAAGTGCATGCATAACTGCTTGATTGATATAACCTTTAAGCTAATTTACCTGATTTTGCCCTTCCTTGTTCAAGTCCCCTGAATAAATCAGATCTAACTTTTCTGCATGTAAGCTGACTGTGGTTCCAGTTTGTGCTCCAAAGTACTGTAGTGTTGCTATTTGCTGTGCATAACCTTGTTTTACAGGGGTCCCCAGGGTCCAGCCAGAAGAACCAGCCCTGGTGGTAAGTGCAAACAGTGTGGGTACTTGTGTGGTGTACCAGGGTATTGTGAAAGTGATTATTGTACAGTGTTCAGGCCACTAGAGGGGAAGGGGTTACAGTGTCCCAGAGGGCTGTGCCGGTTAGCTTGACCACTCGAACCCTGACCTCTGGGTGGAGGCACCCGTTTCAGAACTCAGGCCCCTTAACCTGCTACTAGTCAAGCAGGCAGGGTAGTAGCCCTTGGGATAGCGCCACCTAGGGGTTACACCTAATAAAATGCTAAATTGATTGAGAGGGTCACCGCATTCTGTATGTACTGGTACCTACGTAGGGGTGTTAATAATAGGAAATAAATTCACAACTTACCTGACTCACACTGAGCAGACAATACATCTTTGTTCTAACCATAAAATAACATTACCAGACTTTCGTTACAGATATAGCTTTGGAATACATCAAACTGACCTTTGGAGAGCAGACCCTCGAGAAGGGGGATGGACTTCAATCAAAGTCACATGTGCATCAAGCCACCTGTCAGGTGTACACAACCAGGATGTCATGAATGTAGTGTCTCCAGAGATCTATTCCCCCACAATCACCTCTACCAGGTGAGTAAACTACCATTATCATTTTGTGTTCAGGACAAAATGCCTTTCAAATGAGGGTAGTCACTAATCTGAATTCTTTATAGTTTTTAAGTTTCCTTGCGCGCATGCAAGAAACATCTTGTGATAAACGACATGTCAGAGGTGTGTCAGGGACGAGTCCAGTGCACAGCAATCTACTGTACAGTGGGCTTGTCATGGCACACAAATGAGCATGCAACCAGACTGTGACATCAGCCACAGTTTCACAGCTGGAAGCCGTTCTCTAGTTGAAAGAAATAAAGTGCTCAAATGACAGCGCTTCATTCCTTTCATTAATGCAATTACTGATCTTACTGCTTGTCTCCCACCCATTCTGCAGATGTCTGGGTACCCAGCCATACACTGCATCCCCACTCTCTGTGCCATAAGCAATAAACAGTCCTAGCAGTAAAGAACAAATAAATATTATTTATCCTTCCCCAGACAGAAGTCTGCGTTGAACTTTGTGTCTCTGTATGAATGACAGTGTGTGTTCTTGTCCCTGAGCCTCTCTCTCTCCAGTGCTTCATGCGTGCCCAGCCTTAGCATTGCTTTCTGTGATGGTACTCACTGAACTGCCCTGTGGATCTCCTAGTGTCCATGCTGCCTCAGCGTGCCCCCCATCCCGCCGCACAATACAAGGAGCAAGAGTGTTGAGAAGTGAGGCAGCATTGCCTGCAGAGCTGTTGCTCAACCCTGAACAGCGGGAGAGAGCAAGGGCTGCAGGTACAGACACCAAGAAGGAGGCAGCAGTAGCCCCCAAAAGAGAGCACAGTATCGAAGAGGTGATGAGTGATACCAGTGTCAGCGACAGAGAGGAGAGAGCCCCACACAGTGACAGAAACATGCTGAGATGTGGCGGAGTAAGCAGAATGACAGTGATCACAGGTGACAGGCTGTAGCTATTGCAGCACCTCCTTGGCAGTGTGCAATTGGGGCAGTGCAATGTAGTGACCATAACCACGATGACCAGTGGCTCCCAGACCTGCACCTGAACAAACATTCATTTTATTGGTGGCCTGTACCCTTGCAGAGTGTACTCCCTCACTCTCTCTCCCCCGAGAGATACATAGCAACAGCGAGAGCCACTTCCAGTGCAGCATATATGTGCAGGTCCAATCTGTTCCAGTCAGAGAAGGTGTCAAACCCCCCAAAACAGAGAAGTGGAGTAGAGTGTGCACCGAGCTTGGTTGCCATCCATTTTATTTCCACTCACTCTTCTAGGCACCTTGCTAGTGGTCTGACTCTCTGTTTGTCTTTCTGAAGCTCAGTGGAAGCAGACAGCACATACAGAGAGCGAGTGAAAGTGGCAGCAAGGCTGCAGAGTTTTCTTTTCACCATGGGGGAGCAGGACGTTAGAGATAGAGACCCAGAAGAGACACAGTGTAAAACAAACTTGGTGCATCCATTCCACCACGGCACAAAAGGAGCACCCAGACAGAGCCAAAGACAAATATGGGTCACATATCTGCTCCTTCACATTGACTAGCACAGTGTAGGGTGGGCACTTAGCAGGCACCCTGGTAGTTGCTGCCCCTACACCTCCAGCTCACATCAGCACACACGGAACAATCTGAAGTAGCCACAGACTGATGTGGGTTACTCATCTTCCTCTCCACACCCATCCACTCCACAAGTTGGCACAGTGACATGGTGACCTCCAGGTGGGCAGCCCAAGGTAAATAGTGGACTATGGCCTGGCAGAAGTTGGTGATTGGTGCCCTCTCCACAACAGTCCCACTCAACGCACACTGGCTGCCCCAGCCAGAGACAGAAATGTGAGTTGCACATTTGCCATGCTACACCAATTTCTATCTAGCCTGGTGGGTGCCAGGTGGATGGAAATGGGGTTGCAGTCCAGAAACACTGGGTGGCCCGAGGCCATTGGTACCAAACACATCTTTCCGCATTTCTGCACGTGAAGCATTTCTCTTTCCATTCCACCTCCTGCACATTAGGAGCACTCTGCTGGAGCCAATGACAGATGTGGTTCACACATCTGTCCATCTTCACCCATCCAAGTTCCATGAAAGCTGGCACTGGCATTGGCTGGGCTCTAGGCAAGTGGCTCTGGGAGAATGATGCCCATCCCACCTCCACACAAGAGTAGCACCCTGCAGCAGCCAAGGATAGAAATGCAAGTTCAACATCTGCCCTTCATACCCGTCCTCGCCCACCCGAGATAGCATGAGGGTTGGAGTGGCTTCAGGTGATGGCACTTCCTCACCCTATGTCACACCTCTACACTTGCAGAATACTCTGCTTCAGCCAGAAGCTCTCCCACTTAACGTGCCTTACCCATGGAGAGAAGTGTGAGGTACTGAGATATAAAAATGTGGATCTTGTATCTGCCCCTCCACAACTGTTCCCACTCTGCTGGTTGGTGGGGAGTTTAGGATACAGTGAGTGCTCCTGAGTAACTGGTGCCCCTCTTGCACCCTCACCAATCAACCCAATACTTTACAGCAGCCAAAGAAGAGATGTGGATTGCAGATCTGCCCCATCATAAACTGTGCCCATTCAAAAGTTTCACACACAGGCTGGAGTGGGGTCTAGGATGGTGGCCATTAGTGACTGCCCCCATCCCACCTCCACACATGGGAGCATTCCTCACCCTCCATTACACATTTGCACATAGCTGAACACTCCTCCCCTCCATGCCTCTTTGCATATAAGGAGCAATTCTCCTTCTCCATGGTGGACATAGTGTCTTATGTAATCATAGTTGGTTTCAATCCTTGTTGAATGCACTATTGTACATATTGTATATACTAATATAAAGAAAATTGCTTTACTTTTTTTTAATTTTTTATTTATAGCATTTTGTACATTAAGCATACAAATACTTTCATTCTGAACAAAGTATAACAACTTGATTGTCTAGAAAGACATAACAAAGGATGAGGACTATCTATTCGATTGATACAACATAGGGGTGACCAAGATTACATTTCACATCAATGCATTCATTTTCAGTTCAGGAGCAATAAGCTACCAATGCCCTAATTTTCAGTTTGGAAATTTTAACAAGAAAAGTTTTCAATCTGACCTTGTAAGGTCTATGTTAGTGATACACAACAATATTTTAATAAGCTCCACTCTAGAGCTCCCATAGGCTAGGTGGGTAAATACTTATAGCTAAGTAGCTTTATATTCTCAGGAGAAAAAAAAAAAAACCCTGCCCTGTAAAAATACATCATACACAGTTATCTGGTTCCTTACAGTAATCTGCCAGACCTGTTTATGCTTCTATTAAAATATATTAAGGCACTCAGAAAAGGAAAAGGAGTTCAAGTCTCGGGCTTCCTGAGAAATACTAAATAGCTGTAACAAACTAACCTGCAACTAGACAAGTTACACTCTTATTGTACCCGCATTAAACATTACCATAACTAGTTGCACATTTCAAAAATATATAACATTCATGAGAATTCCCACCTGCTTGAAAAACTAAGTAAGCAATTGTTTTACATTACAAGTTGTTTTAGAGGAAAAACTGCCTAGATGAAAAAAAAACACCAACAGAATGTCTTTCAGAGTCTCAGTTCTCAATACAGCCAGTTTATAAAGAAGGTCTTTATTAACTGAACTTTAACTACAGTCCAGGATTCTTTCGAGAGGAAAAAGATGTGAGAGTCCCTCTACTATAGGGAACTACTGGCTCATTAGGAGAGTCACAATGCAGGATATAAAGAAATCACTTCTGGAAGAACATTATTCTTACAGGTGAAAGCTTCAGTCTCCATCCAGGTCTTCTTCTTCGATGCTTCTCTCTCGCTGTCTTTTGGCTGCAATTCTCTCGACACAGGATCCGTCTTTCGGGTCCGTGAAGCGGTACTGTCTGCTGCCCTCCGTGAAACAGAGTCAAGCCGAAAGCCAGAGTGAATGAGATACCTAGGTCTCTGAGTCTGTTTTAACTCCATCAAATGCCTTTCTTCTAATACGTGTACATAGGCGACATCCGGGAAGAACAAAATACGAGCCTCTTGTATATATACGGAACCCTGTTTCTTAAAACCCCGAGCAGCTTATCTCATTCTCCCGGGACTGGAGGGTAAACAGGACCATCGAGGGTTATCCATGGCATTCTGGGCTCTTCTGGGAGTGATCCTATAAGCCCTTGTTATTCGAAATCCGAAGTCCGATATGTCCTCCAGCCAGTTTTGAAGGTAAGAGAAGTGCTTCTCCTTCGATTGCTCGGGAGGCCGAGTACCCTTACATTGCTGACTCCTAACTGTATTCTCCAGCTGTTCTACTCGAGTCGAAAGCAGCTTGTTCTTTTAGGGATGTAGCAGTTGCAGCTAGGGCCTTTCCCACCATGGCTTCTATCATCTTTGTAGTCTCTCCCATGGCATCCAATCTATTTTCCATGGTAAGAAATTTTTCGGAGAAGCAGTCCAGTTCTGATTCATTTGTTGAACCGTTTTGGTTAAAGGCATTTACTGCAGCCTGTAAAGTTTTAGAGTAGCACCCTCCAGTCGGAACTGAAGCTTGCATAGATCTGCCGCTCTCGTCTGGAGGTTTTGAGCTGGAAGCTGCGGTAAAAAAGAAATCTTGCTTAGCGGTTTTATTTCGACCCATCTTCATTTAATTTGAGTCTCTGGGTGCAGCAAGTCTTCTCTATTGGAGTGCATGTGCAGCTGAGTATTTCCTTTGTAAAACAAAGCTTTTCTTTGAAATATTAAGCCTCAGATTGGGAGCACTAAAAGCTGCTGTTGCTGGCTAGGCTGCTGGTCCGCTCCGCTTACTTTAATTTATATTATGTTTCCTTACTTTTGTATCTCACACCATGTATTGTCTTTATCATTGCTTGTACAAGGGACCTCCTTGCAAATGAGCTTGCTCAATGGATTTTATCCCTTCACAATAAACTTGAACTTGAACATGGAAAGCACTCTTCCCTCCATTCACTCTCCACATATAGGTATCATTGCTCACCTCCATCCCACCTCCATACACTGTGAGCACTCATCCCGACCCCTCCAGTGCTTCTCCCACTACATTTCACCTCCCACATGGAGACAGCACATCCCACTGCATTCCACCTCCTGCACACAGGGAGTACTCCTGCTCTATTCAACCTCCACATGGGGAGCTTTCCTCCTACTTCATATCAGCTCTGTACACGGGAGGCACTTCACTCCCTCATCCTATTGCCCTACATGGGAGCATTGCTCCTCATCCATCCATCCCACTCCTACACAGGGACTCCTTCACACATTCAGACACTCCTCCTCTACCACCATCCCACCTCCCATATAGAGAGTACCCTAACCCCATTCCACCTTTGCACATGGGAGCACTCTGCAACAGCTAGAGACAAAGATGTCAGTCGGCATCTGCCTATCCACACCTATTCCCATTCAACATGATAAGTTCTAAGTTGGGCAGAACATCGATAAAGTTGAGATGTCAGAGTGGGTTGCCCTGGGAAATGGTGCCAATGCCCCTCACCACCTCTTTGAATAAGAGAGTTCTCCCCAACAGAATAAATTTTTTACCACTTTTCTGCTGATTATCCTCCTGTTTGCTTGCTCACCAGTCGCTCCACTCCCAAGATAGGACTACATGCCACTAGGCCAGGGTAGATTTTTCCTCGACCTCTCCTGTCTTCTCTCCGGACCACACCACGGTCCAGCCAGCATCCAGCACAGTGAAGAAGCGCCACGCATCTACTCACAGCTCGCCTGGACGGATCAGTTCTTTCTCTAGTAGACCATATTTCAAGTTCTCCCACAGTTCAACTGAGGCTAGAGAACAGCAGCACACAGTCACACTCTACCACCATGAGAGTCAACAGAACACACAACTTGCTCGGTGCTGTACAGATGATGCAGCACACCACTAGTCTGTCTCACCAGGCTTCTTCTGCTCTCTCTGTTGATGATGTCTCCATCTCCTTAGCCATCAACAGTCCCATGCATGTACATTGTGTTGCATCACCAACCATTATGGAGACTGCTGAGACAATGATTTTTAGCAGCTGAGTCTGAGCCAACCTAAAAATAAAATACAGGAATTTGAACATTTCTGAGGTAATTTTGGGGAGGGGGTGAACGGGTGAACACCCTTGCCAAGCCCATGCAATCCACAACAGTTCAGACACATGCAATGCTTACACTTAAAGGCACCTCCCAGCCCAGCCAGGCCCCCTGCCTACCCGCACACAAATGAACACCAACCGTGACCCTCCCACTTCCTCTGCAAGCAGCGAGGCTCCCTCACTCAAGCGGTCAGTCCTGTACAAGTAGCAGAGTTGAGGGTCTGGGGCCTCAGTCGGACCTGCTGCTGTAATGGAGCTCGAGCCTGCCTGAATACAACAGGACAGCTAAACTGAATCCCTTAATCCCTACAGATGGAGGGCTGCTGCACAGACAATTGCTACAGCCACTCAGGCACCATCAGGGATTTAAAACAAGAGGTAGACGATGGCAGGCAGCCTGCCATCCGCCTCCTCCTCCTACACTGACTGCTTGCAGCACTTGCCCAGCTCCTCCTCTGCTACCCGACTCACCAATGGTCAGTAGTGTTGGTGGGTGGCCTTCATTGGTGTGGTCAAGTGAGCTCCTGAACTTGTTACAAGCCCTCCCAACCAATACTCTTTTGACTTCCTTCTGTATCTGGTTGCATTTGCCTGTTTCCAAACACCCAATAAACTATTTTCCTAGTGCCTACTTAGATACGGAATGTTAAATATATCAAAATATAATACAATTGCTTTGAAGAAGACAGAAGCCTTTATTATGGCTTGGTTTTAATGTATGGTTGGAGAACGCTGAAATCTTATCTTCATTGTTTTACTTCCTTATTGCTATTTTGTATTTTCAGATCAAATCAAATATAATAAAATATAATTGTTTTTGTATTTTTGAGAAGATAGAAGCTTTTATTATGGCTCTTTTGGTTTGATCCACACACACTGAAACATTGAAGCAGTGAGATCAGCATGATTTTGGCAGCCTTGCACCATTCCTCTGATCCTAAAATATGTATCGCAATGGTTGTATAATTGTAGGTCTATATTCAAATGGCTTTAATTCATTATAATTACACACTAAGAATGGTCTTAATGAGTTCCTTTAAGGTTTCATAATTTGACCTTTTGCAATTTTAATGACCTCCCAATCCTGGAGTCTTTCAATTTGTTTTATCTAAACATTTCTTTGCTCAGTTCATCAATAGTCCAATAAGATTTTGAATAAAATACTTTAGAACAAAACTGTATAAACTTTAGGTTTGATTTCATGAGATATTAACTTCTCTCCGAGTTGAAAATGCATAGGAGATTAGTTGTACATACTTTTGTATTTCTCCACACTTTTACTGTGGAAATTTGTAAAGAAAATGAGAAAAATAACACTTGGCCTTTTGCACAGGTCTTGGCAGCCAGTAAAGGGAATGGCTTAAAAGTATTTAAGAGTCATTCAAGAGTTATCCCAAGGTCAAGATTTAGTAAACTATACATTTAATGCGTTTTAATAATAGAAGTTACCAAAGGTGACATAATAAATGTAAACTGAACTTCACTGTGTGATATAAATAAACAGTTTCTTTATTGTTTCATAACATATTAGATTGCAGTATTTATTTCAAATGTTGTGGCCATGAGGATGGTGTGTACAGGGTGTGTGTGTGTGTGTGTGTGTGTGTGTGTTTGCTGTAGCGAATATATTTTTTCCCAAAAGCATAATAACAAATGCCTGCTGATTGCTAAATATTTCGCCTGGATACTTCACAGAAGACCTGGCATATGTCTGAGACAGTGCTTATCAGATAGTGTCTTAAAAGATTAAAAAACTGTAAATCTTTTTAGAGTTGCTGGAAAGGGTGACATTTATGAGGTATGAATCTTTCTTGAAAGACAATACCTGTCCAGCTGAAGCCTGTAGCAAGAACATTTTAAATGCTAAGTATTTAAATGTAAGCTGTTGCATTTTGAAGGGGGTAAACACATTTTCCAGTTTAACAGGCAATCAGTATTTAACATGCTGTTTCAGTTTCTAGTGGCCATTTGATTAGCAGCTTGGAGTTATGACTCCAACATTCTAAACAGAAAGAAGGGAGTATTTTATTTCAGTTGGCATAGTGATTTGTAGATGTTGAAGGATACATTGAAAACTCCAAAATGTGTGTTCCACGATACTCCATTTTTACAGCTATAGATAGCAAGATGGCTGTAGGCTCGGCCCACAGCCATAAAAAGAATACATGGCGGCGAAATAGTTCCTTCCTGACTGATGAGAAATTTAGGACAGCCTGGAAAAGAGAGTGGCAAGCAAAACTGTCAGTGGCAGAAATGCATGAAAATGCTGCTGCCTAGTGGGATGAATCGAAACAAGAATAGAAAGATTTTTTCAAACAAAGCTAAAATAGCAGCAAATAAGGATTACCTTAAATACCTGCAATTAAGGGGTCAGCTACAAAATTTAATTTCTCTCAGAAACTAATAAACTTAATTACGGACCCAAATTATGGTAATTAAAAAAAATGTTCAATATGCAGTACAATAGGGCTAAATCGCTTGAACAGGAACTCAGATTTGGCACTAACATGAAAAAAGGTTCTATGGACCCATTTAAAGAATGCAAAATTTGAATTGACCACAGAGTAATTACCAAAATAGTTTCTGAGTCAGGACTAATAATTTCTTCCCTGAAAGTATATTAGACAAAGTAGACAAATATCTGAAAGCCTTGTTTGGTGAAACGCATTTGATAAAAAATGGTAACCTTGGTGAATTGGATCTCCCACAAATACAGGCTGATAATAGAGATTTCTTATCTGCTCCTATCTCTACCGTAGAAATAAAGACAGCCATTGCCACACTCAAAGTGACTCAGCCCCAGGCACTGACGGCATAGGTGCAGCACTGTATAAAACCTTTGCTTTGGAAGGCTATCAAAAGTGGAGGGTGATGAGTACCAATGCCCACAGTCTGTAACAAGCTCCCTGAACTAGTGGCCTTGATGGAAGAGGAGCCTGATATTGTGTCAGTCACTGAAACATGGTATACAGAGAACCATGACTGGGATGTCAACATACCAGGATACACAATCTACAGGAGGGACAGGGAGGGAAAAGAGGAGGAGGAGGAGGAGTTCTCTATGTAAGGGAAGGAAGGGATTAAAGCAACAGAACTAAACAGTAAACATGAAGTAGACAAGTCACTATGGGTCAATCTGGAGACAGGAAATGGCACCACAATCCATGAGAGTTGTGTATAGACTCCCATCTCAGGGAGAGGTAGTGGACAACGAAATATAGAAGGCATCCTTAAAATGGCAGAAAAAGGGAGATATTGTTAGTGGGGACCTGAATATGCCAGATGTTAACTGGAGCACCTTTGCTGCAGGCACATCCAGGAGCAAGGTAATTCTTGATGCCCTACAAGGGGCATGCCTCAGACGGCTAGTGTTGGAACCCACCCGGGAGGGAGTAATCTTAGACCTGGTACTCTCAAATGGGGACAGAGAAAGGATTTTGATTTAGAAGTGGTTAGCCATCTGAAACAAGCGACCACCAATGTGGTTCACAATAAACACAGCCATAGAATCAAGCCGCATAAAAGCAAAAAAGTATTGGACTTTAGGAGGGCTGACTTTGGGAAATGAGAGAGTGCCTCAGAAAAGCACTAGGAAGTGGGCAAGGAGGTGGGGTGAAGGAACAATGGGAATAATCAAAACAGCCATCACAGAGGCAACAAGCCTTGTGTGAGGTGAATCAATAAAACAAAACAAAGGAAGAAACCACTATGGTTCTCAAAAGAGGTGGCAGGGAAGGTTAAGGAGAAAGGATAACATTCAGGAAATATAAGGAAACACAGAAGGAGCAGGACAGAGAACTTTATCAGTTAAAGCAGAAGGGCAGGAAGGCAGTCAGAATAGCAAAGGCCAAACTGAGGAAATGATAGCCAATTTTGTTACAAAGGGGATAAAACCTTTATAGGAGTGAAGAAAGACCAAGGGAGGGATACGGAGACTTAATAAAGGGAGAGGAATGTGACAGAGGGAGATAGTGAAAAGCAGGATACTGAACGAATATTTCTGCTCAGTACTCACAACAGAAGAGGAGGGGAGGTACCTAATCCAAACAAGAGAAACACTCTGGATAGGGGGATCGATACCAATCCATTCACAGAAGAAAGGGTTTTGAAAGAACTCTTGAAACTGAGGGAGGACAAAGCAATGGGGCCTGATGGGATTCACCCTAGAATTCTAAAAGAACTAAGGGTAGAAATAGTGACACCACTGACAACTCTCTTTAACAAATCATGGGAGGATGGGGTGGTACCTGAGGACTGGAGGAGGGTGGATGTGATTCCACTTCACAAGAGTGGGAGCAGGGCAGAGGCAGAAACTACAGACTGGTTAGTTTGACCTCAGTGGTAGGGAAAATAATGGAATCACTTCCGAAGGAAAGAACTGTTGAGTACCCTAGAGGCCAGTGGGCACAGGATCCAAGGCAGCATGGATTCACAGCTGGAAGGTTGTGTCAGATGAATCTAATAGATTTCTTTGACTGGGTGACCAAAGTAGTAGACCAGGGAGGGGCTGTGGATATGGCCTACCTAGATTTTAGCAAGGCATTTGGCACAGTCCCACACAAAAGAGTAATATACAAGTTAGCCAGCCTTGGAGTGGGTCCAAAGGTGATAGCCTGGATAAAAAATTGGCTGGACAACAGGACACAAAGGGTAATAGTAAACGGAGTTCACAGTGAAGAAAGGAGGGTAACTAGTGGGCACTGCAGGTTCAGTAATGGACCGGTCCTTTTAATGTCTTTATAAGTGACATTGGAGAGCACCTGGAAGGAAAAGTATGTCTCTTTGCAGATGACACAAAGATCTGCAACAGGGTTGTTACACAAGGTGGGGTGGAAAGGATGAAAAGGGACTTGGCAAGGTTGGAGGAATGGTCAAATGTATGGCAGCTCAGATTCAATGCAAAGAAGTGCAAGGTAATGCACCTGGGAAACAAAACCCAGGGAAGAGTACACAATGGGGGTGAGATACTAACAACAATAAAAATCGAAAGAGACCTGGGAGTAATTATATCAGATGACCTTAAGGTGGGCAAGCAATGTGAAAAGGCAGTATAGAGGGCTGGGGGATGTCACTGGGATGCACAGGGAGAGGCATCAACCGTGAGAAAACAGGAAGTTGTCATCCTCTGTACAGACAGTTGGTGAGACCCCATCTGGAGTACTGCGTGCAGTTCTGGAGACCCCATCTCCACAAAGACATAGATAAGTGGAGGCTCTTCACAGGAGGGCAACTAAAATGGTGCAGGTCTGCACCAAAATACATATGAAGAGAGACTAAAGCAGCTTAATATATACCCTCGAGGAAAGGAGGGAGAGGGAGACATGATAGAAACTTTCAAGTACCTCAAGGGAATTAACAAAGTCCAATAGGGTAGCATCTTTCAGAAAAGAGATGTGCAAGAACAAGAGGCACAATTTGAAGATAGAAGGGGATGGCTCAGAGGTAATGTTAGAAAGTATTTTTTCACAGAGTGGGTTGTGGATGCATGGAGCAGCCTTCCTGAGGAGTTTGTGGAGTCAAGAACAGTGGAGAATTCAAGAATGCATGGGACAGATATAAAGCAATTCTAGGTGGGGGTAGGAGGAAGTAAGCCGTTGGTTAACTAGAATCTGCAGCTTATCCATCAGGTAGGAAATGGGCAGACTAGGTGGGCCAAATGGTCCTTATCTGCCATCAAATTCTATGTTTCTATGTTTGCTGATGATACTGCACCAGCATTAGAAGTAGTCTTTAATTGCATGTTAAATGAAGATGGCCTGTCAAAACTATGGCTCAAGCATCTTTAATCTTTACTTTTAAGAAGGGGTCTCTGAAGATTTAAGGAACTGGAGACCTCTAAGTCCTTTTAATACAGGTCTAAAAATTTTAAGTTAAATCTTGCTGAACAGACTCCTTACTCTATCTGATAAAATAAATAGCCCTTATCAGACCTCGCAATACCTAATAGGTATTTTTTATTTTTATTTTAGTCTTTGGTAGCTGGGTAAGACCCACTAGGCACAAGTGCCTGTTTTCAGGGGTGACCTAGGAGCACTGGGTGGTTAAGTGACTTGCTCAGAGTCACACAGTATGCGAGTGGAGGTTGTGAGAATCAAACCCAAGTCTGGTCTGCTGGATATACCAAGCTTGTTCATAGCTCATTACTCTAACCTCTAGGCTATACTGCCAGATATCAATATGATAACTTGATCATGCTTAGGGAAATATTTCATAAGGCTTCAAAATGACTTGCAAGGCTGTATCATGGGAATTGACCAGGAAAAGCCTTTGATAGAATATCCCACAAATATTTATTCAGTGTACTTAAGGCTTTTGGGATACCAATTAGCTTCATTGGTTGGATACAAACTATGTACAAAAATGCTATACTCATTCCAAATATCAACGGTTGGACAGGGAGAGAGATATTAGGGTAAAAAGATGGGTAAGGCAAGAGTACCCTCTCAGCCCTCTCTTATATGTGTTTTATATTGACATTTTCTTAAGGAAAATAGATTAGCATGATTTAATACAAAGGCTGGTGCTCAATCCAGCTTACCCTCCAGTAAAGATACTTGTTTATGCAGATGACGGTTCTCTTTGGGCAGGATTTGAACATTTTCACCTACTGGGTTCATGAGGTGGGGTTATAAGAGGTTATGTTGATAATTTGAGGTCAAAATATTAACAAAACAGCAAAGTTATCAGTATACGTTGACATTTTCTACCCTCATTAATAAATTTTGGTAATTTTCAATATTTACACTCCAAATTTTCAACAGTCATTTTCACACCACCTCACGAACATGACAGCTGTCATTTTTCAAATCCTGGCCAAAATGTGTTTTGTACCTGCAGCTGAAATGACATTTTGGTGAGAATTGAAAATTTCACCTACCAAGTTCATGAGGGTGGATCATAAGAAGGCTATGTTGAAAACCAGTTGTACAAATATGATAAATGACCAAGTTATGAGTAAACGTTGAAATATTTCAATGTTCACTAATAACTTCATTCATTTTCAATATTTTTGCTGAAAGCTTTCAACATAGCCATTTTCACACCATCTTACAACTCGATAGATGTTGAGTTTTAATGTGTTTTGCACTTGTGATGCAAATTGATGTTTTGGCCAATATACTATAATGCCACATGTCATGTTTATAAGGGGGGGGTCATGAAATTGCTATGTTTGCTGTTTGGTGACAAAATTGAAAATAATAATAATTATTAAGAAACGCTGTGTAGTGCCAGACATTACCCTAGTGGGTAGTGCTTGTGATCCCATGTCGGGAGCTGAGATCAGCAGCAGACTCATTGAGCCAGTTGGATGGGGCAAGGACAAGGCGATGGCATTATTATGTGACTCCCGCCCGAACCAGGGAAGGAAAGGACAGGGTTCCCCACGTGGGCCAAGGTACCATTTAGTGAAGACAATTCTTCCCTTAGCAAAGGGCACTGCACCTCTGCACCCCTTGGTGGCAGAGGACCCTGTGCACTGGATGAGAAACAGACTCTTTGCCTTGTGTTCCTGCATCTGTGCTTCTGCTGCCCACCACGCAGCCTCATAAATTCTTGACATCCACTACTGCATAGAAGTGCAGGGTGAACAGGGACCTGCACACAGAAGCAGTGTTGTGGGTGAGTATCATTGGATTTGTATTGGCAGCACTAAAAGAGGACTAGTCCTGGATCCCACAGCTTGCACCTGACAAGAATGATGCAGTGCGAGGGGCACATTCCTCTACCCTGCTGGTGGAGGGAGGGATAACAGAGGCAGCATGGAGGTAGGCAGCTGATGGAGAGGACAGGGTACAGCAAAGCCAGGCACCTAGGGATTCCAAAAGGAGTTTGGGCAGTGGAGGGCAGGTGTGTATAAACACAGAATAAAATAATAATAAACAAATAATGATCTATATAGTTAAATGTTATCCATTTTACTTTTGATGTATATTGTGTCTACAGTATGTGCCATATTACAACAAAAGAAAAATCAGAACAAATAAACTGAACCTAGAAAGATACATCAGACAAAAAAAGAATAACTGTTCATACAAAGTAACAGCATGACAGACAATGACTTCTGTTATGAGTGGATCTGGATCAATGCAATACAGTCCAATTGTTTAAGGGCCAGGCAAAAGTTGAACAGTGCTCTCTTATTCTAGTGGGATGGATGGGATCCTCCACCTCAACACTGTTGCTCCCCTTTCATAGAGTGTGGTACTATCCAACTGAAGGAGTTCAGAGGCTTAGGTTTGCAGGATTAGGAGTCCAACTGGTGGGTAGGTGGGGAAAAAAATGAATAAGGGAGAGTTTACTTAACAGACAACATCCCCAGTGAAAGCACCTCCAACTAAGCCAGCGTAAACATCTGGTCCCCATCTTCCCTGCTACTCCCCCACAGTATCTGGTATCTCCTGGTGAATCTGTAAAAGAGGACATGTCTGGGGTAATCTCCAGAGATTTGCTTGGGGGCAAAATCTAATGGATAGACCCACAAAACTCACAGTGCAGGGTCGGTGCACAAGAAGGAAAGGCTGCCAGCCCTAACTGAAAACTAAATGCCAAAATTCCATGCACTGTATCCGGGCTCAAACAGAAGGTGAGGATACCACTTGAGAGTTAAATCAAATACAAATTGGTTTATTAACATAAAAATAAAGAACTCACAATGGAAATGAAAGGAGATGCTGTCCACCACACAAAACCCTTGTGTGGTGAGTAGTGTCTCCTTTCATTTCTCATCTGGTATCCTTGTCTTCTATTTGAGCCCTGATACAGTGCATGGAATTCGGCATTTGGTTTGTATTGTATGGGTGCTAGGGTCTGACTTAAGTTCAGACTCTGCAGAAGAGGTTGGGAAGAACTTAAACAGACTGAAGGAGGTCTGACATGTCCCACAGAATGAGATAAAACCAGAGTTAAACAAAACTATATAACTCTAACTTAGTATAATTGAACTGTGATGATGGAAGGGACTGAAAGGCACCTTGTCTGCTTGCTCTGACACAGCAATGACTATATTATGTCCAATTAGCATACTGATACTTACTCCCGATGTGGCCAGTCTTAACTGACTAACTACAACATCTGCATATGTAGGATATCGTGCTGATTGTTCCTATATTTATTACACAATACTTGGATATGACTTTTTACAATATAAGTGGTTAGCAGTTTTTCTTGTACACCCTTTCCTGTATATGCAACTGTGATTAAAGGTAACTGTGACCATACAAATGTGTTATATCAATAAAAGATGGGTACAGTAAGTCCACTATACTCAGAAATCAACTCATCAAGGGAGGCTAACCAGATCGTAAAGCTGCTCACCCTTAGAGCTGAGGTTTTATGATCTGTTAGCCCCTCGATGGATTATTTCATTGTACAGTATACCATACTTACCCATCAGTTGTTTTCTATGCATCATGCACAGAATTTACATTATATACTATACCACAGTCCTACTGGTATTAATCACTGAGTATTCAGGGCTCAAACCTGAAGCAACAACCCCCCCAACACACACAAACAATGCGGCATTCAGGTTTTGAGATTCCAACAAAACTTAAAGGAGAACTGCACTAAATCTATTTAACTTTTTCCCCAGTAGAAGCTGATTTTTAAATACTGCTAGCAATACTGTTACTGTTCCATCTCAATAGACTTCATAGTTATCCTGGTGGGTGTTTCCGATTTGCACAGTGTTGGGAAGTTCCATTTTAGAACTGTAGGATGTAGTTTATGTCCCTAGCATAGCTCTTCTATTGTTGACACAATACATCCATGTTCTACTGTAGAACCCTGTGATCGAGAGGAGATAATCAAAATCACAGACTTCTAAAATGGCATTGAACACCAGGGTGTAACTTAGAAACACTAAAGTACAGTTATGTAAGAACATACCGTAACAGTAGATCTCAAGAGAAGCTCCTGCAGCAGGCAACACCGGTGGGACTAAGCACAGGACCCCACGGAAAACTTCTAGCTAGCAGTATACAGTGGGGGACTGCCCCCTGATGTTGGCCCACCCCGACGCCGCCAATGGCATATAAGGGGCGGTCCCCAGTCCTACCTCCGCTCTCCCGCCAGAGACCCGGGAGCACAGATAGAGACCCAGAAGGACCTAGGAAAGAGCATGCACAGGGGATGGAGGGACAGAAAGTAGAGCCTGCTGCAGGAGCTTCTCTTGAAGATCTACTATTAAGGTAAGTTCTTATGTAACTGTACTATCTTACTTTGAGGATAGCTCCTGCAGCAAGCAGCATCAGTAGAACTGAGTCCCAAGCAGTACCTGGAAACAAGCCCTATTAACAGGGAGGAGGAAAGAAACAGTGGAGTCAATCCCTCAGGAAGGAGTCTCTGCAGGAACGAAGGCAACAGCCCGTCCTGCATCTGGAAGCAATGTCCAGACTGCAGTGCTTGAAAGTATGGATGGAACTCCAAGTGGCAGCTGCACAAATATCTGCTGCTGAGACCCTCCGCAGTGAAGCGAAGATGCAGACACTCCCTTGTGGAATGGCCTTTAACCGGCCCGGTAAAGGCTTGTTATATTTCTGGTAGCAGAACACAATGCAGTTAACCAACCATTTGGATAATGTCTGCTTAGAAACCGGAGCACCTAAAGTCTTTGAGGTGAAAGAGACAAATAACTGAGCTGATTTTCTGATAGAATGGTTACAATTCTGATAATAAAGGAGCACCCTGTGGACATCCAGAGTATGAAGTAAGGCCTCCCCTGATCTAAAGTACTCTGGTAATAAACAGGCAAGTGGATGTCCTGGTTCAGCGTAAATTCGGACACCACCTTGGGCAGAAGCTTCGATTGGTCTTACAAGGACACCCTGTCCTTGTGGAAAACTAAATAAGGCTCTTACACATCAGAGCTTGAAGCTTGGAAATCGTTCAGCAGAAGTAACAGCAACTAAAATAACGCTTTCCACGACAGAAAGCGGAGCTCACAGTCTGTGGCCCATTCAAAGGGAGGCAAAGAACGTTTCTCTAACATAAATAAAAGATCCCAGGGAGGACAGGGTCCCTAATAGGAGGTTTGAGGTGCAGAATGCCCCTCAAAAGGGTAATGCACAGGTCCAGCAGAGCAAGGGTCCTTCCTCAATAGGTGCATGGTATGCAGAGATGGGTGACAAATGCACCTTAATGGAGAAGTAACCCAGGCCAGAATCTGACAGGGCAAGGAGGTACTCCAAAACTGAGGTCACCGGACAGGTGAAAGGTTTGAGGGAATGGGCAGAAGCCCACAGGCAGAACTGTTTCCACTTCATAGCATAGGTGGCTCAGGTGAAAGGCTTCCTAGCAGTCACCAGAACCTCCACCACCCCAGGGAAGCCCCAAAATGGAAAAACAGCTAGGTCTGCAGGAGCCATGCGTGCAGATGCAGAGACTTGAGGTTCAGATGGATTAAGGTGCCCTGGTCCTGGGAGAGCAAGTGGGAGCTCAGGGGCAGCTGTTGGAGCAGGGGAAACCAAATCTGCCATGGCCAGTTAGAAGCAATGAGGATCATGTCCGCTCCTTCTGCCTGAAGCTTGAGAAAACAGAGGGAAGGCATAAAGAAACCTCCCTGTCCAGCAGAGGGACAACGATCTCACCAGAAAACACCAGGCCCTGGATCAAGCAAGCAGAAACTGGGCAGTTTGGCATTGAATGAGAATGCAAAAGGTCCAACTCTGGATGCCCCACCTGTCAAAAGGTTGTCTGTGACTGCCTGCAGAAGCTCCCACTCTTGGATCTTGGACCAAGACCTGCTTAGGCTGTCGGTCAAGGTGTTTTGGATGCCTGGAACATTGACGGCTGTTAGTTCCAGACCGTGATTTATGGTCCAATACCAAATCCTCATGGCCTCTGAAAAGACGATATGAGGGAGCCCGCTGTTTGTTGATGTAAAAGACCATGGACATGTTGTCTGTCTGAATCAGCAAGCGACCTGGAAGGAGATCCGATTGAAAGCCTGTGTGGCATAAAGGATCACCCTCATCTCCAGCACATTGATGTGGAGATCTCGTTCCAGTGGAGACCATGTTGCCTGAGTCTGCTTGTCAGTCAGATGGGCTCCCAGTCCTGGCTGGAGGCATCCGTGGTCAGGATCTGAGTAGGTGGGTCCTGCAGAAAAGGACCCCTTCATCAAATTGGGCAAGTCAAGTCACCACCTAAGTGTACTCCGACTGCCTGTGAGGCAAGCACCTGCCGATCCAGGTCGCCCAATCGCTGGTCCCACTGAACCAAAAGGGTCCACTGGGGCACCCTCACAATGGCGCCAGAGGGACCATGGGAATGGCAGCCACCATGTGGCCCAGAAGGCTGAGGTATGTCCAAGCTGGAATCTGGCGGGTGAAGAGACAAGGTGGGCTAAGATTGGAGCCTTTCTGCCTTGTCCTCTGGTAGAAAGGCTTGTCCCTGTTCGTGTCCAGAATGGCGCCTATGTACCAAGTCTGCAACTGGGCCAGGGAAAGGACTTGGGAAGATTTAGGGTAGTACCCAGAGACCGGAAGAGGGTGACGGGTGTCTGCCAGAGTCCTCAGAGGCTGATCTTGGTGGAAGCCACCAGTAGCCAGTCGTCGAGGTAATGAAAGATGTAGTGCCCTTACTTTCAGGGCCACAGCCACCACGGCTAGGCAGTTGGTGAAAATGCAAGGAGCCAAGGACAAACCAAGGGAAGGGCTCAGAACTGATAATGGGCCTCCTGGTAGCAGAACCAAAGAAACCACCTGTGGGGCTGAAATATTTGAATGTGCAGATATGCATCCTGCATGTCCAAAGAACAAAGCCAGTCCTCCTGATGGAGGAGAGGAGCAAGCCAGGCATGGTGACTATTCTGAACCGTTAGCACTCCACAAACTGGTTGGCTGGCTAGAATGGGCTGTAGGTCCCAGTTTTCTTGGGGACTAGGAAAAGTGAGAGTAGTAGCCCTTCCCTTTGATCAGAAGGAATAGGTTCTATGGCCTGTTTGGACAGCAGAGACTGGTCTCTTCTCTAATCAAGTGAAGATGAGAGGGTGAGTAATGAGAGGGTATCGGGGGATGTCAGGAGGGACCTTGGCAAACTCCAGAATATGACCCTGTTCGATAAGATGGAGACCCACTGATCCAACTTAATGCTTCTCCACCTTTCGAGGTAGGGAGAAGCGGTCCCTACTGACTCCCAGATGCTGTGGCGGAGGAGGGGGTTGGGCAAGAAGTCAGGCAGAGTCACTGGGAGAAGGGATGGGGGAGGCTGGGGGTCTTAAGGGTTCTTGGACTGGAGCCTCCTCCCAGTTGAGAGGTGGCCTTTCTCTAACAGTACCTCCTATGCTGCTGACTCTGAAACTACTGGCCCTTGGAGCAATGAAAAGGCTGATGCTTGTTGGGGCCAGCTCTGGCGCGGTACATTCTGTATACAGATTGGACCGCTTCAGAAACATATAAAACATAGACTTTGATGGCAGATAAGGACTGCTTGGCCCACCTTGTCTGACCATTTCCCTACCTATTGGATAAGCTGTAGATTATAGTTAACCAACAGCCTACTTCTTCCTACCCCCACCAGAATTGCCTTTATGTCTGTTCCAAGCATTCTTGAATTCCCCAGTGTTTTTGACCCCACGACCTCTTCAGGAAGGCCGTTTCATGCATTCACCACCCTCTCTGTGAAAAAATACTTCCTCACATTGCCCCTGAGCTGTTTCCCCTCTGTCTTCAAATTGTGTCTCCTTGTTCTTGCACATCTCTTTTCTGAAAGATGCTACCCTCTTGGACTTTGTTGATTCCCTTGAGGTACTTGAAAGTTTCTATCATATCCCCTCTCCCGCCTTTCCTCAAGGGTATACATATTAAGCTCCTTTAGTCTCTCTTCATATGGCTTCTGTTGCAGACCCTGCACCATTTTAGTTGCCTTCCTCTGGACTGCCTCCATCCTGTCTATGTCCTTGCGGAGATGGGGTCTCCAGAACTGCACGTACTCCAGATGGGGTCTCACCAACTGTCTGTACAGAGGTATAACAATTTCCTGTTTTATACTGGTGATGCCTCGCCCTGTATATCCCAGTATCCTCCCAGCCCTCCTTACTGCCTTCTCATATTGCTTGCTTACCTTTAGGTGATCTGATATGACTACCCCAGGTCCCTTTCCATTTTGTTGTTAACACCTCCCCCACTGTGTACTCTTCCCTGGGTTTTGTTTCCCAGGTGCATTACTTTGTACTTCTTTGCACTGAATCTAAGCTGCTATACTTTTCACCATTCCTCCAACCTTGCCAAGTCCCTTCTCATCCTTTCCAACCCCTTGTGTGTCAACTCTGTTGCAGATCTTTATGTTGTCTGCAAAAAGTATACTTTTCCTTTCGGTCCCTCTGCAGTGTCACTTATAAAGACATTAAAAAGGATCGGACCCAGTACTGAACCTCATGGTACCCCGCTAGTAACCCCCTTTCTTCAGAATGGACTCCGCTTACTATTACCCTCTATATCCTGTTGTCCAGCCAATTTTTCACCCAGGCTACCACCATGGGACCCACTCTCAGGCTGGCTAATTTGTTTATTAATCTTTTGTGTAGGACTGTGTCAAATGCCTTGCTAAAGTCTAGGTAGGCCATGTCCACAGCCCCTCCTTGGTCTACTACTTTGGTCACCCAGTCAAAGAAATCTTTACATTCATCTGACATGATCTTTCTGCTTTCCTGGAATCCTGGAGCCCCAGGTTAGTCCTTTCAGTGGGTTCCCAAAAGCACTGGGCTTTGGAAGGGATATCCAAAATTCCTTCCTGGAGATGCAGCTGGAAGCCAGAGACTCTGAACCTCGAGTAACGACATTAACAGATACTGTGCATGCAGCCCAAGCTGAAGTGTCAGTGGAATTGTAAGCACAACGCAGGAATCACTTACCTATGTTGGCCCCCCGACTGGAAGATATCCAGTAGCTCCGTAGTCTGGGGGGCCTCAGACTGACCCTTGGCCAGTTCTAAGGCCTTCCTCCACAGGGTGTTCTGGTATTTCACCATGTGAGCCAAGAAGTTGAGTGAGCTGGATGCTACATGTGGCCGAGGAGTACACTTTGTGGCCCAGTCGATCCAGTCACTTGGACCTTGTCCAGGAGCAGGGAACTAAGATGACTGGTGTTGCTTGGACCTCCCATGGACCACCATGAGAATCATGGCATCGGCTCTGGGTTGCTCTGTCAAGAAGAGGCTTGTTCTTGGGAGCTTTATAGAGCCAGACAGCTTTCCTCGGGACTGCAGAAGCTGAAGAAGGGTGGTTCCATGCCAACACAGTAACGTCTTGGTAGGAAGAAACTAGAGGAGGCAGGACTACTGGCTTGGGATCCTGCAACTCCAAATGTTTGGCCAGCCAGAGCCTTTCTGGATCAAGGTCCTCAGTGTCCCAGCCGATGAGTGCCTGGATGTGCCTCATGATGTCCATGAAGCTGGGGTCATTAGGAGGTGACCAAGGCATGTCTATAGGATGGACTGGGTGGGAGAAAGCCCATACTTCCAAACACTCAGAATCATAATGGGAGCTTCACTATGGCTCCCCCAACTCAGGACTGGAATAGGACCTGTGCCGACGGTCCGCAGGGAGCTGTGGCAGCAAATGGAGGTAGACTAGAGGAGGAGCACCTTTTCTACTTCCCTGGGGACCAGTCTGATTGGGCTCTGGTGTAGGTGAGGGCTTCCGTGGAGGGGTTGGCTGTCTAGGTTGAGAAGTAGAAGCCCTTGGCTGAGGCCCTTCAGGGCATTTCAAGTCCTTGAGGTAGCGAGTCCCCCTTGATGGTGTTCCACCATGAAGCAAAGAGGGCCCCACTTCCAACAAGGTGATCAGGGGATCACTGGCCTGAGAACATTCCTGATGGACCCAGCATCGGGTTGTGGCGGTGTTGGGCCCGCAGGCCCTGAAAGGATGGGGTGCCGGCATCGGGATGTCTGGTGTCTGGGTGTCGGGTGTTGTCAGATCTGGAGGCAGCTGCTCCTGGGCGCCAGCCCTGTAGTGGTCGAAGGACCGAGCCAGTGACTAAGGGTTAGGTGAATCGGGGTCGCTTGGTTCGGGGCCCAGTGAAGCTGGAGTCAAACTGGTGGGGGCTGCTGAATCCCAGCCATGGTACTGGCCAGCGGCAGCTGGGAGGCGGTGTCCACCTGGGAGTGGACATCTGACCAGTGGTCCCACCCTGGCGCTGGGGGGTGCTGTTGGACCAGGACAACTGATCCGATGGAGTCGGTGCCCCAGCCGGGCGGGTGGTGGTGGGGACTCAGCGCCCAAAGAGGCAGCACCAGCTGGGCCTCCTGGCTTTGGTCCAGTAAGATGGATGTAGGACCAAGGCACAGGGAGTTAGAGTCGAAAGACCCTGGCCCCTAAGGCCCCCTGCCGGACGTCAGAGCCAGGGGCTAAACAACGGCAACCTGGTGGGAGTGAGGGCTGCCAGAAGGGCAGAGTCTGACCTCCCACGGGAGGAAGAACTGAATCAGTCACGCGTGGTGCGGGGACCAAGGATGGGAGCTTGACCAGGACCTCTCCTTGTCCTTATCTCGGTGAGAGTGCTTCCCTTAGGACTTCTTCTCCCGTGTGTGCTCGAGGAGGAGGATGATGTCCAGTGGGTTTCAAAGATTCCATGGTGGCCAATTGTTGCTCAAGCAGAAAGCTCTTGATGGCCTTCAGACAGGATCCCTAGTCCTCCGATTGAAGCTGCGGCAGTGTAGTAGGCCTGGTGTCGTGCTTGGGGCCCAGGCAGAACAGGCAGGTCGATAGCCGTCAGTGTGAGAAATCTGTTTGCTGCAGGGCACACTTATTTGTCTTCCACTCTGGAGACAGGAACAAGTTGAACACTATGGAAGTAAAATAAAAAGCGTGGGTAACACGTGATAATTAAAGCGATCGAACTGTTAGCAAAAAGGCGTCTGTGGAGCCGAGTGTGCAGGTCGGCGGAAAGGAACTGAGGTAGGGCTGGGGACCACCCTTATATGCTACAACTGGCTGATGTTGCGCGGGCGACGTCGCGGGCCAGTTCCCTCGCTGTATACTGCTAGCTAGAAGTTTTCCTGGGTCCTAGCTCCTGGCGGCTTAGTCCTACTGGTGTTGCCTGCTGCAGGAGCTATTCTCACAAAGTAAAATCTGAGGTTACTAGCAGGCCAGTAAAGAGGGAACAATTAAAGATTCCTTTAGAGGAATGAGACATTCTGGTAGGGCACCTGGCAAAATGAAGCCAGAAATGGATGCGGAGCAGAAGTGGTCCATCATCAAGTTAGGTCTGAACGAAGTCAAAAATGCCTGCACAGAGACCCAGAGTAAAAGGTCCAGAATCAAGAAACCAAGGTGGTTCAACACGGTAGTGGCAGCAAAGGTGAGGGAGAAGAGGGAAGCCTGTCAGCGGTACAAGCATATGAGAAGGGAGGAGGACAGGGAAATTTATGCAGGGAAATCCAGTGAGGCAGGGAGAGTGGTCAATGAAGCTAAAGCTGCAAAGGAACTAAGATCAGCGCAGGGGATCAGGAAGGTGAAAATGACTTTTTAGATATATAAAGGACAGAAGAAGAAGTAAAGAAGGATTGTTAGGATTAAGAAGGAGAGGGATAGGCAGAAAACAGCGAGAGCAGGAAGAGGCGCTGAATGAGTACTTTAACTCTGTCTTCGCTAGGAAAAGAATGGACCAATGCTGCAGAGGAAGACTGGGGTAAACATGGGGAGATGAGACAGATAAGATAATGAATGAGGACAGGGTCTTAGAAGGTTTCAGGGCTCTTAGAGTGGATAAGGCACCTGGCGGATGGCTTATACCGGGAGTCTTAAGGGAACTGGTGGAGGTACTAGCGACCCCCTAGTGGACCTGTTTAACACCCGCTGGAGACGTAAGTGCATGCTCGGGACTGAGAACGGCACATGTGGTGCCACTCCAGAGTGGGCCCAGAGATGAACTCGGAACCAAAGGCAAGTCAGCCTAACATCCATCATAGGCAAGTTAATGGAGACCATTCTAAAAGAAAGGGTGGTGAACTTTCTGGAGGTTAACAGTCTCCAAGACACTAGACAGCATGGGTTTGTCTCGGGTGTTCCTGTCAGGCGAACATGATAGATTTCTTCGACTGAGACACTAGGTCAGTGGACAAAGGTCAGGCGGTGGATGTCCCACACCTGGACTTCAGTAAAGCCTTTGACTCCATGCTGCATGGAAGGCTGCTCAGCAAGCTGGGTGACCTGGGGAGTCGGGGACAAGTTGCGGGGAATGGGTAATAAGCTGGTTGCAAGATAGAAACTAGATGGTGATCGCGGGGATTATTCAAGCCTAGCCCTGTGACCAGTGGGGTCCCATAGGGCTCAATACTTGGACCAGTGCTATTCAACATCTTTACTGGGGACATAGCGGAGGGTTCAGTAGCAGAATATGACTGTTTACAGATGATACTAAGCTCCGTGGGAGGGTGGACATGGAGAAGGGACACAGGAGCTCAGGGAGAACTGGCCAGCCTAGAGAGTTGATCTGGCATCTGGCAGTTGGGGTTCAATGCCAAGAAATGCAATGTCATGCACCTGGTGGCTAGGAACCCGAGGCCAGCTACCATCTGAAGCGGAGCAGGTGTCCAGCACGGAGGAGGAAAAGGATCTGGGGGTGATAGGGGCGACATGAAACACTCTGCAGTGATGGAAAGTGGGAGCCAAAATGAATAAAATGCTAGGATGCATCACTAGAGGAATCACCTCCAGGAAGGAAGAAGTCATTCTGCCATTGTACAGGTCATTGGTGAGGCGGCACCTAGAGAACTGTGTGCAGTACTGGAGTCCTTATTTGAAGAAGGACATCCAGCTGTTGGAGGGGTCCAGCCAAGGCAACCAAAATGATACAGGGCATGGGAACAAACCATATGAGGAGAGGCTGAGGAAGCTCAATATGTACTCCTGGGCTGGCCGGTGGCACTGAGGCGCTGGACGCCACACCTTGTGCCACACTGGTGACCCGGGTTCGGGAATGGACTCAGATTGTTGGGGGTCAGCAGGAAGGGAGGATTGAGCATCCGAGGGCTGCTCTCCCCAGGGTGGGTACTGGGGCATGCCTTGCTCCCCAGCAACCCCTGGTGGAGATCGGGAACCCTGAGGGCGACGCTGGATTTAGGGGTACAGCGGCAGCAGATACCTGCACGTAGGTGCGCCGGCATCATTGCATGTCCACGCCCAAGGGGAAAAATATGGTGAAATCCTGGAGGATCAGAGAGGCGACAGAGACCTTAGGGACCCGAGGCCCACATTCCATCATCGTCCAACCCTCCACCAGCTCTCCCGAGCCCCCGATCCACCCCGGGACCCTTCCTCAAACCACAGACAGGCCACTAGGTAGGTGCGGTGGCCGCCCGGGGGTGATCTGGGTGGGTGAACCAGACATGGGTTCGTGGCGGGTGCTCAGCAAAGTGTCTCTTGGGAGGGTGGTTTCAGGTCGAGAATAGAAGAAGAAAATCAGCATTTATATAGTGCTTTTCATACACAGTATCCCAAAGCACTTTACAAGCAATGCTAGACTGGTAGTGAAGTGAGTGAATGTGTGGTGGCGGCCATATTGCACATCATCACCCACACACAGACTGGGTAATTGCATGAACCGGTTTATGGGAAGGGAATGTTGGCCAGGACACGAGGAATGTTCCCTGCTCTTTGCAAAGAGTGCCCTGGGTTCTTTTACTTCCACCTGGACACCCACCAGTACAACACCAGGATGGGCAGAAGGGACCTCGATTTAACGTCTCATCCGCCTGACGTACAATTTCCGCAGTACAGCACCCCCCAATACTGCACTCGGATACCAGCGATTTTTAGGTGCAAGTCCAACTCGGTGTGGGACGAGAACCCACAACCTTCTGGTCCAGGAGGCGGATGTGCTACCAACTGAGCCACGCTGAGACCTGTAGAGGCCAAGGTTGGGTGGGTGCTCTGTGAGAGATGCCCTGGCCCACCTGAGAGATGCCCCAGCCCACATAGAAGAAACAGGATATACAAAAAATATGTACACCCTGGAGGACAGAAGGGAGAGGGGATATGATAGAAACCTTCAAGTACCTTAAAGGTATAAACAAGGTTGGAGTGGAGAGCATTTTCAATTTAAAAAGGAAGGGAACACATAAAGCACAGCCTGAAACTTGTCAGGAGTAGATTTGAAAGGGAAATGAGGAGGCACTTTTTCACTGAGAGAGTGGTGTCAAAATCGAATGAGCTACCAGAGGAGGTAATATCCCTGAACACAGTGGGAAGTTTTAAAATGGGGTGGGAGAGGGAAAAAGAAAGGGTTACAATGGGAGGGAAAATGGGTAGGCGGAAATGAAGGAGAGGGAGGATAATGAGGGCAGCTCCAGTAAAACAGATAGGACTGCACTCTCGAGCAGATTAGATAGACCACTGTGGCCTGCTTCTGTTGGCAAATTTTCATATGTTTGTAGAATTGGGAACCAGTATTTAAAAAATGCTTCTGCTGGAAAAAGTGACTTTCAGGTTCAGTACAGTTCTCCTTTAAACAAGCAAAGCATAGCATGAGGAGGACAAAATTCTGAGACAGCAAATGTGCTACAAAAATGTTTCAACAAATGAAACTTGATAATTATTTCACTTCTACAGCTCACTGACAGTATGTTTAAAAGGTGAAAAGCTTGTTTTGGCAAACAAGAATC
The DNA here is from genome assembly GCA_016271365.2 of Neoceratodus forsteri. Classification (NCBI taxonomy): domain Eukaryota; kingdom Metazoa; phylum Chordata; order Ceratodontiformes; family Ceratodontidae; genus Neoceratodus; species Neoceratodus forsteri. The sequence continues at coordinate 745,864,572 of CM057456.1, read as the reverse complement.
TGCTTAAGAATTCTCACATTCCACATGCAGAGATTTGAAAGCCCAGTGGAACCCAAGAGCTAGTCTAATTACAGGACATGCACCTCATTTCCAGGAATAATGTCATGAACATAATCGTACAGATGGAAGCTTATTGATTGGTTCATGACAGTGTAGGATAAGTGGATTCACTCACACTAATGCTTAGCCTCTAAAATAAAAAGCAGTCCTGTTGTCAAGCATTTCGTGAAAGGAAGGAAAGGGTTCTTTAGCATAACCAGTAGTTAAAAGTGGATCGATGTTACCTGTGGAGTCTGAGCTCCCTTACCCATAAGCACTCTGCCATTTCATGTCTTGCTTTCAGTTTGCTCAGAAATCTAGCAGCAGAAGTAGAGGCTGTGTGGTCTAATGATTAGAGTGCTGGCTTGGGAGCAAAGAGACTGCAATTTCAAAATCCACCAGAACTAAATACTGACTGTGTTATACTGAGCCAGCTAGTTAACCTTCCAGTGTCCAAGTCCATGTAGCTGGCAAAATAGGTAGAAGCAGGACTCTACTAACACTGAGGTACTTCATCTCAGCTACACTACACTAAGTAACTCTTTCTACCATACAGCATTTTCTCTCCGTCCATGCATATCCTCAGGGATGTACCCTGGTCCAAGGGACATACCCTGTTCAGACTCATCGACTCCACCACTCCCGGGTCAGTGCCTGTTGATTTCTCCCACAGCATCTCTGCAGTAGCAGGGCTCTGAACAGAGGGCTTTCTTTCCCTCCTGGGCAGAGCACTACATGGACAAGGATCCTGTATGGGAAGAAACTAGGACTTGGAGGAGCCTGGGGACCCAGGCTGCTATATAGATGGACACAAGATTTTCTCCCTGTATTTGCTCCTTTCTCTACCCATGACATGAATGCAGCCTTCTTGGTGGCCTTGTGCACTGACAGGATGCCCTGCAGTAGTAGAAAAGTCCCTGGGTGGCGGCAGGGTCAATGTAGTGACGAATCTGTCATCAACCCTCCCAGCCACGGAACACTGCCAAATGGCAACTACCCCAGCCTGGCCTCCCTCCCGATGCAGTGATCAGAGTCCACTTCCAAACCCAGGATAGCTGCCGCAGAAAGTCTGATGCGCTGCTGCTGGGGCCATCAGTGCAGAAATAGTGCTTTCTTGGTTGTAGGACACAGAAATGAGGCAGGTTAGGAATAGTTATGTCACATCTTCCTGCCCACAATGGTGTGCTAAACTTAGCAGCAGTCACGATAAAGGCTCAGGCTAACCTGAACTATGGGCAAAGGGCCCTGGGTACAAGGTATTAAAAGTTACTAGCTCGGTTGGAATGTGATGCCTCCATTCAAGGAGGCTCCCTTTCTTAGAGCGGACCATGAGTGCTGCCTCTTGGGAAAATGTACTGTGAATACACTGTTTTTGGTGTAATAGACCCCTAGGAAATTAATAAGGTCTATGGTGCAAACTCACTGGCTGCAGTACTGTACATGGCTGGACACTCTCTTCACTGCATGGCGCCTGACTTTAAATGAAGTTTAAGAAACAGTTCCCATTTACCTTCAAACAATCAGTGCATCTCTTTTAGCACTATCAAATAACACTATCTTTGGCTAAATTAGGCTAAATGAAATCAAAGCACACAAAATTCAATCTGAAATGAAACAAAACTAGTTTATATACAAGTTGTATATACAGGCCTATATATGTGAATACTTGACAGATGATATACTGTAAATGGTCAGCATATATGATATTTCAAGGTACTCTCTCTGCTAACGTTCTTTAATAATGGTATATCAAGTATAAGTTGTAGGCTAGGAATCAGTATAGTCCTTCTCTCTATATTCCAGAGGACACTCACGTCTGTTACATGGCAGATGATCTCTCAGGTCATTGACTCTTCCCCTAAGAAGTTTACCTTCTGAGTACAGTCTCTTGCCCAGACAGCCTACCAGACTAGGCAAACCTATGCAAGGCACTTTTTTCTTTTCCCCACACTGCTTCTTTCCCTTTGGCTGACTTGGGCAGGGCTAATCAATACCATCCTTGCCTCACCCTTGACCGCCAATGCTTCCCGACACCCACGACTTACCCCCATGGTGGGGCCAGGAAGGAAGGTGTCCTCCCTCCACCTGGAAATACATATCTAGTGTTGATCCAGTGGTCGGGCGAAAAGGATCAGGCTGGTGGACCTTCATGGAACCTGAGCCTGCCTTTTCTGCTTTTTCTTCCTGGGTCACCCGCCATAGCAGCGTATGGCTGTGCGTGCTTGGAGGCATGTGCATGCCACGGAACTGCGGACCCTCCCTACTTGTCGCTCGGCACCAGTGTTACCCCTAGGCCTCCACCTGGGGCAGCCAAAAGCCGAGATATCATGCCTCCCCACCCCAGGTGAGGCAAGCAATGCTCCGACTGCTCAATCCTCTTTCCTCCAACTGACCGCAAGTGACCTGAGCTCACTCCTGAACTTGGGTTGCCAAAATGACAGAAGGTAAGGTGCGTAGTGCCCTAGCCCTCCACGGCACCAGGACAGCTCGCTGGGCACCTTTTAGCATCACGGTCTCCAACTTGTGCTATGCCCCAGACTCAGGACCCATTGGCATCACTTTTGCCTTGCAAGTCCCAGTGGCCAGCCAAAGCAGGAGCTATGGGCAGAGTAAACCACAAAGGACTCTAAGTGGACATTTCCTCCTTGCTCTGGAACCTACAAGAGATCTCTAATTTGGAACATACAGTAGATCTGTAATCTGGAACCTACTCTGCTTTCACTGGCTCCCTGTTTATATGCCTCTGGCCATAGCAGCTCTGGCTGGGACTTGGCAACCCATTTCCTGGTGGAGCCACTGTTTACCTGTTTTGCAACAGCTTAGAACATCCTGCAAATACCACTGCTCATAGAGAGGAGACTTGTTTGTGCAGGACCCTGTTTGTCTGAAGAAGTTACAGTTAGTTCAGATGGTTTATTCTCATTTGCTGAAGAGGATTCCATGCTGTTTCAATATTTCAGTTCATGTTATTCTGGTAATCTGGGTGACACACAAGCAAGGAAATTGCCAGTTTTAAAGGCAGTCAGGACATACAACAAAACAACTCAGTACAATATGTACATAGCAAATACATCATTAGAAATAAATCCATACAGTACATTATTTGGAAAAAGAAAAGATTTCAGTTTTGTTTAAAAAATCAAATGATTGACAATCAGAACACATAGGAGGTTGCTTTGTAACCCAAAGAACACAGCAACTGATTGGTTCTCATGACTGGAATTACAAATAAATTTCTATTTAGAAGAAATTTCAAATTTGACTGATTAACAAAATAGCTGCAATCAATTTGAGGAAAAATGTTTCTTTTAAATAATTATGTAAAGACCAGGCACAAAGGCAAGGTATCCACTTGTGGTACCGACATGTCGGGTTCAGTGACAGACTTCGGGAGTCGGAGGGCTGGCCAAGGAGAGAAGGATGGGCGTCCCAGAGACCGGCTCCTTCTCCAGGGGAGGGGAAGAGTGTCTGCTGCTTTACAGACCCTAGTGGAGGGTGGGGGTACTGCTGTGGCTGGCACTGTCACCTTGGGGGGCAGGGTGGACGTTGGACATCATTGCATGTCCCTGCCCCTAGGGATCCAGCATTCAGGAAAAAGCCAGCTCTGGGCATGATGCCCCTGTTCTGCATGCTCTCCACTGCCACTAATGTCGCCCGTGGGGCCTCTCCGTGAGCCCCAACCCTGGGGTAAACTGGGCTGCCAATAGTGTCTGTTGGGGGCCCACCCGCGGCTCCTGTATCCAGGGGGTAAGCCTGGGCACAAGGGACGATAGGCAGGGCTGAGCTCCAGTAAGTGATCAGCGGCTGCCCAAAAAAAAAAATTATGTAAAGACTAAACAATTATCTGAGACTATGCCTTATTAAAACATGTCTGCCCTTTTCTTGGACTTCTTGGATGCAAATGCTATAATGCAGGGCTTGCAGGCCTGTTTCTATCATAGCTAATATCACTTTCTAGTACAGATACTGCCAGTTGGCTAGCCAACCAACTTTCTCACGTGCCATACCTTTTCCTAGCATGGGTCACTGTTCTCTACAATCAAACACGCTAAAGGTGAAACTGTAGGAGAGAATGGGCTCATGGAGGATCCCTGTTTACTATACAACTACAGCACTTGTACATGTTCCTTATGTATATTTAGAGGATAATGAATGGTCTGGTTAATAACCACGCTGTAAACACTTCAGAAGTTGCCATGGCATCATTGTAAACCCTCGAGAGAGCAGCAAAATTGTTGCAATAAAACCACCAATGGGATTTATGAGCCAGGGACCTATCTCTAGACATGTCCCTGTTTACTAACAAAGGCCTCACTCTATGGAAGATCATCACAACAGTGTAACCTAGATACAAAGCTGAGATAGGGCCAACCTATGAAACTATCCACCCCAGCTGCCCATCAGCACAGTGTTAGTGCTGCTGCTCTAACACTGAGGACCCAGGTTGGGACAGTTCCATGTGATATGGGTAAATATACATGGGTGAAGGAAAAATGGCGACGTCAAAAGAGCATGGCTGTAGCTGGCCGGTGTTGCTGAGGGATGAGGCGCTGGATGTGCTACGCCGTGCCCGGTTTGGGAATGAGCCTGAGTTGTCAGGGTCAGCAGAGGGGAGAGGAGCAGGACTGAGCTGCATGAGCGGATCTCCTCCGGGGAAGGGATGAGGGTTTCCTGGCCTTTGGCTGCCACCTGGTGAGGGCGGTAGCAGTTTTGGCAACAAGAGTTCCAGCAACACCTTCCCCTATGGGTGGGGGCGGAAGGGGCCGAGCCAGTGATTGGGTGTGCATGCCTTTACATGCATGCATGGCTGTCTGCCGGGTCCCGGATCGGAGAAAACCAGAAGAAAATGCTAATAATGTAAATTAAAAACAAAACAAAGGGCAACCCTGAATAAACAGCAATTGCTGAAAAGGGTGACAACACTGTTTTGCATTTCTATATGGGGCTTTGCCCCTGCACCTCCTTTCTATATATAATTAACCCTGAGGGGAAGATGACACTGGGAGGGGGAGAAAGCCGTAGGTCACTGTTTCCAGCAATCGTTGTTGTTCCTGGTCGCCTTTTAACTTGCCATTTTACCATAGCCATTATTTAAGTCATGATTTTGCAATCACTCATACCACGGGATACTATTCGGGCATGAGGCTGGGTCATTGGGGGCCAGCTGGAAGAGGAAGACAGAGCACCCAGAGAACATTCTCCTCTTCTGGGAGATGCAGTCCATGCTACTGATACAGCCACCTGGGTGACCATAGGTGGCAGTGCAGTTGAGGGCGCTTAGTGGTGTAGGAAGGACATAGGCCAGAGACCTGTGCTGAGCATGCATAGCATATGTATGCGTGATTTGTCCCCATGTGTGTCTACTTCTGTGAACAGAAAGAGAGGAAGGAAAGCCCCAGCATTAGCTCCTGTGGTACCCAAGTACATTCAGGATGGTCCCTGGCTGTGTCCTCCATCGCCAAACCTAATACATAATCAGGGTGTATCCCCATCCCTGTTCAGTGTGTGTGTGTGTGTGTGTGTGTGTGTGGGGGGTTAACTTGAAGCTACATCAGCAAGAATACAGCTAACTGTATTTTCTCCTCAGCAAGCCAGGATGGGAGATTTTTCTCTCTCTCTCTGAAATGTTGCCGATTAGAGTGGGAGTCTCCAGTGCTCTGTCCTTGGCCCTGGCTTTTCTTGATATTTGTAAATGAAATCTTACAGATGTGCAAAAACTCTCAAGGCCTGATGTACACTGTCAAAACTATAGTGTTTAGCCAGCCTGGTGGTGCTGAGGCTGAGGCATCAGTCTTTCCTCAAGCCACACCGGCAGCAGGGTTCGGGAATGAACTCCAGGCACCAGGGGTCAGTAGAGGAGGAGGGATGGAGCATCCTGCTGACCGCCTCCCTTCGGGTTGAATTCTGCTGAGTAGCGGCTCCCAGCGGAGGCTGGGAGCACTACCGCAGCAGGGATGTACATTGAGGAACGGGTGACGGCAGGTGTCTGTAGGTGGGTGTGGAGGTGCTCACCACGCCATGACATCATTGCATGTCTGTGCCTTGGGAGGGGCAGAACAAGGAAAATCCCAGCCAGTGGGAGGACAAAGACGGACCCACGAGGCAGTCCCCACATCCACAACCGACCCTGCCTGCACCAGAGCTCCTGATTCCTCCTCCACCACCTGACACTGTCAGAATTCTGAGAAAGGGTGCCAAAGGAGCAGTGGCCCACCACAGGGCCGTACAAGTCTTGGATTGGTAAGTCATGATAAGGGTAGGGGCCTGGGGAAGGAGTCAGGGCGAGGCTCTCGTATGGGCCGGAGAAACAATCGCCTCCCCTGGGCCACATAGGAGGGAGATCCGCTGGCTGGTGACTGGAGGAAAAGAATTAAAAAAACCAACACTATAGTGTTTTAATGCACACCCATGCTGGGTGTTATTTAGCATGCGTAACAGAACAGCTAAAATATTCTTAATGGCCAGTTTTCTGAACACAACCTGTTGCTAAATGAAAGAAACAAAAGTGATGGCATATAATTCTTCATGAAGACTTTCAAAACAAATAGTTCTGCTACAGATAATCGGTCAAAATTACGTCCCAGGAAATGATATAGAACATTAAACATCTGGTTGCAACGATAGACCCCAGCCTATCAATGGAAGCAGAAATACTATTTTACATATTCAAAGTTTCCATCAGGAGAATTTATAAAAAGGCCAAACCTTTGGACAGCTATTGTGCATTAAAAGAAACAGTATATTGAAAGTGATTATAGGAAATCAGCAGATGAGACAATTGCTTGTTTTAAAGAAATAGGGTATTCAGTTAAAACATAAAGTACAGCCAAGCAAAATGTCTAGTAAATACCCCATTCAGAACTTTTGAAAACAAGTCAAAGAGGAGCAGATAAAATAAATAGGAGATGAATTTTAGTACAAATTATTCAGTCTACGTCAGAGAAATTAAAATGCAAGAAACAAAAATTGGGGTATTTTCAACTCCACATTGACAGGTGAACAGTTATTTAGGAAAAAATGAATAACTGCAAAAAGGAATAACAATCTAAAACTGAGGCTTGTAAAACAAAATATGTAGTGATAACCTAGCTAAGCAGATATTTTACACCCAGAAGACCCTCCCACCTGGAAGGTTTCCTTGCAGTGATTGTATTCACTGTCTCAAATGGTCAAAGAACTTACCCACCACTGGTTTCATAATATGTATGACAGAAAAGAGTAGTTATTTATCAACAGTAGCTCTTCAGGAGAATCTCCTTCATCAAGCCATATCATGGAACTGTAAGCCCTCGGTGTCAGGACCACTCAGAAACTTTTGCTAGATGGGGCCACCCACGTCGACGAAGCATTGTCACTGCCTATATAATCTGGGCAGCCCCATCATGCCTCAGTTTCCCACCAGAGAAAAGCTTGAGGATCATTGGACCAGCAGGGCAAACCAGACACATAGGAGAGGATATGGAAACCTGAGTAAACATGCTGAATTCAGGGTAAAAGAGAACTAGCTTGTGAGAGCAGGCAGATTAAACACCAGTCACCTTTCCGAAGGGAAAGTAGCGAGGAGAGCTAAGGCTTTAATGGAGGTGATACTCTAAGATCTACTGCTATGGTAACTAGTCTATCTTCTTCGAGGATATCTTCCTCCACTGAGCCACATCATGGAATGATTCTCAAGCAGCACCAAAGCACTGAGGTGGAACTAAGTACAGTATCTAAATATTCTGAGTAAGGAGGCCTTGCAAGACAGTAAGGCCAAATCCAGCATGTCTATGAGAGATGCTGTCCAGACTGTAATGTTTAGTGAGTGTATGAACAGCACTCGAGGGGCAGCGGCACAGACTTTGGCAGTGGACACATTGTCAAAGCATGCCATGGAAGTAGCCACGCCATGGGTGGAATGAACGTGGACAAAACTAGGAAGCTGCTCACCATGCTCACGGTAACAGACATTAATGCAGCAGGTCAACCATTTGGAATGGCCCTGCTTCAAAACAGTGGAGCTCACCATCCTAGGGCAAAATCCACGAAGAGCTGACAGGATTTTCTACAATCCTTAGTATGATCAAGGTACCAACACAGCATCTGACAGATGTCAAGCATGTACAGACAACATTCTCCACTATCCATGGGAGTCAAAAATAAACTAGAAGGTCAATAGTCAGATTTAGTGTTTGCTCAAAAATAACCTTCAGCAGAAAATGAAGACTGGCAAGCAAGATAACCCAATCCTTGTGGACAACAAGATAAGGAAGTGCTGCAACCAGAGCCTGCAATTCAGAAGTATGTTGAGCAGACATTATAGCCACAAGGAACAGTGTCTTCCAGAGATGAAGCACCGCTGACAAGTAGCAGCAGGCTTGAAGGGAGGTGCAGTAAGGGTCTCCAGAACCAAATGAAAATCCCACACTTGAACCGGATCATGGACCAGGGTCAGAAGCAACCACCATAGCAGACAACTGCAGAGTGCAGGAGTCACCCTATGACACACTCCAGCTCATCTGAATGCGGAGCCCACTGGGCACAGAGGAACCACGGTGAAATTCTCATATGTGGACATGTCAGCAAGGCATTCAGGACAGCAGCAGCCATGAGGCCTTTTAGTCCTAAGAGACATCTGGTTAAGACACTGTCACTGGAAAAGTCCAGCTCAACTTAGGCAGCCAGCACTGTAGCAAGGTCCGAGGGAAGAAAAGCCTGTCCCAACTCTGTGTCTACAACCACTCCTATGTATCAGGGATGCATACACGATGAGAACCAACTTTGACTCATACACCAGAATGCCTAACTGTTTGAAGAGCTGCTTAGTGCAACACAGTATGTAAACAACGGCTTTCCAGAAGCCAGTTGTTAATGAGGGAAGACAGAGGCCTTCCCATCTGAGTGCAGCTGCAACCGCTGCAAATTGTTTGGTAAAGACAGATGATACTGACGACAAATCAAAGGGCAAGACACAAACTGGTAGTGTGAGCCCTGGAGCATAAACCACAGGAATTTTCTGTAAGACTTGCAGATCTTAATATGGAGGTAAGCATCCTTCATATCCAGGGCACACAATCCAATACCCTTGCAGGAGGAGGGACTGCAGAGACTCCATTCAGAACTATGTGTATTCAACAAACAGGTCGAGGCCCCTAAGTTTTAGGATGGGGCATAAATCCCAGGTCCATTTTGGCACTAGAAAGTACCAGTAATAACAGCAAGATTCACTTCTGCAACTTGGATAGGTTTATAGCCCTTCTGAAGGGATCTATGACGCCGCAGTGACACTGATACTGTGAACACAGGTTACATCATGGGCACTATGTCCACTGCACTATGCCCTCACACCGCGAATTATTATAATCAACTCCGAGTTGGAGCTGATTCGAGGAGTGGGTGCAACATTGGAGGAAAGCAGTGCCAGGGTCCCAACCGGACTTTACAGGGATCTGTGGATCCTGTCGGTATCAACGAGATGCTGTAAAGTTGTTGCTGTGGCTGTGCCAAAGGAACGCCTGAAAGAGCCATCCTTGGGTGGGGACCTACGAGAGCAAATGTCCACTGTGCACACTACAGGAGTACAAAGTGGAACTGAAGCCCACCACATCATCAGACCTTCATCCTCTTCCTCATATTCCTCTTCCATTAAATCAGGATTGTATTCCAATTCCTCCTCCTCCTCATAGACAACAATGGGCAGTGGGTCAGCACAGGAGGATGCCACACAGGAAGAACCATCTACAGGCTAGGCATTACTGGAGGAAGCCCTGGCTAGGTATGATGACTAGCATACAGGGCTCCAGCATCATAGACAAAGTTGATGCCAGCAGTCCTGGTGGCGACGGGTTTAATGGCATAGACAGAGCCAGTGGCAGAAGCTTCTGAAAAAGTTCAGCCATAGTCTACAACAGTATCTGCATGCTCGATGGATCCCAACGGGTATCGACGACTGATCCATCAACAGGACCATGTCTGACAGCAGAACTGGCACTGAATCTCCTGGCAGGGGTTGCAGCCAGTGCCAAACCTTGACCTTGGTGTCTGAGAGATGGTTGTGGGCAGAACAACCAAGGGCATAGTCCGGGATCTGTCTTTAACAGAGCCTTACCTCATTTAAGAGGAGAGGAGAGTGGGACCTGGCAGGATAGGTATCCTGTTCTCAATACCTCCGCTTTTCCTTATCTGCATGGTGGTGTTTATCCACTGACTTAGCAGAGGTGTCCTTTTTAGTTGATGATTAAACAGCCTGCGCCGCTGACCACAGAGAGTGACAGGTTGACAGCAAGCTGTGGGGAGTAGTGTGGGTGACGATGGCAAAGCCATCTGTGACATTGTTTGTTCTCCACAGTCTTGAGGCTCAAATCAACTTCCAAGGCCTTCTTGCAACGTCTCCTTGTAGCCTGGTGTAGGTCCTGGCAAATGCTGCAGGCCTTCATGTCACCATAAATGCCCAGACAATGGAGGCTCACAGAGTGAGTGTCAGCCTTGTACATTTTGACTTAACCACGGTGACAATATTGGAACAGTAGTTCCTTTTCTTTGCTGGCAGCATATAAACATTTAAGAAAAATAAAAACAAAGCAATGAAAACATTAGCAATATTTGCAAAGTTCAGCAGCATTCATCAGCAGCAGTGGGCTGACGAGTAGTTGAAGGCAGGAGAAAGAACACAGGCAAGATGGAAACATCCATGTTGTATAGGCAGCGGTGACGCACATCAGTGTAGGCAGCCCCAGGTAGAAAATGTCCAGGTGATCCTGATGCCGATGGCTAACAGTCTCTTTACATGGCTCAATGAGGGAGACATCCCCAAAGAACTTGCAGTTTACGCTATTAAGTGTCCTTGTGACCAAACTTATTTGGGTAAATAGGAAGAATACTAAAGATACGAATATAACTGAGCGTAAAGTTAAATTTAAGGGGTGATATTTCTTCATTCCTAGAAAAGGCATATCACTGTGAGGCAACGATATTGCCCTCTTAAGATTTTGGGGTTATAAAAGGCAGGCCTAATAGACAATATTCAGGCCAACAGAAACTGACTATTAAACAGGGAAAAGTTGATTATTAAGTGTAAAAGCAAAGATCCAAAATATGGTTTAAACAAATACTTAAACTGTGGAGTCTGTAATTTAACTCATGTTTTTTCCCCTCCATATGTAGAAGTTTACTTAGATGAGTGATATTTTGCTTTTAATAATCTCACCCAAGGTAATGGATGGTTATAGATTTAGTGGTATCCCAGAGGTAGTGGTAAAGTAGGAGACTCCTGAGAGAACAAATTGATCTCGATAATTAATATGGATATTTAAGCAGCAATGTTAATCCAGGGTTCTCTCCTGATACCTTAAAGGACCATGTCCGATTTTCCCGGTTTTCTAGCTGCATAGCAGCAGCTGTTCTGTTGGTACTGCAGTAAATAAATGATACATTCATGCCACAGTCTGTATACCAAAATAAAAATGCTATGTTTTATGTTTTATTGGTAAATTGAGAACTCAGCGGTCTGCCTTGAAAGCACCAGTCACTGCTCCCACCGTCCCCAAGGCTGATATCGCACAGTCATGGGTAAACTCGTGTATGACTAGTTTTAATTTATTTTGGGGTATGTCAGACCAATATATTGCCAGTCACTATAAAGTATTCTGACCTCTGATATTGTAGACTTGATTGAAAATCAGTGGCCTAACCTCTTTATTTTCCAGTTGAACATTTTATCTGTGACTCTCAGCATCGCATGCCCGAGTCACAGGCAGAAAGCTGAAACCAAAATTAAAGAGGTTAGAGCACTCATTTTCAATCAAAACTATAACAATATGTGGTCAGAGCATCTACAGTAACAGGCACATACTGTTTTTTCTTTTAATATTCTGTATTTATCAAGCCTCATCCCTCTAGCCTGCCTTCGACCTCTGACTCCAGCCCTATCATCCAACTTCTACAGGACTTACCCCATCTCCACTTCTTGCCTCCATAGTTATCCCCCATGGCGAGGCTCTTTCATCAGGGTCCTTGGTCCCTCGAGGCAATTCAAGCCAGCGGTGGTGGTGCAGTGCCACAGTTGACGTGTGAAGCCTGTCAGCCAAGGACAAGCATCATGCTGCCCAGCTAGGGTAATTTGCTTATTTCTTCCTCCAACCTGAGAAACATGCACACAAGGGAGGCTAAGGGAATGCCCGCTGACAATGCGTGATTATCTGGCCTCGCTTGCATCTCCCTTCCCCTCCCAGTGTCCTTAGCTGCACTGCCACCTGTAGTCACCCAGCTGGTAGTGCTGCAGGTGAGGGTGGCGACCCTCCCTCCCTCCCGGAAGATAAGCGTCCATGGGCATGCCCGGACCCCTCCTCCTCTCCGCTGGCCACTGACTCGGTCAGTTACTCAATCTTGGGTTGCCTGCATCGCAAGCAGTAGTGCTATCGCTGTGCCAGCAGGTCAGCAGGCAATATATAGGTTTGACATACCCAAACAAAATTCAAACTCGCCATGAACAATTTTACCTGCAGCTTGGCACAGTATCAACCTCAGGGATGCGCAGTAGTAGCGGTCACTTTTCAAGGTACGGAACACTGTGTTTCTAATTTGACAATAAAACATAAAAATAAAAGAAGCATTTATTTCAGTATACAGAACATCCTTTTGAAATATAATATATAATTTATTCACTGCAGTGCCAACAGGACAGCTGCTATTCTGCAGTTGAAAAATCAGGGGAAGAGGACAGTGTCCCTTTAACATGAGGTACTAAATTCAGATAGGGAATGATTGATCATGGCCTAGTGAAGCATCGCCTTGACAACCACATATATGTGAAGTTCTATTTTCAGCAAATTAACTATGAAGATTTACAAAATTTGCTCAGTAGGCTCAAGACGATATTGCACTGTGGCCATTTCCCAGGAAGAAATATATCTTTTTAAATAATTTTGAACCATTATAGGGTCAATACAGGTGCAAGACATGCTAGTAACAAGATGATACATGGTGTCATCACATCGCTTACTTCTCACCATAAAAATGAAGCTAGTATTGCAGTTAGCGCTTTGTAATAGCTTGGCAGAAGACACCAGGAGAAAGGACTGCCATGTGACTGAACTTCTGCTGGGACTATATTGCCCTCCTTCCCTCCCAGCCAAAGTTAGTTCTATTTTTATAGGCACAGGATTTGACTGACAACAGGAACTTCCTGTTTAGGGGCAGAAGTGAGTGATCACAGAACCACTCAAGGACCCACCATCCTAGAAGGGCAAGAGTAGCCTCCGGCCCCCTCTAGTTGCTGGAGGTCTGCCTCTGAGCAAGTAAGTGGTCTACTGAGAAATATAGGATATTCTTGTCTCAGAACAGGACAATCAGGAGCTTAAAGGGCACACAGGCAGAAAGTAAGGAGAGAGAAAAAAACAGAGGAAAGAGTAAGGATTGCAAACAGTTAAGGGGCCAGAAATAAGACATGATTGAGTGGTGCAGTGCAGTGGCTGTGGGCAACAGTCTTCCGGGAGATGTTCTGGAGGATGTGGTGTTGTCCCATCTGCAGGCACCTCTCTGGGCTGAGGGAGGACGTTGCTCATCTCCAGGCTGAGTTGGCCAGGAGTTGTGGGACCTCCTCTTCCATCCAGGGACCACCAGTGCCACTGCCGTTGCCTCAGAGGTTGCCAAGAAAGAGGAGCAGTTGGACCACAGTGGGCTCAGGGAGGGTGAGGGTGGAACAGAGGCATCCCTCCAGTTGCACCTCCACACCCTATGCCATTCTGGCAAAGTGTGGTTCCTCTATGGAGGCACCCACAGTGGAGACCAAGGAGGATGCTGGGAACCTCCACAAAGGAGACCCACAGGAGGGTGGCAGTGGACCCTGCAGGAAGGAAACAACTCTGGTGGGGACTCCATTGTTAGGAAGGTAGAACTGGGGAGGAAAGGAGAGGGAGGTAAGGTGCCTGCCTGGCGCCATGGCTTGGAGGGACAGGGAACGAATCCTCAGGATTGCGGAGCAGCTGCACAGGGGAGGGAGTTGATGTCATTGTCCACCCAGGGACAAATGACCTGCCAAGAAAGGGATTAGAGAAGTGCAGGAAGAGTTTGTGGAATTGGGGAGGGGCCTTAGTCAAGAGCACGACGGGTAACCTCTCGGAGGTGCTACCCATCTATGGCATAGGAGAGGCTAGGGTGTTCCGCACCATGGGATTCAATCAGTGGTTGAAAACTGGTGTGGAGCTCAGGGATTTGGCTTTATGGGGACTGGGGTCCACCTGGAGTGATGCAAGCCTATACTGGCATGATGGGCTGCATCTGTCCGGAGGAGAACCAGGATCCTAGGTGATAGGTTTAAATGCTTCATTGCAAGCTTTTTAAACTAGCCAAGGGGGGAGGCACTGAAAGGAGCAGGAAAATCCTAGCCCCAAATAATCACGGTAGTAAGTGCAGCAAACACCAACATAGAGGTGTCGATAGGGAGAAGGGCAGGGGTAAATGGAGAAAGTGACAAAGGCAAGAAGGACAGGGATGGGGCAAAAGGAGTAAGGCCATCAGGAAATGGAGGGTAATGAGTACCAATGCCCGTAGTCTGGGCAACAAGCCCCTGAGCTGATGGCCTTAATGGAAGAGGGATGCCTGGATATCGTAGCAGTCACAGAAACATGGTACACAGAGAACCATGACTGGGATGTTAACATACCAGGGTACATAACCTACAGGAGAGACAGGCAGGGAGAAGAGGGAGGAGTAGCTCTCTATATAAAGGAAGGATAAAACAACTGAACAAAAGAGTAAACAGGGAGGAGAGGAGGCACTGTGGGTCACCTTGGAGACTGGAAAGGGCACCACAATCCGCACAGGGTTGTGTACAGACCCCCATGTCAGGGGAAGGAATGGACAAGGATATGATAGAAGGCATTCTTAGAATGGCAGAGAAAGGGAGATACTGTTGATGGGAGACCTGAATATGCCAGATGTTAACTGGAGCACATTTGCTGCAGCCACATCCAAGAGCAGGGCCATTCTTGATGCCCTACAGGTGGCAGGCATTAGACAGCTAGTTTCGGAACCCACTCGTGAGGGAGCAATCTTAGATCTCGTCCTCTCAAACGGGGGCAGTGAGAGGATCCTGATCTAGAAGTGGGTTGCCATCTGGGGACAAGTGACCATCAAACAAGTGTGGTTCACGTTAAACTTCAGCTACAGAGTCAAGCCATACAAAAGTGAGGGTACTGGACTTTAGGAGGGCTGACTTTGGCAAGATGGGAGAGTGCCTCAGAAAAGCACTAGCAAACAGGCTAGAAGGAGGTGTGGAGCAACAATGGGGAATTATCAAAACTGCCATCACAGAGGAAACAAGCCTTTGTGTGAAGCAAATAAACAAATCAAATGAAAGAAAAAGCCACTATGGTTCTCAAAAGAGGTGGCTGTGAAAGTCAGGAAGAAAAGATAGCATTCCGGAAGTATAAGAAAACACAGAAGGAGCAGGACAGAGAGCTGTACCAGTTAAGGCAGAAGGAAGCAGGAGGAAGTCAGAATAGCAAAGGCCCAAACTGAGGAAAAGATAGCCAACTCAGTTAGAGGGGATAAAATCTTTATAGGTACATCAGCGGTAGAAAGACAAGGGAGGGATAGTGAGGCTGAATAGAATGAACGGTGGGTGGGCAGAGGGGACAGTGAAAAGCAGGAATACTGAACGAATATTTCTGCTCAGTATTCAAAAAGAGGATGGGGAAGTGCCTAATCCAATTAACAGAAGCACTCTTGAGAGGGGTCGATCCCAGTCCTTTCACAGAAGAAAGGGTCTGCAAGAACTCCTAAAACTGAAGGTGGACAAAGCAATGGGTCCTGATGGCATTCACCCCAGAATTCTAAAAGAATTAAGGGAGGAACTAGTGAAACCACTGGCTACTCTTTTAATAAATCATGGGAGGATGGTGTGGTACCCGAGGACTGGAGGAAGGCGGATGTGATTCCCTTCAAAAAGTGGGACCAAGACAGAGGCAGGAAAGTACAGACCTGTCAGTCTGACCTCTGTGGTAGGGAAAGTGATGGAGTCACTTTGAAGGAAAGAATAGTTGAGTACCTAGAGGCCAGTGGAGCATAGGACCCAAGGTAGCATGGGTTCACAGCGGAAGATCGATGTCAGACGAATCTAATAGATTTCTTTGACTGGGTGACCAAAGTAGTAGACCAGGGAGGGCTGTGGACATGGCCTACCTAGACTTTAGCAAGGCATTTGACACAGTCCCACACAAAGATTAATACTCAAATTAACCAGCCTGGGAGGTAGGACCCAGGGTGGTAGCCTGGGTAAAACATTGGCTGGACAACAGGACACAGAAGGTAATTGTAAATGGAGTGCACCTGAAGAAAGGGGGTTACTAGGGGTACCGCAAGGGTTCAGTATTGGGTCCAGTCCTTTTAATGTCTTCATCAGTGACATTGCAGAGGGACTGGAAGGAAAAGTATGCCTTTGCAGATGACATAAAGATCTGCAACAGGGTTGATACACAAGGAGGTGTGGAAAGGATGAAAAGGGACTTGGCAAGGTTGGAGGAATGGTCAGAAGTATGGCAGCTAGGATTCAATGCAAAGAAGTGCAAAATAATGCACCTGGGAAACAAGAACCCAGGGAAGAATACACATGGGTGGGGAGGTAGTAACAACAACAAAAAGGAAAGGGACCTGGGGGTAATCATATCAGATGACCTTAAGGTTAGCAAGCAATGTGAGAAGGCAGTAGGGAGGGCTGGGGTATACTGGAATGTATAGGGAGAGGCATCATCAGCAGAAAACAGGAAGTTGTTATCCCTCTGTACAGACAGTTGGTGAGACCCCATCTGGAGTATTGTGTCCAGTTCTGAGACCCCATCTCCCGCAAGGACATAGACAGGATAGAGGCAGTCCAGAGGAGGGCAACTAAAATGGTGCTGGGTCTGCAAGAGAAGCCGTATGAGGAGAGACTAAAGCAGCTTAATATGTATACCCTTGAGGAAAGAAGGAGAGGGGGGACATGATAGAAACTTTTAAGTACCTCAATGGAATCAACAAAGTCCAAGAGGTAGCATCTTTCAGAAAAGAGACTTGCAAGAACAAGCGACACAATTTAAAGATAAGGAGGCGGTTCAGGGCAATGTGAGGAAGTATTATTTCACAGAGAGGGTAGTGGATGCATGGAACAGCCTTCCTGAGGATGCTGTGGGGTCTAAAACTGTGGGAGAATTCAAGAATGCATGGGACAGACATAAGGCAATTCTTGTGGGGGTAGGAAGAAATAGGCTGTTGGTTAACTAGGATCTGCGCCTATCCTGTAGGTAAGAAAATGGGCAGACTAGATGGGCCGCGGGTCTTATCTGCCGTCAAAGTCTATGTTTCTATGTAAGAAAAGAAATCCATGAACACCTGCACCCACATTAGGAGGTTAGTAAGCTTAAGAACGGAGTCTTCATTAAATTTGTGTTGTGCAACTCTATAAGTTTCTGGTGAACACAGTAGCTAAAACTAGTGTTCCTATATTCTTAGCTACCATATAGGAGGATAAGGAAGCACTGGTGTTGCAAAATGGGGTCTAGCTTCTCTCAAAGCAAACAAAGGTATGCTCTGTCTTTAATACTGTACCCAGAAAAAAGGCTATTTATACAAAAGGTGCAAGTACATTTAAATGATATTCTCTAGAGAAGTGTTCAAGGCAACACCTTTAGCTAAAAATTGCGTTTTGTATTTTATCTACCTAAATAGGAGATGAAGGAAGCTAATATTAACAAATGGGGTTCAGCTTCCCCAGAGCGGATAAAGCTATGCTCGGTCTTTAATACTGTGTTCAGAGTAAAGAGTTATTTAAATAGAAGATGTAAATCTATTTAAATGGATTTTCTAGTGTTATAAATGTCTAGAGAGGAGCAAATTAAGGTGGCGTTATGAAGAAAGAGACATTTCTGCATGAAATTCAACACATTAGCATTAATAATAGCATTACATGATCCAGAGCATGCAGAGGCTTGCTGTGGTTTTAGTACTTGGGGGGATCGCCTGACTCCTCTCTTTCTAGAACCCCTGTTTGTGCTGCTGTGCTCAATGCTGCTGTTTCTAGTTGTTCTGCTAACTAGCTCTGATATTAGTCCTGTAAGCGGCATGTAAATAGTGCCATAGCACAACAGACTTTCAGGTAGCCTTGATATAAAACTGAATGATACAGATTCAGTATCAATGCAAATTGACCCATAGCTCCTTCCAATCGATGACCAGTCCTGTGTTAGTTTAAATTTTATTGAATATACTTCTACATATTTCCAATTATATATATATCTCTGTTAACATGTTGTTTGGCTGAAGTGAAGCTGGATTTCTGGTGAATCACTTTGACAATGTCTTCTTATGAGAATAAATTTATCCTGATCAATACATGCATTCTGAGAGTGGCATTTTCCTTTTTGGATTGCCCTCATTGATCAAACCTGATTTATTGCTGCCTGATTCTCTGTCACACACATAACCTGCACAATAAATATTTAAAACATGCTTTGTCTCATATACTTACATATGTAACCCACCCTTTGGTTGGGCTAACTCATTTCCCCCTCTGGCCCATTTTCATTTTTAATATATGTATGGCCTCTGTCTATTAGTGAGGTTTCCATGGGTAGGAGGTTGCTGCGGGGCTTTATATAGGAGGAGAGAGAAGTTCCCACCTGCTGAGCGGCGTAGGGTTTTGCAGGAGAGGGGGCGAGTGCCTGCTCCTGCCTAGTTGTGATGGTCAGTGGTGGCAGTGGAGGTAGGCGGTAGTACATGGTGGCAGATGATGGTGGAGGGCACCGGTGGGTGGAATTGAACCTTCAGCCCCGTAGTCAACATGGAGGCAGTGGATAAAGTCAGTTTGCCTAGGTGCCATCTTGTACAGAATGGAGAGTGAGGGACTAATGTGAGGGCCCTGGCTGTGGATCGGGGACTACCTGATCCTGCCTTTTCCAGCTGGTGTGCCTCACCATGCCAGGTTAACAACTCCATGGTGAAGGAACTATGAGAGGCTGTACTATGTCATGCATTTAGAAGTGTCTGTGGGGATGTCTGCCTCAAGATAGCCAGCCAGCCAGCCAGCCAGAGAATGAATTGCTGCCACTAGGTTTTTTTTTTTTGGGGGGTGTTCACCCAGCCCAGTGCTACTACTGCCCAAAACCCATTTGTAGCCACACAATCCAGGGATTAATTGTAAAGGGTGGAGGGTATTCACGATCATGATTATACAATGGTGTGTGAAAATCCTGTAACATCATTGGTCAAAACATGTCACATGACCGTTGGCAAATCCTGCATAACCCACAGCTAAGGAATAGCATTTATAAAAGCATAATTAAACACATTTTAAATTTATTTTACACATGGGTCCATTGTATAATCGCAATAAGGCACTCCAGGGTGTGAGTTATTGGGTGATTTACCCACTTCTTGTGTGGCTAAGTCGCCGGCTGCACCTTGTGACATACCACACAGGCGTGGTGAAATCCCAATAACCCACACCTGTTGTCTCTATTGCTAATG
Organism: Neoceratodus forsteri; assembly: GCA_016271365.2. Classification (NCBI taxonomy): domain Eukaryota; kingdom Metazoa; phylum Chordata; order Ceratodontiformes; family Ceratodontidae; genus Neoceratodus; species Neoceratodus forsteri. Next base: position 745,845,054 of record CM057456.1, on the reverse strand, counting down.
ATCACCACATGTACTGCTGAACTCAATTGTAGGCTCCTGGGCCAGGAGTAAATCAGTTTACAAATACGTTTGGAAGCTGGTCATGCTTTTGATCAGATGAGATCCCCGTTCTAGAAGAATATTTGGTGTGGGCATCCAGTTATTGAAAAAAGTGATGCTGTAAGCCGGCCCAGTGGCACTGAGTGTTGAAGCACTGGACACCACACCTCGCACCACACGGTGACCCGAGTTCAGGAATGGACTCTGGTTGCTTGGGGGTCGGCAGGGGTGAGGAAGTATTGAGTGTCCATAGACAGCTCTCCTTCCTCTGTGGAGGGGGCCTCGCACAGTGCTCTGAAGGCTGACACCCAGCGGTGGGGCTGGTGTTGGCACAGGCATGCCACCAAGAACTGGGAGTGCCCACATCCAGGGCATTAGGCTGCTTCCATGGAGGCAGAGCCAGCCGCTCCACCCACTGCACGGTCATGGGCCTTGGGCAAAACAGAAACTCAGGAGCCGACAGGGTCTATGACCCGACTGCCGGTCGGAGGATGAGTCCTCTCGATGGAGGACCAGGAGCTCCTGTCGGCATCCACACACAAAAAAGTGATGCTGTCTAACCCTTTTAAGTCCTGCACAGCCCAGCACCTGAAGTGGCACCCCATGGTGCAGAAGAACCCAGCGATGCAGCCAGTTTGGTAAGATCCCTTTATAACTTAGGACTGTGGCATACTGCTGTTGTGACCACTTCTTCCCCTCAGAAGCCACCAGGCATACCCCTAAACATGGGACGGGGAGCTTGCACTTGGTTTTCTTGTATCCAGGTATTTCAACCTCAGAATCTGCACTTGGTCAGCCGGTCTCGGCCTGCTAGCATGGGGTTATACCATGCTGCTGACAGTGTATTTCTGATCATATAAGCAAGGCTTATCTTACTCGACACTTTGCACTTCCAATACTTTAGATACATCATGATTGTTTAGTTGTATTTGGAGTACTGAAAGTTCATAAGGTTCTCAAAGTATTGAATCATTTAGGTGTTAGAATGTGAACTGCAGGGCTGCATGGCCTATATAAAAAGTCAGAACAAATATCCATGCAAAGTTTAATAAAAACTAGATGATCAGTTACCCAGACTTAAACTAACGATCATTGTTATTTCCTATTTTTGGCTGTTCACGTGTACAGTGGGTCACTAGGGCCATGACTCCAGCACTCTGAAGTAGTAGCGGATCCTCAAGATAAAGCTCAAAATGTAACAGACAATCACAAGCTACAACTCATGTATAAAGTATGTCACCACTGCCAAAAGTCTGACACATTAAAGAAGTGGTACTAAGATACTATGGTAATTGATACTATGACTGAGCAGAATCAGATATGTAACATACACAGATGTAGACACGGCACAAATAATTAACAGGAAATCACACCACAGAACTCATGGATAATTATGTTACCATGACCAAGATTTGAAAATCATGAGAATGTGTTACAACAGACTACCTAGTCCAAATCTGATACTAGGCTGGGTGGTTCTTTTGATACAGCCATAGATGTGTTACATTATGAATTTAATCTTCATTAAATCTCTGTTGCTAATGTCGCTTCCCTGTGGGATTACTACACCATTCTCTCTCTTAGTGCGCCTCTGCTTTTTCCAGACCCATCTTACTTTGTACTAACAGGACCTTTTAACACTGTAGACCAAATAAACAATTTAACCACCTCTTATAGGTAACAGATTTCTGTGAAAAACAGTGACTACATCCTTTTAAAGCCATTATGAAAAGTATGTCAAGGTAGACAGAAACAGAACCACATGCCTAACAACAGCGCCAGTCACGTGTCATACCACAGACCTGACTTAATGATTTTGACTGGTTTCCTCTCAGCAATTATCAGTCATGTATATGTCTTATACATGATGACTGAGCACAATACAGTGTCATCAGGATATATTTTTACTTGAGGAATAAAACTAAAAGTGAAGTAAAAAGATATCTTTGCACAAACTCATGAGCAAGTTATCTTGGAGGCATGTAGGAAAGATTTTCTGATGTGATTTTACATCAGTATGCAACTACTATACCCACACGTGCAAGGTATGTGATTAACTGGGACATTGGTATATAATGACAATACTGTACCCTCACCTGCAAGGTGTGTGACTAACTGGAACATTGGTATACAGTGTCAAAGTTTTCAAACCTTCAAGTGAATGGTGACTGAGTTCATTGTAGTACTGTGACTTTTCGGTGGCACAGTGCCTTTTCTATGGGATACCTCTAACAGAAACTGTCACTGTGCTTCCCCACAGGAAATGAATGCTCCTCCCTATTGTTAAAGGGCACTCAAATAATATTCTCACTACAAATAAAATGCTCACACCCTAACGTAACCCTCTATGCATGCATAGTAATACACAAGATAATGATAGCAATGGAGACAGTAGTAATGTAAAACCAAAATAAGAGTTTCTATTAGGGAGAGGAACAAAGTTTGGGGAGATGTGGGCAGTAATAATAAAACAACCACTGGTTTCCCCAGGGTAGTAAGCCACCACCCTCAAGCACAGGCAGATTATTTACACCAACCTTTATTTGGTCTTTATTAGCGACATTGCAGAGGAACTAGAAGGAAGGTATGCTTTTGCGGATGACACCAAGATCTGCAGTAGGGTTGACACTCCAGGGGATAGAAAAAATGAAGAGGGACCTAAGAAAGCTTGAGGAGTGGTCAAGAGCTTGGTAACTAAATTTCAATGCGAAGAAGTGCAAAATCATGTACTGAGGGTGAGTACAAAATGGGGGGAGTGGTGTTAACAACCACCAAACACGACAGAGACCTGGAGGTAATCATATCTGATGAGCTAAAAGTGTCCAAACAGTATGACAAGGCAGTTGGGAGAACCAGTGGGATGCTGGGGTGCATAGGGAAGAGTATCACCAGCAGAAAGTGCAAGGTGGTGATACCACTGTATAAATCACTGGTAAGTCTCACCTAGATTACTGTATCCAGTTCTGGAGACCACCTCTCAGGAAGGCCAGACAGAGTAAAGGCAGTCAGAGAGGTCTGCATCAAAAACCCTATGACGAAAGACCTAAATATGTATACCCTGGAGGGAAGGAAATGATAGAGAAAGCGGGGAGATATGACAGAGACTTTCAAATACCTCAAGAGTATCAGTAAGGTTCAAGAAGGAAGCCTTTCTCAGAGTAAGGAGCTCAAGAACAAGAGGTCATGCTATGAAGCTGGAGGGAGTTAGACTCAGGGAGATGCAGGATGTGCTTCTTCACAGAAGGGTGGTGGATGCCTGGAACAGCCTCCCAGTGGTGAGGGCAAAAACTGTAATGGGATTCCTTGAAGGCATGGGATGAGGCAAAAGGAACATTGGTGGTAGGAAGGGGAGGTAAAGCAGGTGATCAAGCAGGGTGTGCGGTGTTAAAGTAGGTAGGGAAAATGGGCAGACTACTGTAGGTGGGCCAAGTGGTCCTTATCTGCATTCAAACTCTTATGTTTCAATGTTTCTATGTAACTACCCCACTGGTGCATCAGTAGTCCCAAAGTCCCTATTTGGAGTTCCTACAGTCTTTTACAGTGTGCAGACAAGTGGCTGAGGCTGTGGACCTGTTTGAGGTCCAAACAGTGCAGTACCACTTGACTTGTATGCTGGGGATCCAAGAAGGTATTTAAATACCAATGAATGGTAGTTGACAAAGGCCCTGATGCAAGTTGGTTGCTGAGTGTAAATTCTAAGTTCATGCAGGACAGACCCAGATACTCTGTTTTCTGCCTATCTAGCTAGCTAGCTATCATCTAACCGTGAAAGGCTACAGGGCACGGCTCTGTTTATGTACTCACAACCTGGATTTATTTGCAGCTGAAGCAGTCACTCTGGAGCTTCCTCGTTGGTGAACTGGGCGACTGAGCTAATGGAAACTGGACTGGTGGACTAACTGCATTTCTCAACTGCAGCAGTGCAAGCTGTGTCAAAACTCAGTTCTGTCAGGAAAATCCCTTGGTGATCCTTTTTCCCTCATAAGGAGACCTTCCTTCACCTGCCCCAATGGACAGCCAGTCACGTAGGGATATAGTGATGTAGCCTCTACCCAAACAAGTCCAAACAGCAGGATCTGCACAGGAGGAGGCTGACTTTGTTAAAGAGTCTGGGCTTTTAACTAGGCAACCCCTGCTCCGAAACACTAAAGCACTTTTCAGACACTATAGTACAAGTTCAGAAACAGTGGATATTAAATGCCAGGCAGGGATTTCAGGCTGTACAGTGTTCAACCAAATGCCTGAACTGCAAAAATAAGCGGACCAATCTCCTCGGGCTCTCCAGATGTCCAACTCTCAAGCTTTATTATGTCTATTGGCTGTTCTAATCACAAGGGGAAAGGAGAACTCTTCATGGTTCACTTTGGCACCCCATACCACAATGCATCTCACTGTCCCTCTGTGGAGGATTGTAAAAGCAATTATGTGCAGGTCTGCTGAGTTGGCATCTGTAGAGCAGAGCAGTGACAAGAGCTAAAGCTGTGCTCATCCTTGTATCAGCAAACAATACTTATAGGCAAATGCTGAATTTAGTGTACAGCATGCCATCAAGTTGACTTTTGAAAAGGTTTGATTCTAGCCACATTTGTGTTTTTGCATTTGTTTTCTTCTGCATTTGTGTGGTAAATCCCACTGACTGAACAGGGTGTTAACTCCGACAATATACCTGTTTTTCTGATGAGTGTTCTAAAATTAATTTCTCTCTGAACAGGTATATTACACTGCTACAGACCCTGGATATTAATTTTAACTTTTTTAAACAGACATTAAATAGATATTAAACTCTAGTGATTTTCATTTTGTTTACATAAAGTCTCTGGGTTTTAAATTTAGTTTTATTTTCTGTTTTATACCTTTTAACAAATATGTGGCATATCTACTGCCAATTGGTTCAGTTTTAGTAACACGTTTGACTTATCTGCCTGCATTCTCCCAAATAATTTACTGTTTTGTCATAGAAACATAGAACATGTCATCAGAAGGCGACAACTGGTCCATCAGTTTGAAAGAATACAGAAGAAGCAAGCTATATAGCTGGAGCCGCTAAGGAAGACCTAGCGATTGAAGTGCATGGGCAACTGGTGGGCGTTACCCTGTTGTTTGGAGCTTGTCAGACTAACAATTTTGGAATAAACCTGTTTTATTTGCAACATACTGCCCTTCTTCATGTTATTTTATAATGTTTCAACCTGGAGTGCAACCTTTCCGTTTATTAGTCCATCCAGTCTGCCTTGTTTTACCTAGCCTAACCTGGGACCTAATGTCTGGTCAAGGGTAGTGCCTTCACCACCCCCACCCCATCTTACTGCTTTCCTCTGAGAAACTATGGCCTTTTACTCAGTCTGAGCCATATTTGAATCAATAAATGGTTCTTACACCCACCACCAGTTGGTAGGGTGTTCCATAACAGCTACTCTCACTGTAAAATAAAAACATTTTCACATCCCTCCTGAAGCTCCTCCTGCAGCTTCCACTCCATGCCCCATATTCTTGATTCACCAGGCCGCTGAATATTTCCCAAGTATCCACCTTGTTCATTCCTTTCAAAACTTGAAGGTTTCTATCATATCTCCCTCTCCCTTCTTGTCTTCAGCGAGTACATGTTCAGGGCCTTAGCTGATCCTCACATGATCTGCCTTGTTGGCCTGAATTCCCTGATTATCCTATTCTACATCTTATCTAGCCTGTCTTTGTCTTTTCTTAGCTGGTGCCTCCAGAACTAGGCAAAGTATTCCAGATCACGACCTCACAAGTGACCTACTGAGAGGCAGTTATCTCCTTCCTCCTGCTGTCAAACCCTCTCGATACAACTCAACATCCTGGATGCCTTGTTGTAGGCCTTGTTACATTAGCTAGATTATTTTAGGAGTCATTTATTATGACACCCCGGTCCCTTTCATTAATGGTAGTGTCCAAATTAACCTCCCATTCAATAATATTTCCTTGTGTTTTTGTTCACTGTTTGCATCACCTTGCACTTTTGGTGCTGAATTTCAACTGCCAAACTTTGGACCACCTCTCTAATCTTTGCAGGTCCTTTTGTAGCTCCCTAAACCCTTCCTCATTGTCTACCTTGCCACACAGCTTAATGTCATCTGAGAAAAGACATATATCTTGCCTTGTATTCCTTCTCTCATATCACTGATGAGCATATTGATAAGGACCTGCTCCAGGACTGATCCCTGTGGCGCCACACTCGTGACTGTCCTCTCCTGACTTGATCCCATTTATCACCACCCTCTACTGTCCCCCATCAGCTTCCCACATATCTAACTAGATCCTTCAATGTTCCCAGATCCTCTAACTTCTTCAGCAACCTTCTGTGGCACAGAGCTGAACGCCATGCTGAAGTCAAAGTAGAATAAATCCACTGCTTATCCCTTGTCCTCTACCCTAGTTACCCATTCAAATAATAGTATCAGGTTGGTCTAACAAGAACTCCAAGCCATGAACCTGTGCTGCACTGCCCTGTTTAACCAAAGAATACTATCAGGTTGGTCTGACAAGAACTCCCTGCCATGAACCCATGCTGGTTACTATCCTGGAGTCATCTCTCAAAGTAGTGCACTAGATCCCTAGACGACAGTCTCCATTAGTTTATCTGTGATGGAGGTTGCGTTTTGCCTCCTCCCATGTGGAGGAGACTATGTCTGCCACCCTCAATCTTTGGAACCACCCCTGACTGTGCGGCACTATTGAAAGCCCTACTGCTGGTTTGAGCCCTATCACATGAACAGAAAGCAACGGTAGTGATGGGAATTCTCCTCCCCAAGCCTCCTGACATGTGGATTACCTCAGGGTCGGTTTTGTCACTGATGTTGTTTGCTGTGTACATACTGCCCTGGAAGAGCTCATTAGGAAATACAGTTTGGGTTTCACTGCTATGCCGATGACACCCAGCTGTATCTTTCCTTTGCCCCAGGACATTCAGTGTAGTTGAAGTGCTGAATGGATGCCTAGCTGAGATCAATGACTGGACGGCCTCCAGATGGTTGTGACTGAACCCCGATAAAATGGAGATACTAGTGGTGGAGTCGAACAGAAGGCGTGATAGGATGGCCCCTGGCACAGATACTGGATTATTTCTGAGGTCTGTGTCATTGAAGACCTCTTCTAGGGTGTGCGATCTTGGCAGTGGATTGATATTTGAAGCTCAGGTGTCATCTGTTGACCGGACCAGCTTTTACCATCTTGGCAATATTGCCAGGATCAAACCTCTAGTTTTGCTTATGGACCTCCCACTTTGGTGCATGCCTTTGTATTGTTTAGGCTGGATTACTGTTCAGCTCTACTTGGGTCTCGGAAGGTATCCTCCGCAGGCTGCAGCTAGTGCAGAATGCAGTCACCAGGTTGTTGACAGGCAATCTAGATACTGCCACATCACCCCGATGCTGCATGAACTGCACTGGCTGCCGGTCAGGTGGAAGATCCTCTTTAGGTGGGCTTGCTCACATTTAAGGCCCTACATGGGCTGGGCCCTGGGTACTTGTCTGACCTTCTAACACCTGCTGTCTTGGCTCGCTCCCTCCGTTCCTCCTTTGGAGCCTCATGCGATTCCCAGGATGGGGCTTAAGACCGCTGGTGACAGAGCTTTTAGTGTCACAGGCCCCATCCTGTGGAATCGCTTCCATCTGTAAGGGATCGCCCTCAGTTGAGGTATTTAAGGTCTGCCTCAAGGCCCTCCTGTTTATCCAAGCTTTCCCAGACACCTTTAGTAGGATTTAGTTCTGGAACTGCCTCTTATATTGTATTTTAATTATTTTATATTATATGGCTTAATTATTAGTATTTTAGATTTGCATATGTCTGTGGTATTAGGATTAGCTATTACTGTTGTACACGCTCAGAGCCTCTGGGACTGGGTGCTTTGAAAATAAACTTTGCCTTGCCTTGCTTTACTAAGGGTTCAGCCACTTCTGATGCCAGTTTCCTGAGCACCCTTGGGTGCATCCATCTGGCCTGGTCTATTTTCAGGACTGCTAGCCCTTTCTCACCCATTCTCCTATAAACACCACCTGTCCATCTCTGGGATCCCTTCTGCAGTAGCCTTTATGCCACTTTCAGGCAGGGACCGCTATCCTCTGCTATACACACAGAGCAAAAGTAATCATTTAGAATGGCTGGCGTCTGTCTGCTTGTCCTCCTCTATTACCCTCCCGCCTCCTCCATCAGCCTAATAATTCATTCTCTCATCTTCCTTTTTTCCTACTGTATCTAAAAACTGCCCCCATCTCTTGTTCAGTGTCCCTCGCTGGCATCATTCAAAAGCAACCTAAAGTGTCTCAGGCCAGTTCCAGCTTCTGTAAATGCACCAGACTTTGATTATATGTATGATTATGCTTGCACCTTGTAAATGCTCCCTGCTTTGTTGATTTGCATTTTTGCATATACCTGCTTACTAGTTCACCACACTATGATTTCTTTGCTACCCTCGCTGTACAGATTTTTATGGTTTTACCTGTATATCATGTACTGTATATTATTTTATGTCTGTAACTGGACACTTGTGAAAACTAGCAATTTTGCTCACATGTCTTTCAGTATAAAAATAAACCTAAACAACTCTCCTGCTCCACCCCTTTGAAATATGCAGTTCTTTTTCTGCTTGGATTGTGCTATCACCTTTTGGCCTCCTCATTCTTAATTGGTATTCACTCCATTCATCTTCTCCCTGTTTGTCTTTGAATTTAATGAAGGTCTATTTTTTAGCCCTCATTGCCTCCTGACCTTTGAGAACCAGATTTGTCTCTTCTGTGTGCCTGTTACACTCTGTAACTTTTCTCAGACATGACTTAGTGTCCTCTAGAATGGCCTTAAATTACTCCACGGTAGCGCCTCTCCTCCACCCCGATTCCATCCACTTCTCTCAACTTCCCTTGATTAATTTCTTCATCTGATCAAAGTCTGCTCCTCTAAAATCCACAACACACAGTCTTTGATGAGGGTATACTGGTACCCAGGGCCAGTTTGAACCACATGGTGTTATGGTCACTGAACCCAGAGGAACCAGAACCCTCACCCACCTCACCTATCGTTTCCAAGTTGGTAAGCACCAAATCAAGAATAGCAGTTTGCCTTGTGGGTTCTCTGCCCAGCTGCACCACCAGGCAGTCATGTAACATATATTTAGCAGGGCCTGATTCCTGGCACTCTGAGCTGCTCAAATGTCCAAATCTAGGTCTGGAAGTTTGAGATCTCCTCACCACTACCTACCCTATTGTTGCCCCATTCTAAATTTGTGCCCCTAGTTCACCATCCCCCTTTACAATACTGCATTATTTATTTGTACAGGCGTCTTGACTCTCAGTACTGGACATGGAGGAATCTAGACTCTGCTAAATCCTTCAAATAAAAAGACTAATAAAGCACTCACCATATCAGTCAGAAAATATTTAGCTAGCCCTCATAATTCTTGTTATATCAACTGAATAGGTGAGAACTAAGCACAACATTTCACCCTGGCCTTTAACTCAGTTTAGTTCCAATTAAGTACAATTTTAATTGTGTGTCCTGTAAGCTCTGTACAACTATATCAATAAAACTAACCTATACATTAAGCCAACTGAAGAAGAACAGGTTCTAATTTTGCTTTGGATGTTTTTTCTCCCCTTTCATTTAGTTCCATCTTGCTAGCACTTTGCAAACATCAACATGTATTTGATCAGGTATTCCCAGTTTAACCCACTGGCTGAACTACAAAGCCTTTACTTGTTGCACCAGTAACCTCTGCCCTGAAACTTAAAGTGCAGATAATTCTGACCTGAGCAAACCTCTTACAGTTTCAGTTTGTAACCGAGCCGGGCAGCACTTTGTTACTGCTTTCAACTTTGTCCTGAATTGCTCCAACAGCAAGACTTCCGATGCTGTTGCTGAATCTCCACAATCAGTACTGTAGAGTACAGTAATTATGGAGATTTATCTTGCAGAGTGCATTTCCGTGGTTTTATTTTCATGTGGGATAATTGGTTAATTTTATTTTCCACTCATGGGATTTACAGTATTACCATTTGGTCTGATTCTGCACTGATGAAGGATTAAGCTGATCTATTTAGGACTGATGGGTTTTTAGCTAAGGATTATAGGTTTTCACTCTTCACTGCTGCATTTTTTCCTGAGACTCACTTCTATAACATTAGCATAATTTGGGGTACTTCTTTCAGTACAGCTGCTTGCACTTACAGCAGGTGAGTTCCCTTCTTTATATTCACTTAGAATGAAAAATACTGAATCAGGACTGCTCTGTGAGATTCACATTATCACCGGGCAAATACTGCAGGGCATGTACTTAGTAATATATAAATACACGGAGAATAGTAGTATGTAACCCCCTACAAATGGGGGTTCCCAAAAGTCTTCCTTGAGCTTGCCTAAATGCTCACTGCCAGGCTGGTGTCCTGCGTTTAGCAGTTTAAATGTGATTACCAGACCCTGTATAGCCTCTGTGTACTGTCTCTTTAAGAGCTGCCTGATTGCAGCCTAAGTAATCTGAGAGGAGATCTGTTGAAAGATGTTAACTATTTGCTGAAAATCATTTAGAGTGATAATGATAATGTAGTTTGTCTAACCTGCTTTCTTTGTAGCAAGGACTGTTTTGTTTGTCTCCACTATCTTGGTCCAGGACTGCAAATTGGACCAAACAGTACTGGTGGGACCTGAAATGTAGCGGACTACAGGAGCTGTCTGAATTCAAAATCTGTAGGAACTGTAGTTTGGAGTTTTTGCGCCTTTTTGCAACTGAAGGGGAGCTCTTGCTTTGACTGACAGCCAAATCAGCCAACCAAATCTTTTGGATCTTGGGAAGTCCTGGGCTGCTTGCAGTTTTCAGTTAGTTCTGAGCTGGGAAGTGAAATGAGAGGAGCTGAAGTGGTTTTGAGCAGCAAACCTAAGTGGAATCGCATGGGAGAACTGTGAAAGGGCTAAATTTCCGGCCTGCATGTCTGTCTGCCGCTCCTGAGAGGGACAGAAGAATTCTTTTGTACTAAATGCAAGTTTGTGTGAATAAAGTAAGCTACTGAAGTGGGCCAGGCTCAACCTGAAGAAGACCGAAGATTTTGCGGAATACGATCAGCCTGTCAGGAGTTCCAGCTACCCTAAGCTCCTGGTGTGTGCAGAGACTTTGCGATTGTGATGGGAGTGCTTTGCCTGCTACAGTAGAATTCCATACATGTAAATGTGCTATGAGCTGCTAGTGGGTCGTGAGTTAGTTCCCTACAGTGTGAACTGTGTTCTGCTTGCTGGAAGCTGTATCCAACCCAAAAGCGGACTGCATCTGAATTTGTCTCCATGCGGTCTGGGCCTTGCCAGACTGGCCCAGCCAGACTACCTGCTGCACAGAGAAGCCATCAATGAGAGACCTGCCTGGGGATCAGCCCCTGCTCCACGCTTGAACAGGAGCAGCGCCTCTGCAACTTGTGTGGGTCCTGCTTCTCCTGGCATTCAGATCAACCACCTGCAGTCTTGATTCTGGTCCAGCATGTGTCCAGTCTTGGGTATGTGAGTAAATACCAGGGTAGCTCCTGTAACAACAGCTTGATCTGGGCGTGTCATCTGACTGTCTTGTTGTTTTGTTTCCTTTGGGAACTGAGCCCTCTGGCTCCGGATTACAAATACTGTGTACTGTGCATGTTGTGTTTTCATCACAGGGCCCCAACCAGCTGCGATGCTGGCCAACCCGGGCAACAGTCCTGGCTAGCCATCTTTTCTCCACCTGGGTACCCAGAGATGGACTGTGTGGGGGCTCAAGCGCATGCATAACTGTGATTGAGATAACCTTTAAACTAATTAACCTGATTTTGCCCCTCCCTTGTTCAAGACCCTGAATAAATCAGATCTAACTTGTTCTGCATGTAATCTGACTGCGGTTCCAGTTTGTGCTCAAAGTACTGTACAGTTGCTATTTGCTGTGCATAACCTTGTTTTACAGGGGTCCCAAGGGTCGAGCCAGAGAACCAGCCCTGGTGGTAAGTGCAAACAGTGTAGGTACTTGTGTGGTGTACCAGCGGTATTGTGAAAGTGATTATTGTACAGTGTTCAGGCCACTAGAGGGGAAGAGTGGGGTTACAGTGTCCCGGAGGGCTGTGCCCAGGTTAGCTTGACCACTACCAACCCTGACCTCCAGGTGGAGGCACCGTTTCAGAACTCAGGCCCTTAACCTGCTACTAGTCAAGCAGGCAGGGGTAGTAGCCCTTGGGATAGCACCACCAAGGGTTACAAGTATATTAGTTTAGGCAGATTTTTTTTTTTTTTTGTTTCTAAGCTTTCTGTATGTTAATGAAAATATCAAAGCTACAGAAATTCAGAATACACATAAGGAGCCAGAAGAACTGTGGGTCACCCTGGAAACAGGAAATGGGACAGCCATAAGAACTGGGGTTGTCTACAGGCCCCAGACCAGAGGGAGGACACAGACACATTACTGTTAGAAGATATACAAAACATGACAGCTAAAGGAGGTACTGATAATGGGAGACTTCAACATGCGGATACAGATTGGTCAATACCAGCAGGAACATCTGCCAGAACTAGACTCATAGTGGATTCCCTGCAGGAGGGCCTCAAACAACTGGTACAGCAACCCACAGAGACAGGGCTATCCTAGATCTAGTACTGACTAACAAAGAAGGGATCGCAGATCTCCAGGTAGAAAGGTCACCTGGGGGCCAGTGACCATCACATGGTATGGTTCAATTTGGCTACTACATCTAAATCATCCCATTCCAAGGCAAAAATATGGGACTTCAGAGGAGCTGACTTTGATAAGATGGCCAACAGAGTGAAGCTAGCCCTGGAAAAAAGAAACACAGGTGAGGGGTACAGGCAAAGTGGGCAAGCATTAAGGATGCAGTACTTGAAGCAACATCCCATTGTGTTAGACAGAAAAGGAAGTGCAAAGAAGAAGGAAACCACTTTGGTTCTCAAATACAGTAGCAGAAAAGGTCAGAGCCAAAAGGCTGGCCTTCAGGAAATATAAGGGAACACAGCGGGATGAAGATAGGGAGGCATACCAAACTGCCCTAAGGGAAGCAGGTAAGGCAGTAAGGCAGGCAAAGTCCCAAACTGAGAAACACTAGCACGAACAGTAAAGAAGGTGACAAGACTTTCTATAGATACATTAGTGAAAGGAGAAAGTCCAGAGGGGGTATTGCTAAGCTTAATGGAGAAAAGGAGCATATGAGGAGGAGGACCCTGTAAAGGCATCTATCCTAAATAGATACTTTTGCTCAGTATTTACTGAAGAGAAGGCAGGGCAGGGCCCACAGCTCAGCATCATGGACACAGGGGGAGGAAGGTGAGCACTACTCCTTCACAAAAGAAAGGGTCCCAAAGGAGCTTGCTATGCTCAGATGGCCCTTGGCGCAGCGTTGGATTTTTAAGCTTGGCGCGGCGACCTGGGTTGGGAGCGGACTCAGGTCGTCGGAGGTCAGCCGGGGAGTAGGATCGGTACGTCCGTGACAGCTCTCCTTCTCCGGGAGGTGTGGATAGCGGCAGTGCATGGGGACTTCTGGCGAGGCCGGGAGTTCCCACGCAGACCGCGGCTTGTCAATCCCATTGAGGCGGGCGGATGGTGACATCATGGCACGACCCCGCCTCCCGAAGCGGAAAATGGATGGAGCCTGCCCGCCGAGAGTGAAGCCACGCCTACGCTGCCTCGATGTGCTCCTCAGGCCGGCCTCACTGTCCCAGCTGCATACATGGGGTATGCTGCAGGCCCCACCGGGGGAAAGCCACGGGGTATAGGGGGATGAGGCCGATCTGGGGGCAGAGGCAGGCGGCCCGTGACCGGCTGAGAATACAGGCGGCAAGGCAGCCTGGAGTAAAAAAAAAAAAAAAAAAGAGCTGTAAGCGTCAGGTGGATAAGGCAATGGGACCTGATGGCATACATCCCAGGGTACTTAAGGAGCTAAAGGAGGAACTAGCAGAGCCATTAGCAGAATTGTTTAGTGAGTCTCTGAGCACAGGAGAGGTCCCAGAAGACTGGAGAAGGGTTTATGTGATCCCGCTCCACAAGAGTGGTAGCAGGGAGGAGGCGAGGAACTACAGACGGTCAGTCTTACCTCAGTAGTGGGCAAGATTATGGAGGCACTCCTTAAGGAAAGGATAGTGCAATACCTGGAATCCATAGGGGCACAGGATCCAAACAGCATGGGTTTACAAAGGAAGGTCCTGTCAAACTAATCTCATAGATTTCTTTGACTGGGTAACCAGAGTGGTGGACCAAGGGGGGAGCAGTTGATGTCGCCTACCTTGACTTCAGCAAAGCTTTGACACTGTTTCACATAGAAGATTGATAAATAAGCTGGGTAGGCTCGGGTGGGTCTGAAGTTGGTCAACTGGGTGGCAAACTGGTTGACAGGCAGAAAACAGAGAGTGGTGGTAAATGGTATACAGTCAGAAGAGATGCAAGTCACAAGTGGGGTACCTCAGGGATCAGTCCTGGGGCAGTCCTCTTCAACATCTTCATTAGTGACCTTGCAGATGGACTAGAGGGTAAGGCTTGTCTGTTTGCAGATGACACCAAGATCTGCAACAGAGTAGATGATCCAGATGGGGTGGGCAGAATGAGAAGAGATCTGGATAAACTAGCAGAATGGTCAGAAGAGTGGCAACTGGGATTTAATGCAAAAGTGCAAAATCATGCACATAGGGAAGAGAACCCTGAAGCCACCTATAGGCTGGGAGGAGTTGCTAGCAGTCACAAAGGAAGAAAGAGACTTGGGCATCATCATCACTGATGACCTAAAATCATCAAGCAGACCTCTAAAGCAGTAGGTAAGGCTAGGGGTTGTTAGGTGTATTAGTAGGGTATCACAAGTCGTAAGAGGGAGGTAATAATCCCTCTGTACAAGACACTGGTTAGGCCCCATCTGGAGTACTGCGGGCAGTATTGGAGGCCACACCTTCACAAGGACATTAACCAAATTGAGGCAGTCCAGAGAAGGGCAACCAAAATGGTGCAGGGACTGCATCAGAAGACATATGAGGACAGATTAACGGAGCTCAATATGTATACCCTTGAGTAAAGGAGGAGAGAGGTGATATGATCGAGGCATTCAAACACCTTAAGGGCATAAACAAGGTGAAAGAGTCTAACATGTTTAAATATAAGAAAAATAGCAGGACAAGAGGACACAGCATGAGATTAGAGGGAGGCCGATTAAGGGGAATGTGAGAATTCTTTTCACAGAAAGGGTGGTGGATGCGTGGAATGGCTTACCACAAGAAGTGGTGGCTATGAATACAGTGTGGGGCTTCAAACAGGCATGGGATAGGCATAAGGACAATACAAATGACTATGAATAGATGAGGCCACTGACAGAGCAAAGGCCGATGGCACATTTATAAGGTAGAAAAGAAATGGGCAGACTGGATGGGCCTTAGTGTCCTTATCTGCCAGTCAACTTCTATGTTTCTATGTTTCTATTTGCATATGAACTACATCAAATGTATTTCTTCCTCAGTTGGGTTTTTATCAGTTGGATTTTTTTCATTGGAATATATTTCCGTAAAGGTCAGACTAGAATTAGGCCTTCCTCAACTGAGGGAAGTCTTTTATTTTTCATTTCCTATCCCAGAAATGTGACACCGCCACTAGAAGAGACCACATCTTCACCTTTGCTTCTTTCATCATCATTAACCCAAATGCAGCAAGGAGAATACATTCGCTGACATGGATTCAAATTAGAATGCAAACTGATCAGTTTCCTTTGAGCAAGCTGAGCCATTCAAGAAATTGGCTTGCATCTCTACCCAAAACCTCTGAAAAACTCAAAGTCATCTAAATATAATTCCTGTTTTACTCGTTAAAGGATGCTGGCGGTGACAGTTTACATAACTGTTTAATAACTTAATTTTATATTAATATTATAGCTTGGATTGAATCTCTGTTTGACCTTTATATATTAGTACTGAAACAGACCATTAGGGCTAGTTGTGTTTGCATAATCAGCAGTATACATAACAGTATCCATGGAGACTCAGGTTCTGATGTTTGCAGACAAAGTGGCGCTTGGTTATTTAATACTTCTAAGTACAAAATATGTATATTATTTTTATTTTGTTTATTTATAATTTGTTAACCAGGTAGGACCCAGAAGCATTAGATTCCCCTTTTCAGGGGGACCAGGAGATGTAAACAAGAGCAGCAATACAGAATAAATATGCAACATTGTTCATCAGTATAAACAGTTATCTGGTACATAGACAAGTCCAAACAGTATTTATAACACAATTTTAAACATATTCTGTGAATCCAAAGAGTGTTACGAAGCAGATAAATTATTGTAGAATGTAATGGCTTTAGAAATAAATGAGCAAAATGGCCCAGGGAGGAATGGAAAAGAGTGGTGGTCTTATGAAATGAGTAGGAGCAGACTTGAGTACTCATTGAGCCAGCGTTGAAGCTAACAACAGCCATAAACAAACCCTGACAGACCTTTTAGGAAATGTTCAAAACTCATGAGGGTAGTGAGTCAAAAGACCAGCCAAGGTGTTTATAAGGAGTGCAGTGATGAGAAAATCTGGGGCTTTAAGCATCAAATCTGCATACAGAATTATGTGGAATGCTAACTCTCTGCAAGTCGGTGACATTAGCAGTGGCATAGACTGGAAGCCCATCATAGTTCATTAATGACAAGAGTGGGGACTGTGCCAAGGCTATCTTACAGTGAGTGGGACAAGCAATTTTTGAGCCTAAAACAATGAACGCTGTGAGCGTGTACTGACTTAACCAGTGTGGAGATATATTTTTAAAACAGATAGTCTAGTCTATAGCAAAACTGAACTACAGTACTTGAAAATGTCCACTCTCTCAACAAAGGTGCCACTCAAATCCTTAAGTAAGTCAGAATGGGGGTAAAGCCTTTAATTAATTTTGTTCTAAAGTGTATATACTTGGTTTTACCAACAGTTAGTAGAAAGCAGTTTTTAATAACTATTTTGTACCAATTCAGTGTCAGGCTGCACATATCTGGTTATGTCACTGACATTAGATACCCTTCTGAAAAAGCAATATCATCCATGTACATGATAATACGGGATTCAGAGCTATACAAAGTATCAGCTAGATCATTAAAAAGGCCACTGAACAAAATAGGCCCCAGGATTGATCCCTGGGGTACTCTGGATGAGGACTGTGATGAGTGAAGAAGAAAAGGAATTCAACGAGACTCACTGAGATCGGTTAATCAAGTAATTCTGGAACCAGGATACTGCAGATACAGATAGATCAAGGGCCAGAAGTTTGGCAAGCAGGCGACCATGGTGCTCCAGATCAAATACTTTTGAAAGATCCAGGAAAAGAGCACCGACTGTGTCCCCATTGTCCAAGGCCCCAGGAAGATCATTAGTGACTTCAAGCACAGCTGTGAACATGCTGTGATTATCTCGAAAGTCATGCTGGCAAGCTTTTAACAAATTACCAGTATCTTGAAACTCCTTAAATTGGTCAAAACAATCCTTTCAAGAACTTGGACACTGGGGCAAGTAGGGATTATTGGTCGATAATTTTTGGTCAGGGTTCACTTTCCTGATTTAACTGATTTACTGTACAAGTGTTTCATGTTTATGTGTGACTTTTTGAAAAGTTTAATAAACGTAATTCTAAAAAAAAATAGGGACCACGGTTGCCTGCTTACACAATCTCAGGACCTCACCAGTAGCTAACAAATGGCTGTACAAAGTACACATAGGATTAGCTAGTACACCAATAACCTAAGAATTTTAAATCAATATTGTCCCATCCCATTCTATTTTTTATGTCCATGTGCATAAGGTTCTTTAAAATTTCATCTACAGTTAGTGATCTAAACTTAAAATTAGCATCTGAGTCAAATTAGGGCCTTTATTCAGACTGAACTGAGGAGCCACCACAATCTTAAAACAACCTTAGCTGGAGGCCCTCTCTGGGAGAACTTATGGCACTTTCAACAACCCGAGCAGCCAGTGTTTAAACTATTATAGGGTAGACTCCGACAGCATATTATTTCAAAATGGGATGCTGAGGTAGAGTTTCTTCTTACTCCAAAGAACGGCACACGGTATAGGAGGGCTCCTTTAAAACAACTTCCTTGCTTCTTTGGCAGGAATTTACGTGGAAAGTGTAAGCGAGATACTTTATAACTCCTACGCTCAAAACTAAATGGGATGTTGCCACTGCACCTCACTGCTTGAGAAACTGTGATGAACAGAAGGCTTCACTGTTTCATTTATTTTTCCTGCCCAGTATTGGACGGCTTCATATGTGAGGTAGTTAATAGACTAGGCGCTCTTTTTAGCCTATCAGTTCAATCTAGTTCCATAATCTGATTTTGGGTTCCCCCAGAGGAGCTGCAGGAGCTAATTCAATATCATCAGCGTACATGATAATATGGGATTCAGAGCTATGCAAAATATCAGCTAGATCATTAAAAGGCCACTAAACAAAATAGGCCCCAGGATTGATCCCTGAGAAACCGTGTTGCATCCCTCCTGTGGCTAGGCATGAATTTGTTCAGAAGATGATACTGCCCATTTTCGACTACTGTGATGTAGTCTATGGTGCTGCCCTAAGTTCTCCCTGGCCAGACTGGACACCCTTTTCAATTCCTTCTGCTGCTTTGCCCTGGGTGCCCCCTGCACCCACCACTGTGATCTTTATCGTGCCCTATCCTTCCCTCTCTAACAAATAGGCGACTCTCCCATTGCTAAATTCACCTCAAGCACTGGTTATGTGAGCTCCTTCTACCTCACCTCCTCCTCCTTTATAATACCCTCCACCCACCCATTCTCTTAGATCAACCGACTCCGCACCCTGGTAGTCCCCCTAGAACCACCCAAATCGGCCAATCCGTTACTCTCACCGCCTCCCAAAATTTGGAATTCCCTCCCCTCAAATCCGGCACTCATCCTCCGCCTACTCCATCAGCTCTGCCCTCAATAATTACCTTGCACTAGCTACTCCTGTCACTATCCCTCCTAATTCCTTCCTCTAAGCCCTGGACCAAACCTACCCCTCTACCATCACCTTCATTTTACCCTGTACTTCACCCCCAAAATTTCTAGCTCTCCTCCCCATCCCCCAATCTGTTTCCCCTTCATGGCTTCCCTTGACCTCTCAGAATGTAAGGGATCCCAAATGCCTCCATGGGTCCCTCTCCTACCCCCCTTGAGGGGCTTGTATCTCATCTACTCCCGTCCCCACCATCCTTCCTAGCTCCCTAGACCTGCAGTCCTCTTGCAAAGTTCTTAGCATCCTGAAGGGGTCCTACTGCATCTAGGCTCGTCTCCTCTCCTTCCCCTCCCACATCTACCTGTCTCCTAGCCTTTGCAGTCCCCTTGCAACGTTCTCAGCATCCTGAAGGGCCCTTCTGAGTCTAGGCATGTCCCTTCTCCTCTCCTTCCCTCCCCCATTCTACCGTTTCTCCCTAGTCTTCGCAGGTCCCTTGCAGGGTTCTCAGCATCCTGAAGGGGTCCTACTGAGCCTAGGCTTGTCTCCTCTCCTTCCCTCCAGCATCTACCTTTCTCCCTAGTCTTCACAGTCCCCTTGCAGGGTTCTCCACATCCTAAGGGGTCCTACTGCGCCTAGTCTTGTCTCCTCTCCTTTCCCTCCCCCATCTACCTTTCTCCCTGGCCATCACAGTCCCTTTGCAGGGTTCTCAGCATCCTGAAGGGGTCAAACTGAGTCTAAGCATATCTCCTCTATTCTATCTAGCCATTATCTTGGCTTTCCATGACTAATAGCAGGGTCCAATGCATCCTGATGGACTACTGATTAGGCCCCATCCCCCAAAGGTGCGAATTCTCTTTTCCTCAAGCGTCTCAGTTCTCACTCCCTACCTCTCCTATCACTCTCTTACTCCCTATCTACTGACCTTCCCCAACACCCTTGCAAGGTACCCTGCATCCTGAAGGACCTCTCTTGGGTTAGGTCCTATTTCCCTCCTAGCATTAAGTCACACCTCATCCTTCTTCTCTCTCCTCCTCTTTAAATCCCTGCAGCCTTATCCCCTTTCTGTCTAGCCCCACAGCCCCTTGCAGGGTTCCCCACATCCTGAAGGGGTCTCTCTGGGACACTGCCTTATCCCCTTCTCTCTGGTCCCCCAGTCCCTTGCAGGGTTCCTCACATCCTGAAGGGTTCTCCAGGGACATAACTCTTCCCCTCCTCCCACCTCACCCCTCCCTCTCCTTTCCCCTTTCTTTCACATAAGCACTTGTTTACTTATTAATCTGGCACTTATTATTGTCCACTCTTTCACCTAATATGCAACACTGTTGTAACACTGTTTGTAACACCTGCCTTACAACTGTATGTTAATGTTGATCTTGTAACTTGAATGTTTAACGCCTCATTCCTATGGTATCCCTTCTGCCCAGGTTGCACTGGGAGACAAGCGACTTGTCGCTCCAGTGTGCCTTCCTGATGAAACATTTCAATAAATAAATTGGTACATCTGCATTGCTGCAGTGGGTAAGGCTAAACCAAAGTGGCTTAACTCAGGAACCTCCAATTGGTAGCTGAATGGAGTCAAATTGTTAATGAAATTCAGGAAATGGAGAGACTGACTTATCTCACCCAGGATAGGGACAGAGAAGTTCCTGGAATGCTGGACTAGGTGGACAATTATTGTAAATGACAGGCTTTCTACCTTGGGTCACGGACGGAGATCAATACAAGTGAGTAGACTGGGTGGATAGAGAGTTGTATGTGAGTTAGTACCAAATGATCCGATCTACAGTACCTTTAAGGGGAATATGTTGTCCTCCTCTTCTCTCCCCAGCCAGGGACCCATACTGAGAGCCATGTCACTAAGTGTTCTGTACCTAAGCCCCAATTTGTATTGTTTGTTAATATATTGAAGGTTAGTTTCAAAAGAAAGGTATTACTGTATACTTTAACAGATTCATCGAGCTTTGTGAGAAATGGAATACAGCTTAATGGAGTTTGATGTACACTTTATTCATATGTCATGGCAACAGTATTCAATGTCTAAGCTGTCTTGTAATGGATAAAGGATAAAATTATGAATTAAGTATAAAAAAAGCATCTGAAACACCGCAGCTAGTCCCAATCTGTTTAATATCTGATTAAACAATGAAGCAATGCTCGAGGTTCCATAAAAGTGGTATTGGGGCTTATCTTGGACCTTAGGGACCTATATTGAACATACTGGCAATTGTAATGCATGTAACTGATTATACAATGGCATGAAAAATCTTGCCTCCTGATTGGTCAAGCTTGTAAACACAGTGATGTTATCCGACAATAACATCACTGTATCTAGGGAAGGCACTGGCATGACTGCATAACATAAAAGAAATCCTACCAACTCGCTCCTTCCCAAAGTCAGCTTCACATTCTCTTGCTAAGTGCCTTGCTGCCAGCCACAACCAGTTTCCAAAATAGATGCCTAGAAGCCATCATAGCAGCCCCCATCAACAGCACTGAGCATTTTTTCTAGCATTTTGAATTTTAAATAACTGTCACAGTGAGCGGCAGTTCCTTTACTAAGTGCAGCAGCAAGTGGCTCACAACTGTCCCCACATGCATCCTGCAGTCCCGACATACCAGAACAGCGTCATCACTCCAGCTGTCTGCTGTTCTCCCAATAGAGATCATAAGTCCCATAATTGAATGTTCTCCTGGTACAAATAAATCTGGCAAGTGTACCTGGGGAATCCTGAAAACAAAAGCTAATAAAGGACTAGCTTTACATTAGCGGGCAGTCAAGTTGTTATGCCTACTTTACTCGTGCATACTTTCAATGAAGCACAGCAATGAAGAATTCAAATCAACTTTCTCCCAATACAAATAACAAACAAACAAACAAACACGCATAGTATACCGGAGAACAAACTAAACAACTAGGACCATGATGGATTGAGGGCACACCACAGAGTAACAGCCATATACAAAGACAGAGGAACAGCGAGGCGTGTGGTGTTTAAACCACTTATCAATTGATGGCTCTGTTTTCTTTTCCCCACTCACAGACAGTGTAGGCTTCAAAAGTGCCCTGCTGGACACACAATTAAAATAAAACTGTAATTAAAAGGGTGGTGGTGGTGGGGGCACACACAAAATGAAAGAGAGACAAAATCACAGAATCACAGAAAGACAGAGGGAGGAGAGAGGAGCATAAAGTAGGAGCACCACCTACTGGACTGCTTTTTCTTGTTTCAAATAAATGCGTCCCATATAGAAAGAATAAAGAAAAACAATTAAGGAAAACTTTTATTACTATTTTAAAATGAGCTATTGTATAAGCATAATAGGCACTCCAGGGTGTGTGTTATTGTGTAATAATGTCACTCCTCGTGCTTCAACCCACCCGAGGAGTGACATTATTACACAATAATACACACCCCTGTCGTGCCTTATTGCTTAAATATCTAATTAGAATATCTGAGTGGCATATACTGTCGATACCTGTAAGCTGCTAAAGAAGTCTGAGTAATTTACTACCAGTAGGTCCTATCTCCAGACAGGATTAGCATCAGGTCATTTATGAGTATTATTCATACAACTTTTATAAGTTTTGTATTACTTCCAAATTAGGTAACTTTACACATGGCAGCATACATGGGAAAAGTGGTACAGTAATATTTCAGTAATCCTGACCACCCACACAAAAATACTAGGAAAAGAGGTAGAGGGAAGACATAAAAGAAACAAAAAAACAAAAGGATCAATAAAATGGAAGAGAAAAAAGCTATAAGCCCAGTGTATTTAAAAGGGAATGGCAAGCACTAAGAGTTTGAACTTTGTGTGCAAAAACATTTTTTACTTACTGTTTACTTTAGTATAATGGACTGTATCATTTAATTTCACTTTTATTGGTTATACAGGAAAGGCATGTTGAGCATTGCTGATCGTTTACAAGTGTCCAGTTATATACAACAATCATGTGACATGACATAGACTAAAACATTTAACTTACAGCTAGGGTCAGCATCAGAGTACATATCCAATCAGGGCAGTACAGACAAAAGGGCAACCAAGAACTAACCTGGTATCAGTCTTATTCTGCTGACTACCAAGATGACATTTGCTGTCACCAGAATTTCCAGAATCCCTGCAGCTAACATGGGTTACTGTTTGCTGCAATATAGATATAACAGACTGATTCTGCTGACTTCAAGCTGACATCTGCTGTAACCAGAAATCCCGGATCCCCTGCAACTGACATTGGAGCAGGACTGCTGCAGTAAATTCAATAGCCTGCAGTGCATGCTGGAGTTTTATAACCTCTTATCTTTCGTTTTTAGTCCTGTTGTCTCACAGGGCTAAGTACAGTTACAGAGGACTGTACATAGCCCTGGGAGAACAGCAGGACCTCAAACATTTGATCTGAGCTTATAAAATCGTAGATATGCACTGCAGGCTATTGAATCTCCTGCTGCAGCCCTGCTCCAATGTCAGTTGCAGGGGATTCTGGGATTTCTGTTACATCAAATGTCAGCTTGGAAGTCAGCAGAATCAGTCTGATTTAATCTTTATTGCAGTAAACAGTGAGTATAAAAAAGTTTTGC
Organism: Neoceratodus forsteri; assembly: GCA_016271365.2. Classification (NCBI taxonomy): domain Eukaryota; kingdom Metazoa; phylum Chordata; order Ceratodontiformes; family Ceratodontidae; genus Neoceratodus; species Neoceratodus forsteri. Next base: position 745,821,510 of record CM057456.1, on the reverse strand, counting down.
AAACACACTGCAAATTTGGACCTCACCCACACTTGGGTGTGGGGCTCAGTGCTGACTGTTCCCTCAAGAGAAGGCAAAAGTTAAAAACAGCAGATATTTGATGCCCTTATAAGCAAGCAGTCAACCACTGCCCCAATCAACGGTAACTCTCTAAGAAAACTGATTTGTGACCCAGTTTTATGTGTAAGTTAAATTAAAACAAGCATTTGTCAGTAGTGAACTTGTTTGCTTGCATGCTGTTACAGGTCAGAACAACAGTTTCTTGAGGCTAAGGGTGGACCTTTTAACCCAGTAGCCACTGTCTTGAGGACTTTGGGTTCCACCAGACTAAGGGGTACAGGCCCCATATTTAAAGTTGGTAATGTGCCCACACTGACACAAGCACTGCCTAACAACTGGCACACAGCCAGCTCGGGGCAATATTCAGACAATTAGCACTCGAATGGAGCACGCTGTCTGAAAATGGGCTTTTGCTGGCAGTTACTATGCACTGCACTGACACATCCCCAGATAGAATATGACTCGCATGAGTGGAGACAGCACGGATCAAACTGTATAGTGCCAGGGCTCCTGTGGGCCACATTCAGTCCTAACATGCCAAAGATTGCATTGGGCATGCGAGGTGCAATGGGCCTTTGCATGCCCATTATGTGCTCATTAACATGTGAGCACTCCCATCAAATGCTGTTCCTGTACTTGTCTTGAATATTACTGTTGGTCTAGTATCTCCCTACTCCCTGATCACCCATCCTGTAGCTGTGTTGAATATTCCTGGTGATCCATTGGTCCCCCAGATTTCCTGCTTTGTAGCTGTCTTGAATATTCCTGGTGGTCTAGTTGTCATCCCTGTAGCAGCATTGGATGCCCTCCCAACCCACCCACTCAGGACCCACCTTCCCGTATCCCGTCGTCCTGTTTACCTAAGCTGAAGTATGGCAATACCACCTCGGCTAGCCACCGTCTGACAGTCAATGGGTGATCGTGACTACAGTGGAAAATCCATTTGACTGTCAGTGAGCTATTGCAAGTACTGTAGAAACAGTAGTTTCTGGCAGTAGTCATGATCACTCACTGACAGTCTGATGGGAGCTGGTTTAGGCGGTGTGCACAGGGCTGAGCAGGTCTTCGTCACTACTGCCATAGTTCAGCTTAGGTGACCAGGGAGGGGTAGGTGTGTGGGCATGAGGATCCTGAGCAGCCAGGTCGGGGGGTCAGATGCTCTTATGAGGGGAACACTGGAACACCAAGAATATTCCACACAGCTACAGGACAGGTGACCAGGAGGCAGGAGGATTACTAGACCACCAGAAATATTCAACCCGGCTACAGGACAGATGACTGGGGGACCACTAGACCACCAGGAATATTCAAGGCAGCTACAGGACGAGTGACCGGCTGGGGCGGGGGGCAACTGTGTGCAGGGATAATGGCAGGGTTTTGGCAGCATTAAAAGTGCTGTGACAGAGGCTGTTTAGTGCTGCCGAATGTGCTTAATACATGCAGCACCCAGTATGCATAGGGGATCCCTCATTTGCATCATTTGCATGGGCTCAGCAGTATATTCTGTGCAGTCATACTGTCAGGTCAGTGCAGCTAATAGGGCTTTTGAATATGGCCCTCCATCAGCCAGTGCTATTCATGGTTAGCTCGGCACTACTAACCTGGTTAGTGCCATGCCAACAGTTTCATGATGGGGCCCTAGAGGTGAAAAAATGGTGAACAGAATAAAGAACGTCTTTTAAGTTCACAGTTTCTTCATAACTTTGCCTTTTTTTTTTTTTTTGACATTTCAACCCTAAATTTTCAACACAGTCTTTTATGCTTCAATGTTATGATCAAGACAAGTGGAATTTTTACATCCCATCCAAAAAGGGATTTTGTGGTGCTCCAGCAAAAACATGTTTCAGTGGGACTGAAATGTACACCTGTCATGTTCATAAAGTGGGTAACACAAAAGCTATGTTAAAAATCTAGGGTAAAATCTGCAGAAATCCCAATGTTATTGGGTAAACATTGAAAAAAAAATTCAGTGCCTCTACATGACTTCATTGTGTTTTGACAGTTTGACTCAGATTTACAACACAGTCTTTTATGACTCAACATTATGATCAAGGCAGGTGGAATTTTTTAAATCCAGTCCAAAAGGTGATTTTGTGGCGTGGTTGTAAAAACATGTTTTGGAATGGAATTTGAAAAATCACACTGGCCTTTTTCATGAGTGTGGGGTTAAAAGGCTATGTTGAAAATTTAGAGCAAAATGTTAAAAATGACAAAGTTCTGAATAAAGTTTAAAAATGCATTAAAAGTCATTAACCACACTTACCCTGTTTTCAGTCAAGTTTGCAGTTGAGCTCTAGAACAGCAGGACGTTTGCTGGTGGACTAGAGAATTAAGTGAGGGGTAGGGGTGGGGTTGTAGGTGCTGAGGGAGTCGTGTGGAGGAGGGATCAGAGGAAACAGAAGATATCAATGGACCATTTTGTTTTTACAGGAAGAAAACAAAAAGAAACGGACAACTAGGGTTTTCTTGAGTTCAGGGACCAGCACTGGAAATTGAGTACCCCAGTGTCTGTGTATTGTATGGTGGTGAGGTGGGCACTCCAATGTTTCATGCTGTTTGGGGGTAGCAGGCACCAGGTGTGGGCACCCAAGTGTTAGAGAGTGTGTCAGAGTCGAGGGTCTAACCCCACCAACAGAGTGATTCCTCCTCGCAGCGGGAGCCAGGACAGGCGATGGGGAACAGATGAAGTTCTTTTTACCAGAACCGATAGGTGGGGTTAGAAGACCGCAGAGGGAGGGCGGAGGCTTTTTCTCCTTTTTTTTACCGTGGGCTGGGAATGGAGGGAGGGGTAAGACAGCATGAAGGAGGGAGGGAGTGGGGCGTTATTTTTCTTCGCATGGGCCGGAAATGGAGTGGGGGAGGATGGAGCATACATAGATGGGGGCAGTGGGGTTTTCTTTTTACATGGGATGTGAATGAAGGGTGTGAGTTGGAAAGCTTGCAGAGGGAGGAAGCGGGAGGTTTTCTTTTGTACATGTGCTGGGAAAGGAGGAGGGGTTTGGAGAGCACATGGGGAGCGGAAGGATGATGATGATAATGTTTCTTAGTTGCTGATGGACCTTGTTTGTTCAGCGGTGGCCTTGCTTTCTCAAACTGGCACTCAAAAATATTCAAAAAGCATGTCAAATTGCCCCCATTAAAGTCTATGGGCGCCCCATATTCAGTACTGGGCATCACAAAATGTGTCGGGTGGAGGCGTGCTTCCAACCGTGGAGGTAAGGGCACTTGGCTGCCGGTTCACGGGCATAGTTATCAAATGATTTGATTCATGCCATGTTCCTGAACACTACATTTCATGACACCGCTGTTTGATGTCTACACCACTGCTTCAAGTGACAAGAATACATTATTTCATAAAACCGTTTCTGTCATTCAAACAGCGCGATCATCAAATGCTTTGAACTGTTGTGTCTGTAACACGTTAAGTCCATACTTGATCCTACACATTATCCCCACAAATGCAATGCTTTATACTGTAATATCTCTTAATAAAGGTACCAAAAAGGATGTGACCATAAAAGATAAACAGCCACTGGCATGGAGCAGGAGGTTGTTATGTCACTTATGAAAACTTAGCAGATGCTGGATTGAGAAAGAGAAAAACGGTCTGCTGTTAGCGTGGCTACACCGATGAATGCAGTTCACTTGATGTAATGTGAATACACACCCAGCAGACTATGTTCAATAAATTGAGCACGGACACACATTACTTTGATATAAAATGCTTTATTTCAGCTATTACTAGGATGCATATTTGTTTCCTATCTCCTTAAAACAGTCCATTACATATCATTGCTTTTTTATAAGCCTTAAAACAAATTTGCAACTTACTCCCAATATAACATTGTGATAACTGTACTTGGTCTCATGATTTCTAATGACTCTCGTTCACTCAACTTAAAAAGCGTGCAGCTCTCCACTCACCAAAAGGCAGACCAGCAGTAGTTTTATGATTTGCGCTACCACAGATGGTAGCATGCTGCCAGTGGGGCATTCAACCAGCAGCTCCTACTTTGATGGTGCAGCTAAAATCAGTACAGTACAAGTTGCTTATAATGGACTACTATGTGTGCCCCATTATAAACAGTCGTCTGGGATATCAGAAGTGCAGTTTTACCCAATCCCACTCACTGACTTACTGAAAGTGGTATCGTGATGCCTGTCTGATTACAATCACAGCATACTTTACACCACCGCCTGCTTTCCACACAGCCCACCCACTAGCTCTCCACACAGCAGATACAGTATTGCACCGCTCACTAGGAATTTAATTTATTATAGGCCCAAGAATCTGCCTGAATAAAATTTCAAAGATTAATGATTTGAGAGCACCAACTTTCTGAGAGAGGTCTTCATTGAGATTACATAGAAAATATAGTATATTTGGCCACCTGCCTGATACTGTACCACTTGCTTGCTCTTCTATTCGTCCACTCACAGAAAGTCAGCAGGCCCTCAGCAGCAATAGTCTAGTCACTTTCCTACTCATGAACACCTGTTTCACCACATGTTCACAGTCCCAGCTTTGATTTGCTCGCTAATATTGATCAATCGCTTCTTGTCAAAAAGCAGGTACTGAAATAGTAAAAGACCTAAATATGCTCATTCTGTACTGAAATGTCCTGCTTTTACTTCAATCAAAACTTTATTTCTACAGCGCCCTTCCTGGGGCTCGGGCACTGTACAATACACACAGTAAAACCACATATAAAAAAATCATAAAGCATATTTCGAACAGAAGTTTTACGAAGGAGGAGGACCTTGTGCATCTAAATTATTGGCCTTTAGGCTCAGGCGACAACAGAGCTAGGACCACTATTACTAAAATAACTTCCCCAACCACTGGTAAAATAGGCGCCAGGGTAAGTGATATTTCTAAGTCCTTCGTCTCATATTTCTCGAACCTGTACCAAGCTCCTGAAGAGACATCCCCTGCTGAGAGGGAGGAATTCTTGACATCCTCTCGCTCCTTAGTCTTTCCCAGGAAGCGGGCCAATCTTAACCAGACCAATCTACGCAATCAGAAATTTTAAATACAATTAAATACCTAAAAGCGGGCAAATATCCTGGACCAGATGGTTTCAGTGCTGGAGTTCTATAAAACATTCAAAAAGGAGGTGGTCCCTCCTTTTAGAGGTATTCTCTGCCATCTGGAGAGATGGTTGCTCTATCCCACCCTCCTGGCAATATGCCACTATCTCACTGATCTCAAGGATCATAAAGATCCAACCCGATGTGAATCCTACAGGCCCATTTCGCTACTTAAGTCAGATTACAAAATTCTCACCTCGATTATAGCCCCTCGATTAAACCTGCTTTGCGGACCTGATCAATATGGATCAGACCGATTCGTTTCTGGGCACCAGGCCTTGGATAGTGTCCGGACCCTCCGAACACCATTGACTCCATTAATTGGGCCTGAACACCAGCATGCCTCATGAGCTTGGACGCGGAGAAGCCTTTGACAAGGTTTCCTGGAGTTTTCTATTTTTAGTGCTTGAGACTATGGCTTTCCGTGCCCATTCATAGACAGCATAAAATCACTATACACTGGTCCACAGGCATATATCCGGGTAAATGGGAGCCTATCAGAGAGGTTCAGATTGAGCAGAGGAACCAGGCAGGCTGCCCCTTCCCCTCTGCTATTTGCACTTATATTGAGCCACTGGCTGAGGCCATTCGCCACTCAGGAACCACTCGGGAACTGAAGTGGGGGATGGAGGAGAGTCTCTATATCACGGATGATGTGCTCCTCTCCTTGCAGACCAGAGCTATCCATCCCGAGGTGTGGCCAGTGCTGGAGGAGTTGGGAGGCACGTGGGATAATCGCTTAATAAATCCAAGATTGAGGTAGTCACGTTCTGTTACACCCCATCTCGAACAATTTTACATGCCCTACCCTTGAAATGGGGGCTGGAAGATGAAATACTTAGGTACGCTTGATAACTAAACACCCTCCCAACTCTTCAGTGTTAACTATACTCCTCTAACAGACCAGATTAAAAAGATTTTGAGAAATGGTCCCCAATTAACCTACCAATGTATTCTAGAATCCGGATAATAACAATGAATGTCCTTCCTAGGTTCCTCTATTTGTTTCAATGCCTACCACTACATATATGCAAATCCCATTTTGTACATGGCATAAATTAATATCTAAATTCATTTGGAATAGCAAGAGGCCTAGGATCAATTTACGAGTGCTTCAGGCACATAGAAGTAGAGGGTAGATCACTGCGGACTTAGAGGATTACTATTTGCAGTGCAACTAAAGATGGCCCTGTGTTGGTCCACCCCATCATACCTCTCGAATTGAAAGACATTAGAACTGGGAGAGACGGAGGGAGCGGTCCCTTTAGACATAAGAATCCTGACACCCAGAAGTCGGCTAGGAGCACCTTTGCACCCTCTTGTGGCTGTTAGAAACACCATAGCCGCCACACAGGATCTGGCAAAAATATAAATTGGCAGGTTCTCTGGCCTTGTTTAGAATAGCCTGTGCCCCGGTTTCTCCAGCACAGTTAGACCATAACTTTAGGACCTGGGAGAGACCGGCTTAACTTACTTAGACCAGTTTATCCAGGAGAACAACTTGCACCTTCGCTACTCTTAGAGACACCTATATGCTCAGGGAGGTGGATCATTTTAGATTCTACAAGTAAGAGCATATAAATCGATGTCAGGGTCTGGATCACACCTCAGCCAGAGCAGCCCCTCCTTGATTGCCTTGAGCAAACTTATCAGGTCAGATCCAAAAGGGCTTATCTCAATAATCGATAAAACAATATCAAGATTAAAAAGGATCCCTTAGATAGAATTAAGGCTAGGTGGGTGGAGGAGAGCAGGCATGGCCTGGAGGAGAGGGATTGGGACAGGGCCTTTCACGTCACCACTAAAACCACAGGCTCCCTACTGGAAGGAGTTCGAATGGAGGGTGAAAGTACGTTTTTTCTTACCCTGCAGCTCTCAACAAAAGGGACCCCACCCAGGTCTCAGAGTGTTGGAAACAATGTAATGAGCAGGGGCAGCGTACCTCCACGTTTTGGAACTGCCCGAACTTGGGGGCCTTTTGGGAGGGGTGCAAGCCGCCTTAACAGATACTTTTTCATTGAACCAACCTTTAAGTTGGTCAAACATGATTTAGGTATACCTCCCTGGGTCTTGGGGACCTGATGCCCTTACCTTTGGGCAATACTGCTAGTGGCAGCACATAAAACCATAACTCGCTTTTGGCTTAGACCTGACCCACCTTCACTGCAGGTTTGGTACAAGATAATACTTGAGATCTCCGAGCTTGAGGAGTTAACTTCAAAATCAACCATAAAACACGCATCTATACAAGAAGATGGACAAGGTGGTTTCTTTGGTGTGATATACACCCAGAAACATCCCTCTGAGTCTGAGCTGAGAAAGGGATGGGCCTGGCGGGAGAGGGCAGGGCGAAGAGCAGCCTTCCGAGTTGAGTCATTAAACTTGAAGTGACAAGATTACTTATTGCAATGAAATTCCTATAATATAAACAGGCTGATAAAATTGCACTGTGCAAATGTAAATTACAACATACTCAGGAAGAATAATTAATTAATTAACTATGTACTGGCTGTAAAGTGGACTTGTAAATTAATGGGTCTGATGAATACAAATGTTTATGTACCCATTTGTTGTCAATAAACTTGAGTTTTAAAAAAGCATATTTCAGAGCAACTACAAATTTCCATATTCCTGGAATCACTAATAGTTGATAGGCTTAAAATCTCAGATTATATTAAACTAAAGCCTACTCAAACAGAAGTGTCATGACTCCTCTTAAAGTTTCCACCAGGAGGGGCCTCGCTAAATGGATCATTAACGAATTCCACAGGACAGATGTGACTACAGAAATGGCCCTATCTCCCGACTGCCACATGCTTGTGTGCATGTCAGTTTCTCGCACCCGCCCAGCAACAGAACACTGAGAAAAGCAGCTGTTAGTTTACAAAAGATGCTCTTTTTGTCACAGCACTTTGAAACAGCTGCTGCCAATTTTTTTATCACACATCACATGATAATAAATATCTCAGGCAAAAATGAGTCTGTTTCTGTCTGTGATTTTCGATCTCTCCCTAACACAGGAGGCTGAGGAGATCTTCAGTGTCACAGCGTGAGGAGCTGCCTGGACGCCCGGTCCTGAATCAGCTGCTGCTCCAAATGAAGGTGACATTTGCTCTTTGAAGCAGTCACATCAGATGAGCAGCCCTCATCGATGGAGGAGGCCACCTCAACAATCCAGCAGCTAGGAGCCGAGAAGACCGCACTCGACACCTTACTCTATTGGAGGATGAAGTCTCAAGGATAGAGAAAGACAGACATGAAAAAAAACACACTGAGGACACTGGTGCAACTCTAGAGGTACAGAAATTGATTTTCTAACTATTCCGGCTGCTGACCTGAACACTGTGCTGCGTGAGTTCTACACTGGTTTCAAGAACAGCATCGGGTCACAGTATTCTGTAAATTCACTATGCAGCATTAAGGCAGAGCCAGACAGGTACTTCAGCATAGCCCCCACCAGTCACCCATTCAATATAGTGATAGATGCAGTTTTAAGAATGCAAGCAATGTTTTTATCTCCATTTTAAAAAGATACAGACGGATGTAGCAAACCATCCACCCATCTCAATGCAGGTCTCATAAAAATAAGGCATTCACCAGCTCTATCCACAGGCATAGCCCCAGGACGCTGTGAAAAATCTGGACTGAAACCCAGCTCATGATGGCTAGAAGAGGACGGGAGGGACTGTGTCAGCTGAAATCATCCAGCTTCAGAATCCAGAGTGATGAAAACAGTACAGAGTACATCTCGCTAGCATTCAACGAGCACACAAAAAAATCATGGTGACCCAAATGAACAGAGGAGGAAACTACTAAGAATTTATATGGGCCAGAACTGAGACCCACTGTGCCCTGTGGCAAATTTCAAGAAATATTTATGCAAACTGCACTCAAGAGTCACCAGCATTGAATATGCATCCAAAGCGCCTGCCACAGTGCTTCCTCAACACGGTACTGATATGGTACATGAAGAAACCACTTGGAGTGAAGTACCTGTCATCCATGATGACAAGGATCAACAAGAAAGCAAAGTTATCTAAGCATTACACCAACTACTCTCTTCAGCAACAGTGGTGCAATTACTATAAAACGCTGGGTTAGAAAGCCAGGAGGTAATGGCAATCACAGGATTCGGGAACTGGTCAGCAACCATGGAAGCCAGAAAAAAATGGAGTGACATCCTTGCCAGAAGAAAAAAACACTGTCTGTGCAGAAGCCAAAACCACTGAGCAGCCAGCTGAAACCGAACACAGAACTACCATCATTCAACAACCAGCTGTGTCATCTTAGTCCATTCAGCCTTTCAAACTGTGTATTCAATGCCCCATAAACTTTGTTCAATGTCAGTAAGGGATTTTGTTAGTTTGGCCAAGACGGAAGCACAACATGGGTTTATTAGTGTTCTATTATTTATCCACTCCATCCCAAAGTTGTGGGACTACTTTTCTCCATGCTTATTAATTAAATAAAGTTAACACTTATAATCTCATTCATGTTGAGGTTGTCATTTATTTTCCCATCCTATTTTATAAGTGCAATGAGACACTCCAGGGGAATGCATTGCGCTTAATAATCGCACTCCCAGGGGCAGCTGGTATGCAACCTGCAACCTCGCCTAACTTCACGCTCCTGGGAGTGGCTATCACAGCACAATGTATTTCCTGTCGTGTTTTGTTGCTTATACAAAACACATGCTATTGCAAACAGAATATTTTATTTCTACTCAGAATCACAAACCAGAACACAGAGATCAATGGGTGAGATTGAGGCAGGATTTAAAATTCGAGGTGGGGGGCATTGCGCAAATCACATTACATTTAGTCCCCGGCAAATTCAGGACTCCCTGGTGGAACAGTCCCACTCAGATGTGCTCCCTTGTAATGCAGTGGCAAAGTGTCATGTATGGCACTTAGCCACTGCGCTTATAGGAATGCCCCATTTTTGGATCCCTTGACCCCTTCTGCTGCGTGTATTCCCTGATGGTCTAATTGCATGCCTCTCATCCCTCCACTGCTCTCATGAGAGCGGCTCATGTGGAGGGAACAGAGAGATGCACAGCAGTGAGTGGGAGATGTGGAGGAGAGAAGGATGAGGGAAGATCTGAGCAGCAGGGCAGGCGACAAGAAGAACTTAATGACGGCAACGACTCCTGAAGCATGACACTGCCAGGCGACATTGACTTCAAGGATGGTGGGCAGCAGCGAGAGGGTTACCGATGATCCTGAAACCGGTTTGAAAAAAGAAATGATAATTAGGTGACGTAGTTTCGGTGGTGGGAAATGGAGGGGAGGGTAGGGTAGGGTAGGGCCGTGTGGCAGAAACACATTTTAGGCAGTTAGCGGTTCGAAGAAAAAATGCAGTGACATGGCAGTCACTGAAGCAGTGGAGCTGAATGAAAACACAAAAACTGAGCTAAAAAGATCTGGTTAGTGAAATAAAGGGGTCTAAGTCACAATACTGCCAGAAAAGTTAAAGGAGGGTGAAACTAAAGGGTGAGAATAAACTAAAGAGTGGGAAGGATCATGACCTGGGTTTTACCAAGAAAAACTAGAAATGTATTAAAGAAAAGAGGAAAAATGTTATTTATTTAATTGATTGAATTTTGCTGACCCGTAGGCCCACTGAGACTAGAATTCCCTTTTCAGGGGTGACTGGAGGAGGGTGATAAAGATGGTAACCAACTGAAATTGAACCAGATTAAGCTGTTGGTGGTATTTTTTCAGTGAATGGGGAAAATTTGGCCATTCCCCATCTCTCCTTTACGGGAACCTTTGACATCCTGGCATCCAGCCAAGATGGCATCTGGGTCGGCAGGTGAGAGCATGAGATCGATGCTATGTAGGGGTGAAGGTCTCCTCCCAGTCTCAGAACAGCTAGAGACCCCTGCATCCAGTGGAACTTTAAAGAAAAAAATAATATATAGACCTGCTGATTAATTCTTCAGATTTAGAAGACCACCTAGAGCTTGTGGACCAGGCAGCTATGGAAAGTGCACACAGAGCTAACACGGAATGATGAGTATTGATATGAAAATCCTACTGCAAGAAGAAGAGGCTAAATCTGGTGCACAAAGTGGCGCTGCTTACGCAAATGGCAGATCTTGACAAGCAAACAGAGGAACCTCTTGTTGTGACCGCTCAATCAGTTGTCATGGAGATAGTTATCGAGACCGCTGAGAAGGAACAAAATGCTCTTCCTATGCAGGTGATCTCTGCTACTCTTGACGAGGAGGTAAGAGTGAGTTCTTCTGATAATATTCCAACTCTGCACTGTATGAACAGTAAGGTGGGTATGGTGCCGAGAATGGCACACATGAATGCTTGGTCTGGCCTAAGACACCCCGCCATTCAATCAGGCAAGCAAGCTGACCAAGAACCTTGGTCTATTGATTCAGCATTTCAAGCTGCTGGGTGGGAGAAGGAGGACAGTGTGGGTCGCTCAGTGTCTGGCTCCTCAGCCATTCATATTCCCAGGACTGTATTAATAAAGTCAGTTGTACAGCTGTATCTGATGTTGTGAGAGACAACAGTGACCTGCAAGCTCCTGAACTTCAGAGGATCTTAATTTGACTCCAAACCCTGTGCTACAGCTGCCTGTGCAGCACACTGATCCAGTAATTACTGACCATAGACTGCAAGCCTCAGACTCTGATATGACTTTAACTAATAACAGACACAGTGGGCTAACGATGAATGTTACTGCCTTCGGCAGGTACTGGAGCACGCCCTTATGCTTCACTGTTTAGAACCCCAATGCAGCCTGCAAAGAGACACAACGCAGTTAGACTGAAATATGGGGGCATGCAAGAAGCCCCGATACAATTTATGTGGCCAGAGTCTTAATTAAAGACTTGTTGAAATTCTTTACTAATGAAATTCATGCCCTGATACATGTTTCAGGGAGACAACATTCGATGTTAGCTTTAAGACCTAACAGGGGTTAGAACAGTTCTGGCTGAAGTATCACAGATTAAAACACCCTGTTGTGGACCCCTTCAAGGCTACCCCTGACTAGACCAATGCAGAAAGTTGTTACTGTGTTTTCAGGAGTGAAGGAGTTAATATGAATGACTTAGTACACTGGTTGAAAGCATGGTGTACGGGTCTCGCATATCCAGATGCCATTTTAAGTCAGAACAGATATGGATGGGGGCTGGAAAGTACCGGTGATGTTGAAAATGACTGACACTGGTAGCCTGTGATGTGGGTGCATGATCAAGGGCAACATCCGAAACAGCTGACGCTTTATGGGCGAAAGCCTGAATGGTGATGGGGAGGTAGGGCGACGTATGTGGGGGTGGGCAGGTCGGCGACAGGATGTTGCTATACATACACACGCGGGGGAGCAGCGGCGTGGGCTGGGAGGAAGGAGGGGCTGCAGGGGTGGCGCTACGGCCGGTTGCCGAGCTGCTCCGTGGCATCATGGGTTGGCCTGCGGTTGGGGTGGTGAGGTAACTGGTTTGGCCGCTGGTGCAATTTTTATTGCGCCCGGCCTGAAACTTTATTTTTAGGCTTTCACCCCCAACATGCACCCCCTGGAGTTGAGAATATTTTAATAGGTGGGTGTGGCCCCCACAGAAAGCATTTAGTGTATGTCCCTGCGCCATTGTTCCATGCGCTGAGGATGTCAGAGTGCCGAAAATGTTTTGCCACTCTGGCGTTGCAATAACAGGGCTCGCCTTTAGACAGTCACCGTTATCACATAGAACCCTGACACTGGTGTAAGGCACCTGCCAAACAGTTTCTTCCTGGGTAGGGATAGAGGCATCCTCTTCTACCCAGGACAGCCAAAAGCTTGCTACAGATGTGGTTCTGTTGCACATTTGAGCAGTGCATGTGATCAGCTGAAATGTACTGCTTGTGGCGGAGTGGGGCATATGGGGGTTCTCTGCAGAGAAGGTAGAAGTGTAATCTCTGTGATATGAGGCAATAACTTTCAAAGTTGTCCGTGGGCATCTCACAATAAACTAGATGTAGCAGATGGGGCAGAACAATGTCTCTACATAACACTGGCCCAATGACAAAAAATCTGTGCTAGACAAACTAGGGACAACAGAGAACCTGAAATGCCACCAACAGACCCAGTGATAGAATAATCCACAGTTCCTACAACACGGAAGACCATATTGATTCGGAACTTCTGCAGGCACATGGTCAGACAGAGACCCCCACCCGCATAGGCAGGGGACCCATGCCCTGACAACACAAATGGAGTAATGCACACTACATCTGACACCACGATTGCTTTGGCTGCAGTGGTGGAGCAGCCTGTCATGCCATCCCGGTGCAGACAGCAGCTGAAATAATGGATATAGGACCACCAACTGAAGCACAATTGACAAATGCCAGAATGGCAAGAAGTACAAAGGCACAGAGCATGGCCCATTCCAAACTTGCAAAAAGAATGTATTGTGACACAAAACAAATACGAGTTGTTGTAGACCGATTCGAATAGCGATTCTGATACTTCCTCTATTCAATCCTCTTTACCTGAACACACCACTAACACAGAAGTACCGATGGAGGCTACGGGTCCACAGAAGAGGAAAGCAAGAGCAAAGACTAAACATACCTTAAAAGTGTCGAGCAGCACGCGGAAGGAAGAATTAAATGATAGTTGGTATGTCTGATCACCCTACCTTTGATGACAGTGCTGAACACTTTGCTTGCCACTCCACTAATGTGAACAGTATAAAAATCCTGAGAAAAGGATTTAGTATTTTCATATCTGTCAATGTGTTCTGTGGGAATATTTTTTTACAGGATGTTAGCTATCACATGTTGTATGAAATTATGCAAGCACAGAGGGCTTGGTATGCAGGATCCTCTTTTGGTAATTTGGCCAAAACATGTCTTGGGTGGGCACTTTTAACCTCCCCAATAAGGAGCTTATAAGTTGATAGATCTAGTGCCAGGCAGGGTTTTACTGCTGGACGTTAAAATTGATAATATCATATATAAGCTTCTCAATGTGTATGCGCCTCAAACCAAGGCTCTCAGAATCTAGCTACTTAAATTAATACAGCCATTTCTCCAGAGTTCCTAATATATTATCTTTGGAGGATTTTAATTGTGGCTTACCTCTGAAAGACAAAACTAGTACAGCTAAAACATCTAAATTATTCTGTGATTCCAATTTTTGTCTACTATGATAAAACACGCTAATTTAATAGATGCATATAAAGCATAAGCGAACATGCATACGACATTTCATAAGGGGACTTTAGCCACACTAATTGATTTCTTCTTTGTATCAAAACATTTGCCTATGGTTAAAGCCACAGCAGCAGTAACAGAGTATTCAGATCATGATAAACTTGCTATTTTCATTGGCACTCAAAATGAAATCCATAAGGGTCCAGGCCTTTGAAATTGAATACTTCCTTATTACATAATACAGAATGTATACTATTGCTAAAAGACTTTCTTATTGCAAAAAAATCAGTATATATCCTATATAATAGTCCCATACGATGGTGGATAGACACTAAACACAACCTCAGTAAATTCTTGAAAACCAAAGTAAACTGATAAGTCATGACAAGTATAAAGAGTACTTAAAAAAAGAACTTACAGAAGTTAATGACCTTATCCACATTAACAAAAAGATTATAATGTTCAACTTAATGTTCTAAAAATGAAGTCAGCTTATTTCATATGGAAAAGCTCAAACTTTGAAGCACCAACAACAATTCGGCATGGCAGGATCAACATCAATGATCTGTCCCTACGAAACTTGTCAAGTGAGAGTGGAAAAAATTAATTATAGCCCTTTATAATAGTCAGGGAACTAAAGACATGAATGCTGGACTTTTAGAAATAGTTGGTAAATATTCACAGGATAAATATGGACCACTAAACATAGATACCACACACGGCAGAAAGCCTATTAGCCGACTTGCAGCTGCCACAGCCTCCGCAGCTGGAGTTGCAGAAATCAGGGAATAAGATTCACGTTTGAGCTTATGGAGGCAATCCATTCACTTCATTAACATATGGCCCAGGCCCAAATGGCCTGCCCTCGAACTCTATAAATTTATGAGTGCTACTTTTGGTGAAGAGCTCACTCAAGGGTTTAATCAGATGTTGAAACCTGGACATTCCTTTAAGCATGAATATGGGTATTTTGGTATATATTTTTAAAAGGGATAAAAAATGCTTACAAAATTGGAGGCCTCTTAGTCTCTTGAACTGTGATTTTAAAATACTAACTAAAATAATAGCTAAACGATTGATAGAAACAGCAAAGCATATTATTTCGGATGCCCAGGCCTCATCAATTCCAGGTAGATGCATTCAGGATCATTTACTGTTACTCAAGGAGGTGACTGAGAAGGGAAATTCAGGGACTATGCCTGGTTATGTTATATCTTTAGATCAATGTCAAGCTTTTGATGCCAATGGTCATGATTTTTTATGGTTAGTTTTAAAGGCCTTCCAGATACCAGATAATTTGATCACTTGGGTTAAATCTTTATATCAGACAGTGACTGTAGTACCCATGGTAAATGGTTGGAAGGGGCCTCTTAGTAGTACCAGAGAGGAGTGCGGCAGGGCTGCCACACGAGTCTGGTACTGTATACTTTATTGGATCCCTTACTCAGGATGATTAATAAGTCACAAATGATTCAATCTCTAACTGATGTTTTGTTAATGGTACACATGTGACCAATGTTATAGCATATGCAGATGATATGTGCCTTTTTTGCAGAATGATAGAGGCAGTAAGATTATGTGGAGTGTTTGGGGAATTGACTGGAGCCCAGCTGAACCTACACAAATGTATAGGCAGAAGGTTAGATGCTGGCTATCTATCTCCTGATGTAGTAGGAGGTATACTGATTACTAAAGAACCCATTACCATCTTAGGACTTAAGTTCGGACTGAACAATTAGATGTTTTAAACCAGAAGAGAAATTGGAAAAGAGAAAAGGAAGGTTAGTCCTTGGAATAATTGAGAATGGGAAAGAAAAAAAAAGAGTATACCTAATTAAAACATACCTTGTCCCAGTGATTCTATTTCTTAGTTATATTTTTCCCTTCTGAAGAGTTCAGAACTCAGTTGTTGAGTGTTTTTTTCAAGTGGCTTGGGACAGCTGTCTGAATCCCATAAACAGGGATGTTCTTTATTTGACAATCAAGCAGGGTGGGATTAATATGGTACACCCATTAATATTTTTAATTGCATTTTCTTATGGCAAACCTAACTCATTTGCTCAAGGTGGATATTTTGGGTCCATTCCAGCAATGGATAGTTCCAATGCCATATGGTGTCTATGGAATGAATGAGTTTTAAGGCCCATACTAGTGCATACTGCTAAGGGGTGGGAGCGCTGGCTTTTGCAAACATTAAGCCTTAGTTTCAATTATGGGACAACAATATGTTAAAATAGTTAAATTCATGCCTCATGTTCCCACAAACTGGAGGAGAGTATTTGCAAGACTTAGACAATGGAATGTCACTGCTCGTATGGTTATTTCCTTTCATTGACAAAGTTTCTACAATGAGTTGCTAGAAACTATATGTAAGGTCCCTCATGTCTTTACATACTACTCTGAGGCCCATGGGACTTCCCTTTTGACTTACTGGAGAAACCACAGAATTCCCACATATGTGGGACTTACATTGGCTTAGCTGCCATAATAAAATTAATGTGAAGGCAATCAGAAACATAAGCAGGCAACAGAGAGGCTTTGCAGTAGACTCCACTGCACACAGCAAGAAGAAACTATTGGAACACCTTTTTTCAAATGCTCTTATAGTAAATATTTTGAAATTTGTTGTACAAACATGGGCCATGCCAGTTTTGCTACCATTACATATGAGAATTTAATGTATAGGGACACTACAGGACTCTGGAGGTTATGGGATACTGAAACATTACAAGTGATGTTCACACTTCAAGTGGCAAATATGGAATGTATGCAGTTTTATACTTTATAACAAAAGCACACTTCTTTTAGGAATTGTTGGGGAAAACTGAAAAGAATTAAAATTAATTGTAATATGGAAAGGGTATCCTACAGGACCAAATTTAGCTGGTAAAATGGCATGATATGCCATGGGTCACAGACTCGGATGCACTTATTACTTAGACAGATGGACCTCTTCTGTCTGGAGCACTTACATTGATGGTGATACAATCTCTCTGATCATGGACAATGAATGGTCAGTCCTGAATTTATGGAATTTGATTTAGGTGTTTTTTTTTATGTCATTAAGGGTTTGTAATGTTATTTTTTTGCTTTCTTTTGGTTTTGTATTAGTATCTGAATCGTGTGATGTGTTTTGGGGATTGACCGTTGTATATGTAATATGGATGTTATGAGTTATGTTTTCCTTTTGATTCTGTACATTGTAGTTTTGCTTCAATAAAACTTTCCCTACTCTTTTCGAGGAGTACCATGGGATCTTTAACATCCACCTGAGCAACCACCAAGAACAGGCAGATAGGATCTCGGTTTAATGTCTCATCCGAAAGATGGCACCTCAGGAGTGCAGCATCCCCCTCATGCTGTACTGCAGTGTCAGCACTAGAAATTAACCCAAGAAAATATTTTTGGGCAAACCTGTGGAGAAAGTTGGTGAAAGGGTGGGGTGTGTGTGGGTGAAGGACCACCTGGGTATATTTACCCAAGAAAAGCTAGACATTTATTACAAAAAGAAAAAAAACAGAAAAAATCTTTGCTGGGCAGACCTGTGGAGAAAAAGGAAAGGGGTAGGAGTGGGAGCGAAAGGCCCACCTGGGTATAATTACCCATGACAGGCTGAAAATTTATCACAGAAAAAACAGAAATACAACCTTTTCCAAGAATTGTGTGGTGAAATTAAAGGGGTTTGAAGGTGTGTGCCCTGTCCTGTGTGTCAAGATTGTGTGCCAAGAAACAAAAGCTGGTCTCCGAGTGTGTATATGCCAAGTCGAAGGTCTGCTGCCTGGGTGGGAAAGATCTAATTGGTTGTTTCTTACCTGTATAGTTGCAAAAAATACAAAAGACAAAATAACTACTTCAGCAGCTGGTTGGGAAGGTGATACCTGGGTGAGTCCCAAAACAGACAGGGTCGTTTTGTATTAAAACAAACAAACAAAACAAAAAAACTACTGAAGCAACGGGTGGGAATGTGTTACCTGGGTGTGTCCCAAGATAGACAAGGGTTGTATTTGTTTAAAAAAGACAAAAAAAAGCCCCTGAAGCAACAAATGGGAAGGTGTTACCTGGGTGAGTTCCAAGACAGAAAGTATTTTTTATTAAAAAAGATAATAAGATAACCCCTCCCCAAAAAAACACTTGGTGGATAGTGGTTCCTCTATGGAGGCACCTGCAGTGGAGACCAAGGAGGATGCTGGGAACCTTCACAAAGGAGACCCACAGGAGGGTGGCATGGGACCCCACAGGGAAGGAACAACCCTGGTGGGGGACTCAGTCATTAGGGGGTAGAAATGGGGAGGAAGGGGAGAGGGAGGTAGGTGCCTTCTCCAGCCCACGGCTTGGAGGGACAGGAAGTGAATCCTCAGGATTGTGGGAGGAGCTGCACGAGGAGGGAGCTGGATGTCATTGTCCACCTAGGGACAAATGACGTGGCTAGGAATGGGATCAAAGCAGTGCAAGAGGACTCTTGTAGAGTTGTGGGAAGGGGCCTTGACAAGCAGCGCATACAGTAACCTTCTTGGAGGTGCTGCCTGTCATGGCAAGGGAGATGTTAGGCATCTCTCACCAGGGAATTCAATGAGTGGTTGAAAACTGGTGTGGAGCCCAGGGTTTTGGCTTCATTGGGGACTGGGAGCCACCTGGAGGGATACAGACCTATACTGGTGCAATGGTCTGCATCTGTCCAGGAGGGGAACCAGGATCCTAGGTGAGGTTTAAATGCTTCATTGGCAAGCATTTAAACTAGCCAAGGGGAGGCACTGAAAGAGCAGGAAATCCGAGCCTCCCCCACAAAACATGGTGATTAGTGAGGTAAACACCAAGGTACAGAAGTGTTAGGAGCAGAAGAGATTTAAATGTAAAGAAAGGCAAAGGCAGTAAGGACAGAAATGGGGCTAAAAGGGGTAAGGCTGTCAAAAGTGGAGGGTGACTAGTACCAATGCCCGGCTGCTGTGTAACAAGCTCCTGAACTAGTGGCCTTGATGGAAGAGGGTTGCCTGGATATTGTGGCAGTCACAGAAACATGGTACACAGAGAACCATGACTGGGATGTCAACATACCAGGATACACAATCTACAGGAGGGACAGGGAGGGTAAAAGAGGAGTAGCTCTCATGTAAAGGAAGGGATCAAAGCAACAGAACTAAAGAGTAAACAGGGAGCAGATGAGGCACTTTGGGTCACCCTGAGACAGGAAATGGCACATTAATCCGCATGGGGGTTGTACACAAACCCCATCTCAGGGGAGGGAATGGACAAGGAAATGATAGAAGACTTTCTTAGAATGGCAGAAAAGGGGAGATATTGTTGATGGGGACCTGAATATTCCAGATGTCAACTGGAGCACCTTTGCTGCAGGCACATCCAAGAGCAGGGTCATTCTTGATGCCCACAGGGGCATGCTCAGACAGCTAGGTATTAGAACCCACTCGGGAGGGAGCAATCTTAGACCTGGTACTTTCAAATGGGGATGGAGAAAGAATCTCAGATTTAGAAGTGGGTAGCCATCTGGGAACAAGCAACCACCAAACAGTGTGGTTCACACAAACACAGCCATACAATCAAGCCATACAAAAGCAAGGGTACTAGACTTTAGGAGGGCTGACTTTGGGAAAATGAAAGAGTGCATCAGAAAAGCACTAGCAAACAGGCAAGAAGGAGGGTGGAGGAACAATGGGGAGTGATCAAACAGCCATCACAGAGGCAACAAGCCTTTGTGTAAAGCAAATCAATACAACACAACGAAGAAAAACGCTATGGTTCACAAAAGAGGTGGCAGGGAAGGTTAAGGAGAAAAGGACAGCATTCAGGAAATATAAGGAAACACAGAAGGAGCAGGACAGAGAACTTTATCAGTTAAAGCAGAAAGAGGCTGGGAAGGCAGTCAGAATAGCAAAGGCCCAAACCGAGGAAAGGATAGCCAATTCTGTTAAGAAGGGGATAAGACCTTTATAGGTACATTTGGGAGAGAAGAAAGACCAAAGGAGGGATACTAAAGCTTAATAAAGGGGAGGAATGTGGGTGAGGTGACAGTGAAAAGCAGGGATACTGAACGAATATTTCTGCTCAGTATTCACAAAGGAAGAGGAGGGGAGTTACCTAAACTAAACAAGAGAAACACTCTGAAGACGGGGTCGATACCAGTCCATTTACAGAAGAAAGGGTTCTGAAAGAACTAATAAAATTGAAGGTGGACAAAGCAATGGGGCTGATGGGATTCACCCAAGAATTCTAAAAGAACTAAGGGTAGAACTATTGACACGCTGACTACTCTCTTTAACAAATCATGGGAGGATGGGGTGGTACCCGAGGACTGGAGGAGGGCAGATGTGATTCCTCTTCACAAAGTGGGAGCAGGACAGAGGCAGGAAACTACAGACCAGTTAGTTTGACCTCGTGGTAGGAAAATGATGGAATCACTTCTGAAGGAAAGAACTATTGAGTACCTAGAGGCCAGTGGGGCACAGGACCCAAGGCAGCATGGATTCACGATGGGAAGGTCGTGTCAGACAGAATCTAATAGATTTCTTTGACTGGGTGACCAAAGTAGTAGACTAGGAGGGCTGTGGACATGGCCTACCTAGATTTTAGCAAGGCATTTGATACAGTCCCACACAAAAGATTAATACACAAGATAGCCAGCCTTGGAGTGGGTCCCAAGGGGTAGCCTGGATAAAAAACTGGCTAGACAACAGGACGCAAGGGTAGTAGTAAATGAGTACAGAAGAAAGGAGGGTTACTAGCGGGTACCGTGAGAGGGTTCAGTATTGGACTGGTCCTTTTAATGTCTTTATAAGTGACATTGCAGAGGAACTGGAAGGAAAAGTATGTCTCTTTGCAGATGCCACAAAGGTCTGCAACAGGGTTGATACACAAGATGGAGTGGAAAATATGAGAAGGGACTTGGCAAGGTTGGAGGAATGGTCAAATGTATGGCAGCTCAGATTCAATGCAAAGAAGTGCAAGGAATGTACCTGGGGAAAACCCAGGGGAAGTGTACACAATGGGTAAGAGATACTGACAACAGTAAAATAGAAAGGGACCTGGGGTAATTATATCAGATGACATAGGGTGGGCAAGCAATGTGAGAAGGCAGTAAGGAAGGCTGGGGGATACTGGGATGCATAGGAAGAGGCATCAACAGTAGAAGACAGGAAGTTGTTATCCTCTGTACAGACAGTTGGTGAGACCCCATCTTGAGTACTGTGCAGTTCTGGAGACCCCATCTCCGCAAAGACATAGACAGAGTGGGCTGTCCAGAGGAGGCAAATCAAAATGGTGCAGGGTCTGCACCAGAAGACATATGAAGAAAGACTAAAGGAGCTTAATATGTATACTTTTGAGGAAAGAAGGAGAGAGGGGACATGATAGAAACTTTCAAGTACCTCAAGGAATCAACAAAGTCCAAGAGGGTAGCATCTTTCAGAAAAGAGATGTGCAAGAACAAGGGGCACAATTTGAAGATAGAGGGGATGGCTCAGGGGTAATGTGAGGAAGTATTTTTTCACTGAGAGGGTTGTGGATGCATGGAACAGCCTCCTGAGGAGGTCGTGAGTCAAGAACAGTGGGGACTTCAAGAATGCATGGGACAGACATAAGGCAGTCCTAGTGGGGGGTAGGTAAGTAAGCTGTTGGTTAGCTAGGATCTGCAGCTTATCTGTTAGGTAGGAAAATGGGCAGACTAGGTGGGCCAAGCGTCCCTTATCTGTCAACAAATTCTATGTTTCTATGTTTTCTATCGAAGCAGTGGGTGGAAGGTCTGTTACCTGGATGAGTCCAAAGATACTAATATTTTGTCAGAAAAATGGAAAAGGTTTTTGTTTGTGGAAGGGTGGGAAGGTCAGTAGTTTACCTGGCTGCTGACAGTGAGATGCTTGCGTGCCCTTATTGACCTGGTTGAAAAAAGCAACCAAACGTGCAAGAGGACTCTGAGGAAGAAGAAGTTATAACAGAAAAAAGGCTACATGACTAAGGAGGCACACTAGCCATAATAAGACCTGAGACCGGCAGGAGTGTAACCAGAAATTTCTGTTTTGTACACTCAACCTCCAACTGCTGCCCCTAATAAAAAAATGTGCACATCCTCCGAATGCTGCTCCCATTACAAACAAATCAGATTGTTGTCAAATGACACTTCAAATTTATAAAGAGGTTATACACATACAGTATCTGTCTCCTAATCACTAAAAACTTTAACAGAGACACTACTCGTTGGCCTACAATAACTCACGTACTACAGATTAGAATGATAATGTTAATAGAAAGGCATATGGTTTTGGACAGGCACTCAACAAAACTGCACACAATGTGTGTACAGTGAGTATGCCTGCTCACACCCTTGGGCACCGGAACTCGAGCCACAAGACTAAACAGTTGACAAGTCAGGCACAACAGACACTGCATCATCCTGCAGCAGCTGCTCTAAATAACAAGATAAATTCCAGTAAAGGTGGCTAACCATATACTGCTGGGTTGTTGTTCGACAAAGACAGTGGTCAGATGAGCTGTTCTGTTTGTAAGTTTTATGGATCCATTCTTTTTAAGAGTACTTGTTACAAGGCATCAACCCTAATAGGTTCCATGTGATAATGGCAAACTCATAACAGTGATCGCTGTTTGGGCAGTCTACATTACCAAAGATGAATTTCAGCGATGCAGACTCACGGCACACAGCAAGTAGGCACTGGACACTTACCTTCTATTGTTTTATGCAGGACAGCCCCCACATCCCTCTACTAAAGGATTCTCAACTCCAGTGAGGGGCATGTTGGGGTGATGCAAAACTATTAAAAAAAATACCTGTGACCTGGCGCAAAAAAAAAAAAAAAAACAGCGTGCCCAGAACTGAACCCGGCACCCTTCCAACCCCAGCCTGCTACCAACCAACCATGCAACACGCTAGCGCGCAGCCTACCACCGCACCACGCCTCACAAACCCTCCTCCCTTCCACCTGCCACATGGCATGGTCCCTCCCCACTCCCACCCCTGTATACACAGCAACATCCTGTCGCTATAATCACCAAACCCTATCCTGTCACCTCCCTGCCTGGTAGCCCTGTGTAAAAGCTCCATGATTGAGTCGCCTTTTGAAAGTGCTCAGTCACAGTCACTGAATACACGGGCTTCCACCCTAATAAGATATTCTGGCAGCAGTGCTTATACTAAACCATTAAAAAATGGAGTGTGAATCAAATCGGTTGGCAATGAAACAGGAATTAGAAAAGGCTACTGTACAGAGCGATAAGCAACTTAAAGGGCTTTGAGAATTGCAAATTCTGTTGCTGAAAATGAACTACCTAACACAGTGAGCATCGAGCCCTGCTGCGGTTTGCACTGCAGGTGCACCGATTAGCTAGAAGTGCTGCAGCTCGGCCAATCCACGATTCTGGCCTCTTTTCCAAACTCAGAGCACTTTTCTGCCCACAGCTTGATCAGGGCTTAATCCTGGCAGTTTTAAACTGTTGCTCAAGGACCATGCTGCTAGCTCTAGGGACAAATTTCCAGCCCACCTGCCCTCCTCCACCCCGACACAATTAAATACTCATCCTCCCCACTCAGGTCCCTATCTCCGTCTGCTACCAGCACTGCTGCTGCCACTCCGCTTAAAGTGACACCAGCTCTCTTCTCTTAACTCTTATTGGGGCACTATACTCCCTAAATAACACTGCTTGCTTTTCTTTTCTTTCAAAACATTTTCCACCCTGCATTTCTTGACTTGGCACCTACCCCAGCAATATGAATACCTACCTGCTCCTCCTCCTCTCGCTTGGATCCCTATATGAATGTTCTGTGCAACAGATGCCTGTGCCATCTTACTAGCTGCGGATCAATTATGTCTAAATAACTGCACTGTGTCACACACAAACACATACCCCCACCCTCAACTTTCAGACCCAAGTTGCCTGAGCTGCCTTCTATGACCTATGCCACGCTGGCCTCACTATCAAACCTGAGTGCCAGCTGAATGACCTGTTTGTCCACTCCCTCACCTCAGGTCACCCCACTGGCCCCCACTACATTCATCTCCTGTCTCCTTCTCACTGCTAGTGATGTGGCGAGTTACCCAGCACGCCAAATACACATATTGATCCCCAAATGTTACCTGGTCAGGACGTAATGGCTTTCGAGTTGCACACGTAAATGTATGCAGCCTATCAACCAAATTCTCCAAGCTTCAGGCATGGGTGTCCCTATATAAACCTCACATCCTAAGCTTATCTGAAACCTGGCTGAAACCATCCATTGCTGATGTCTTGTTTACTCCCTGGCTACTCCTTACTACACCAGGACAGACCAGGGAGAAAGAGGGGCGGAGGTGTGGTGCTGTACATGCTTGATCACATCATCCACTGTCATCTCCCGCTCTACCCCACCTTGGGTAGTGAGTGGATTATTGCTGAAATTATCCTAGAGCCACAAAAAGCTTTACATGTGCTGCTGTTATAACCCCCACAGGTGGGGTCCAAGGCCTATCTAACTTTCTTTATGATCTTGCATGCACCTCCTCCTCAAGGGACACCATTCTACTCAGGATTTCAACCTCAGTTGGACGAATCCCCAGCACTTGACCATGTGCATCTCCTATAATCATACCACCTGGAACAAGTCATCTCCTCCACCACTAGATTTAACTCCCACTCACACAACCATACCACCTTAGACTGGAATATCAGCAAGCAGTCAGACCTGGTCCTTCAGACAGGTACAATATCCGACTCTATCAGCGACCATTCCCGACTTACATCATCCTCTCCTCCAAATATATCCACCCTCCGCCTAAGCTTCTGTCCTTCAGAAAATTTAACTGCCAGGACCCTACACCCATCCTTGAGGATGCCTGCATTTAAACTGGTCAGAGCTTTTCTCTTGTAAAGATGTCTCCACTCGCGGTCACCCTCTTTACCGATGTCCTTCTCACATTCCAGGACAATCACTTCCGTCACCACAAGAAGGGTCAGGGCAGCAGTACCCGCTGCATATCCAAGCAGCTACTGACCCAAATGAAATTCGAGACATGGCATGGAAAGCCTATAAGGCATCCCCATCTAACCAGCTAAGGAATGCATACAGGCAATTGTAACTCCTGCAAGCAAGCCATAAAAGTCATAGCGCAAATACTATACAAACCTGCACTCAGACTCACTTGGCAACCCACATACTTTCTGCGCTCCCTAGGATTCCTCCTAAACACAATGTCCAAAAAGCAGATAACTCAGTTCAGCTCCCCACTGGCCCTATCACCAACCAAGGTGAAACTCGCGGACACCTTCAACCAAATGTTCACAGATCTCGCTCCCTACACTAGTAAACTTTCTGCTCAGCCTCCCTCAGGCCAGAACAGCTTACCTTATGGCTCCCAGCAGTCCCCAATGCAACTTCAGCCCCCTTTCTACTTCAGGACAGTTGGTCTAAATGTCACCACAAAACTCCTGAAGACACTACCAGCAAGAGGTAGCCCAGGCAGTGATGGGCTTTATTCTGCCTTCCAGAGACTGCTCTCCCAGCCACTGTTCAACCCCTAACCTTTATCTTCAACCTCGCCTTTCAACTTCAGTGGTACCTGACTCCTGGAAGCACGCCAATGTTTATAAGGCAGGTGACCCTCACGCCCCTGAGAACTACAGACCCATCTCTCTCCTCCCTCACCTGAGTAAACTACTTGAGAAAATCGTTCTCCATCAGCTATCCAATCACCTAGAAAAATACCACCTCCTCAGCCCTCACCAGCATGGCTTTTGTAAACTCCACAGTACTTCCTCTGCCCTTGCCCTTTTCACCAATCATGTCCTCAGAAACATGGACAAGGGCACGCCACGGGCGCAGTGTTTGTGGACCTATCAAGCCTTTGACCTCGTCAATCACCACATCCTCTACTCAACCCTACTAACCTTTGGCTGCGATTGGATACTGTTACATGGTTCTGCAGCTACCTCTCAAACTAGTCCCAGTCTGTGCTAATAGGAAATAACTCCTCTGCTGCCTTGCCCATCCTCACAGGCGTACCTCAGAGCTTAATACTTGGACCACTGCTATTTTCTATGTTTATAAATGACCTCTCCACAGATAGTATAAACTGCAAGGCACTCCTCTATGCTGATGACCCCATCATCTACCATAGCGACAAATTCCTGAAATCCTTATCTGCCACCTCACAACAAATTATGGAGCCACCCAAAATTGGTTCATCTCAAAGAAACTTGTAAATGAGAAAAAACTAAAGCAATGCTCTCTGGTTCCAGGCCAATCCTAGCTAAAGTCACAAAATCAAAACCTCACTACTGATTTCTACCCCTGCCGCCCGCCTTGAAACGCAGACTCTACCTTTAAATATCTAGGGTGACGCTTGACCCAGCCCTTACCTTTAGCAAGCACACTAGCACCATTGTGAAGAAAATCCACCAAAATTGGGGGCAGCCTATCGCCAGTCAATTCCTGACCACTGAGGCTCATCTAGTCATCGCTTAGAGGCAACCTGCTGCCTCTCCTAGACTATTGCTCGCCTGCTTACGCCTCCATGTCCTTGTTATTATTTGCTTGCCTAGTCCCCACTTACAATGCCATCTGTCACTCTGTCACTCTGTCCTCCTAGCCCCTTCTCCACTCACCACTGCTCGCTCTATCAGTTCCTAGGTTGGCTCCCTCTTTTTTTTTTGAAAATCTTTTATTATGAGTGTGGTACAGCTTACATTGCATCCAGGCTACTGCATTCTTACAAGTATACATTAATAAAATGGAAGAGGTTATACACATTGTATTATACAGGTATATGGGCATCTTGACATCAGCAAGAAGAGGTTATGCATTTGTTAAGGAAAACACTATTCAATCCATCCAGCAGACGTCTAATACTCTTTCTACTCAGCAATTTTAACAGACTCTGTTTGTCTCCACTTCTGACTGAGTAATAAATTTAATATGAATAGCAGTCTGAAATTGCTTTGGAGCATACACATATGAGAAATTAGAGAGTAAAAATAGAGTTGAGAAGGGCCTGTGACAAACAAAACCAGTTTTCCCTAGTCCAGAATTATACCCTGTTCCACTGCTGAGAGCCAAGGATCCCAAACCTCACTGAAAGAGACTGCCTTACCCAGAGCACCAACTGAGCCCGCTGCAATAGCATACAAAATTTAACATTCTGCACCCATCTGCAACTGTGGGGCACTAGCTGACATCCACCCCTGTGCGATAGTTCTCCTGGCATTAATTAATGCGATGAACCACAATGGGTTAGAGAGTTTTATTTGGATGATGCGGATCTGACCCAGGAGTAGTTCCACTGAGGATTCAGAGGGCATACCCCAAATCCGTGCCATAATATTGTGGATTTGGTGCCAGAAAGGGCCAGGTGTAGAAAGTCAGCTTCATCTGCCTGGCACTTGGGGCATACAGGTGAGCGTGCTGCATCATTACTGTGCAGTTTCTGGGGCTCATATATGCACCATGCAGGAAGAAAAGTTGGATCTGTCTCAACTGGTTGCTGCGGGAGCACTCCATGTAATGCACACATGCTCTAGACCATGCCTTTTGATCTATTACTAGTGAGAGATCCTTATCCCATCTCACTGCACTAGGATGTGGTAATTGGGGTCTAGAGTTGGTGAGCAGCCGATAGTATAGTGATAGAGGGCCCTCTGTGGCTGTGGGTGAAACAGCTCCTCCTCAAAGGGAGGGTGTGATCCAGTTGCTTGCCATATCTAAATTATCCCCACAACTATGTCTAACTCTTAGATATAAAAGAAATCTCTGAGGGTATATTCCACTGAGAGCAGATTTGTGCAAAACTTTGATCAGCCCTCCATCATATACTGATCAATTATCACAAGCCCTTCTTCCTCCAAGCCCATAGTCTTTGCACCATCCCAGCAGTACATCTGTCACTTTGTCTCATGAAATTTAGTATGCTGAGGTTAGAGAGCTGCCCCTACAAATCCAATTTGTTTATGGGCCTGGGTCCATGCAGCTAGAGTGACAGCAGTGGACGGATTAACAATCCATTCACAGATCACCCCCAGACCTCCAACCAGCAGATCGCTCTTGTAATTGCATAATATCATATCTTCCTCCCATCCCATCTATGGGCACTCGTCCCCAACCTGTCCTGTCAATAAATGCCAATTGGGCTGCCCAGTAATAAAATTAAAATGTGGAGACCTACACCACCATCCCTAGGCTTCCTCTGGAGTAAGGCCCTAGATATTTTAGCCCAACCCTTCAGCCAGATAAACTTATGAAGGATTGAGTCTAATTGTTTAAAGTGTATTTAGGAACCTTGATGGGGAGAGTTTGATACATGTAGATCGACATTCTAATAACCCCCACTCTGCCGAGTAATGATACACGGAGAACTGGCCACCTCATACGCTGTTCTGAAATCTCATTCATAAGGGGTTTCAAATTTAGCTTATAAAGTTCCCCTTACTCTAGCGATATCCACTCCCCCAATTACTTTAACGATGCACCAATTGGAGCCCTTCCAACTGAGCAATCAGCTGTGCTCCATTCCGATTCCCCCACTGGCAAAAGCTCGCTTTAGTCCAGTTAACCTTATGCCCTGAGATTTCACCGAATGAGCACATTAATTTATGTACTAATGGCAGATCCTCGTTGGGGTTCTGCAGATATAATAATTGATCATCCATTTACATAGCAATCTTATGTTCCTGGCTCCCTCCCCAGAATCTCCAGATCCCCCATATGCTCTCAGCGCTGCTCCACGGGCTCCAGTGTGAGGACGATAGCAGTGGGGAAAGTGGGCACCCTGCCTCTGCACTCCCCCCAACTGAAATGACTCTGACATTACACCCCGGCATTGACTTGTGCTGTAGAACCCCGGTAGAGCGCCCTAACCCATGCTCCGTCACAGGTCCAACCCCAGTCTACTCAGTGTGTAGATAGGCACCCACCCACACGGTCAAAAGCCTTTTCGCGCCAAGTGCTACCACCGCTTGCTCCATGTAGCCTCCTAGTATGGGCCCATCTAAGTACAATATTCAGGGTACATCTTATGTTATGTTTACCCATGCGACCCTTCACAAAACCAGACTGATCCAGATGTACTATTAATGGGAGAATTCGCCCAGTCTGGTCGCTATAGCTTTCGCTAAGATCTTATAGTCTGCGGTTAACAGCAAGATTGGTCTATATGAGGAGCATAAGGCTGGATCCTTCCTGATTTAGGCAGTACTGTAATAGTGCCAGACCGTGTGGAGGGGGTAACTCACCTTCTGCAACCCTTACTCAAGGGCATCAAAAATGGGTTCCAATAAATATCCCTCAAGTGTTTTGCAGAAGTCAATCGGTAGGCCATCTGGCCCCGGGCCTTCCCACTCTTCAAGGTTCTCAATGCTACCTGTATTTTTGTTTGGTGAGAGAAAGTCCACATTTTCAGCGTTTCTCACTAATCTTATTAAGTGGAGCCCTGCAAAGAACTGCTCACACCTCCTCACTCTGGGGTTGCATCCTGAAGTGTATAGTGATTTATAGTAGGGACCAAATCATCCCCGTGCCCTTCCCATCCCTCACCATATTTCCCTTGTGCAGCCTGAATCTGTGCTGTGCTCTTGGCAGATTCTCGCCTCTTAAGCTGCCATGCCAAATACTTGCCCGCCCTGTCTCCATCAAATATTGTCCCGCTGCTTGCCAGCGGACTAGACTGTCAACTGAGCACTGCATAGTTAAATTTCCATTTTAATTTCTGCACTATATTGTAAAGGGTGGCTGTGGGGTTAAGCATGTGCCCTCCTCAAGTACAGTGATTTTAGTTCTAAGTGTTTCTAGGTCTCTAGTGGGCGTCCGCTTCATCTGCGTGGCAAAGCAATGGTCTGCCGTCGTATAAAAGTCTTTAATGCTCGTCATCGTGTGGAATGTGATGTATCCCTTTGTGATTGAAGGTCAAAATTCTTGTATGGCTGCTTCCATGAATGAGACATACTCCTGTTTCACAGAATAGCAGTGGGTCCAGCCTCCAAGTCCTAGCTATCTCCGAGTCCCCACCCACAGATTTTAGCATAGTGAAGAGCATGATCTGAGATTAAAATGGACGATATCCCACTTCCCCCACCGAGGTGATCAAAACACTAGATAGCAGCATCCTGTCGATGCGGGCACAGGAATTGTGTGCATGTGAATAAAAACGATATTCTCGGCCTAGGTGGGTGGCGCCAGTGTCAACTAAATCGAATCGACCCAGCACCTCCAGTGCCTTCGCATTCAGAGATTTTGGGATAGGGTAAGGATTAGATCGATCCAAGACAGTGTCCAGGACACAGTTGTAGTCGCTTCCAACAGCCAAGGGCCTACCACGGGACATGTCTAAAGCCAGCTTCTGGAAAAACCTGCGTTTCGATACTGGGTGCATAAATAGAGGCTACTAGCTGGTTTCCCTTACCCATGACCTGCACCCTCGCCAGGGCATACCGACCATATGTATCCACCATTGTATCTACTATCTGCAGGTTGGAGCCATGGAGCCAAATAGAAGTACCCGTGCCTTAGATGAGAAAGCTGAAGAAACCCATGTACCCCTATAAATGCAGCTGTTTTTGTGACTTAAGAGAAGAGAAGTGAGTCTCCTGTAACAGGACCATTCCCCTTCATCTGCGGGATTTCGCATAACCTCTTATGTTTCACAATGGACTTAAGCCCATTTACATTCCAAAAATACAGTTCACCTCAGCCCCCATTATTAAACAGCAATCTACAGTCGTATAGTCTTCTGGACAGCAATGAAAAAGCCTGCACACACTTTTCCCAACATTTCCAACCTCTTCGCCCCACCCAATCTCCCCGACACCACCCTCTGCTTTCCCCTTGATTAAGCCCATGTCCAGAAGCCAATAATGACTCCCTTAAAGAAAACCCCAAATCATCATGCTCCAGTGTCAGCATATAGTGAAGCCTCAGGAAATTATCCCTTCTCACAGGCAAAAGGCTGCCATTGAAGGCCTTGGATATCCCCTTCTTTAGTCAGGATTTGCCTCCCCTTCCCCACAACATTCCCAACATGCCTCAGCCTCAATCTAAACGTGACTGAGGCTCCCCCTGTGGGATACAACCGCCAGCATTCTCATTACAAATATTTAGCAAGGAAAACCAACCCTGCCCTGCCTATTAACCATGTAACTAAGTAGAGGGTGGCAGCACAGTCAACATATAAAAGTAACAAAACATATAACAAAATAGCTGTGTTATTTAAACAAGAACAAGCTCTAAACGAGTTTACATTCTAATTATCTGCCCATGCAGGTACTTATGAACTGCAACCAAAGTGCCTGTTACCACATGACTGGATTGTCCCTATTAATATACTGATTCCACATGTCTGCACAAAACAGTCATGGCCCACTTATTAGGATCTCCATGTTCAATGTTAATGGAGTTAAGCAACGAGTCCCAAAGAGAGAGAGAGAAAGCTCACACGCTGATACCCATGCCCCCTAGCACGGTCAGGCATAATGCTTCCAAAGTATATCCAGTCACTGAAATGTTCAAAGGCGCACCAGCTTTCCACTGCCCCCAGAGCGCTTGATAAAAGCAGCATCATCCACGAGTGAGTCCCCTCCCCGCTGGTACCCAAATCCCTAGACTCGGTCGGGGATGTCGTTAGGGGACCATTCACTTCTTGGTCTGCAGCATGACAGATTAAGTGCAATGAGACCCTGCAAACACCTCGTGGAAGAAATGAGAGCCTTATGGGCACAAACAAAGAGCACAGGCCTACTGTACAGATCGTAGGTTTCAGCATGGCATGTACAATCACCAGTACCGAGTTAGTTCTTGCTCAGCATGTACTTCACTCATCATTGGGCCTTGCTCATTCTCCCCTGTTCTCCTCCTCCGAGCCATCTCTCAACAAGCTTGTAGTGAGAAAGGAATCGAGGGTTCTGACCAGGTTTTCCACCCTCAGCTGAGCTGGGCACACCAAGGAAAATTTCCAGCCCATCCATACAGCTTACTTTTCACAGGGTTAAACCTTTGCCTCTTCGCCTGGAGATCCCTGCTGTAGTCTTGGTACACATACTGTACACATCGTCAAATTATCCACCTTGAGGGAGCCTACCATTCTAGCCTTCTGCAATATTGATTCCTTGTCCTGAAATCTTAAATATTTAACAAGGCAATGACGCAGGCAATCTCCTGGTTTAGGAGGGGCCCAACCCGTGTGCTTGCTCATTTCATACCCTGCAGCTTCTTCCGATAGGCCCAGCTTCTGGATCAGCCATGTGGCTCCCACATTAGGATTGCGGCCTTCCAGTCCCTCAGGGAACCCAATAATACGAATATTTGATTGCTCAGAGTTTATTTTCTTAGTCGTCCAGTCGCTACACTAAGATCAGAGATCGTGGACAGCAACCCATTTCTTTCAGCCAAGGCCCCCCACATAGGTATCATCCAGTTGCTAATACTGCATTCAAGCTCGCATATTTGTGAAGTATGCATGGCAGTAGTATCAGTTAATGTAGTAACCACAGACTGCAAATGGATGAATTGCGAGTTAAGGTTGTGAAACACAGCCTTCATGTCCCCTGCATCTGTGCTAGTGTATCGGGTACTCCTGCAAGCGTTTAGTAATATTCATTACAGTGGAGTCTACATGCACACTTGCTGAGCTGCCGCCTGGTGAAGAGGCCCAATATCCTGGGACAGATTCTCGCCCCACTGATCGAGATGCTGGATCGAAATTGAATCTTTGCCTGTCGATTTTAGTTTTGGTAGTAGCCATTCGCCCAAACTTCAGGTATATCACTTCAGCAAAGCCCAAAATTCAATTCACAGCTATAAATTATATGTTTTAAAGCTGCCACCCAGGAACCTATTCAGCACGCATCCTCCATGCTTGCCGGCTAGCCACCACGCCACCCAGCTGGCTCCTTTTAAGGTTGCTTTGACCGCCATGGGTAGTTTAGTAGATTACTCACTTAGGAACTCTCACAAGTCACCCTACTCATCCTTCTGGCTTGTAGGGTGGTTCCCAGATGCCTTAGGGACCTCCATCCTCCAACTAGAAATTCTCATACCTCTACAGCCATGGGCAGTAAAGCTTCTCTATCTCTGCCCCCACTCTCTAGAACCATCTCCTCCATCAGTCAGGCTATCCTCCTCTCATCTGTCCTTTAAATCCAACCTCCAAGCCTGGCTCCTGCCTGAGGCCACATGCAACTGTATATGATCCTCAACAATTAGCCAGGGCATTAACCCCGCCTGGCTCACCTCTTGCCCACTCCACACCTAGTTAATGGTGCCTCCTCTAAGTGTAATTCCCTCCTTGCATACTCAGTGGTCTAGCAACCCCTGTCCACAGTACTTTAATTTTACCACCGATTTACTCCCTTCTCGCTCCTGTCTTTCGCTCTGGTCTTTCAGTACTTACTGTCCCTTTCTAATACTGAATTTACTTATGAAACTCCACAGATTCTGTTTATTTTCTGTATATATATTGTCCTTACTACTGCATTATATAACTACTGTATATAGCATGTTCACTACTATATTGCATTTATGTGTTTCTGATGCTCTCTCATGTGTACCTGTATGCAATCCAATTTTATGTTTTAATCCATGGCTGTATTGTTAGTTGCTGCTGTTGATGCTTTCTCATGTGTACCTGTATTCAAACAAATCTCTGTTTTGAACCTTGGATTGTATTGTTATTTTACTGCTGTGTACTATCTCCACCTTTGTGGCCGGGTCATAACTGAAAACAGTCACCTGGATCAGCTTGCTTACCGGTCATTAAAGACATAAATAAAATAAAATAAATAAATAAATGTTTATCAACTGTGGGCAATTTCTAAAGGAAATGTAATGTTTGTTTCTAAAGACTTCAAAACAGATGGAGCTTTGCACCTATATGAATGTGACTGGACTGTCCGAAATGCCGAGAGGCCTTTGCACAGACCATGGTGGTGGAGAAGCTGGATGCTGCTGTGAAGAATAGCCCAGTGGTGAGCTTGATACTGGATGAGTCCACAGACATCAGCAATAGCAAGAGACTCATAATTTACATACAATACTTAGACAACAATACCCCATTAGACAACAATACCCCATATATTCACTTTTACACGAATATAGAAGTTAATGATGGAAGGGCTGAGACTATTTATGGGCAGTTTGTCAACTCCACAAAAGTGTCCCAAAGGATGAATCAGCGAACTACCAGCCAGTAAGCCTCACATCGATCGTGGGGAAGCTCATGGAGACCATCCTCAAGGAGAGACTGGTGAGCTTTCTGGAGAACAACGGACTCCAGGATCAGAAGCAGCAAGGGTTTGTAGCAGGAAGATCATGCCAAACCAACCTCGTAGAATACTATGACTGGGTGACACAGGAACTGAACAAAGGCCATGCAGTGGATGTCCTGTATTTGGACTTGCAAGGCCTTTGATTTAGTACTGCATGGGAGGTTGGGGGTGGGGGATCTGGAATATGTAAATTGGGCCCAAATTAGCAAACTGGATTACAAACTGGTTGAGGAGGTAGCAAATGGTGGTAGTTGGCGGCCGGACTCTCGTCACTGAGAGTGGTGACGAGCGGGTGCTACAGGGATCTGTACTGGGACCGTGCTGTTTGGGATATATATAGCTGATATTTCACACGGATCGGGAGCAAGATCAGCCTGTTCACAGACAATATCAAATGGGAGCTGTGGTTGATGACAGTGACGGGTGGAAGGAGGTGCAGGAGGACCTGACTAAACTGCAGGACTGGGCAGAAACATGGCAGCTGGGTTTCAGTGCCAATAAGTGCAAGGTGTTGCACTTTGGAGCAAAGAATGGGGGGTACTATCGCTGAATGGAGTGCAGTTGGGAATTACCACAGAGAAAAGGACCTAGGAGTAATCATAACAGGGAGCATTAACAACTCAGCCCAGTGCAGGAAGGTGGCAGCACAGGCCAACAAAATGCTGGGGTGTATTGCAAGGGGATGTCTTCCAGAAGGAGTGAGATTATACTGCCCCTGTACAGATCATTGGTCAGGCCTCACCTGGAGTACTGTGTGCAATTCTGGCGCCTGCTCCTGAAAAGGGACATAAGGTTACTGGAGGGGTGCAGTGCAGGCTGAAGATGATGCAGGGTTTGGGGGACAGGACTTATGAGTACAGATTGAGAGAGTTGAAAGTGTACTCGTGGAAGAGAGGAAGGACAGGGAGGATATGATAGAGACCTTTAACCCTCAGGCTCCCAACAGAATTAGAACGTATAGAATTTTGGACTGATATATCAGTCCATGGCCCTGCAATGGTTAAGCATCTAAAAGGGATTAACAAGACTAACAGAGAAGGGATCTTTCAGCTGAGAAAAGGAGGGACACAGGAAAGGATGGACTGAGACTAGAGGGGGAAAGTTTAGGAGGAAGGTAAGAAGACACTTTTTCACAGAAAGGGTAGTTGACAAATGGAATACCCTACCAGAAGATCTGATGTCCTGTAAGATGGTGGGCAGTTTCAAAAGGGGTGGGACAGAGTAAGGGGAAGGGATATGGTGATAGGGGGGTAGGAGGGGCAGCTACAGGATTCAGTGAAAGCTGCACACTCGGGCAGACTTGATAGACCATGGGAGTGCAGTGAGTTTACTGGATGCTTGTTACAATTGTTAGAAACTTGCAATCTCTTCATTGCACCTGACTCCATTGGTGAGCACACAGTAACTTTGTGGTTTCTTTGATAGACCATGTGGCCTGTTTCTGCTGGTGATTTCATGTTTGTATGTAACTTCTGAATGACAAGGGCATCACCGGTACAAAAGTTGTTGCTGTGTGTACTGATGGAGTGTCAGTTATGACGGATTGTCATCAAAGTGTAGTGCAAAAATTAAGAACTGATTAATAACCCTGAACTGACTGGAGTATGCTGTATAGCCCATCGGTTGGCTTTGTGTGCCAGTGATGTAGCTCAGTACATGGAACAAGTGAAAAGAATATCAACAAGACTTGAGGTCCATTTTCATTTTCTTGAATAGTTCCGCTATTAGAAGCAACAAATTGCATGGACTACAGAAACAGCTGGAAGAACCAGATCTGAAGTACTGTTTATGGTAGTGTCTGTTGTATGCAGGACTCTTAAATCGTTAAGATATGCGTTAGAACAAGACAGGGTTGTCCTATGTCCCCACTGTTATTTGCTCTATACCTGTAGCCTTTGACACAGGCCCTAAGACAGCAAGTGGAGATCAGGGGGTTCAATTGGGGTGGGGAGTATCCCATAAGTTGGCGCTTTATGCCGATGATGTTTTAATCTATCTAACAGAACCAGAACTGTCACTAGACCCTTGAGGCGGATACTACAGGAATACAGCATACTGACAGGGTACAAAATTAATTCTGAAAAACAGAAGTACTTCAGCTGAATTATCTTCCCTCAGTCAGAGTCAAGACCAAATACCCTTTCAGGTGGAGTTTACAATCCTTGCAATATTTAGGAGTAAAGTTGGGACCTGATGCTCCTTCCTTATTTGATATAAATTACACTCCACTCCTAGACAAACTTGGAAAAGACCAGAGGGTTGGGCACTAATCCCAATTCCTTTGACAGAGAGTTGAAACAGTAAAAATGGTATTACTCCCACAATTTCTCTATCTGGCCCAAATCCTACTGGTACAGATACCCAAAGAATACTTTCAAAAACTAAACCCAAGATCTGGGTTTCTTATGGGGCACGAGTAGACCCCAGACCTGATTCTCCTCCTCCAGCTCCCCAAAACACAAGGTGGTCTAGCTGCCCACACTTAGAAGCTTATTATTTAGCAGCCTGCTCAGAACAATTGTGTACTTGGCAAATGCAGATTATACTGCCAAGTGAAAACCTTAGAGAAATAAGAGGGAGACTTGCATAATTTGACTAGGATATTATTGGCTCAGGATGGGATGGGCAGGATTCAGGAAGCCCCGAACCCTTCACACAGACCACCCTAAAATGCTGGTACAGCCTGATGAGGATAGGAAATTCTCCTCTTGGAGGGCGCTACTGTAGTCAATTCCATACACAAGGGCCTTTATACCTGCCTCTATGGACATGGGATTTCGCAAATGGGAAAGACTGGGCTTTTTTCCAATTGTTTAACCAGGTGAGACACACTAAGCTGAAAGCTTGTTTACAGGTGCAACCTGGGAGCAACAGGGAAGTTAAGTGACTTGCTCAGGGTCACACAGTATGCAAGTGGGGGCTGTGATTCAAACCCAGGTCTCCAGATTTGCATCTCAAAGCCTTAAACTATGCGCTATACTGCCTTAGTTTCTTATTTTCTAAGGAGGGAGACTGCTGACATTGGTTGAACTTCATGGAACATCACGGAATCCCTATGAGGGACAGATTTAGATATCTTCAGGTGTGTAACTATACTAGGTGATCTCTGGACCTCTAACCCACCTCCGAGATTGTTAATACATTGATAGATGTAGTGGAGAACAGAGTTCCTCGGTCCCACACCATTTCGCACTTATATGGGGTCATCCGCTCTGCCTATGGTAACTCCTTAAGAACCACCAAAGAGGCATGGGAAAAGGATTTGGGAATTAAACTAGGGTTGCAAATTTGGGAAAATTACTTGTCTGGACTTCACTGGGGGCCTCTGCGGTTATCTGGAAAGAATTCTCCTGGAAGGTTACCACAAGGTATTTTTATTATCCCCATGATACAAGCCAAATACCAACATACAAGGTCCCCCACTTGCTGAAGAAGGTGCGGACACGCCTGCTGCATTAGCACTTATATTATGGGGGTGCCCCAAACTGGCTCCCTTTTTGAGGACTTGCACCGGCCCTGGCAGTGATATTCTCATCGAATGTCAGGTTAACCCCTGTTGTTCTTTTTTCACTGATCTCCCCAGGAGTGTAGAGATCCCCATACAAATACATTGTTAAGGATAACCCTTTAGCAGCTAAAAAGACCATAACAAGAAATTGGCTAACCCAGAACACCATTTTGCTTAAACAATGGCAAGATATTATGATAGAAATATATAGA
Organism: Neoceratodus forsteri; assembly: GCA_016271365.2. Lineage (NCBI taxonomy): Eukaryota > Metazoa > Chordata > Ceratodontiformes > Ceratodontidae > Neoceratodus > Neoceratodus forsteri. Next base: position 745,783,246 of record CM057456.1, on the reverse strand, counting down.
ATGCAATCCATTACAGTCATGGTAATAAGAAACAACGGGTATTTGAACTGATCTGGCAGAGATGGGTCCTTTACATATCCCCATTAAGACCAGAGTTCATACCGTGAAGGCCTCCTCCCCCTTAGATCACTAAAAGGTCATATATGAGGGACTGAAACCATACTATTAACTTATTGTTTATAAGTCATATTCATCTGAAAGAGCTCTTTACCCTCAGTATTTACAATAAATTGTTTTAGTACAAGTTATTTATCTTTCCCTTAAATGTCCTCTGAAAATTCATAAATGATGACCTATGACAGCAATGGATTTAGAAATTATAACCTGTAATCCCTGTATTGAATGCTTGTATTGATTGTAATGTTTAGAATGCAGAAACTATTGTATTATCACTATTTACTCTGTTTTTAAGAAAACATTAAATAAAGTTAAAAAAAGAGATGCGCTAGAACATATATGTCTTCTTTCAATTCACCTGATAGTGACAAAGCAAAGGTCTGTTGCTGTCTGTACATCAGTTTAACTTGGCTCTTTCTCACGAAATGCTGGACATCTTGTCACATATTGTCTCGCTTTCAAAACATTTCCAAAGGGAAAATTTTGATTTCTCCACTGTGCTACCAATGGTCACGAGTACTAAAGAGGCTATAAGGTCTTTTAATTGAAAACCCAGGTCCATCAGAGAGACAAATTTCAATACTGATCTTGAAGGCAATAAATACAGAGGGACCAGGTTTTGACAACTTAAAAGCACATACATCAGTGCTTTAGTTGATGAACTGGATAGACATTTCCCCAAGACACCTTAGACATATAAAGCTGTTTGTCCATTTTAGAACTCAAGAGTGCTGCAGTAACAAAACAGCAGCATCCAGATAAGTGAACACTCTCTAGATAGAATAGTGAAGCACTTCCCTTTCTGATCTAGTTACAGAATCTGCAGAGGAATTTGTTTACTAAAACACAGATCATGGTCTCACATGACTACTACCTATCTCTGTCATTCCAGCAGTTTGCAGAAGTTGTATTGAAAGAACATCCAGGTGTGTTTCCAGTGTCTAAAAAGCTGTATCAGATTGCAATGGTTAAACCTCTGGCTAATGTAGAATGTGAATGTGTCTTCGGTACTCTGAACTGAATAAAATCCAGATTCAGGAATTCTCTGAACAATAAAACTTACAAACCTTCATTCTAATCTCTGAATTGGGTAGCAGTAGAGGAACTGTAGATTTTGAACAATCTGCACACACAGCGACACATGAAGAGCAGAAGAGAGAGTTATCATCAGGTTATATTTCTCTCACCAGACCAAGGGCCAATTGAAAGAGCTAGTGTGTGTGCCTAAAAGTGGTATTATTTTTAAAATCAGTCAGCCATTACCTTTTACATCTGAGGTACTTTCTTTTTCGCTTTGGGCATTAGAAGACTCACTGTTACCTAATGTTAGGTGTGATGAGTGGAACAGCTCTCAGCCTGGTGGCTGACATGTGTTTCTGTAATCCTCCCCCACCTACAGCATCAGCATTGTGACCTTACTGACACATCACTGCTGCTTAGGAACAGCCACTTGCGTCAGTGAGATCAGAATGCTGAAATAGTTGGAAATGTATAGAGATGGATATGTCAGCTGACAGGCTGAGAACTGTTACATACATATAGCATAATATTATCACAATAAGAGACTCTCTAATCTGCAGAAGAAATAAGAAAATACTTCAGAAATAAAAGGTTACAAATGAGTACTTCTCAAAAATGTGTATTATTTTCCTGTCTGCCTGTTTTGGCTCCACTAGCTCTTTTCGTTTAAGTTTACTGGAGGCGGAGGTTTTAGCTCAGTATTTTGTGTTTTCATTTGGCAGCCTAAATTAACCATCTGTTCTGTGTTTCTGCTTACAGTGCATTGCACCTGATGTCCACTTTTCAGTTGAATCCCCACAAAACAAGGAAGAAAGAAGACCATAACACACCAGATTGTAAGTACAAATGTTTATTTTTTTCCTATATGTATTTTATGCCTTTACCCCATTTTCCCCAAGAGACCGGAACCCGACAAACCACGGCAGTGCATGCCGCGTGGAGGCACATGCACTCCGGGTACCGACTCGGCCTCTTCCGCCCCACCCCTGGCTATCACTGGGCGCCCCATAGCTTGAACTGCCATTCGTCCTCCACTGGGTGGCAGCCAAGGGCCAGGGAAACCCTCATTCCTCCTCAGGAGAGGAGAACCATCTTCGCGGCAGCACAACCTATTCCCCGCTGACCCCCGACAACTCGGGCTCGTTCCCGAACCCAGGTCATGGTGTGGCCCAAGGTGTGGCATCCAGTGCCTCAACCCTCAGCGCCACCAGGCCGGCATAGTACAAATGTTTATTAACACACACACACACATCAGCACACAAAATATCATTTTTTAAGGAACCCCCAATGCCTCCCTCTCCCAAAATTTGGGCTCCCTCCATTTGGTAAATCCAGAGTCAAACCCAATTTTAAGCTCCATGAGGGTTTACAATGGAAAGAAAATCAGTTTAAAATAACATAAACAAGGTAAAACACTAACAAAAAGAATTACAGATAGTGTAGTATATTTCAAAACATGCAGCGTTGCAGTGGAATAACACATTTATCTCCACCAGTGAGTGGTAAGAAAATAACTCCTGAGTGGCACAGTACTTTAATATGATAATTTAATAAAAAAATTATAGCCCTTTTAGTATTGACCACATACAGATACTTGCAAGTTTTATATGCTCCTTAAATGCTCTCTTGAATTTATTTTGATTGGCTGTGATTTGACTGCTATGGAAGATTATCCTAATCCTGTTCCAACCCTACTACAAAGTTCCTACTCAGCTTTCAGTTTGTTGGCCAGAACTATAAGATTCAAAGCGACCTGAGATCTTGAGATAGTATGAAGTAGCCTTATCTGATCTACTGGATAACTGGGAACATTTCCCATTAAACAAATGAGGCAAAATTGTAGCCACTGAGAATTCCTCCTAAGAAATGCAAGAGACAGATTCTTTCAGCAAAAAGTTGCCTTCAGGGCAGCCATCCGAGGGGCAGCACTGCCTTGGAGGCAGACATTGTGGACAGGGCTACCTTACAGGCAAGGCTTTAACCACTACAGCTAAAGACCTGAGCTTCACAGCCTGATGAACAAGAGCCGAGTTTGAATCCAGACAAGATCCCCTCAGTTTTCTTTTGTGAGAATTTCACTAGAGTGGTGATACAAGGCTGTGTGGAATTAAAATAGCAAATACACAGGAAAAAGGACTAAAATGAGAGAATGAATAAATGCAACAGTAACGTACTTCCTCCCAGGCAGGGAAGCCCTGAAGACAACTTTCATTGAAAGACTCTGTCTCCTGCCTAAGAAACATTCCTATAAACTGCAGGTCTGTTTAAGATAGTGTATATCTCAGGAAAATATGAACACTGAGTATACTGCATCTCTCCACTGTAAAACAGATAAACTGAATTAAATATGGATAAGCATAATAAAGAGGTCACTACTCACAGGAGCTGAAGGGTTTTCACGGTGATACTTGCAGTTGTTGCCGAAGAGCCCCACTAGCTCCATGGTAATACTTGAAGCAGATTTTGTTTCCATGAAAAGAGAAAATGTTATTAAAAACTGTACAGAACTAGACTAGAGAACCCCTTTGGGCAAAGTTAGGGAGAAAGAAGGGATGAATGCAGGGGAAGGAAAATGAGGGGTAGATCTGATGAAACAACTCAGAATAGACAATATGGGAGCACTGGGAGAAGAAAAACTTAGGAATGTTTGTCCTTTATCAAGGAGGAAGTGTTCTGAAAAACACTGGGAAGTAAGCCTTGGTGAAGGACCAACTCCACAGAGGCTGGCAATTCAACTCCTAAAATGGCTGAGATAGCAACATAAGTTCAAAAGCCACTGACAGCCATTATCTGACACTATAGTACCTTCATACATCAGTTTACAGGTTCAGCTTTGAAGAGTGCAGACGTGTCCCAGTCCACAGAAGATCACAGCCACCGATCTCTGGAGGTAAGTATGGGGAAAGGGGGGTGCGGGAGGTGGGTGCTCATTGGGAGGGTGGAGATGGGGAGGGAGACAAAGAAGATAACGAGGACCATTTTCTTTTTACAGGTTAAAAAAGACGCCGAGACTGTTTTCTTCTTTAAGGTTGTTTATTGAAGATGTTGGGACACTGGGAGTAGGCCCCCAGTGTCCTAGTGTTTTGGGGTACACATCAGGGGACACTGGGAGTGGACTCCCACTGTCCCACACTGCTGGCTGCGGGGAACATGACTATGGACACTGAGAGTGGGCTCCCAGTGTCTCACAATGAAGGTAACCACACGCAGCTAATGTGGAAGCCGGGGGGCAGAGGGAGCAGGACGGACCTGGGAGAGTGAGTGCAGCGGGTGGCAGGAGCCGCCAACAAGTAAAGCGGATGAGAGGCTGTTTCCTTTTCTACAGGTTAAAAAAAAAGCGTTGGGGACTGTTTCTTCTTTTCAGGTTTTTACTGGCGATATCAGGACACTGGGAATGGGCTCCCCAGTGTCCTAGTGTTTTAGTAGGGGTACACATCAGGGGACACTGGAAGTGGGCTCCCCAGTGTTCCACACTGCTGGCTGCGGGAACATGACTGGGGACACTGGGAGTGGGCTCCCCAGTGTCCCACACTGAAGGGTAAGCTGCACCGCTGCCAATGTGGAAGCCAAGGAGGTAAGAGAAGCGAGGACAGACTGAGGAGAGAGAATGCGGCAGGCAGCAGGAGCTGGCAACAAGTAAAGCCACACTGCGGCTAATGTGGAAGCTGTCGGGGGGTCAGAGGAGTGAGGACGGACCGGGGCGAGAGAGTGGCGGGCTGCAGAAGCCGCCAACAGCTAATGAGGAAGCTGGGGGGGTCAGAGGAGCAGGAGGACTAGGAAGAGAGAGTGCAATGGGCAGATAAGCCACCAATAACCATAACTCAGCCATGTGCATTAGTGTTGACTTAATGCGCATGCTCGAGTTATATCTACAGAAAGAAATGAAGCGCCTCCTCATTGGAGCGGTTCATTTCTTTCAACTAGAGGACATGCCACATCAGCAAGAAAACTACTTCATGACAAGAGTGCCTGGTCATTGGTGTACACTGCCAAGCCCATTGCAATTTCAGCTGTATTTGGCTTGGCAGTGACACACCCCAAAACGCCTGTATAGTTGCAAGACGCCCTTGCACAAGCGCAAGTGAATGCAAAATGCTAAACCCTTACCCCATCTTAGTAGCACCTGATCTCTGTTCCTTCTCTCCTCCTTAGCCCAAGTAAAAAAAAATTATTTCCTGACTACAGCTACTCCTCTCCACCCCAAAGCCCAAGTATACGCAAATACCCCCTTGCCACAACACACTTAGTATCCAACTCCACCCTCCTCCCCAAACTTCCTAAAATAAATACCCCTTCACTCACCCACTTAGCACCCCACCACTCACTTTCCCATAGTGTGCACTACCTTAAAGAAAAGAAAAAGCAAGAACCGCCTGAGATGGCAACCATCACATCCTCCTCACACCACCTTGTCAAGCTGCTGTCTGAATGAATGAAAGTGAGAGCCCGCTCATAGTATCTGAGTGCACTTTTGCACTCATTCAGCCAGAGGATGGGATGTGGTGTGAATATATGTGTGTGTGTGGGGGTTATACCAGTCATTGTCTCTGGGGCCACTTTCAAGTCAAGTCAGCACAAGCCACGTGAGTGGTGGAGATGGAGGTGCTGGGTTGCTAAGTGGATTGGGGCGATGGGAGTGTTATTACTGGAACCACAAGGAGGGGAAATGGGGAGCTGAAGCTATCTGGGTTGGAGAGAAGAGATTCTTGTTTACTATGTGGGCCATGGAGGAGAGAGGGTGGCAGACGGGGTGCTAAGTGGGAAGAAGAAAGGGAGGCATTTTTATTACTTGGGCTGTGGAAGGAGGAAAGGAGATCAGGTGCTTTGGGGAAGGGTTTTGCTTTTGAAATGTTTTAACAGGTGTATTAACCTCACAAGGACTGTGTTTTCATCGTTTTTCTACTGCGCTTGGATAAAATTAAAGTAATATTTTTCCAGCAAAAACAACTGGCAACATTTCATGATGGTTTTGGTGCAGTGCCCAATTTGCCAGCAATTCACCAGTACTTTGCCCAAACTACTTGGAGTGCAGAGTTGCCACTTCAGATCTTAGCTGACAAAGTCTGACTTCACAATATCTCTAGTGACAAGTGTGTGCATGTTGGGGTGGGGTGAAGAAGCAGTCAGCTAAACCAAGAGAAAAGAAATATGGATTAGTACATGGCTCTTAATTGTCCCTATGAAGATATTCCACACACACTGAACAGACATGTATGCAAGCACACCCACATCCTATACATGCATGTAAATATATTGGAGGGTAAAGAGAAGGAATAAGTTTTGGGATGGACCCCGTCCAGCTTCAGATGGCAGACAGGATCATGCCCCATGTGAGCAACCAGAGTTCTGGTCCTGTGGATGCATGTGAGCCCCTGCAGAAGCAACACCTCAGGCTCGGAGGGTGGTAAGCCCTCACTACCTCTGTGCCTCCTAGGGAGACTTGAGGCAGTATGGCATTGTGAGGGCATCTAATGAATTACTTGAGGTGTGTGGACACAGAACTGGGTAAAATGGACTTCAGAGCACACGACTGCATTGTGAATCCCAACATACCAACAGCTGCAGAATTCTCTCCTCCCCACATCTGTACAACACACTTGTGTGAAGCCTAGAGGCCTTGCAACACCCCAGGGCCCATCGAGGTGTAGCTTTTCCTGAGGTACCACTGCAGGTGACAGCTGTGGGTTACAGACTAGAGGATGGGAATGGCACTATGATACCAGTGAAAGGAAGATGAGCAGGTCACTCAAGAAATCAGGAGGAGGAGCTGTAAGATAGGGCATAAACACAAGATTAAAAAATCTCACAATGCTGACAAAGAAAAACAAAGAAAACTGAGATTTCAACTACTTAGGAAAACACATGGGCCCCAATATTCAGACTGCACCCAGAAAGGGCACAAATGGTTGCTCCGAACTGAGTTGTGCAAGGAGATTATATTCAAACCAGATGCGCGCTTTGTGCATCCCGCCTGAATATAGTAAAAGATGTGGGCGAAGAAATTGGGGCCTCCGAGGATGCGCCAACACATCCCTCTGCGCATGAATACCTGAATGGGGATGTGCAGCATATCCTACGGATGCGCCCAGAGTGTAACTCTACATATTCAGACCCCAGCATATGCAAATGGGGCCATTATGCATGCAAGACACAAATGGGGCCATTTGCATGTCATTATGGCCCTATTTGCATGTGGTCAGCAGGATGCACCAGGCACCTGCAACCCCCCGGTCAGTCCAGTGCTGTGTCCCCTACAGTAAGCACTACAATACCATTGGTCGACACTAAAGCTTACAGTACATTTGTAAAGCCCATTGGTCAGACAATGTCGACTCAATGGTATTGTAGTGTTACTGCAAAGCTGTCATTCTGTGACAGCTCAGTCAGTGGGCAAGCCATGGCAGTGTACATGGGTTGTGCTGCCTGCCGCTTGTTGGCCATGCTGGGACGAGGGAGCGGTAGTGAGGGGGTCCCCAGTGGGTGTGAGGGCACACCAGACTACCAGGGTGGGTTCATGATTATCTTTTAAAGATGGTTAGGTTCGGCACGAGAGAGGGACCACTGGACTACCAGGGAGATTTTCACCATTATTTATGCAACATTGAGGTCGAGGAAGGGGAGTCACATGACTACCAGCTATGATTGGGGCAATAATTTATTTACAACATCGGGTTGGGAAGGAGGGGGCCACTAGACTACCAGGGTTGTGTTGGCTACAAATACATATTTTACAGTCGGGGCTGGGAGGACACTACTACCAGGAAAAGGTTGTTATATTTTATTATACACTCGGGGATGGAGGACACTAGGCTAGCAGGGATTACTGTGTGGGCCTGTTTTGTGCGTTTCACGATCGGGTTGGGGGTAGCCACCCATGGGTTGGCAAGCTGCTGTGTTGTGCTGAGCAGTACAGCAGCCTGCCTGTGGGTGGCAATGACTTAGGCATGCTTCTTCCATGTGTGGCACATCTCCCAGATGTGGGGCAGCTGCGCTGCACATCTCAGTTGAATATCAAGATGTGTTGCATATGCATGGGAGAACTCCTCTGGATGCGCACATACATTATCTTTGCGCTATGGCATCCAGAATTGTGTAGCATCCTCTTTGAATAATGGCCTAGAGGTGTATTTCGAGATGTGCCGCACACAACTCAGTTGCACCAAGCACATCTCCTTTGAATATTTGGGCTAAGGTCTGTAAATTTACTGCTCAGGTATAAAATTACAAATTTTGTAAAAATAATTTGGGCTTTAGTAATTTTTTCTGCCGAAATCTGAATGTCACTGGGCTGGCTTATAGCTAATTCCTGAAGAAGGACTATGTGTGAATGTTAATACTAACTCTATTTCCTATTGCCAGTCTGCATTTAATCTAACATTTTGGTTTCCTTGCAGCCCACATGCTTTGTTGATACTGCACTCTAGTTTTTGTCCTTGCTTTTCTTTTGGGTGGAAGAAGGCATAGTCAGGGTCAATGTAACCATGTCACAATTGCAGAAAGCTAACTTAACAGGTATGGATATGTCTTTATCACGGTTGGAAATATCCATGGCTTTGGAATTCTGCAGTGATACTGCTGCAGAACTGACCACAGAACTGGACTTCTGCTGCAGATCATATGCGACACCACAGAAGTCACCATTTTGGGGTGACGCTCATTTAAAAGCTACCGATACTAGTTTTCCACAATGCCAGGCTTGTTCCCTTCATTTGTCCCCAAGCCCCTTCCACATGCTAAAATACCTGAGGTCATCAGTGACATCACCTGGCAGGTTAAGCTGCCCCAAGATCTATAAAAATTGATACACAAACATTTGAAAATATATTTTGTAATTAATCATGTCATTAAAGATGACTGCCACTTGCTATTTTTAAAATCTCTTCCGCTGAGGTTACCTGTTGAATCTACATCCTGACTCATACTGTGGATATATTAGGATGGTGCTGCCACATGTTTCTGATGGTAAAAAGTACAGCACTGTACCAGAGTGTGAAATCTTAAAAAGTCACTATCCTGTATCTTGGTTCAGAAATGAAAGAAAACTACAAGAAAATGTGTATCTTGATATTTTGCCAGATGAACCTTACTGCTAAAAAACAATATGGTTACTAACAAATATTGCTGCTCTCAATATTACTTAAGTGCCATTTTGTGTCAGGTAAACAACAGATAGTTCAGACTTCACAAGCTACTGGAAGTAATGAATTAAAGCCAGTGCTCTAAGATAATTTAGGACAAGTAGGGTACCTACCTTAGGGTAGCTAATGGCTTTACTGTACAGAAATTTATTTATTGAAAAATTTCACAGTAGGAGTACACAGAGCAACAAGTTGTCGCTCGGTGTGTCCTGGGGAAAAGGGAATGGAGTAGTAATATACATTATATCTGCCAAGGATATACATACTTAGATAAATAATAATATACAAACATACTGTACATATGAAGATTTACATCTCAAGCGCTTATAAGTTACTAATTAAAGCAAAGCAAAAATCTGCAACAGAAGTAAACAATTTTTGCCTCAAAAAGAAAGAAATTAAACCTGCCACAGAACTTTAGGAGACCTCGTGCAAAACCTTTCTATTATTGTATTTTTCAGATTCTTCACTTTCAGATCTCCAGTAGGCTGGGTAAAGCCACAGAATGTGATCTGCTGGACCAATGTTGAGCTGGGATGACCTAAACCTGAATTGACTTGATTTGGCCCAGTCTCTCCTGTGCTGCTGCCAGCACTCACATCTGGATGCCCCAGCTGCTGCCAGCACTCACATCTGGATGCCCCGCTGCTGCCAAAACCCTGCTCTTACTGCACTACAAAAGGTCAGCTCTGATGCTGTCATATGCTGCCATAATACCTTGATGGATTCTCTGAACCTCCTTACAGAAAAACCTATATTAAAACCACTACAGATAAAACCGATTTTGTGCCATTTTGGGTTTTTCTAAATAAAACATGAATCTGGCTTTTCTTTCACTGAACACCCCAAACCTGAACGGCCTGAACTTGTGGCCCAACCAGATTCCCTTCTTATTTTTCCGCTTCCTCCACTCCGGCTGTTCAGGACAACCCTGGCTTCACCCTTCCTCTTAGAGGGTGGGAGAGTGGATACATTACGCCTGATGCCAAGACTGCTCTGTGGTCGGCCACTGGGGAGAAGGGTGTGAATGTCAAGCAGCCCACAGCCACCCTTTCCAGGAGCTGCAGCATGGTATTTTATGCTGAAGGGTAACCCTATCTCCCAAGTGGCACACCACTGGACCAGGCCCCTGCTGAAGAATTTAAGGTTAACGTGCTGCAGAAAACTGAGGTCCCTTGGAGTAGCCTCATAGACCCCACAGAAGAAGCTCTCAAATACAGCATAGAATTTAAAATTAGCAGAAGGGAAAAGTAGTCACAGGAATTAAAGTTTATGAAGGGTAGAATAGGACCTTTCCCAGTTATGGAGAAAGTGTTTAAATACAAGGATCTGTTATTTACTGTCTCTTCTCTGTCTGGTTGAGCAACCCAATTTTCCTGTGAGACTTGGATTTGATCACCCGACAATCTCGCAATTCTTTGCCTCTCACTGTCTCTCAGTTTTCCCTTGCAGTCTGACTTTTCCTCCCTTGTATATCCACTGATATAAAATATATGCAAATCATTGAATGGAAATGTAACTGCCATTGGGATCCCTTTATTTGGAAAATGTATAGCATTACGGTTGAAATGTATATATTTATAATTTGAGATGATTGTAAAAGCTAATGGAAAACTCCAGAGGACTCATACCTCTCAACCTTTTGTCCCCAAATGTGGAGCATTGCCTCTCAAATGTGGAACAAATGAGCAAAATGTGGAACACTTAATCAAATCTTTACCTAGAGACTCAGAACACTGTCAAAATGTTTGCATTTATGTTCAGAAAGTCTGTTATTAATTGAATAATATATTTTTTGCATCATTTACTATAGATTTTGCTTTAAAATGTTAACACCGAATGTGGAACAAGTCCTCACAATGTGGAACAGGGAGCTTTAGTGAAGTAAAATGAGGAACATTCCTCGTAATGTGGTACAGTTGAGAGCTATGCCAGAGGTTACTTGAGGCAAATGTTTAAGCTTTTGCAAAAGCTGCAGAAGGGGCCTCAGCTCAAAGCAACTGTATTCTAGCAGCTCCTGAAACTTACAAGAACAGGATGCTTGCTAAGAACGGGGTTGAAAAGACTTACATAAGAGCTAAGCTGCAACTGCAAGATTAGAAGAACAAGGGACACAGAGACTAAAAGAAAACATTATTTTTTTGCCTTTGTAAATAGTTATCCTGAACAAGTTTATTTTATGATATTGCTAGTGTAAATAAATAATTTTTGGTGAAATTCTACAACTGCTCCTGGTTTCCTATGCTTCCTGACCGCATGCCTCGATGACAGATGGCATCAGCCTAAGTAGGATTTACGCTGTGCATTCTTAAGACAGGGAGTTTTGTGCGTGGGTACTGGACCTAGTACCAGGGAAGCACAGAGAAAGGTACGGATTCTGCAGCAGCAAGTGAATGTCAAGCAGCCCGCAGCCACCCTCCCAGGAGCTGATCACCTCATCTCAGCCCAACCTCCAGCCAGCTGTAGCACGGTATTCTATGCTGAAGGGGGAACCTGTCTCCCAAGTGGCACACCACTGGGCCAGGCCCCTGCTGAAGAATTTAAGGTTGACGTGTCAAGAAAAATGAGGTCCCTTGGAGTAGCCCTACAAACCCCACAGAAGAAGTTCTCAAATGCAGCATAGAATTTAAAATTAGCAGAAGGGAAAAGAAGTCACAGGGATTGAAGTTTGTGAAGGGTAGAATAGGACCCTGTCCCAGTTATGGAGAAGTGTTTAAATACAAGGATCTGTTCTTTTTCTGTCTCTTCTCTGTCTGGTTTACGCAACCCCAATTTCCTGTGAGACTTGGTTTGATCACTGACAATCTACTTGAATTCTTTGCCTCTCGCTATCTCTCAGTTTTCCCTTGCATTCTGTCTTTTCCTCCCTTGCATATCTGCTGATATAAAAATATATGCAAATCATTGTATGGAAATGTAACTGCCATTGGGATCCCTTTATTTGGAAAATGTATAGCATTACTGTTGAAATGTATATATTTATAATTTGAGATGATTGTAGAAAGCTAATGGAAAACTCCAGAGGTTACTTATGCAAATGTTTAAGCTTTTCGCAAAGCTGCAGAAGGGCCTCAGCTCAAAGCACACTGTGTTCTAGCAGCTCCTGAAACTTGCAAGAACAGGATGCTTGCTAAGAATGGAGTTGAAAAGACTTACATAAGAGCTAAGCTACAACTGCAAGATTAGGAGAACAAGGGACACAGAGACTGAACGAAACTTTATTTTATTTTGCCTTTGTAAATAGTTATTCTGAACAAGTTTATTTTATGATAATGCTAGTGTAAATAAATAATTTTTGGTGAAATTCTACAACTGCTCCTGGTTTTCCTATGCTTCCTGACCTGTGCCTCGACAACAAAGTTACTATGGAATCAACCTTCTCAGACTCATAACTGGCATGCCCGTTATTCTATATTATGGTTTTACATTATAAAGCACAGAATTTCAATCAGTGCTCAGAACCACAAGGGCTTGTATCCTGCCTACAGTTGTGGTAACATGAGGGAATGTAAAAGGGAGCACTCCAATTTACAGGTGGGGCAGGAGTGGTACAATCGGTTTTATAATTAAAAAGAAATAAAACTTATTATACTCCTCCTAGCCAATTTCGAGAGTGATTTGTATGTTTACATGTGTGTATGTAGGGTGTCTCTTACTAAATAAGAATATTCTCTTGTGCTGTTTGTGGCCAACAGAACCATTTAGTTCGTTTTGCAGTCTTATCACCCAAACAGCACAAGAGAACATTCTTATACAATAAAAGGAGCCCCTCAATACACATACAAACATATTTATTTCCAATGTTTTGCCAGGATGGACAGACTGAGCTGCTAAGAGTTTGTTTCAAAGGTGCATCCTGGGGAAGGAGAAGTAGGAAATACTGTGCATTAAAACATCAACACAAGGTGGATAGTTTGACTCTACCTTATCACAGTGTAAGACACCATCACCATCACTTTCTCACCACAGACATTTTCTCCCAACCTCAAACATGTCCCTTTGAAGCTGGCAGCGTGTTAGACTAACGTACACCAGGCAGGGGTTATAATCTGACAAGACATTATGCCGCGCAATATGCTGTGCTGCCAGTACAGCACAATACATAACAGCAGCATATGTCTTTGTTTTGTGAACTACCTACTAATAATATCTCTTAACTCGGTATCACCAAATCGAACAACGTGCGAAAAAAAAAATTTCTTGTGTTTGGGACTGGGAATAGAAACCCAGTCCCAAATGCACTGCCGGGCATCCTTTGCTGCTCATGGCTCATCCCATCGAAGCCACGGCAGCATCTGCTGACCCCTGTCCCAGCAGAGATCCTCTGCCTGGGAACAGAAAAGAGGTGCACTACCACGCATACTTCCTTTAGCGGTATTGCACCCTCTTGCTGTTCCCTAACACCCTGTTCAGACAGCGGGTATGTCGACACATTATTAAGCATGCGATATATTGATCTGGTAGGCATGCACAATGGGTCCCAGTGGACATAGCTCCACTTCCAGCCCATAAATAAAATAATTTTATTTAAAATATTTAATAAGTGAACTGCCTTCTTTCTCTGTAGCAGCAGTTTATTTTAGTCCTCAAAGAACAGGCTGTTCTCTACAATATTTCTAATTTCAGAATATGGAGGCCACACTGGTTCATGTTAGCATCTTTCCAGTTTTACCCTACTTCTTCAGTGGGGGGCGGGACTTGCTGAGATGCACAGTCTGCCATACCAGATTTGCTTCAATCCCCTGTCTTGACTCCTTAGGGGTGCAAGGGGAAGGCAGATAATGGCATGGACATCCCAACCCTTCACCGGACACAACCACCCAAGTGGGACTCTCGGCCTTCCCACTGCAATTTTATTTATTTTTCTGAAAACTGGCACCTCATGAAAGGCACACTGAGCCAAGACTTGCTTTTCAGGTGCATCCCGGGAGGAGGTCAACTGGAGGAAGATAAGTAAAACAAAATAGTGCAAGGTAAATAATAACAAGAGAGAACACAACCAAGTGTGTAAGAATGTATAACAAATTATATACATACAGCAGACTGCACTAGTCCAATGATATGGGCTGGTAGTATAATCTAGAGGTTAGAGTGAATGAGCTTGGTACAGACCTGGATTTGATTCCCACAACCTTCCTTGCATACTGTGTGACTCTAAGCAAGTCACTTAACCTTCCCAGAGCTCTCTGGTCACCCTGAAAACAGGCACGTGTGACTAGTGAGCCTTACCAATTACCATTGAATAAAAATATATATATATACATACAGTAAAAAACAATGAAGTACAATATATACATAAGGTATAATTCTTAATGGCTAAAACAATACAAGCCGAGGGTCTAAGTCCTGAGTTCTGAGAAGTAGATAATGTTAGCCCTGGAAATCAGTACAGATGAGAGGTTTGTGGTGTGGAAAGGGAGAGGGTGGAGAATTTGGTTGGAAGAGATTTGAGATATAGGTAAGTGGAGAGAGGTGAATGGGAGAAGGGTGTTGGCTCCACAAGGCAGGAAGCCGAATAGAGAAGCGTTGGTCCAGTTACAGTTTGGCAGGCAGGAACAAAAATTCACAGGAGTCAGGGAAGGGAAGGGAATAATATGGTGGTGGAAGAGGGATGTCTCAGCCTCCAGTGGTAAACTCAGGGCACTGGTGTGACAAGGGTGCATCTGCCAGTGTGCTACTGGCCTACAATCCTTTATCTAACAGCAAGCTATAAACTACCACATGAACTATCTTTTACATACAAAAATAAGAATGAATACTTTTCAAGCATTTAGGATAAATACTGCATTTCACTCAAGCACCTGATTTTTTAATGGAATTAATCATTTTCCGTACATAGTACAATACTATTATTACCTAAGATACAACACCTTGCTAATCATAGGGTCCTACTACATAGGCGATAATGTATGGTCCTCTATCGGTAACCGGTCTATTAACTGTTGAGAGGTCACCAGGGCGACCATGTAAACCTCGAGGCGGAAGCTCGAGAGGTTATGCCATAGCAACCTCAGATGGTTAATAGTAACCGTTAGTTAATAGAGGGACCATAAGCATTATTTTATAGTGTATGGTCCCAAGAAAGATTGAAGAGGGCTCCTTACTTTTAAATAAGTCACCGCGCAGCCGCTTGGTCATTCCATCACCGCTGCATGCATCCGCAGTTCCTGAGAGAAAAATGTGTGCACATGTGCAGACTGTTCCCAGTTGTTAATCCATCGATGTGACGTACTATCGATGGGTTAACAAAGATGAAACGTCACATCGCTAAGTTAACAACATTGGAAATGATGATTTTTGTGGGTTAACAATGTTCTGCCATACATTATTACCCAATTATACAGCTAGGATAACTGAAAAACAGAACAGGAATTAAGTGACTTGCTCAAGGTCACACAGTGAGTAAGCAGTTATGGCGGGATGTGAAACTGGGTCTACTGTTTCCCAAGCCTATGCTCAACTCACTACATATACTGCTTTCCAGTAGGCCTGCCCTTAAACTGCTTAGAACAGCTCTAAGCTACTAGTGTGAGTAGGGAAAAGGAAAATGCACATGTTTCTAGTAACTATCAATACAAAAATATTTAAAAAAATGAGGTTTCTTTTTCTTTTGGCAACAAACAATTTGATTAAGTGTTTCACATTCCAATTCACTTAGAGTGCCAGAATACAGTAAATGCCATCTACAGTTTTAATCTGCACAAAATGAATTCCTTCCAAGGCAGGTCAGGGGTTAAAACATCTTGGGAACCTGAAGCAAAATAACAACTTACTGCGAAGGCCGCTCTTTGCTGCAAAATGGCATAATGCAGCAGGGTGGTCACTGAGTGCTTTAAAATGACTGTCAGTTTTAGAGCTACCCAATACCGAATGATGCATCTAGTTTTAACACTCTTGATGCTTTCTTCACCAGGGCTCTACTAAAAGTTTTTAAAGATTAACTTATTCCTAGGAATCTTGTGATGACCCCTGTAACATAAAACATGTGTATCCCTTTTCTATATTTGTTCTATCTCATGAGCATTCATTTCTGACACCCTGATCACAGTTTTGTTGAGAATTACCATAATCCTTTTGCCTGTGAATCTTATTCATCCTTTTGATCTTCTCTCTCTCTTTCTCTCTCCCCTTCTCCTCTCTCTCCTTCTCCCTCTCTCTCCGTCTTTCTTGGTGTATACTGTAGATCATCAGCTTGACCTTAGAAGCTGAACTCATACTGTAGTCGTGGATGAGTCTCTGGACTACACAGGGTAATAGAGGTCAAAGCCTAGCTGGCTGATGGGACAGGAACATATTATGCCCCTGTAAAGCAAGGGTAAAACTGCATCTCACCTGGGGAGAAATGACATCACACACATCTACATCAAAAGGACTTAAATACAAATATTTTATGTATAAAGCTCAAAAGCTGAAGACTAATTAGTGACAGAGTAAATAAAGCCCACTTAAGAAGTAAGGATGTTACTGTTCTCCTACTAATATAAAGAGAACTCTTACTCAACTTGAATGACTAGCCATTAAATGAAGAGATAACTGGCTTGGCTATAACGTGGAGATTAAGTCTCATTTCTGTTTTTTGTGGGATGCTAGGGTAGTTGCAGCATTATAAGACTCTCATAGTTAAAATGATTACTAGCTTTCTTAAAAGAAATGGGGTGAATCTGGATTTCTGATCCATTAGAGCGTGATCAGGAGAATTCCACTGCCACACCTCAAGGCAACTCATAATACTGGCAAGGCTGACGAGAAAGGTCACATCAGTAGAGCAATCTATGTTCACATGATCAAAACTTTCAACCTGGTTGATCACCAGTTCCTCATTAGAAGACTGACAGGGCTGGGATAAGCCAATTTATGTTCCTGCTGTGACTCACAAATTGCCTTGCAGGACACATGCAGACATTTGCTTGAGGAACTGCCCTCTCTGGCTGCTGGTCAGGTGGAGGATCCTCTTTAAGGTGGGGTTGCTCACCTTTAAGGCTCTACAGGTTTGGGCCTTGTTATCTGTCTGACCTACTGTCCCTGCTGCATCAACCCGCTCCCTCCGTTCCTCCACAAGGTGCCTCCTAGCGATTCCCAGGATGAGGCTGAAAGGCAGGCGACAGGGCATTCGGTGTCACGGCTCCATCCTGTGGAATCGCTTCCTTCATTATACAGGTGGCCTTCAGTGGAGTTCTTTAGACCCGCCTCAAGACCCACCTATTTAGTTAAGCAGTTGTCGATTCCCCAGACTAAGTTGTATAGGATCTCCCTTGACTCTTTCTAGTTTTAGTGATTTTAACACATGAAAGTGACACTTTGTAGATTGTAAACATTTTTTTTTTATGTTTACATAATTTCTATAGTTAATTTGTTACTGCTGTACGGCGTCCACAGCCTCGGGATTGAGGCCGTGAGAAATAAAACTTGCCTTGCCTGTCCAGACTGGAGTCTCAAAGCAAGGCATGTCTCAGATTTCTGTCTTAGTCCCCAGCATTTATCAAGTCGGGGATAACATACTGCAGGACGTGCAGTTATAAAGAAATAATGCATGCCTTGGGTGGTTGTTAGGCATGAGGCATAGCAGAGTGCCACAAACACTGGAAAAGTGCATTATTCCTTATGACACCACACCTCAAAGTGTATTATTTTGCTTATAAATTTGGCTTTATTTAATAATAAAATATGTAATTCAGGTGAGGTGTGCGGGTATGAAAAATAATTAACAGTCATGCCCATTTTATAATGTTCATTTATAACTTACTATGTCAAAAGCAAGATACACGTGTATGCTGATGACTTAATTCTTTATTGCAGTGGCCTTACAACGCCCTGTTTGGAGAACTAGCTCCAGCCTGATTTTACAGCAGCAGAAGCTAGATTCAAAGAAAAATGCATTGTTTTCAATGTAAAAGACCAAGAGTATGGTCTTTGGCACCCACCCTCAAACCTGAGAACTGAATACCACCCTACCAACACTAAAGACAACCTTGCTTTTAAGCAGGTTCTGTACACTAAATAACAGGGATGGGGATGGACCAGAGACTCATGTAAAATCTAATTATTGCTTTTTATAAAATGGCAAGAAAAATCTAGAAATATCATTGGTCAAGAGATATCACATGACTGTGCATTAAATCTCTATAAATGCATGGTCAGGTGCCAAATCTCATTTTCCTCTCCAAAATATCTACTTAGAGACATTTTATAAGTGTAATAAGCTCCTCCAGGGTATGCATCATAAGATTTTTTTTAACCTTGCTCTTTTGCCTCCGTCCAGCCTCATCACCCCACTCAATCAGAACCCCTACATGCCTCACTAACTCAGCGTCTGCCACAGGAGTCTGCCCCTAGAGTGCTCACTCCCTCAGCAGCCTTAGGTAGTCTAGATATCCCCGGTTGGGAGAGGAGAGGCCCCTCTTATCTTCTCCCGAACAATGGTGGAAGCGGGTGTTGCACAGCGGAGTCTGCTCCTGTCCTGGCGGTCACCAATACGCTCGGCTCAAAGGGTCATCACCTAGGAGTGACGGGCCACCATTTTTCATGTTCTGATCCTCGTAGCTGCTGGCACTCTCGGAGAGCCAATTGGGAGGTATGCGAGAGATCACCCTCCCAGGGCTCCCGGCTGATGCTGCCCCATTCCTTGCATGACCCTAGTCTGCACTGTCAACTCGGGTTCACCTGAAGGTGGCAGTAGAAACAGCGAGTCATGCATTGCACCCTCCCAAGGAGGGACTGACCGCCGTTGGGAGGCTCAATCCCTCTCTCCTCTGCCGACCCCGGTGGTCCCCAGCTCATTCCCGAACCCGGGCGCTGGCGTGGAGCAAGGTGTGGCATCCAGTGCCTCAGCCCTGAGCACCACCGGGCGGTATGCATCATAGCATTTTAATGCTCTTCCCAGGGCCGTAAGGGCACTCACCCTTCAGCCTTACTACACCCTGGGGCATGCATTAAAATTCTATAATGCACGCTCTGTTGTGGCTTATTACTTACTTATCATTAACGTCTAATCAGTACTTTCTGCACGCTACTGACTTACAGAAACAGGATAATAGGCTACAAATGGTTACACTGTAAGGTCCTGTCCACACTGACATGCATTCTTTAAAATGTTTATAAAACATTTTATTGTCGTGTTTAAACACGGTTGTCAGAGTGACCACACTACACTCTGACACCGTTGCTTGCCTGCTTGTGGTCCCAGGCATAATTGTGGCAGTACCGCAACATGTTGGGACACTTACAACGAGTACGGAACAGATCTGGTGAAAAATGGTATTGTACTGTTTGGGAGCTCACTATGAGCTCAATGATGTGAATAAATCCTCCCTTTTCATCATGGCAGCATTTTAAGAGCCACAGAAGTGTGATGGAGGTTGCCTTAAACGTGTTACAGCATGGTTTGCTTCCACACTACTGTAAACACAGTTTGAGGCAACCATGTTACATTGACACATAGATATATAGAAGTTGGAGACAGATAAGGACATCTTGGCCCACCCAGTCTGCCCTATTTATCCCTACCTAGTATGAAGTCCGATGCACAAACTGAACTCCAGAGCACCCACCTTTACCTCAGGATACCCTTGTGTCTGTCCCATTCCTTCTTGAATCCCTGTGATTGTTTTAGACCCTACCACCTCCTGTGGTATTTATTTATTTATTTATTTAATTCTCGAATTACAACACCTTTGAGCATTTACAAAGGCTCCACATCATAGATGAGTGAAAAACAAACAGATAATTACACAGTACAGTAGACTGAGCGGTTATACAATGAACAATAAACACTACTTTAATGGGCCCCTAACCATGAATGGGGCAGAGGTAAGCACAAAACATGCACCACGCCAATGGTGGTCTGCACCATGGACAGGTGCACGCTGACGGTATGCACTACTGGCTGCCACCTGTCTGCAGCCCCACCCTGGCACGCAGCTCACAGGTCCAATGGGATGCCGACCTGGGCCCAAAGTGGATCCCTCATGCCCCTGGATCATTAGTGCATGTGCTGTGTGTATGCGGCATAGTGCTCATGGCACCGCTGGCCAGCACACTCCAGGCGGCTGCCCCTCCCCACTCTTTGGCCCTTTAGGCAGGGGCAGCTCTTGGGGGTTGAGCTCCAATCCCACCGTGACTGGCAGGGGATAACCATGGGGCAAGCACCTGGTTACAGCAGGGTCCCAGCTGCCATAACCTGCACCCCACGTGCATGGCACCACACACCATTGTGAATGGTGGTTACCACAGCCATGCCCCGACATGCCCCCACCCCTCAGCATGTTGCTGTCTGCGTGCCAGGGGTTCAGGTGCATGCCAGCTGCATGCCCCAGTCATGAATGCCACGAGATCACCGTTTTGCGGCATTCTGGCTTAGCTATGCCAACACGCCCGGGTTACATGGCGCATTGACCATAATGCATAGGGCCCAATAAGAGCTGTAATAAGTGCCAAGGAAGACTGCAAAGGTTACAGGCAATAATGTTTATATTCGCTGTCAGAGAGATGACTTCATCCAAGAACAGTGTTAGTATTGCCCTAGATGGAAGATATGATAACTGTAGGATCTCGGCAGTAATAGCAAATGTGTGCAATCATCGGAAGACATTGTCCTAGACAAGGATTAGGATAGCATTATCATCATGTGGTAAGAGGCCACTGAGGAGGGTCAGACTAAGAGCAGGTCCTGACAGGTTGGGGGGACAGGAGAAAATTATTACTTAGGTTAAAGTTGGCTCAAAGAGGGTTGTATGGTGGGGAGAAAATGGGAGGGGATTAGGGAAAGGAATTTGGGGGTAATTGTGCCAGAGGCAAAAGGCAAGAATACCCCAAATTCCCAGTGCTGGGATAGGAAGCAAGGCAATTTCATAATGGAAGAGGAGCCTAAGGTTGTGACAGAGGGAAGATGGAGGAGTGAGTAGCAGAGGGGTGTAGGAGAGCAAGGGGTTTGATAGTAAGAGACAGGTATGTGTGGCCTGGGTAAGATAGAAGGAGAGAGGTAATATGGTAGGCCATTCCAAGCACCGACCACCCTCTCCGTGAAAAAATATTTTCTCATGTTACCCATAGCCATCCCTCCAATTTAGTACTGTGTCCCTTGTATTGGAACATCTCTTACTTTGGAAGATGCTCCTTTCCTGTACTCTGTTTATATCAGTGAGGTATTTGTATGCCTCTATCATGTCCGCTTTCCTCCTTACCTCCAGTGAATACATATTTAATTATTTCAGTCTTTCCTCACAGGTCTTCTCTTGCAGGCCCTGCATCATTTTAGCTGCCCTTCTCTGCACTGCCTCCATCCTGTCTATGTCCTTTCTCAGATGGGGCCTCCAGAACTGGATGCATTACTCCAGGTGTGGTCTCAACAGTGTCTTATACAGGGAAAAATTACCTCCCTCCTTCTACGTGTGATACCTCTCCCTATGCACTCAAACATCCAGCTAGTCTTCCCCATGTACTGTCACACTACTTAGCCTCTTTTAGGTCATCAAAATGATAACTCCCGGGTCTCTTTCCTGCTTTGTAACTGTTAGTACCTCCCCTCCTAGTTTGTAAGTTGCCCTTGGGTTCTTGTGCCCTATGTGCATGATCCTGCACTTTTTGCTTTGAATCCTATCTTCCATGCTCCAGACCATTCCTTCAGTTTTTAAGGTCCTCGCTCATCTTTTAACCCCTGCCAGGCATATCCACCCTATTATATACTGTTGTGTCATCCACAAATAGGCATATATTCCCTCCAGCTCCTCTACAATGTCCTTAGTACAGACATTGAAGAGGAAGAGCTCCAGCACTGACCCCTGTGGCACCCGTTTGCTACCGCTCACTCCTCAAGATATTCTCGTTTCACTCACCACCCTCTGTCTTCGCCAGTAAGCCGTTCTCTACCCATAGTGCTATTTTAGGATCCACTTCTAAGTTACATAGTTTGTTTATCAGTCTTTTATGAGAGATGGTGTCAAAGGCCTTTCTGAAGTCCTGATAGGCCACGTCCACCACCGTAGTTACCCAGTTGAAAAACTCTATTAGGTTTGTCTGGCAGGACCCCTTGGTAAAACCATGTTGTCCCGGTCTAGTAGGCCATTCCTATCAAGGTTTTCAACTAACCTTTCCTTCACCAAAGATTCCATTATCTTGCCCACTACTGAAGTTAGACTCACAAGCCTGTAATTTCCAACCTCATCCCTATTATCATTTTTGTGGAGTGAGACCACATCCGCTGTTTTCCAGTCCCCTGGCACTTCCCTGTCTCTAACAATAGGCTGAACAATTCCGTGAGGGGTACAGCCAACTCTTCCGGAGTTCCTTTAGCACCCTGGGGTGCACTGCATCCCGCCCATTGCTTTGTCCACCTTTAGCGTCTTTAGCTCACTCAGACTCTTTACTCCATAAAGGGCCTGGTGTCCATCTTTCTGCCAGTTATGCCCCTGTCCTGCAACTCTGGCTCTGCCTTTATGCCTCCTCCATGAGCGCTGAGCAGAAATACACATTCCGTATGTCCGCTTTTTCAAGTTCAAGTTTATTGTAGGAAAACCGTTGAACAAGCTCATTCACAAGGAGGTCCTGAGACGGACATACAGTCAAATACATTAAGAGAATTACATGTTACTCACCTGTAACAGGAGTTCTAGGAATGGTATATGTTGTTCATCCACACTTTCTGGCAGGTATCCTTGCCACTTTAAATCTTGCGGAAGGTCTTCAAGCTGGCTCCTCCCACCCACCGGGTGGTAAACTCAGCTCCGCCCCATGACACCAGATCTGGCCGGCGGAGCGCTCAGGTTGTCTGGGCCTGGCCGGGAGGTCGGGTGGGTCATGTGGATGAATAATATATACCATTCCTAGAACTCCTGTTACAGGTGAGTAACCCATATTCTCTAGGGACATGGATATGTTGTTCATCCACACTGTCTGACAGACTCCTAGCAGTTCTCGGGAGGAGGAGGCAAGCACACCCCTACTTGGAAATAGAGACTGGAGAACCGAGGCCCCAAAACCAGCATCCCGGCGTGACTCAAGGTCGATGTGGTAGTGGGTTATAAAGGTATGTGCCGACTTCAGGTAGCAGCCTGCAGATATCCTGGATAGGGACATCCTAGAAGCAGCTACCGATGCAGCGGTATGGTGGGTAGAATGAGCTCTTATTCCTCTGGCAGGCTCCATGCCTGTCAACCTATAGCAGAGATCTATGCAGGAGGAGACCCACCTGCTTATCATCCACTTTGCTGCAGGTCTGACAGGTGCGGCTTCAGCGTGGGTGACAAACAGCTGGCGAACCTCTCCCGAACTTCAGCGTGTGCTCCTTATAATGTGAGCTCTTCTAGGGTCCAAGTATGAAGCCTATATTCGACCTCCGAGTGTGATTGGGGTAGAACACCGGCAGAGTCAACACCTGGTTAGGTGAAACTCCGACACCACCTTCGGAAGGAATTTCGGTGGGAGGCGAGGGACAACCTTGTCCCTGTGGAAGACCAGGTAGGAGACTCGATGGAAAGCACCTGGAGCTCTCCCATCCTTCTGGCTGACGTGATAGCCACCAAGGAGGCGGTCTTCCACGACAGGTGAGAGATGTCACACCTGTGCATTGGTTCGAATGGCTTGCCCATGAGCTTTGCCAATACCAGCAGTAGATCCCATGGAGGTGGAGGTTCCGCACCGGAGGGATATGTGATCAGGCCTTTCAAAAGCGCCCGACCACCTTCTCCTGCGCCACCGACTGCTTCCCAGCCCGTGCCCGGATAAGCGAGATGGCTGCCAGGTGCACCTTTAGGGTCGTCGACCCAAGCCCTTGCTGAAAAGGGACCATAGGTAGTCCAAGATGCTTGCCAAAGAACAGGAGGAAGGGTCCAGGCCTTGCCCTGACACCAAATGGAGAATCTCTTCCATTTGAAGGCATAGCATTTTCTGGTCGACTCTATGGGACGCCTCAACTACATTGAGGACCTCATCGGAAAGACCCAAGGCCTGGAACTCTAGCCGCTCAGGAACCAGGCTGTCAGGTACAGAGATTGAAGGTCTGGATGGAACACCTTCCCTGATTGACTGATAACAGGTCCAGGCGAGCTGGAAGCTGCCTCGGGAGCCTGGAGCTGAGGCTGAGGAGATCTGGATACCAACACTTGGGGGCCAATCTGGGGCTACAGAATCACCTGCGCCTTGTCCCTCCTCACCTTGAGAAGCACCTTGTGGATCAAGGGAAATGGGGAAAGGCGTAGAAGAGGCCCAGAGTCCATGGCCTCGAGAGGCATCCCCTGCAGCGAACCCTGCTGGGGGCAGGCATGAAACAGCCTCAGCCTGCATTCTCCTGGAAGCAAACAGGTCCACCTGAGGTGTGCCCCAGTGGGAGAACAGATCTTGTACTACCTCCGGCAGGAGAGACCACTGTGGGACACAGCCCCTATCCGGCTTAGGGCATCGGCCAGAGTGTTGGAGGCTCCTGCCACATGGATGGCTAGGAGATCCGCCTCCAGGCTGCGACACCAGTGACCAAGCGGAGAGCTTCCTTGCACAGAGGCATGGAGCGTCCCCACCCTGGCGGTTTAGGTAGTACATGGTCGTGGTATTGTCCGTCTGGACCTGAACCACTTGACCCCGTGAGAAACGGAGCAAAGGCGGTGAGGCTAGACGAACCGCCCAAGCTCCAGCAGGTTGATATGGCATCGGGACTCCCGAGGGGATCAGAGGCCGTGGCGCTCTGTGCTCCCCCAGATGGGCACCCCAACCCATCAGAGAGGCATCGGTCGATAGAGAGACCGCCGGTCAGGGACAAACGGATGCCCTCCTGCAAACGGGCTGGAACGGTCCACCACTGGAGAGCGCCCACATCCCTGGGTCACCGTCACTAGCTGGTCCACGGATCACAGCGCTGTGACCACTGGCTGGCCAATCCCACTGAAGGGCGCATGTGCCAGTGGGCCCAACGGACCACGCTGGTGCAGGCTGCCATGAGAGCCAGGAGGCGCAGGAAGTCCCGGGCAGAAGCGATTGCCCAACCAGAAATGATTGGGCAAGGAGGAAAGAACCTCGGCCCTGTCTGCTGGGAGCTGTGCTCTGGCTTGAAGAGAGTCGAGCTCTGCCCCAATGAAATGAATCACCTGCTTGGGTCTGAGTTCCAACTTGGCCTCGTTGATGAGAAGGCCGATCTGAGAGCAAACCTGAGGGCCAGATCTCTGGACCGCTCCCACCTCCTGACTGGAGGGGCTGCTATCAGCCAATCGCCCAGGTAAGGGTACACCGGACCCTCGCGCCAAGAGGAATGCTGTCACCACTGCCGCGCATTTGGTGAAGACCCTGGGAGCAGGGAAAGGCCAAGGGCATGGCTTGAACTCGTAAGGATCCCTCCGCTTGAAAGTGAAGGAATCTCTGTGAGACAGATGGATAGGGACGTGAAAGAACGCCTCCTGTAGGTCCAGAGAACAGAACCATGCCTCGCTCCAGGGATGGTATTATCTGAGCCAGAGTGACCATCCTGAAGGTCTGAGACCTTAGGAACTTGTTTAGGTCGTGCAGGTCAAGAATGAGGGCCAGCCCCCGTCGCTTTGGGACCAGGAAGTACCTGGACACAAACCCGGCCTGAGGGCGGTCCGCCACCTCTCTGATCACCTCTTTCTTGAGGAGCAGAGCGATGTTGGCTCGGCGAGCCGACAGCGAGCTGCGGACTAGCACCCAGGGCGACAGCTCGGAAGGAGGGCCTGCTGAACTCCAGAGGCAGGCTCTTTCCTACCACTCCAGCACCCACCGGTCTGCGGTGATAGCGGACCAGGCGGAAGGAAGTGGTGGGCTGCCTCCACGGGGAACCAGGGTGGAGTGGACGAGGTTGGGGCGACACCCTCAACCGTCACTGGCAGACTTGGAGGAGGGACCGCCGAGGGACCTCCTGGCCTTTCTCCTCGCTTCCTGTTGAGGAAGCTGTGGCATGGCTTTGGGATGCCAAGTGTGAGCCTGCTGGCCCTGATGCTGCTGGGCCGGACGTGCCATGGGCGAGACGGATGAAAGGGCTTGGGTTGCAGTCTGCGGCCCTTGTCCCTCTGGGCGGAGGAGACCGAGTCCAGGGTGGCATTGGACTTTTCGATCCTCTGGAGGTGACCCTCCACTCCAGGGCCAAGAGGTCGGTTCCCAAGAAGGGACTTCCGCCAACTTGTGCTGGGTATCCGCTGTGAAGGTGGATATCCTCAGCCATGCCCAACGGTGCATGGCCACTGCGGCCAGCGACTGACCTGGCACATGAGTCGCCGATGTCAGCACAGTCTGAAGTTGCTGCCTGGCCATTGCCCTGCCCTGGTCCCACACCTGCTTGACCGCCGTCTGCAGGTCAGCCAGGAGATGAGGGACTCCTCGTCCAGGGAACCCAACAGGGCATAAGAGAAGTGTGCCATCAGCACAGCTGAGCTGGCCTGACGGAGGCCAAGGAGGACGCAGCGTAGACTTTACGCCCGCGTGAGTCCAACTTGGACTCCTTGTCGGGAGGGTTTGTCCACGCCCCTGGCGCCCGGCATGTCGGAAGACGCTGTCGCCAACCAACCTCGGATGAGGGTGTTCCGAAAACCAGACAGGGAACGGTAGGGACGTGATACTTCCTCACCATCCTGGCAGAAGGTGCAGGGCAGGAAGCAGGATGCTGCCAGAGCTCCAAGGCCGGGCGACAATAGCCTCGGCCACCGGAAAGGTCTCCGTGGGGAATCCTCGGTCCAGAATCTCCGTTAGGGATACCCAGCCCGCTTGGATACGGGCTCGAGCTGCATCCCGATGGACTCGAGATGAGCATAAGCAAACCCATAAAGGACGATGGGCTATCGCTCAGCGACTGACTCCGGAGGACTCCAGGTCGACCTGCCTGGAGAACAGGGAGGAATCGTCGCCGGACTTGGATGAGTCCGCAAAGAGCTGCCTGGCCTGAACCACCCTCCACCTGCCAAGGACGGTCGGGAGTGAGGGTGACAGACAGCCTATGGGGCAGGCTCCTGGCCCGCCGAGAATTCTTGGTCGGGGCCCAAATTTCGGGCTGTGGAGGCGGAGGTTCCACCAGAATCGTGGGGCAGCCGGTTTCGGTCGAGCAACAGGCCCGGGGCAGGTGCCTCGGCTAGGGTGAGGGTTGCTTGGCCGCTCTGGTGACACAGCCACTTGATGGCCGGGCGCATAGCCAGCTTGCTCCCGGACAGAAGAAGCTGCTGCACATGAGGTCCTCGTAGCGCCGACGCAGAATTTATGTCGAAGCTTCCTCGCGTCCGAGGAGGAAGACGAGGATGAGCGGTGGCGCCACATATGGTACCGAGACAAGACCGCCACGCCGGCGGGATCGGCTGGACCAAAAAGATGTCCGAGACCGAGACCAAGAACCTCAGGCGTTCCGAGGAGGGTTCAGGGCAGGGCGGGAGACCCGCCTCCCTCGGCCTCGACAGATTCGACTCATGGACTCCGGAACTGGAGGCACAGACAAGTCCACGGTAATCCTCGATCTCCGCTGGGGAACCGGGAGTGAGGGTTGTCGGCTTCACCAGTCGACAACCCGTCCGACAGGTCAAGAAAATCTCGACTGCATCGACGGATGTCTCGTCAACTGACCCGACGGGGACACCGTGAGGCCAGTGGCCAGCTTGAAGGCTCGACCGTCGAGGGTCAACTACTGGAAGGAGGACTCTCTCACGCCCCAAGAGCATCGACGGGAGGGACTTACCTTAGTGTCCTTCTTCTTGGACCGAGAGGAAAGTCCTGATGGCCCCTCTCCCTTGGTGGAAAGGGTGACAGAGCTCCCAAAGAAGCTGAATAGGAGGATCCCAAGGAGGCGGGATAACGGCGCGGCCGAGGAAGACGAGGATGCGGCCCTCGCGCGCCTCCTCCTCGAGGGCGGTCATCTGCTCGAGCTGTTCCGCCACAGACGCCATGACACCGCCAAACGGGCCTCCTTCGATTTCACCGCGGTAACGCTTTTCAGGGCACCCAAGTTGTAAACGGGCGCGGTCCTCCAGGGCGTGACCGAGAAGGAAGAGCACAGGTCGCAGGCCTGCGGGTGATGCTCAAGGCCTAAGCAGTAGCACGCGTGGAGTGCGGATCCGCCCGAGACATCTTCTCAATGCATAAGCACCTCCAAAACCGAGTTTATTTGTTGTCCATCGCAGCCGCTGAGGGAAATAGTTGACCAAGTCTTGAAAACCTTAAGCTTAATTTCAGGTAAACCAAAGAAATAGGAACTAGTCTGATACGCAGAGGCGTTAGGAGGAACCTGAGCTTCAAGCGATAAGGAAGATCTGTCGCATGGAAGCGGAGCCGAGAGTTTTACCACAAGGTGGGTGGAGGAGCCAGCTTGAAGACCTTCCGGCAAGATTTAAAGCAGCAAGGATACCTGCCAGAAAGTGTGAATGAACAACATATCCATGTCCCTAGAACACTAATTATAAGACAATACATTGCATACATAAGGATTTCACCAGAGAAAAATAATGTTCCTGGAGAAAGTAAGAGTCCCTTTCAGCCTAATTATCCCTCCTTTGTTTTCCTCCTTTCTCTAATGTACAAATAGAATGTCTTGTCCCCTTTTTTAATTTTCTTGGCTATAATCTCTTCCCTTAATGCCTTTGCTCTCCTAACTGCCCTCCCTGCCTCCTTTTTGCTTCTCTTGTTAACATTCCCTGTCCTCCTTCTGCGTTCTTTTGTAGTTAATGAAGGCTAGTCTGTTAGCCCTTACTACTTACGCCACCTCCCTAGTGAACCAGATCAGCTTCCTCCTCCTCCTCCTCCTGTTCTTGCTGACCCGCCTAACACACAACTCGGTTGCTCTGTCCATGCTATGTCCTATCACAGCCCACTGTTCCTCCACCCCTTTCTTCTCCTCCAATTCTGCAGGGCTCCTCAGGCATGCCCTCATTTTCTTGAAATCTGTCACCCTGAAGTCCAGGACCCTCGTGTTGGTGTGGTTTGGTTCGGCTCAGTTCTTACATTAAACTTCACCAACCGATGGTCGCTGGTCCTCAGGCAGTCTGAAAGTGCTAGAAACCTGCTCCAATCAGGAGTTCTAGACACAATTTTAAACATGGTTAGTAGTACAGCTGTACCATGCTACAGTGTGGACACAATCCATGTTTGCTGTTCTTGTAACAACGGTAACGTTACAAGAATGCAAGTGTTGACAGGGCTTTAGATAAGGATATAATAGTTACTGGTAGTTATTCAACCTGATTTCAGCACTCTGAATTCTTCATTATACACAAAAACTGTATGTACTGTATAACTGAGAACAGCAAATGCTCATGCACAGCTGAATTATAACACTCGCCAACCTGTTTGCTTTCCCCCACCTATTTTTCACTGAAACAGTCCCCTGTTTGTGTTCCGGTACACAACTCTTAACCTAGCTCTTAGTTTTCTAAATGCAACAAGTGCATTGATTATGCTGTTGTTTATTTGCATTCCTTAAGATGAAGATGATCTGTGAGTTACTGTTTTTCTTCTAATGAATGTAAATCACAGAACAAAACAACGTTCGTGAACATTTCCAGTAGTACCAATACCATAATCCAGAAATACCAACAAATTGTTCAACTACCAATACGTTTTTCCCCATAAAACAAATACACAAAGCTGGCTCAGTGGCGCTGGGGATGAAGTGCTGGGCGCTCACACCTCGCTTCAGCCAGCGACCAGGATTAAGGAACAAGCCTGGGCCACTGAGAGTTGTACGGGGAGAGGACTCAGCGTACAGAACTACTCTCCTCTCTTGAGGAGGGACTAGTCCCACTCGCTTGACTGCCTCTAGCGGTGAAAGGAGGCAGTACGAGTCGGAGGCCAGTAGCCGACATGCTTACACTGGAGGGAGGAAGGGAGGAGAAAATGGAAAAGGGCCAGGGCTCCACAGACCCATGATGGTCTGACTGCTCCAGTGAAGTCTGCTCCCCACCACCAGATCTGCCATACCGGGTGGCAGGGGACTGCTGGCACTCCTCCACCTGGCCCTGCCATGGAGGGGAACCATGGGGAACCTCGGTGGGCAGACCAGCTGGGGCCTGGTCCACACATTAAAAATTATATAAATAATTTCCTTCTTTGCACTGAAGTATATGGGAGATGCTGCAGCACATGAACTCCTCTTATACAGCCAAGAGTGCTTCACATGTGCTGTAGCAGCATATACATTCTACAGTTCCAAATTACAATCTGGCACTGTTTGAGTTGAAATTTAAAAAGTAGAATTCATCTTAACTGGCTATTTTCGTTACAGCTGAAATCTGTATAACATGATTATTTCAAATTTGCACTGAGATACAAAAAGAAATACTTAAGCAGTTGCTGGCAGGTCACTGTCTGAGACCCCAGTTCTTGACTGTGTTTAGTTTTTTTTGTTTTGTTTTGTTAATAAAGACAAAGGCAGGCACATGATTCTACAACATATTTTACTAAACTGAGCAGTAACCCGAATCAGTTTTCTAGTTACTTTCTCGTATTGGATGGCACAGACGGATTGCCAAGTGAGTTGATCAGGGTAGAGAATGGAACAGCTGAGCTTCGGGTACAACAACTGACAGCTGTGCTTTGCCTCTGTCACTTTTTTAACCTTCAAAGGGGTTATTACCCTTCCTTACTTTTGCTATTTGAAAGTAACATCAACAGTGCCTTGCTGAATAGAAACATAGAAACATAGAATTTGATGGCAGATAAGGACGCTTGGCCCACCCAGTCTGCCCATTTCCTATCTACTGGATAAGCTGCAGATCCTAGTTAACCAGCAGCCTACTTCTTCCAACCCCACCCCTAGAATGGCCTTATGACTGTCCCATGCATGCTTGAATTCCACCACTGTTTTTGACTCCACAACCTCCTCCTGGAAGGCCGTTCCATACATCCACCCCCTCTCTGTGAAAAATACTCTTTAAATTACCTCTGAGCTGCCCCTTCTATCTTCAAATTGTGCCCCTTGTTCTTGCACACCTCTTTTTGAAAGATGCTACCCTCTTGGACTTTGTTGATTCCTTGAGGTACTTGAAAGTTTCTATCATGTCCCCCTCTCCCTCCTTTCCTCGAGGCTATACATATTAAGCTCCTTAAGTCTCTCTTCATATGTCTTCCGGTGCAGACCCTGCACCATTTTGGTGCCCTCCTCTGGACAGCTTCCATCCTGTCTATGTCTTCATGGAGATTGGGTCTCCAGAACTGCACACAGTACTCCAGATGGGGTCTCACCAGCTGTCTGTACAGAGGGATAATAACTTCCTGTTTTCTACTGGTGATGCCTCTCCCTATGCATCCCAGTATC
Organism: Neoceratodus forsteri; assembly: GCA_016271365.2. NCBI lineage: Eukaryota > Metazoa > Chordata > Ceratodontiformes > Ceratodontidae > Neoceratodus > Neoceratodus forsteri. The sequence continues at coordinate 745,751,752 of CM057456.1, read as the reverse complement.
CCACAAGCCCTCCTTGCTGCCCTCTCACATTGCTTGCCCACCTTTAGGTCATCTGATATGACTACCCCCAGGTCCCTTTCCATTTTGTTGTTGTTAATATCTCACCCCCATTGTGTACTCTTCCCGGGTTTTGTTTTCCCAGGTGCATTACCTTGCATCTTAGCATTGAATCTAAGCTCCCATCATTTGACCATTCCTCTAACCTAGCCAAGTCCTTCTCATCCTTTCCACCCCACCCTGTGTATCAACTCTGTTGCAGATCTTTGTGTCATCTGCAAAGAGACATACTTTCCTTCCAGTCCCTCTGCAATGTCATTATAAAGACATTGAAGAGGACCGTCCTAATACTGAACCCTGCAGTACCCCACTAGTAACCCTCCTTTTTTTCTGAGTGGACTCCATTTACTATTACTCTCTGTGTCCTATTCTCCAGCCATCCTTACCCAGGCTGTCATCTTGGGACCCACTCCCAGGCTGGCTAACTTGTATATTAATCTTTGTGTGGGACTGTGTCAAATGCCTTGCTAAAGTCTAGGAGGCCATGTCCACAGCCCTCCCTGATCTACTACTTTGGTCACCCAGTCAAAGAAATCTATCAGATTCATCTGGCATGACCTTACAGCTGTGAATCCATGCTGCCTAGGGTCCTGTGCCCTCTGGCCTCTAGATACTCGACAATCCTTTCCTTAGAAGTGATTCATCATTTTCCTATCACTGAGGTTAAACTAACAGGTCTGTAGTTTCCTACTTCTGCCTTGCTCCCACTTTTGTGAAGGGGAATCACATCTGCCCTCCTCCAGTCCTCGGTACCACCCATCCTCCCATGATTTGTTAAAAGGGTAGTCAGTGGTGTCACTAGTTCTACCCTTAATTCTTTTAGAATTCTGGGATGAATCCCATCAGGCCCCATTGCTTTGTCCACCTTCAGTTTTAAGAGTTCTTTCAGAACCCTTTCTTCTGTAAATGGGCTGGTATCAACTTCTGCATCCAGAGTGTTTCTACTGTTTGTTTTAGGTACCTTCCCTCTTCATTTTGTAAATACTGAACAAAAATATTTGTTTAGTATCTCTGCCTTTTCACAGTCTCCTCTGCCCACCCTCCTTCCCTTTATTAAGCCGCACTATCCCTCCCTTGGTCTTCCTTCACTCCCTGATGTACCTATAAAGGTTTTATCCCCTTCTTAACTGAGTTGGCTATCTTTTCCTCAGTTTGGGCCTTTGCTGTTCTGACTGCCTTCCCAGCCTCCTTTTGCTTTAACTGATACAGTTCTCTGTCCTGCTCCTTCTGCAATTCCTTGTACTTCCTGAATGCTTTCTTTTCTCTTGAACCTTCACTGCCACTTCCTTTGAGAACCATAGTGGTTTCTACATCATTTTGTTTTGTTTATTTGTTTCACACAAAGGCTTGTTACCTCTGTGATGGCAGTTTTATTATTCCCATTGTTCTTCCACCCCTCCTTCCTGCCCATTTGCTAGTGCATTCCTTAGGCACTCACCATTTTGGCAAAGTCAGCCCTCCTAAAGTCCAGTACTTTTGCCTTTGTATGGCTTGACTTATTGCTGTGTTTATTGTGAACCATACTGTTCGATGGTCGCTAGTTCCCAGATGGCTACCCACTTCTACATCTGTGATCCTCTCCATCTCCATGTGAGTGAACCAGGTCTAAGATTGCTCCCTCTCGAGTGGGCTCCAACATTAGTTGTCTAAGCATGCCTCCCTGTAGGGCATCTAGAGTAACCCCACTCTTCTCAAGTGGCTGCTGCAACTGCACTCCAGTTAACATCTGGCATATTCAGATCACCCATCAGCAATATCTCCCCTTTTTCTGCCATTCTAAGTATACTTTCTATCATTTCCTTGTCCATTTCCTCCCCTGAGAAAGTCGGTATCTACAACCCTCTGCGGATTGTGGTGCCATTGCCTGTCTCCAAATTTACCCACAGTGCTTCTTCTTCTCCTGTTTACCCTTTTGTTCTGTTGCTTTTATTCCTTCCCTTATGTAAAGAGCTACTCCTCCTCCTCTTTTACCCTCCTGTCCCTCCTGTAGATAGTGTATCCTGGTATGTTTACGTCCCAGTCATGGTTTTGTGTGTACCATGTTTCTGTGACTGCCACGATATCCAGATGCTTGTTACCCAGACTACGGGCATTGGTACTCATTGCTCTCCATTTTTGATGGCTTTACCTTCTGTTGCAGCATCCCCCACTGTCCTTTCTACCTCAGTCTTTTCTCATTTAGTAACCCTGTTTTGTAGGAGAGGCTGGGATTTTCCTGCTGCTTATCAGTGCCTCCCCTTTGACTAGTTTAAAGCTTGCCAATGAAGCATTTAAACCGATTGCTCAAAAGACTTGTTCGCTTCCTGGACAGATGTAGACCATCCTGCCAGTATAGGCTGGTGTCCCTCCAGGTGAGCCCCAATGCTCATTCCTTTTGGTCTTTTGGATTATTTTTGAGACGACACCACCACCATTCGAGAGAGCACTCATTCACCTATTCTATTTATTTATTTAGCTTTTGTTTACCGGGTAGTACACTAGACAAGTATTATGCCTATTTTCAGGAACGACCCAGGAGAGTACAACATGAGGAACAACAGTCAAGGAGACATGGCAAAGAAAGTACATTTTTGTCACAGTAAACAAACATGTGGGAAATACATAATTTGACGCTAGGGGAAACACAGTAGTAAGCACATTTCAGATTATACACTCTAGACTAGCTAGTTCAACTGACAGATATATACAGGTCATCATACATAGGAGTGGAGCATAGCTCAAGGACTGGACTGGTCATAATATAACTTATAACATTGTCGTATACACCCCTAGGCTAGTAGGATCATGGACAGGTATATACAGCTCATCACATTTTCTAAATATACACGTTAGATGGAAACAGAAACACTTGGTGGTACAAGTTTCTACCAAGTGACCGAGTGCAATATGTCATGGTTAGCCTATGACCGTGGAGCAATAATGGCTGTAAAAATGCCCAAGGCTTTTAGGCAGAGTAGTCAGAAGTCATTGATACAGTGGGGAAAATATCTCCAGGAATTCAATGGAGACACCCTGGGAGGTTCAGACAAAACAATTTGACACTTTACTCTAGGGAGGTTTGGGGCAGTCACATTCTGATGCTAGTTTTAGGAAACCCACAGGAATTTCGAAAACTCAGATAGGAGGGCAGCTCGGATATCCACAGGCAGTGAATTCCAGAGTCTGGGAGCACTTATGGCAAAGTCCGATCCCCATGAGGGTCCGGGTAGGAGGGACTTTGAGCATCCCTGATCGAGAGACCTAAGTTGGTAGGGGTGGGATTCAGTTTAGGCAAAAGCCGGGCCAGCCCCTGGGGGTGCTAGTTCTGATCACTTTCCCAGAGAGGCACCCCAAACCAAAATCAAGGTATCTAGCTGGTGAGAGCCAGCAGAGTTTCTCATATAGCTCACAACGGGTGGGTGAGTCGGGGGCAGCCAAGGCAAAACGACAAATGTTATTGTAAGCAGTGTACCACCGGGTGAGATGTGTCTTTGGAGAGTGAGCAAATAAGTGCAGCCCATAGCTGAGGGAGGGAAGGAGCACACCCTTCGCTAGGGCAAGCCTGGCTGCCGGTGTAAGTTTATACTTGGCCCTATAGGCCAGACCCAGTTGCTGCCCTGCAGATGTTGAGGATATGATTACCATGTCAGGTTGGGGTCAAGTGTTACCCCTAGATATTTGATGGAGCTCACTATGGGTAGTGAGGATCCATCTGCATGGTGACATGTAAGAAGGCCGATGAGGCTTTGATTTTAGCCATTGAGCCAAAGAGCATAGCCTGTGTCTTTTCAGGTTCAGGACCAGCTTGTGACTAGTAACCCATGACAATACCCTGTTAAAGTCATCGGTCAGGTTCTGGTTTAGGGAAGTGGAATTCTGGGAGTGAGCCAGGATTACCAGATCATCTGCATACATGGTGGCGCTACAGCTGGTAGTAACCATGAGTAGTTGATTGATGAAGAGGGAGAAGAGGAGGGGACCCAGTACCGAGCCTTGAGGCACTCCGGAGGTCACCGGTAGGGGCTTTGAGAGGACTTTATTGAAGCAGGTACGCTGCTTTCTGCCATGTAGATAACTCCATTAGCCATTTCATGGCATGGGGAGGCCAAGTGACCACAACTGTGCACCAAGCAGTTTGTGGTCAACGAGTCAAAGGCTTTGGACAGGTTGATAAATATTGCACCAGAGAGTTTGCCCTGGTCCATGGCTGCCCAGATACTTGATGTAACCGAGATTAAGGCTGTGGTTGTGCTGTGTCCCTTACGAAGCCATGCTGGGCTTGGGAAAGAAGTTCATGAGTGGATATATTCCGAAGCTGCTCAGCCACTACCTTTTCAAGGAGCTTGCTAAGGGTTGGGAGAATGGCAATCAGTCGATAATTGTCAGGTAGTTTGGAATTTCCTTGCTTCAGTACAGGGACAATCCTGGCCTCTTTCCAGATGTCTGGGATGGTCCCCAGACCAAGGGATAGGTTGAAGATAAAGGCTTCTGGTGAGGCAATGTGTGCAGCACCAAGCTTAAGGAGTTTAGGCTCCAGGTTGCCTAGGCCAGGACTGGAGTACTGGGAGAGGCCAGCTAGGCGTTTCTGCAAGTCCTAAACTGATACAGCCCTGAGGTGAAACATTTGATCTAGGAGGGTGACCTCCAGCAGAGTGAGGGAAGGGTGGGACAGAGCCTCATCAGGTGAGAAGAGGGTTGTGAAGGCAGAGAGGTCAGAGAAGTGATTATTTAGGAGTTGGCAATAGTATGGGGATTATTGCAGGAGACTCCATTTATGACCATGTCCGTAACCCCGGATGGGAGGAAACACTGACAAGGGATTTAATATCTCTCCAGAACCTCCTGGGATTACTGGCAGAGCTTAGTAGGGCGGACTTGCAGAAGTCACTCTTTGCTGCCCTAATGGCCTTTTGCACTTGTTCGTGAGGAGTCTGTACCTCTGAATAATCATGGGATCACTGGTACCTTTGGAACTAGCCCAACACTTATCTCTCTCCCGCATCTGGGCTAGGAGATTCCCATTTAACCAAAGGGTAGTGGACCCCTCACCCTACGGGTGACCTTGGGAGCATGCTTGTCTTGCAAGGCCCCAAGCCAAAGGTGGAGAGGAAGTAAGAGGTTGCTGCCAGGGGTCAGTGGCACCATACACCCAAGACCAGTCAGTAACTCTTAGGTCTTCCAGGAACTCCTCAGTATCGAATCTAGAGTAGTTTCTGACATGCATAATTTTGTGTGGAATTTTGGGGTGGGAATTTTCCATACACAGAAAACCCGTGAGTGGTCAGAGATGGAGTCAGATAATGTACCCGCTGATGAGATCCTGTCAGACGGTTAGACATGATCCAGTCCAGTAAGGTGCTGGAGGATCCATTTGCTGTCCGCCTAGTTGGTTCCTGGATGAGCTGGGTCAGGCAAGGTTAGCAAGCAGAGGCTCAAACTGCTTAACATTACCACTATCCCAGTTAAGGCTTACATCCCCAGGATTATGAGTTCTGTATCTCCGACTCTGGGACCAATTTTGTCCATGAGGTGAGTTAATCCAGGTAGCCCACCTCTTGGAGGATTATAGGTGCACACCAGGTGCAGTTTCTTTCGTTCTCAAGTAGCAGTAGCACATGTAGCAACTCACAGGGGACATGTTTGAATCCTGGTGGGCAATTTGGGTGATTTTTAAGTGGCTCTTATGGTAGATTAGTATGCCACCCCTCTTGCCCCCAGCTCTGTCCAGTCGGGTGAATTCATACCCAGTGAGTTCACAGGCAGAGTCAGGAACAGAGGGTTTCAGCCAGGTCTCCTCACCTCCTAGGATGTCGGGTTTGTAGAGTGCAACCTATGCTAATAGCTCATCACGACACGTAGCAGGCTCCTAATGTTAAGATGAGCTATTTTTAGCCCCTTACTCATGCCCCATACGGGAGGGATTTTGTGGGTCAGATTTAATGGGCCAGGGTTGGTTTCAATATCACCGCCAATAGTAGTGCAAGTAGGAGGAGCTAGGGAGATACCACCTCCTATGCGCTTGACAACCTGGTAAGATGGAGGGGTAGAACAAATACAGTATGCATGAGATGTGGTAGCTGAAACTAAGAAAATTAAACAAAAACATAAAATAAATTATTTATAAACGTTAATGTTACAGAAATGTCTCTTGGCCATTCAAGAGCATAACCTCATTAGTTCTAAGGGTTCTAGAACTGCTCAGCTTCGTTACACAGTTCCAGAACCCAAAGAACTCACAAGGACACTCTTGGATAGCAGAGACACTACTGTAACGCTATTTACTACTAAATGAAAACATTTTTAGTTTAATATAAGCATTAGGCCACTCCAGGGTTTGGTTATCTTGGATAATCTGACCCTAGGGGCATGAAGCACTCATCTATGCCTATGTCTCATGACCTCTCTAGGGTTATATTAACCAATGGTAACCCAACTCCTGTTTGTGACTTCATGGTTAAATAGAATACAGTGAGTGGTTCAGACTTGTTCTTTTTCTACACACCCTTAATGTGTGATACCCCAACAAACCACACAAGCTTTGTTGTCGTGGTTTATGTGGGCATCACCCACCTCGGTGTCTAAAACAACTCATTATACAGTGCTCCCTAAACATTATTCTAACTGTAATACAGTTGGGGTGCTCTCACTTTCTTGGCAGCATAATGTTGGAATGGTGGCAGTAGAGTTGTGGGGAATTTTCCAAATTTCGCTTCTGACTAAAGTCTGCAGAATTCTAGAAATTACACCTAATTCTATGGATTTCCATCAGAAGTGGAATTCCACCATTCTGAAAGCATTCGTGGGCTCATATTTTAACTATGGATTAGTTTTCCACAGTTTGCATTCTGCAGTTTAAATAAACTGTGGATTTGTTTTCCACAGTTTGCATAAACTGGACTTGTTTTACACAATTTACATAAACCATGGATTCATTTATGCAGTTTACATAAACTGTGGATTCATTTACAGTTTACATAAACCATGGATTTCAGTTAATAGTTTGTGATAAACCGCTGATTTGTTTTAGTTCACAAAACCATGGATTAGTTTTCTACAGTTTGTATATACCATGGATTTGTTGTCCTGTTCTATACAGTTTATATAAACTGTGGATTACTTTTCCACAGTTTACACAAACCACAGATTACTTTTCTGTAATTTACGAAACCATGGATTCATTTTCCTCAGTATACACAGACCATGGGTTCATTTTCCGCAGATTTACAAAGATCATGAATTAATTTTCCCGCAGTTTTTTAAAACTGTGGATTACTTTTCCAGTTTCATAAACTGTGGATTCCTTTTCCACAGTTTTACATAAACTGTGGATTACTTTTCCACAGTTTTACATAAACTGTGGATTACTTTTCCGAGGTTTACATACACCGTGGATTACTTTTCCACAGTTTTACATTTTGCAGTTTTACGTAAACTGTGGATTACTTTTCCGCAGTTTACATAAACTATGATTCATTTTCACAGTTTACAAAAACGGTGGATTACTTTTCTGCAATTTACATAAACTGTGGATTACTCTTCTGCAGTTTTACATAAACTGTGGATTACTTTCACAGTTTTACGTAAACTGTGGACTACTTCTCTGCAGATTAATAAACTGTGAATTACTTTCCCACAGTTTACATAACCCATGGATTACTTTTCCACAGTTTACATAGACTGTAGATTACTTTTTCACAGTTTACATAAACCGTGGATCACTTTTTGCAGTTTTACATAAATTGTGGATTATGTTTCTGCAGATTGACATAGATCGTGGGCTACTTTTTCTGCAGTTTACATGGACGTGGATTATTTTTCTGCAATTTACATAAACCATGGATTACTTTTCCACAGTTTGCATAAACTGTGGATTACTTTTCTGCAGTTTTACATAAACTGTGGATTACTTTTTCCACAGTTTACATATAGACCGTGGCTTACTTTTCTGCAGTTTACATAAAGCATGGATTACTTTTCCAGTTTACATAAACTGTGGATTACTTTTCCGCAGTTGATATAAACCGTGGATTATTTTCCACAGTTTTACAAACAGTTTTACATAGATCGTGGATTACTTTTCTACATGTTTACATAAACCGTGGATTACTTTTTCCGCAGTTTTATATAAACGGAGGATTACTTTTTCTGCAGTTTTACATGAATGGTGGATTAATTTTCCACAGTTTACATAGAGTATGGATTACTTTTCTGCAGTTTTACATAAACCATGGATTACTTTTCTGCAGTTTTATATAGACTGTGGATTACTTTTCCGAGTTTGCATAGACCATGGATTACTTTTCTGCTGTTTACATAAACCATGCATTACTTTTCCATAGTTACCATAAACCATGGATTACATTTCCACAGTTTACATAAACTGTGGATTACTTTCCACAGTTTTACATAAACTGGGGATGACTACTCTGCAGTTTCATAAACTGTGGATTACGTTTCTGCAGTTTTATGTAAACCGTGGATTACTTTTCCTCAGTTTTACATAAACCGTGGACTACTTTTCTGCAGTTTTACATAAACCATGGATTACTTTTCTGCAGTTTTATATAGACTGTGGATTACTTTTCCGAGTTTGCATAGACCATGGATTACTTTTCTGCTGTTTACATAAACCATGCATTACTTTTCCATAGTTACCATAAACCATGGATTACATTTCCTCAGTTTACATAAACTGTGGATTACTTTTCCGCAGTTTTACATAAACCGTGGATTATGTTTCTGTAGTTTAATTAAACTGTGGATTACTTTTTGCAGTTTACATTGATTCCTTAATGCACACCACAGAAAACTAACCCACAGATTACACTGAACAGTCAGTTTATACTGTGGAAAACAAATCCACGGTTTATGTAAAGCAAGAAACCTAACCCATAGACTGCATAAAAAATGCAAAATGCTTTTCGATTTCTGTGGAATTTATCAAAAAGCCAAAAAGCATTTCAGAAGTGTTATTAATACTCCTTCACAATTCTGCATTCTGCACAACCATAGTTGGCACCATTTGAGGATACTTTGGGACCAGGCAATGGGAAAAGCAGCCAGTATTCATATTGGGCCCTGTGCACTAATGTGTGGAGGGTACCGCCAGAGGCACGTAGCCCTACTGCATTGCTATGCGACCGCGAGACAGGTGCGCCCACACCAGCATTCATGAATGCTGGCCACCTATCCATGGCCCGCCCTGGCGTGCAGGTGCGCAGAGGGTATTTACGCAGACCAGGTGCGATCCAATGGGATGCCCGTCTGCAACTGGAACCCTGTGCCTGTGGAGTGCAGATCATGGAAGATAGCACGGTATGCCGGTGGCACAGGGGTGGTGGGTGCCCAGTCAGCCGCCCGGCCCTCAGGGCCCATGGGCTGAGGCACCATTCTGCAGGGGTCCATTGTACTCTGACTGTCTCACAGCAGCTTGCAGCAGCATCCTGGAGGGCGTGTAACCCATATGGCTGGGGGTTACCCTAGCATACAGTGTGCCCCCGTGCCAACCCTCCGCACCTTTGTGCATGGTGAAGTCTTGGCAGACGCGTAGACACGCCCTGCCAGTAGCCCCAGTGCACAGCCGTCCGCACAGCTATGGGGGCGGCGCGTAGGTGTCCTGCACCCTGTAGTGAGTGCGCTGCACAGGGGTCCACGGACCCTGCTCTGCATCATTTATTGTAGCTATGCCAACGTGCTCGGCTTACATGGTGCATTGGCATAATGCACAGGGCCTATTATATTTAAATCTGACTAAACTGTATTACAATTGGACAAATTTTTGAATGAGCGATAGCAATTATTTATACAGGCAGCACTTGAAGCTTTATTACTTTACTTTTCTAAGGTTTCATATAGCCACTGAAGGGTTCAATGTCTTGTAACAATAAAGATTAACCTAAGGAATGGAAATACTGTCTTTCAATATCTGGATGAATGATGGAACACAGAGAGTAGTAAAGTTAGGCAGATGTCAAGTAACTAGTGGAGAACCAAAAGGATAGGTGTTGGGACCTATTTGCTTTATGTGCCCTTTAATATCCTTACTCCATACCTCTACTGGGACTCCTTCCATTGTCCAAGTCTTCCCTTCCAATCTGAGGACTCCCTGTTTACTACTGCATAATCAGCACTATCCTAGCCTCACTATTCCTGTTGGCTTACTCCCACAGTGGGAACCAACCATGTCTCCCCAAAAGCCAGCATGAAGACCAACTTGAGATAGAAGTGGTCAACACACATGCGCTGCAGTACAGGTGACCCTCCTGGACATGGGGGCAGAGACATCACCCTTCATTGGGGCAATTTTCCCATCCCTCCTTGCCCACCTTTTATATATAATTTCACACTATTTTTCCAATATTTATATATTTCCTATATTTTTGAAAGCCAGATACCACATGACTTCATAAATCATAGTCTTATGCAAATATATATTGTATTGTATTGTATATTGTATTACATTATATTATAAATTTCCTTGCACCATCAGTCCTTTCATATCTTTATTATTATTATTTTTTCTGGCTGGTTTGCCCATCATTGAACTCAGTCACTTTTTGTAACTTCTGCACTTTTACACTTGGGGTATCACTTTAAATTTGCCATATATAAAGGCAATTGCATGTTATGAAATCATCCCTTATGAAAGTGGAATGGATGTTCCATGAAACATTGGGGTCCCTTTGGTGTTTTCTTACTGCATCTGAAGCCCTTGTTGAATAAAGTCTGTTTCATTACTTTTCAGACTGTGATTACCCCTTTTACGCTTGATGTGCCTGTGCACCAAATGTTTTGCCACACTGAAAGGGAATTTCGGGGTGGAGGGTGTCACTGCCAAGCTCACTGCAACTCAAAACAACAGAGGCTCGGCAGTCTAGACCAATGATCAGGCACTGTGGTCTGACACCACTCGCTGCTTACTGGGTGGAAACTTCCTGTACTTCAAAGGACCAAGCTGCTCAAATCAGAGAGGGCTTCGTCCTTTGATTTGCATGAAGCTGGTCATCAGCAAGCAGCTGACTGACTGTCAATGTCACCAGCCTAAGACAGACTGACCCTCGCTCTAATCTGCAGATGCCGCACCCCCAGCCCCCAAGCCCAACCCTTCTTTGTTCAGGTGGATGAGCAGGTATTCACCTAAATGGTGGTGTTAGCAATGGGCTATGCTGGCATTAAAGTAATAAAACATGTTCTGAACGTGTGCTATCACTCCCAGAAAACAGACTCGGGCTGCACAAGGCAATAGTGGATGCTGCTGTGCAGTGTGAATGAACTTCAAGTACACACGTGTTCCCGAGTGGTAGTGACTGTCTGTCAGTCACGATCTCCATGCCATGGCACCAACTTTAAAAAGGCATCCTATCCTGCTGAATATCTCCCCATTGGAAATTTGTTAAGCCTTCACTGGTTTTCCACGACGTGTCATTTTTAGGTTCAGTAATATAGTGAAACAGCAGGATTTTGTAAAAGAAAAGTAATACAATGGTCTCTAATTTGTTGTTTTATCTTCAAGTGTCACTCCAGTTCACAAAGTCACAGGTGCAGTGGCTCAGTATTTCATAACACAACAGAAGTGCACATACCAGGGCTTACTGAAAGGTGCTGTGCCTTATTATTTCACAGCATAACAGAAGTGCACAAACCAGGGCTCATCGAAAGGTGTTGTGGCTTATTATTTCACAGCATAACAGAAGTGCACATACCAGGGCTTACCAAAAGGTGCTGTGGCTTATTATTTCACAGCATAACAGAAGTGCACATACCAGGACTCACCGAAAGGTGCTGTGACTTACTAGGGCCCGTTGAAAGGTGCTGCGGCTTATTATTTCACAGCACAATGGAAGTGCACATACCAGGGCTCGTTGAAAGGTGCTGCAACTTGTTATTTCACAGCATAGCAGTCGCATACCAGGGCTCGTTGAAAGGTGCTGCGGCTTATTATTTCACAGCATACGGAAGTGCGCATACCAGGGCTCGTTGAAAGGTGCTGCGCCTTATTATTTCACAGCATAATGGAAGCGCGCATACCAGGCTCACCGAAGGTACTGCGGCTTATTTCACAGCATAACAGAAGTGCGCATAATATTCAAAAGTCCCTTTGTAACAAACCAGGCCATTTAAAATGCATCGTTGTGTCCTTTCCCATGCCAAGTGTGGGCAAGCATAAGTGTCTGCATGGCTGGGGCTGTAGCCTAGGGAAGTCCCCACCCATCGTAAATTTCAACCACATTTGCAGTTTAGGCGCAGAAGGCACAAAAGAAGCAGCACTCTTCTTCACTTACTCCCTGACTCCAGTAACACAGTCTACATTCTCCAGCAGTTGCAAGGCACACCAAAATGTGCACAGCACAAAGGCACCAGGTTTAACAGCACAGGTAAGCCGCACTGCTGACATCGGATACTAAGCAAGAGGAAGAGCCATCAGGAAAAACACAAAGGGACTAAATCTAGGAATTACAGAAAACTTTTTTTTTTTTTATTTCAGACTATTTCTTATACCAAAAAAGCACTGTGTAACCAGTCCCCATGGAGTTAACGGTATTATAGTTACTGTTCTGCAAAACTGCCACCATAGTTAGGGGTGAGTAGGCACTTTAATGTTAAACTCCGATAGCTGCCTGATTATACAGCATACTGTATGTCTTGTGGCCTCACAGATCTGGAATTTGTCATACACTCCTCTGTGGTATGATTTTAGAGCCCACTAAATGTGGGGAAATTAGTTCAGTAGTGTAAAAGTTACTGAGTGGTAAAATCACCAAAATATTAAAGAAATACAAAATCACACATATCCCAAATGATACAAAGCATCATGGAATGTATATGCAAATCATCATGAAAATTCAGACTGGCTCTGCTCTCAATAGGAGTGCATAGTGCCAAATGGCCTCTCACAAAATCTACAAAGGCTGAAAACAGAAGACGCTGACACATGTTTCATCCTTCATAGGACTCATCAGTGTGCCTCAGCTGTACCTCAACCCAGAGAAACGAATCAGTCATTAAGTGGTCTTACAAGTTTGGGTCATGGTGGCCCCAAAATAAGAAAGCAAAAGACAAAGAATCTTGGCACAAAATCAATGAGGCAAGGGTTGCCTAAAAGGGCACTGGCACAAAGCCAGGTTTCAAAGAAATACAGAATCACCAAAATCTTAGTTTTAAAACTACAGTGTTAGGCTGGCCGGTGGTGCTGAGGGCTGAGGCGCTGGAAGCCTTACCTCGTGCTGCGCCCGGCGACCCATGTTCGGGAATGAGCATGGACCGCTGGGGGTTGGCAGGGGTCGAGAAGGATCAAGCGTCCGACGGACTGCTCTCTCCTTCTCGGGGAGGGAGATCCTCATTAGTCGGTGCCCGGGTCGCCCTGGCGGAGGCTGGGGGACAGGGGTGCCAGGGTAACAGCTTGGGAGGAGTTTGGGGCTGATGCCTGGAGGGAGCGCTGCGGATGAGCACGCTCCCTCTGCTGGCGCCATTGCATGCCCAGGCTCCAGGGGACTGTAAAGTGGAAAAATGAATGGTGCCTGTTCGTGGTGGCTTGATGCCCGTCCATTGTGTTTGCCACGGCCAAAACTGCACCTCAGACTGGATCAGTGTTCGGTGGGGAGTTGGGGACTCCCTGCCGCCTGGCCATGCGGGGGTAAGCCACAGGAGTAGGGTGTCAGCGGTTGGTTGCGGTAGAGGCGGACAGTGCTTGGATCCCCTCGAGGATGCGAGGACAAGGGAGCAGACCAGGTGGCCAGAGGGAGGTAAAAAGAATAAGCAAAAAAAAAAAAAGACTACAGTGATCCCTCTTATCCACCAACCTCTGTACATCCTACATTTTGGTGGATAAAACACAGTAACAGGTAAAACAGAGGGTGACTGTTAAAGGGAAGATACTTGGCCCCATTTTCAAAAGGTTAGTTAAGCACAAACTGGGTTTTCTGTGACAGTAACCAAAATATAACGGCTGCTGGGGCATGGCCATATTCAAAGGCCACCTATGCGTGGTACACCACCAACAGCACTGTCGCTCACAATACTGTACTTATCCCATGCAAATGAGGGATCCCTCATGCATATATGGCACAGCAAAATTTTAAAAGTTTTCAGAAGTGCTAAACGGCCACCAGCAGCAGTGCAGTTTAACATTTCTGAATCCTAGCACCTGTAACAGTGCGCAGAGAGGAAGGAGTGCCCCACACACACTCCATGCACTGTTATGGGCACAGGTACCCAGAGTGGTCCCGTGGTCCTCAATGTCCCGATACCCATCCCATTCACCTTTTTGTAAACCCTGGTGGTCTAGTGGTCTCTCTCCCATGTCCTGATCCTCATCCCATTCATCTTTTGTAAACCCTGGGGAGGTCCACTGAACCACCAACGATGTATTGTATCATACTTGGCTGGGAAATGGGCTGGGGAGGGTTCACTGGACAACCAATGATTTAATTGTACAGTATTCTGCATGGGATCGAGGCTAAGGAGGGACCACTAGACCACCAGAGTTTACACAAAGATTAAAGGATGGGGATCGAGACATGAGAGGGACCGCTAGACCACCAGGGTTCACAAAAGATGACTGAGATGGGGATCGGGACATGGGGGACCGCTTGATCACCAGGGTTTACAAAACAGAAATTGAGAGGGGCTAGGAGGGACTTGGCCCACTGCAACTGGTCCATGTACGAGCATGCAGATGAGCCCATAATGGGCATGCAAATGGCTTGCTAGCACCGTGCATGCCCAACGGGCTCATCTATGCATCTGGGCTGAATAGCACTCACAGGGGCCACAGCACTAATCAGTGTGTGCTGCACTGTACCCCTATGGGAGGTCTTCAGCACAGCACTCTGGTAACGCAGCACAAAGCATGGCGACTGCCTGCTGTACACTGCACTACTATGGCCTGATATTTAGACAGATACCATGGTCAGTTCGGATTGTGCTATCTGTCAGAATATGGCACCAGAGCGGACAGCCCTATTTTTCACACAGCACCCCTTGTGTGTGCACACCTGGCCAGTTCTGGAACTTGGGACCCAATATGTCTGGAAAACAGGACTAGGAGTTGACACTGTCATTAAGGGACAGTGGTGGATAATTGGGGGCAGATGAAGGAGGGAGCATTGTAATTTGCTCTCCTATAACTAAAAATGCCTAAGATTTCACACTAGAAACTTTCAAGTTAGGTAGATCCTGTTCTAAATGTAGTGTTTTTGCAATTTTGAAATTGATAAAATAAAAAATAAAAAAGACTTTATTAATAAAATAAAGTGAGCTGGCCACACAAGTGCAAACAAATGTATTTTTTTTCACAAGGTGTTTTCAAACGCCATCTACATGAAACCAGGAAGTGAAATGTGGTCACACTCTCAAGTTCTCTGCTCATAAATATTAGGCTTACAAAACTGTATTTGCAGATGTTTAAAGTTTTAAAAGATGCTTTTTTGGCTCTCATGAAATGGGAAAATAGCAAAGATGGACAATGACGACAGAAAAAGCCCAATGGTACATCCAGTCTGCCCATAACACCCTATCACACCCGAGACCTTTTGTCCACATGGGGTCATTGTTCACACTATTCACCCTCTTGCTCTGTGTTTTACTATTACCCCACTGAGTAACTAGTAAGTTCTTAACTCTATCCCAGCTATGTTTGAAACAAGTAATAGTTTTGGCGCCTACCACTCCAATGGCAGACTGTTTCATGGCTCAACCACTTTCTCTGTAAAATAAGACTTTCTCACATCCTTCCTGAGCTTCCCCAACCAGCTTGCACATGTGTTCTCATGTTCTAGATTCGCTATTCTTGTTCAATAGTTAGATGCAGTTCATTGTTCATTCCTTGCAGGAACCTGAAGTTCTCTGTCATCATCCTCTCTCGTCTTGCCTTAAGTGAGTACATGTTCAGTGTCCTAAGACCAATCCTCAAGGATCTGCCCAGCTGGGCCTCAGTCATTTTGCTACCCTACACTGCACCATCTCCAGCCTGTTCTTGTCTCCTCCTTAGGTGAGAACTCCAGAACTGGGTACAGTACTCAGGTGTGGCCTCACCAGTGACCCACAGAGAGGCAGTAATACCTTCTTCCTGCCGCCTGAACCCCTCCCAATACACCCCACCATCCTGTCTGCCTTACTGCAGGCCTTGTTAACAGTGGTTAGACTGTTTAAGGGCCACTATGATGACTCCTAAGCTCCTTGTCTCAAAAGTAGTGCCCAGCTTAACCCCTCCCATCCAATACTCCACTCTGGGGTTCTTGGTCCCCATGTGCATTATCTTGCAACTTATTGGCACTGAATTTCAGCTCAAACAACTTGACTGAAGAATCAACCAATGAGCTAGTAGAATTGTGTTAGTTTATTAATTCTTAATGTTGTACACCTCACATCAAATCCAGCCAAATGCAGCCCTGAGCACACTACATCTTCAGTCAGGCTAATATAACGATCTCATGCTCTCGAGCTGCCTCTCAGAAACTCATTTGTGCTGTTTATTTTATTAATTTTTGACATATACTTTGGGACAACACAATGGATTCCCAAGAATCTGTATCTATGAAATTATTACTAATGTTAAGGATAAGATTTCCCATTGTGTAAGCACCTGCCCCACGTAACAGACTTAATGGAATGTGTGGTCTAGGTCTCGTCTAGCCACCTGCTGCCAAAGGCACCTACCCCAACAGGAATTTGGAGGTTGCAGGCACAATGTAAGTGCTCCCACCCAAATGGCGATGTGACCCAGACAACAGCAGTTTGTGAGAGGCCACAAACCAGTAAGGAGCTACAATCTCCTAGCACAAGCAAGTTGTGTTTGCTGGGGGCACTCTAAGCCACATATCCCGAGGGATGTATTCCTGTTATTGGTTAAATGAATTTGAATGAACACATTAGATATTGAATAGGATTATTATATTTTTTTTATAACTAAGTGCAATAGACATAGAAATGCTAATTTTCAGGCATGACCCGGGAGGGTACAAGTCAGATAAAATACGTCAACAGTGGACAGTAAAGACAGGGTGGTAATGGTACAGGAAAAGACAAACATCAATGCATTTGACATATGAGCGTTAGTCACAAGCATTACACACATTAAATAGAGAGAATACTATAAAAAAACATGGGAAATGCAACACCTCAATGGAGAAGATACTATCAGTGCAGAAGATGATAAACAAATGCATAAGCCGTAATTAAAATATAAACAGATGTAACTCAGTCTAGTAAGTACTGTACAGTATATAACATTTTTGGCCTCTGTTGGGGAGGGTAGTGCTGGTATAACCAAGCCGTAGGGCAGGTAGAGGGTATAAGGGAGCAGCAAGGACAAAGAGAGTAGAGAAGGATGTATTAGGTAAAAGGGAGAAGTGGGGTTGATAAGAGAAGAGCAAGAGGGGCAAAGTAGGTAATGAGACCTAGAAGCCACATTGGTGTCATCTGTGTGAGGCTAAAGGTTGAAGCGGATGAAAGCATGTACAGAAGGCTGATTCAATTTGGTGATCTCAAAGCTGTCTTTGGGCGAGCAGCAGTAGGGACCAGTTGGATGTCTATCGGAAGAGTTCCAAAATTTTGGGGCAGCGTGGAAAAAGCACAGACTCCCATGGAAGCTTTACATCGAGGGACATGGAGGAATATGGTCCATAGATCTAAGGTCATATGAAGAGTTTTGCAGATACAGTCACGATGGCTAGAGAATAAGGGTTTTTTGACCTTATGATGCCATCAATCAGTGAGCCAAAGAGAGAAGTCAGTGGGTGGTGGGAAGGGCCATTTTAGGTTGGCATAAAGCTGACAATGATGAATGCAGCAAAGAGATGCAGTGTGGCGACAGATATTATTGTATGTGGTATACCACTTGTGGAGGCTGGCTTTCGATGCGCCAGCGTAAGTGACCGAGCCACAAGCAAGGGCTGGGAGTAGAATACTTTGGGCAATGGCTATCCTGGGAGAGGGGAGTCCACTAGGTCCTCTTTGAATAGTGTCTCCATCAGTTTACCCACCACAGAGGTTAAGACTGACAGGTCTGTAGTTACCTGACTGCTCTTTGTCCTTACCACTGCATAACAGAACTACATCCGCTACCCTCCAGTCATTTGGAACTACCTCTGTATGAATAGAGGCTATTGAACAGCCCTGCCAGGGCTTGGCTATTTCAAATGACAGTTCCCTGAGCACCCTTGGGAGCATCCCATCCAGCTCTAGGGCCTTATCTACCTTCAGGCTTGCTAGCCTTTTCTGACCCTTTCACTTGTAAATACCTTCCGCCTCATTTCTGGGATTCCCCTTTCAGCAGTTTTTATGCCACTTTCCAACAAAGGCCCACTGTCCTCCCTAGTGAATACTTAGAAGAAGTAGTCAGGACTCGTTCAGGTTTACATACATACATACATAGTTGCCAGCAGATTAGGCCAAACAGTTCATCACGTCTGCCCGAACACAGCTCACTGGTAAGGTACAGTAGCTACTCTACCTTTCTTTTTAACCCATCACTCCACCACTCCCTCCCTGCATAACCCTGCTGTTCTCCCTTCCCTCCAACTCAAACCATGAACCTGTATCTGTCCCAGCCCTCTTGAAACCTCTCACAGTTTCCATTTTATCAGCACATCTGGAGCGTGTTTCAGGTGCCACCACCCTGTCCTTGAAATAATGTCCCTCACCTCCTTCAGTACCATCCCCTACAAGTTTCAGATTATGGCCTCTGTGTTCCCTCCCCTTCACTTAGATCAGTCCACCGTTTTACCCTATTGATCCCCTTCAGATATTTGAAGGTCTCTGTCATATCTCCCCTATGCCTTCTGTCTTCCAGGAGTACATATTCAACTCTCTAAGTCTGTCCTCATATGACAGTTCCCCAATGATCACTAATTATCTTTGTCGCTCTTCTCTGGACTCTCTCTCTCACAGTGTGGCAGGGCCAGAGAACTGCACACAATATTCCAGGTGTGACCTCACCAGCCGATTGTACTGGGAAGTATAACCTCCCTGCTCCTGGATGTTGTCCCCTAGATATACACCCAAGCATTTTATTTGCTTTAGCAGCTGCTCTCCTGCACTGCTCTGAGTTGTTCAATTTGGTGCCAATCATCACCCCTAGATCCTTTTCCGTCTTGGAGACAGTCAGCCTTACTCCCCAAATGGTAGCTATACCAGGGTTCCTGGCACGTAGAAGCAGAATGCTACACTTATGTGCATTAAACCCTAACTGCCACGTGTGTCCAGTTTTCCAGCCTCACCAAGTCTTCCTGGAGTGCCCTTCTACTCTCTGTCCACCTTAGCCCACAGTTTGGAATCATCAGCAAACAGGATCATTCTACTCCTAACTCCCTCCCGATGTCCACGATGACACATTGAAAAGGATAGGGCCAAACACTAAATGTGGGACCCCACTGATGACACTTCTATGAGTCGAGGCTTCCTCCACTACCACCACCCTCTGCTGTCTGTTGTTAAGCCAGTTTGCCATCCACCCCACCAACTTTTCTCCCACCTCCAGGTTCCTCAATTTCAATCTCAGTTTGTGAGGTATTTTTCACAAATGTGGTGTTGTAAGTGTTTTTAAAACAAAGCAGTTTAGTTTTTGAAGTAATGATTACTAAAAAAGTGTGAAACTGTCTCAAATATAAGCCCTTAAACTGTGTTTGTAGTTCAGCTGGGCATGCAAAATGGGATTTTAAATATGAGACATAAAAAACTGCTTTCTGAGCTTTAGGGTTTTATGATAATTTTTAGATAGAAAAATTATAGAGTTGAAATCTGATAAACTATTTTTAAGTTAATACAAATGTGCATCTGTTAGTAAATATCCTTTCAGGTGTCACAGTGGCTCAGTTGCTAGCACATTCCTCGGGGTGGTAACCGGTTTGCGGTGCAACACTTGTGTTCTGGAATCTGCACCTACCCAGCTGCTTAAGACTGGGTGGGGGCAGTTGGTTCCAATATTGACAGGTATAAATCAACACTTCTCTTTGGTAGGAATATTGTCAGTGCTTTAAAGGTAGTTGGTGAGGCCCTTCTTACGAAGGTGCCATTAGATCCTAACGTGCGCAATTTTTGTCCTGTCTACAACCTTTCTTTTGGCTAGGGTTGCGGAGAAGGTGGCTGTGGCTCAGCTTGTAAGTGATCTTGAGAAGAATGACCTCTTTGAGTCATTTCAATCTGGTTTACGTAGCAAGCAAGACATGGAGAGAGCCATGATTAGGGTTTGCAATGATCTCTTCCTGGCGTGAGATCGTGGGAGATCTCTATCGTGATATTACTAAAGCTTTTTCAGCATTTGACACCGTAGATCATTCAGTGTTGTTGGCCAAACCTGGGGAGCATGGAGGGTTGTCCAGGGCTGTGTTACAATGATTTAGTTCTTCCTTAGGGGCGGTCGGTAGTGCTCGATCCTTACCATTCATGGCCAGTTGCTCTAGACTGTGGTGTTCCTCAACATTCCTCATGGTTCTGTGCTTTCACCTGTTTTGTTCTCAGTGTATGTGCTGCGGGCTGGGAGAGATCATAAGGCACTACAGGCTGGAGTTACACTGCTATGCAGATGACACCCAGCTGTATGTGTCCTTTGCTCCCTGATGAGGTGCCATATGCAGTGATTAGAACAATGCTTGAAGGAAATCTGGGTTTGGATGGCCTCCAATTGACTGGCTTTGAACCCAACCAAGACTGAGCTGCTAGTGGTGGATTCACGAAGCAGATTTCATCCATTCATGGTGGCCCAATTCTTCCCTCTGTTGGGGGAGGGGTCTTCAGACAGTAGGAGAGGTTCACAGGGAGTTATTCTTGACAGTTGACAATTGTTTCACAGGTGTTTTCTGTAATCAAAAGCTCCTTTTACCTCCTTAAGAATGCTGCCAGACAGTGACCACTGCTTGATTCTGCAGACCTAGCTACACTAGTCAACACTCTCATACTAAGGTTCACACTAAGGCAGGAATAGAAACAGAAAGGCCAAGACCCATTTAAGTTCCATCATAATCTGTAATACCTTAAATCAGCACCATCCAGAATATATTTATCTAACCTGTTTTTGAATATACTTTTGGTTTCTGCTATTATAATATACAGTGGTAATGAGTTCCACACATTTACCGCCCTAACAGTACAGGAATATTTCCTAGCATTTGTTCTGAACCTCTTTCATTTAATTTGTAATGGATGTCCCCTTATTTCCATGGTATTTTCTTTAAAGCTTATATCCAAGTCACACATCAATTTAGGGTCCTGAAGGACATCATACAGGAACAAAACGTCCCCACGAGCCCTTCTAACTTAAAGACATAAGTCCCAAAGAGTGTAATCTTTCTGTATAGGTCATATTACTATGGCCATTAATTCTTTTTGAGAAACGATGCTGCACCTGTTCCATCTTTTTCTTTCAAACACTTTACAAGGGTTCCAAATCTGAGATGAATACTCAAGATGGGGACGACACATGCCCTATGCAAGGGAACTAGGACTTTACTAGATCGATACACAATATTCTTCCTTATACATCATAATGCCATATTTGCCCTATTAGTGGCTTCCATAACTTGCCTCTGTGTATTAAGGTTGTCACTTATATATATACTTAGATCCTTTTCACTAACTGTTTGATTAAGTAACACATGATCCAAGAAATAATTCAATTTATTGTTTTGTCTTCCCAAATGAAGTACTTTACACTTCTCCATATTCAGTTTCATACCCCATTCTTGGGTCCAAAGAAAGATGGTATTCAAATCTTGCAGAAGTATTGCCCTTCCACAGTGTTGGTGCAAGGCCACTAACTTTAAATCATCTGCATGTTTTACTACTTTTCTATTTAGTTTTTGAGTTATGTCAGATGTAAAAACATTGAAAAGTGTCGGAGCCCTGGGTACTCCACTCATAATAGACCCCACTCCAGACAAATGACCATTCATTGTAACACACTGTGTGCTCGTGGACGGCCAATCTATTACCCACTTAACTGTTAAAGCAGAGATACCAAATTTTATCATTTTTTCAGCAATGGCCCAGTGTGGTACACGGTCAAAAGCTTTAGAGAAGTCCAAAAACATCACATCACATGGTATATTATTATCCAAGTGTACGCTTATCTGTTCATAAAAGACTAACAAGTTTGATGTACACCCCTACCCCTAACAAAGCCATGCTGATCATGATCTATATTATCAATTTGTTTTAATATTCTATCTTTAATTATGCTCTCCATGATTTTTCCAATAACACTTGTTAGACTAATTGGACGATAATTTTGCACCAGTTCACATGCCCTTTTTAAAATGGGTACAACATGAGAAACTTTCCAATCAGCAGGTACCTGGGATTGCATGTATGAATTGTTAAACAATATTTTTAATGGGGATGTGATGTATTTGGATATTATTTAAGAATTCCAGCAGATATGTGATCTGGTCCTGGAGAATATTCTGTTTTCAATGCACTGATCTTTTCTCAATTTCCTCTTCAGTAATTTCCTGGGAGTGATTTTCTTCATCCAATTTTATATATACAGTTCCATGTATGTCTTGGCCCTTATCATATACATCGTAGTAGAAATCATTAAACGCCTCAGCCATTTGTTTGTTTTCAGAAATTATTCCTCTTTCTCCCAGCATTGGACCAATCTTGTTCTGAGAGTGTTTCAAAAGAATTAACATAGGAGTAAAACTATTTATAATTTGATTTATTTGCTTCAGTGGCAAGCTTTATTTCCATATTCCTTTTAGCTTGTTTAGTTTTTTTTTTTTTACACTTTTCTTGTATGTGTTTAAAGATTTCGTATGTATTAACATTACCATTCTGTTGATATTTTTGTATAACCTTGACTTCTTTTTGATTACATAGAAACATAGACTTTGACAGCAGAGAAGGACCACATGGCCAACCCAGTCTGCCAATTTCCCTACCTACTGGATAAGCTACAGATTCTAGTTAACCAACAGCCTACTTCCTGCCACCCCCCACTACAATTGCCTTATGTCTGTCCCATGCATGTTTGAATTCCCCACTGTTTTAGACCCAACAACCTCCCCAGGAAGGCGGTTCCATGCATCCATCACTCTCTCCCGGTGAAAAAATGTCCTCACATTACCCCTGAGCCGTCCCCTCCATCTTTAAATTGTGCCCCTTGTTCTTACATCTCTTTTCTGAAAGATGCTACCCTCCTGGACTTTGTTGATTCCCTTGAGGTACTTGAATGTTTCTATCATGTCCCCGTCCCTCCTTTCATCAAGGGTATACATATTAAGCTCTCTCTGTCTCTCTTCATATGGTTTCTGATGCAGACCCTGCACCATTTTAGTTGCCCTCCTCTGGACTGCTTCCATCCTGCCTATGCCCTTGCGTAGATGAGGTCTCCAAAACTGCACACAGTACTCAGATGAGATCTCACCAACTGTCTGTATAGAGGGATAACCACTTCCTTTTTTCTACTTGTGGTGCCCCTTCCTATGCATCCCAGTATCCCCTGGCTCTCCTTACTGACTTCTCACATTGCTTACCAACCTTTAGATCATCTGATATGACTACCCCAGGTCCAGGTCCCTTTCCATTTTTGTTGTTGTTAGTACCTCCCTGCTGTTGTGTACTCTTCTCCTGGGTTTTGTTTCCCAGATGCATTACTTTGCACTTTTTGCATTTAATCTGTTGCCATATGTCTGACCATTCCTCCAACCTGCACAAGTCCCTCTCATCCTTTCTACCCCCATGTATCAACTCTGTTACAGATCTTGATTAATTTCTAATATTGTAATTTAACCAATACGGTCTTTTATACTTAACAGATTTCTTAATTTGTGGAATATTGTCTGATACTACCTTCAAGACAGTATTTTTATTAACCTCCACATATCTTCCACTGATTTATCCTTCAAAACATTATTTCATGCTATTTTCTTTAAATCCCTCTCAATACCTTTTGTATCCACTTTTCTCAGGAGAAATATTGATGTACAACTATTTCTAGGTATATATGTGTAAGCCACAGTAAAGCAAATCAAGTTATCAATCAATCAAACTTTATTTAACCAGACGAGACACCATTGAGCAAGCTAATTTTCAAGGTGGTCCTGGACATCGACAGGTTACAGGCCAGGGTAGACAAAACACAAAAATACATGAGGATAACACATCGATGACAGCATTACAGCAGATTGGAAGAGACAGTAAATCAATAGCAAGTGTACAAAATACATGTGGAATATCAGACAGGTCATAATATATCAGATGACAATATTACAAGCAGATTGGGAGAGTCAGGAAATCATCAGCATGTGTATTATAAATCAGGCCTGGGTAGAGGAGGTGGGGGAGAGAGACAGAGAGAGAGAGAGAGAGAGGATGGTAAGGAAGAGAGGGGTGAGAAGAGATAGAGTAGGTGGCTACACAAGTTATTGTATGGATACTAGAGGTGACTGGCCAGAAAATTCTGGAAGTACAATGCTAAATGAAGGTCAGCACTGGAAAGGATGTAGGGTAGGTAGTCAGAAGTAACTCTCGGGACTTACTGGCTTGTTGGTGCCCATACAAGTGCTTCTGTGTGTAGGCTGACTTATAATCAGTTGAGATATTGGTGGGGGGTAGAGAAAGAGAGAGCGAGAGAGAGAGAGAGTGAGTGAGAGAGGAGAGGGAGAGAGGAAGAGAGAGAGGATAGAGAGAGAGAGAGAGAGAGAGAGATAGGGGAGAGAACTAGAAGGAAGGTACAAGTGCTGGGTTCCCATAACTTGGGAGCTAGAGCTGTAGCTAAGAGCCCAATAGCTCAAAGAAAGTGTTGGTGGTTAAAGGAGCTCGGTCACTTAAAGCAGTTGCAGGTTTCTATCAGGTAGTCAGTTAACAATGCTTTGAAGGTGATTGGACCAGGGAGGGTATAAAATTATGATCACTGGCTGTCAAAGGAAAATCTATATAACAATCTTCTATAACAATATTAGGTGTTGCTAACACCAAATACAATATTTCATTTCCTCTCGTCAGTTGCTGAACATGTTGTGTTAAATTCAGCTCACTGCAGACATTAATAAGCGCAGTCCCCAATTTTGATTTGGAAATATTTGTCCAATCTGCTCCTATAATGTTGAAATCTCCCATTACAGTTGTATCTCCCTTAGTTTCTGCTGTAACAATCTCGGACATTATTTGTTTGTTGTTTCCACTGTACTGTTAAGGGGCTATATACGCATCCAATAACAAGTGATTTAGTAACATTTCACTGAAGCCTCGCCAGACAGATTCATATATAGTATTAGTTTTATTTTAGCTGTAACATCCAGAGAGCTCAAGTTTTCTTTAATAAAAGGGCCACACCTCCGTCCTTTCTATTATTTCTCCTATTTTCAAAAGTGATATATCCAAGAATCCTGTTTTCCAACCATCAGGATCATTCTTTCTCGATGTCACAGTAACAGCAATTATGTCAAGTGATTTCTGATTAACAATTACCAGGAGTTCATCCATTTTGTTGTTAAGACTTCTTGCATTTAGACACAGAAAGGTTCATTCCTTTTATAATTATTTCCAGATAATTTTCTAGAATATGTGGCAGTAACGGCTGCTGGTTAACCCCCGACTAACCATTTAAATTGCTAGTTCCCATGGCTTGATTTATGTTAGTCGCCAATTTTCTGACCCCATGAATGTTAAGATGCAACCCATCTGTTGAATATAAATCCTCCTGTTTCTAAAAATAGACTCATTTTTCAACCAATAACAGATGATTTCGTTTGACATGTTGCTTAAGCTTGTGTTAATACGGTGCACTGTACAGTTTTTCTCCTATGTGCCTTTGGAATCGGCAATATGTTGGATATAGCAACCATATGCCTTGATTTTTAAGGACATAGCCAGTTCGATAATGTCATGACATATATCCTTCTCATGCATTTTTCCAACATCATTCATCCCTACATATAAAGAAATAGAAGACTTTGGGGGTATGGCTACTGTAGGTATTATCCTGGCTATATCGTGAACATGTGCCCCAGGATTGCACACCATGACCAGCTCCTTTTTATTCCCACATATATAAGTATCACAGCGCCTAATAATTGAATCCCCAAAACAAACTTAAAGGAGTCCCCACTTGTACCTGACACTGAGTCAGGCTATGTGTATTAACATCTACCCCATCAGAATTGTTGATGGTGTCTGTGTAATTTTGACCTGGGGTTAGATTGTCTTCTTCAGATTCATCCACTTCAAGTTCCTGATATCTATTTGTCAGTTCAAGTGCATGTTTTACTTTTGAGATGTTTTTCCTTACTGTAACCTGTGAATTTTATTTTATTCCCCTACATTCGGTATTTCTTTTAATCTCTTAGATCTTGGCCCCTGATCCATTAAGTGTTCAGGACTATCATTCAGATTCCGTGTTCTTTTCCTATTTATTGTTATTAAATCTGTTTCCTTTTCTATATTTTGTACAGACTCCTGTATTTGAATAATGTCCTGTAGATCTTTTATTTTCTGCTTAAGTTCCTCATTTTCCAATTGGAACAATGAAAGTAACTCACATTTGGTACACTTATAATCTCTCTCACCGATCATAATATCTTGGTGTTTTGAAAACATGCCACATAAGGTGCATATCAGTAATACTGATTTTTAACTAAATCGCAATTGTGTGTTCAGGCATCTCATAAATTTCTTCTGCATTCATTTTATTGAGCCTTACAAAGCAGTATAAACAGACTGTAAGTCGAAGGTACAAACACAACTATGTGTAAACCTACTCAAAGAATGCACTTCCTATAACGCCCTAACAGTCGTTTACCCTCTGATGCAAATAAATTCTGACCAGTACTTCCTGTTATTGTTTAGGCGAGATACCTGGTTGACACGTACACTATTGATTCTTGTCTCAGTGGTCTGCTATGTTGCAGCTCACCTGATAGCTAGTATCTACTCTTCTTCAGATCCTTTGCCCCATTTTCCCCACTTGACACGTTGGACACAAGCTAGAACGCCGTGTGTCTCGGCGCGCCTCCATGCACGAACACACATGCATGCTCGCCGTGCTCGCAACTGAGGAGCATAATTTAAATGCCATGACCCGAACACCTGGGATCAGGTCAGCTTACTGAGTCCACAAAAAGCTGTATTGCACAAGCAAATATCCTCCTGAGCTCTGTTACTAGTGTGTTGCAATGTAATGCCCCAGAAATATCAGCAGTGTAAATATAATGCTCACAATAGCAACCAGTAGTTTCCCCATATAGGCATGAACACCACCAGTCACTACACTGCTTCCTGGGTCAAGGCACACCCGTGCTACAGCAGTAAATGCTACAAATAAAACAAATTCCAATTTAAAGGAAAACTCCATGTTAAAATCAGAAAAGATATGTAGTAGTCTTTTTTTCTGTGTTCTAACCAATTCCAGCATTTTCTTTTCCTCTGGCTGTGAGAGATGTTTTTCTAACTTTCCCTAACTGTTTTATTGCCCTTGGAGGTTACCATTCTGGTTTCTTTTATGGCCTCTAGTCTTCCCAGAGTGCCCTTTGGTGTGATGTCTAATTGCCCCTGCAGGAAGCCAGTGTCTTGTTACAGGGTCTGTCAGCTAGCCACAGAGAAAATACTTCTTCCAGAGAAGACAAACTGCTAGATTTTGGGTGAGTGTAATCATTATTATTTTTGATATCAGTACCTTGTCCTGCTATGCTCTGCTGTGTGTGTGTGTGTGTGTGTGTGTGTGTGTGTGTGTGTGTTTGAATCATGTCACTGTTTACTCTATTCCTCTCGGTCACTTTCAGTTTTGCACCAGTACTTAGTAGCAAAAATTGAACATCACCTTATAGGTTGTAAGATAGGAGGACAAGGTACTAATATCTAAAATAATAATGATTACACTCACCCAAAATGTAGCAATGTGACTCTTCTCTGAAAGAAGTATTATCTTTGTGGCTGAGCTGTGACAGACCCTGCTAAATCTAGGGCATAGCTACATCACTGTCACATGAACCACGGTGCATCATAGGAGAAAGAAAGCCAATAAACCTATTTGTGATGGAGATCCCCAGGGGTTGTAAACTACCATACAGCTAGCAGGCTAATTTAGGAAAACTCCTAATAGCAGACAGAGGGAAGGACACACTAGACTTAACATACATATCAAAACACTCTACATAACATATGTTTTTGCACATTCTGGGTGGACATCTCCTTTAAAAGGCTGAGCACAGACTTATGCGTCTGAACTACTGCATAGACTCAATTAACTGCTCGCCCCTTGCAGAGGAGAGTATTTAAATCCGTGACCTGGAACACCTGGGATCAGGTCAGTTTATTCGCTCCACAAAAGCTGTATTGCACAAGCAAATATCCTCTCTGAGCTCTGTTACTAGTGTGTTGCAATGTACTGCCCCAGAAATATCAGCAGTGTAAATATAATGCTCACAATAGCAACCGGTAGTTTCCATATAGGCATGAACACTACCAGTCGCTACACTGCTTCCTGGGTCAAGGCACACCTGCGTACAGCAGTAAATGCTACAAATAAAACAAATTCCAATTTAAAAGGCTGAGCACAGACTCATGCGTCCGAACTACTGCATAGATTCAGTTATTCTTGACAGTTGACAATTGTTTCACGGGTGTTTTCTGTAATCAAAAGCTCCTTTTACCTCCTAAAGAATGCTGCCAGACTGTGACCACTGCTTGATTCTGCAGACCTAACTACACTCAGTCAACACTCATTTTCGCCCGCCTTGTCTTCTCCTGTGCACTCTATAAAGGCTTACTTGGAAGTCAACTAAGTTGCCTGCTGCTAGTTCAAAATGCTGCAGTGAGAATTTGACCTTCACAAGGAGGTCACAGCACATTACCCCTCCCTGCAGGTTCCCAGATGGCTGCCTCTTAGGGGGCAAACTGATTTCTGGCTATTGCTGGTGGCATTTAAAGCTCTGAATGGACTGGGCCCTCAATTCCTCAGGGATCTCCTAACTCTCCACATCCTCCTAGGGATTTAAGATCTAGCAGAAGGGGTCTGTTGGCTGTTTCTTC
Source organism: Neoceratodus forsteri (assembly GCA_016271365.2). Lineage (NCBI taxonomy): Eukaryota > Metazoa > Chordata > Ceratodontiformes > Ceratodontidae > Neoceratodus > Neoceratodus forsteri. Next base: position 745,722,751 of record CM057456.1, on the reverse strand, counting down.
TCCGCACTGAAGTTTACTGTGATCGAGTCTTCTCAGTGGCAGCCCCTACATTATGGAATATGTGCCCTGAAAGTTTATGCACTGCCAATTCTGTATTTTCATTTAAAAGCTTCTGAGAGCTTTTAGTAACCAGAGCTGCTAAACAAAATTATTATTTCTTCTGCACATATATATAGTACTGTGTAAGTGGATGTTTTTGCATGAACACATACAGTTTGTATCGTACTTTTGTTATTTGTGATAGATTTATTCATGGTATTTATTGTACAGGTACTCCGAGCCCTGAAAGGGCACATTAAAAAACAAACAACCCCTCTGGGCCAAAGGTCATGGGGTTCTGGTCCCACACTGAAACTGGGCTCATACCATAATGTTGCACCCAAGTGCAATACTTGGGAGATGCTGTGTTGTTGGTATGTGCTGTCCACTGGATGATACACACAAACAAGGTCCCTTCTGCCAATCTCTGGTGCTGTCCTGGTGGAAGTAAAGAATCCAAGGCACTTTTCACAAGAGTAGGGGATTTTCCTAGTGTCCTATCTAACATTCCCTTGCATAGAACCGGTGCATGAAACTGTCCAAGGCTGTGTGTGGATGTTGATGTATATAGCATGACTACCACTACATATTTACAGTCACTTCACTACCAGTCTCTAATTGCTTGTAAAGGCTTTGGGATTCAACAAGTATGAAAGCACTATATAAATGCAAAATACTAATGCTTTTAAAAAAGTAAGAAAATTAATTGCAAAATACACATTCAGGTATCAGTTATGGTTGAAGGACAGAGCCTTAACAGTAGGAAAATGCAATGTTAGGGTAAAAAAGTCTCCTTACTCTTGTTAAAGGTGTGGTGGTCCTCAGGGCTTGAACAAGTGCTCAATGCAGTGTAGGCATTACCCTAACTTTTAGCACTGCTTTTTATGGCAAAGAACTTTGATCACCATCGCTTTAAGAGAGGGGTACAGGAGTCTAACTATAAACTGTGGTCTAACATAGCCCCTGACATCCTGTCTGCCTCCTCTCCTTCATCCCTGAAAACCCTCCTCCTCCTCTGTGATTTCACGGCTCACTCCTGAAACTGCTCCTAGCCCCTAGCAGTCCATTTGGCTCTCTTACAATTTCTACTTTCACTGTGCACTTTACTGTTTTGCATTCATCACTCTGCAGATTTACTGCTGTGCGTCTTGTACTTTCCTGAGTATTTATAATGTATGTAATATGCACTTGTTTGCTGCCTCGCATTGTTGCTAATTTTGATTACTCTGCCCCTTGTAGTTCAAGGATCACAGTGGCGTGCTCTACAGATCCCTGGACCTTGCCCTCTTCTTGAGGATCTACCTACCGCTGACAGGTCCCCATCACTGTTGCCACCTCCACTGAACAGGCATGGACTATTTCAAAGCTAAATTTCTTGCTACTTGGAATCATATGCCCTCTTAGGCATGCCAGGGTGTGTGGTAGCCATCTCCCTGATCTCACCCTAGAACCATTGCATGTCTACGTGTCAGAACCTAGCCTGAAGGCACATAAACCTCCGGCTCTCTCCTGCTGACTATCAACGCTTACCATGCCCCTCCACAATATTCAAGACTACTGCAATAAGGTTTGCCAGGGCTGAATACTTCCAAATTTCCTTCCAGACCACAATACAAATCAGCCTTCAAGCACTCTTCTCCCCACCTGCCCATTCCCCTGCCCCTGTACTTTGTGTTGATGGCTCCAATCTGTCTGATCCTGGCGGTTGCCAACAAATTCATCTCCTACCTTACTACCTGCACCTCAGCCCTCCTTTGTCCCTCCCCTCCCCTTCCTCCTCCATACTCATATTGCTTCCCCTGCCCCTCCTTCTCCCTCTCCTGTATCCCCTCTACCACTCTTGAGTGCTCTCCTTGCCATAAACCCTTCCTCAGGCACCTCCCTGATGACCTTGACTCCTAAACCCTTATCTATCTTCCCCAGCCATTGCCTTTCCACTTACTTTTCTGTTGAACCTCTCCTTCTCTCTTGCCTCTGTCCCAGCCGCCTGGAAGCATGCCACTGTCTTTCCACTTCCCAAGGTGGTGACTCTGATGATCCAGGTAATTACTGGCCTATTCCTCTTCTCCTATCCTACCAAAGTTCCAGGAACATGTGGTACTCTCCCAGATCCCTCCTACCTTGACTCCTCCAGTTTCTTCACCCACTTCCAGTCTGGCTTCTGGAAGCAATGCTCCACTGCAACCTCTCACCTCAGGTTAACCGACTCTGTCCTTACTGGGATGGACAGTGGCCTCGTCACCTCCGCCATCTTTGTTGATCTCGCAAGGCTTTCAACACTGTCTCTCATCCCCTCCTTCTTACCAAGCTCTCTGCAGCTGGGCTCTCAGACACTGCCACAAACTGGCTCCATGCCTATCTGGTAGGAAGGACTCAATCCATTAGGATTGCTGACTCTCTGTCCCCCATCAAGACAGGTGTCCTCAGGGATCTGTACATGGTCCCCTGCTTTTCTCAATCTTCCTAAATGGCCTTCCTGCTGCCTGCTCCTCCACCTGTATCCATATGTATGCAGATGATACTGTCCTGTATACCCCTGGACCCTCCCCTCTTCTGTGGCTGCCAGACTTCAGCAGTACTTTGATAATGTTCAGCAGTGGTTACGTTCACATCAACTATTCCTGAATACCAAGAAGACCATCTCCATGACCTTTGGCACAAGGTAGAGACTCTCTTGGCTCCTTCCTCCCTATTTCCACACCCTTGATGGGACCAAACTGGAGGATACCTCCTCCTTTAGGTATCTTGGTGTCTGGCTAAACCGGCACCTCAACGTTTCTGGACACGTGGATACCATCATCAAAAACTGCACCCCAAGTTAGAGTGCCCTATACAGAAACCGTGGTTGTATCCACTGCCTGATCGCCATGCCCTGGTCCAGAAAATGATCCTTCTAGTTTTGACTACTGAGATGTGAGTCTACAGTGCCACTTCCAAATCTCCCCTAGCCAGGTTGGACATCCTCTATCACTCCTTCTGCCGCTCCACCCTGAAAGTCCTCCTCATATCCACCACTGTGTTCTCTGCAAATCGCTCTCCTTCCTCTCCCTCGAAGACAGATGCACACACTGCATTGTTGTCATATCTAAATTGTGTTTAACTCTCTCCTTTCCTACCTTTCTACCTCCCTATCACCCCACTCCCCACACACACACACCTCTCCGGACCTATAACTCTTGCACCATGGCTGTCCCTCCTAGGTCCTCCACTGCTGGCTAGTCTGTGTTTTCTCATCGCTTTCCTAAACTGTGGAACACTCTCCCACTTGCAATCCACAAGCCAGCTTCACTTGTGCCTCTCCTCCCTCCACCGCAACTCCCTCTCTCCCCTACTTCCAGCTGCTTTTAATTTCTCCCTCTCTCACTACTTTGACAGCCCTTGCAAGCTGCACTTTCACCGAGTATTTGAGTATTACATATCTCAGTCTGATATGCGCTTAATTTGTAAATACTGTAATATTTGTTCCTCTGCTGTAGTACTGTTTTCAGTTTTGTAGTCCCTCATTCAAACTGTTGCTAAACAGAATCTTCTGTGACGTTTATGTATTTCTGTACATTTACATTATCTACAGTACTATATTTCCTAATTCAACTGTATTTTTCTGTAACTGTTGTTTATCCCATTCCCTCTCCTCAGGACGCACCTGAAAATGAGCAATATTGCTCAGTGTGCCTTTCCTGGAGAAACTTTTATAAATAAATAAATAAAATTAATTAATTAATTAAAATGTTACAGTTGTTCCCACGTCTGTGTTGAAAATTGCTGCTCAGTACATTTTTGCTCCCTGTTCCCAAGACACATCTGGGAATGAGCTGGTATCTGCTCAGCATGTCTTTTCTAGTAAAACAGCTTAAATCAATCAATCAATTGATAAGGAAATTAAGATATGCTAATGCTGTGTGAAACAATCGTTCAAACCCAAGGAACACCATTCACCTGGAGTCAGGGGATATTTTACCTAACATTGCATTTCCTTACTGTACTTTTGACTCAATGTCGTCAACCCCAACTTATGCCTAAATGTAGTTTTTGCAGTGAATAGTTGCAACAATGAGTTATATTGGCATAGAATTCAACTCATCCTTTAAGTGCACAATGAGGGCGTATCATATAAGGTAAGCAATGATATCTACAGAATAACGAAAAAGCATATGATAGTTTGAATTGATAACAAGCATTTGTCAATGCCGAATGTTTGCTTGCTGACACTGGCAAGTGTAGGAGTTACAGAGCTGCCATAATAGGAATGGCAGTGAGTACTGAACTGGAAATAACCCCATCACCACCCTGCAGATAGGGGTGTGCCCTTGGTCGTCCAGGGCATAACACACGCTTATTTCACATTTCTCACCTGCAGACACTGAGAAGTGTCACGGTGTGCCTTTGGGGTCTTTGGTTCTTATGTTCACCCCATTCCATCAGGAAATACGTGAGATGGTGTGGTATAGGAGAATGGGGTGAACTTTGGGCGAAGAGTCAAGGCACACCTCGATGCCTCTCAGTGGCTGCAGGGTGTGGGTGGAGATGGAATGGTATGAGCATTGCAGGCAACAATCCCAAGTCACAGCCCTGATGCCTGTCATTCTCTACAGGGTGGGCGTTATGGTCAAAAACCTTAATGCCTCAGGCATTCGTTGGTATTTTCACTCCAAACTTTCAACATGGTGTTTTTGTGACCCCCACCTCATGAACAGTGGCAATATCAGTTTATTAGTGAAAGCTGCTTTTGCACAGCAACTCGGCATTTGTCACCACAGGTGCAAAACACATTCCGAACAGGAATGACAGCTGTACTGTTCATGGGAGGTGTAAAACATGGCAATGTTGAAAATCTGCAGTGAAAATATTAAAAAAAACTGGTGAAGTCACGGCGTGTCTAGAAACTGTCACACGCGACCGGTAATGTAATTAGTTTGGGGATTTTTTACAGCAGATTGTCAAGATAGGCATTTTGGGACCTCGGTCATGAACAGTGTCACTGTGATTTTCTTTATCTGTCCAACAATGATTTCCACAGCGACCACGCATTTCTGTGCTGAAAGTGCGAAAACACATTTCAGCCAAAGTTGTGAAAAATGACAGCTGTACTGTTCATAAGGAAGTGTGGAAAAATGCCACTGGTGAAAATCTGGACTGAAAATATTAGAAATTCCTGAGATTTACGAGGGTGCGTGGAAACTACGCAATGCTCACCTTGTAACACAGTCATTTTATGGATTTTGTCACCAAATTTTCAATATAGCCATTTTAAGACCTCTGTTCATGACCAGTGTCACTGTGATTTTCTTAATCTGTCCCAACCATTGCTTGCGCACACCAACTGCACCATTGTGTGCTACATGTGCAGAAACACATTTTGGGCGAGATGTGAAAATGGCAGCTGTACTGCTCATAAGGAAGTGTGGTAAAATGGCAATGTTAATCTGGCTTCAAATATTGAAAATCTGCGAACTTACGAGCATGTGTAGGAACTGCATAGCGCACGCTCCTAAAACAGTCATTTTGGGAATTTTTTCATCAAATTTTCAACATAGCTATTTTAACACCTCTGCTCATGAACAGTGTCACTGTGATTTTCTTATTCTGTCCCAAACATTGATTAAGACACCGACTGTGCCATCGAAGCGCCACATGCACGAAACACATTTTGGGCGACATGAGAAACATGACAGCTGTACTGCTCATAAGGAGGTGTGGTAAAATGGCAATGTTGAAAATCTGAAGTACAAATATTAAACATGTTAAACTTACGAGCGCATGAGGAACTGCTGAATGCACGCTCAGAAACAGTCATTTATAGGAATTTTTTCACCAATTTTCAACATAGCCATTTAAGTCCTCTGCTCATGAACAGTGTCACTGTGATTTTCTTAATGTGTCCCAAACATTGATTTCGCACCGACTGTGCCATTAGGCGCTACATTAGCGAAACACATTTTGGGCTAGCTGTGAAAATGACAGCTGTACTGCTCATAAGTAGGTGTGGTAAAATGGCAATGTTGAAAATCCAGAGTGCAAATATTAAAATTCATGAACTTACGAGCGGCATAGGAACTGCCGCGCACGCATTGCTAAACAGTCATTTTAGGAATTTTTTCACCAAATTTCAACATAGGGGTTTTGGTGGCCTACCTCATGAACTGTGACACTGTCATTTTGTAAATCAGTCCTGAAAGGTGATTTTGCGCAGTGACTAAGAAATAACCCTTCGGGCCCGATAACGCCATGACAGTGAGAGAATTCATGAGGAGGGTCCCAAAACCCCATGTTGAAAATTTGGTGCCAAAATTCCAAAAACTGCCTGAGATACATTAAGTTGAAAAACCTTATTTATCGCTTTGAAAAGGTGCAGGACGTGTTCCCGGTCCACCAAAGATCGTTAAGCCAGACTCTGGAGGTAAGTATGGGGTGAGGGGGTGTGAGAGGCAGGGTGCACAGTGGTGGGTGCGTGGTGGGTGCAGAGAGACTACGAGGGACCGCTTTCTTGTTTACAGGTTTTTCCAAGGCAGCGTTTGCCACGCTGGGGTGGGCTCCCAGCATGGCAGCTGGAAAACTGTTTTGGGGGCCTGGAGCTGCGGGGATTGGGCACCCGTTGGCAATAACAATTTTTGCCACGCTGGGGTGGACTCCCAGCGTGGCAGCTGGAAGGTTGTTTTTAGGGGCGGGTGGCTGGAGCCGATGGGGGATTGGGCACCCTGTCAGCAATAACAATTTTTCCCACACTGGGGTGGGCTCCCAACATGGCAACTGGAAAGCTTGTTTTTGGGGAGGGGCCGTGAAGCCGATGGGGATTGGGCACCCCGTTGGCCACAATGCGTGCGTGGGGGCGCATGAGCACACAATATGCGTGCGTGTGCCGCAGCGCGTGTTGTGTGTGTGTGTGTGTGTGTGTATATGTGTGTGGAGGCAAGCTGCTCACTCATGCAGTGCTCTCCTTTTCAACTGTACGGCACTGCATTTTGGATCGTCGCACTATGTTTCTTGCACATGCGTGCAAGCAAACATAATAAATGTATAAGTTTAGCTAATGACAGTATGGGTAATCTAGCATCTAAGGGTCTTTTCAGTGCGATGTCTATCCTACTGTAAGATGCAGCAACAGATAGTTGTAGCAAATACCTGAAAATTATCACAAAGTCATCAACTACCTTGGTCACATATTGCAGAAAGGTGTAAGTATAGTTGTAGCTGATTGTTTTCCACTGTGGGCTGATCGGCAGATCATGTCACAGGCGGCTGGCAAGGAATTAGAAGAACAAAAGGAAACAAAAGATCCTTTTGTTCTTTTAATGGCAGTGTGCCTCACTGTGCCATGATCTGCCACGGTAACCCATGCAGTACAAAACATAATGCTGCTGGCTACGTACAGAGAATACTGGATGGGTGACCATGCTGAACCAGTGTTCATCCACAGAGGGGTCTGATTCCTGTGACCTTGAGAGCGAAGCTTGAGAGGTCCTTAGAATGAGACTCAAGGTAACGAACACACTGGTTCTACTGCGGAATTACTCATCCAGTATCCAGTATTTTTATAGTGTGCGGTGCCCTCAAATTATTTTAATGACATTTTAGACTTTATAAATTAAGCAGTAATGCCCAACAGGGTGTGTGTCATGCTGGGATAATGTCACGCCTCAGGTGGTTGGGCACGAGGCAGTAGGCCAAATCGTCCAATGCTTGAGGCATGACGTTATCCCAAACTACACACACCCTGGAGGTATTATTGCTATATATAATAGCTAGTTGTTATATATAAAATAAAAAATTATTTTAAAGAATGTTTTTATTAGTGTGGAAAAATATTTTGTTTCTTAAAGGAGAATCAAAAAGAGGTCATCTAGCTCATAGAGGTCATCTGCGTTGTTTCACAGTGAGGCTGAGACTATACCCGTGATGTTGTGCTGGGATAACATTACGAGTCCAGTCAAGACTGACCAATCAGAGACCAGAAAATTTTCTTGCCATTGTATAATGTATTTCATTCATAGACAAAGAAACTGTTGTCTCCCAGCACTAGGATAAGGAGTTGTGTGGTTGCTAGGGACTGGGCGTCCCTACATTTGCGGCGCACACTCATATTGGTTGCTGCTCTACTGTGGGAAGGATTTAGAAAGAAAAGGAGAACATGGCAGCCAGACAACTTGCTGAGTGAGTAAAGAAACTGTCCTGCAGCAAAATTTGTAAGTAAATACTTTTTTACATATAAAATATGATTGATCCAGCATTACCCATTAACTATAATTAACTGCTCCCATGTCTGAAACCACTATGGCCATTTTGCTGTGTTTAATTAATATTGCCTTGCGGCAGTTTTGTTTTGCTGCTTTAAAACATGGCTCGAGCTTCTCACTGTAAATGAATGGAATATACTGTTCTGCACGTAGAGTCAGTACAGCATTCCATTCATTCTTGTGAGTGGATGAACAGTGTTTCAAGTATGGTGGAATTTCGAGTTAGAATAGTGTTCCACTATACACTATAACTGTATAAATGTATAACTCTAGGTAGAAATCAAGTGATATCAAAGTCTCTAACGGGTAACAGGCATTCCAGATTTGGACAAAACATATTGTATTAAATCACCACCTACTTAAACAGATGATACATGTCTGCAAAGCAATTTTTTTTCATAAAATGTCCCAAGTCAATAAGTAGCAATTAACAGCATCAAATAGAGCGCATAGGAGAGAGATCATTAGCATGTAACATCAATTTAAGCAGGACAGAATAACAAGCAAGTAGCAAACTTCTTCTATTACAACCATTACCTTAAAGTATCATAGAACAATGTCAGAAAAAACTGATCATCTTAAATTTTAGAAACAGAACAGTCTGCCCAATGTGTCTCAATAATTTCCCACTCCTATTCAGTTCTTGTGCCTTACTTTTAGCATACTACCCAGAAAATCAGTCTTCCTCATAGGGGTTGAGGCAGTCATTCCGCCTCTCTAGTGTCTTGTCTTCTCCAGTCACTGAATCCATTTACCAACATCCCTGGGGTATTAAAGTAAGCATTAATGCATGACATAGGATGGCTCTACTAGTGAAGTAATGCCGGTTGGGGGGTTGGGGCACGAGGCTGAAGGCTGAGTGCCTCCAACCACCAACCTGGCATTAATTCCCTAGTACAGCCCCACTGTGGAGTGTATTAAAGTGTTTGTAACATATGCAAGTGCTTTAAAAGTGATTTAACTTTCAAAAACAGATGCAGGTTTTGGGAAGATTATTTTTTATTGTCCAACTGTGGTTTCACCAATTCAATATTTATTAATACTGTGAGCGTGATTAACACTTCTCTTTAATAACTGCAGCATATGCTGTAGTGATCCACTTTAAGATAACATGCAGTGTTAAAAGTCGCTAAAAACATTCCGTAATATTTATTTGTAACAAACTGTTTTGGTTGCATTGCAAGCAGCATGAATCATAGCACGGCTCATTTGCATATAAGCCAAGATTTCTTTTCTTTAGTCACTTTCTTTTATTCCCTCCTTCAGCTGTTTTTTTTAACCTATGGTCCCCGTCAGTCTGGGTCCGCATCCCCGCACCATTCCACTACCTGAGCTCAACCCTCCTCCATTCCTCTTACCGACTACTTTATGGTGGGTACTTACCCCACCGGAAAGCCGAAGGTCCAGAGTCAGAAGGAGCAAACTGAGATGTCATTGAGCGTGCTAGAGGATCTTTTCATATAGAGTTGTTTCCCCACCCCATGGCATGGATATGCAAGGCATCAATGATGCTGCCATGCACGCACTGCCGTCCAACACCGTCCGTGCCATCCCACGTGAACCGCTTACTAGTACCAACCCCAGTCACCACCAGGAGCCAGCACAGCGTAATCCCACCCTCCCTCCCCGGAGAAGGAAAGAAGTCCCTGGGATGCTTAATCCACCTCTCCTGGCCAACCCTCCGACACCCAAGTTTGCTCCCTACCCGGGTCATCGGCGTGGCGTGAGGTGTGGCTTACAGCACCTCAACCCTCAGCATCACAGGGCGGCTCGAGTGAGTCAAGATTTCTACTAAAAAATTGCTAAAACAGCAACTCAGGCACGCCTGAACACCATAACTCCATGTATCAGGAATAATCTCATGAGCAATTTACACTCAATCTTTCCAAAATGTATCTAAAGGATGGATGCAGCGCATTTAACACTGCTGCAGAGAGGTCCAGGATATGCCTCGTGGGCAGGCGCCTTCGTTAGAATATTACAGATTACCAGAATATCTACCTACAGATAAATACAGCTGTCGCCACATAAATCAAAGGTAACTTTCTGCTCACAGACCGCATAGCTACTTTTCAGTTTCTTTCTACTTTGTTTTCCCAGTGCACGACTTTTGGAGGAGAAGATAATGGATCGTTGGACAGGTGGGTGGGAAAAACAATGGTCCGATAATTGCCAAATGGTGATTTATATGTGGAGACTAGCAATACTGCAAACTCAAGTGGGCATTACTAGGAATTAATGCCCACTTGATTTCGAGTCATGTGTTGTGTTTGCACCTATCCGATTGTTGTATTGCACATAATGTTTTCTTGCCACGTTACAAGGATCTATACCTGCCACTCATGTACAAGTTTACTCTGTGCTGGAAAGAACACTATCCTCAAGTTCAATCATTTTCCTTCTCAAAAACAATGCAACTGGGGCCCTCAGAGGATTTCTCCAAACAGTAAGGGGCTGGCTGGGCTACTGCAATTAAAGTGGTTTCCTTACATTCAATACTGACTTACACCATTTTGTCCCACTTTTAACATTTGATGCAGTGCCTGTATTTAGATATAGAGATTGTACTTTTGCCCCAACAACACTGAGCAATCAATTCCTTTACTTCCTCATTCATGAACATGCCCCTGTGCTCAGGCAAGTTATGACGTCCAGCAAGGAAGCGTGGGACTCGCCCCATTAGAAATTAATGGGGCTCGATTTTATTCATATTTAATACCTTATGGTGGTAAGTTGAAGATTACTGGAGGACACTGCTGAGCTAACAAGGGCCTTGTTAGTCAAGCAGTGTCCTTCATTAATCCAACTAGCCATCATAAGGTATTAAGCTAACCAAATCAAGCCCCATTCATTTCAATGTGGCTTTCTAAATGCTCTCCCTTGATGAATGTCATAGCATAGAAACATAGAAACATAGACTTTGATGGCAGATACGGACCGCTAGGCCCATCTAGTCTGCCCATTTCCTACCTACAGGATAGGGCCGCAGATCCTAGTTAACCAACAGCCTTTATCTTCCTGCCCCCACAAGAATTGCCTTATGTCTGTCCCATGCATTCTTGAATTCTCCCACAGTTTAGACCCCACAACTTCCTCAGGAAGGCTGTTCCATGCATCCGCTACCCTCTCTGTGAAATAATACTTCCTCACATTGCCCCTGAACCGCCCTCCTTCTATCTTTAAATTGTGTCCCTTGTTCTTGCAAGTCTCTTTTTCTGAAAGATGCTACCCTCTTGGACTTTGTTGATTCCCTTGAGGTACTTGAAAGTTTCTATCATCCCCCCCTCCCTTCTTTCCTCAAGGGTATACATATTAAGCTCCTTTAGTCTCTCCTCATACGGCTTCTCTTGCAGACCCTGCACCATTTTAGTTGCCCTCCTCTGGACTGCCTCTATCCTGTCTATGTCCTTGCAGGATGGGGTCTCCAGAACTGGACACAGTATTCCAGATGGGGTCTCACCAACTGTCTGTACAGAGGGATAACAACTTCCTGTTTTCTGCTGCTGATGCCTCTCCCTATACATCCCAGTATACCCCCGGCCCTCCCTACTGCCTTCTCCACATTGCTTGCTAACCTTAAGGTCATCTGATATGATTACCCCCAGGTCCCTTTCCTGTTTTGTTGTTGTTACTAGCTCCCCACCCATTGTGTATTCTTCCCTGGGTTCTTGTTTCCCAGGTGCATTATTTTGCACTTTTGCATTGAATCCTAGCTGCCATACGCCTGACCATTCCTCCAACCTTGCTAAGTCCCTTTTCATCCTTTCCACGCCTCCTTGTGTATCAACCCTGTTGCAGATCTTTGTGTCATCTGCAAAAGGCATACTTTCCTTCAAGTCCCTCTGCAATGTCACTGATGAAGACATTAAAAGGACTGGACCCAATACTGAACCCTGCGGTGCCCACTAGTAACCGCCCTTTCTTCAAGTGGACTCCATTTACAATTACCTTCTGTGTCCTGTTGTCCAGCCAATGTTTTGCAGGCTACCACCCTGGGACCTCCCCAGGCTGGTTAATTTGACTATCAATCTTTGTGTGGGACTGTGCCAAATGCCTTGCTAAAGTCTAGGTAGGCCATGTCCACAGCCCTCCCTGGTCTACTACTTTGGTCACCCAGTCAAGAAATCTATTAGATTAGTCTGACATGACCTTCTCGCTGTGAACCCATGCTACCTTGGATCCTGTGCTCCACTGACCTCTAGGTACTCAACTATTCTTTCCTTCAGAAGTGACTCCATCACTTTCCTACCACAGAGGTCAGACTGACAGGTCTGCAGTTTCCTGCCTCTGTCTTGGTCCCACTTTTGTGAAGGGAATCACATCCGCCTTCCTCCAGTCCTCGCTACCACACCATCCTCCCATGATTTATTAAAAGAGTAGCCAGTGGTTTCACTAGTTCCTTCCTTAATTCTTTTAGAATTCTGGGGTGAATTCCATTAGGACCCATTGCTTTGTCCACCTTCAGTTTTAGGGTTCTTGCAGAACCCTTTCTTCTGTGAAAGGACTGGGATCGACCCCCTATCAAGAGTGCTTCTGTTAATTGGATTAGGCACTTCCCTCCTCTTTGTGAATACTGAGCAGAAATATTCGTTCAGTATTCCTGCTTTCACTGTCCCCTCTGCCCACCCACCGTTCATTCTATTCAGCCTCACTATCCCTCCCTTTGTCTTTCTCGCTCGCTGATGTACCTATAAAGGTTTTATCCCCTTCTTAACTGGGTTGGCTATCTTTTCCTCAGTTTGGGCCTTTGCTATTCTGACTTCCTCCTGCTTCTTTCTGCCTTAACTTCAGTACAGCTCTCTGTCCTGCTCCTTCTGTGTTTCCTTATACTTCCGGAATGCTATCTTTTCTTCCCTGACTTTCACAGCCACCTCTCTTGAGAACCATAGTGGCTTTTTCTTTCGTTCTGATTTGTTTATTTGCTTCACACAAAGGCTTGTTGCGTCTGTGATGGCAGTTTGATAATTCCTCATTGTTGCTCCACACCTCCTTCTAGCCTGTTTGCTAGTGCTTTTCTGAGGCACTCTCCATCTTGCAAAGTCAGCCCTCCTAAAGTCCAGTACCTCACTTTTGTATGGCTTGACTCTGTAGCTGAGTTTAACGTGAACCACACTGTTTGATGGTCACTTGTCCCCAGATGGCAACCTACTTCTAGATCTGAGATCCTCTCACTGCCCCGTTTGAGAGTACGAGGTCTAAGATTGCTCCCTCACCAGTGGGTTCCAGAACTAGCTGTCTAATGCCTGCCACCTGTGGGGCATCGAGAATGGCCCTGCTCTTGGATGTGGCTGCAAGCAAATGTGCTCCAGTTAACATCTGGCATATTCAGGTCTCCCATCAACAGTATCTCCTTTCTCTGCCATTCTAAGAATGCCTTCCATCATATCCTTGTTCATTCCTTCCCCTGACATGGGGGTCTGTACACAACCCTGTGCGGATTGTGGTGCCCTTTCCAGTCTCCAAGGTGACCCACAGTGCCTCCTCTCCTCCCTGTTTACTCTTTTGTTCAGTTGCTTTTATCCCTTCCTTTACATGAGAGCTACTCCTCCCCTCTTCTCCCTGCCTGTCTCTCCTGTAGGTTATGTACCTGGTATGTTAACATCCCAGTCATGGTTCTCTGTGTACCATGTTCCTGTGACTGCTACGATATCCAGGCATCCTCTTCCATTAAGGCCACCAGCTCAGGAGTCTTGTTGCCCAGACTACGGGCATTGGTACTCATTACCCTCCATTTCCTGATGGCCTTACCCCTTTTGCCCCATCCCTGTCCTTCTTGCCTTTGTCACTTTCTCCATTTACCCCTGCCCTTCTCCCTATCGACACCTCCATGTTGGTGTTTGCCACACTTACTACCGTGATTGTTTGGGGGCTAGATTTTCCTGCTCCTTTCCAGTGCCTCCCCTTGGCTAGTTTAAAAGCGTGTTCATGAATGGGAGGTAAAGGAATCAGCTGCCCAGTGTTGTTGGACTAAAGTACAATCTCTTATATCTAAATACAGGCACTGCATCAAATATTAAAAGTAGGATAAGATGAATTTCGTCTACATTAGCTATCGAATGGTTTAAGTCATTTTTTAATTAAATAATGTAAGAAAAATCACTTTAACATATAGTCAAGTCCAAAAATGGGGAAAAGGATAAAAAGTCAAGATAACACTACGCACCACAGAGAAATCACAATGCACTGCAGACGTATGTAGTAGGTTATCTGTGGGAATCTCAGATGGAGAGACACGGAAATTTATTGCTCACAAGCCTGCTGCTCCATTAGGGGCCAACACCAGACATGGACACCAACTATTCACCTCACAAATGTCTCTATTTACCAGAATGAACAGTCTGTGCAGAAACTCTTTGAACAGTGATTGATGGCCTGGTGCCCAACAAAATGACCTGCAAGCAGTGAACGTATGGAAAGCACACTTCGTAATTCCTCTGTGGCTGTGCCACATTAGTTGTAATGTCTTGAACCTTACTGGTCAAATAATTAATAGAAAGGCTTCCTCCCCAACCCATGTGGTATAGTCACATTTGATCCCAAACATGCAATGGTTAACTGGAACCCATTCACAAAGAAACAGTGTCCTTGTGGAAACATATGGCTTCAGACACTGATTAAGAGATTTTCCAGTGTCCGGACTGGAACAATGGCTCTGAGAAATGCAGCTTTTCCTCTTGGCTCAGTATTCTCCACGTAGACAGTGATGTAGCAAGGCATTTCGATTTGTACACCAACCTGCCACATAGGGTTGTCAGAACTAGTTCGTCAAAGATTCGAACCCTCCTCGAACCCTGGTGTTCGAGTTCTAACTAGAACTTCGAACACTAAAAGGTTCACAAAGGGTTCAAATCTGAAGTCGAGCTGATGACTTACGTGTGGAGGAGAAGACCGGAGGCACGTCCCAGCAGGCAGCCCGATGTGAGGAGGGAGTGCGTAGGGAATGTGTGGGGGGACTGGAGGCATGTCCCAGCAGCAGCAGGCAAGTGGCAGCCCGATGTGGTGGTGGGGGTGCAGCAGCAGCAGTGTTGTTGGGTTGCCATTGCCAGTCTTGCCAGATCCACACGAGTTGTCTCAGTTTGACGTAGCGTACTTACGTCGTCACGCTCAAGTGAAGTCATCTCCTCTCACCACCTGACCAATACTATGTGGTCAGGTGGGGGTCAGTAAGCTGGCGCGAGCTGCGGGATCTGTGGGGTACTATTTATTTAGGCAGATGCAAGCGAGACAGGCGCCATTTGCAAGGATTTCAGGAGGCAGCAGCAGCAGCCTACTTAACAGAGGTGACGCCACTACCGCAGCCAGCATTCTGCCCGATATTACTTACTAGGCCAGGGTCCAGGTCGATGTGGCTACAATCGGACTGCAGTACTTGCTAGTTGCTGCAGTGCTACTGAATTATTTAAAAATTCCATCATCCATTTTCCTGTGAAAAGGGCTAAGCAGGCCTGAGAGACCGAGAACGAGAGAAAGGCTGATATAAAGGCTCAATAAATTAACGGTCGGGTCAGGGTGTGGGAGTGGGACTAGGGGAGGTTCAGGTGGAGGGATTAATCAAGAATTGGGAAGGGATTGGAGAATAGGGATCGAGACCGCATCAATCAATATCAGGACTCAGGAGAGAATAAAAAATAAAAGAAAGAACCTTTGTGAAATGTGATTGTGATTGAAACTGCAGCACTGCACAGTGGTGCACACTCAGCAGCTGCAGCAACAAGCACATAACAAGGGGGCAAAAAAGGCAAATAAATCTGTACCTACCCAGTGTGTGTTACAGAGAGAAGCCCAGTGGCCAGTTGTGTGGTGGCATTAACCTTACATGACAGAAACGTAGAAATATAATTCTCATTCCCTGGTTGTGTATGTGACTCCGTCTCCTGTGGTCAGCCCATCACCCTGCTGCTGTGTGCCCTTGACTACACTGTACCCTACCCAGTGTGTGTTACAGAGAGAAGTCCAGTGGTCAGTTGTGTGGTGGCATTAACCTTACATGACAGAAACGTAGAAATATAATTCTCATTCCCTGGGTTGTGTATGTGACTCCGTCTCCTGTGGTCAGCCCATCACCCTGCTGCTGTGTCCCTTGACTACACTGTACCCTACCCAGTGTGTGTGTTACAGAGAGAAGCCCAGTGGCCAGTTGTGTGGTGGCATTAACCTTACATGACAGAAGCACAGAAATATAATTCTCATTCCCTGAGTTGCGTATGAGACTCCATCTGCTGTGGTCAGCCCATCACCCTGCTGCTGTGCGCCTTGACTGCTATGTGTATGCCTATGCCCAGCAGCCCAATCATTCTGTAAGCCTTGAACCTGGGATCCTTTAGTTGCAAACCGTCATATTCTTTAATTACTTTCAGTCTACTGCATCACAGTGTCACACAACCAAAATAAAATTTTGGAGTTGTGCCAGCGATCACAGATCACATTGCTTTCTTACACAGGAATTGTTTGGGTGTGGGTGTGTTCACCGCAGTATACTGGTACTGTTATGGCAGACACCAACATAGATGAAGCATCTGGTGATGATGTTGGAGTAGGTGTTGGTGGTAGGGGTAATCCTGGTGCTAGCAGAAATAACCAAAATGTTTCATGTGATAAAAATTCAAGAAACAGCAAAGAGCAACAGTGAAGTGTGGTAAAGGGGACCTTTAAGAAAACCTGTACAGCTGCTGGGGTCACAGGTAGAGGCACCATAAGGTATGCCATTCATGCTGTTCAGATCCTGTGACTAGCAGCAATAATGCAGGTGACAGTGAGTCCTTCTCTGACTCAGACAGTAGCTCTTTGTTTCAGTCCGACACTGTTGTGTCTCACGACGAGTCATTACTTCCTCAACAAAGTGAAATGAGCAAGTCTGCTGACAATGAATCAGGTAGTGCACTTGCAAATACATCCAGCACTGTTGGCAATGAAAAGGACATATCCATTGAATCCACCACTTCTGCTGGCCAGCAATGAAAATCCATCAGAGTCTTCTGCCCACTCTTCTAGCACCAAGGAGCATGTCGGGTTCTGTTAGGACAGGTGAAAAGATACAAACAGTCTTTAGCTATCTTCCTAGCACTCGAACAAAATCTGTCAAATCTGAGGTGTGGAATTATTTCTTTGTCAGTAAACTGATCCATGCAGAGAAATTTGTTCCTGTGTAAACAGAGTGTAAGCCGTGGTAAAGTTGTGTCATGCCTTGGCACTACAGCTCTTAAACGCCATCTGAAAAGCATTCAGTTTTGCTTGATCATCCAAAACCCATGTCCTCCATCTTCCAGACCGCACGTGAGAAGGGTCAGGAATCTGAAATGGATACTGAATTGTCTGAACTTGATGCGGCAGAACCACTGCCAGCCCTAGGATCACTGTTACCACCAATGCCAGCACCATTAGTACCAGTTGCACATCCAGTGATGGCACTGAATGTATAAGTCCTAGTCCACCATCTCGGCCCATCTGCCCATCAAGCACGGTGTATAATAAACCAGCAGGGACATGTTGTAAACAGCTAACACTGTCTCAGGCATTTGAAAGGAAGAATACCTTTACTAGAAATCATCCAAAGACCCTTCATCTTAATCACAGAATTGGTGAACTGTTAGCCGGAGCCCTTCTCCCATACTCTTTGTAGATCATGAGGATTTTAGGAGCTCATGACATTAGCAGAGCCTCGTTACAATGTTCCTCATCAAGGTACTTTTCCTGTATTGAAATACCAAACATTTATCAGGCTTTAAAAGTGACAGTGACACCTGCACTTAAACTACGGAGGATGGCGTTATTCATGTCACAACAGATATGTGGACCAGCACTCAAAACATAGATTACATATCCCTTACCGCTCATTGGGTCACATTTTCTTGTGCTTCTTCAAAACAAAGACACCCCAAAAGATGACGCTGCTGCATATAAAGAAGTTTGGGCAAAGTCATACTGCTGCAAACATCTTGCAGGAACTAAATGACCTCCTTGACGAATGGGTTTATTCTCACGGTCTAAAATGTGGCTTCATAGTAAGTGACAATGGAGCCAACATCTTGAAAGAAGTACAGGATGCAGGATTTCTGCATGCTTCTTGCTTTGCACATTGCTTACATTTAATTGTTATGGGATTTCTCAGCAATGAAACACAAGTGGATGGTATGATTGCTGTTTGCAAAAAATTGTGACTCACTTTCACATTCAACCAAGGCTATACGGACATTGTCCGAACTGCAAAAAAAAACAAAGCTGCCCCAGCAAAGCTGATTCAAAATGTTTCCACTCGTTGGAACTCAACGCTTATATGCTGCAGCGACTCTTGGAGCAAAAGCAAGCTGTACATGAGTATTGCTCCAGTTACATTATGGAGATGGCATTATGTTGTCTGTGCTGCAGTGGAAATTAATGGAGACAGTGTGCTGCATCCTAGCTCCTTTTGAGACAGCTACAAGGGACATGTCTTCTGAAGAGATCTGTGAATCAGGTAATCCCACTCATAATGCTCATTTCACATCATCTTAGTGTTCTAAATCTACAAATAGAAAAAGACAGATCTGAAGTGCAGACAACATGTCGCCTGTATCGTGGGAATCTCAGAAAGAGAATGAGCGAAGCCTAAAACCAATGACAAATTAGTTGCAATGACAAAATCAAACACTACATCCTTGCAACTCTCTTAGATCCCAGGTTCAAGGCTATACATCTTCCAAAAACAGATGATGTAGAGCAGTACAAATGTCTGTTGCTAGATGAGCTGCAGCACTCACAGGAGTCAAACACAGACACGCATAGTACCCTCAGGTTGTCATCGCCAAAACATGCAGGTTCATCTTCACAAAGGATACAGAACTGGAAAAGTCACCAAACATTAACAGTAGTTGTTCCACAACTGCCACTTCTTCAACCCTTAGTAGCAAGCTAAATCTGTGGAAAACCTTTCCCAAATTGCTGCCATATCAGCTTCTGCTGATTCCTCTTCTGAGCGGTCTCTGTCCATCATGGTAGACAGTTACCTGCAAGAACTGCCTATTCCTATTGATGCATGCCCTTTTGAATACTGGAGATCAAAAGTCAATTTGGACAGAGCTGTATGATGAAGCCTGTAAATATCTTGGTTGTCCTGCAACAAGTGTCTCTTCAGAATGCATGTTTAGTACAGCTGGCAATATTGTGAGAGACACCAGAAACAGGTTGCTGCCAGAAAATGTACACACGTTAACTTTTATTAAAGTTAATAAGTCAAGATTTCCGTATCCCTGCAAGAGTATACAAACTGATCCTGAAGTGATTGATGTTGTGATGTTGATGGTGATGACAACTCAGATGGTGGTGGCTAGTAAATACTGTGTGGACAGAGTCTCTACACCAAAAGGAAACTTTACAGACTGTGATGACTTTGGTTGTCTCTCTCCTTTCTCGATCTACTACCTTGGACTATATACCCCAAAACTTTCACCATTTCATAGCAAGCTGCTTTGTAGCTAGGGTCTAAACTAAAGTCAACAAGTTTTATATACAGGCAATTTTAACATCAGTGGGAACAGCACCAAATTTGGCATAAAAGGGACACTGTCACGTCAATCCTTTCTGTATCATATTATTTATAGTTAAAGTGCAAACATATATTTTGGATTTACCTTCTGTGACTTTGTGGTGCATCAGTATGGGCTGGGACCAGGGGCGGTCTATTTTTCAATTTTAAAGAGGACAAAACAATGAGTTCTAATTGGTAGCTGTTTATTATTTTTTAATTACAGAAATGTTAGTACTAAACCAGAAATGGATGCTAGTACATGGGTGAGGTTTGTGGGCTGGTTTTAACATGGTGTAGGGTGGTATGGGTGCTACTGCACAGATGAGGGTGGTGGAAGAAAAGTGGAATGGGTAATGGGGTGAAAGGTGGGTGTTGTTTTAGTCCTTTCATTTACAGATTCGTGATCAGCTGGGGATGGTGAGGAAAAAATGATGACAGACCGAACTACTGTGTACATATATATATATATATATATATATTTTTTTTCATATTAAATACATTGCAAACTGCTGCCACCTAGCACAATTGTCCTGTCCCTTAAAAAAGAATAAAGGAATCAGAAATAAAAGAAAATCTGCATCAGCAGTTTTCACAGAATGTGACCTATCATAAAGTGTTTTTGCTTTACAAGTAGTGTTAATTTGATACATAATGGGTTGACAGGCGCTGTCCTTAAACATCACATGCCAACTGCTGCAGCTACATTAAATGTTCATAAGTTAGTATGTGGTGAGGAAACCACTTTTTATTTTATGTGACTGAAATACAGATTTTATTGAAGTATCAGCTGCACAAATGCATCATCTTAGAAAGTTGTATGTATTACTTCAATTTGCCAACAAAAATGTTGGTATATGTATGCATTATCTTAGAAAATTGCATGCATTTTTGCCAGCAACAATGACTGGCATATTTTTTTATTCAAATGTCTTGACTGACTACATTATGACATAATGGCCCAGATATACAAAAGGGTTGCGCCTCGCCAAGTCCGAAATTGTGCCATTCTGCGATATTCAGCAGGAGGCAGTTGCCCACTGAAAACATGCTGAGCAACAGCACAATGCAAATGAATGCATGCTGAACTGGAGGGGAGGAACCATGCAAAACTGCACAGCCCGATATTCAGCCAGGCAGTGCAGAGTTGTGCAGGCACAACCCCCAACCTGCACAACTTTGAGCCAAAAAAGAGTAAGTCGAGGCCACCCACAGGTGAGCTGCCGCATTGCAGGCGCAACACAGCAGCTGCCACCTGTGGCTGGCCTCAACCTACTCCCTGTGCCCCCGCAGCCTGATCGCGGGCAAGAGTGTAAAAATCCCTGTCCTCGACTGGCCCGATCGCGGGCAAAAGCAGAAATGTCCTCTCCTGACTGGCCCGGTCGCGGGCATAAGCTTAAATCACCCCCCACCAGCCCGTTGCGGGCAGCAAAGTATTCCCCGAACATATCCCTAAGCCCGATCGGCGCTTGCATAATCGTGGCGACCCCCGCCCTAAGACCATATCTCTGCGGAACTAGTGTCCCGCCACCCCACCCATGAAGCCCCACCACCCGCTGCCCCCTGCGGCCGGCAGCACCCACCTGCCTGCCGACTGACTGCCGGTAGGGCTGCACGCCCATTGGTGCAGAGCAAGAGCCAATGGGCTGCAGCACCATACCGTACAAGGCAGTCCAGATATGTGAATACGTGTCGGGGGATTTATTATCTTCTTCAGCCCGCAATCGGGCTCCACTGGACCACCAGGGATACGCTCGGGGTTTATATGTCTTCAGCCCGCGATCGGGCTTATCGTCCACTGGACCACCAGGATATGTTCTGGGACGACACTTTGCTGCCCGCGATCGGCTGGTGATGTAGCTTATGCCCGCAACGGGCCAGTCGGGGGCTTTCATACATTTGCCCGCGATCGGGCTGCAGGTGTCGGTCCCCGATGGCTGCTGCCTGGCAGGCGCCAGGCGCAAGTCCTCGGGATCGGTGCACCTGCATGCTAATGGCATGCAAATGGGCAGAAATAGATGCAAATGCCCCCCGCCGCCTTGCATGAATTATGGCCCCATTTGCATGTCACCTTTGAATACTGGAAATTTGTGCATGGCGAATGGTCTTCGCGCCACCGCTAAAGTTGAATGCTCCACTCTGACCACTTGCGGTGGCGCAAGTTCCACTGCGCTATGCACAGTGGTTGTGGTCGGGTGATATTCAAAGGAGTTGCTCAACAGCGCAACTCCTTTGAATATCACTCCGCCACACCCCGCGCAACTATTTTGTGTAGCGCAGGGCTTGGCGCCACAAAATAGCGTAGTTTGAATATCTGGCCCAATATGTTTTGCAACAGTTCCACATGCTACTGCTGTAGTACCTTGGTTTGACTTTGTTATAAAAGCTTTCTTTAAACGTAGCAATTTTGATTTACTCATTTAAAACGAGCAAGGCAAATAGCTGAGATTAGGTAATATCAGTTATTTTTTCTCATAATTCATGACGATGAGTATATATAACTGAGTACATAAATGGCTAATGTGCCTCTTTCTTTCACTAAGG
Source organism: Neoceratodus forsteri (assembly GCA_016271365.2). NCBI lineage: Eukaryota > Metazoa > Chordata > Ceratodontiformes > Ceratodontidae > Neoceratodus > Neoceratodus forsteri. Next base: position 745,700,437 of record CM057456.1, on the reverse strand, counting down.
AACTATGATGCAGCTGCAGCAGGAAAACTTTTTAACATATGGGTGGGTGGGTGGGCCTGTTACGTATTAAGTTGCTGGTTTTAGCAAACAGAAGAAACCACAGATAAACCTAGTTGTATTCCTATCAATGTCACACATGATAATTTCTCTCCCTATATTGAACAGTTTTACTTTACATGTATTTTATTAGTATCTTCATTACTGGCAGCACAATAAAAAAATAGGGTTCGAGTTCTAAAAGTTCTAAAAGATTAGAACCCTAGAACTTTTTCAAAAGTTCTAGACTAGAACGAGAACCCAGAACGCCAGAGGGTTCTGACAACCCTACTGCCACACTGCTACCCTCCCTGCTGTGTTCATGCCTGCCACTTCCCACGACTTGAGTCCAAGGTTCCTGGCTCCAATCAGATGATTCCCACACTAGACCCTGCTATCTGAGTGCGCTAGTGTGGTGCTTGCTGCCTGCTGGTAGAAACCACTAACTGCACCATAAGACCCAGACCATGGCAGAAATTTCTTCTCTCTTTCTCTGTAGGTAGGCAGATTCACTTCACTTGCTGCTCCACATGTAATCTTTTTCCTTTTAGCTGGCTCTGAGTCTGTTTGTCCATCTGCTGCCCTCAGTTTTCTACTGCTTCTCTTGCTCCCAGTACAACTGAACTAACAGTATGGCCTCCAACTTGCTGCCCCAGACTTCCCACACCCGTACCAGATGCTACAGCCAATTACTATGCAGGCAGACCGTGCAAACCTAATTGAGACCTTCAGCTTCAACATCCAGAGTCCACTCTGCCACCCCAAAAAAGCTGAAAGAGAAAAGAAAAGCCTGCAAAGCCAAACAAAGGAATTTAAATGCAATGGACTAGAGAGGGCAGAGCAGTGCTGGCCAGCTTAATTACACCCCAGCTACTGAACTTGGTACGCCATGGCTTACTTGGAGTACAGCAGCTATGCCCTTGCATGCAGAGACAGCCCAGACTCAGCTGATCTGTGAAGGGCACACACCTTCCACACCTGAGGCATCCTGAATCTCTGTCCAGAAGTGCTATCTTGAAGAAACAGTTTATCACTCCACTTCCATTATCTGGTTTTGACCATGGATTAATGCCCTTTGTAGCATTCCTGTATGGGAGAGCAAACTCACAGCCCAGCAAAGGGATTTGCTGCTGTCACCACTCATGCCTGTATGTGCTGGGGGTCCTCCCTGATGAAGAAGAATTATGGGGTGCTCTGGAACCAAGGGCTAGAAACATGCCCCCCGTCTCTGTATGGCAGTCCAACCACCACCATGCAGGTACCCTTTAACAGGTACACACCTGGCTATGTTGAACTGTCTTTAAACTCAGACCCCAAACGGAACTTAGAACCCACTAAAAATAGTGAGACCCAAATGTATACAAGCTTTCGTCTAAACCAATAGGAGCACCTTGCCATGAGAAATTTAGGATCCTGCCAAACCCACCCCAATTTGGTAAGAGCAGGTAACTCTAGTATTTTTTTGTAAATAAAAATCAGCCTAAATGGAGACTTCTATGAAAATATAGAACTCCTTTACCTGCTGTGGCCAGTTCACAGCAGAAGAATCACAGAATTACACAGCCCTGCTAGTGACTCATTATAAAACAGGTTTGACTGACAATGTCCTGGTCACAACAAGCAGTGTTTATGAATGCTGGTGAATGTTGCATGAGAGGGTCACTGAGCTATTAGAACGCTCTGCAATTACTAAACCTGAAGCTCACAAAACATTCCATTTTATTGACCCAAATAACATCAGTCATGTTAAAGCCAAAGAAGATTTGAAAAGCAGCTGTGAACCAGAAAACCTAATGCTCAACTCTTGAGCCAATCTGAAGATGCTGGTAGTCACTGTCAGTTCAGGCTAATTATCATATTTAGTGAGCTGAAATGCTGCCACTGATTAATGTATTTTTATTTAGTTTTGTTGACTGGGTAAGTGCACTAGACAAATCCTGCCTATATTCAGGCACAACCAGGGGAGGGATACAGATGAATGCCAACTGACCTTGAACCAGATTAAACTGTTGGTGATATTTTTAGTGAATGAGGGAAATGGCCAAGACACCGGGAAATTCCCTACTCTTTTCGATAAGTGCCATGGGATCTTTAACATCCACCTGAACTACCACCAATCCAGGCAGATGGGACCTCGGTTTAACATCTCATCCAAAAGACAGCACCTCAGAAGTGCAGCACCCTCTCATGCTGCACTACAGTGTCAGTACTGGGATATCAACCCACATGCTAGATGTGGGAACTGAACTCACAGCCCTCTGATCTCCTGGCCTCAGAGGCGAGAGTGCTACCTACTGAGCCACTGACACTGCTAATGGTGACAAGAGTCTTTCTTGGTATATACAATATTCCAACATTATTTGTAAATACTTTGGACCGGATTTAGCAGAAGGGACAGTTTAAAATGACAGTAAAAGGCATGCACACTGAACCAGGATTCATTTCAGTCCACTGCCGTCAAGATAACTTCATAAAAGACATGCAGACTATTAAGCAGCATTCTCTGGCACATAAGATAGAGCACACACTATTCAAATCTCAGCAGAACAATGCATCTTAATCAGAGCACCAACTAATTGAATGTGCATGGCTAAAATATTAGGAATAAATGAAAATGTTGGGTTTAATGACATTCTCCCGCCTGAAGGGTGCACGTCTTCATGTAAATTAGGTTATCTAAGCTATATTGTCTCAGCTGTGTTGAATGCGATTTAAATAGCCAAATGTGTAGTCTACTGAGAAATTGCAAGTTTGGAAGAAGGGCTGGTAGCAATGGCATGATATTTGTTTACAATTAATTCCTTCCAGCCAAAGTAATTCAGTGCGATGTGATCTGAAATCATAATACAGAATGCCCGAGTTACTGCATCCAAAGTTAACAGGAACTGATGAAGCCTGGATAAGTACCTCCACAGACCTGAAGCAGAAAAGGTTGACACACTTCTCCAGAAATTATGTACACTTCCTTGTCACCATTCCCATACCTAAATGATTCATCTGTCAGAGGCCAAATAATTTATGTATTTGGGAGACAGGGGCTGATACTGGGCTGTTACTTGCAAACAAACAGAGCAGTTTCTCAGCAATCCTATTACACTGGAACAGTTACTAACCTACTACTGTAAGAGTTTACATGACACATTCTATCTTAAAATCGGGCCACATTTACTATGAGCCCAAACAGAACCAATTATCAAGGACTGCAAAGTGCTGTACTGTGTGAGCCCAGTGCTGTTGTTCTACAGACTTTACTACACGTGTATTACTGTACATACCCACATGCACATCTAGTTTTGATGCCAAAAGTACAGTAGGTTCCCAGAAGGGAACTTGACTTATCTGCAGAATTTACAATGGTAAATTATTTTTGCAACACTGAAACCGGATTTTGTGTCTAGTTCTGACCATTAAAGACAGGTTCTGTGCTCGATGCTGGCACAAAACAGATTTTTCCATCCAATTTGGCAGCAAAATAATGCCTGTAATTTTGCTAAATCTGACGTGGTAAAAAGAGGGGTGGTGACTTATATACGAGATTGACTTACAGGCAAGTATATAGTGGATATCCGTTCTTGGATTTCCTGAAGCACTGTGACTTGGTCAACAACCCCAGTTACTCATGAAATGCATTGGAAAGGTATTTCCTTGACAGTATACAAAGTAAAATCCATTTGGTTCCAACAGTGCACTTTCAAGCTCAAATCACTTGGTGGACATCTTAAAGTCTTAAAGTCAGACTTGCCATGCAAGCACGTGAAAATAAGGGTGTTAGCTCCCCACAGAAAAGCCAATCATGTTGTGCCATCTGGTAGAATGCCTTCATTCACAGTATACCATTGCCATAAATTGTGAACACAAAGAGTGCTGTAAAAGTTTAAATTGTAGCTTGCTAGCCCAGTGGTATGGAGGGCTGAGGTGTTGGCACACTTACCTCCAGCCACACTGGCAATTCCCGGGAATGGACCAGATTTACTCGGAGCATGGCCAGGTCAAGAAAGATTGAGCGTCCCAAGATGGCTTTCCTCATGGGAGTCCCTCAGCTTGTCTACCACAGAGTGGAATCTAGGTGACAGAATCAGCGGGACCAGCAGATGTGGGGGACACATGCAGACACAGCACGCATGTGCGCCAATATGTTCACGCATGTGGCCATCACTATCGCAGATGTCCTAGGGAGAAAAAAGGAAAGTGCCTTGGCTCATTTGATGTCCCTGCAGATGCCAGACGATCTCTACGTGGCAGGCCACCCACCAATACAGCTCTGTGTAATTTGTGGTTAACCTGTAAGTCCGAAAGACAGCTCGGTGATGGGGCTGGGGGATGCTGCAGGGACAGGGAACACAGGAGGAGAAACAAAGAAAATAAATTTATCTACTACTACACCAGGAGTCTGTGGGCCTTCTGGATTACATGCTGTGATGTTTTGACACTCTACCTGTCTTGATCACACAGCCATTCTATGATATTCATTGTAAAATTGCCAGAAAATACATTTTCTTAAAAAGTAAGGGTTTTTTCAGTTTACTTTTCATCCCACTCAATATCTGTTCCACTTACTCTGGTCCTCTCCGTAATGCTGCAAAGTTTTATCTGCTGGCCTCACATGTTGTACCATTGGCTTCTACTCACAAGCACAAGTGCTAGAGTACCTCACAGGTAAAGCCCACCCCACTGCAGGCCTTGGGCTTGGGGAGAAGCCTTTGGCTCACTCAGATTTGCTTCTGCTTCAATGGGAGTCATGCCATTCTTGGTGCTAGTTAGGGTGGGGACATTTATCTGATGTAATGAGCACAGGAGTGGTACACTTTAACTGGCCTGCCAAGCGCAGCGATAACAGTACTGCTCATGGCGCTGGTGACCTGGGTTAATGAGCCCAAGAGTTGGAAGGCAGCTGAAGGGAGGAGGATTGAGCATCCCAGAGTTGCTCTCCTCCTCCGGGGTGGGGTGGGGTGGGATGGGGTTGATGGGTTAGCTGCTGGCGCTTGATAGACCACTGGTGGAAGCTGGGGAACTAACAGCTGGAGGTTGCTGGAGGGGAGGCTGGGCAGACATTGGCGTGATTGCCCTTGATGTCACTGCATGCCATGCCTCCTTAATGCAAAGAAAAATGGAAAACTGCAGACCGCTGCAGGGTCCGCACCATTGCCCATGGCGCTCCCTGGAAACCAAGTTTGAGGTTCAACAGAACAGGCCACCTCTGAAGGCCCGCCCTAGGAAGTAAGCCAGGGAGGAATAACAGGGAAGTAAGTCTCAGGGGCAGTGATGGGGCTGGGGGCAGATGTCGGGCCAATGTGGACCGTTGGGCAGGGGGAAAGATAAGTAAACAAAAATAGGTACTTTTTTCGATTCTATGTGATAAGAGTGATTTAAAAATAGCGCCATAAAAACAGTGACTGCACATCTCTGAAAGTGAAAACCGTGATGAGCACTACGTTGTGGCACAAAAACAGTGACAGGTGGCCACGTAATCTAAGGTGGGGGCGAGACATGCCCCCACATCGAGGAGTGGACACTGAGGCATAGGGAAAACTCAGGAGGGCAACTCCCGGGGGACAGAGGTTGCCGGGGAGAAGGGAAATGGGTGCTCAAGAAAGGGAAAACCATGAAACAATGAGCACAACAAAAATAGTATGTGCCATTGCCAGCCCTGAACCCAGATCCAGTCGCTACAAAGGCAGTGATTCTCACCACTGCACCAGATGGCCAGTTTGGCAGCAGCCCCCAAACAAATCCCTATGTAGTGCACAACACAAGTACTCCCTACATAAAGGAAATTGCTGAACTTACTTGCTATGAAGAACAACATAGCGCATTTATCGATTGGCTATTTTCCCATTGCCGAAATTGACTCACTTAAATGGATTCACTCTGTTCAAAGGATACCATTTTCTCACCATTTTCTGTGAGCCCTCCTACCACTCTACACATCAGCTGCTGATTTTTTACATGCATCTGGCTTGGGAGAGAGTTGTAGCAAGAGAGTATTTGTTACCACTCTATAGTATATTGTTAGGGCTTATCCTACACAGAAAACGGTGGCTTTCAAATTCTTGTTGTAGGACAGTTCAAAGGGCAAAAAGTTGCTGAACTATCGTTCTGACATCACATCCATAGTACAACAACTTATTTGCCTTGTTCTGCCACCTGATTGGCTCACTCAATGGTGCTCTGACGATAAAAATATTGGCAACATGGTGGGGCATTCCATGGCTTACGACTGGTGGACCCTCCTCATTTTGACATGAAGAGCCTCACAGCTCTGTGTCATAAAAGTGAATTGTTGTTTTATTTTTATTTTATTTTAAAATAACAGTGCTGAGCTAGCGGGAGCGGGGTGAAGCCAGATCAAGTTGGAGCGGAGTCGATCGGGAGAAGCAGGAGTCAGCAGTAGGAGGAGCAGCACGAGATAAACAATGTAACCATCAACAAGAAAGAAACAATCCAGGAACCATATACTATAAAATATGGATGGTTGACCATCCACAACTAAGGCCATGCTTTCCATCTCGGGAGTTGATGACATCAGCGAGACTCTCTGATGACATCAGCGAGACCTCAAGCCTTCCTCAAGGTCTCTAGATGTCATCAATTTCCTCAATGGAAACACAGTTTTAGTTGGTGGATAATAACCATCCACTATTCTATATTTGTGTCACACTGCATTTCTACCCATGACAGTTGGCCCCTGTGATACGCCTCATTAAGATCAGCTTACAACCTGCAGCATTTAAGCAACAGAACCTTAGAAATTGGAATTAGCACAGAGTTTACTTGCAGCATTACAATGACCAACATTCAAGAGTTACAGTAAAAGACAATGGTAAACAAACAGAGAAGGGTAGCAGTTGCCAGATGCCCTCCAAACCAATTACTGGATCTAGCTTTAGGTTTTCTTGCTCTTAGTTTTGTCCTCTTCACTACCCAAAAGCCAAGGGTATCTAGCCTGGCAAAAAACCCTTATATAGACAGTAGTTTAATGAAATTTACATTAGGCAATATTTGCGGCAGCAGGCTAATCTTTTGAAAAGCATTCTGTTCCCTTCCTCCCATCTGTTTATGCCCTCTTCCTGGCTAGCCTCACCTCACCCCACCCAATCCCATCACCTGGCTTCTCCTGGAGTTACATGGCCCAGTTCCCAAACAGCTTGCCCCTTGTGGCAGGGTGACAGGGGGTCCTTCTCAAGCTGCCATACAAAGATCCAGTCACTGGCCACGCATGGTAACTGGTGCAGAGCCTGCAAGGGGTTGGTGGTCATCCTGCCAGCCATGATGATTTTCTGTGTTCTTCCCTCCCTTGAAGGAGCATGCATGCCATGACATCGATGGTGACATTGCGTACGCTTCATATACAGTACATCTGACATCTGCTACTCCACTGCCCACACACTGTGGCTCCAATGTCCTGACTCCCCAAGCCACTGCTAGGGGCCACACATACACAGATTGCCCACCACTCCTTCCCTAGAGGAGGACAGCGGTCCCTTGTATGCACAATCCTCCTCCCCAGCTGACACTCTAATGCCCTGAGTGTGCCTCGAACCCAGGTCATCGGGCGGCAGGCCATGGTGCTAGCATAGCGCCAGTGGGCCAGCCAATCTCCTTTATCTTTATAAACTTTGAATATAACTGTGTGAAGCGTTATAGCTACAGTACATGCTGCCCAATTCATTGTAGGGCAGCACAGCCAGGGGCTATGGCTGATATGCTGAATCAATACTTCTATTCAATGTCTACCATGCACCCCTGGGGAGGCAGTGTGTTCACTGAGATGGCCCGTGGCATCAGATGTAACCATAGGGCCACCTGTAGACACCACACCCATTCTACAGTACCCGCTTAAGATCAAGACAGAAGAGTTCCATGGGGTGGAAGGGATACAACCAGGATCATGGTATAGGTAAGGGAACAATTGGCGAGGTTGACTGAAGTATTCTTTCAGTAGTCTGTCCAGACAGGTAGGATGCCTCAGAACTGGAAAAGGGCCAGTCTGGTTCCCATCCCAAGAGGGATCAAGGTCAGACCCTGGCAACTATGGGCCAATAAGGCTGACATCAGTGCAAGGCATGATCCTGAAGCCACTGTCAAGGACCAAATGAGGAAGCACTTGGTTGAGGCTAGGGTCTTGCCCCTTTCAGCACAGCTTTAAGAGTGGCTGATCATGCCAAACTAACCTGATCACCTTCAACGATGGGTAACCAGAGAGGTGGACTGGGGTAGGCCCACAGACACAGTCTATCTGGACATCAGCAAGGGCATTTGACATTATGCAACACAATAAGCTTCTGGGCAAAGTATAGCAGTGCAGTATACATGACTAAGATATTTCACCTAGATATGTCTGGGGACTTTAAAGCTTTTCGCACCTCCATGGAAATGAGACATGTCAGGTTGGGGATGGGGAGGTCAGTGTCAGCTCGACTGGGGACAGAGCGCAACCAAGGAAAAACAGCTGATTCTCCTGTAATGGAAACTTGCAAAACTGGAAGAGAGAAAGAAGACCAGACAAATCACAAGTGTCAGAATTCGGAATGGGCATAGTGGGTCACGTGCCATAGCCTTTGTACAGGAGCTCTTCTATAAAAATACCTGGGTCAGTGCACAGGGACAAATTCTGACTGAGGCTGCACACAGAGCTCTGTGACCGTCACCTACCCAGCAAGACAGACCATGTGGCCCTCATCTGCAAACGACTCCATTTCCAAGATAAAATAAAACACAGCAGGCTGCCCACCTCAAACAAATCCTTCACTATAACTCAATCTGCTTTTTATTTTAATAACCTCAGCTAGGCAGTCTGAGAAAAGCAAAAAGCATACAAGGAAATTAAACAGGCACTGCACACTGGACATATTACATTTTGGGTGGTCTATCCAGCTAGACCTATTATTTAGACCCCAAATGGCCAGCAACCATTTCAGTTGGCAGTTGCTGCAGCTCAGCGTCTACTGGAGATTCTGCCTAAGCTGTTCCCTGTGAATGAACAACAAGCACTTGAGAGAGCAGTGGAGCACTGCAGCAGTTAACTCTGCAGACTGAAAGACTCTTGATACTAAACAAGCTTCTTATGTTCATTATGTGGACTGGCGGCAGAATGGTATTCCTTTTGTCTTCAGTTTGCCAGACTTAGTCTTACACTGTCATCTAATTAGTGTGATGCTGCCTCCAAACACACTCCACATCTGTGAACATACAAACATGCCAGCAGATCCAGGCCTTACAGTTTCTCAAGTCTTCTGATAGTGCAGTTCCCAAGGTGTTTACAGAGGAACTGCCCCTTCCCATCTGACCTCCCTCAACAACCCCTCCCCAACTCACCCCCCCACCTGCAACTTTCTTCTTCACCCTGTCCCATCCCTCTTGAAGCTGTCCACCGTTTTCAGGGATATCTCCTCCTCTGGCAGCTCATTCCATGGCCACCACCCTCTTCAGTGAAAAATACCTCATCTCCCTCCTGTACCTTCCCTCCACCAACTTTAGGCTGTGCCTCTTAGCGGTCTTGTTCCCACTAAGGCTGAAGAGGCCACAGTGCTTACCCTGTTTATACCTTTAAGGTACTTGAGTTCTCCATCACGCACCCCTCCCTTCTTTCTTCAAGAGAGTACATGTTGAGCCTGCTGAGCCTCTCCTCATACGTGTTTGCCCTGCTGGCCCTGAATCATCTTGGTCAGCAACTTGATAGCCTTATTTAAGTAAGGACACCAATACTGCACACTGTACTGCATACTGTACTCCACCAATACTGTACACTGACTCAAGGTCTGGTCTCACAGAGACCTGAACAGCAACAGTATGACTGCTGCCTTCCTGCTGGTAACCTCTGGCTATGCAGCCCAGCATCCATTTACTTTGGCTGCTGCTCTCGCAGTGTGCTGAGTGTTTCAGGTCACTCATGGATGGCTATGCCCAGGTCCTTTCTTCCTGTGATCTGTTACTTGCACATCACCCAACAAGTACTCTTGGTCCCTGGATTCTTCACCCCAAGAACATAACCTTATACTTTTAGCACTGAACCCCAGTTGCCAAATGCCAGACCACTTTTCTAGCCTAGCCACGTTTTCCCTGAGTTCCTGTCTCCCTCTATGCATACCCTCCCACAGAGCTTTGTGTTGTCTGCAAGAGGCTGATTTACCTTGATCCCATCCACAATGTCACTTATGAAGATGTTAAACAACACTGGACCATGCATGAAGCCCTATGGGACCCCACTGGTCACAAGCCTCACTTCTGAGAACCCCTCCCCCAATTCCATCATTTGGTTTCCATCTTACAACCACCTCCTGACCCATCTCACAAGCTTAGCTCCTTCCCCAGGTCTTCCAGCTTCCTGAACACTCTTCTATGATGCACAGAGTCAAAGACCTTGCTGAAGTCCTGATACAGGAACATCAATCGCTTGGCCCTTGTGCACTGTCCTAGTGACCCAATCAAATTTGTCAATCAGGTTATTTTGGTAGTCTTATCACATTTGGTCTGTTTCCTTGGCTAAGTACTACTGTGAAGTCCTTCACAGACTTATAAATGCTAGTAGCAATCTGCACCCCATTGCTAATATATATTAAATCTTATTATCGACTGAATTTTCTGACACCCCAATCCAACCATCATGCTGACATCTAGAACTGAATTGTAGTTCTCAGGATTAGGATTAGATTCATATTTAGAATAATATCTACAAATAAATTTTTCAAGATAATTTGAGGCTAATGCAATTTAAAATTTTACATAATGCTTACATGACACCTTGTAAACTGCAGAAGTTTTTTTTTTAATCAGATAAATGGGTACAAGCTAGCAGCCCAGCCAGAAGCAGCCATTTTCTGGAGCTCCTGAGAGCTGCTCATTTAAACTGCGAATTTATCTAATTTCTGCCTTTGAACTTAAACTAAGACATTCAACATCACCTAAAGGAAATCTGCTACACCTTCGGATCAAAAATCAAGCTATCATGGGCTGTACAAAACCGCTTAAACAAGACTTTTTCAACCACGGGCCTCAACTGCCAAGCACCAGACCATACAGAGGACGACTTCTGCAAACAACACAGAACAACCTGCAGCTTCCTTAAACTCTCTACAAATCGCAGTTAATGCACTCACTAGGATGGTCCAACAAATCGATCAGAAGCTGGACACATTTGCACAACATTTTCAGATGGTTGAAACGCAACTGGATGCTATGGGGAGATCACAAAAACGCGCTGAGGAAACAGCGGAAAGGCCCTAGCCACATCCACCTAGCATAGGAGCAGGCGGCCCTTCAGACTACGCTTAGAAGCAACTTGAAAATACAGTCCAGGCGGCAAACATCAGAGTTCTGGGTCTTCCCGAGAGTCGAAGGAAGAATCTGGTACAATACCTGAATCTTTGGCTCTCTGACATTACAGGACTGTCCGAATTCAAAGGTAGCGTGCATACAGAATTACTCCCGTCCAGCCGACTGTAACTAGTGAAACTTCACGAACTGCGCTATTCACTCTTGCTTCAGCAGCAGAGTGGGACATAATCCTTGGGGCTATTAGAAATAGAGGCCCTGTCTATCAGGGACGAGAAAGCGTGCTTTTCTTCTGGATCTCACCCACCACCAGAATGAGACGCAAGGCCTTTGATGGAGTGAAACGCAAACTGAGAGACCTGGGCATTACCTATTCCTGGCCTTCCCTGCACGCCTGTGCTTCACAGATGGTCGAAAGCAATACAGATTCACAGACCCAAAGGAAGCGGAGGTGTGTGTGTGTGGAGAAGACTGCAAGTCGGCAACCACCAGAACCACTGTTGGAGGATGATTCAGAGCAAGACTGAAAATCAGAGGCAATGGACTGTTAAAACTGAAACCATCAGACTGGTTTGCTAAAATCTAACTTTAATCGTTAAGCTATATTTTGATGGCAGAAAGTAGCTCTGACTTTTTCTCCCTGAGTCCTCCAAGTTTAAGAGGTTTTCAGGGCTAGTTAATTTGTTTGTTCAGGTTAGCAGGTTTGTTATTACTGCAGTATAACTATATACTAATAAGTCAATTCTTGGCTTCCCACTAGGAGAAAAGACCTAAATATTTTTTGGCATTCCTAGAAGCTACAGTTTTATTTGAAGAGAGGGGCTAGGGAAGGTCCCAGGTCCTTTAAGGAACCTCCTCTAATTTGGAACGTTAGAGATGCCAATTAAAACAAAAGTTCTCTCCTGGGGTGTAACCATTATAGTTTTAATAGAATTGCAAATAATGTGGGCTTATAAGAGCTCTGAATAACAATACTTCCTTTATCTTAAAATTGAACTATCAATAAAGGACCAGTAGGGTCAGATACATGTCACTGTATGTTCAAAGGACTTGAATATTTTGGGTGTTGGCTGCAACGTAGCTCCTGAATGTTGTATACCTATTTTCTTATATGGTAATAATTAGTAATCTCCCTAATGCTGTACCATTAGAAGTATGTAATCATCATCCTTAGTAATGTATAACAACAACTTAATGTCGATCTGCATACTCAGAATTAACGTGTTTTATGCATATGTATGAAATACTAAATAAAAGTTAAAAAAATTCAGATAAATGCACCCAGTGTAATACAGACAGTAGAACTTTGATCCATATTTTTTGGACTTGTCCTTTACCTAGCCTCTTTGGGGCAACATAAAAAGAAGGTTATAGATAAACTAAATCTGCAGAATGCATTCCACCCTGAAGGATGTATGACTGGGAATTATGACATTTTAAATTGGTTGGTTAAATAGGATCTGCGGCCCTATCCTGTAGGTAGGGAAATGGGCAGACTAGATGGGCCTAGCAGTCCTTATCTGCCGTCAAAGTCTATGTTTATCTAATAAATTGGATAAAGCTATGATGTCTTTAATTGCATTATCCACTAAGCAGATAATCTTGAGATACTGGCTTGATAATGAAATCCCACTTTTAAGGAATGGTCTTCAAATATTTTACATATTCTTCAAATTGGAAAATTAATTGCAAATATAAATAACAACCTTCCTAAGTTTCACAAATATTTTAGGAAATTGTACAGACTTTTATTAACATAACTTTTTAGCATGAGTCCCTATATGCCTTGTTTATAAACTCGTATATTTGTCTTTCAGTCCATTTATTTATTTGTTTATTTAGGTCTTATTACATGTATTAATCCTTTGCATATGTATTATGTCACCCTTCTTGTTGGGTATAGTATGAATTGGTTCTTTCTTATTTTAATCATAGCATGGCCTTCATGAATTGTGGAGGGGAGGGGAGAGGTTTGAATGTTGTTGCCTGTTTTCCTTTTGATTTTATTCTTTCCTATTAGTGTTATTTTGTGTGTTGTTTCATTGTATGAAGCTTTGCAATTTATACGGGTTTTATTAGTTTTGTACTCTTTTCTGAAAATAAATAGAGTGAAAATAAAAATAAAAAGTTAGTTTGGCAGGATTTCCCCAACACAAACCCATGCTGCCTCATGTCCTGGAGTCCATTTCCTCCAGAAAGCCCACAAATCTCTCAGGTTGGTCTTCATCAGCCTGCCTAGTACTGAGGTCAGGCCAACCATCCTGTAGTTCCCTGGTTTACCCTCAGCCCACTTTTACGGCGGAGGTACCACGTGTGCAGTTCTCTAGTCCTGGGGAACACCCGACTCCAGAGACATGTTAAACAGGTCAGCTAGAGGACCCACCAGAAACTCTGCCAGTTCTCTTAGGGCCTTGGGTGCACTCCATCTGGCACTAGGGAACTGTCCACCTAGGGTCCTAGGCTCTTTAGCACCTAGTCAGTCTGTATTTCACCATCGGTGACTTTCCACTCCAGCCCCCACCCCCATGCTCCCATGTGGCACTGATCTGTCCTTCTCATTGGTAAAGAATCAAAAGAGTACTTATTAACTACCTCTGCTTTTCTCCACTACCTTCTATACAACCACCCTCCTTTAATCTAACAATCTTGTCCTTTATGTTCCTTTTCTCTTATGTACCAGAAAAAAGGCCTTCTCACCTGCTTTTACCCCCTGGGCTAGCTGTACTTCTCTTTGTAACCTTTGCCACTCTAACCGCTCTGCTCGCCTCCATAAATTTAGCACAGTAATACTCCATTATCATCCTCCTTCTGAGTATGTCTGTTCTTCCTGAAGGCTGCCCATTGTCCCCTACCTACTGTTGCCACCTTCATGCAGCACCAGAATGACTTTTTGGCCTTAGCTTTCTGATTCTGGCACACTCACTAGTGGCCTCCATCAGTCCCATCTTTATTATGGTCCATTTCTGTTCTACATCCCTCCCAGTCTGATCCCAGCAAGAAGTCCTACCAGAACGTCTCTCATCCTACCAAAAGTCAGCCATCCTAAAGCCCAAGACCCTTGTCTTGGTCTTGACCAACCCTCTGCTCATTTCCCAGATGGAACCACACCATGTGGTGGTCACTACTTGCAAGCAGTGCTTCCACCTTCACATCATAAATATGTGCACAGCTGGACAGGACCAGGTCCAGTACAATCTTCTTCCTCATGGGCTCCATGACCCTTTGCATCAGGAAACCACTCTAGAATGCATCCAGCAGTACTTGCTCCCTAGTACAGGAGTGGCAGGGATGTTCCAGACCACCACAGGTAGACTGAAATCCTCCATTATCACTACTTCCCCCTTCCTGGATATTTCCATGATCTGAGACACAGTGCCCTGTCCAACTCCTCATCCTGGTAAGATGGCCTGTAGACTGTTTCCAACATTAGTTTCCTCCCTTAGTGGACTGTACCTGTACCCATAATGCTTCAGTCTTACCTCTGACTCTTCCTCTCTGGTACAGGCAATCCTCATTCATGTAGAGAGCCACCTCGCCTCCTCTTTCCATCTCCCTATCCTTTCTATACAATTTAAACATGGGAACTGTGAGGTCCCAGTTGTGGCTTTGTGTGGCCCATGTCTCTGTGGATGGCTGCAAAGTCCACCTCACCCTCGACCATCACTGACTGTAATTCCATCATCTTATTCCACAGCCTTCTGGCATTCAAAGACATCACTCTCACTACTCTCCACCACGACTCAGGACCCTTTACTCCTGACCTGCCCCTTCCCTCCCCCCCTCCTCCTTCAACCCTCCTTTCTTCCACTACTCCTCCCCAACTAGCTCCACCTCATACTGTCTTAACTAGGGGGAGGCCTCTGTCTCCTCCACCAGATGACTAAGAGTGCTGTACATCATGCTCCCCACTCTTGTCAGTTCAAATTTAAGGTTTTAACCATAAATTCCTCAAGCTTACCCTTCAGGACCCTCATGCCCATCTTACTTGGGTGTAACCTGTCCAGCCCATACAGATCTTTGTTCCATCTACTGATCTTTGTTGTCCCAGGTCCCTCCCCAGTTACCAATGCACCTGCCTTCTGCCTCGCAACATCCTCTAAGCCATCTGTTAAATTCCTCAATCCTACCTTCACTACTGTACTAGCCCTCAATACTGAAGCACCTTTGAAAAGGCTACAAACCTCCCTGTCTCCCATAAATTCTCCCCCTCCCTGAACCTCTCTTGCACCACCCCATTTCAAATCCCACAAGGTCATTTGTATCTAGATGCACTATAATGTGAGATCCCCCTCCCCAACCTACGTGCTCTGAGCTTCTAGGGGTCCCACCCTCCTAACATCATCCCTGGCATATATTCTACCCCCTACAGTTTGCCCTTGTTCCTCCCATCTCATCTTATCCTTTCACTATCAGATCCCCAAGATCACTAACCTCCCGCTGATCCTGGGCTCTCCCTCCTCCCTCCTCTCTGTCCACACTGCGCCCACTCTCTCCTGCCTCCTGTCTTCCCTCCTGTCTCTTTTAATTCCCTGACCCTCTCCATCAGTTACCCCCATCTCTTCCTCCTGAACCTTTCTCCCCTCCAGCATGCCCCATCTTTCCCTTTGCCCCCCAGCCTAACCCACATTTTCTCTTTCCACCACTTCCTTCCCTGCTCCACCTGCCCTTCCCTCTTGCCTGAAAGCACTTCATCCTGCCCCTGCTCCCTATTAACCTTGCCGCCCCCTTACCTCTAACCCTCCCTATACTGCCCCTATCTTTCAACCATGGTTCCCCTCCACCCCGTCTAGATGGAGAAATCTGTTCCACAGGGGAATCTTTAGAGATGCTCCTACCGGCCTCCTCCCCTTCCTGCCCTACCATTCCCCTACTGTTAGCCACACCTCCCTGGGTTTTCCCTCCTGCTGGGGAAGGGGACCTAGGAGACCTGCCTAGTCTCCTGTTCTTTCCTACACCTCAGGCTAGCCCCCAACCTTGGTCCCATTCCCATTTTCCCTCATTGCCAGCCAGCAAGCCCTGTGTCCCTCTGTCCCTCCCTCATCACTAATCCTCCCTCAACACAGCACCTATCTCCTGCCTCAGCTGCCACACCTACTTAAGAGCAGCATAGTGACTTCGGTGAGCATGTAAAGAGGATGAAGAGTACAAAGATGGCACTGTTCATATGTGTATTTCCCATCACAGCATCTCAGAAAACTGACAGAAGGCTATTAAAACCAACAGATTGTGAAACTTGGAGCAGGACGGTGAAGTTCTTACACAGCAACTTTCTGGTATGAGCATCACGAGGCGAGAGGGAAGGCAGGTGGATCCCATGATGTGGTGAAGAAGAGGTTCAGGCCTTGTGTGCAATCTTTTGGTTGATGTAGACTGTATCCCATAAACAAGAGGTGATTCACTAGGGATCCCAGGTGTAGAAGAATCAAAACCTCAATCAGCTGGCAGTGGTATATGCCATCTGCCCCATCTTACCATTTGCTTCATGAAAGTAAATTGGTAAGATGGGGCGAGATAACTCACTGGAGGCTGGACTGGGGTTTGATGCTTCTGTACCTGGGGTCCCTAGCAAAGCATCTCTTGTTTGTGAGATACATTCCACATCAACCGAAAGGCTGCACGCAAGGCCTGGGCCTTCTTGACCTCATCACGACTGCACATGGGGTAAGCATCAATTGGGTATAAACGGGCTGATAAAACTGTGACTGAGAAGTCACATAAGGGATTGGGGAGTAAAATACAGGTTACTCACCTGTAACAGGAGTTCTAGGAATGGTATATGTTGTTCATCCACACTCATTGGCAGTATCCTTGCCGCTTTAAATCTTGCGGAAGGTCTTCAAGCTTGCTCCTCCACCCACCGGGTGGTATAACTCGGCTCCGCCCCATGGCGCCAGATCTGGCCCGCTGGAAGCTCAGGTTGTGCGTCGAAGCCGGGAGATCGGGTGGAGTCGTGTGGATGAACAACATATACCATTCCTAGAACTCCTGTTACAGAGTGATAACCTGTATTTCTAGGACATGGATATGTTGTTCATCCACACTCATTGGCAGACTCCTACAGTTCTCCGGGAGGAGGGAGGCAAGACAGCACACCCCATATACTTACTTGGGAAAGAGACTGGAGAACCGAGGCCCCAAAACCAGCATCCGGCGTGACTCAAGGTCGATGTGGTAGTGGGTAATGAAGGTGTTGCTGACTTCAGGTAGCAGCCCTGCAGATTTCCTGGATAGGGGCGTCCCTGGAAGCAGCCACCGTTGCAGCAGTATGGCGGGTAGAATGAGCTCTTATCCCTCTGGAGGCTCCATGCCCGCAACTCATAGCAGAGATCTATGCAGGAGGTTACCCACCTGCTTATCGTCCGCTTGGCTGCAGGTCTGCCAGATGCGGCTTCAGCGTAGGTGACAAACAGCTGGAACCTCTCCCGAATTTCAACCGTGCGCTCCTTATAATAATGCGGCGCCCTTCTAGGATCAGAGTATGGAGCCTATATTGACCTCCGAGGTGTGATTGGGGTAGAACACCCGGCAGAGTCAACACCTGGTTAAGGTGAAACTCCGACACCACCTTCGGAAGGAATTTCGGGTGGGGCGCAGGACAACTTGTCCCTGTGCAAGACCAGGTAAGGAGACTCGATGGAAGCGCCTGGAGCTCTCCCATCCTTCTGGCTGGACGTGATAGCCACCAGAAGGCGGTCTTCCACGACAGGTGAGAGAGCACACCTGTGCGCCAGTTCGAATGACTTGCCCATGAGCTTTGCCAGTACCAGCAGTAGATCCACGGAGGTGGGGGTTCCCGCACTGGAGGAAAATGTGATCAAGGCCTTTGAAGCCAGACCACCTTCTCCTGCATACTCGACTGCTTCCCGCGCCCGTAAGCAGAGATGGCTGCCAGGTGCACCCTAGGGTCGCCGACCCAAGCCCTTGACTAGAAAGGGACCATAAATAGTCCAAGATGCTTGCCAAGGAACAGGAGGAAGGGTCCAAGCCCTTGCCCTGACACCAAATGGAAAACCTTTTCCATTTGAAGGCATAGCATTTTCTGGTCGACTCTCAGGGACGCCTCAACTACATTGAGGACCTCGTCGGAAAGACCCAAAGCCTGGAACTCTAGCAGCTCAGGAACCAGGCCGTCAGGTGCAGGGATTGAAGGTCCGGATGGAACACCTTCCCTGATTGACTGAGAGCAGGTCCGGGCGAGCTGGAAGCTGCCGCGGAGTCCTGGAGCTGAGACTGAGGAGATCTGGTACCAGAACTGGCGAGGCCAGTCTGGGGCTATCAGAATCACCTGGCCTTGTCCCTCCTCGCCTTGAGAAGCACCTTGTGGATCAAGGGAAATGGGGAAAAGGCGTAAAGAGGCCCGGGGTCCCTTGCCTCGAGAAGGCATCCTCTGCAGCGAGCCCTGCTGAGGGCGGGCATGGAACAGACTCAGCCCGGCGTTCTCCGTGGAGGCAAACAGGTCCACCTGGGTGTGCCCCAAAGGAGAACAGATGCTGTACTACCTCCGGCAGGAGAGACCACTCGTGGGATGCAGCCCCTATCCGGCTCAGGGCATCGGCCAGGGTGTTGGAGGCTCCTGCCACGTGAATGGCTAGAGATCCGCCTCCAGGCTGCGCCACAGTGACCAAATCGCGGAGAGCTTCCTTGCATAGAAGCATGGGCGGCCGCCCTGGCGGTTTAGATAGTACATGGTGCGTGGTATTGTCCGTCTGGACTCGAGCCACTTGACCCCGGAGAGAGCGGAGCAAAAGGCGGTGAGAGCTAAGGCGGACCGCTCGGAGCTCCAGCAGGTTGATGTGGCATCGGGACTCCGCGGGGACCAGAGGGCCATGAGCCCAGTGTTCCCCAGATGGGCACCCCAACCCATCAGAGGGCATCGGTCGACGAGAGAGACCGTCGGCTCGGGGCGGACTGAACAGGATGCCCTCCTGCAATTGATCTGGAACGGTCCACCACTGGAGAGCATTCCACATCCCCTGTGTCACCGCACAAGCTGGTCAAGGGATCGCGGCGTTGTGACCACTGGCTGGCCAGTCCCCACTGAAGGGGCCATGTTCCAGCGGGCCCAACGGACCACGCTCGTACAGGCCGCCATGAGACCCAGGGCGCAGAAGTCCCGGGCAGGCGCAGTTGCCCAACCAGAAATGATCGAGAAAGGAGGAAGAACCTCGGCCCTGTCCGCGGGAGCAGCGCTCTGGCTCAAGAGAGTCGAGCTGCGCCCGATGAATAAAATCACCTGCCTGGCTCGAGTTCCGACTTGGCCTCGTTGACAAGGAGGCCCAGTTGAAAGCAGACCTGGAGGCCAGATCTCTGGACCTCCGCCTCCTTCCTGGAGGAGCTGCTATCAGCCAGTCGTCCAGGTAAAGTGGCACACCGGACCCCTCGGCGCACCAGAATGCTGTCACCACTGCCATGCATTTGGTAAGACCCTGGAGCTGGAGACAAGCCGAAGGGCATGGCTTGGAACTCGAAGAGATCCTTCCGCTGGAGCGAAGGAATCTCTGGTGAGGCAGACGGATAGGGGCGTGAAAAAGCGCTCCTGCAAGTCCAGAGAGCAGAAACACCCCGCGTTCCAAGGATGGTATTATCTGAGCCAGAGTGACCATCCTGAAGGTTCGAGACCTTAGGAACTTGTTTGAGGTCGTGTGGAATTGAGAATGGAGCCAGCCCCGTCCGTTCGGAACCAGGAAGTACCTGGACACAAACCCTGGGTCTGAAGGAGGGTCCACCACCTCTCTACCACCTCCTTCTGGAGGAGGAGAGTGATGTCGGCTCGGCGAGGCAGCCAGTGAACTGGGGATCGAAGCCCCGAGGGGCGGCGGCTCTGGGAAAGAGTGGTGCCTGCTCGAATTCAGAGAGGCAGGCCTCTTACCACCTCAAGACCCACCTGTCCGTGGTAACTGTGGACAGGGGCGGAGCCAGATGCGGGCCGTCCCAGAGGACGAGGGGAGCCAGGTGCCAGGGGATGGGGCGACACCCTCAGCCCGTCACTGGGCAGGCTTGGAGGAGGGACCCGCCGAGGACCTCCTGGGCCCCTCCTCCCTGCCTCCTGTTGAGAAGCCCGGCTTGGGTTTGGGATAGCCAAGGCCGAGCCTGCTGGCCCTGGCGTTAAGCTGGGCCGGGCGCGCCGGGGGCTAGAGAAGGACGAAAGGGCTTAGGCTGTGGTTTCGGCCTTTGTCCTTCTGGTGAAGAGACCCAGTCAAGGTGGCATTGGACTTCTCGATCCTCTGCAGGTGACCTTCCACCCCAGGGCGAAGGGTCAGTCCCAAAAGGGAACATCCGCAACTGTGCTGGGTATCCAGTAAAGGTGGATATCCTCAGCCAAGCCATGACATAGCCACTGCGGCCGCCACCGATCTGGCACATGAGTCCCTCCACATCCAAAGCAGTCTGGAGCTGCTGTTTGGCCACTGCCCTGCCTGGTCCCGCACCTGCTTAACGTAGTCTGCAGATCAGGCGGGAAGATGAGGATGACCTCATCCAGGGGAGCCCAACAGGGCATGGAAAAAATGTGCCATGAGGGCGGCCGAACTGGCCTGGCGAAGGCCGAGAGGGCGCCGTGAACTTTTAGCCGAGACATAGTCCAATTTCTTGGACTCCTTGTCAGGAGGTTTGTCCACATCCACTGGCGTTGCCGGCCGCTGAGCGGCTGTCGGTAACCAACCCCTCAGCAGGGGGTGTTCGAAAAAACGGACAAGGAACGGTAGGGACCGCTGCTTCCTGGCCATCCTGGCGAGGCGCAGGGCAGGAAGCGAGGCGTACCAAAGTTCCAGTGCTGGACCCACTATGGCCTCGGCCACGGAAAGGCCTCCGTCGGAGAATCCTCGGTCCAGAATCTCCGTGAGGGGATACCTGGCCCGTTTGGAAGCGGGTTGAGCTCCATCCGGTAGACTCCGAGATGAGCGAAGCAGTCCTAGGAAGAGACGACGGGCTACTCGTCCATTGGCTGACCTCCTGAAGACTCCAAGTCCAGTCGCTTGGAAGAAGGAGGAATCATCTTCGGACTCGGAAGAGTCCTCGAAAACTGCCTCTGGTCTGAGCCACCTTCACCTGCGAGTCGGTCGGGAGTGAGGGTAACTGACAACCGATGGGATAACCCTTGCCGACCGAGAATCCTTGGTGGAGCCCCAATTGGTGGCTGTGAGGCGGAGGTTCCACCGCAATCGGTGGAGCAGCTGGTTTGGCGAACAACCGGCCTGGGTATAGGCTCCTCGGGCAAGTCGAGGGTTGTGTCGGCCGTTCCAGTGACAGCCACTTAATGGCGGGAGCGGGGTCGGCTTATTCCGGCCAGGAGGAAACTGTTGCAACATAAGGTCCTCGTGCCGTCGGCGTAATTCTGCCCGAAGCCTCCCTCATCCGAGGAGGAGGGCGAGGAGCCAGCGGCCGGCGCCCGCTTACAGCGGTGCAGGGCCGAGACCGCCTATGGCGGTGAAGAACGGCTGGACGTGAAGAGGTCGGGCCGAGGCCGAGTCCGGAATTTCGGGGGTCGGTGCAGGGAGGTGTCGGCGAACCGACACTCCCCGGCTGGGAAGGTCCATCCGAGGCTCCGGAACCGGAGGCACAGGCGAGCCAGGGATCCTCAACTCCTCCGGGGAACCGGGAGAGGGAATCTCGGCTGCTAAAGCGACAGCCCGTCAATGGGTCGAGAAAATCTCGACTTCATCAGTGGGAGTCTCGGTCAACCTGACCTGGCCAGGGGACACCGTGAGGCCAGTGGCGAAGCGAGCCGAGTCGACCCGAAGCCGGCCAATTGACGGCCCGAGGAAAGGACTTCCCGCTCCCAAGAGCGTCGGCACGGAGGACTTACCCTTGTCCCTCTTTTGGACAGAAAAGGTCCAGCAGGCGCGAGCCCTTCTCCTTTAGTGGAGAGGGACAGACAAAGCTCCTTAAAGGAGTGGGTTAGGAAGAACCCAGAGGCCGGGATAAATGCGGCGGCGAGGAAAGATCTGACCGGCGCGCCTCCTCTTCGAGGCGAGCCATCACGCTCGAGCTGATCCGCCGAGCCGCAGCGAGACAGCACCGCCAGCCGGGCCTCCTTGGACTTCACCGGAGGAAACGCTTCGGGCGGCCCAGTTGCAATCGGGCAGCACGGTCTTCGAGGGGCGTAGGCGAGAAAGATGAGCACAGGTCGCAAGCCTGCGGGTCGTGCTCAAGGCCCTAAGCAGTAGACACACGTGGAGTGTGTGGATCCGTCCGGACATCTTCTGCCCGCATGGGCATCTCCGAAATCCGGGGTCGATTTATCCATCGCGGCCGCGAGGGATCGAGAACTGAAGTCTTTTGCAAAATATTATTTTTAAATCCATAAGCGGAGAAATAGGAACCAGTCACAAGCGCAGAAGCGTTAAGGAGAGAACCTGAGCTTCTAGCGGTAAGGAAGATCTGGCGTCATGGGAGCCGGGCCGAGGAGTTATACCACCGGGTAGGTGGGAGGAGCAAGCTGAAGACCTTCCGGCAAGATTTAAAGCGGCAAGGATACTGCCAATGAGTGTGGATGAACAACATATCCATGTCCCTAGAAATGCAAGTTACTATTAGAAGCACAACTGCATGTCTTCTTAATGCATTGCTTTGCTAGTGCTAAATGTGAGTCTATGTCCCCACTGTGGGATCTGAACCCCGAACTTCCATTGCTGAGGTGAGAGGTCTACCACTGAACCATACTGATACTGGAAAATGAGCAGCACACTGGAAAATGTCTTTGGTGCAATATAATGTTTTCTGTTAATAATGGCTCATCATAGGAGGACACAAGATGATTTTACAGTGAGTTAATGCCCTTCAGTCTATCATGCTTGCGTAGAACCCCTTCCTTTATCATCAACAGATTCATGAATGTTTTACTACTTAGCATCAGTCTTTGAGCACTTTAAAACTATGATTGATTCATCCACCATTAAACTGTCTGGTAATCTACTCGGGTCATCAGTAACTGTGACAGACCTGGTTTTCTGACTTTCTGATTTACATCTGTTGTTTCCATTTATTCCCCTTGTCATGTGTTCCGTATGATAAATTGCTAGTCTGTCTTTATGCCATCAAATCCATGGGATTCCATGCACAACATTCATTGCTTGAATTAAATCAACCCCTCTTCTCTGCTTTAATAGGACCTCTTCACCTCTTGTGGCCTTTCCCCATAGCTTGCTCCTCCTATTCCTTTGGGTCAACCTTCTGTTTTAAACCCCACTGAGCAAATGTGAGCCAAAACTTTTCTTTCTGTGTGAGATGAAGAAAGCTTAGGTATTAAAAGACAGAATATAGCACTGAATGTTGGATGGCTGAGTAGCAAGCTAATCTTCTGGTCTCTTCATCCCTGCCCTGCTCCTATTCGCTAACACTCGACAGCTGCTGTAGCTAGACAATACAGACTGCAAATTTTAAGAAGTCTTCAACAGTCAGGTCATATCCTTCTCTGCTGTAGCATAAACTCAGGCTTTTCACTACACCACAATGAAAAAAAATCACCATGCTGGGCTATTTAGTTCTAGTTACAAACGTTTGTTTGTTCAGGCATACTAAAATTGTTACTGTTGCAGAGTACCCTTGCATCTCCCTGGCTGTACACAGGTAACACCTAGAAAAAAAACACTGTGCATACTGCGTGAGGCTCCTTCCAACTCCCTGAGTTACCCTACACTATCCCTACCTGTCCCTTGCCAGGTCATTTGTCTTCAAGTGGACAATGACATTTAGTTCTCTCACATATCCTGCTGCCCTACTGATTCTTTGAATATGTTCTCCATCCGTCCAATACAAAATGCTTTTGGCACATCATGATTGTTTTATTTTACGGGAAGTGTCACTGGGGATTAGGCACCTAGTATTGATTTGATACTTGGTGACACCAGGGGTAGGCACCCGGTGTGCACATTGTTGAAGAGGTGGGTCTGAGACAGCATCAGGGTTGGGCACCCCTATCGCCATCTCCTGTGGCAGCAAGGAGGTGGGCAGTGTATCCAATAAACAATAACAGACAAGGGTTCTTAACTGGCACTGAGGCAGGCACCCCAGTGTTGGATACATTTATTATTTAGCTGGCAGTGGGGACTGGGCACCCCAGTGTCTGGTTTATAAAGTTAGGCCACAGATGTTGGATGCTAACAATGGGCCAAACAAAGGAAAAAAACAGCACGCTGCACTACTCCATTCAGTGGGGCGGGGGCTATGCACTGACACGCAGCCCTGCCCTTTCTGAACAGACACAGTTTCATATCAAATGGATGCTCTTTACAGCATCAGGCATTACCTCATAGTGATGCATATAGCCCCGACCCCAGACACACACACATTTTTGCGAACATATTTATGTAGCAGTTGAGCAGAGCCGCACAGAGGAATGGGTGCTCTAAGACCAAGCTAAATAACAACAAAGCAGTCTTGGCACACCTATCTGAAGGACAAAGAAAACTCTCCACCGTTTAATGCCTGTGGTCAGGTGAAACATGTGTGAGGAGTTTTTCTGTGCCTGCACTTGCAATTTGCACTTTATGTCTGCTGTAAGCTGTTTTGATATTTTCAGTAAAGACAAGTATTATCATTACTTTAAGCGTGGGAGAGTTTTCTTTGTCCTTCAAATAGTGTGCCAAGACTGCTTTGTTGTGATATTTATTTATGTATTAATAAAAAATGTGTTATTTTAGAATGCTCAATTTTTAACTGTGCCGAAAATCGGAATTTTTTCGTTAATAATTAAAAACAGTGCAAGTTAGGGAAATAAAAAGCACAAAAGCACACATGTTTAACAAACTCTATCCAACTTGCAAGTTTCACATTTGCAATCCATTAATTTTTAGTTATTGATGAGGAAAAAAGTCTTAATTTTGGCCAATTTAACATTTTATTCATCGCTATAACTTCCCCACTTAACTAATTGCTTAAAATTTCCAGGACACAGAGATCCTGTCACCAGATCTGTGCCTACCAAATTTCAAGTAAATCAGTTGAATGGTGGCTAAGTTATTAAGGTGTAAAAATAAGGATTTAACTTAGAATTGCTTACTCAACCTAATATGCAAACACTATCGCCTGTATAATAGCTTAATAGCATACCTATTTTTAGGATTGAGAAGGCACTGCACCCCTATGTTAAACCTAATTTATGATCCTAATAATAAAACTCACAATACTCTCCAGTCTCTATGCCTGTGACCCAAGATCAAGGATCTCTGGGCCCTATGTGAAGCAACAGACCTGTGAGGAATGGCCCAGGCTACAACTGGTTTTGCCCAAAGGGTACAGGGAACACAGTAGAGTATTCAGGACTAATGGGAGGGACAGTTGTGAGAGGAAAACTAAAAGCAAAGGCGCTAATGGGTGGGGGAAAACATGGAAAGCAGATGGACAGTAGCAGAGTCTGAGCAAGGGTCAAGTGAAAGGGTATGCCTTAACGCCAGGAGCCTCAGAAACATACTTAGCAAGCTCAGATGATGATGATGGCATACACTGAGGTTGAAGGGTCCTGAAAGGGCTGGTATCCTTAAGACAGATAAGGCCGGTCCACATGGGGTTGCATCCAAGGATACTAAGGGAGTTAGCAATGGAGCTGGCTGAACCACTGACTAGGATGTTTAACAGCTCACTTTGGACTTGGAAGTTCCAGGATTGGAAGGTGACAGATATTGTACCACTACATAAGGGAGAGGGGATAAGGAGCAACCAGGGAATTATAGGCCTGTCAGTCTAAATTCTATCGTGTGGAAGCTGATGGAATCTCTTATCAAGGAGGACTTCAGTAGACTACCTGGGAGCAGCGGACTCCAGGACAATAAACAACATGGTTCTGTGGCAGAAAGATCTTGTCAGACCAACCTGATAGTCTTCTTTGACTGGGTGACAAAGGGAGATAGACAAGGACAACATGGTGGACTTGCTGTAGTTTGACTTCAGTAAGGCCTTTGATTCAGTACTGCACAAGAGACTGCGTAAGAAAATAGAAGACCTGGGTGCAGCTAAAACTCTAGTGAACTGGGTGGGTAATTGGCTAGCAGGAGGCAACAGAGGGTCGTGGTCAATAGGGTTAGATCAGAGAATAGGGATGTAATGAGTGGGGTTCCACAGGGATCTGTCCTGGGTCCGGTCCACCTCAACATGTTCATTAGTGACACTGGTGTAGGAATCCAGGGCAGGTTGTGTCTCTATGGATGACACAAAACTATGTGGGAAGGTGGAAGTAAACTGTGTGGGTAATTGGCTAGCAAGGAGGCAACAGAGGGTTGTGGTCAATAGAGTTAAATCAGAGAAAAGGGAGGTAACGAGCGGGTTCCACAGGAGCTGTCCTGGGTCCAGTCCTCCTCAATATGTTCATTAGTAACACTGGTGTAGGAATCCAGGGCAGGTTGTGTCACTTCACAGATGACACAAAACTATGTGGGAAGGTGGATAGTGAAGAAAGGGCTGGATGGAGGAGAGACTTAGCACTATAGACAAGAATGAGATCTAGGAGTTATTCTCAGTAACTCCCTTAAACAAACAAGTCAGTGCAACAAGGCCTATAATAAGGCTAACAGGATGCTGGGATGTACTGGGAGGGAACTGATAGTAGAAGAAAAGAGGTAATACTTCCCTCTATAGATCCCTGGTGAGGCCTCACCTGGAGTACTCTGCCCAGTTCTGGAGTCCTCACCTCAGAAAAGACAAGGATAGGTTGGAGACAGTGCAGTGCAGAGTGACCAAAATGATTTAGGAAACCAGAAAGGAGAGGAGATATGACTGGTGAACGAGGAATTATTTAGCCTGAATACCAACTCACA
Source organism: Neoceratodus forsteri (assembly GCA_016271365.2). Classification (NCBI taxonomy): domain Eukaryota; kingdom Metazoa; phylum Chordata; order Ceratodontiformes; family Ceratodontidae; genus Neoceratodus; species Neoceratodus forsteri. The sequence continues at coordinate 745,673,381 of CM057456.1, read as the reverse complement.
GTCAGGGGTCACAGTGGAGATTAGCAGGTGGGAGGTTCAGGAGGACATGAGAATGTACTTGTGACACTTGGACAGCTGGTTCTGATCACTGTATGATTTTTTCTAACATAAAAATGTAGTGTGATTGTCTGTCATGAGGAATCCTGAGCCTAGGATGACACCCCAGTTCAACTCCAAGCTGTTATCCTAAAAGCCAGGAGATAATTACAAGCTAGAAGATATTTAAATTAAGGATCTCCTGTTTATGTGACTAATTGTAGCTTGCCAGCTGCCAAGACAGATCATAAACTTTTATGACGTTCAGAGGAAACACAGTCAATTTCACACGGTGTTACAAAGCATATTGCACCTCAGTGAGATCTGGCAGAAGTCATAAAAGTCCTTTGATGTCCTGGAGAGGGAAACTGCTCAGAAGATCAAAGAAAGTCATTTGAAAAATGAGTTTTGCTGAGGTCACAGAATTTAATTTACCTTCTGAATAAGACATCCTGTTTGTATGGTTTTTTATATTCTGACAGGGAGGAGCTAGGTGACCTCATGCAAAGAGGTTTAGCAAAGCCAGTTTTAAAACAGTATTCAGTTGTCACTAAGAGACACACATGTTTGGACTCTGAAAAAGCAACATCAGGCACTGTTAGGAGATAAGTATACATTAGAAAAGACAATTCTAAGTGTACTGTGGTAGGAGATTTTGTCTGCACTTTTTAAACCTGTTTTTAAGTGATTTGTATGTTTTGTGATATATGGTTCTGTATTTACATTTTACATTTTTATCTATTTTTAAGTAAACATCTCATTTTACAGACTACTTGGCATGCCTTAGAAATTCTTTATTTGATAAGTGAAGCATATATGGTTAAAGCTGACACTGGGCATAGCTTACTGGTTTACCAAACTGGAAAGGTAAGAGTTTATTCTGAGGTCTTTAATAGAGTTTTAAGGGTTCATTTGTACACCTGGTTAGGTGCCCGTGGTGAAAGATATCTGCCCCCCACAGAGCAGAATTATCTGAGCCTGTACATTGGTACGCCTAGCAAGAGGTTCACAGTTTGAATCCCTCCAGAACTCGAGACCAAAGTTTAATTCAAACCCACAAAACAGACAGGAGGGTTACCTGTTCTGTTAACTGCTCAAAATATTGCGCTCGGAGATTGGCACTGTGGCAGCAGAGGGCCTGACCTGCTGAATGGGGTTGTGACAGACTGGTTGTGGCAGCGTGCGATAATTTTGGTATTACAAGCTTTTATTGTTCAGTGTGTCAGCTTGAGACTGTCAGCTCACTTGCAAAGAAAGCAGCAGTGATTTATTTTTAAAAAAGGAGAGAAACTATATCACTTGGTGTACAGCCAAGTTCCTACCCATTTGTTTTTTTCTCAAGCACAAGTCAGAGTAGTGGTAGTTAGGAAGAAATGGCTTCCAGCTACAGCTGAGCACGCTGTGAACTATACAAAGCAGTTGTGCGGGGACAGGCGGAGTCCGTGCTTGAGATGAAAGCCACCAAACAGAACCTTATGGATGCCCTGGTAGCAGATACCCAGAGTACCGAGTCACAGACAGTGACTGAAGGACCAAACCTTGAATGTGGAAGGGCTGCAGCCAGTGCAGTGCCCAGATCCGATGGGGAGGATAGGAGGGCCACCGTCAGCGAAGGCCACAGCAGCAGGGGAAAGTCACCAGCATTCTGAAGCCAGAGTACTCATGCTGCAGATCGAGTTCGCCGAGTGGAGCTCGAGTTCCAAGAGAGGAGAACAAGAACAGCGGGAGGCTGCGCGTGAGCGCTAGTGAGCTCGCAGAGGAGAAGAGGGACCGTGAACAGTGAGAGGCGGACTGTGAGGAGCATGGCGCCAGAGGCAACATGAAATGAAGAAGCTACGACTCCAACCAGTAGCACCAGAGCAGGTAGTGGCTTGAGTTTAACTGGGTCTACAGGATTGGGTTACAAATTGAATTCAAATTGATAGCCAAATTTAAAGAGGGAGGATATGGATGCCTTTTAAATTCTTTTGAAACAGTTTGTATTCAGGCTAAAATTCTAGGGTCCTGGAACTTCAGCTACACCCGCTACTTACCGAAAGCTCGGGATGCATTGGGTCAAATGGACAATGAGGACAGTGATGATTACAGCAAACTTAAAGCTGCACTGTTAAAGAAATTTGAATTAACTGCTGAATCATACAGAGCTAAATTCCATAAGCTCAGGAGAAGCCTGACATGAACTACGAGGAGCTAGCCACGAAACAACATCAGTTTTAAAACGTTGGTGGGAAGGAATTGAAGCAAACTCTGTTGATAAAATTGAAAATGTGATTCTGTTAGAACAGTTTTATGGGCATGCCCAGCAGAGCTGAAAACCTGGCTAGAGGACCGAGATCCCAAAACAGTGCAAGAGGCTGCTGAACTCTAGGACCGCTATGCCAAGAGCAGACCTGCTCACAGGCAGATAGAATTGGGCATTGCCACAGCACAGAAAGGAAAAGCACCTTCAGGGGCAGCAAAACCCTCACTGTCTCCACCAAAACCAGTTAGCCCCAGATTTCAAAGAAAAGATTTCTCTGAGAAAAAAATGAATGTTGGTTGTGTAAAGAAACTGGGCATATTGACGAACAGTGACCCAAAAGGTGAGCAATACACAACAGGGGCTAGGAAGGAAGTGGGTTGTTGTGTGTCCCTGGAAGCATGCCAGTGAACATGAGGGAACACATGCCCCAGTCATGGTGAATGGTGTACAGATGTAAGGGTTAAGGGACACAAGGGCATCCTTGACCTCGATAAAAGGGGATCTAGTAGAGCCAGGTCAGGCTTACCCAATAAATACGTCACTGTACAGGACTTTACTGGTGAAGAAACATTGCCTAAGCTAGTGTTCTCCTAGACTGGGGAAACAGGGAGGACTGTGCAACATGTAACTGTGTAAAACCTTAGCAGTGGATGTGATCCTGGGCAACAATCTAAGCGAGATGGTGTGTGCAGTTACCTGTAGCCAAGTGGCAAGGGAAAATTGTAGTTCCCTGAACCCCACAGAAGCTATTGTGGAAACCACTGAGAGCTGGTTCCCCAGCCTGTGTCTCAGATGGGAGATTAATGAAAAGAGGTAGAAATTTCCCCAGTAGCAGTTAACCACAAAGCTAAGGAGGTTACTCCGAAGAGGGAGGGTGACTCATTGTCAGAGGTTGGGATTGACAGTGATCCTGGAGTGCCCTGACGTTAGTGCTAGAGACCCTAGTTTAGTGACTGAAGGGACCTGTCCTATGCCTTGGGAATGTGAGGGGTTTGCAGCTGCTCAGAGAAATGACCTAGTCTACAGAAGCTGAGGCCTGAGCAGACTCAGATGGAACACAGGAGGTGACGGCAGACATAAGGTTTATTGAGAAAATGGACTGATGTATACTCAGGCTGTGCAGCAGACAGAGGGAGGGGTGTTAGGCAGGCAGCTTGTTGTTCCCAGGGTATTATGCGAGCAGTTGCTCAAGACTGCACATGATATCCCTTGTCTGGCCATCTGGGAATCACAGCGCACTATGCAGCGGTTGGCCCAAAATTTCTGTGGCCTAACTTCGCAGCAGGTGAAGGAGTATTGCAGGTCTTGTCACCGGTGCCAGAAGAAATAGGAAGGTGGGCAAGAAAACCAAGCTGCCCTGATTCCATTGCCCATAGTGAAGGAGCCATTCCAGAGGGTGGGAATGGATATTGTGGGGCCTATAATACCCCCAGCTCCTCAGGGAAGAGATTCATCTTGACTGTGGTGGATTATGCCACCGGTACCCAGAGGCAGTTGCCCTATCTCACTGAGGACAGACAAAGTGGCAGATGCACCTTACATAGGATTTTCTCCCGTACTGGGTTTCCAAAGGAGGTTATCACCAATAGAGGGGTCCTTCATGTCGGACCTGATGAAATGTTTATGGGAGAAGTGCGAGGTGGTGCAGAGTGCATGACGCCGTATCACCACAAAGCCAAGCCAATGGGAACCTGTGGAAAGATTCAATGGTACCCTGAAGTCAATGATCTGGGCGTTTGCTGAACAGCATGGAGGGACTGGGAGAAATACCTTCCCCATCTGTTGTTTGCATACAGGAGGTGCCCCAAGAATCGACAGAGGATTTTCCCCTTCAAACTCTTAAATGGACGCTGGGCACATGGGCCCCTAGACTGGATCCAGGAGGACTGAAGGCAAGCACGCCACCCAGGAACTCCAGTAGTGGATTACGCCCCTTAAGTTTACATAAAGGCTGAAGGAGCTTATGGGGACAGCCCAGAGCAGCCTGGCAGCTGCCCAACAAACAAAAAGTGTGGTATGACCGCAGAGCCAGAGCGCTCATACATGAGTGGGTCAGGAAGTCATGGTCCTTATTCTGGTCTGGAAGACAAGCTGCAGGCTGAGTGGGCAGGACTGTACAAAGTGGTTAGGAAGGTAAATGACATGAACTATATTGTAGAGTTACCTGACCGAAGACAGACAGAAAAGATGTACTATGTCAACATGATGAAGCCATATGCAAATAGGGTTGACATGGTGTTTGCAGGTGTAGTCCTGGGAGGGACGAATGAAGGGGACCCTTCTGGATTTGATGGAAGAAAGCAAGCAGAAGTCCTCTGTGGAGGCAGTAAAATTGTCTCCCCAACTGGCCCTGGACCAGATCCAGGAAGTAAGGGGAGGTTTAGCAGACTTTGCCCATTGTTTAGGGCCAAGCCTGGAGCTAGCTTATAATGACACCGCGATGTGGTGAGCAGGGACACAGGCAGCAAATGAGCAGCATATGCAGTGTCAGAGGCTGTCCAAAAGGACATTACGAGGGCAGTGGAGGAGATGCTGGATTGGGGGTAATCCAGTGATCCCACAGCCCTGGGCCTCACCCGTGAGTCCTTGTGTCTAAGCCAGATGGCTCTATTCATTTCTGTGTGGACTGCTCGTGGACTGAATGCAGTCCACGAGTCAGATGCCACCGCGATGCCCTGGACAGGCAGACTCTTGGACAAGTTGGAGGTGACCTACCCTCGACTACTGACCCTGACCAAGGGTATTGGCAGGTAGAGTTGATGGACAGAGCTAGGAGAGGTCAGCCTTCATCACTCCAATAGGCTTATTTTAATTCAAAGTAATGTCTTTCAGAATGAAAGAACACCGGCCACTTTCCAGGTTGTGAACCAGGTGTTAAATGGTGCTGAGGAGTATGCCGTGGCGTACTTGGATGACATTCCATCTTTAGTACCAGCTGGGAGAATACCTGTCCAACAGGAAAGTGCTGGGCAGGATACAGAGGGCTGGGCTCACTGTTAAAACCGGGAAGTGCCAGGTGGCCATGGGAGAAGTGGCATACCATGGGCATGTGGTAGGCCGAGGACAGCTCTTCCTAACCAAATAAAAATAGAGGTAATCCAGGCATGGCCCAGACCAGAAATGCAGAAGCAGGTCAGGAGTTTCCTCGGGACAGCAGGGTACTATAGAAAATTTGTACCCAATTATGGTGCTCTAGCTGCTCCCCTATCTGACCTGGTAAAGAAAAGGATGCCAAAGAAAATGTCCTAGGGGCCAGCCTGTGAAGATGCCTTTACCAGATTGAAGGAGGCACTGTGCAGTGCTCCTGTTTTGACAAGTCCTGACTATAGCAAACCCTTTATAGTTCAGACTGGCACCTCAGGCCGTGGTATTGGGGCAGTACTGAGTCAGACATCCAGCCAAGGAGAGGATCGCCCAATAGCATACCTGAGTGAAAGTTACTTCCCAGGGAGCAGGCATACCCACTGTGGAAAAGGAGTGTCTTGCCATAGTGTGGGCCCTAAAGAAGTTGGAGCCATACTTGTATGAGCAGCATTTTGTGGTACAGACTGACCACAACCCCTAGGTTTAGCTGATGCAGAGGAGGAAAAACAATGGTAGATTGCTAAGATGGAGTCTTGCTTTACAAGGCTGAAACACATGAGCAATTCTACATAGGGCTGGAGCCAAAAAATCAGAACTCCGATGGGCTGTCTCGTGTCTGAGGAGTGAACTGATTTGGGAAGTTCATCCCATGCAGGGATAGAGACCCCAAATTCAGTCTAGGTGGGGAGGATTGTGACACTTGGACAGCTGGTTCCGATCACTGTATGATTTTTGTAATATAAAAATGTAGTGTGATTGTCTGTCATGAAGAATCCTGGGCCAGGGATGACAACCCCGGGTTCAACTACAAGCTGTTATCCTAAAAGCCAGGAGATAATTACAGGCTAGAAGAGACTTAAATTAAGGATCTCCTGTTTATGTGACAATTGTAGCTTGCCAGCTGCCAAGATAGATCATAAACTTTTATGGCGTTCAGAGGAAAAACAGTTAATTTCACATGGTGTTACAAAGCATATTGCACCTCAGTGAGATCTGGCAGAGAGTCATAAAAGTCCTTTGATGTCCTGGAGAGGAAACTGCTCATAAGTTCAAAGAAAGTCATTTGAAAAAAATGAGTTTTGCTGAGTCACAAATTTAATGTACCTTCTGAATAAGACATCCTATTTGCATGATTTTTTATATTCTGACAGGGAGGAGCTAGGTGACCTCATGCAAAGAGGTTAGCAAAGCCAACTTTTAAACAGTATTCTGTTGTCCACTAAGAGACACACATGTTTGGACTCTGAAAAAGCAACATCAGGCACTGTTAGGAGATAAGTATACATTAGAAAAGACAATTCTAAGTGTACTGTGGTAGGAGATTTTGTCTGCACCTTTAAACCTGTTTTTAATTATTTGTATGTTTTGCGATATATGGTTCTATATTTACATTTTACATTTTATCTATTTTTAATTAAACATCTCATTTTTAGACACTACTTGGTGTGCCTTTAAAATTCTTTATTTGATAAGTGAAGCATATATGGTTAAAGCTGACACTGGGCACAGCTTACTGGTTTACCAAACTGGAAAAGGTAAGAGTTTATTCTGAGGCCTTTAATAGAGTTTTTAAGGTTCATTTTGTACAACTGGTTAGGTGCCTGTAGGCGAAAGATATCTGGCCCCGAAGAGCAGAATTATCTGAGCCTGTACATTGGAGTACGCTAGCAAAGAGGTTCACAGTTTGAATCCCTCCAGAACTTGAGACCAAAGTTTAATTCGAACCCACAAAACAGACAGGAGGGTTACCCCGTTCTGTTAACTGTTTACAATACTGCGCTCGGAGATTGGCACTGTGGAGCAGAGGGCCTGACCTGCTGAGTGGGGTTGTGACAGTACTTCTTCCGGAAAGAGTGGTGGAACACTGGAACAGTCTGCTAGCTGAGGGGTGGGAGGAGGAACACAGTGAGGGATTCAAACAGGCCTGGGATAGAATGAAAGGAATAGTGGTTGCCTGGGGTGACAGGTCCAGGGAAGAGAACAGGGAAAGGACTGGGAGGGTTATCACCCGGGGAATATTAGGTTCCAAGGAAGGTGTGATGGATAGCATCTGCTTATTATTATATTGTATTATATTTGGGATATAAATATATGTTTATTTGAATGTTTGCTTAGGAAAATCCAGAAGCAAATGATTTGATACCTTTTAATGGACCAACATAGATGTAACAACAACAACAAAGTGCTCTAGCTTTCGGACCAACCAGTCCTTCTTCAGAAGCGTAATGGCAGTTATTTAGAAAAAACAATATTTTTAACAGCTAGATCATGCAGAAAAAAACAGAATAAAATCCCCACTGGTTCAAAATACTGATTTAAAAATACAGATGATATCAGAGAAGTGTAACAGTACCATGTTACCTTAAGCTGGGAGTGTCCCAGGGTCAAAGGTGCTTGATGCAAAACACATACAAAGAATCCTACTGCATGTAAATTTAATTGACATAGGATAACACTGCTGGAGCAGAAGACTCTTAAATCAAGCTATGAGTGTCACAGTGTGTATAAGGATGTGATTACTGAAAACAACCCTCCCAGATTAAATACATACTAAGATTGTCTTAGGACTCCAAGAAGTTTCAATATATGCATTATAGACAAGAAATTACCCGTAAAAGCTGTCTTAAAACATCAGTGCACACTGTATGATGTGTAAAACGTAGCTGGACCTATCACCCAGCTACACTCTCCAGCTAGATATCATGTCCCATAAACTTCAAAACCTCTATTGTAGTGACAGGACTTTATAAGTGATAATTTAAATATAAATTGACAGTGTTAGTGTCAAACAAAAAACTCTTGTCGAGACCACCAAGGAATTAAGACCATGTAGCCTGATATGTACTGATGTAAATAAATTCTCAGTGTATAACAACTTGATGTACCAGAAGTGTCTAAGGAATCTGAAAAGAGATAAGCATTTAATTTCTCTCCTCCTCTTCACAAAAACAAGACACCCTATACCACCCCACATCCCCATAATGCGAGGGGATAAGTAACTTTAACGAGAGAGACACACACACACACACTCTATCTCTCTCTCTCTAATGAACCTTCATTTACATCAATCACTGCAATTGTTCCCCAAAGGAATTCAACTTGTCATGAAATCCCAAGTAGAAAGGATCATGTATCCTAATACCTACAGAGCAAAAATGTTACACTATTTAACCTTACTCATATCTGCGTAGTAACATTTCTAAGGATTCTGGATAGAACCATAATGAAATAAAACTTCCACCCTCCCAGGATAAGGTAACTAGAAGTAAATATTAAGTATGTGTGTAAGACCGGCGGTCTAACATTCCTACATTTCCACAAATCACTACAATATTAGCCTAATGTAAAAGATCTGTCCAGGACCACCATGCAAATGAGATCTCACACCCCAATATGTTCAAAGTTAAAATATATGTGACAGTCTATGATAACACTCCTGCATGTATAGTAACAGGCTAGGTAATCTGAAATATGGTGCAATGGAATTGCCCACTCCTAGTGTAGGTAAAAAGTAAGGAAGAATTAATATTCATTATGTGTGTAAGTAAGCGTAGTAACACACTGTAATTCTAAGTATCTAAATAGAAGTCTACCTCAATGTGACAGCAAGCCCCACACCTGCTATATTCACCTACCTCACAACACATACCCACACACGTACACCCACATACACACACACACCTACACCCACACATGCTGAAGTCCTATAATATGCCAGTCTGAAGAAGAAGAGGTCTGTGCATGTCAGTTTCCATACTGTCCCATGAAACCCAGATCAATGTTCATCCCATCTGCTACCATACTGAGGTGTAAAATAAGTTTAATCTCAAAAGCTCATCTGTGTTGTGTGTTTTGAGATTTCCTTTTAAGACCATTACTGACATATCCGAAATTGAGTGGTCAGGCTGGGAGAAGGGTGCCCCACTGGTTTTTCAGTCTCTTTGGGAAGACTTTCTTGCTTAGGGAAATGGCAGCCATCAGCTTTTAAAGGGGCCTGACCTTTGACCCCAACACACTAACTGCAGTTGCTAGACAGCTAGCTTCCTTCACTGTGTTGACACAGAGTTGCAGGGTTTCCTGGGGCTATAAAGACTTCCTTTATGCCAGGTTATCACACCTTGTAAGCCATCTTTTTTCTTTGAACTACAGGGACAAAGTGTGCATTTTATGGCCTCTGAGAAAAAGGCCATTTTAACTGATTCCTGTTAGCTTGCAAAACTTCAATTATGTTGAAGGCCAGGAAGCTTGTGGAGAGATCAACGGATAATTATATCTGTCATAAAGCCTTACTAATTAAGAAGAAAGATACATATTTTTGGGGAATGTTTTAGCGGTGGGCTGAGACATGTGACTGATAAATTAATTCAAGTTCTCAGGTTTGAGTGACCAGCATCTGTGAGCTGCGTCATCAGGAGGAGGAGTTTGAAACAGACATATTACCAGCAGCTGGGAAAAAACACTGCATTTAATTTTGGCTTTGTGCATTTTGCCTCTGATTTTGAGGTGGGACTCTGACAACCTCTCACGGCACTCTGGGTAAATTCAACCATCTGTTTATTACTTGAAACATAGGGTAGTAGAAATTCAGTAATAAGGGCACTGTTTCTATATAATTATCCATTTACTTTAAAAGACTGTAAACTCAATTTTATGTGTTCTGCGTTTTGTATTTTATCTATTTTAACTTTTTAGTAAACATAATTTTCTTAAAATTCTGCCTGTGCCTTTCTCAGTTTCTTTTACATGTGGAGGCTGAAACAGTATTGGGTATGATCTGACAAAAACTGTTAAGGGCTTAAAGTGTGTTACTATCTTGCTAAGGTAAGAAGGTACCTAGGTCTCAAATTGAGTCAAAGGGTAAAATTGTGACCAGGCTGGTGCCCACTGGGTGAAATACTTAACTGCATCTCCCAAAGAGAATGTAATATCTGAGCCTGTTAACAGGGTTTGCTAGCAAAAGGGTTCATATTTGACCCCAGGACTCGAGGCTACTAGGTGATTTGGACCCAAAACAGACAGGAGGGTTACCCTGTTTGTCTCCTGTTCACATATGCACTGTGAGGTTTGGCACTGTGGGAGCAGTGGGCCTGACCTGTGGGGTGCATTTGTGACAGAAAGTACCAGGGGTTTGGGGATGGGCAGACCAGATGAACCACTGGTCTTTTCTGCTGTCATTGTCTATGTTTATATGTTTCTATACAGGTCCAGGGCCATATCCTATGGGTCTGCTGCTTTAACTACTGGTCTGGGGCCATGTCTTACAGCTGTCTTATTTGATGTGGGCCACACAAAAGCAGACTTACTGGGCATGGCCTGAGACCTGTAAGCTTTTATAGGAGTTAAAGGACAGACGCATGGTGCATGGCCCCAAAAGCAGACTCAGAGGACACAACCTCAGACATGTAGCTTGCTTCATGCAAGACTTTGTGGGTCCTACATAAAGCAGCACACATGTGGTGTGCAGCCTGCATCTGTAGCTTGATTCACACAGGGCCCTGCTGGCATTATGGAAAGCAAGCAGGCCCATAGGGTAAGGCCCCAAACCATTTGCCCAGGGCCCTGTAGGCCTATGTGAGCAACATACTTGTGGGTCATGGCTCTGGTCTGTAGCTTGCTTTATGGGCCCTATGTGAAGCAACAGACCTGTGTGGCATGGCCCCTGGACTACAGTTGGTTTTCGCAGCACAGCAAGTCATGGCCCCAGACCTGTGGCTTCAAGCAGCAGACCTGCTGAGCACAGACCTATACCTGTAACTTGACCTTCAGTCACAAGGGTAGGGGATGGGGGAGGGTGGTGTGATAGGGTTGAAAACCCTAATGCCACATTTCTATAGTTTCGTTGTTTTTAACCATATCAGTTTCAGTAACATAGTTTTTTGCAATTTATTTCCTTACTTTTAAAAAATAAATATAAGAACTGACACCTAAACTTTCTTCATGCAAGGCATTCATAGACCAGTCAAATACTGTACTGGACCCATTTAGCATGCTCCACACAGGGCCCTGCAGGTCCTACATGAAGCAACACACCCATCGGGTGGAGCACTAGACATGTAACTTGCTTCATGCAGGGCACTGCTGGCCCTATGTGAGCAACATACTGTACCTGTTGGGTAAAGCACTAGACTTACAACTTGCTTTGCACAAGGCCTTACAGGACCTACATGAAGTGGCAAACCTAATTAGGTACAGCGCTGGACCTGCAGAATGCATCAAGATCTATTAGGTAGTCTGAAAGTTGCCATGGGTAGTCACGGGGGGAGTGGTTAAATAGCCAATCCCCAAATTTGGGCTTAAATGTTAAAGTTACTGATGATTAAAAAAAAAATGAAAAAGTGATAAATCCCTGCACATAAGCAGTACATGTTTTGAGGGACATAAAATTTTGGGGGCACTTTTTCCAATTACCAATACTCTTTCTTTTTGTTATAATTTTTTAATCCAAATTTGAAGGTCAGGGTGCTTACCACCACTACTTCTCCCCATAGCCACATAAATGTGGGGCTTGAATTTAGCCCTAAAATATTACTTAATATCACAGGACTGTCAACCGGCACTACCATTTTCTATGGTAGAAGTTAAATTGATAAACTTCAGCAAGTTAGCAGGTCCAGTTCTGGGCACAGTGAGGGCAGTAAACAAGCTTGGTAGAATCAGGACATGTCATAATTTCTGAAACTGCTTGCCTGGGCCCCTCACAACTGTAGCATGAGGTGATGACAGATTACGGGAATGTCGGGAGGAGAGGATTTCATCAGAAGGGAGATTTGGGCACCCAAATACAAATGTCTTGGGGCTACAAAACTCTGTAAAGAAATTTTACTCTAGTGCTCCCTCAACTCAAATGGTGCTCACCTCCTTCCTATTTCTAAAGGTCAGTTTTATGTAGACTGAATTGGCATTTTACCTTTTTCACACAGATATTGTGGTATAGCAAAATAAGCCCCCTTTTGGGAGGGCTTACTATGATAAACAAGCTCCTCCCTTTGTTCTTTTATGGGATAGGCGGTATGTGACTCCCCTGGGTGGAGTTGTGGGTCTGGCCCTGTCGGGTATTAAGGGTGAGTTCTGGGAAGGATCAGAGAGGCTGGTGGGATACTGTCACTAGTGTGCCAGGGGTTCGATTCCCAGCCTGGGAGCCCATACCTAGATGTCAGCGGTGGTAGAGTTCACTCAGGATTGGAGGTGTCAGGTGTCAGGAGTGCAGCTGGTGGGATTGGGACCCCACATGGAGGTTGGGAACCGCGGCCCAGAGCAGCGTTTGTATGGGATCTGCCTCATGCTCTGCAGAACCAGGGGCGGGCCTGGGGCCTAGTCAGTTGTGTATCTTGAAGGCAGTGGTGGTGCTTGACAGTGGCGCCGTGGCATAGCCCTGGAGGTGGCACTGCCTTGGGTCTTACCCATGTAGCACTCCGTCTTCTGTGGGTGGCCTGCGGGGAGCAATTGGTGTCGGTGCCCCATGGCCCATATTGAGCCTGTTCCAGAGACGGTGGGCTGACTGTGAAGCCCGTATTTGCAGTAGGGTGGATGGGAAGGGAAAGGAAAGTGTGGCTGTCCACATTTTGAGAGCTCCTGGGAAAGAGTAACCCCTGACTGGCATGGTACTGAGCAGCCGAGGTGCAGCAGGCGAGGAGAGAGAGCCAAGGAGGAAGGACGAGTTAAAGAGCCCTGGAGTTTAGGCTGTATTAAGCTGCTCGAGTGATCTGAGCCATCCAGCTCAGTAGATGTGGATGTGGAGCCCATCCATTGGGTCACTCTGGCCCTAAAGTTGTGCCGTGGCCTTGTGCCGAGAGGAAAAATTAAAGATCAGTTTCATAGTGCCTGTCTCAGTTGTGCTCCCAGCCCCATGGAGCTGTCTGTTATTTAAAATAAATTGATTCCTTTTTATTATTGTATCCACGAGTGCTGTGTGGTTTGTGCTGCTGCCTCTGCTAACCAACTTCTCCCTCCAGTAAGCTCCAGGACTGTACCTGCCTGCTGCTCCTGCTGTCTGGTGTCGTTGGCTGCTGGTAAGCTGTTGGGAACCCTGATCTGTGTCACCATTCAGGTATGCCATGAATTTACTGTTTTTCTGGATAGTTGCCCTGCTTGTGCCTCTCCAGTCGCATATTTACCATCAGGCCTCTAGCCATAGGCTGGAGGTGGGGTTACAATGGAGCGAGAAAAGTGGGCATAAACACCTAAAATCATTCAGAGCTCCATCCACAGCAGCAACCTCTCCATGCCATTTGCATGTCTGATGCTGTTCCTACCTGTTTTATTACCACAATCACAGCTGCCTTAACTAAACACCTGAAAGGTACTTCTTAAGGTGTGTTTACAGCTGCTACAATTCAAGTTGCGGTCCATACTGCTGCCTAGGCCTCCACACAAGCTTGGTGACATGTTTACATAGCCCCTCTCAGGGTTGATTCAACCCACACTGAAGAGGGCCATGAGTCTGGGTGGTTGGTTGTTTGAAACATTGCAGTGGCACACCTGACCGGGACTCTAGCACATGCTACCCTCCCTAACCTGCCCACTGCTTTATGGTTCACCGGGTCCCCAACTCACCATGCAGTTTTTCTTCCCTCCATCTGTCCACAGCACGCCAACAACACCCAGTGCTTTAGCTTGGAAAAAGAAAATATCAGTTTTCAGCAGGAAAACATGGGAAGAGCAGAGTGGGATGCTAAGAGCATCCATCTCACATAGGTAGAGGTGCAGCCTGTCCCACAACTGCTTAGACCGTTCCTCCGAACAGTGTCCTGACGTTTTGAGCGGGTCATGAAGCAGTGCAGTGACTGACTTACCATGATCCGTAAGTGTCCACATGGCTGCCTTTGCACTGGCGCAATCCAAGCACTCTCACTGCTCTGGTGCAAAGGCGACGTGATAAACATCCCTTTAATCAGTCATTATTACCTGTGCTGGAATATGCCAGTGAAGTATATGGGGCAGTCAGCCCAACAACACTAAATAATATTACTGTGTAGCCTCCTTATTAAAGGAAAACTAAAGTCAAAATATACAAAAAGAAATGTTGCTGCTGAATGTTTTGATTTGTAGATGTATTCCTAGTAAGTCCTTCCTTTTCTTTCCTTAAAGGAGTTTTCTAAATTTGCTTGCCAGTTTTATGGCCCCTAGGGATTTCTATGTCAGCATTTTTATGGCTTTTCTTGTTCCTACAGTGCCTCCTGTCCCACATGACAGTGATGTGCCCAGGACCACTGATTCTGAGGAGTAATAACTGCTACGGCAGTTCTTAGGAACCTGATAATTAGCACTATAGTTGGCTGCAGACAAAGAGGCGCTAGCCATCATGTCTGTCTCCCGCCTCAACAGGCCACATAAAAAATTAATCCACAACAAAGAGGCTCTATTAGGAATTAATGCCTGGTTTGGGGGGTTGCAAACCACCAACAGGCATTAATTCCCTACTCTTCCTCTGGAGTGAATTGTAATATGCTGCATAACATAGCAAGCACTTACAAAAATTGATAGAAAATCTTGGCATTTTATAATAATTACACAAAGACTGGTGTCTACAGTTCAAATGATTTTAGTGTGTTTTTGACTGTTTCAATGTTTACTTACATTGTGGTTTGTAAAATAGCAGTAAAGCGCAGTGGTTTAAGGCTCTGAGCTGCAAATCTGGAGACCTGGGTTTGAATACCACAGCCCCACTTGCATACTGAGTGACACTGAGTAAGTCATTTAATTTCCCTGTGCTCCCAGGTTGCACCTGTAAGCAAGCTTTCAGCTTAGTGTGTCTCACCTGGTTAAACAATTGGAAAAAAAATATATATATATATATATATATTATTCATATTAGAAATGTGAGTATTTTGTCGGTCACTGTATATTAATAACAGAAACCATCTCAAACTTTTAGTAAAATAAATAATTATTTTCCTATAGTACTCATAAACATTCCTTGTAGTGTTTAATGCCTGCATGAGCATTGTGATATTTCAAATTTACATACTGTGGCTGGGGAAAAACATAGCACTTTCAGCACTGCAACACAGCAAAGAAACAGATCATTTGTGCCTGGAACACTGAAAAGCAGTGCAAGATAAAGTTTACTGCTTCACGAGCAAGCCAAATAGGATGGCACCATTATTTATGCCTGCAACAGCATGTAAAGCTAAATAGTACTGCAACATTATGTATGCCTGGAGCGAGGCTGCAACACTTTAAGCTAAACACTACTACAACATTACTTATGCCTGAAATGGGCTAGTGTGACTTGCTTCGACTCTCAAAGTACCGCAGGGCAGTATGGTGGGAATCAAATGTTGCGGGTTATTCAGCTGACAATTTTATTGTGGCTAAGAAGAGTATAATATTATGAAGCAGGCATTACTAGGAATTAATGCCCGCTTCATTTTGTGTCAGGTGTTGTGTTTTGGTCAATGAAATTATTGTATTCCAGTATCATATTTATTGCCATGTTACAATTTGAGTTAATACCTGCTAGTAAATAATTGACCAGTTTAGATTTAAAAATGTCTAATGTTTCTGCTAAGTTAACTCACTTGGTACTGAATTCCACTGTCTTACTGCCCTCTGTGAAAAAAAAAAAGCTTCTATGTTTTTTACACAGTTGTCAAGCTTGATCTGCTTGTTATGACATCTTAAATTAAATTTCTTATGCCGGTATTCTATCCCCATCATTTTTAGTAGTTCTGTATCATTTAGTAATTTAATAGGTCTCCCTTTATTCATCTCTTTTCAAGACTATAAAGCTTAATTTTTTAATTGTTCTTTGTATGGACCGTATTTTATGCTGTGTACTAGCTTGGTTATGCTGTGCTGCATTTTCTCTGTGTTGATTGCATCCTTTTTAAGATATGGATTCTACAACGGGTACAATAAGCAAGGTGTGATCTTACATATGCTTTGGATAGTGGGATAACGCATTGTTCGTACCTGCTCATAAAGGCTTTCTTTATACACCTAAATATTCTATTGAGTTGTTATCACTCCATTGCAATGCTTATCGAATCCAAAGTCCTTGTTTACTAATGTTCCCAGGTCTTTCTCACTCTCTACCTTCTTTAGGGCATTGCCATTTAATGTTTAGTTGTGGTTATTATTCCGATCCCTAGGTGCATTACAATGCACTTATTGGAACTAATTTCCTCCATTCTTAATGGCTCACTGCTCAAAGTTCTCCAGATCTTTTCCAATTTTGTTATGTTTGCTATTGTATTGACAGGTCCACACAGTTTGGTGTCATCAGCAAATTTAACCAACCAACCACCTATCCCTGTGATGATTTTGTTTAAGTATAGAGTGACTAAGGTTGGACCTAACACTGATCCCTAGGGTATATTCTGCTTCAAGTAAATAACACTGTCTAATTCAAACTTTCTGTTTTCCAGGTGTGCATCTAGGTCTAGCCAACAGAAATGAATGTTTTGTTTTAAAGCTTTTGTTTCATTAAACTACACACAAACATAAAGAAAAGCACACAAATCACACAAGGTCACAAATGCTATAATTAGTGAAGACTCTAGCTGTTTCCCTAAAGAGTAGCCCACTCAATTATCCATCAGACTTTGCCATCTGTAAAAATGTAGCCTTCATTAGAGCTCTCTGGACAAGAAGAATTGCTTAAAAGTATAGCTGTACTATTGTAAACTTGACAAAAATCTCTTGTTAAATTAATGGTCCTGCACACATCACTGTCACATGGGACAGAGGCACTGTAGGAACATGAAGAGCCATAAAACATGCTAACATGGAGATCCACAGGGCCATAAAACCAGCAAGCAAATTTATGAAAAAAGTCCTTTCAGGAAGCAAAGGGAAGGACTTACTAGGAGTACACCTACAAATCAAAAACTCTGCGCAACTTTCTTTTTTGGTAAATTTTGACTTTAGTTTTCCTTTAATTCTGTCACTATGGTTTAGTCTTCCGTGGTTTCACTGCAGGTAGCAGTGTGCTACTAGTTTAGTACAATCCAAAACAGGATGTGAGCTGGCAACTGCACAGGGCTGCAGAAGGAAGAGAGAAAGCAGGGTATCCAGCAGGATGGATCCACAGTGTTTGGCTAGACCTAGGCATTCACTGTCCGGGAATGGCATAGTCTTGTAGTTCTAGGAGCTGACTGAAGTCTGAACTGGACATCAGAGGACAGCAACATTAGACCAGTTAGAGCTACGTGGCCAGGGTAGACTAGAAACGTAAGCAGCACGTAAAATACTGCTGTTGTGGATATTCTAATCAGGGGTTAAATTAGGCAGGAACCTACAGGAACTGAGTTCCCCTCCTCTTACAAAACTGTATGAGAGTTCCCTGCTTCTCTGTCACCTTTCTCCCTTGAAACCTATAGGAAAGTTCCACCTGCTAGATATCGCAGTTCCCTTCCTACCAATAACGACATGAATGTTCCTCTTACCATTTAAATTACTGATTCTAATCAATGAATTATTATTGTTCAGCAAAGACCCGTGTTCATATCACCTACTAAAGAGTCAAAGAGTAGTGTCATGGCTGTCTCTTGGAGAGGTCCTGAGGGACCGTGACAGACTTGACCTTGCAGGTTAACAGAGAGAGAGAGAGAGAGAAAAATGTGAATCTGCTGCAGCTTCTCCATGAAGAACAGAGATAAGCAAAGTAATCCCAGAGGGCCCTTAAGGTCAGCATGTGGCCCATAATAAGTTCACAGCTCATGATGGGGTGAGAAGGGAAAAACTCTACAAAACCATCCAGATCAGTTAGTCAACAGGCGCCACTATTCATATCCTGGGCAAGAGCAGAGAGTCAACCAAACAGAATGTAACCAGTGTGTAATATAAACACAAAATAAATAATAATATAATAAACTCAAGAAATCTCCAGCACTTCACTCAAGCCATGACCGCACATTTGCAAGAAACAACAAGAACACGTGTTCCCATTGGAGCAGATTGCTAAGCCAACTCAATACAGTGTCAAACACAAACGGCAGCACTCAGTAATGGAAGTAAAAAGATTTTCAAACAATAGCATGGTATTAAAGTCAACCAAAGTTTAATTTGCACCAGAAAGAACAGTTATAAGCCCGGTGATTTGCATCATTAGCACGGTGCTTTGTCTGAGGCTGACTACACTTGCTGTGGCTTACATTCATGCTGTTAAATTAAAAGTACAGTAACCATTCTGTTGGAGCAGACATGTGTAGCAAGTTAGTGCATACACTTACTGTATAAGTACTTTGCTCTGAAAATTACTAAAATGCACCTTCAGTATCCAAAGCAACAGTAATAATGGAGCAAAAAGGTTAAAATACACAGACTGGGAGAAGACTGACAGGGAAAGACAGAAGTGAAGGAGTGAAAAGTGAGGATGGGGGCTGGGGAAGTAGGAGGGTGTAAAGGAAAACACACCTACTAGGGAGGTGGAAGGGTGAAGCGAGAGGAACAATAAGGTGACTAGAGAGGTTGTTAGGTAGGGGTGGGGAGAAGAGGGAAAACAAAAGACAAAAACAGAATGGAAAAGGCAGAATGAATGGCAGATACTAGATATTAAATTTGGTTACAAAATGCACTATTGGTTTGGGTACTGGGATGCACTTCAGTAATTTTACATGAAATTTTGGTTGGCTTTATAAATGTGCTATTTTTATGAGTAAGTTTCTTTTTACTTTCATTACTGGTGCTGCCGTTTGTGTTTTGATACCACACATTTACAGTCACGGATATTTAAACTAATTTCCCCAGCCTTATACCTTTTCCCCAAAAATAATTTGGCCTTTTTCCCCAGCTGTTAACCAGCCCTATGGATGTAAAGTAAACATAATTAGTATGTGTGTTATTTGTAATTGTTTTATTACATATTTTTGTTCATGCTTATAGTGCCCTGTAATGAAACAGGTTTATTAAGATGTAATCAGCAGCTGGCCGGTGGCGTGAAGGTTGGGTGCTGGACACCATGCCTGGCGACCGGGTTCGGGGAATGAGCCTGGGTCATTGGAAATCGGCCGGGGAGGGAAAGGACTGACTGGCAGCCAACAGGCAGCCCTCTACCTCGAGGGATAGAGGCAGCAGGTACCTCGGAGCTTGGCTGCCCTCTGGTGGAAAGCCGGGCAGCACCTCTCCAAGGACCTTCAAGCGTTAGGATGTTCGGGAGGGAGGAGGAGGAGGAGACCCCATCTGGAGCTGTGGTACGTATGAGCTCCTCCACGCGGCCATGCTAACACTCTCCGGGGTTTCGTGGAGTAGGGTCCACATGAGAAAACGGAGGAAAAGTGGGGTCCACCAAGGATGATACATCTGGACTGGATCTGGGGATCTGCTGGGGCACGCATGGCGCCACAAGCCCCGAAAGACCCTGAGTCCACTAGGGTTGGTGGACGATGACGGAGGACCTGCCACAGGAGGATAAAGAGAGTTAAAAAAAAAAAGATGTAATCAGCTCTGCTGCTGTATCTGTTGTCCCGAGACCCTCTTGTAAAACCAAATATGCATCTCTATGTGTCCCAGTGTGCAACATTTCTAATTAAATATATTAATGAACTGGGAACAAGTGACGGCAAAATAATGGCAGATAGAGCCACCAGTAATTTAACGTGCCTGTGTTCCTGCAAATCATAATTTGAGATAAACTGCTTTTACGAGGTCATTTAGTGACACATCACAAAACACAGAACAGCAATTAATTTTGCTTCAGTTGTATCACGCTCTGACCACAGACGGATGTGATAAAATTTGTAAATGATGGCTATATGGTTAAACATTTTGACAGTCGTGAGTATTAAATGTTTCAAAATGCCACATAAAGACAGATAGGAAAATTACAAAATATTTTTTTCCACATGCCACCAAAATCATCAAACTCATTAATGCACGAGTTCTGCTTCCTGCAGTGCCAGTCTGTATGTTGGGGATGCATGGAAACAGACTTGTAGACCGTGAAGTTTGGCTAGGTTATCAACAGTCTTACTATTAAAGAAATATGTTGAATGAATTAAGAGACACACATGTTCTCAAAGAGGGCCATTACTCACTACAGCTTGTAAGAACACTACCACCGATGACACAGCTGACAGTGTACAGTTATCAGCTCACACTGGCATTCACTGTAACTTTTCAGTGAGGCAGACAATGAATCCTTTGTATGGAAATCACACAGGCATACCTCTAAACCTCTCAGCATTACAAATCATAGCACTGGCCTTCAAAACCATAGCAAAGGGCCAGAATGTATAGCACTTTCTTATTTTAAACAATAATATGTCTACAGGTAGTGGGCCCCATATAGTTGGTGATAAGGAATGTTTCCATCAAGCTTAGTTCAATCATTTAATAGTGTGTGTCTGGCGTGTGTGTGTGTCCAGAAATAGCTCCAATATTATGAGGACTATCAGTAAACCCATGCAGAGCAAGGGTAAATTTGAGTGTGAAAATCATAGTGCTATGCACAATTCATAGCAGTTGAGAGGTATGCACACAGGTACAGTACAGTTACTTCGCTGCTGCAGTTGTTATGCTTTATTGATACCAGGGTGTCTTCTGATGGGAAGGGGAACAGTGCTGAGCATTTTATACGATGGTATAACATTTTCCCTTGAAACGCTGCTCCTTCACTGTGTCACACTGTGAATCAGCTCTGCTCCATATAGTGACATCAGTGAGAGCGAGCGGCCAGGCAGCTGAACAGAGAAATCAGGAGCAGCAAGGCTAAATAAAGTGTGGCCACAAAACAACTAAAAATATGGAAAAATGGGAGCACCTTTTACAGAAATAGCAAATGCACACAACCTTTGAGGTACATTACTTTATAAACTGATAGAAAGAATTTACTGTTTGGACCATCGGGAAGGTGCCTAGGGGACATTTTAGAGCAAAACAGCGAAAGCTTGAAAAAGGTGTCCAGCTTGGTTAGAAAGGTCTTTAGTGCTGAGCCACAGACAATGACTCCATAGTTAAAGATAGAAAGAATCACCTTGAGGGCAGTGTCCTGTCTAGCAGCAGTGGTGAGGCAAGGTTACAGTGGAGGGTCTTGGGGCTTGAGCTTGGAGAGGGTTTGGAAAATGTGTTCAGTATTGGAGGAGAGTTAGACTGGTCAAACAGACCCCATGGTATTTGAAAGATGTGACATGATCCATAGGAAAGCCATCACTAGCCTTAAAGATGGGGTAGCAGGTGAGTTTGGCCAGCTTTGGTTTGGAACCACAGGTCATGGACAGTGTTTTCATGACATTCAGAGTCAGCTGATTTGAGCAGAATCACCTCTGAATGGGATCCATATCAACTGAGTTTGAATTTCAGTAACCTGATGTCAGGTCCTCTGGTATAATGACCGTATAGCCCCATAGAGTGGCTATGGAAAGAAATACAGGCAGCGGGCAGGCCAGTCAGAATACAGAGAATAACACTGGCCCAAGAACTGAGCCTTAGAAGTTCCAATATTAATTGTGAGGAGGGAGACAGACTCAACTATGTGTATAGACTGTAACCACACAAGTAGGAACTTTTGTCTGCTCCATCAACCCTGCTGTGGCAAGCTTGTACAGTAGGAGGGCGGGCACCATGTCAAAAACTTTGGAAGGTCAATGAACATGGCTGAGGGGAGGAGTCCCTGATCCATCCCAGTCAGGATCGGGTTAGTGAGTCTGAGGAGGGAGGTGACGGTGAAGTGGTTATGCCAAAACCACACTACAAATAGCTGAAAAAGGAGTCAGAAAGAAGACAGTTGGTAGCAAACAAACTATCCCTGAACATAGAAACACAGATGTCAGCAGATGAGGACCTCCTGGTCCATCTAGTCTTTGCACCTTTGCAAGAGTGGGAAGAATGGAACTAGGTTAGTAGGTTGCTAAGACAGAGGTATTGCCTTCCTTATGCACTGCAGAGGGTTGAATTCTGCCATTTTTAAGGCCTGGTAAACTTGTGAGTAAAGAAATAAGAGAGGCTCAGGGGTGGGGCAGAAATAGGTGCAACATTTGAAGGGTGGCAAGAAACTGGAATTCTATGTGCAAGAACTAAGGGCAGTTCTTTGCAGAGGAATCAAGGTTATGCAGGACTTTTAGGGTGTCAGCAGGAGAAATTGGGGTGAGTAAAAGGGAGGATGTGGCAGAGTGAGAAGGGAAAAGGATGGCGGGCTGAATGGTGAAGGGTCAGTGAGGAGGAGCAGTGGCAGAACTGGTTATATGATTGCTGAATGTACTATATCAGCATCTTCTGGTGGGACACAGTATAGAGGTTTGTGTTTGCTGATAGTATAGGGTATCAGCAGCTCACAGAATGGGGATTGGGGTGGTGGTGAAAGAAATTATGAACTACTCTCCGAATCTGGATAGGCTAATATTATTGCCTGACAATTTGGCAATGTTGTTTGCCTAAGTGGCCCAATTTGATGAGCCCTGCACTGCAGGAGTTACCTGTAGCTAGTAGGATCTGTGGGGCCTGAGGCCTAGTAAGAGCCCAGGTAACATCACAGATGTTTCCTGGGTTTACTTGACCTGATGACACCAAAGAAAAGTGATAATCCTTTACCCTGATCCTGTGGAGGGAGCATGGTTGTCCCATATATGAAAGAAGTTACTAAAGAGTAGTTTAGGGCGTCACCAATATTATGAGAGTAGCTGATGGGAGACCAGGTCAATACTGGAGAAAATGGCGGAGACTCACATCCCACAAATATGAGAAATGCAACTCCCAGATCTCCAAAGCCACACTATGGGACACAGTACGTAATGGTGCTTAGGGGAGACATTATTTCATGCCTCGAGCCAAGAGGCAAAGGAGGAGACTATAGAAACTTCAGGAGGAACTGTATTTCCTGCAACATGCTTCCATGCAAGGTGACTCTTCCATACTTCCTCAGCTGAAACAGACCCAGCTACAATTCAAGATATTTTTAACTTATAAATCCAAACAGGTCTTACTTTAGTTTAAGTGGGTCTACTACGAAGGATGGGCCTGGACATCCAATTTGTTGGCTCGTAGGCTATGCTAAAAATGGAAACGTTTATCATTACAACATTACTGCACTCTAATACTTGCCATACCATTAGAAAAATGTCAGCGTTATTAGATGCTCTGAGAACCTATTATCATACCTTATACATATAACAAGAGACTCCTTTTGAGAGAAGCTATTCAAGACTGTATGGAGGTGTTTCCCTTAGCACATCCGATGTTAGTGCAACAGGAGGCTCTCCTTGCTCCTATTACATCACATGAATTGATGGCCTGAGAGAAAGGCTGAAAATGAGAAGAGTCTAGACCCCAATAGGTTTGGGGTGGAATCATAAAGCATTTTATGGAATCCTTGCATGACCTCCCTACCCCAGGTCTTTCGGGACGATTTCAGTTCAACCAACTGCCTTGATACATGGCATTATGCTATAATCTCAGCAAGCCCCAAATCTAATAAATATCCCTAGATTGTGATTTGTATCACCTGATTTCAGTTTTAAATTTGGATTATAAATTATTTACAGGATTATTAGAACACTGCCTGGATGAGGTTCTCCCCACCATGATAGACCTGGATCAATCTCATTTATCCACCAGAGACAAACTGCGGATAATATTAAATGGACATTGTTAATAATAGATAAGCTACTGCACTCCTCACCCTTGGCCCTAATTCTTAGTTTAGATGCCCAAAAGGTGTTTGATAGGGTTAGTTGATCCTTCTTGAAGCAAATACTGCTGAGCTTTCAATTTACTCCTCCATTGTTGGGAATTCTTCAAGGGCTCTGTCTCAATCTGAGGAGCTTCAGTGAAAACAAATGGGTCACTGTCTGGCTTTTTCTCCTTGTCACGGGGCACCTGTCAAGGTTGCCCCATATCTCTACCTGCTTGGCCATTACATGGATACCACAGCAGACTATTTACATAAAATGGATAGAATAAAAGGTATAGAGATACATGGTTGTACTCAGAAGGTGTACTACACAAACACACTTTTATTGTATATTTCTTGCCTTTAAACAGAACTGCTGTCCAGTTGCAAAATCAATGAGGATGAAACAGAGGTGTTACAACTTCACTATAACTCCCCCTTTAGCATGCGAGCAGCCTATTCTTTTCGGTGGGACAGGCGACATACACAAAATATCTGGGCATTCGGATCAGCACCTCTCTTACAAAATTACAGCACATTAATTTCTCTAATCTAGGACAAGAGGTCAGAAATGATTTATAAAACTGGACGCACCTACACTTTTACCTTCTTGACAGGGCATGTATGATTCGAATGAATACTTTGCCATGATACTTATATTTATTCCAAACTATCCCTATCTGTTCAGGCCGCACAAATTTTCAAAAATGGAATAAATGGTTTTCTCGGTTGCTATGGGGAAGAGTTTGCCCGTGGGTGGCACTCCCAATTAGCTAAAACAAAGAAGGTTTGGTGCTCCCAAACTTGATTTTGTGTGCATAGGCTGCATTGCTGCAACATGTACTCCAGTGGAGGTGGTCAGAGGGACTGATATAGACACGGCTGACATGACCCCCACGATGGGCCTTATTTGACTCCTGGGACCTATGTGTGACAGGGATCCCCACTCTTTTCACTATGGCATTACTGCAGAACTGGCACCATATTTTTGCTCAGAAATACTGTAAGCAGACTATGCAGGCTAAATAGACACATAGACAGTGTCGGCAGATGAGACCTACAGCCCCCAGTCTGCCATTTGAGCTTGTAAGTTTACTTTATGTTTTCCTAGAAGTCTGTTGCCCCTTAACCCTCGCCTCCAGAATTCCTTTATGTCTATCCCATGCATTCTTAAATCCGTGATTGTTTTAGCCCCCACCACTTCCTCTGGCCAATGCAAATTATGCAACATTGGTTAGATATTATCCATAACTTTGTACATACAATGTGGAAAATTTGGGGTGGACCACCCTTCTGAGGATGTGGAATGGAGGTCTGGATCCAGGGCACCCTGTGTCTGCAAGGTATGCCAGATTCTGATTGAAGAAGAGCATAAACACCGAATCTGACGGCAGATAAGGACTGCTTGCCCACCCAGTCTGCCCATTTTTCCTACCACATTATCACCGCAGATCCTGCCTCATCTATAGCTCTTTCTCCCTCTCCCCTTCCTTTTCACTATGATTCCCTTGTGACTATCCCTTGCATTCTTGAACCCCACCACTTCTGCTGGAAGGCTGTTTCAGGGATCCACCATTCTTTCTGTGAAGAAGTACTTCCTTACTTCTCTCTGAATCTATCTGCCTTAAGCTTCATAACATGAGTACCTTTTTCTGAAAAATATTTCCCTCCTGTATCTTATTTAGCCCCATGAGGTATTTAAAGGTCTCTATGATATCCTTCCTCTACCTCCTCTCATCCAGAAGTGTACCTAATGAGGTCTTTTAGTTCTCCTCAGGGTTTTAGATACAGACCCTGCACCATTTTAGTTGCCCTCCTCTGGACTCCCTCCACCCTGTGTTGCCCTTCCAGAGATGTGGTCTCCAGAACTGGACACAATACTGTAGGTGAGGTCTTACCAGTGATCTATACAGAGGCAACACTACCTCCCTCTTCATGCTAGTGATGCCCCTCTCTATGCACCCCACCATCCCACTAGCCCTCCCGATTGCCTTGTCACACTGCTGGCCACCTTTAGGTCATCTGATATGATTATCCCCAGGTCTTTTCCTGCTTATCAACATCACTCCACCCATCTTGTACTCTGCCCTGGGTTTCTGTGCCCTGAGTGCATTATTTTGCTGGTCACCCTCCCTTCCTTGGAGTGAATTCCATTTTACCACCACCCTCTGTCGGCTATCCCTAACAACTTTCTTACCCAGTTTACCACCACTGGACCCACTCCTAAGCTACTCAGCTTTTACTAGTCTCCTATGTAGACCTGTGTCGAAAGTCTTATTGAAATCTAGGTAGACCATGTCCCCGCTCCACCCTGATCTAATTCCTTTTACACACAAGCAAGAAATCTAACCGATTCATTTGACGATTTCCCCCTGTGAACTCATGCTGCCTCGGGTCTTGTAAACCACTGGATTCAAGATATTACACAATCATTTCCTTCAGCAGTGATTCTATTAACTTCCCCACCACTGATGTCAGACTGACTGGCCTATAATTGCCAGCCTCCTCCTGTTACCATTTTTGTGAAATGGTACTACATCCATTACTCCAGTCCTCCGAACCACTCCTGTTTCTAGTGAGCTGTTAAACAGGACTGTCAGAGGTGCAGCCAGTACCTCCTGAGCTCCATCAATACCTCTGCATGCAGCCCATCTGGCCCCACTGCTTTGTCCACTTTCAGATTAGTAGGTCCTTCAGGACTCTCTACTCCAATAAGGGACTAGTGTCTACCTCCCTCAAAGCGTCTCTTACTTTTTGTTCCCCTCCCTTCTCCTTCCTCTGTGAACACTGAGCGAAAGTATTTGTTCAGGATGTCTGCCCTTTCCTAGTCCCCTCTGCACAGTCCCCCCCTTCCCTTTAAACCTTACAATTCCACCCTCATCTTTCTACCTAAAAAATTTCATGTTCCTTTTGTTACCTCCTGAGCTATTTGTGCTCCTTACTGCTTTCCCTGCTTCCCTCTGTCTCTGCCAACACACTTCCCTACCCTCCTCCCTCTGCATCTCCTTATAACCTTCTGAATGCTACCCTTTTAGCCTTTACCTTTTCTGCCACCTCTTTCAAGAACCACAGCAGTCTCTTTTCCTCTTGCCTTGCTCAGTTATTTGACACAGAGGTTTGCTGCCTTTACTATACACCCTTGTAGTTTTGCCCCCGTTCCTCCATTCCATCTAGGCCCTCCCCCAGGTGCGTCCCTGTGTTACTCAGTCATATTTATAAAACTGCTCTCCTGAAGTCCAGGACCTTCGCCTTTGTATGGTTCAAGTCCACAGTTGTCCTTGCACTGAACCACACCGTAAGTGATCACTGGTCACAGGCAGCCTCCCACCTGCGTCTGCAACACTGTCCCTGTTTTTGGGTACTGTTCAATCACAAGTGGTTTTGCTGACTAGTTGCTGGAGGAATGCCCTTGCAGACAGTCCAGGATGTCTCTGCTTCTAGATGAAGTCACTGCTGGGAGGCCCTAACCTATATCTGACAGGTTGAAGTCCACCACCAGCAGCATCACTCCCTTTCTGCCATCTTGCCAATGGCTTCCACCAGTTCCTTATCTAATTCCTTCCTCTGTGTTGGAGGTCTGTAGATCACACCAGTGTGCTCTATTCTCATTGCCAAGGTGACCCCAGTACCTCTGCCTCCCCCAGTATTCCCTGTATCCCGTTGTTGTTTTCTATATATACTTTTCTGTTTTTTCCTCCATTTTCTCCCCGTACTCCTGAGACCCTGGCAATCACGGCAGTGCATGCACATGGAGGCGCATATGCACTCGGGGCTGGCTCAGTCCCTTCTGACCTACCCTGTTGCTATCGCCGGGCTCCCCATAGCCAAACTACCATCTGTCCTCCACTGGGTGGCAGTCAAGGGACAGGAAATCCTCATCCCTCCCTGGGAGGCGAGAGAAGCCTCAGAGCTCAGTCCTGCTCCTCCCCTCCCCACCTGCCGACCCTCGACAACCCGGGCTCATTCCGAAACAGGGTCACCAGCGTGGTGCGAGTGTGACATCCAACACCTCAACCCTCAGCACCACTGGGCTAGCTGTCCCCATTGTTTTTATGCTTTCCCTCACATAAGCACCACATCCCTCCTTTCCTTCCCACCTCCTGTACAGAGTACAGCCTCATATAGCCATGTTCTCAGTCATAGTTTTCAGTGCACCATGACTCAGTAATGGCCACAGTATCCAGGATGACCTCTGCCATGATGGGCCCCAGGTCTGGAATTTTATTTCCTAGACTTCTAGTATTTGTACACATAGCTCTCCAGATTTTGTTTCACTCTGCTTGTTACCCTTTTTCTTTTTCTGCCTCCTCCCTTCCCTGACTCTTTTAATGTTCCCGTTCCCTTCCCCTTTGTTTCTACCATCCTGCTTCCTTTATTAGTTTGCACCCTGGAGGACTCCTCTCCCTCTGGTTCTCCTCCTCTCTATTTCAGCTTGAGGTAGCTTCTGCCTTCCCAATTCCTTCTGGCATCAACTATTTTAAATGTTCACTGAGTAACATTTAAACCATTCACTGAGGACTGTGGTTCCCTACTGGATAGATGAAGTCTATCACCCTTTTATGGACCTTATCCTCCCAGGTTGATCCCAGTCCTGATGTAGTCAAACTCCTCCTCCTCTCTACACCACTGCTTCAGCCATGAGTTTTAACTCCTGGTGCAGAGATCCTTCTCCTCCCACTGTTGTAACAGGCAGCACCTCAGCAAAAGTCACTGAGCACACTACCTATCTAAGATCCTCCCCAGCTCCCTAAACTCCCCAGCACTATCCCAGTCCTGTTCCTAGCCAGGCCATTGGTCCCCAGATGGACAATGACATCCAGCTCTCCATCCTGTCCTGCTGACCTAGCGATCCTCAGGATCTGCTTCCCATTTCTCTGGGCCATGGTGCCATGTAGGCATCTAACCTGCCTCTCCAGCCTTTCTCTTTCCCAAATCTATCGCCATCACAGTCGAGTCCCATACCAGAAGTTGCTCCCTCCTCCTCTGGAATCCTCTACCACTCTCCTTGGGGTCTCCACTAAGGAGGACCCCACATCCTCTCTGGCCACTACCACGGGTGCCTCCTCCTGGCAGTCCTGCCCTACAAAGCAGTGTAGGAATTTCTTCGTGGTACCAGAAATAGATTAGTTGCTCCATTAAAAGTATCAATCCATTTGCTTCTGGATTTGTGGTAGCAGTTGAGGAATGTGCCTCTGTCCCACACTTCCAGATCCCACCATAGTTCAGCCGTTCCTCCTCCTGGCAGTCCCAGAGACTTCTTACCTAGCAAGACAGGGTGCGGGGAAAACCTCAGTTTCCTAGCTAGCCTGCAGTTTATAGTGGCTGTATAATGATGAGCTCCGTGTATATATGTCTGTGGTTCATGTACCATGGCTCTGTGAAAAACTCTCTTTCTTCTCAATAAAGAAAAAAACTAAAAAGAAACTTAGAAACTGATGGCAGAAAAAGACCAAGTGGCTCACCCCATCTGCCCAACTCTACCTAACATTGGATGTGATCTCCTTAGTGGTCACTCATTCCTTCATCCCCCCACCACCACCACCCTTTCCCATCTCATATATTTGTCACAGCCATGTTTGAATCCCTTTACTGACTTTGCACTCACTAACTTTCCTTGGCAGCTTGTTCAACCTATTCACCACTCCTCTGTGAAAAGTACTGCTTGACATCCTTCCTAAACCTGCAAGACCAGGACCAACTGGAACAGAATGAAAAAAATAAAGTGTTCGATGTTTAAATTGAAATAAATTACAATGACAGTCTGATGATAATTTCCAAGTTATCATTTCTTGCATGTGTGAGGAACAACAGACGCTCCTATGCCTAATTTTGAACTCATATTCTTACTACTGTAAACTGGTTCTTAGTATGCAACCAGCAACTGGGTTTAAAATTGGCCACATCCTCAAACTGCATCAAATATGGATCCTGCTGTGTCGGAAAGCTTTTACAAAACAAAGTAAGATCCAGGTTTTTGTTTAATATATTTATTGAGTGACATTTATCATATGACATTGCTTGATAATCAAACACAGTCATTACATTTGATTAATACATCAATAACAGCAGCTTGAAAGATCCACTGATCTTGCTCTATATATGTCATTTTACAGACACTTTCAATTTCTTACTGTCATTTTCTCTTTTTGTTTTCCAGATCTACCACTATCTACATTCTACAACTATCTAGCAGGAACAAAACCACAAATCAAAAAGACAGCAAAAACAAAGTCAATAACCTAATGACTTCTGGTATTAAAATTAAGATTTGATCTGGTCTGTATCTGTGTCTGCTTTATTTCAGTATAATTTATACAAGTGTATCTCCTTCCCCTCGCTTAACTTCTCTATGCAGAGTACCCTTCCCATCCCCTTGCTACCCACTATCCTCTTTAATACACTGTGCCACTACCTTCTAACAATAATTTGTCCCTTACACTTAATGTGCCTAGATATTCAGTCCAGACCCTTTCAAATCTATTTCGTCTCCTTTCAGACAGTATGTTAATTTATCTACTGCAAGGACTTTTAGTGTGAGCTCTTTCCATTGCTCTAGCAATGGGGACCCAAGTTAAGGTCCAAACATTTTGAATTGCCAGTCTAGCAACTACCAAAGTATTCTAATCCATCTGGGTACATAATCCATTCCCCATCCTCTTCTTCCCCTTCCACCCAGTAATAATGATTTATCATGAGAATTCCATAGGTTGCCCTCTCATAGCTGTTATTTCCTTTGCAATATCTTTCCAGTAAGATACAATCATAGCGAGTGCCAATAGTAATGTTTATATGTACCCTGTGTTGTTTTGCGTTTGTTCCACATTGGAGATATCCCAGGACTAAATCTATGTACCATGTCAGGCGGATAATATAATCTTTGCATAAACTTGTTGTGCTTCCTATATTTATTGCAGACTAGCAGTCCTTTATGAGACTCTAGCATTTGTTGCCAGTTAGTTTCACTAATGTCCACTCCTAATCTCTTTCCCACCACTTTTTAGCCCCCTGTGCAGATTTTGGAAGAACTTTCTGTCTATTTTCACTGCTCTCCTATAAGTCCCTTTTCATTTTTAAGGGCTCCTAATATTTCTCTTTCTGTTTGGGACAGCTGATCCGAATCACCCTGAGTACCAACTAGTTGGCTATATCTATACTGTGTTGCCAGGAAGTATCCCATAACAGCTGGAAAATTAAGTCCCCCTGTGCTACAGGCACTTTTAGTCTGTTCAAACTAATTCTTGGATGTTTACCCTTCCAAATGAAGACTGTGAAGGCTTTTCTAAATTTTTAATGTCTTGTTTCATTGGGCCAAAGGTAGCATCTGTATAGTATATAGCACTCTAGGGAGCACATTCATTTTTAATAGATTGATTCTTCCCATCCAGGATATTGGCAACTCCTTCCATCTACTGAGGTCCTGTATGATTTCCTTTATTAATGGCTTATAATTTTCATCATATAGGTCCCCAATGTTTTCCCATTCTTATGCCTAAATATGTAAATGTTCTTTGCACTACTTTTAAACCCATGCTTCCTTTTTCTTTTCACCTCCCCCCTCCATAAACATAATCTCTGATTTCTGAAGGTTAATTTTATAACCCAAGAATTCTGTGAATTGTTCTATGACTAATAAGACTTTTGGGATCGATGTCTCTGGCTCGGTGAGGAACAGCAGAATATCATCCGCATATAACTAATAATATGTTTCCCTCCTGTTTCCCTTAACTCCCTGAATGTGGCTATCATTTCTAATCTTAATTGCCAATGGTTCTATTGCTAAAGCAAACAAAAAGGGTGACAATGGACACCCTGTCGTGTCCCTCTGCAATTTAAATTCTGTGGTGGGTACTCAGTTGATCAAAACCTGTGCTCTCGGGTTTTGTAAAAGCACTACCATTTTATAAATCCCTCCCCAGTCCATATCTCTGCAAAATTTGCCAGAATACTCCCATTCAATTCTGTCAAACACTTTTCAGCGTCCACTGACAAAATACAAGCCCTCCCGGATGTTTAGTACCCCACCATATCACATTTAATAACCTTCTTAGGTTGAGTACGATTATCAGCCCTTGCACAAATCCTGTCTGATCTGGGCTAACCAGCAAGGAACATTCCTCCAACCTCCCAGCTAGCACTTTTGTCATTATTTTACAATCTTGATTCAAAAGAGATCGGTCTAAATGACCCACATTCCTTTAAATCCTTGCTTGGCTTAGGGGTAACTGTAATAAGAGCTTGGCAACATGTTCTAGGTATTCCTTGACCCTCTCTAGTTTCCTCCATGATGTTGCACAGGGTACCTTCAATTTCCTCCCTCAACAGCGTATAATATTCAGCCCCAAACCCGTCGGGATGACAATATTACAATTCTTTAGCTGCCCTATCACTTTCTTAACCTCTTCTATAGTAATTTTGCCCTAATTTCTCCACTTGTTCCTCATTCAGCTTCAAATTTTAAGGTCTCTAAGAAAATCTTCTCTTTCTCCTCTGTACCTCCACATTCCGCATGGTATAAACTTTCATAATATTCCTAAATCTATTCCTAATTTCCTTTTCTTCTTTTAATAGTCTCCCCATCTAGTCTTTAATTTGAATTATTCTATGGCTACTTTCCCCCTTTCATTAGCCTAAGTAGCAGAGGGCCCGGCCTATTCCCCATTCATATATCTTCTGTTTTGCAAAGAGGATTCTAGTGTTAACCTCCTTATCTAAATTTGCATTAAGCATTTCTCTTGCCAGCCTCAATTCTCTTTTTTCCTCCCTCCTCCTTTAAGTTTCTCTTTTTCCAAATCTCTTATTCTAATCTCTAGCTCCTCTGTTTCTGTCTCCATTCTTTCTTTTTCTTAGCTGTAAACCCTATTATAACTGCTCGCATATATGCTTTACCTACTTCCCAGAATATGCTCTCAGCTTCTACTGTTCCTTATTCTGCTCCTCATATAATTTCCATTGTTCTTTTATATACTCTCTGAAATCTTTCCTGTACCCTGTGTTAATTCTATCTCCATCTCCACCACAGCATGATCCGACAGAAATATTGGGCTGTGGTCCATTGCCTCATATATTGATATAAATTCCTTAGAATATAAATATAGTCCAACCGTGACCATGAACTATGTGGACTGGAATAAAATGTATATTCCTTCAGTCCTGGGTTAGCGTTCGCCACCCATCAAATAGTCCCAGTTCTGCTAGCCCTACTAGCCACTGTTGTATCGCTTTGCCTGCTCTATCCCTATTTCCCAGATAGTCCATTTTGGGTCTGCCACACAATCAAAGTCTCCTCCAAAATTAGGTTAGGAATTGTTCCTTAATTAAGACATCAAGTAGCTTCTGATAAAGGCCTTATCATTATCCTCCAGTGCATATACATTACAAATGTAAGTTGCTTACCTGTAATTCCCACTACAAAAATATACCTTCCTTCCATGGGATCACGTACCACCCTTTGAACCTTAAAGGGAAACTCCTTATTTATTAGAATTCCCTCCTCTTTATTTTTATTATATGCCGCCGTGGCAGGCCCCAACCCATCCCTCACCAATTTCTTATGTTCATATTTACATACTAACATACTAACATACTATTTGCCAGCAGATTAGGCCTTATGGTCTATCAAGTCTGCTCGAACCTAGATCCTTAGTTGGGTGCCGAGACCCTCCCATCCCTTGTGCTCCAGAAACCCCTATCATCCATCCCACCCCGGGACAGGCCATCATCTGATACATCCACTTTCTGTGTCTGTCCCACCCTCTCTTAAAGCCCTCCACTGTGGATCTCTGAACCAGCTCACCAGGCAGAGCATTCCAAGGGTCCACCACCCTCTCAGTGAAAAACCTCCTCCTCTTTCCCCCTCACCCTTCCACCTTCCAACTTCAAACCATGCCCTCTGGTGATGCCTCCCTGCTTTAGTCTAAGATCCCTCCATGTTTACCCTATTTATTCCTTGAGGTGCCAGGAGCTCAATCATGTCTCCCTGTCTCCCTCCTCCAATGAAAACAGGCAGAGCTCCTCAAGTCTGTCCTCGTAAGTCAAATCCCTAGCCCTCGTATCATCTTTGTTGCCCTCCTCTGTACCCTCTCCAGGAGCTGTATGTCCCTCTTCAAGTGTGGTCTCCAGTACTGTACACAGTACTCAAGGTGTGGTCTAACCAGTCCATTGTACAGTGGCAGAATCACTTCCTTGCTCCTAGAGGCGATCCCCTGCGATGCATCCCAACATCCTGTTTGCCTTGCTAGCTGCTCTCCTGCACTGCTCAAGTTATTCATACTGTATCCACCATGACCCTAGGTCTTTTTCCCCTGTTGAGGCTTCCAGCACCTCCCTCCCAGGGTGTACCTGTGTTTAGGTGTCCCCAGCCAAGATACAACACCTTGCACTTGGTGATATTGAAATTTAATTTCCATGTGTGAGCCCAGCTTTCCAGGGTGTCCAGGTCCCCTTGCAGGGCCAACCTCCCTCTTCTCCCTCAACTACTGCTCCCATCTTGGAGTCATCCATGAAGAGACTCATTTCACACCCTATACCATCCCTGATGTCCGATATGTATGCATTAAACAGGATTGGACCCAGGACAAACCCTGTGGTACCCCACTACCAACCTCTGTAGGGTTCGAGAGCTCCCCACAGACCACTACTCTCTGAGTGCGTCCAGCTATCCAGTTTTCAATCCATCTGACCATCAAAGGGCCTACTCCTAACCCCATCAGTTTCTCCACCAGACCATTGTGGGACAGAGTCAAAGCTTTGCTGAAGTCCAAGAATAATACATCCACAGGCTTACCCTGTCCAGTTCTGATGTTACCCATTCATAGAACTCCACCAAGGTTGGTTTGACATGATCTACCTGGCACAAACCCATGCTGCCGACTATCCAGACCTCCCACCTCCCCAAGTAAACCCCAATCGTTCCTTTAGTATACTCTCCATTAATTTTCCCACCACCGAGGTTAAACTGATGGGTCTATAGTTTCCTGGTACTTCCCTTGACCCCTTTATAGATTGGTACCACATGTGCCTCTGCCAATCTAAATTACCCACCCTGTCTCAAGTGACCTGTTGAAAAGCTCCGCCAGAGGTGCAGCCAGTATGTCCATAATTCCATAGTACTCTCGGATGAATGCCATCCAGCCCAGGAGATTTGTCTTTCTTTAGGGCCTTGAGGCAAACCACACACCCTTTTGGTGGGGATGGCATCATCCGTCCCTCCACCTTACTGGTCTTTTTATCTTTATCCAGATGTGACACCCTGGGGTACCTTTCCCTCCTTTGCTCCATTTCTGTTGCTCCCCTGATCCCATCCCTGCCTTCTATCCCTTTGTGCCTTGCTTTGTAGATATCCCATCCCCTCCCTAGTGAACACAGAGGCAAAGTACTCGTTAAATACCTCTGCCTGGTCCTCGCCTCTTCCACCACCCTCCTTCTGATCTCAATCTGCTGAGATGGCCTTAGTTTTCTCCGCTCCCCAATGTCCGGAAGAACCCCTTTTCCCCTCCATGTATCCCTGTGCCAGCCTTGCTCTTTACTGGACTTTGCTCCCCTCACCATACGGGTGACTTTTCTAGATGCAAGCTGGTACATTTCCTTATCCCTATCCTCTGTTGTTTTATATTTGTATGGCCGCCTTCTTTTCCTGACTGCTACCTGGACCTCACTGGACCACCAGCATGGTTTATGTGACCTTGCTCCCTTACGTTTCAACTTAGCGCAGATCCTGACTGCCTCATGAAGTCCCGGTTTATGACCTCCCATCTCCTTTCCACACTTGTCGTTGAGGTAATCCCCTTCAAGTGATCCTTGAGAATATTTCCCATGCCCATAAAGTCTGCCCCTGAAGTCCACTGCCAGTGTCCTAGATCTCACCCCCACTCCCCAATGCTTATTTGAAACCAGACAGTATTGTGGTCACTCCCAGTCAGGGGTCCTGTACAACCATGTCCCTTACCAGATCCCCATCTGCCAGAACCACATCCAGGACATGCCCTCCCTTGTGGGCTCCATCACATGCTGTGTTAAGAACACATCCTGGAAGCCATCCAGCAGCCTCTGCTCCTTGGCCACCTTAGAGGACATGGTTCCCCAGTTTGTACCTGGCATATTAAGGTCCCCATCAACACCACTCCTTCCCCTTTTGGTCCACACTGGGCAATGATGTTGTCCAGCAAACCATCCTCTAGAACATCACTCATCCCGGGGGCCTATATACTACTCCCAGCTTGACCTTATCTCCTGTTGGGGATCGTAAGGTGACCCATAAGGCCTCCGTTTCCTCTGCCTCTTCTACCATAGAATTTCTATGTCATCTCTAATGAACATAGCCACTCCACCCCCTCTGCCTCCTTTCTATCCTTCCTAAGCATAATGTACCCCCATTACATTTGGGTCCCAGTCATGGTTTGTTGTACGTTTCGTGACTGCGCCACATCCACCCCGAACAGCATGGCCTGGAACTCTGGCAACTTGTTTCCCAAGCTCCTGGCATTTACTAACACTAACCCCCACCCCTTATCCCTGATCCTTTGTCGAACCCCACCCAGATTCCTTATACTTCCATCCTCCCCTGCTCCTCCTGAAACCTCCACCTCCAGTCTGTTTCCCCCTCCCCCTTGAGGCATGAGGCTACTCCCTCATCTGGAGGGCTTCCTAGTCAACCCCTCCCTTATCCCTCCCCCCCTTACAAGTTTAAACCCCACCTTTCTTGTATGTAGTCAGCCATCCCTGTTTAAGGACTTCCTTCCCTAATGGGGCAAGATGAAACCTGTCAGTTTCTTGAAGCAAAGCTACTGATACTTTCTTTTGTTTCAGAGACACCAGTATTTTCGCTCTCTTAGCAGGGACGTAAAACCCTTCACATTCCATGAGACTATTTTGGTCCCATAGGTAGGTCCCTGATTTACACTAGCCATCCTCCCATATGTCACATTCCTTAAATGTCCATACATCAGTTTGACTACTCTTTACACTTGAAACATACAGTACACAGACCATTTTAACACTAACATTACTAATTATATCTATAAACTTTAAACCTATACTACTAACTCTAACCCCCCTCCCCAACTGTCTCTGCGAATAAACAATCCCCCTCTTCCCACTCCCCTCCCTAACCCCAATTGTTTCCCTCTCAAAACATACCATTATTTTAAGTATGTTATTCATCCCTACTCGCCATACTCCAGCTCCGCTCTTGCAAAGTGTTCTCCCCAGTGCTTGCCATATTTCCCTTTTTTCCCATTTTATTTACCTCATTGCGGTGTGGTTTCAGGCATGAAATTAATTTCTCCTAGGCGTATATATGTCCTCATTTTCCCTCCTCCTCCCTGCTTAACCCCTCCAACTTAAATGCTTCTTCTTATCACCTTCCACTTTTAAATTTTTAACTTTTAACTTTTGATTTGCCCTTTATTACCTCTTTATCTCGCCCCTTTCCTTCCACCCCCAACTCTTCATACCCCAGTAATTACTCCCATCAGTTATTAAATACATATTGGCCGTTAGTCCACTTCCCTGATGTTCTGCAGAGTTTCTCCTCTTGTCCATGAGTGTTCCGTCGGTTGTTTCTTTCGTGGAAGCTGTGCAGTCCGTTGCCATGTTCTCACTAAAGCCTCCACTCGTCTGCTAACTCTCGACCCCTCGATGCAATCTGCCCTTATGGGAAAAAGTTCTGTCTCTAGTCCACATCTGGGGTCGGTTTATCATATGGACTCTCAATGCCTGCACTCCCATAAGATCAGCGGTGAGATCTTTCTTCACCCCATGTTAAATGTGTCGTGCCTACATCAGCAATTCAGCAGTTCCACCAGGGTTCACAGTCATCACTGCATTCCAGCTAAGAATAGGAAGGTTATGAGGCGGGGAGGGTTTCAAAGGCCAACATTCTAATCCTTTATATTTTAACTATACAGTTTTTATTTGGCGTTTAATGTTTGATCAACTGCATATCTGGTTTAGCTGACCAACGGATGCCCCATCCAATAGGAAAGGTACCTCCCATCTTGTGGCGAAATACAGTCTCTCATGTTTTCTTATTTTTCCTATTCCACTCATCTATGAAGGCCTGCAACTTCTCCACTTCCCAGAAGGAAGGTGGCTCCCTCCACTTTCACTTTAACCGTTGCTGGGTACATCATGAACAACTCTAAACCTCGCTTTCTCAGATTATCCATATGTATGTTAAATTGTTGCCTTTTTTCTGTATTCTGAGTGACATGTCCTGATGCAGCGACAGCCTATGACCCTCAAATGCCAAATCTTTTTGTTTTAAATGCTGCCTGCAGAGATGCCTATTCTGGTAATTATGTAGTCGAAAATGACCTGCCTTGGAGGCTGATCATTCGGGAGCTGAGGGGCCAGGGCCCTATGCGCCTCGATTTTGAACTTGTTTTTCTCTATATTCATATTGAGCAGTTGTGGCAGAGTCTCGAACAAAACTTCAACAAATTTCCCCTTCTGCACTCTCGCAGTCCCCTGATATGAGGATTGTTTCGTCTGCTATAATTCTTTTTGTAGTCAGGGCCTCTTTTAATTCCTCCAGCTCCTTCTCCAAAGCGCATCATCTTATTTGGCACTTCTGTAGTCTGGTCTTCCAAATCCGAGATTCTTTGTTGTACCTCGCCAATTTGTCTAGAATGCTGTTTTTAATTCTTGGCCCACCCCATGCGTACGCTCCATATTGTCCCAGCGCAGCTTCAGAGCAGCCAGAACTTGCTCAGCGACCGCTCTGCGATTGCTGCCACTTCTGCTGCCGATACAGAGATCGGCCCTGTCTGCCAGCTAGCCACCCTCTTGGTTCACATTTTTCTTGAGTTCTTGGCCTTTTGTCGGGCCGATTTGCCTGAAGTAATGTATTTGTCCATCCCAGCAATATTGACGCTAACCAATACTTTGCTCAGTTTCCAGGAAATTGGTTTTTAAAGCACAATTTTGTCCTTTAGAGCGGAGCTCGGGAGTAGTGAGACCAGTTGCTTTAGCTGCTCATCAGCGCCCAGATCCAGGGGTTTTACCATTGAAGACTGAGAAACTAGGTTTGGATCAAATTAGCTTTGTTGTCTTTGTAGAATTACAAAATCCACCGGACAGTTCTCAATGACTTGATGCTAGTCTTGAAATGTAGTTCCATCTGTAGAGAACCGCTGAACTTCAAGCTGCACTCAAACAGACCTCAAAGGCCCAGTGACAGTTATGTGCATGTCTTGCAACTTAACATAATTTTCACCCAAAACGCAAAGAGAATCAGATGAGACAGCAAACAGGGATGTGTAAGTTGCATGCAGACACAAATGACTATTCTGCCTAAGTCCATGCCTACCTGCATGCAAAATATGAGCACCCTATTTTCAAAGCGTGCCGGGGTTTACCACACTTTCTGCGATATGCAGCAGACTGTGAAAATAATTATGCATGTACATAGTTTATGATATAACTATTGCAAATAAAACACAACTGTGCCCATATGTCAGATGCTGTTAGACCATCTGACAGATAGTCTGTAAGAGTAGATGGAAGTTCACTTTTCAAAACATGGCTGACTGATCTGACACAAATATAGTTTGAAAACTACCTTAAAACAAACTGTCCTTATCTACAAAGCCCCCAAAAGCTGTACCCCCAATTGGAAACTGCGCTAGAATAAACATTCTTTTTCAATGAGAACTTACTTTACTTTATTTTTTAAAAGTCCGTGATCTCCAAACATGGTGGATGCTGCAGGGTCCATTTCCTATCAAAGTGCGGTGCCGCACCGCTCAACTCAATAAATTTGTATTGAGGCAAGCGGTGCAGTGCTGCACATTCACAGGAAATGGACTGCACAGCGTCCGCCATGTTTGGAGATCATGACTTTAAAAATAAAGTAAGTTTTTATTGAAAAAAAAGTTTATTCTAGCCTAAAAGCCTAATCGGGGTACAACTTTGGGGGTGGGGGTTTGTAGATAACAACACCTTTCCTTTAACTGTTTTGTTTCAAGAACTACACATGACCTAAAGTAATTTAGTAGAGCTTCCTGTAGCACGGTGCCCTACTTCAGTTTTGTGGTGATTTAAAGAGCCCTGACATGATCGGGGCAGGTAATTCATTCCTGGAAGTTGCCTGCCTGATTAGCTAAATGACCTAGTTTTAAAAATATTTTAGCCAAGTTAAATACTTAAATTTTATTTTTAGGTGCCCGACTCATAACGACCGTGTATGGCCAAACGGCAGTCCGAGCGCTGCAGCTCTGCCCGAAAAACAACAATTTGATGACAAGAGGTATGGGACAGGGCTCCAGCTGCTTTTATATGGTAAGTAATATGATGGGAATAGGATTGGGGAGAGGCTGTCTAAGCGTACTAATGTTATCTCTGCTGGCAGTTTTACATGTATGAGGCTATGAGCGATGGAGCGATGTTTCGGACTACTACATTGACTTTCCTGTATTTTACAATTTTTGGCATTGTGGTCTTAAGTAACTCATTTGGGGGGATTAGACATGCAGACGGGGCAAACAAATAAAGACTCAGAAAGAGTGAGTGCAAAAGTGATGGACAGACATTATATAAAATAAATCAGGAGTGGTGTGGTTACTGAAATTTAATACACATCTGTGTGCGATACATGAATAAACCACAAACACTAATTAAACTTCAAGCGTGCTCTCGGGTTTATGTAGCATCACACACCCTGAGGTCTGTATTAAATTCTCGTAACACACACTACCCCATGTATTATTCTCTATATATACATCTTAGATTATTAAAGTCTTCACTCATTTTCCAAGTATTGAGCGTTGATGATTCAAGCACTGGCAACCCAATAAATCTCAAGCTTGAGAGCCTGTGATTATTCTCAAGTCTCTCGTTTACGGTAGTAGCTATAGAATCTCTCATCAACAATGTGGTTAAGTCAACTGTTTTGGAGTTGTCACTGCCAGCTGCCTTTGATTCAACAGCCTCAATGTTTTCTCCAATTTGGCAAATTCTGTATCAAATTTTTCTGTAAGGTAGCACTCAACTTGTTAACTCAGGAGCCAGCAGCATTTCACAAGTGCAGTCATTCCAAAGGAGCTGGGCTAACTGAGAAGGACATCATAAACTTCCAGCATGGTTTGGGTGAAGATAAAACAATTTTATTGTAAAACATATTAGTTAAAAGTGGCGCCTTTGCGCTAACATCTCATGCTTAATCACACGCTTTTTCAAAGGAAAGTACATTACAAATGGGCCAGCCATCAGTGCAATGTATGACTTCTGCTCACAATGCCAATGACCTGAGTTCAGGAATGGACTCAGGAATTGGAGAAGGTCAATCCGGGAGGCTTGAGTGCCCCAGAGAATACTCTCATTCTCTGGGAGGAAGAGGAGTCATGCGACCAGTGCATGTGGGACCCCAGCGAGGCCGGGGGTGACCAGATGCAGCGGTGCCTGGAAGTTGGGGAGGTGGGACAGATGTGTCGGCGTAAGTGTCACTGGCGCCACTGCATGTCCCACCTCCTGGAACAGCATACCAGCAAAAAAAAAATCCACGGACGTACCCAGTGACGCCCTATTGCACGCTGCCACCCGTGAAGCTGAGCGGGGAAGCTTTCGCCTGGACACCAGAAGTGGCATCTA
Source organism: Neoceratodus forsteri (assembly GCA_016271365.2). Classification (NCBI taxonomy): domain Eukaryota; kingdom Metazoa; phylum Chordata; order Ceratodontiformes; family Ceratodontidae; genus Neoceratodus; species Neoceratodus forsteri. The sequence goes on along the minus strand of CM057456.1, from coordinate 745,631,886 downwards.
AAGAGGCAAGGGCCCTGCCCTGGAAGCCCCAACCTGGGAGTAAGCCAGGGGGTACACCAGGTAGTGGCTGCCCGATGCAGTGATGACATAGGATGCAGAGCACTGGTCAAAGGCTGAGGATCGCCATCCGAGTACAAAAACAAAATTTACTAATATGCACCAGTATTTAAATCCATCCTTTAAAGGGCCACCCCCATTTTGACTGGTCCAAAAGTTTTAGTCAATCAATTCAAATCCCGACTTAACACTAATATATATAATATATAGCCTATTAAGATAAGTTATTAAACCCCTCACTATAAATAATTATATACATATAAAGCCAACACTGATGTTTTTGTATATATTCTTGTATATTTTGTATATATTGTATATTCTCCTTATACCTTCCTCTCTTGTTGTTTTCTTATATATATAATTATTTATAGTGAGGGTTTAATAACTATCTTAATAAGCTATCTCTTTATATGCATTAGGGTTAAGTCAGGATTGAATTGACTGGTTAAAACTTTTGGACAAATCAAAAACAGGGTGATCCCTTTAAGGGATGGATTTAAATACTGGTGCATATTTGTAAAGTATTTTGGCTTGAAAAGCACATGATTAAAAGCGTGAAATGCTGGCGGCCAAAGGGTGCCACTTTTAGCTAATATGGGCCTGATTCACAGAAACGCTGGGAGTCACCGCCAGCGACTTGCATGCTTAGATGCAATGACATGGACCCTCGCTCTATTCCAGAAGGGGCAGGGTCTCCGTGGCTAAGTCCTGTGACTTGCAACATGCTGACAGATGCGTCAACCTAACGGCATACTTGAGGGGCATGTCCTGAGTTAAACCCCCCAACAGAGTGTACGTACCCCCCAAAGCCCCACGTAGAACTGTGGTCCCCCATCCATTCCCGACCCAACTGTTTACCCAAAGGTTCCAAACTTAAAACCCTGAGATCCCTGGTAGTCTAGTGGTCCCCACCTGCCCCATCCAGCAGTGCCAGTCCACCCACCCCCACCCATCCCCAGCTGGCGGCTGGCACAGTACTTCTCACCCGGCCAGCTGCCGACTGAGCTCCGCATGGTAGCGTACTGAGACGCTCAGAAATGATGGAAGGGAGTAACTTCTCATCTTGTTAACAGGAAACTGAACAACAATTTGTGCTCCCAAGACTTCTCCTTTGTCCTGCAATCGTTGCAAGTTGGAGGGGCCCTGGCCTGGGGGGACAGGAGGGAAAGGCCCTGCACACCCCAGTCGTATGTGAATCAGGCCTGAATCACAGCTCCCTCTCTGGACAACCAGCAGGATCATCCTACTGGTCGACCTCACCCTGTAGGGCAGTCACTGGACTCAACAGGACAATATCATTGGCCCCAAATCACTCCAGCTCATCCACCTTTACTTTCTAGGGTAAAACTCAGGGTCTTTCAACATCACATGCATGATCCACATGTTCCATCTACAGAAACATAAATCCTGTTTACTGTTAAGTGTATGTGCAATCTTTCCATCCTGTAAATTTCTATAACTATGGACTGCCACTCTCCTATGGTAGGGACTCGATGGGTAAACCATGCCTTGGTGATAGCCTTTTGGCTGCTAAAACAAAATGCCCAGTAGGTAATGAGCATGTCTGTCTCGGAAGCCTCTGGGGTGAATACAGAACAGAAACACCTCTGCTGTTAAAGGGACTGGCCTAGTGTACAGTTCCTCAAGTCCAGTCTGTAGGTCTCTAATAAAAGGGTGAGCTTTGCGCATGTCCAGAAAACATATGAGTGGTGTGCATCATTGTTGTCGCATTGCCTCCAGCACTGTGCTGTACCTGGCCAGTAGAAGTGTGCAGTTATCTGTGGAGTATGGAAGTACAGGCGCTTCCATGAGAACTCGTGCCACTGGTGAGAACTTGTTATCATGGAATCCATTCTACATGACAGTTGCCATTGGTACAGGAGGATCTCGAATTAAGTTCTTCATTCCACTTTACCTCATCACCAAGGGAAGTTACAAGTGGAGTGCCCCAGGGTTCAGTACTGGGACCGGTGCTGTTTGGAATATTCATAGCCCATATCTCAAACGGGATCCGGAGTAGGATCAGTCTGTTCACAGGCAATACTAAGATCAGTGCAGTGGTAGACGACATAGAGGGGTGGAGGGGCTGCAGGAGACCTGATCAAACTACAGGAATGGTTGAGACATGGCAGTTGGGGTTCAACACCATAAAGTGCAAAGGTGTACTGCACTTTGGAGCAAGGAACCAGGGAGGAAATATCATTTGGGAGGGTACAGTTGGAAAGCAGAGTGGAGGAAAAGGATCTGAGGGGTACTAGCACGGAAGTATGAACCACTCAGCTCAGTGCAGGAAAGTGGCTGCAAAGGCAAACAAGATGCTGGGGTGCATAGCGGGGAATCTCCTCAGGCACAAAGTGATCCTATCCTTGTACAGGTCACTGGTCAGGCCACAACTGGAATACTGCGTGCAGTACTGGCATCCATTTCTGAAGCAGGACATCAGATTGCTGGAGCGGGTGCAGCATAGGGCAACGAAGATGATACAGGGACTTGAGGAAAATCCTACGAGGAAGGCTGGGAGGCTGCAAATGTATTCCCTGGAAGAAAGGAGGGATGGGGATATGATCCAAACTGTTAAGTGCCTAAAGGTATTAACAGGATTAATACAGAAGGATTCTTCAGATCAGAAGGGAGGGAGACATGAGGGCATCAGCTGAGATGGGGGATTCAGGAGTGAAATCAGGAGACACTTTTCACAGAAAGGGTGGTAAATAAGTGGAACAGTCTGCCTGAGGAGGTGGTATTGTGTTGAATGGTGGGAGGATTTAGAGAGGTGGGACAGAGTGGGGGTGGTTATGAGGAGGGAGGGAGAGGAGGGTGGAGGCGGTTTTATGTGATTAGGGCAACTCCATTTAAGCGAGTCCCCAATGGCCAAGCGCAGCAAGCAGAATGCATAGCAGGCGATGGGGGACCATGGCGAGCAGCGGAGAGGCGCGAGGCAGGAGGCAGAGGCTGCGAGGCACCGTGCAAGTATGCTATGGGGCGACTTGCAATGGGCAGTCCCACAGTGGTGGCGGAAACAAAGCCTGTGCACCACTGCCTGGACGAGGCCACATGGTGGGCGAAGGTACAGGCGAGTGGAACATGGCACCATGCAGTGGGCAACTGGCGGATGGTGAGGGGTGATTGGCACACAATGGATGGCTATGTGGGCGCGGGCAGTGTGCACAGTGCCTTTCCCACCCTGCCCTATTACGTGACAGTGTCGGACTCGCACCCCAAAGTCTCAGTAGCCATCACCACTGCATCCGGCGGGGTTTAGCCTGTCCTGCTACCGCACCTGGTTCTTGCTTCCATGCCACCACGGGCTTGGCGCTCGCAGATGGACTGTAGCCACTCTGGGTTTCATGCGTTCACGGGCTGCAGCTACAGTCGCTATTGTACTGCTGTTCTGTTTCTTTGGGCATTCACAATTTCAGTAGCTGCTCTTTCGGATCACCCACCCCAACCGTGCTGATGTTTGCACTCTTCCTGGAGTGCTACTGGGTGGGGCAGCTGCAAGTTGAGGGCTAGCTGTACAATCGAGCAGACTCGATAGACCATGAGGCCTCTTTCTGCTGGCATTTCATATGTTCTTATGTTAATAGGATAAATTCAGTGGAGTCCCCTGAGGTTAAGTAAGGCCCCATACAAGACTGAGATCAATTGATCTGAGTTCTTAGTACACAGTACTGAGATGACGGTGGAGAGAATAGGAAGGTAAATATCAGGGTGGCGTGCTCTTGGGGTAAATTATTGTAAAATGCCGTATTTGCAGGTATCGATAAAATAATTTTGCCATAGGTGAACTCCTGTTTAAGGTGTTCAAAGGATTTTAAACTCACCCGTCATCAGTTGAAACAGATAAGTCAACGTAAGCGTTCCCAGCAATGGAAAGCATGGTCTATGCGGGCTGGTGTGAAGTGCTCCAAGACAGCAATTGGGCAAATTAGGTCTACAAATGGGGTCAAGTGTGCTGCCCATCGTATGTCAAGCCAAACTTGATTCTGGTGTCAGATCCATGGATTCGATATTTGGGACAGCCTCAAGCAGGGTCTAGTGAAACATATTTATGAGTAGCTCTGCTATGGGATGAATTGTATCTTCAATCTCTCACCATCTGGCGCTTGTCACTCTGAGTTGCCTATGCAAAATAAATACATGGTGGGAGGCTAGGAAGTATAATCTTAGAGTGGGTAGAGCCAGGTCTCCTTTCTCCTTTGGGAGGAACAGAGTGGCTAGTTTTATTCTAGGTCGACGTCCTGACCAGATGAATTTGGATATGGCTTTGTTCCAGTCTTTAAAAACTTTGTGTGGCAGAAATAGGGGTATATTCTGGAATAAATGTAATGCCTGGGAGATTGTAATCATCTTGACCACCTCTATTCTTTCGTTAATCTTAGAGGTAGCGGTTCCACTTTAGGAAATCCTGCTGCATTTGAGTGGTAAGAGGAGGTCATTATTTTAAATGCATCAGCGGGGTTTCTGGATAAATACACTCCCAGGTATTTAATTTTATCTAACTCACACCTAAACAAGAACTGCAAACAGAAACTGTCTAGGGGTTAGAAGTGAGAAGTGAGGGCCTCTGTCTTGGTTGCATTTAATTTACACCCCAAGACCGCTCCAGATTGTTCTATAATTTCAAATACCACTGGTAATGAGGTGAAGGAGCTAGCCAGCTATAATAGGATGTCATCTGCATACAGGGCTATCGATGGTCAGCGTCCTCCACTAAGATACCTGTAATGGTTGTTGACTCCTGATCACCTGTGCTAGGGGCTCAGTGTAAATGGCAAATAACAGAGGGACATTGGGCAGCCCTGTCTCATACCTCTATGCAAGGGAAAAAAATCTGAGTGATGTCCAGCTACTTTGACATAGGCCTGAGGTGATGAAAACATGTTTTGGAGTGCTGCAGTCAGCTGGCTAGATAAACCCATCTTGTCCAGGGTGGCATACAGGAATGCCCAGGACATCCTATCAAAGACTTTCTCAGCATCTAGGCTAAGAAGGACCATGGGGCCGCCAGTCTGCATTGCCTGTATCTGATGTAAAATGTGGCGAACATTATCAGAGGTTGAGCGCTTCCTCACAAAACCCATCTGGGTCAAGGCCGATCAGATCTGGTAGGACCCCATCCATTGATGTGCAAGGATGGACAGTAAGTATTTATAATTGGTATTTAATACTGAGATAGGCCTGTAAGATTCACAAAGCTGTGGGTTTTCTCAGGCTTCAGTATGACGGATATGGCGGCATACGACCAACTGGAGGAAGGGTCCCCAAACAACTTCACTAAATGCCGAAGCAGTATCGGAAAACCTGCTCCCTAGTGGTCTTATAAAATTCCACCACATAACCATCGGTGCCTAGTGCTTTCAAATTTTTAGACCCAGTGATGACTGTCCCTACCTCATTTGCCATTATTGGGGCCATGACACATTGCTGCTGCTCTTCAGTAAGTTTAGGTAGAGGAATACTTGCTAGAATTTGGTGATTTCCATCGAGTTCACCGCTTTTTCTGGGGAATATAGTGTCTGATAGAAAAGGCTTTAGTAACCCCGTGAAGCTGGGTGTGTCACGTGCCCGTTACAGGGTGTTTTATGAAAGTTATTGCTGAGGTCAGTCTTTGATTTCGGACCCAGTATGACAGCAGCCTGGAGACCATAGGGCTGATCTCATAACAGCATTACCTCAGGAAGGTTAGGGCTATTTCCGTTTGCTGCAGGCAAAGGGCATCCAACTCGGCTTTGACTGATTTAAGTAGAGGGAGAATAGATGTCTCCCCTGCTGATGGACAATTTGCAAGAAATGAAGGGTTTCCTGTAAACTGAGCTGTTTCTCTTTCCATGCTCTAGACTGGGCCAAGGTGTACTTAATTAGGTGACCCCTTAATGCCTTAAGACTGCCTTTAGGGTGTCCCAGAGGAGGAAGTGAGAGACCTCCAAGCTAGCACTGTCTGTAAGGATATCCTTTTATGGTGCCTACCAAAATTCCTTGATGTGCTCCCCCTTGGTATCTGGTGAAAACAAGCGCGTAATACAGCGCAAGTATTTTAGCGTGTGTGGTGATGCTGCGGGTTGGGGCGCTGGATGCAACATCTTGCACCACGCCAGTGATCCGGTTCAGGAACGAGCCCGGCCGCCGAGGGTTGGTAGGGGAGGGAGAGGATCGAGTGCCTGTAGGACTGCTATCCCTCTCGGGAGGGGTTCAGGGTCAGCCCAGCATCGCAGCAGCCCCTGGTGGAGACCAGAGGCACTGCAACATGCAGGGCTCACATGTAGGGAAGACGCTGGACGGCTGCCTTCTGGATATGGTGGGAGCATCCACGTCACGGGCTGGCGGCATTGCGTCCATGTCTGGGTGTAACCTAAAGAAATACCCCTTCCCTGGTAGGCGACAGCGCCTCGCAGTGCAGACGTGTCACACACCCAACACGGGTTCTTTCTTCACCCTTCAGTCTCTCAGGGGCCGAATCCAGGCAATCTGGTTTCTACATAGAGCATTGGTGGATGGCAGCCCTGCCCCTAGGGGCTCAGAGTCAGGGGCTTGCCTGGAGGAGGCAACCAAGAAGGCAGTAACCATATATAGGAGGAGGACCACGGTGGGCGATAGAGCACACCAGCAAGCAGTAGCCTGAGAGAGTTCAGGTAAGGAGCAAAATAGAATAAAAAATAAAATAATAGCGCAGTATATTACAGGAACCACTACATTATGGCGCCTGACATATTTTCGCGATGGCAGTACTCCCAAACAAAAAAAACTATCTTCATTACTCTATCTGGGGAGGGTGGTTGGCTCTTCTGCGTACAAGTAGCAATGTGCACTGGAACTACTGGAGATTACTGAAAGTCAGGTCTAAAATAAACATTAACTCCTACAATGTGGCTCAATGCAACTGCACGGTAATCAATTAATCAAACTAATCGTTCTACAATAAACTCTCCACGTTAATAACTGCAAAAAAGTAAAGATACCCAGTTCTACTCATACGCCCCCGTTTAGGTCAGTGTAGTAAATCACAGTTCTCCTTACGATCAGAAGTAAGTCTGTGACATTTCATGCAAATCCTGCAGTTCCCAATGATAACCTACTAGTGGCAGCACTACAATAGTACTTTACTGCACTGTTACTGAGGAGCATGTGTAAGTACTGTAGAACTGCCTATTTTAAGTTTGCTTTTTGCAGTTAATAATATCCACTTCGGAACTGGTAAAGTTATACATCATAATCTCAGTGCACAGAATGACAGCAGGTAGCATTTATCTTAGACCTTGGTTCATTACTGCCCTATTCCAAGCAACAGGGAGTTTCTGGTGAGAAAGACAGGTGAAATAGAGCCGAGATGAGAAAGATACAGTTGTACTAAAGGTAGCGTTTATTTTAAACCTCGTTTCATTACTGCATTGTCCGGTTAACAGGTCTAAGTTAATCAATCTACCCAGTAAATATACCACTGAACCCAAGCAATGTTTATGCGCAAAATACAGGTCACTCACCTGTAACAGGAGTTTTAGGAATGGTATATGTTGTTCATCCACACTTATTGGCAGGTTCCTTGCTGCTTTAAATCTTGCGGAAGGTCTTCAAGCTGGCTCCTCCCACCCACCAGTGGTAAAACTCTGGCTCCACCCCATGGTGCCAGATCTAGCCCGCTGGAAGCCAGGTTGTCGTCGCCAAAGCCGGGAGGTCGGGTGGGTCATGTGGATGAACAACATATACCATTCTAGAACTCCTGTTACAGGTGGTAACCTGTATTTCTAGGGACATGGATATGTTGTTCATCCACACTGTCTGGCAGGCTCCTAGCAGTTCTCCGGGAGGAGGAGGCAAGACACACACCCCTACTTAGGGAATAAAGACTGGAGAACCGAGGCCCCAAACCAGCATCCCGGCGTGACTCAAGGTCGATGAGGTAGTGGGTAATGAAGGTATGTGCCGACGCCCAGGTAGCAGCCCCAAGAGATATCCTGGATAGGGACATCCCTGGAAGCAGCCACCGATGCAGCAGTATGGCGGTAGAATGAGCTCTTATCCCTCTGGGAGGCTCCATGCCCACCAACCTATAGCAGAGATCAATGGAGGAGGTGACCCACCTGCTTATCGTCTGCTTGGCTGCAGGTCTGCCAGGTGCGGCTTCAGCGTAGGTGACAAACAGCTGGCGAACCTCTCCCCGAACTTCAGCCGTCCGCTCCTTATAATAAGCGGCTCTTCTAGGGTCCAAGTATGGAGCCTATATTCGCCTCCGAGGTGTGATTGGGGTAGAACACCGCAGAGTCAACACCTGGTTAGGTGAAACTCCGACACCACCTTTGGAAGGAACTGAGTGGGGGCATGAGACAACATTGTCCCTGTGGAAGACCAGATAAAGAGACTCGATGGAAAGCACCTGGAGCTCTCCCATCCTTCTGGCTGACGTGATAGCCACCAAGAAGGCGGTCTTCCGACAGGTGGAAATATCGCACCTGTGCATTGGTTCAAATGGCTTGCCCATGAGCTTGGCCAATACCAGCAGTAGATCCCATGGAGGTGGAGGTTCGCACGGAGGAAATGTAATCAAGGCCTTTGAAAAAGCGCCGACCACCTTCTCCTCGCCTGACCGACTGCTTCCTGGCCGCCACGGTAAGCAGAGATGGCTGCCAGGTGCATCTTAAGGGTCGCCGATCAAGCCCTTGCTGAGAAAGGGACCACAGGTAGTCCAGAATGTTCTTGCCAAGGGACAGGCGGAAGGTCTAAGCCTATCCCTGACACCAAATGGAGAATCTCTTCCATTTGAAGGCATAGCATTTCCTGGTCGACTCATTACGGGACGCCTCAACGACGTTGAGGACCTCGTTGGAAAGACCCAAGGCCTGCAAATCTAGCCGCTCAGGAACCAGGCTGTCAGGTGCAGGGATTGAAGGTCTGGATGAATACCTTCCCGATTGACTGACATCAGGTCAGGGCGGGCTGGAAGCCGCCTGGGAGCCTGGAGCTGAGACTGAGGAGATCTGGATACCAGAACTGGCGGGCCAGTCTGGGGCTACCAAGAATCACCTCGCCCTTGTCCCTCCTCGCCTTGAGAAGCACCTTGTGGATCAAGGGAAATGGAGAAGGTGTAGAAGAGGCCGGGGTCCACGGCCTCAGAAGGCATCCTGCAGCGAGCCCTGCTGAGGGGCAGGCATGGAACAGTCTCAGCTCGCATTCTCCCTGGAGGCAAACAGGTCCGCCTGAGGCGTGCCCCAATGGGAGAAGAGATCTTTACTACCTCCGCAGGACAGACCACTCGTGAGACGCAGCACCTATCTTAGGGCATCGGCCAGGGTGTTGGAGCTCCTGCCATGTGAATGGTTAGGAGATCCGCCTGCAGGCTGCGCACAAGGGACCATATGCGGAGAGCTTCCTTGCATAACAGCATGGGCGCGTCCCGCCCTGGCGGTTTAGGTAGTACATGGTCGTGGTATTGTCCGTCTGGACCTGAACCACTTGACCCCGTAGAAATGGAGTGAGGCGGTGAGAGCTAGGTGGACGCTCGGAGCTCCAGCAGGTTGATATGGCATCAGGACTCCCGGGGGACCAGAGGCCGTGCGCTCTGTGCTCCCCAGATGGGCACCCCAACCCATCAGAGATGCATCGGTTGATAGAGAGACTGTCTGCTCAGGGCGGATGAGCGGGATGCCCTCCTGCAGATGTGCGGAGCGGTCCACTACTGGAGACGTTCCACATCTCCTGGGTCACTGTCACGTGCGGTCCAGCGGATCACAGCGTTATGACCACTGGCTGGACAGTCCCCACTGAAGGGGCGCATGTACCAGCGGACCCAGCGGACCACGCTGGTGCAGGCCGCCATGAGGCCCAGGAGGCGCAGGAAGTCCCGGTAGAGGCGCGGTGCCCAACCAGAAATGATTGGGCAAGGGAGGAAAGAACCTCGGCCCTGTCGCGGGAGCTGAGCTCTGGCTCGAAGAAGTCGAGCTCTGCCCGATGAAGAGTATCACCTGCTTTGTGCAGCGTTCCAACTTGGCCTTGTTGATGAGGAGGCCAATCTGAGAGCAAACCTGGGGGCCAGATCTCTGGACGCTCCACCCCTCCGCTCTGGAGGGCTGCAATCAGCCAGTCGTCCAGGCAGAAATTTTCCGGACCCGTCGACTGCAGAGAATGCTGTCACCACTGCCAAGCATTTGGTGAAGACCCTGGGAGCTAGAGAGAGGCCGAAGGGCATGGCCCGAACTCGTAAGGGATCCCTCCACTCTGAAGCGGAGGAATCTCTGATAAGACGGACGGATCAGGACGTAAAAGAACGCGCCTTGGAGGTCCAGGGAACAGAATCACATGCCTCGTTCCAAGGATGGGATTATCTAAGCCAGAGTGACCATCCTGAAGGTCTGAGACCCTAGGAACCTGTTCAGGTTGTGGTGCAGGTCAAGGATGGGCACCAGCCCCGCCTGTTTTGGGACCAGGAAATACCTGGCAACAAACCCCGGTCTGGAGGAGGATCTGCCACCTTCCTGATCACCTCTTTTCGAGGAGCAGGGCAATATCGGCTCGGCGGGCCGACAGCAAATCTTCGGACCCGTGGCCCCTAAGGGGCAACGGCTCAAAAGGGAGGGGTCTGCTCGAATTCCAGAGGCAGGCCCTTTCCTACCACCTCCAACACCCAATGGTCCATGGTGATAGCGGACCAGGCGGAAAGGAAGTGGTGGAACCGTCCCCACAGAGGGACCAGGGAAGGTGGCGAGGTTGAGGCGACACCCCTCAACTCATTACTGGGCAGGCTTGGAGGAGGAACCGCCGAGGGACCTCCTGGGTCTTTACCTCCTTGCTTCCTGTTGGAGGAAGCCGCGGCTTGGGTTTGGGACGCAAGCGCGAGCCTGCTGGCCCCTGTTGCTGGTGCTCTTGGGCGGTCGTGCTGCAGGGGCGAGGCGAAGGACTTATGCTGTTGTTGCGGCGGGCCTTTGTCCCGCTGGGCGGAGGTGACCGAGTCCAGAGTGGCATTGGACTTTTCAATCCGCTGGAGGTGTCCCTCCACTCCAGGGCCGAAGAGGTCAGTCCCAAGAAGGGGACGTCTGCCAACTTGTGTTGGTGGATATCCTCAGCCACGCCCGCGGCGCATGGCCACCGCGGCCGCCACTGACCTGGCACAGGAATCACCTATGTCCAGAGCAATCTGAAGCTGCTGCTTCCGCCACCGCTCTACCCCTGGTCCCGCACCTGACGGACTGTGGTCTGCAGGTCGGCCGGAGATGAGGGACAACCTCATCCAGGGAGCCCATGACGGCATGGGAGAAGTGTGCCATCAGCATAGCTGAGCTGGCCTGTCGGAGGCCGAGGGAGGACGCGGTGTATACCTTAGCCTGGCAAAGTCCAGCTTTGGACTCATTGTCGGGAGCTTATTCTACATCCGAGCGTTTCCGGAGCGCGGAGACGCTGTCAGTGACTAACCCCTCGGCAGAGGGTGCTCCGAGAAACTGGGCAAAGAGCGGTAGGGACCGCATACTTCCTGGCCATCCTGGCCGAGGGTGCAGGACAGGAAGCAGGACGCTGCCAAAGCTCCAAGGCTGGGCCGACAATAGCCTCAGCCACAGGGAATGCCTCCGGGTGAATCCCTCAGTCCAGTATCTCCGTCAGGGATACTTGGCCCGTTGGACACGGGTTCAGGCTGCATCCGGTGGACTCCGAGATGAGTCAAAGCAGACCCATGAATGATGATGGGCTATCGTCCAATGACTGGCCCCGGAGGACTCAGGTCGACCTGCCTGGAGAACAGGGAGTAGCCGTCTTCGGACTCCCAAGAGTCTGCGAAGAGATGCCTCGGGCCTGAGCCACCCTCCACCTGCCGAGGACAGTCGGGAATGAGGGTGACCAACAACCTGTGGGGCAGGCTGTGACCCAATCGAGAATCCTTGGTCGGTGCCCCAGACTTCGGTTGTGGAGGCAGAGGTTCCACCACAATCGGTGGAGCAGCTAGTTTCGCCGAACAACTGGCCCAGAAATGGCATCTTCGACCGCGGCGGTTGCTTTGGCGTTCGGGCGACAGCCACTTGATGGCCAGGGGATGAATCGAGTCATTTACTCCCCGACAACAGTAACTGCTGCCACATAAGCTCCTCGTAACGCCGACGCACTTACGCCGAAGCCTCTCCTCATCCAAGGAGGAACGGTGGTCGCCGCCATCGGGTACCGAGACCGAGACCGCTGATGTCGGGCGGAACGGCTTGACCGAGATGAAGTCCGAGACCGAGTCCTCGGGGTGACTGAGGGCAGGCCTGGGAAGGGCGGGGACACCCACTCTTCCTCGGCTCAGGCACTTTAGCCGGGACTGCGCCCTGAAGGCGAGGCAGATCCTCGGTCTCCACCGGGGAACCGCTAAGATGGGTTGTCAGCTTCACCAGTCGACAACCTGTCTGACGGGTCAAGGAATATCTCGACTGCGCCGACGGGAGTCTCGGCAAGCTGGCCTGACAGGGACACCATGAAGCCAGCAGCCTGAGCCGCAACCTCACCCGAACTTGACGGTCGGCTGTCCAGGGAAGGAGACCTCTCCGCTCCCATGAACACCAACGGTGGGACTTACCCTTCGACTCCTTCTTCTTGGGCCGAGAGGAATGTCCTGATGGCCCTCTCCCTTCGTGGAAAGGGACTGACAAAGCTCCTTGAACGAAGCCGAGTACGAGGAACTCAGAAGGCGGGATAAATGCGGCGGCCGAGGAGAGGAAGATGCGGCCTGGGCGCCTCCTCCTCGAGGCGATCATATGCTCGACTGCTCAGCCGAGCCAGCCACAGCGGACACCGCCCAATGAGCCTCTTTGGATTTTACCAGCGTGGCAGCTTCTCAGGCGCCGAGCTTCACGGGCTGTGCGATCCTCCAGGACGGTGGTCGAAAAAGAGCGGCACAACTTGCAGGCCTGTGGGTCGTGGTCTAGGCCTAGGTAGTAGACGCACGGAGTGCGGATCCATCCTGGACATCTTCTGCCCACAAGGGCACCTCTGAAAGCTGGGATCGATTTGTCCATCGCAGCCATGAGGGATAATGAAGACCAAGTTTAGAAAACTTCAAAACTAGTTTCGACGAACCAAAGAGTTAGGATCCAGTCTAAAATGCAGAGCACTAAGGATGGAACCTGAGCTTCCAAGCAGTAAGGAAGATCTGGCGTCATGGGGCGGAGCTGAGAGTTTTACCACCCGGTGGGTGGGAGGAGCCAGCTCAAGACCTTCCAGCAAGATTTAAAGCCGCAAGGAACCTGCCAATAAGTGTGGATGAACAACATATCCATGTCCCTAGAACCTTTATTACAAGCGCTGAATTTTACAAGCGCTGAAATATCGGCACTATCTTTAACCGCTGTTACAGTCATGTGGTATTCACACTACCCCTCCCCTTTAGATAGTATGGGTTAAGTCTCCACCTTGCGGATCACTGTTCCAACCTAAAGTCCCACTGACTAATCACCAGGGCATGGTCGGAGAGGGCCATGTTCCCCAGGGTGCATGAACATAGGGAGAACAGATACTCCTTTTGAATGTAGCAGTGGTCAGTCCTTGAGTATGTGCCATGTACAGCTGAGAAATGGGTGTAACTCGTGCTCTAGGATGTGAGAAGCGCCATGTGTCTTCCCACCCCACCATCACTTAAACAGCTTATATGATAGGGCTGCCTGGATGGGGATATCTTAGTTGAGTCTAGACTTGGGTTAGGGGCAATACTGAAGTCTCCCTGCTAGGAGTAGTTTCCCTTTTGTCATGGAAACAATTTTGTCCAGGAGTTTCTTGATAGTGGGAGAGTTGGCAACCAGGGGTAAGTATACATTTTCTAGGGTTACCTCCCTTCCGCTCAAGAGACCCTGCACAATTACCAGCTGCCTTCTGGGTCAGCCAACTGATCCTGTTCTAGAAATGTAGTATGCCGGGATCAAGATGGCCACCCCTCTTCTTCTACCACCCTCATATGAAGAGTGAAATGTGAAGAAAAGCCTAATTTGTTTAACTTCTCTTGTTCTGTCCTGAACAAGCAGGTTTCTTGGATGCATACCAGATCCGAGCTTGTTCTTCTAAGGTGGGTCAGGATTCTAGAATGCTTTATGGGATTAGTGAGTCCATTCACATTCAGAGAGTACAACTGCAAGTTCTTACCAGCCATGGGGACTCCAATCATTGTGCTGGAGTGCGTGCCCTGGACCCCACCCCAACCCCGACCACACCCCCACCCCAAGGAAATCTAGAATACTCACATGCATATATCTGAATTTGCTACTTCTATAATAACTAAACAATAAACTCACTAACTGTGCCACCCGACAATGTAAACAAAAAACTGGTACTTCCATAAGTTCAGTTCCAAGTTTGGAACTAAGAGTCAAGGTAACAACCAAGATTACTGGGGCCAAATGGCGTTTCTCACGTCCAGGGAAGGGGATCAGGGAGTGACGAAACCCACCACAGTCTGTCCAGGACCAACAGAGTCTAGAAGTGGTGAAATGTATTACAGCAGAATCACTGTAAGGCTAGGAATCCATTGATGTTAATAAGACATACTCCAGTAGCTAGAGTTGTTATCCAGAGGCCTTAATAACACGGGGTCCTGTAGGGTTGTGTTGGGTATCTGAGAGTGCAGGAGACTCAGAGTTCTATACATTGTGGGATCACTGGGGGTGTCAGTCTGCTGCGTAATATAGGGGTAGCGTAATCTAATTTATGCCTGGTTGTTCTCGGAGGCTATTCACCACAGTCGTTCTACTGATGGCAACAGGAACTCTCCCTAAAGGACCCCACCAATCAGTGCAAGCCCCAAGGAGGAAAGGAGGGGCCAGCCCGCCCTTCAGTAAGTTATGTCTGGCGTAGGGCCACATATCAAACCTCCAGCACACAGGCCAGGGGGCAAGGGCCTCGGGAGGTAAGGCTAGGAGGGTCCTACCACCTAAGTCCCATATAGCAAGAGGGCAGAGCATCTACTCTTCGGGAAGAAGAGCTGCAAGGGCAGAGTCCCTGTATCCTGGACTCAGGACCTCCCCACATTCCCTATACTACCTTCTCCCGGCTCAAGGCCCAGCGCATCACCAGTGGCGAGTTAACCATTATATGTTCCTGGCAGTAGCCAACCCCAGCAACCCAGCACCCTCGCAGCCCAAGAACCCAGGCCCGGAGGAGACAACCCTCCCCCAGTGGGCTTTGTTCCACCAGGGCGCTGCCCTGCACCTCTTTCTTCTTTGACCTTTTTATTTATGACATGGCAACATATCATCACATATTGCATTTTCAAACCATCCTGCTTAGGCTAGAACATGGGCCCATACATAGGAAACTGGTCTGCCCCCCCCATAGACAGCCCACTGCCCTGTGTTCATTTCACAGGCAACATTAAGCGTGCCACTTCAAGCAGTATATTAAGGCATTAATGGTGTTTTGAGTCCCTTGTGGTACCCTTCCCCAAAATGAAGCCATATCAGTTATTTTGTCAGTATGCCCAGTTAGTGGTCTGGTGTTCAGCTCAGAGCCTACTCTTTGGCCCATCAACCTCCTACCTGACTTCCGGATGGCAGAATCCTTTGCACCCCCGTGTTTGCATCCCATTGGAGTGTCTCCTGTGTTGCATCCACTAACCAGCACCTTCATCTTTAAACGATTATTTATAATATTGAGGAGAAATGTTTTCCTTCAAGGTTTGGTTGAGGTGAACTCCGGGTAATGCTGTTAGGCAGCATGTTGTGTGTGTGTGGGGGGGGGTAGCGATGCCGAGCATCAAAGCCCCATCAGATTGGTCAACATGCCCCCGCCACCCCATCAGTATCATGTAGTAGTGCATTGACATTCCCCCTACTTAAGGGTGACTTCCAGAGTTTTAGACAGGCAGCCATATGGCGGAGGGAATCCAGCACCACCGACCCACTAGGCCGAATCACCCCTTTAACAACAAAGTGGGTTAGCTTCCTCCCAATTTCAGGAGGTATTTCCAATCAAGAAGTCCATCCCATCAGTTAGATGGCATGAGGGGCATAAAAAGAAAGAATAAAAAGAAAAGGGGAGCTAATTAAATTCACTTTCCAGTGCTGATCCGGGGCTGCAGCACCACCACCACAACTGAAGGAGGGGTGTAGGCATGGCAAACTAAGCAAAATAATCCAGGACATCACAGAACCCATTACAAGGCAACCAAAAGTAGGAAACATTGTGGGTTTACCTGGTCACCAAGACTTGGGAAATTCAGTCCACAGCAATCTGAGGGGAACATTTGTGATGAAAATCGAGGACCTATCTCTCAGGTCCTCCGTTATCCTTTTATGGTGGCCACTCCATCTTGGCATTGCTGCTCATGGGCTGGCACCTGTTGCCATAGTTTTTGTGCCAACGAGGTCAACGATTTTGGGTGACTGGATCAAGGGGCCGAGACTGTCACCTGGATTTGCGCTGAGACAGTTCAACAGTCTCCTCCTTTGCCGATTCAAATTTCTTAGGATCATCCTGAAATAAATCACCACCTTGGCAGGGTATGGCATTCTGAACTTTATCTTCTCTTCACGTAGCCTCCTCATGATGGGTGCATCGCTGCTGTGTGGCTGGCCATGGCAGGTGGATAATCATTGTCCACATAGATCCAAAGAGCTTCAAAGAAAATCTATCCCTTTTGCCAAGCTCTATGCAAAATCTGCTCTTTGTCTTGGTAACAAAGGAATTGGAGTATCAGCCCGAGGTCTAGTGGCTGCTGAGGTCAGCCGGGGTCCCAGCAATCATTGTGTTTGGTCCATCTACAGTAACCAGTCTGATGGCAATATGAGAGTTTTCTTAAAAAGGCATGGAGAAACAGTATTGGGTCCTCACCCTCCACCTCCGGGAAGCCAGAGAGGAGGAGATTATTTTTCCTGTTACGAGCCTTGGTGTCTTCCACCTGGTCCTGCAGCTCTGCAATTGATTGTTGAGATGCCCACTGCTCTCTCAACCAAGTCTGCTCTGGAGTTCGTTGTTGTTTGCTGCTCCTCCTGGGTGTCCAGCCTTTTTAATCTTGGCTATGTCTGTCCAGAGCTGCTGTAGTAAGGAGGGTCTTTTGAAGTCACACAGCTCTAACAGTATTAGTGTCATTTGCTTATGGAGTGTCTTATTCTTAAAGGGCCCATCCCTGGGCCTCCCACAATGCATGGAAAGTTGTGAGCCCTCACTATCGGACTCACATGCATCACCATCCGGTGATCCCTCTGGGGATAAAGGTCTGCTCCGCTGTCCTCTCGGCATTCTCCAATTGCTTATATGAGTATTTCCTATAAAGTGGTAGTTTAAAGTGCTGTTTTTGATGATGGTAGTCCTGGTAGAGATGGAGTTCTAGATTCAGGCTGCAGACCTTAGGGTGACGCACCGGAAATAGTGTCATGGATTTTAATACAATGCGGTGTTCTAAAAACTGCACCGTTCCATATAGCAGGACTTAGCAATGTACTCCACATGCTCAGTGTTACCTTATGTAATAATTCTGAGGCCCCTTTAGTTCCTGTCTGGTGATCTAGTTGTATTTAAATAAAATGCATCTCTTGGGAGCTCTGATTTCAGCCCTTGCCCATCTCTTTGTCCTGATGCTACTACCTTGCTTGCATGCAGAGGAGGAAGGAAAGAAAATATCAGAGGGAGAGGGGGACGGGGGATGCTCCTTTGGAAACGAAATAATCTCAGAGTGCTAAAACATTTCCTCTATATATCCGTTAGGGTGAGGCTGCAGAACTGAATGAAAATCTGCCACTTGGTGGAGCACCATGTTGGCAGGGAGAGGCGACTTCTTTTTAATTGAGCCACACTCAGCCAGCGATATGGTGGCTACAACGGCTGAGACACACTCACGCTCTCAACACATCCCAGCTGTGCTGGGTGCCTCAGGAAGAGGGAGGTCTCCTCCTTGCTCTTGGCTCATTCTGAAAATGAGCATGGGGATACTAGTGTCTAACGTGGGCCACTCTGTCCCATAGCCATATGAGGAAGGGGCGCTCTCTCTCTGTTGGGGTGTCTCTTTACCCCTGCCTGAACTCCTTCATAATTAATCGACTGTGTTAGCTTATGCCATTGAGGGTGCAGGAGGCTCACAGTATGGCCCAGCAATGTTTTCTGGGCTCTGGTCAACATTTGTCTTCACTGAAGCAGGGTGGAGGTAGCTATGTGATTGCTGCTGATCTGGGGAAAGTGGTGGGGAGAGTTGGGGTGGGAGCACCATGCTGAGGGAAACAGGTAGTACTTTGAATGGTGCAATACTCAAACAAAGGCAGTGGGAGCCCCCGCTGAGCCTCTACTGACCAGCTGCTAGAGTGTCCTGCCTGCATGCACCGGGTTATCCCAGGATCTGGGAATGCTCCTCCCCTCCATGTCCACCTCTCGGGAATGATCCTCGGGATGGCCGAGCTTAATGCTAATTCACTCTTCCCTGGCCCCTGGTTGGGGGCCTTTCCCTACCAGTGGTGCCCTTTCACCTCCTGCTGAATGTCTTAACCACTAATGAAGTTAACAGCTTCATCCTGGTAGAGATGTAGGAATTCATGGTACAAATGGCCATGCCTCCTATATCTCACTTTGTGGTTGAGAGTGGGCATGCTGTTGACCCTGTTGACACTGGGCTGTTTTGGGATGGGTGCCTACATTTTGTAGTGGCTTGCCTTCCCTGGGGCTTGCTGCTGTCAGTGGTGTCTTGGGCAGCCTCCCTTCTGGGTAGAACAGAAATGTGTGTTAATTGTGCCCAAGCTCGTTTTGTTTCGAACCCCTGATCTGCTTTTGTTGCTCGCTCCCTGGATACTGGGACGGCCCCAGGTGGGGTGGACACTAGTGACGCTATGGTCTCCTCTACTCTCACTGCGTTTCAGATGGCTGGGTTGACTGAACGGGTGTCCCCGAGTCTGGGGTTGGTGCAGTGGCAGCTGGTTGGGGAACACAAACTCATTAAGGTGTGGGAGCACCAGTATGGTGGCAGTTTGCTCTCACTCTTACAGAGAGGAGGCAGCTGGACTGGAGTTGCCAACTGCAGCAGCTCTTTTCACAGGGAGCAAGAGATCACGGATGGGGTCTCTGGGGCTGGGACAGTCTTGGTCTGGGGGTGTTGGCAGTGTCCCCTTAGTTGCTCTGGTGTGGTGTGTATGGATTTTTTGGCCTCTTTGTGAAACACTCTGATCTGCCCTCACTCTATAACCAATGTCCTGAAATGGACAATATCACAAACAGCCACACAATTTACATAACGTTGGTGGGGCCACACAACTCAGAATTTTACATACACTTGACTTCTTATGTGATGCAGTGTCCCTCGGGGCGTGGAACCACACCCCAGAGCTTTGTGCACAACTATAAAGCTCTGGCTGCAATCTTGTCACTGCAGGCCCTAATCTAGCCAAGGTTTTGACGTGAGCTATCATAGGCTTTTAGATTAAGCACAGTTGAGTCGCCGCCATGAGACGTTTATTTGTTTTTGTTAGATTATTAGAATTTTGTGTTTTGGAGGAGGACCTCTCTTAGCCTTGAGCAGGATTCAGAGGCTGATAATTAAAAAGGCTAAGGTGGTCACTGGGTGATTCACTGTTTGGGGTTCTTTTCTAGTGCTACAACCTCCCAAATATATGAACTCTTTCATCTGATCTGCTGTGATCGCAGCATGGATTAGAGCATCATATTCCTGTCCTTGTTTCTCTGTTTAATCTTATAGCTCTATGGAGCTCTTAGTAGTTAGAATAAAAAATATAAAAATAAAACTATATTCTTCTTAGTTTCTCTTCTCTTTATTTTTTTTTTAACTGTTTATTTATTGCTTATATCGTAAGCATATACAATATATGGAAACTTGGTTCCATGCACTAGTAAGCTACAAAATAAATGTCTTCTACCAAGGATTGATTTGCATATCACCCTTTGTTACATCATGGGAGGGTTAACAAACATAGATTTGTGCTCATTTTATGTAAGCACATATATTCTAAAATATAATCTATAAAGGCTTCTTCACCAAGACCATGGACTTTATAACTAAAAGTCTGTTCCCGGAATGTCCCTGGTGAAACACTCTTGATGCAGCCTTTATGGCCTGTCATAAGTCCATGTAAGAACAATAATTTTGAAAAGATAATAATAGAGACATCTAATTACACAGTTGCTCCTTACACAGTACTTGCAATCAATATTATTGCTATCCTTCCTCTGAAAACTCAATTGCATGCTGAGAACAAAGAAATTCAGGAGCCATTGATTATGTAGCCATGCCCTACACAACTTCTAAAATAAAACTTTAAACTCAGCAGGCATCTTGTCAACTTTGATGAACCCACTTAGGAAAATGGCCCACGATTAATAAACAATTGAAGCACTCTCAGTCCCCCTCAGCCTCTGAATCCTCAGATTAGTTCACGGGAAGCAAAGTCCGATTTAATTTTCTCCAGTCTTTTCCCTGCTTCTAAGGATCGTTAAAGATGAAAGTTTTACCTGCATACTGAATCACGGAGTTTCGGGTATAAGAGTGCATTTGCAATCCCCAATTGGCGCAGGCTCGATCTCACCCCATCGAATGCCTTTCTTCTTGGCTAGTAGCAAAGAGAAGTCGGGAAAGAAATATATTCTGGAGCCATCTGGTGTGTAAGTTGTCCCTTCTCTTTGGCTGCCTTCAGGATCAGTTCTTTAATGGTCGGACCTGCCGTGACCATCAGGATGGTTTGTGGCGTCTCTTCCTGCAAGGGTCTGCGCCGGGGGTTATTCAGTAAGCCTGTGTAGTCGCTCCGACCACCGAGATGGCTAGGGTAGGGTAGTCTGCACTAGATTTATCAAGTATTCAATTGGTTTGATCCCTCAGAAGACTCTGGAACCCTAGTATCCGGACATTGGCTAAGCAGGCACCATTCTCCAAGTTTTCTGTCGTTGGCGCGGTGGCGTTTTCATTCACTATACCTGCAGTAGCCGTAACTGCCTTCTCAACCATCAGTGTGCTAAGTTGTTTTGTACTGTTAATCCTTCTATTTTAGTTTCCACTATGGTGACCGGGAGGTAAAACCGTCCATCTTCTTATCTAGTACTTTGACAAAAGCTTCTAGGTCTTTTCGACTTTCAGGACTGCTGCGTTCGAGGGTTCAGTATCAGAACCATGCGTTGGGCCCTGTTGTTGCTGACTCTTAGGCCTCCCCATATTGCCTCGGGTTTATTCAACAAGATTACTTTTTTTTAAACTTTGATTGTATTTTCTGTAAGGCGAAAACTGAGAGCCAATATCAGTCTTGTAGGTAATCAAAGTTCAGAATAACTGTTATAATTGTACAGAATTTAAGTCACAGATCAGACTCTGTTGAAGGCGTCTTTATCTGTTGGCAACTAGCCAAGCCCCCTCAGTTTCTCTTCTCTTTAGATGAGTATTTCTTCTTACTCAATGGGTGGGATATTCAGAAGGGTTGTACATGGCGCCCAACACAGTTGCGCCATGCATAACCACTGATCGCCAATGCGATATTCAAAAGAGATAATGCGTGGCTTAATCCCGATCTTGAGCCGCACTCAGCAATGTATCGCGGCACAAATGTAGAGGCGTGCCCATGCATACTCCGCACATCCCGATATTCAGCCTGGGATGTGCTGAGCAGACTGCAGGCGCAGCATACCTGTACCGCACACAGTTGAGCAAAAATAAAAGAAGCAACATCTGGCCACCCACAGGTGAGCTGCCATATTACAGGGCACAACCGGCAGCTGCCAACTGCCAGGTGCCGCAAATACTCGGCCCGGCACCTTCATGGTAAGCCCCCCATGCCCAATCACAGGCATCAGTATCAAACTAAAGGTCCAATATCCCTGGTGGTCCAGTGGACCGCTCACAGCCCGTCGCGGGCATTAGTATCAAATTAAAGGTTCAATATCCCTGGTGGTCCAGTGGACGCTCACTTCATGATCGCGGGCATTAGTATCAAATTAAGCGTCAATATCCCTGGTGGTCAGTGGACGCGTCCAACCCGATCGCGGGCATCAGTATCAAACTAAGGTCAATATCCCTGGTGGTCCAGTGGACGCTCGCCTTGCCGATCGTGGGCAGAAGTATAATAAAATAACCTCCTATATCCCTGGTGGTCAGTGGACGCATCAGCCCGATCGCGGTACGTCTGTTATAAATTATTAAAACCAATCCATCCCTGGTGGTCCAGCGGTACCCCTCCCCACCCACTAAGCCCCACCACCCGCTCCCCGGTCAGCGGTGGGCGTCAACTCCACCCGCATGCCGCCCACGCCTGACTGCATACGGTAGGGCTGTACACCCATTGGTCCACGGGCGTGGGCCAGAGGCATGCAACCGTGCCCGTGCCACAGTCCAGAATGTCACATTTTGGGCTGTGTAGTCTGACAGAACTACCGCCCACTGACCCACACTATGGACCAATGGGCGACAGCCCTACTGTATGCAGTCAGTCGGTGGGCAGTATGTGGGTGGGAGCTGCCGCTCACCGCTGACCGAGGGGGAGCAGGGTGGTGGTGCCCAGTGGGCGGGTGGGGAGGGGGGGTACCACTGACCACCAGGGATGGATTGGTTTCTAATAATTTATAACAGACCGCCATCGGCTGGACGCCGTCCACTGGACCCACCAGGGATATAGGAGGTTACTTCATTATACTTTGCCTAATCGAGCTGCGAGCGGTCCACTGGACCACCAGGGATATTGGACCTTTAATATTATACTTATGCCGCCGATCGGCTGGATGCGTCCACTGACCACCAGGGATACAGGAGGTATTGTCCTTATACTTCTGCCCGCTGATAGGCGAAGCGGTCTACTGGACCACCAGGGATAGGAGGATTGTATTTTCACACTATGCCCACAAATGGACAGTGGGGCACTTTGTCGCCTGTGCAGTGGGCGCCGGTCCCCGATGGCTGCAGTCTGGCAGGGTGCCAGGCGCAAGTCACTGGGGATGGGCGCACCTGCATGCAAATGAGGCCATAATGACATGCAAATGGCCCCATTTGCACCTTGCATGCATTATGGCCCCATTTGCATGTGCACTTTGAATATCGTGGGTGATGCACCTAGTGCAACGGCACTTGCGCTTCTACATCCCCTGCCCTCTTAGGCCCCACTTGTGCTGGTGCAGTGCAGCTGCGCCATGCACACTCGCAGTGGCCATAGTGCAATATTCAAGCGGTGCTGAGCCATGGCGAGCACTTGCTGAATATCACCTTTGTCGGTGTCCTGGCACATCCCAGTTGCGCTTGTGCCCAGGCTTGCGCCACAGCCTGGCGAGTCTGAATATCCTACCCAATGTATCAAATATGTCTTTACTTACATGTCGAACCTGTCAAGTTGATGTAAAGATGGGAGTCAAGTTCACGGCTTTTTCTAACTGTATAGCTCTAGTTTGCAGTATCTCGGTGGAAGTTATTTTCTGCCATTATTTAGGAAAGACCCTAAGGCTAACCCCATAAATATCATATCATGGAATATAAAGGGCTTCAACCACCCCATTAAGAGAAAGAAAGTACTGGGGTATCTTAAAAGCACCAGATCACAATAGGCTATTTACAAGAGATGCATTTAACTAATGCAAAACATCAAAAACTAAGGAAGGACTGGTCGGCCAAGTCTTGTACTCCTCCTTTACCTCTCACTCTAGAGGAGTAGCTATATTAATCCATAAACATTTGCCATTTAATGCCCTCTTCACGTAGGGTGGGCACACAGATGGTGGGTCCTAGTTCGGGGTGATTTATATGGGAAGCAGGTGGTGGTGCTGCTGAATATCTATGGGCCAACTTTCATGACCCCAGCTTATATCAGATTTAATCCTTACACTAAGCTCTCTCCACAGAGATCTTTTGAGGGTGGGGATTTCAACTTTATATTAAATTCTTTTCTGGATCACTCCTCCACCCACCCTTACCAGCTCACCAAAGCAGCAGCTTCTCCTCAATCAAATGGGAAGATTGAAACTGGTGGACGCTGAAGTATAGCCCACCCAACCCTCCAGGATTACTCATACTACTCCCATGTCCACAAATCACACACTTGCATAGACATGCTGCTTGTGTTGGTGGGCGCCATGCAAGCAGTGACTTCAGCAGACTCTCTCCTTATTCTAATATCAGACCATGCTCCATTTGGGTGGTTTGGACCCCAAATCTAGGTGAAACAAAAATGCTACCACCTGGAGGACGGATCCTATCCTTCTCGACAACAAAGCTTCTTGGAGCAATTGAGCACTGTGATTAAAGAGTTCTGGTCACTTAATTTGGGCTCAACAGAGATTGTGGGAATGGTGTGTGACTCTAAAAGCATTTATCATGGGCTGGGCTATAGATTATGCCAGCCATATTAAAGAGAGAATAGGAAGCAATTGGATGACTTTACACAAAAATTACAGAGACTGAACAAAAGCACCGGGCTACATCAGATCTGGGAATTTCTAGAACCTTAGTAAGTCAGCAGGAATAAAAACAAACTACATACCAGAACGACTGAGCGAGCAGTTACGTACCAGAGGGCCACTCTTAAGAACATAGTAATAAATGTAGCAAGCTGCTGGCCTACCAAATTAGGCAGGAACAGGCCAAATGCTTCATTGAGAGTATTGTCTCTGACTCCGGCATTCAAAATAGTGGTCAAAGGGTATCAACCAGCAATTTGTGGATTACTATGCTAATCTTTATAAAAGTGGACAGGATAACCCAGCACTCCAAGCAAATCTGAATAGGGACAAGTTTTATGAGGGCCTGGAACAGGGAAAAGAGGAGGACAAACATCCTTTGGAGGCCAAGATTACGAAACAGGAGGTCTTGCAGGCACTAGGCTGGCTGGCAAGCAAAGCACCTGGACCACATAGCATCCCAGCTATCTATATGAGACCCTTCAATCTGCCTTTAAAGAGGGCCAACTCCAGCCTCGTTCTCCCAGGCTAGAATAAAGAACAACAGATCTTCGAGGATCTCAGTCGTCAGGTCATACTGTAGGGAACTTAATTGCTGGTAAAGCAGGATCCACATGGAAGATTTTCCAGCAGTACCTCTACGCCATCCATGCCGATGTCATCTGCCGATGTCACTAACCCTATAAAGGCGTGAGCATCCCGCTCCCTCCTCAGTTCTTTCCCCGGAGACTAAGGAAGCAAACCCGTGTCATGGGGGACTGAGGAGAGAGAGAGCTGCTCCAGGCCAAAATAAAAGGCTGGATACACCAGTTAGCCAGTTCTGAGAGGAGAGACCCACAACAGGGGAATGGTGGGAGAAGACAGACTTGACGACTGAGATCCCTCGAAGATCTACTGTTACCGTAAGGTCTTATGTAACTGTTCTATCTTCTTGGGGGTATTTCAGTCATCAGGTCACACCATAGAATGAGTCCCAAGCAGTTACAAGAGCAGCAGAACAGTCTGAGAGCAAGGCCAACTGAAGCTTAGGGCAGAAGGCCCTGCATGACAGCCGGCCAAAGCCTGCTCAGGCTCTAGAAGCAATGTCCAGACTGCAGTGCTTGGTGAAAGTATGACTGCTACTCCAGGTGGCAGCCACGAACTGTCAGTGGCTGAGACCCCTTTGAAACAGGCCAAAGAGGTAGTCATGCCCTTGAGAAATGGGCTTTCACTGTCCCTCGTAACTCTTTGCCATGCTTGTTGCAGCAGAACACAATGCAATGAGCCAACCATCTGGACAAACATTGTTTGGAAACTTTAGCACCCACTCTTCCTGGGAGAATGATACAAAAAGCTGCTTTGTATTTTGCAATCCTTAGTTCAGAGCAGATAGTATTTAAAAATTCTACATCATCTAAATTATGGAGCAGTGCTTCCCTGGATTGGCATGCTCTGGAGAATAAACTGGT
This sequence comes from Neoceratodus forsteri, assembly GCA_016271365.2. Lineage (NCBI taxonomy): Eukaryota > Metazoa > Chordata > Ceratodontiformes > Ceratodontidae > Neoceratodus > Neoceratodus forsteri. Next base: position 745,606,087 of record CM057456.1, on the reverse strand, counting down.
AGGTGGATAGATTGTGCCAGGGTAAACGCAGACACTATAATAGGAAGAAACTTAGAATTCACGCACAAAGACATCCTGTCTTTGTGAAAATCAAATAAGGCTCCTCACACCAGAAAGCCTGAAGCTCAGAAATCCTCAAGCAAAAGTATCAGCAATCAAAAATAATGCTTTCCAAGAAAGAAAGCGTAGCTCACAAGTTGCAGCTAGCTCAAACGGAGACAGGGTCAATTTCTTCAAAATAAAATTTTAATCCCAAGTTGGGACAGGGATCGGATTGAAGGTTTCAGGTGCAGGATGCCCAAGAAAGTATGAGGACACGTTTAACTGAGCCATGGTATGACAACCCACGGGCTCGTGTAAGGCAGAAATAGCCAAAGGTGCACCCTGAGGGAGGAGTACAGGGGTCTGAGTCCAATTGGGTGATCAGGTAGTCCAGAATCTGGCTCAACAGACTGGTAAAGGGTCCAGATGATGTTTGGCAGCCCAGATGGCAAACCTCTTCCACTTTATGGCATGAGTGGCTCTAGTAGAAGGCTTCTCGGCTGCCGAGGCACCTGCCACGGTAACCTGTGACAATGGCGGACGCAATCCGGTGCTTTCAAAAGGGAGACTCAATCACAGGTGCCTACGACAGGGCTACCAAGCAGGAGGGAATGGATGGGGCGTTCAGCTAACATAGCAATAGGATGTCGCTTATAAGTACACGCTGCGGGGAGCAGACATGCCAAGTGATGGGCGTAAGGAGAGGGAAGGTTTATGAGGTGTGGTGCAGTGGTGGGCTGCCGAGCTGGCCCTGTGGTGTGGTGGGTGGGTGGCAGGCTAGGATCCCGAGGGTGCTGAGTTCAGGTCGAGTGCGCATACATTTTATTGCGACCGGCCTGAAAATAGTTTCTAGGTTTTGCACCCATGCACCCCCAGGTTGAAATCCTTTAGTGGAGGTGAAGCCCCTGCATAAACATAAAAAACTAAGTCCCTGGCACCCTTTTTGCTGTGCTTGGTAGTGTACATTGCAGAAACTGATTTTTCGGTGATGTACACCTCACCCTAATGGTGACTGCCTTTCTGGCTGCCATTATCACATCAACCCTGCCACCTCTGTGATACTCCAAACCGGGAGATGCCTACGCCTTCAGGAGCCAGGCATGCAGACAAAGAGACACGCATTTCAGATGGACCAGAATCCCCTGATCCTGCATCAGCAGATCCCTGCAAGGGGCAGGGAACGGAGGCTCCTCCACTGACTGCTGCAGTAAAGGAAGCCATATCTGCCATGGCCAGAACGGGTGACCAGAATCATGCTGGCCCCTTCCATTTGCAGCTTGAATAGCACCCTCTGAATCAGAGGAAATGGAGGGAGGCACAAATGAACCTCCTGCTCCAAGAGAGGACATGCGTCTCATCAGAAAACTCCAGGCACTGGATCTAGCGTAGCAGAAACTAGGCAGTTTTGCATTGAGTGGAGATGCAAAGAGGTCCAACTCTGGATGGCCCCATCTGGTGAACAGATCTTCTGCGATGGATGAGAGAAGGTGCCATTCATACATGCTGGACTGAGTCTGGCTGAGGCTGTCCACCAGTGTTTAGCATGCCTGGGGCGTGGACTGTAGAAGACCAGACTGTGGTCCAGTGCCCAGTACCAGACTCTCATGACCTCCTGAACAGAGGGTGCGAATACATTTCTCTTCACTGTTGATGTAGTAGACAACACTGAGATTGTCTGACTGGATCAACAATTGGCTAGGAAGCAGATGGTTCTGAAAGGCCTGCGCACACAGGACCGCCCGAATCTGCAGGATGTTGATATGCAGAGGCATCTTGATCTGGGACCATGTCCCTGAGTCTGACAGAAGCCCAGGTGGCCACCCAGTCCAGACTGAGGTATCCGTGGTAAGGATCTGCTGGGGAGAGGAAATCTGGAATGGAAGCCCTTGTAACAGGTTCTGGGGCGCATCCACCACAGGAGCACCTTGTGGACTGGGAGAAGACCAGCGCTAGCTGCTCTAGGTCCTCTGTGTGTTGGTCCCACTGCACCCAGAGTGTCCACTGGACCACCTGCATGTGCAGTCTGGCCAAGGGACCATGGCAATGGCTGGGCCATAAGCCCTAACAGCCTCAGGTGCACCCTAGCAGAGACATAATGGCTCTGGGTAACCTCCTGAGCCGGGCAATGAGGCACTTCACCTTGAGAGGGGCAGGAAGGCCCTGCCCCACTCTGAATCCAGGAACACCCCTATATACTGCAGCCTTTGGGATGAAAGTAGGACAGACTTGGGCAGGCTGACAGTGATGCCCAAGGAATGAAACAGCTGGAGGGTCCTTTCCAGGGTCCGAAGGAGCTGATCTCTGGATGGGGCTTTGAGAAGCCAATCATCCAGGTAAGGGAAGACATGCAGGCCTTCTCTCGGAAGGCAGCAGCTACTGCTACTAAGCACTTTGAAAAAAGACCGTGGCACAGAGGGATAAGCCAAAGGGCAATACTTCTGAATTGGTAATGCTCGCCTGAAAAACCGGAGAAACCACCTGTGTGGTGGACACACCGAGATATGCAGGTAAGCATCCTGCACATCCAGGAATCACAGCCAGTCGCCTTGAGTGAGGGGCAGAAGACCTGGCAAGTGACCATGGAAATTTTTTGTACTGGATATGAAGACAGATCCTTGAGATCTAGAATAAGCCTCAGATCTCCAGTTCTTTTGGGATCAGGAAGACCCTGGAATAGAAACCCATTCCTCTGGCATCTAGGCACTGGCTCGATGGCCTTTTTTCACAGAAGGGACTGTACCTTCCCAGAGAACTGCTAGATGGGCCGGGACAGGTGGAAAGTTTGGGGGGTCTCTGGAGGCATCTCCACAAGTTCCAGAGTGTGACCCTTTCTATCATATGAAGAATCCAGGAATCTGCAGTGATGGTCCTCCACTGATTGAGATGGAGGAAGAACCGACCTCTGATCACCACCTTTGGTCGGGGCCAGAAGAGGAGGATCTGGCAAAGATTCAGGCAAAGACAGATCCAGACACTGGTGCTGATCCATCACCCCTGGGGTGCTTTGCAGCAGGGCCTGAAGAGGAGGGGAAAGCAAGGCAAATGAGGCTTTTCTTTTGTCCTGGGGATGGGAGTCTGCTCTGGATTTGTGGGACACCTTGCGAAAAGGTGAGGTTGTCTGCTCCAAGTCTGTGTATGGTAAAGTAAATGGACAGACTTGATAGCCCACCAGATGCCTGTAAGTCATTACTGATGTCCGGCATCTGGCCCAAATAACTTAGAGCCATTGAAAGGAGCATTACGCATGTTCTACTGGACATCTGCTGCAAACCCCAAGACCCTCAGTCAGGTGCCTAGAGGCAAATGCCTGTGGTAGCAGCCCTGGCACCAGTATCAGAGATGCGATAAACAGCAATCGAAGTCCCAAGGTAGAGGAGGCATAAACCCTCTTACACCAAAGGTCTATCTGCCTGGATTTCCTGTTAGGAGTGAGGGAACTAACGTGCTTGGGTACCTTTGACCTGTCATGTGCTGCTTTAATGACCACAGAGTCAGTCTCATGTTAGGCAGCATAATAAGGCAGGACCTGAGAGGCATGTTAGAGTTTGTCTGCCCCACAGGACATGGCAGGAACTATGTCTGGGTGTTGCCAAGCCGCAGTAGTGGCATTCCTTAGTGCTGGAAGAATGAGAGGAATGACCTTTGGGGAGATTCAGAAATCCCCAGTAAGTTCCCAAGTTTCTCCTGGTGGCATCTTCCTCCTCAGTGTGGAAGCCCATAGCTGAAGATAGCTGCTTCACCACATTAAAAAGGTAGGGTCTTCAAGGGGGACCTGGGAGTATGTTTAACAGAGTCCTCACTCACTGAAGAGGCAGTGGACCTATCTGAAGAAAGAAGTTCCTCCCCTCCTCCTGTTCCTCTTCTTCCTCCTGAGGAAAATAAGGTCTGGATGGTGTTCCTCCTCAATGTTGACCTGCTCTAACTGGAGGTCTGATGAGCGAGAACCACAGCGCCCTATGTGGCGTGAACTGAGGCAGCTGAATAGGCATCGACAGTGTCAGAGACCCAGGCCTGTATGGGCTCTACTTGGTGCACCAGGGCTGTAGTGATCTGGGTCAGAATCATATTAAGGTCGATGGCAGGAGAAGGGTGCATCAACGGTGGATTGGTCACAGGCACAGGGCATGATGAACCATCCGGCAGGACTTGAGGCCGCGAGGGCTCTGAGGGCCTAAAGAAGCATCAGGCCATGTCGAGGGGCTGTCAGCATGACCCAAGGGTGGACAAACAAGGGGCTGACTCGACAACTGGCCTCCCTGGGGAATGGGAAGAGACGCTGTTGGTATGGGCCTAGAAGGAGTAGAGGCCTGGACAGCAGAGGATTTGGGTGCAGCTGATGGGAGTGCCCTGGAGGAGGAAAAAGAAGCTGTAGGGAGTAGGAGTGCCACCAGGGGTGGTCTCGGTCTTTTATGACTCCCCGCCCGAGAACATTTCTTGGGCCTTTGAGCCTGGGAGCTCGATGAACCCACCGTGACTGAGAAGGAGTGACTCAAGGACCCTGACCAGAACTGGCTTCCTGCTGTTCCATGAGGAATTTCTTCAAAGCCTTTTGCATTGCCTAAGGGTTGTCTGGTTAAACGTCTGGCAGAGCTCACAGTCAGAGATGTCGTGGTCAGGCCCAAGACAGCAGACACAGAGGTTGTCATCTGAAAAAGCAATCTTTTTCCGCTGTGATGGAAGAGAGAAGTGGATGAGTAACTCGACATAAGGTAAAGGAATCTTTTGTTTAAAGAGATTCAAGAGCTAAAGTTAAAGAAGAAAAGTTTCATAGAAAATATGGCATGAACTGCATCAGAGCTTCCACAGAGACCCATGTGAACAAGAGTTGACGGCGGAAAGCACTGAGGAGGGATGGGACAGCTCATTCTCAAAGGGCTGGTAACGCTGGCAGGTGACGCCAGTGTGGCGGCCCAAGTGGTACTGCTGGGAAATCTTCCATGTGGATCCTGCTTCACTTATGGTGAAGTTCCTATGGTGTGACGTGGATGACTGAGATACCCTAAGATCTGTTATTCCTAAATCGGATAAGCCCCACACAAAACTGCCTTGTACAGGTCTGTTTTGTTATTGAATATGGACTTGTAATATTATGCTAAAATACTGGCTAGCAGATGGGAACAGGTGTTACCCAAGCTGGTCCCTGAGGACCAAGCCGGTTTTGTGAGGGGCAGGGGATGACTTCAAACCTCCGTACCTGACTACTGGTCCTGAGCTGAGGACAGATGGACTCCAGCGACTGCCGGTGGTGGTCTCCTCAACACAGAAAAGGTGCGTGCTAGGATTGAGTGGGACCACCTCTGGTGAACAATGGGAAATGGGATTTCACAACACATTTCTGAGTTTGGTCCAAGTCATATGCTCCAGCCCCACTGTCACAGTGCAGACCAACAACTGGCTCTCAGCCCCATTCCGCCATCACAGGGGAACTAGACAGGGTGCCCCCATCTCCGCTTTTATTTAATTTGGCCCTAGAACCTTTAGCAAAGCTCTGAGGCAACATGCCAATATCTATGGGTCCATCTGGGAGAGGTGACTGCCAAGGTCTCCTTGTACGAAGACAATCTTTTGGTCTGTGTCATGCATCCAGAGCGTCTTTTCTCAGACTGGTGGAAGTCCTGCTAGACTTTGGTGCCCTCTTGGGCTACCAAGTTCATCTGGATAAGACCATAGTTCTACCCCTATGTAACTGTGACCGTGAAGAGCTGCAACAATGACTGCCCTTTATATGGATGGGGAGAGTTTCCAGTATCTTGGTGTCCAGATCAGGTGTAAAATAAAGGGTCTCTGAAGCTAACTATTCTCCTGTCCAAAAAAAAAATCAGAGATCTCTGCCATAGATGGTGGAACTGCCTCTCTCACTCCTGGGCAGAGCTTATGTTCTGAAAATGACCATTCTTCCAAAGATTGTATACTTATTTAAGATGCTCTGTCCCTATACTGGAAACCAGTTTCAAGCAACTAAGAACATGCTCCACCACATGGCTATGGCCAGCTTGGACCCCTAGATTTAAATATCAGTAATTAACTGATACACCAAAACAAAGGAGAGCATTAGTGCACCCATTTTAAAACTACTATTGGACTGTGCAAATCACAGCCATTACAGAATAGTTTAACCGTCAAAGTCAAAACTTGGGTATTCTCCTGGAAAAGAGTGGAAAAAACTACACACCTTACAAATTTGATATATAGCTCGAATGGTGGAGATTTAACATGCGCTAGACAAAACCCAATAGTAAAACATTTTTGCAAACTTGGCATCAGGCCCATTGGTGTATGGTGGCCAAATCTATCTTCCTAACCTCACCCCTTTGGAAGAACTAGTCCTTCCAGGCTTCTTAAGGGATCCCGGTTTCTTGACCTAGGCGGCTCAAGGCATCAAACTGCTTAGCCACCTCTACGAGGAGTACCTCATATCCTTTGAGGCATGTGTCAGAAGTATGGCCTCAATCGGACTAGCTCCAGCATTATTTAGCAGAAAGTTGGGACCCACTTTTCCCTTCACATCCTATCTAGTCTTACATATACTCTGGCAGGGACGGAGGATACTAGAGGTTTACTATCCAACCTATAAAATATTAATGCAAGCTGTCCCTAGTAATAGAGATTCCCACAGAAGCAGGTGGAAACCATTCTTGGAGAGACAATAACAGCGGAGGATTGGCAGGACATTCTAGAAGGGTGGACACAGAGTATACAAAGTAAACAGAAATATATACAGTTTATGACCACTCACAGGGTTTATTACACCCTGCTCGAATTTCCAAATATGATCCCAAATCCGATGAAAATGCCAAGGTATAGCATATACAGCCTAGACCTGCTCCATATGATCGGTTGTGCTACGTTGAACTTCTACAGGAAAACACCCACCAGATCATAACATTTTGTATAAAGAAACCGCTGACCCTTTTGGTGAGACAGGTTCTGCTGTGGGATTTTAGAGAACAGGAAAGGTGGCATAAAAGTTTTTACTAAGCAATGAGCTCAACTAAACTGGGCATTTTGAAGGAGTGGGAGCAGGAAAGGCTACCCACCATTCAAAGCTGGCTTGCCATGATGAAAGAGTGCCAGCCACTGGAGAAACTTGTCTACATGGCCAAGCAAAGGGAAGACATTCAACCTAGGGGTTTAGGATGGCTTTATAACCTATCTTGGATGAAGCTAATAAGACACAAGATCCTGCAATCACACGTCTGATCAATTTATAAAAGATATTCTGGCCACGCTGCTTAGACATTTGGTGCATTTAGCTCCATGGATTCAGCTAAATGTTAACTTATGGTCTGACTTTGATGGAAACTTTTTGTCTTTCTATTTTAAAATTCTAAGTTGCCAATGGATTTGCTTTTCATTTATGTGTTGCATTTTGTACAATATCTCTTGATTTTAATAAATATATTTGGAAGACAAATAAACTGTTGGTGCTGCCTCCCTTGACCATAATCTTTTTCACCTTGTGGTGCATCATATCTGTGCCCCAGTTAAAATGCTGTTTAACCATTCACTCACATCTGGTGTGATGCCTACTGTCTGATAATATGTTGGATTGTGCCCCTCCACAAAGGGGGACAACAGAATCAAAATCAATAAGACTCATTTCAAGCCGTCCTGCCCTCTCCAAAGTTCTTGATAAGTGCATTTACTTGCATCTGAGTGAGCATCTCAATATGCACAATCTGGTCTCTTCTATGTAATCCAGCTTCAGGACGGGGCATTCCACCATACTGTATCTGCAATGCTCAAAGTCACAAACAATCCTTATATAAGGAATAATGTATGGATGACCATGCACGAGGAGCCTGTTTTTCATTGATGGGTTGCGATAATGGCGTAAGGATCTAGACAGCGAAGCTCAAGAGGTCCATTCTGGTATCTCGGCACCAAGATGGAGGCACAAGGTGACTTGTGTATGATCACCCATGTTTTATTTTTATTGAATATGGTTTTGTAGAAAGAAATAGTTAGCAGAGTTGCAGAGCAGTGCCAAACACTGGTACAGAGGCAGAGAGTGAGCTGAAGAGCGGCCCTGCCAGGTAAACACTACTGCAATCAGAGGGGAATCCCCTCACAAGCGCTGAGGGCAGCATCGCTAATGGATAGTGCAGTCACAAAGGCAGGCTGTGGCTTGACAACTCAGTGCAAGTGAGAGCTGGAGGATTCACTTGCTGCGCTCAGTGAAAATTAAAGTGGGTTGCCAGGCGTGAGTCAGTGCAATCAGGGACACAGGTGCACATGATGACAGAACATGCACAACTTTTGATTGTGCACAACAGCTTTGTGAGAGCCACTGATTTGAATACAAAATAAGCCCTAACCATACACTATATAGCCATGGTTAATGGTCTCTACACTACAGCCATATTTCTTGGATCTCTCCAAGGCCTTCAACTTGGTGGATCATGCAATACTCTTGCTTAAGCCCATGGAAACAAACCCTACTAGTGCCCATACATGGCATTAATTCAGACCTTACTTTTAAATCTTAGGGTTCCTCAATGCTCAATACTTGGCCCTTTACTGTTCTCCATATTGTTCTTCTATACAGCTTTTGCTTTAGTGCCTCTGATCCACCCTTTACCCGATGGCACTCCTAAGCACTGTCACTGACCTTTCATGGACTTCCTGGTCATACACTACTTGCCCACAACCACTGGGGTGCTGGGCATCCTGCCGCTTTAGTCATGTGTGGTCCTGTGGGGAATGCTGTCTTTACTATCAATGCAACAGGGTCATTTTTATTCATGATTGTCCCCTTAAGGATGTCAGACATGCAAGGACAGACACATCACACAACTGTGCAACCATGCTTGCATCTAGTGATGTCCCCACCCTTTCTGGTGGCCCAGATTGTGATGTCACCTAACTTCTGCCAAGTGGCAATCCCACAGTGAGACTCACATTCTCCAAACCCGTAGGACGTCAGTCCCTGGCCAGCATGTGGCAATCTGAATCTGCTCCTCGATCCCAGGTCATCGGCATGGCAGTGGTAGCACAATGGCTGTACTACTACGTGAGCTCCTGGTCTCCATTTTGTTAACGAACTCCAAAAGCACAACAGAAGGTGTCATCTACATATGTATGGAATTACACCATACACTACTACAGTGCACTGACAATGTCTGACGTTAATTTGGTACTCCAGTCTGATTTCAGTACAAACTTTTACTGGTTCATCAACAACTACATGATCCTTAATGCAATCAAAACCAAGTCTATGGTGCTTGAATCTCAGATCTTGTTAAACTGATCAGCTGATCCACTTATGATCATGATATAATGCTGGCCCGTTCACGATGGCAGCCATGCTGGGCCAGCTATCAGCACCTGTAGTTTGATGAGATTAGTCTCTGTTATTTTTAGTTTGGACCCGTTTGTTGTCAGTATTTTAAGGTTAGTTAGATGTAATATAAGGTTTTATCAGTGAGTTACCTAGTTAGTATTCGTTTTTCGGGTTTCAAGTACTGTGAATAGTGTGAGTCAGACGCTAGTTGTAAAACAGCCGTTATACATTGGACGCCAAAAAGAAAACACTTAACTTCTGTAAATCAGCAAATTAGCACCTTTGGCTTATACTTTATTTTACTATTATGCACTAGTTAGCGCTTATCCTACCTCCTGCAATTTTGTATTACTTTTGCCCTTTTGAAGTGTCCTGGCTGTGGAGTTGGAGCTACAGTGAAGGGTGAAACCATTTGATGGTAATTTCATCCTCAAGAGGTCGCGGTTGGTGGTCGACGGTAACTATACTCTCAAAGCCGTCAACGACAATGTCCATCTGAAGCCATTGACTGAAACTGCATCTTCGAGAGGTACAGCGGGTGGTTATTGGAGAGCCCGTGGAGCTGCTGATCTCTACAGAGCGGTTCACATGTGAAAGCCAAGAGCTGGAAGAGGTGGAGATTCTAGGAGCAGGTGTCTCGATGGTTCCTCGCTTGAAGAAGTTAACTATCCTGTGTCCTGGTGGTGTCTGGTGAGCCCAGTTTACACTGGAGGACTTTTGTGAGTACTGAGGGCGGTTCACTTGACTAGTGGGGGTAGTGGCCTATCCTGGATTCTCCGACGAGGGTACCGAGGACATCCGTCGGAGGGCAGATGTTGCCTGACTGCCTGAGGGCTGCCTGGGGCTCTAGCCTGAGGGCAGGCGCTATCCAGGACTGTATCTTGGGGGTGTACGGGTTGGGGTTTCTCTGCCTCAGGGGCTGGTGAGTTGTGCTCCTGGCTTTGATTTTGCCTGTTACCTGAGTGTTACCCCAGTACCTATCACAGAGGTGGTGGTTACCAGATGGATAACTGCACTGGGTGGCGGTTCAGTCCAGTGGGGCTCTGAAGATTGGAGTTGGACTTTTCTACAGTGTGGAAAGACAGAGCAGCTCCTATTACCATGGGATTATTATCCTTTGGACCTTGAACTTAAAGGCAGACTAAACTGTGAGGAGGTTTTAGTGGCTGTGAGGTAGTTTTTTCCCCAAAACTATTTTATGCTCCTCTCTCCCAGCATCCTCCGGCGACCTCTACCTCGCTGTGACAACTCCTCTGCTCCGCCACCCTCGACCGGCACATCCCTGGGTCTGAACCCTCCGAGGAAGGGCCACCCTATCCACCCAGGGCACTCTATCCAAGTACTGAGCTCTGGGTTGGGGAGGTGAGGAATGGAGCGGGAGTGTCCAGCACTGGGAGTCTGTGCCGAGAGGTGCCTCGCCTATCTCCAGCGAGAGTTTTTTCCCTTTGTTGCAGTCCCTGTGGAGTGCGGCTAGCAAGGCAACATTGTGCTGCAGCTCCAGCTCAGACATACGCTGCGCCACCATGTTGGAGGCCCCAGCCGCCAGAGGCCACTCCACGAGGGAGCGCCCCTGAACCCTCCCCAGGAAGAGAAAGCAGTCCACCAGACGCTCAATCTCTTCCCTCCCTGCTGACCCCTGATGACATGGGCTCATTCCCGAACCCAGGTTGCACGCGAGGTGTGGCGTCCGGCACCTCAACCTTCAGTGTCACCGGCTGGCTTGGCTAAAAGAGTAGTGATGTCATCTACAGTTTCCTGAAATTCATTGTCAGTGCCTCAGCAGGTATCACACTCGCCTCTGAGGCTGGGAGATCAGAAGGCTGGGGTTCTGTCCCACACCAGGCACTTGGGTTAATATCCCAGTACTGACACTGTAGTGCAGATGAGGGGGTGTTGCACTCCTGAGGTGCCGTCTTTCGGATGAGACGTTAAACCGAGGTCCTATCTGCATGTTCTGGTGGTAGTTCAGTTGGATGTTTAAGATTCCATTGCATTTCTTGAAAAGAGTAGGGAATTTGTTATTATTAGAACATAAAAGTGAGATACAACCAAACAGTGTTACATCACATGAAATCATAAGAACAAGAAAGAAACAGAAATATGTATTACATCATACACTGAAACAAAAAGTAGTCAAAACAGCTTGCCCCCACCTGAAATCATAAAACATAAAATATAAACTTAAATGAGTATTTAACATCATACTTCCAACAAGAACAGTTTTATGTAGCCCCAAAACTAAAAAATAAGTACCACCCCATCCCTCTACTGAAAGAGTAGGGAAGTTTTTATTAAACAAAAACATAATGTATAAAACAAAACTCCAATACAGTAAGACGTACAAGAAGACCAGCAAAATTAACAAAATTATTCACACAAAATGCTGTAATACTGGTGAGACACACACACAAAGGCCAGTGAGCAAAGGCCCTATACTAAAAAAAAAAAGGGAGAGAAAGAAAACCTGAAATGCAGTCATAAAGACATTAAAACTCTTCATGTGACAGGAACATCATTATCAGTCACCCAAGGTAAGCCTTTCTGAAATTCCAGTAATGCGTCCCTTGACAGTTTCTGCTGTTCCCCTTATACAGTTCACTAAATCTAACATAATTTTGTAGTATAATTCAGCATGAGTACTATCTTTCTGTTGTAGGGTAAAACTACAACGCATAATCCAGACGTTCCATTTACAAACAACCATTATTAATTGCAGGGTATTTGCATGCCATCTTGCCCAGCCTTCTGAGAACACTCCGTACATAATATTCTCATAAGAAAGAGTGCCAAAAATAGGCTCTCCCCATTCTTGAGCCAAAAAAATCCCAAACCCCACAATGAAAGAACATGAAAATAACAAATGTTGAATAGTTTCTTCCTGCAGAATACACAAGGGCCTACTACAGATCCCTTCTTCCACTTTCTTATGCTTGGATTAGCCTTAATGTTTATTCTTTCATGGCACGCCAGCCAGTGAAAGTCCCACATGTGTACAGGCACCGAGTGTTACTTAGAGTAGTTTTAATGCAGCTATGTGCTATTGGACACTTCCCAAAACAACATCCTCATGACAAACAGCCAGAAGGTGAAAATAAAGATGCTTTCTTGGAAGATCTTTCAAATGGTGAGAAGATAACTGCCACTGTTTTAACCTCAAGAAAGTACATCTAATATATTCGGACCAGAAATAGTTCTCTTTAGAGATTTCAAAGCTTGCAAATCCCACAACCAACCAATGAGAACATTTTGTTTCAACAGACTCTCCCAGCCAGAATTCTGATCATCAAGTAGGGTTTTAAATTGGTAGAAAGAAAAGCTATTAAAAATAAAATACGATTGATCATATTTAAGCCTGCTTGTTTCAAAGATATTATAACATATTTTGTTTTATCGGGTTCAATCGACTACCCCAACAGGCTTGAAAAATACTGAGCAATTCGCCTCTCTCTGTTTTGGGGGTGGGAATATATAACTAATATAAAGAAAAACTGGAACCAAAAATGATTTTACAAGATTGACCCTCTTCTTTCCACTCAGTTTCCCTTATTCCATTGTCCAATTTCTCTTCCCAATCTCCAACATCCTACTCCAGTTTAAATTCATCAAGTTCCCCAGGCCCAAACCATATCCCTAATATTTTAAGAGGTTCTGGCCGTAACAAAATATTTGAAACACTACCTCTATAGTCCACTGTATAATTCAACCTTTGACCAACACCTTTACTTAAATTTAATGACCACCTGATAACTTGTCTAAATAAAACACAAAGCTCCACAACTTTAGTAACAGACAGAGGATTTACTTGCAATTTTTGCAGGATTTAGACATTCGAATTGGAACAAAATTCTCTTTTGAACATATCTAGGCCCATTCAAATGCTGGAGGTACAAGAAGCATTATCCTTCTTGGACGTGTAAAATGATAAGAGTCTCTCAACTGTGCTTTATGTATGATTTGAGCCAGAAGGTATGAATCTACTGTTCTGCAGTTTTGCAACTAGTGGACAATTAAAATCACCAGAAAAACACATATGGTGAGCTGCAAACAAAAAGGCTGAATTTGATATAGAATTGCACAACATTCTGCCTTTGTCTGAGGTGCATACAAATTTATCAACCGATGCAGTGTTCCCTGTATCAGAATATCCAAACTCATAACCCTCCCAGGCACTAAATCACAGAGCTTCAACATTTTCATTTCTGGTAATTTAAACAAGATCCTAAACCTGAACAGGATTCTTGTCCTATTGACCAATAGGATGGACCTACAAACCATCCCTTAGAGGCTATCCGAGTTTCCACAGAGAATGAAGCGCACATCCTGCAAAAATAAATACCAAATGGAAGGCAGGAAAGAAAAGAAAAAATACTTTCCATTTACTGTCCCTCTTTATACTACTCACAATGACAGTATAACATGAGAATGGAATAAACACAGCCAATGACTTCACTTAAATTTTCCCCTACTAGAGATCTGTTTTTCAGTTTCGTCTTCCTTTTCTGAGACCCCCTACTCCTGTCTTGCCTTCCTGTCTGAAACAGCTTGAGGCACAGAAGAAGCTACCAATGCAACATCAGATTCTTCACCTGAATTCCCAGGCTGCAAAATATCAAACTTATTTGCCACAGACACCTGGGTTAGTTTCACCTGAGAGTGAGTGACAGGCGCCCTAGTATTATGTCTGACAGGGTGGCTGCATGCTCAGACTCAAGAGCCAAAGATAGTGGGTGAGGTGGCATCAAAACCCTCAATGTTCCCTGCACCAGAAGACAATAGAGCCTCCACAGGGATAGGTAACACATCACTCTTGTCTGATGTACCCTTCTGTGCACACAAAGCCAAAGACCTAGGCCGTACCACGGTTGTCTTTGTTACAAAGCCACACCTTCCTGTAATCCCTCCTGCTCTGAAATTAAATTGGGGACAGTTGAGGGGTGGTGGTCTCCAGTACTAACCTTCTCAGTCTGCCTATTTGGAGTCATGTGCCCTATTTGGTTCTCTCGTCATAGAAATAAAGTGAGCGTTGCTCTTCTCCACCTGCTTGATCTGGAATATTATAAGCTGCCCACCTGCAGTTCTGAAAAGAGTGACCCACCTCGCTGCAAAGATTACACTTACATTCATTCGTACATTAAGCCTCCAGATGTCCCAACTCCACACAGACATTACATCTCGATTGATCACATATGCTACTAAAGTGAACACTGAACCACACTTACAAAACATTTTGGGCTGTCCTCGTAAAACAGGATGTCCGATCCCGTCCCTGAAAAAAAAGAATTAGGTAAATAGAACACCAGAATCATCAGATTTCAACATCACTTTACCTTCCATCCACCCTAAAGGTTCTCAGAGTCCAAGACAGCATCTTGTCCCTCAATTATAGTACATCTCTGCTTCAACCAATGGGTCAGGCATTTACTGTCCCCTTCATTTTGGAATAACACTGTAACATTTTTGAGCAAGTTTTGTCAATGGTATGGCCACAAAAGGTGCCCATAAAACCGATTTCCTCAAGTACCATACTTAATCCAAAATCTGTCCAGTCCATTAAGTGACTTGAAACTAACATCAAACGTCATCTCACCAGAGACATGGATAAGTGCTTATATTTCCGTGGAGAAGAACTTCATGGAGTCCTTCAAAGAGTTCTTGCCACAATCAATCGGTCCGGGGATCAGACATACCCCAATGTAGGAGAGTTGCACACACTTGCCTTTTAGCAGAAAAATAGGCAGTTTAAACAGAAAAAAAAGGAGCGAGGGTATTTTCTGAATAATATTTAACCATTGTGGTTTCTCTTCAGAAACAGTGGGCGTCCCACACCATGAGTAATACTCTTCACATCTGACACAAATTAAACTAGCTTTGGAATGTTTAAAACAGGATTCTGGTGAAACTAACTCCAACGGAACCTCAGGTCCTTGTCTGTATCACAAATCATAGCAGGTTTTACAACACTGGCAATATGCTCATCCACCAGATGCATTCTAGTAGGTGAGCTGCCAGAAACCCACTGACCGGTCCATGCATCTCTCTCCCAGCCAGCTCCTTGCAGGGCATCATCCACCAACCATGGCTTTTCCTTAGTTCCATTCCGTTTGTCACGTAGTTCTGCAGCACGTCCAAGGCCAGGTTCCAAGCATCCCGAAGATGCCATTCCTGACATAACAGCTGCAGAAGTGGCAGGCTGCTGAAGTTCCAAGTGCTCTGCATGGTCTTCAGCCTGCCCAAGTTCTCGGCAAATCCTTTGATGAAGCTATGTCACGGGACTCAGCTGAGTCGGCTTGACAGACTCTTGTCTCCTGTCGGCCCGAAGTTCCCATAATTGTTTCTGGAGCTGCATTTTACAAAATAAAAACTCTTCTCCTCTGAAACAAGTTGTCTCAATAAATTATCAGCCTCAAGATTCCACATCTCCAGACTCACCCTGCGGTCCACAAAGTTATACTTGAGTCACTAAGGCCCGGAGAACTATCGTTCGGTGATTCAGGTAAATGTTCCTCTACTAAAGCACTAGGCGTTCCAGATTCCTGCCCCTCAGGTTGCAACGTCTAGAACATCAATCGCTAGGACTTCCACACTACAAGGCACAGTAGTATTTCTCAAATCATTCAAATCAGTCATCTCCAATTCCAACTCCATCTCCTCCACCTCCTCTCCAGTGACCAGCAGAGCAGCCATCTTTGAAGTCAACCAGCAGGACAAAGTCTCCCCCTACTGTACAGTAAGGAATTTCCCTGGTGCTCTGGCCAAATTTCCCTCATTCACTAAAAATACCACAAACAGCTTAATCTGGTTCAAGGTCAGTTGGCATTCATCTGTATCTCCCTCCCGGGTCGTGCCTGAAAATAGGCAGAATTTGTCTAGTGCACTTACCCAGTCAACAAAGACTAAAATAAAATGTCTGTTTAGCAACAAAGTCGCAAAGTGAGAGTCTGTGACTTTGGAGCGTCTAGTATAGTTGCTGGTGGAGTTCAGAGCTTCACCAGCATGGACATAAAACTTTTCCTATTAGCTTAAGACTTGGCGTACCTTAATTAGTTTGCTGTAAAGATTTCTATATTTCAGAAACTGCAAAGAACTGTCCATTATTTCATTATTAGCTCTGACTTGTCTTGTTTGTGTTAGGGGTTATTACTTTTTATTGGTTAATTTTTGGGGTTCAAGGTTAATTGTGGAGTGTGTGTGTGATTTTATTGTCTACTGTTGAGCTGTTTTAGTTTATTATGTGCTGGTAAAGGTTGCTGAGGTCATGCACTGCTGTCCCACCAGGCTTAGGAACTCCACCCATTTAGCTGTCCCCTTTATCTGCTGCTAAATATGGACATTGCAGTGCACTGGGATAGCCAGAAGGAGGAAAACGGATTGGGGTTGTGGGGACAAGGAGCGCCCTGGGGTGAAATGGGTCCAGGAAAGGGGTCCTCCTGCTTGGTTCGCATACCAAGGGCTCCACCTCAGGTGTGAAAGTTGTGATCTACCTCGTCTACCCATCCCACTCAGGCGGTGTTCTGCAATGCCAGGTCTATTAAGAACAAGACAGCTATAATTGCTGACCTTGTAGGTACAACTGACCTGGCTTGCATCACCGAGACCTGGCTGGATGATAATGCTGGCCCAGTTTTGAAATCAGTTCCAGCTGGGTACTCAAGAGATACACCGCCAGAGAGGATCGAGGGGTTGGGGTGTAGCCATCTGTTTTAGGTCGGAACTGGGCCTTGTGGAGATCCTGGTGGGGTGACCAGATCCTTTGAGTGTATTGTGGGTGCAGGTGTAGGTTGTAGGATATTTCTCATTTACTGTCCATCTGGGAATGAAAAAATTCCTGCAGGAAGTTGTGCACTTCATCATTGATATGGTGTTGGAATCCCCAGATGGTTGATTCTGGTGATTTCAATGCCTGGGTTGACGATGAACTCTTGCATTTTGGTCAGGACTTCCTCCAACTTATGGTCTCGTTGGGCCTCACACGTGATTACCTCTGCGACCCACAACCATGGTCACTCATTGGATCTGGTTTTCCGACTGGGGATGGAAATATCCGATTTGGCGGTGGAGCCGGTCACATGGTCAGACCATCACACCATAAGGTTCAGTTTCAGAGCTCCCCAATGAACTTGCTCCCACGGAGATGGTCGGTACCGCCCTTTAAGAGGCATATCCCCAGATGGTCTTATGGTAGTGCTGGACCTATCGGGTGTGCCGAGTGTAAACTCAGATCCAGGGAACCTCTTGTCTGCCTATAACAAGGCAGTAACAGTGGCCCTGGATTCTTTAGGTCCTGTCCACGTTCACCCCTTACTCTTCGCCCAAGGTCCCCTTGGTTTGATGGGACCTTGAAGGAGCTGAAGCAAAGGGGTTGAAGGCTTGAGCATTGCTGGCAGACATCGGGCTTGGCTGAGGACAAACTTAGATTGATGGATCTTTATAAAGACTATCAATCGGCAGTCTCCATAAAGTCAGAGTTCCTGTCCAGGGAGATTGCTGCTGTGCAGAATCGACCAGCTCAGCTCTTCCGGACTGTTGACAGATTGTGCAATCTAGTCTGTCTTCAGACCCAAAGAGCATTTTCACAGAGGGTGATGAGTTCGCTCACTTCATCACAGATAAGGTTGCCAACATCAGGTCCAGGGTCCGTCCAGTGCACTCCTACGGAGTGTTGTAGAGTCGGCAGGAAGTTGTAGATGCCCAATTTATCTGGTCTGACTTTGGCCAGTTGGTGATCACTGACACTGTGCGGGTCATCCAATCTTTGTGACCAGCCTACTATAGTTTGGACCTGGGCCCAACATGTCTCCTTGTGGGTTGTGTTGAAGTGATCAGTCTGGTCTTGGCTGAGATAGCTTGGAGTTCGCTGGAGACAGGGGTGTTTCTGGACCCCTGAAGGAGGCAGTGGTGAGACCCTCCTTAAGAAACCTTCCTCAACCCTGAATGTCTAGCCAACTACAGACCGGTGTCTAACATGCCCTTTCTAGGTAAGGTTATTGAGAAGGTGGTTGTGCTGCAGCTGACAACTCATCATCTCTATGATCCTCTCCAGTCTGGATTTATGAAGAGGAATAGTACCGAGATGGCACTTGTTCGGTGCTAAATGATTTCCTAATAACGAGAGATTGGAAGACCGTTATCCCACTTTGGAATGAACTTCCAAAGGAAATAGTAGAAATCTTGGCATAGTCTTTGATGACGGTCTGACATTTAAGTTTTAGGTGTCGGCGTGGTCAAGACTTCCTTTACAATCTAAGGAATATCGCCTGGATTAAACACCTGGTTTGTGGAGGGTTGTGGGATAACAGATCAACCAGACACCAACCTTCAGGTTCAACACACAATCTCTGTGTGATGTTTATTCGAAATACAAGAAATAACCTTCTGCAATGGCATATTTCTTCTTCAGTACACCAGTTTGTAGCAACAGACTATGAATGTTCTTTCTCTGCACTTAACCAGCACCTACTGACACTGATCTCTGTCTGATCCAATTTACTAGTTGAGATGTAGCCACCACCCTATGCAGGCCCCATTTGCTTGGGTAGTGGGGCCCAAAAGAAAAAAAGAAAACAAGCTATAGATAAAGAATCTCAATGCAGAATCACTGAAAGAAGGTCTACCCAAAGGGCATTGGCAACAAATCAAGTTTCAAAGAAATACATCATCATACATACTTCCATAATGCAATGCATCATGGGATATATGTAAATCACCATGACATTTCTGGCTTGTTAAGTTTACAACAATTTACATGCATTTTAAATTGCACAACTAGCTTAATTTCTATAATAGTCACCTAATACTTTTTACCATTATCAAAAACACCTAGTGCCATGGTATTTTCAACATTACAGGTTTCATAAACATAAGTATATACATCAAGGTATTTTATAACATAGTGCTATTACATACTACATCCAACAACGATAAACACAACATGTTTTACATATGCTTGGAGGTCACCACAATAACCTCCCTGTACAAGGACCTGAGAGGAAAAGGAAAATTAAAGAGGACACTATAGCATAGCCAAGACAGGGAAGGGGGTGCCCATAGGTGGCCAACCTTATGGACTAGAAATAGTAAAGGATAGATTAGGCTTAGAAATAGAAGAACTGTTGCAACAGATTTAAGAAAAGGTCAGTCCTCAAGAGTGGCAGGAGCTCCCAGTCACATATCCCCACCTTAAGAGGGAAGCAGTTACTGCAGACTGCTTACCACCTTCCTGTCCCAGGAAGGGATGGAGCTCCACCCATCCATCTTCAGAAGCTACGTCTCAGGGTTCTTATTAACGATACACATTCTATCATAAACATAGTGGGTATCATCATTCTTTACCCTGAGGCATTAATACATTTCTCAACAGAGACAAACGGTACCTATCCTGAACTATCTTCTTTAAGGAAAGTATGTCATATTTCTTAACTAAAAATCTGGACGGCAGGAAAGTCCAGTACCATTGAAAGGCTTTCTGGGCTGAGTAATTACCTACTCCAACCCCACCAGACATGTCAGTTTTAAGCAGGGCCCATTCCTAGGTTCAACCTCTACATAAACCCACTATGACTCTTGATTCATTTCACTTATTACAGATACGGACACCTGAGGGTAGACACCAATGTGTTACCCCAGCACAGGTTCCAATCCATTTTCCACCCACTTCTCCTTTGTAGGTTTTCACCATAAAAGAATAAACACATGTACCACCTCAGACTCCTTGTCTGCCCTTGGGTACCTCTTTCTCTTGACATCAGGCCCCCTGATCAAACTTCCTACACTTTTGCCTACAGAAAGGGACCACTGCAGAGCCACCTCTGGCCTTGCCTGCAACTAACTTGACCCCTCTGTCTTACACAAAGTACCTCGGGAATATGGAAGGAGCAATAGTAGTTTCTACTGTCCTGTTTCAACCTTTAAAACCTATGACCTCAAATCCTTGGTCATCTTATCGCCAGTCAGGTCTCTACAGAAACCTACAGGACCCCAAGGAACCTCTCATGCTGAATACCTTGTAATGCTAAACAGCAGGTTCCTAAACCTTTTAACTCTGGGGTGTCTTAGTAAACATCCCTTTAATCACTGTGCTATTTTCAGCCATCTGTTACCATCTAATACCTTGTAACCTATGTGAGAGTTTCCTTTTTCCAAGGGTGACATTTTTAAATGATCTCTACCCTCCTTAACTTTAACATACTGTAACAGTTTGACAATATTAGTATTTTTAGCATGCAGTATACCCAGTCAATACTGTTAATAGATTTAGCTGCAACCATACAAGAAAAGTCCCTTCAGCCTCATAGGCTTCTTCTTGCTTGCTTGGAGTCTTCAACCCCAGCACAATATCACTAGGCACAGTCTTACCTGGGGTCTCACATTCAAGTTCCATACTTGCATCTCTTACCTCAAAAGGTAACATCCTGGGAACACAGGAAACAAAGGAATATCCTGCTCAGTCAGGGAGTCCTCATCAAACTGAGCCCATGAAAATCCTCCTCCGACTCTTTGTCCAAGCTGTTTTGCATGAACTTCTAGAGCACCTGGCACCAGTGTTCCGCCTCTCTGTGTAGTCAGTCTGCCTCTAGCCATTGCCCACTCGTCCAGTGGATCGTCCTCATCAGGGTCTCCACCTCCGGGTGTTGTCTCTCGCACCCAGTCTGCCTTGACCTGCATCTCTTCGTCTTCTTCAGGCTTGGCCTTCCTCCGAGCTCTCAGATCCAGTCCAGGCAGCAGCTTCTCTCCATCTGTCAGCCATGGTTCTGGTCAGAACTCCATGGACTTTCTTCTCCGGGTTCTCCTCTGGCAACTCCTGGTGCATCGGTCCATCTGGGATATCTGGCGATATCCACCAGAAAACGTCCCTCTTTGGCCAGTCCAGACGCTTCCAGTAAGTTATCCCACTTCTAACACCAAGTCTGTGGAGGGGTTATGGGATAACAGATGGACCAGACACCAAACTTCAGATTCAACACACAATCTCTGTGTCATGTTTATTCAAAATACAAAAAACAACCTTCTGCAATGGCATATTTCTTCTTCAGTACATCAGTTTGCAGCAACAGACTATGAATGTCCTTTCTCTGCACTTAGCCAGCACCTACTGACACTGATCTCTGATCCAATTCACTAGTTGAGATGTAGCCACCACCCTATGCAGGCCCCATTTGCTTGGGTAGTGGGGCCCAAAAAGAAAAAAAAAAAATAAGCTATAGACAAAGAATCTCAGTGCAGAATCACCGAAAGAAGGTCTACCCCAAAGGGCATTGGCAAAAATCAAGTTTCAAAGAAATACATCATACATACTTCCATAATGCAATGCATCATGGGGTATATGCAAATCACCATAACATTTCTGGCTTGTTAAGTTTAGAACAATTTACATGCATTTTAAATTGCACAACTAGCTTAATTTCTATAATAGTCACCTAATACTTTTACCATTATCAAAACACCTAGTGCCATGGTATTTTCAACATTACAGGTTCATAAACATAAGGTATATATAGCAAGGTATTTTATAACATAGTGCTATTACATACTAATCCAACAACGATAAACACAACCTGTTTTACATACGCTTGGAGGTCACCACAATAACCTCCCTGTACGAGGATCCGAGAGGGAAAATGAAAATTAAAGAGGACACTATAGTATAGTCAAGAAAGGGAAGGGGTGCCCATAGGTGGCCAACCTTATGGACTAGAAATAGTAAAGGATAGATTAGCTTAGAAATAGAAGAACTGTTGCAACAGATTTAAGAAAAGGTCGGTCCTAAAGAGTGGCAGGAGCTCCCGTCACATGGTTCCGCCTGATGACCTTCCAACCTTGGCCCATGCCTTTGTGACCTCCCGCCTTGACTACTGCAATGCTCTCACCTAGGGCTTTTGGGGGTTAATGTCTGCCGCTTACAGCTGGTGCAGAATGTGTGCCAGGTTGCTGACTAGCTTACCAAGATCTTCCATGGCATGCCTGTGCTCCATGATCTGCACTGGCACCCATTACAGTGGCGGATCACCTTCAAGGTCAGTTTACTGACCTATTATACCCGGACAGGGACCACGGTACTTGCAAGATCTCCTTCATCCCTAGCAGTTACTCTGCTCCTCCGACGAGTATTGCTAGAGGTTCCCAGGGTCCGACTTAAGACCTCGGGTGCCTGTTCTTTTGCTTTTATGGCCCCTACCCTGTGGAACTCTCTACCTTGTCGGGTCAGAGAGTGCACGACCGTTGAGAGCTTTGAATCTGCTCTTAAGACAGATTTATTCAGACTGGCTTTCCCAAATCCCGTTTAATAATTGTTTGTTTTAAGAACTGCTGAATTTTAAATTGTTTGTATGTGTTACATTATTGTTTTAATATGTGATATTTGTACAAGCACTCTGATCTATGGAATTGCGCTTTAAAAAATAAAAGATTGATTGACCGATATCAGATGGCAACTCTATGGAACAAGTCAGTGTATTCAAATACTTTGGAATCTGGCTTGATGCATCACTCTTACATTCAGTAGGCTGGAGGTCTGCAAAGTCAGGAAAGTTCATTTCGTGAAGTACTTCATGAAATTCCTTGACACTGCTTTGTCGGGGAGGGGAGCACACTTTGTGTAGTTTTAACCAGGTGAAGTAGCACTTCACCAGCTAACACTGTGAAGTGTGTTTTATCAGTCCTTGTAACTCTTTTTACAGGGATAACCCCTCCCACTGATATACAGTGCCCATCCCTAGACCCTTTAAAACACTGTAACCCCACCAAGCTACCCTCTAGCAGCCACCTCCCTCCTCCCCTGACAGATCCAGCAAAGTTGATACAACATAAAATATTTGTTCTACCTACCCACACACATCACTGATCTACCACCCACCTTGTGCCTGTCCCCTATGTCATCAATTTTGTAGATTTACCCCATTCTACCCAAACTCTACCACCCAACCCCCACAACGCCCACATTTTAAGGATACACATGGTGTACCTATTTCTAAAAATCCACCGCTGAAGTAAGACGCCTCTTCACCAGTCAGTGTCTTGCAAAATAATGAATGAACAACGATGTCCTACTATGGTAACACGTGACTGGCCACTTGTCAGCCAATCAGGTTTTACTATAGGAGGGCCTCTTATTGCTCTGTATTTGCTGTGACCCTCTTTGTTATCTTGCTTTGTAACATGGCTAAGTTAAGAAACACATAAAGCACAAAACTCACTGGCTAAAATCAGTCACATGTAATAGCTCAACATGGTATTATTGAACCAATAATTCCATGTTGGGACTAATACCATTGCAATCCACACAATCAAAACAGCACTGTATAATAAACGGCAGGGTACCGGACCACAAAGTACCTGTCTTTCCCACCCAGCCACCCAAATGCTCGAGAATTATCGTAATACACAGAAAATGAGCATAGCAGAATTGCATAGTAGCAGAGAACGGTAATTGCTTGCCGATTAAAAAGTACAACAATCAGATTATCTTCAGGGTGCCAGAACAGGTGGATTTAGAGAAGTGTGTACAGTTCCGAGCACACCCACATGTAGACGGCAACAGCGGTGTCAACCTCTTTAGAGTTTCATACTTTCATGGTGCTTGGAACCGGTAATGTTCTGTACTGCAATGCCCAGCATAGCGCAGAGTGCAACAAATAGTCGCATAGAGCGATACAGAATAATCGGCCAGGAGCAAGAGGCAGAAAAACAAAATGGAAGGATTGCAGGGTGTGACATCGGACAAATGGGCAGGACCTGAACAGAAGGTCAGACACTATGCTAATTAGTGAAGTAGATAAGTCCTGGAACACACACAGCCCAGCACATCATAGACCTCCCAAGCACAGTATTACAAAATAGCCATGCAGATTTGCAAAATGTACTAAAATAATGTAAAGTAAGCCGTCGTCTTTCAATACGTCCTTTTGTTTTTTACATCTGCATCTAAACAGTTCTTCACATTTCCAAAAGTACAGTAAACATTTGCAAAGGAACAAAACTGTCTGCATACAGTTCTTCACATTGAATTATCTGCATTTCTAAGACACTGAACTATAACAAAACCATGTTACAAGCGCATTAAGCCACTCCGAAGGTGGCATCTAATGAGAGTAATGGATGGTTGGGCCATTGTGATACCGAGGCCGATGCATTAATTCCCATTAGATGCCACCTTGTATGCCTAATGCTTACTTGATTACTGTTTGATGTACTTAGCTTAGCAGTTTGTGTTTGTTTGCCTTGTACAGTATATTGTGTCCCGAATGTAGCAGTCCTTGCTGGGCTACAGGATGTTAACCTGTTGGCTGCTGCTGCTTTCCTCTGTAGGGTCACCACGGAAATGACAAGCACTGCTGCATCTCATGAGGTTATGTTGAAGTTATTGCAAGTAAATAAATAATTTTCAGAACAGTCCTATTCTCTACACTAGCCATTTTGTAAGATGCCTAGCACCGAAAGGATCAACTATTTGCTTATACCTTCCACAAAGTCTCCCCAAGATTCTATGACATTTTCTGCCCCTCGACATGCAGTCATAGAAGACTTGAAGAGCTGGGAGTCATGCAGATATGTGGGGCCATAGCAGAAAATCAGAACCCTTCTCTGGGCCACTGCACAGCAGATCCAACGACCTGAGAAAGAGACAATCTGCTTGCATCGCTCTGCCCTGTTGGGAATTTCTACTTCTTTATCTGTAACTTTTGAGCAGAAAAGGCCCACAAAGCCATGATAACGCATTTCTAGGTGGCTTCCATAGATCTGTTTTATTGACAGGAGGGATTCTGGCCAGGATATCAGAGAAAATTCCATTCCATTCCATGGAGCACTCCACCAGGGCAAACACCAGAGATGGGCAGAAAGTAGGAAGATCTCATCCAAAGGCCAGTACCTCAGCAGTGTAGCACTTCCGTTCTACTGCACTACAGTGTCAGTATTAGAAATCAATTAAAGTTCTTGGTGTGGGACTAGAACTTATGACCTTCTGATCTTTTAACCTCAGAGGCAAGGATGAAACCCACACAGCAACTGATACTGAATTATGACTCAGTCACCATATCCCCATGGTGGTCCAGAGTTTTCAAACAATTAGCCCTCAGCTGGCCAGTAGGCGGAGTGGTAGTGCTACTGCGCATAACATCATCGACCTGGGATTGTGAATAAGCCTGGGCCATTGAGTGCCGACTATCAGAGGAAAGCTGAGCATCCCAGCAGATGTTCCTTTCCTCTGGGGTGGTCAGTGACAGACCCTGCTGCTATACTGCCTCCTGGGTGACCATGGGGTGGGGGTGGTACCGTGAAACCGTAAGGGAGAGGAAGGTACCTCTGGCATTGTCATGCATACACGCATGCAGAACACAGCATCCAGGCATAAGGCATCCTCGGGGAGAAACAGGACAGAAAATACTCTAACTGCAACATACTGAAGTGTGCATTATCCTTATGTTCTTCAGAGGGACTACCAGAGGACCCAGGATCTAAACTGAAAAGCAGGCACATTCTTGGTAGCAGCCCAAACTATTGAAATGCTGCCATATAAGTTACATCCCATCACTACACTGAAAAACAATCAGGCTGACGGTGTACTCTAGCAGTTAGAGCACAGGATGGGAACCAGGTGACCCAGGGCCAAATCCCACCACAGTCACTGACTTACTATGTGACCTTGATTGAGTCACTTAGATTTTCTGTGGCTCAATCCATCCAGCTATAAAACAGGTAACACAGGAGCCCCACTGAAAATGAGATGACTATCCTCAGGAAATAAATTGCAAAATAAAAAATAAATAAAATTAAGTGGTATCAGAAAGGGTAATAATAGCCGGCCTGGTGGTATGGAGGGCTGAGGTGCTGGACACCTTACATCATGCTACGCCAGCGACTCAGGTGAGGGAACAGACCTGGTTTGCTCGGGGCTGGCTGGGATGGAGGACTGATCGTCCACAGGGCAGCTCTCTCCTTGGGCAGAGGGGACTGCAATCATGAATGCCACCTAGAAGAATCTGGGTGGCAGAACCATGGGACCCCATGCCTGGATGCCAGTGACATTTCCACAGAGGCGAGTATGTACATGCATCATTGGGGAGAAAATAGGAGGAAAAACCCTCTGACTGTAGCACATTAATGGCCCAGTCTCTCGTGAGGCCACACACTGATGACTGGGCACCTACAGTCCACGATCCTGTGACCACCAAAGAAGGTAAATCCAAGAGAAGTCGGTGATAGGGGCTGGGAGATTGGTCCAGGCGAGGCCAGTCAAAGGGCTGAAGGCAATAAAAAGCTTTGTGGAAAAAGGGTAACAAAATAGTTGCTTGAGCAGGTGCTCCCACAGCTATGAATCAAGTAATACTGATAATTAGTTTTTAGTAACAGTCATAGTTCTTTGCAAGGCACGAAAGGGTATGTGTGATTATGGGTCAGTAATCACACACCACTCAAGGGTGTTTTCAGGCATGGCCGCTTGCACTGAGTGCTTTTAAACACCCAAGAGAGGTGTGTTGTGGCCATAACTACACACTCTGAAGTGCCTAATTGCACTTATGTGCAGAAAAATTCAAAATAAAGAAAAAGACTAGAAATATTTTTAGAAAAACTGAAATTTCTAACCCAGTAATGCTCAGGATATTCATAACTTTATGCAATATGCCTAGAGGGTTGGACTGCCGGAGAGATGGAACACATGCAAATGAGAAGAATTCTTTGCATGTGAGCATCTTTCAAATACTGCCTCTACCAACTGCAGTGTTCTAACCTCTTCAGATTTTTCTCTCCGCCTGAAAGTCTGGTCGCTCGAGTGGTCGTCTTACTCTTTCACGTGAAGAAGATTCAAAACCTTAAAAACTTAAGTATATTTCATTTCTTTTACTGCCTCTACTAATTGTCAGTATAAATCTTGTTTATTGTTTAAATTACTAATTTTCCGGTTCCTCACGGTTCAGTATAACCATGAAGAACGGTAGTTATTAACTTTCTTCGGGTTCTCTGACTAAAAAGCCTTTGTTTTGCATATTATTAATTTAGTTTTGTGTATAGTCACTGTTTTGTAACCGCATTTATCGGTTACAGAACCACTGAACTGGTTCATTAGCCATCTCCGGTTCAGTTCCTCCGGTTTCTATCAGTTCCAGAACCAACTGCAAAAAAAAAAAAACGTCAATCAGCTCTTTTTATTTGGCGTTGGTGTTTTTTTCTCTTTGGGCATTACCATGTCAGAGAAACTCCAAAAGAAAACCAGAGAGCCCGGTTTTAAGAATTGTTTAAAATGTGGAGATGTGTTTGCTAAAGCAATCAAACACACCTTATGTGTGGATTGTCTGGGGTTCGAACATCTGGACCAGGATTGGAAATATGTAAAAGTTACCCTTATAATACCTGGAAAAATGCCTTGAAAGGCTAAATAAAAGATTTCCTAGGGTTCCTCAGGCTCTGACCAGCTGACACCCCAATCTGCTATGACTGAACCCACAAGTTTACTCGCCCCTGCCCTTGAAGAAAATGAAACATGCAGAACCCTCTCCTAAACCAGGGACTTCTGCACAAGCGCCTGTTTTGCCCTCGCCTGAGAGAGTTAGCCCAGGCTTTAAAAATTATCCAGGCACTGCAAAACATCGTCCCCAGCAGCCTGCCCTTTCCCAGGGTCCCCAGGCTAGCAGTGATGTGCTGCCCTCTGTACCAGAGGGCAATATTTTGAGGAGGATAATGATCCTTTGAGGAGGATGAACCAATTCCCCAGAGGTGTCCCCTGAGCAGGATTCTGGTTCTCCTCCCAGAGGATTACTCTCACATGTCACATTTGTGAGGAGGATGGCAGATGCTTTGATATTGCTACCACACAGCAAATTGAGGATGAGGAAGAAATTGAATATTTAAATATGATGTGTTTAACCCCACAAAGGCTCTCCTCCTGCCAGTTTATAAATTCTTTAAAAGGGCACCCTAAAACTCTTACAGACCCCTAATCCTGTTCCTCCTATTGATAGAATAGATAAAAATATCGGTTGGACAGGACGGGAACTGATTTCCTTTTCTCCCATCCAGACCATCAAGGGGTAATTCAGCAGGCAGCCTGTGACAAGGCCAGAGTCCCTCTGTCTACCCACCCTCCGGACAAGGACTCCAGAAAACAGACAGCATGGCCAAAAAGGCTATTTATCAGCTTCCTTGGCTATGCGACAGGCTACCTTCAAGCTTATGCTGCCCAACATCAAAATCCCTGTGGCAGTCGGTACTGGATGTGTCCATGAAAGCCCCTCACCCTTGTCTGAAGACCTGGCTGAAACTGCCAGGTTTGGGCTGGAGGCGACTAAGTACCAGTTCCAGATGGCTGCTGATTCAAATGACACCACAGCCAGATGAATGGTTAATGCTGTGGCACAGAGAAGGTTTGCTTGGCTAAGGAGCACAAACCTTCCGCAAGGTACTCAATCCAAGGCCCTGGATTTTCCTTTAGAAGGAAATTCTCTTTTGGAGAATCCACAGTTGCATACATGAAAAAGTGGATGAGTAAAAGGCAACCTATAGAAACAACTCGGCTAAGGAGGCTTCTCCATCTAGTAGGCCCTATGGAGGGCAAGGGAAGGTCTTTTATGACTGGACCCTTTTCCAGTCAGAAGCTGTGCCCCAGTACCAGCAGTACCCAAAACAGGGGTACTCTAGGGGTAGGGGCAGAAGGGGATCCAGGAGGTGCTCTTAGGTCCAACCTCAGCCCCAATAAAAGCAAAACCCTGAGGCTCAGGCCGCCTCCTCTCTCCCTGTTGAGGCAGACTCTCCCACATCCTCCAGGCTTGGCTAAGCATCGCCACAGACAAGTGGATTCTGGAGGTAGTGGGTCAGGGTCTGTCTCTGGACTTCAAATCTTTTCCTCCACAAAAGACCAGGGTTTACTGCTCACCTCCTCTAGCAGAGAGAACACTACTAGAAGCAGAGGTTCAAAAATTGTTACAGCTCAGGCGGTGGAACCAGTTTCTACCACCCTGAGAGAAAGGGTTTCTACTCAGATACTTCTAACAACAAAGAAAAGTGGGAGAGGCGGCCAATATTGGATCTCAGAGCTTTAAACATGCATCTAGAAAAAACAAAGTTCAAAATGGCAACTTTGGCTCAGATTTTGCCAACAATCAAAAAAGGGGACTGGCTGGCATCACTAGATTTGAAAGATGCCTATTTCCACATCCCCACAAAGGAATCATGCAGAAAATAGCTCAGATTCAGGCTCTAAAGGTCATTATCAGTTTTCAATTCTTTCCTTTGGCCTTTCCTCAGCACCAGTATTCACAAAATGCCTAACTGCTGTGGTGGCATATCTTCTAAGACAGGGAGTGACTGTCTTCCCATATCAGGATGATTGGTTGGTGGTAGGCAAGTCACCAGACCAAGTAAAGGGATTCCCTACGAATCACCCAGCAACTCTTAGAGACCCTGGGTTTTATAACAAATCAAAGAAATCAATTCTAAGCCCTGTTCAAATTCGCAGTTCATAGGGGCAGAGAGCAACACACTTCAGGGCAGAGATTTTTCACCCTTAGACAGGGGTGCAAAGTCTTCAGTCGATAACAAATTCCTTCACTCTGCACAAGCCAAAAACTAAAGGCAGTTTCTGCAGTTACTAGGCCGTATGGCTGCATCCACAGGAACAGTGCAGTGATCCAGGTTTCATATGAGAGACATCCAGTTTCACCTCAGGACTCACTGCACTCAGAAAAGAGACCCTTTTTCAAAACTTATACCAGTGGCAAGGGCCCTCTTGTGGTAGAAGGAGGAATCCAATTTCAGGCAAGGAGTTCCTCTTCAGAGAGACAACCCTCCCTGGTACTCACAACAGATGCATCCCTCTTGGGCTGGAAGCCCACTTGGGAAGCACCACGGCCCAAGGTGCCTGGTTAGCAGCAGGGTCCCTTCAGTACATAAACTTACTGGAGCTCAGAGCAGTGTTCCAGCCCTAAAAGCTTTCTCTTCACTGGTATTGGGCAGGGTGGTACAGACCAGAACAGACAATACCACCACAATGTATTACATAAACAGGCAGGGAGGGGCAAATCAGGCCTCCTTTGCTCAGAGGCCATGAAAATTTGGACTCTGGCATACTCTCTGAGGGTATCCTTGCAGGCAATACATTTGTCAGGAAAGGACAATACCTTGCAGCAGATGCACTAAGCTGAATCAACCAGGCCCATCACGAATGGACTCTAAACAAGCAGGTGGTTCAAGTTATCTTCAGGAGGTGGGGCACTCCAGAGGTAGACTTGTTCCGTCCCACCAGAACCACCAGCTACCTCAGTATTGCTGCAGACTTCCAGCACAGGGCACAGTCCCCTGGACGCCCTGGCTTTGGATGGACAGGCAGGCAGGCACCTATATGTCTTCCCCTCATTCCCTCTGGTTTTCAGGGTGCTACTGAAGCTAAAATCCTCTCAGCATCTCTGATCTTGATAGCTCAGACTGGCCCAGGCAGCCATGGCACCCCTTCTCTCTCATGTCTGTCACCAAACCAATACAATTACCTCTCAGACACAATCTCCTGACCTCCAATCAGGGAACATTGTTAATCTAATCTCAAGTCCTTCATCTTAAGGCATGGCTCTTGAGGAATTAGAGTATGCAGATTTAAATATTTTAGAAGCGGACTTAAATATTTTAAAGGGGTATAGAAAACCCTCACAAAGAAAACTTATTCTACCAAATGGAAGAGACTCTCTCTGGTGTTCAAGTATGAACCTTATTCCACATAAGGCTGGAGTTTCAGTTGTCTTAGACTATCTTACTCATTTGCATTCACAGGGTTTGCAACCCAGTTCCCTTAAAGTTTATTTAGCAGCAGTATCTGCCTACTTTTCTGCGGGGCAAAGGTGTCAGTAGCATCAGACAAACATTTCAAAATATTTTTAAGGGACTGATGCATTTGCACCCACCTCACAGAGCACCAGTGCCTGCCTGGGATTTTGAATGTGTGTATAGGCAAGCTCATGGGCTACTGCCCACTTGAAACACCTTACTTGGAAAACAGTCTTTCTAGCAGCTATTACTGCTGCAAGAAGAATTAGCGAGCTCCAGGCTCTCTGCATTGATCAGACTATATCATTTCACAGAGATAAGGTAGTCCTCAGAACAAACAGACAGTTTCTTCCTAAAGTGGTTTCAGACTTTTGTGTGAACCAATCAATCACTCTACTTGTCTTTTCACAGACCATACCAGTTCTGGTGAAAGAAGGCTCCATAGTCTGGATGTCAAAAGGGCCATCAGCTATTACATGACAGCCACTAAAGACCACAGAATGGAAAGAAAACAGCTTTTCCTTACATATGGGGATGTAGGAAAGGGTAGATCAGCCTCAAAAAGATACATTTCTTGATGGATAGTCCAGTGTATTCAATTCTGCTACACTAAAGCAGGTAAGAGAGGCCCCAACCAGACTGAGGGCACATTCTACAAGAGGCACTGCTACCACCCTTGCAGCTGCCAGGAGGTCCCATTGGTGGACATTTGCAAAGCAGCTACCTGGAAAACAGTTACACCTTTACAAAGCATTACAACTTGGACAATCTGTCCAGAAATGATGCTAGGTTTGGCACAGCAGTCCTGCAGGTCTGTTTCAAAATAAGTTCTGTGTCCCCTCCAGTGGTACTGCTTGGTAGTCTGCATAAAGTTATGAATATCCTGAGCATTACTGGGGTTAGAAGAAACAATTATACCATAATAATCTTGTTTCTTCCCAGTGATGCTCAGATATTCATAACTTCCTCCCTTCCTCCCTTCCAGAACTTCAGCCTCTGCACTCCATGCTGGTGCCACCAAGCCATGTTGTTTTGTTGCATATTCTTTGTTTTTAGTCATTTTAAAACGGGGTTTTCAAATGTGTTCTCCTTTGGAGTTTTCTTTGATGTGGTTTTGTCAAATGTTATTATTCTCCTCCCTCTGAGTTATTTTTCTGTTAAAATTTAATGCTTTAATTAGGAGTACTCTCTCTTTTATAATTTTTTTTTTTTATATTTATATTTTTGTTGACCGGGTAAGTGCAGTAAGTGCATTAGACAAATCCTGCCTATTTTCAGGCATGACCGGGGAGGGATACAGATGAATGCCAATTGACCTTGAACCAGATTTAAGCTGTTGGTGGTTTTTTAATGAATGAGGAAATTTGTCAGGACACGGGAAATTCCTACTCTTTTCGATAAGTGCCATGGGATCTTTAACATCCACCTGAACTACCACCAATCCAGGCAGATGGGACCTCGGTTTTAACGTCTCATCTGAAAGACAGCACCTCAGAAGTGCAGCACCCTCTCATGCTGCACTACAGTGTCAGTACTGTGATATTAACCCAAGTGCCAGATGTGGGAACTGAACCCACAGCCCTCTGATCTCCCGACCTCAGAGGCGAGTGTGCTACCTACTGAGCCACTGACACTGAATGTTAAAGTTACATTAGTCTCCTAATGCCTGACTTCCAGGCTTCTCACAAATCTGAAGAGGTTAGAACACTACAGTTGGTAGAGGCAGTATTTGAAAGATGCTCAGTGAAAATAATTCTACCATTTGCATGTGTTCCATCTCTCCGAGCAGTCAACCCTCCAGACTTACTGCATAAAGTTCTGAATATCCGAGGCATCACTGGGAAGAAACAAGATTACTATGGTAAGTAATTTTTTCTTATTTTCTAACTGTGGGAACTGTGCTGGGACATAGAGTAGTCCATTAGCTTTGAATCAGCAGCACAAGTGCTGCCAGCATAACAGTGCTGACATTTTAATTAAACTCACTTTAACTGTAAAATGTAGAATTCAGTATATCACTGGTTTTTTGGTGCTTTTTGTTTTAACCTGAACTGTACCGAGCTTAATGCAGCACTCACTGGCAATCTGGAAGCAGAACGATCACAACAATAGTTTTAATTACATTAAATACAACATTGGCTGCTATGGTGCAGTGATGCAGAACTGTACTTTCCTTCAATTTCCTTCCTCAATTCTTGAAGCCTTTTGTTGGGCTTCAGTGAATCTCTTTAGTCAGTGTGTGCTGTTAAACCAGGGAGGTGAAGTGGTGCTGTCATCAGTGACCACGCTGCTCATTTTGGCTGACTCCTGCTACTTCAGCTCCTATGGCGCCTCCTCATGCCATGTTGTGCATGGTGGCACGCACCATGGTGCATTCATGCTTGCAGTTAGCACGGGGGTCACAGTTGAATTTGCATGCTCGATTGGTTGTTAGGTCGGCCACCAGGAAAATGATGAATTGTTGGAGTGAGCAGCATTTGATGTGGCTGCCTCTATAGTTCATGCAGGCGGCTGCCCAGCACATACAGTGGTAGTTGTGCAAAAATTGACCTGCACCATGCACTGCGCATCACTGTGCAGTAGCGCTATATGTGTTATTCAATGGGTACCGCACTTGCACACTGCTTGGTATACCATGCTGCTGGTCAACTTTGCGTGACTCCCACTGTAGCTGAAGAAGTGCTGAGGTGAGTGGTGTCAGGGTGATGTAGTCGGTGCCAGCTAATAAGAGGTAGTGGGGAACATCTTCTGATAGGTGAGGAGGGATTCATTTTGGCATTGTCTGCTCTAGTTTTGCAGTTTAATGGCAGAGGAAGACTGTGCAGTACTGAGTGGATTGTTGGCTGGAAGTTAAGGCTTGCTGATCTAGGAGGGAGATGCACTGATATTCCTATCTTTATGTGATGTGGTTTGAAATGGCTGGAAGTAGTTCAGGCTTGAATTTTGAGTCAACAGTTACACAGCTCTGCGCTGTTTTCAGCCAGTCAAATCACTGGAATTTTTCTGCATGTTCCAATACATCAGAAAAACTAAAGCTGTCTTTAGAGCATTATAGTGAGCTGTGTATCACAGCATCACTTAGTGTACAGATGAAATTAGCCCTGCAAAGGAATCAGTTCAGACATAATTCTGAACACAATATCAACTCCGAAGAATGTAATTTATATGATTATCTCAGCTTATTAAAGCAACTCTCAGCTGATGAACCGGAACAATATTACATTTTATTTACTACACAGAAATACAGTAATCCCACTGGGCCATTTAGATTTGCCAGCATGTCAAGTCAGATTGAGTGATTTGTCTCATCCAGAAGTTGCTTAGGGACTTTGTTTCCCATACTTTACTTACGTTCTAGAAAGTAGGAGCTGGCATCAATCTTCCAGACAATCTGTCCTCAGTGAGACCCATTGACCCCTCTGTTCTTATAGTCCAGAAAATTTTCAGACTGGACCTCATCTGTAAAACCAAGACAGAAATGACAGTGAGACCAAAATTTGGAAGCCAGTCAACCATACTGTAGGTATGATCACTGTGATAGCACAGTGAACAGAACTCTCTCTAACTACTGTATTTGTCCCCTGCTCCCTACCATGAATGTGCAGATCATGTTAAGTCATGAGTTTGATGTAAAACAACTCCTGGTTGTCAGTCAATGCATAAGAAAAAGTGTTTTTCTTTAACTATATGGATGGGTGACACCCATTGTCAACAAAAGAGTAAC
This sequence comes from Neoceratodus forsteri, assembly GCA_016271365.2. Classification (NCBI taxonomy): domain Eukaryota; kingdom Metazoa; phylum Chordata; order Ceratodontiformes; family Ceratodontidae; genus Neoceratodus; species Neoceratodus forsteri. The sequence continues at coordinate 745,571,297 of CM057456.1, read as the reverse complement.
TAGCACAGTCAGCTGACTAGTTATGACTGGACATTTACTTCATGGCAATATCAGCCTCAGTATGTCCTACCATTATAAATCCAGGCTGAGCTCTTGACCAATTTAGAGCATTCCTTACCCCGAATGTGAGGCACTCTTATTCTGTAAAGATTATCTCATGCATACATGCCTGGATACAATAAGAGAAGTTTTTACCTTTTTTCTTTTATTTTTCATCATTTGTTTATCCACTGCACCTCCAACTGTCCCGCTCTTACGGTGACCCCTACCAATCACCCGCCCACCTACCTGGGACTTACCCCATCTATGTGAGCCACCATGAATGAGTGAGTACCTAGAGTGGAGCGGAATCTCGGGACGCCATCTTCACCCTGCCGGTTGGGGTTCTTTTGCTACCTGTTTCACCCCATTCCCAAGGCTAGCACAAGTGCCATGATATGGGCATGCACCGTAAAATGACTCTACGCTGTGGCCAGCTGATTGAGAGGAGGCACCACTGTGCCAGCTAGCTCCACTAAGTAACAGCCCAGCAGTGGCACACACTTGTCTTCCTCTCCAAAGGGGAAAGCTGCCTGCAGATGCTCATGTCTCCTTCTCTCTGCGGTCCCCAAGTGACTCTGGTCCATTCCCAAGCCCAAGTCGCCAGTATGGTGTGGGGTGCTTCATTCTACCATGTCACTGGGCTGGCTTGTTTTTCACATTTTAAATATTAGTGATTGATCTCTACAATAATAATACTGCCAGTGAGACCACTATTACAGCAGTAAGAGTGGTCTCACATTCTTAAGGTAACAGAGTCATTCTCAATTTCTCATACCCTAAGAATGCACATTAGACCACTCTCACAATTGTAAGGTAGTCTCAGTGAAACACAGAAACAAAGATTTGTTGGCAGAAAAGAACCACTTGGCCAGTTCAGTCTGCCCAGATGTTCGCTTTCTAATCTGACACCACCAGCAGACCCTAAATGGTCTCCGCGACCTTCTCCCTCCCTGCCTATTTACTAATATTTCCATATGTCTATCCCAGCCATGCTTGAAGCTTTCACCTCCATGACTTCCAGTGGCAGTCTGTTCCAGGCATCTACCACCCTGTCAGTGAAGTAACACTTCTCACATCCTCTTAAACTCCCTTCCCTCCAATGTCATCACCTGTCCCTGCTCCTGGTACTCTTCCTCATTTGAAAGATATGCCCTTCTGCACCCTGTTCACCCCTGTAAGTACCTGTAGGTCTCCAACATGTCCCCTTTGCTCTTCTCTTTTCCAGGCTGTACATGGTGAGATCCTCAATCTCTCCTTGTAGGGCTTCTCATGCAACCAGTGAACCTTTTTGTTGCCCTCCTCTGGACTGCCTCCTCCTATGTCTTTTCTGAGGTGCGGCCCCAAAACTGGATACATTACTCCAGGCTGAGTCTCACCAGTGAGCGACACAGTGGCAACACCACCTCCTGCTGGAGATACCCTCCATATGCACCCCACCATCCCACAAGCCATATCCACTGCTTTGTCACACTGCCCTGCCACTTTGAGATCATCGGTTACAATAACCCCAAGGTCCCTTTCTTGAGAAGTGACTGTCAGTACTCCCCAAACCTACACTCCGGCTCCTGGGTTGCTATGTCCTAGGTGCATGATTTTTCAGTTTTTGGTACTGAACCACAACTACCATACTCTTGACCACTCCTCAGATTTCCTAAGATCCCTGCGCATTTTCTCTACCTCCTCCTGAGTGTCCACCCTATTACAGATTTTAGTATCAATACACTGAAGCAGCCTATTAGCATGCAATATAGAGTCCTATTCTAAAACACTCATTTCAGATAGCCTTGCCCAGGAAATAGCCATAGTGTCTGTGACTTGTCAAGCATGTTATTTTTCACAGTTGTTTACTATACAGTAGGTGGGGATGGGGAAGGTAAAGGAAGACTGTTGTTGTTCAAGGATTTGGATATGGAAACAAAGCTGCCATACACCTCTAAGTTCTCTTTTTTTAAATAATGCTTTTACAGAAAAAAAAGAAGCACTGCAAGGAGCTTTGCCAAGTTTGAGCATATTTCAAAATCAATTCTACAAACTGATACTGCTGTGGGAGGTATGAAAACATTACATCTGTTCATTTTATTTTTATTTTTGTTTGTAATTTTGACTAACATCCGTTTCCTGAGGTCCATGGGAATAGAGGGCTGGGTCTTGTAGATAATGGCTTAGAATAAACTTCAAATGGAGATGCAACCCCCACCCCGACACTTAGGGGCACTTTGCTGTCTGTAAGCTCCACTTGTATGTGGCCATCTAAGGGTTAATCTCAGGCAAGCCAGTTCCAAGCCACGTAACTGCTGCAAGGTATGGAGGAGGGGCATCCATTTTAGGGAGTGAGAATGGGAAGCAAGAAGGACGTGCAGTAGAGGATCCAATGGTAAGAAGCAGGGTGATCACTCCTCAAATAAGTCCTGCTGCCAGCTCACAGGTGGGGTCTCAATCACAAAGACAAGGAAGAAGGACTGATGCATTCTGTTCTGCTGAGAGTGATCCTGATGCTGGGTTGAAGGAGCACTACCAACCTTAGCTGAGCTCCAATCTCAGTTGGATGCCAGAGCCCCACAGTGGACGACTGATGGAAAAGTGTAGACATGTGTCCCCTGAGGCACACCAGTCAATGCAGATGTCCACCTCCTGGTACCCCTGATGTGCCCATGCAGGTAACAAGGGCTGAGGAAAGGATGTCTGTCAAGGACCTCAACCCTGGGGCCACAGTTAGCACACCCATTCTGTGTGACTTCCTGCTCAGGAGACCTCATCCCAATGACCCCTTTCCTGGGGGCACACTGGAGGCAGAATGTGATATGAGGTGAGGAGAAGGGTAGGGTGCACAGGAGCAAGGGAAAGTATTTAAGAAAAGCTGCCAGTAAGTAATGTAATTCATCTAAAAGGCACACACTGTGCATTTAATAGCAGGCAGACTGCATATCATTTTGGAACATCTATTCCTGTGATCTGTAGTTGCCTGTATGCATAAAAGCTGGAATCAGACTGAACAAATAAAGTAAAATCGAAAGTTCTGGGATATGTTTTCACCATAACTGCCTAAAACAAGGGTTTAAATATAAATGTCTGGAGCTCGTTAGCCACCTCACACATTTGGCTATATGCTGTTGTGTACTGCTGACAGCTTAACAGATCTGGATCGATCTGCAATTAACGTTTTGTACTGCTGTGACTGTGATTTCAGTTGTCGAAAACAAATTTTGTTTACATAAACAGTTTGAGTGATAGATCCCTGTGTTCTGTGCCACTGTCCTGAATCTGAAAAATTCCATACTTGAAGCCTCCTTGAAACGTGTGTGCAAAAATAGTTTCCCTACCATTACAGTAGAGCTTTGAGAGAATCTTCTCATTGGTCACATCATGGAACTCTAAGCCTTCAGCGTCAGGATCACCAGGAAATTTTTGCAAGCTAGGGTCACCCACGCCGATGCACCTTGTCGGTGCCTGTGTACACTGGCGTCCCCAGCATGCCCAGTTCCCCACCGGAGACAAGTTTGAAGGATCACTGAACCGTCAGGGACCAAACCGACCATGATCAACCCAGGCACATAGGAGGATAAGGAAACCTGAGTAAAACGCTGTTTCTTGACAGCATAGGGGAAGCAGCTTGTGCTCATCATCACCCAACAAGGCAGGAAGGAGGAGGGAAGCAGGCCCAATGGAGATTCTCTGAAAGATCTACTGTTATGGTAGGTAACTATTCTATCTTATTTGAGGATATACCCCCACTGAGCCACATCATGGATTAATCCCCACGCAGTACCAAGTACACAGGGCGGACGGAAGGACCTATTGATCCTGAGTAAGGAGGCCTTGCAGAACACTGAGGCCAAAGCCAGCATGTCTCACAGTGACAACGTCCAGACTTTAGTGTTTAGTAAATGCAAGGACAGTACTCCAAGTGGCAGCAGCACATGTCAGCAGTAGACACATTTTGCAAACAGGCCACGAAGCAGCCATCTAATGAGTGGAGGGAGCAAGAACAGGACCAGGAGGTTGCTTACCGTGTCTAGTAACAAAATATAATACAACTGGCCAGTCACTTGGACAGGCCCTGTTTGAAACAAGAGCCCACCATCCTGGGGCAAAAGCTACAAACAGTTGAGAAGATTTTGCAATCCAGAAGTGGTGAAGTGCTAATACAGAATCCTCCGGACGCCAAACGTATGTAAACGACATTCTCACGATCTGTAGGAGAAGAAAAATAAACAGGACAGTCAACAGGAGGAGGGTGCCTACCAGGTGCCACGGCATGGAGGGATGGAAAGAAGATCCTGGGGATCACTGGGAAGGCAAGACGGAGGGTGAGCTGGATGTCATTATCCACCTAGGTACTAATGACCTGGCAAATGGGGAGCCAAAGGAAGTTCAGGAAGAGTTTAGGAAATTGGGGAGGGGTCTCAAGCAAGTAGCTACTTCTGTCACTTTCTCAGAATTACTACCTGCGAGAGGCAAGGAGAATATAGGGTGCATGCACCAGAACTTTAATCATGGTTGAAGAACTGGTGCTGTGAGGAAGGGTTTGATTCATTGGTGACTGGGGACCCACCTGGAGGGATGGAGGTTTGTTCAAGCCTGATGGCCTGCATCCATCCTGGAGGGAACCAACACTCAATGATAAGTTAAATGCTACACTGACAAGCATTTAAACTAGTGAAGGGGTGGCAGCCAGCAAGGAGGGTACCCTACTTGCTCACCCCCACAGCTAGCAGTGGAACCAGTGAACCGGAGGAGTGGCTATCTCACAAAGCAGTGTGCAAAAGATGGAGATTAGCGCCCAAGAGGTGGATCGGCAGAAAAGGGCAAAATTCAGCAGAAGGACAGACAGCAAGGAGAACCAGGGATAAAGGACAACCAAGGAAGGGTCTGGAGTAGAACAACGAAACAGTCTAGGAGGTCAAATCATGGAAAGCCATGTGTGCCAATGCCAGGAGCCTTAGCAACAAGATGAAAGATCTGGAGGCTGCCATGGTGCAGTCAGACCTGGACATTGTGGCCATCACTGAAACCTGGTGTAATGATAACCATGACTGGGAGATGGCCAACCTGGCTACAACATATTCAGAAGAGACAGGGCAGGTAGAAAGGGAGGAGGAGGGCACTGTATATGAAAAATGACAAGGGGCCACAGAGATCCAGGAGGAACAAATGGGGAGAGATACTGTGGGTTAAGCTGGAAAGGAAAATGGGGCCAGCTATCCGCAGAGGTATGGTCTATAGACCACCAGCCCAGGAGGAAGAAAGAGATAGGGAGTTGATGATAGCCATCCAAAGGATGGCAGACAAGGGCGAGGTAGTACTGGTTGGAGACTTCAATATTCCAGACGTGGACTGGAGCATCCCAACTAGGAGCAGATTTATCCTGACTCCTTCAGGGTGCCTTCTCAAGCAACTGGTCATGGAACCAGCTCGGCAGAAGGCAATACTGGACCTTAGTGCTCACAAACAGGGACAGTGTGATGGGGGTAACAGTGGGGAGCACCTGGGTAACAGTGACCACCAGTCATTGTGGTTTGAAATCACAGAAAGAGCAGAACCAAACCACACAAAAACACGTATCCTGGTATTTAGGGGCAGACTTTGAGAAATGGGGAGGTACTTGAAAGAGGCATTAAGGGAATGGGGCAGGAATCAGGCGTTGAGGAACAGTGGGTGTATTTAAAATGGGGATTACAAGAGCAACAGAATTATGCATTAAGCAGGTTAGCAAGAGGAAAAGGAAGAGGATACCATGATGGGGGGTAACAGGGAAAGCACCTGGGTAACAGTGACCACCACTGGGGACTGGGTTCCACCTGAGGGACACCAGCCCATACTGGCAGGATGGTCTGCATCTGTCCAGGAAGGAACAAGTCTTCTGAGCAATCGGTTTAAATGCTTCATTGACAAGCTTTTAAACTAGTCAAGGGGAGGCACTGATAAGCAGCAGAAAAACCCTGCCTCCCCTACAAAACAGGGTACTAAATGAGAAAAAGACCAAGGTAGAAAGGTCAGTGGGGATGCTGCAACAGAAGGTAAAGCCATCAAAAATGGAGAGCAATGAGTACCAATGCCCGTAGTCTGAGTAACAAGCTTCCTGAATTAGTGGCCTTGATGGAGGAGGAACATCTGGATATTGTGGCAGTCACAGAAACATGGTACACACAAAACCATGACTAGGATGTAAACATACCAGGATACACTATCTACAGGGAGGCACAGAGAGGGTAAAAGAGGAGGAGGAGTAGCTTTACATAAGGGAAGGAATCAAAGCAACAGAACAAAAGGGTAAACAGGGAGGAGAAGAAGCACTGTGGGTAAATTTGGAGACCAGCAATGGCACCACACTACGCACAGGGGTTAGAGTACAGACTTCTTCTCAGGGGAGGAAATAGACAAGGAAATGATGGAAAGTATACTTAGAATGGCAGAAAAGGGGAGATATTGCTGATGGGTGATCTGAATATGCCAGATGTTAACTGGAGTGCAGTTGCAGCACTTCTAAGAGTGGGGTTATTCTAGATGCCCTACAGGGGCATGCCTTAGACAACTGGTATTGGAGCTCACTCAAGAGGGAGCAATCTTAGACCTGGTTCTCAAGTGGGTAGCCATCTGGAACCAGCGACCATCGAACAGTATGGTTCACAATAAACACAGCAATAGAGTCAAGCCATACAAAGACAAAGGTACTGGATTTTAGGAGGGCTGACTTAGTCAAAATGGGTGAGTGCCTAAGGAATGCACTAGCAAATGGGCAGGAAGGAGGGTGGAAGAACAATGGGAATAATAAAACTGCCATCACAGAGGTATCAAGCCTTTGTGTAAAGCAAATAAACAAATGAAACGAGGTAAGAAACCACTATGGTTCTCAAAGGAAGTGGCAGTGAAGGATCAAGAGAAAAGAAAGCATTCCGAAGTACAAGGAATCACAGAAGGAACAGGACAGAGAACTGTATCAGTTAAAGCAAAAGGAAGCTTGGAAGGCAGTCAGAACAGCAAAGGCCCAAACCGAGAAAAGATAGCCAACCAGTTAAGAAGGGGGATAAACCTTTATAGGTACATCAGGAGCTGAAGGAAGACCAGAGAGGGATAGTGAGGCTTAATAAAGGGAGGGAGGAGGTGGGCAGAGGGTGAATGTGAAAAGGCAGAGATACTAAACAGATATTTTTGCTCAGTATTTACAAAGGAAGAGGGGAGGTACCTAAAACAAACAGCAGAAACACTCTGGATACAGAAGTTGATACCAGCCCATTTACAGAAGAAAGGGTTCTGAAAGAACTCTTAAAACTGAAGACGGACAAAGCAATGGGCCTGATGGGATTCATCCTACAATTCTAAAAGAACTAAGGGTACAACTAGTGACACCACTGACTAAACTCTTTAACAAATCATGGAGGATGGGTGGTACCAGAGGACTGGAGGAGGGCAGATGTGATTCCCCTCACAAAAGTGGGAGCAAGGCAGAAGCAGGAAACTACAGACCTGTTAGTTTAACCTCAGTGGTAGGAAAATGATGGAATCACTCTGAAGGAAAGAATTGTAAATATCTAGAGGCCAGATGAGCACAGGACCCAAGGCAGCATGGATTCACAGCGGGAAGGTCATGCCAGACAAATCTGATAGATTTCTTTGACTGGGTGACCAAAGTAGTTGATCAGGGAGGGCTGTGACATGGCCTACCTAGACTTTAGCAAGGCATTTGACACAGTCCCACACAAAAGATTAATATATGTTAGCTACAGCCTGGGAGTGGGTCCCAAGATGACAGCCTGGGTAAAGAATTGGCTGGAGAATAGGACACAGAGAATAATAGTAAATGGAGTCCACTCTGAAAAAGGGGGTTAGTAGTGGGCACCGCAGGGTTCAGATTAGGACCAGTCCTCTTCAATGTCTTTATAAGGACATGGCAGAGGGACTGGAAGGAAAGTATGTCTCTTTGCAGATGACACAAAGATCTGCAACAGAGTTGATGCACAAGGTGGGGTGGAAAGAATGAGAAGGGACTTGGCAAGGTCAGAGGAATGGTCAAATGTATGGCAGCTTAGATTCAATGCTAAGGTGCAAGGTAATGCACCTGGGAAACAAAGACCCAGGGAAGAGTACACAATGGGGGAGATACTAACAACAACAAAATGGAAAGGGACCTGGGGTAGTCATATCAGATGACCTAAGGTGGGCAAGCAATGTGAGAGGGCAGCAAGGAGGGTTGGGGAATACTGGGATGCATAGGGAGAGGCATCACCAGTAGAAAACAGGAAGTTATTATCCTCTGTACAGACAGCTAGTGAGACCCCATCTGGAGTACTGCGTGCAGTTCTGGAGACAATCTCCAAAGACACAGACAGGACGGAAGCTGTCCAGAGGAGGGCACTAAAAATGGTGCAGGGTCTGCACCGGAAGACATATGAAGAGAGACTTAAGGAGCTTAATATGTATAGCCTCGAGGAAAGGAGGAGAGGGGGACATGATAGAAACTTTCAAGCACCTCAAGGGAATCAACAAAGTCCAAGAGGGTAGCATCTTTCAAAAAAAGTGTGCAAGAACAAGGGGGCACAATTTGAAGAAGGGGAGGCGGCTCAGAGGTAATTTAAGGAAGTATTTTTTCACAGAGGGTGGTGGATGTATGGAACGGCCTTCCAGAGGAGGTTGTGGAGTCACAAACAGTGGTGGAATTCAAGCATGCATGGGACAGTCATAGGGCAATTTTAGGGTGGGGGTAGGAAGAAGTAGGCTGCTGGTTAACTAGGATCTGAAGCTTATCCATCATGTAGGGAAATGGGCAGACTGGGTGGGCCAAGAGTCCTTATCTGCCATCAAATTTAATGTTTCTATGTTTCACCAGTCATTGTGGTTTGAAATCACAGAAAGAGCAGAACCAAACCACACAAAAACACGATCCTGGATTTTAGGGGGCAGACTTTGGGAAAATGGGGAGATACTTGAAAGAGGCATTAAGGGAATGGGGCAGGAATCAGGGGTTGAGGAACAGTGGGCAGTATTTAAAATGAGGATTACAAGAGCAACAGAATTATGCATTAAGCAGGTTAGCAAGAGGAAAAGGAAGAGGATACCATTATGGTTTTCCAAAGAGGTAGCAAAGAAAGTGAAAGCCAAAAAGACTGCATTCAGGCAATACAAAAAACACAGGCAGAAGGGATAGAGAAGTACCAGGAGAAGCAAAGGAGGCAGGGAGGTCAGTAAGGGAAGCCAAAGCTCAGACAGAAGAACACATTGCAAAATCAGTGGGTAGAGGGACAAAACCTTACAGGTACATAAGGAAAAAGAAAGGCAATGGGAGGGGTAGTGAGACTGAAGGGGAGGATGGGGCTGCATGGAGGATGAAAACAGTAATGCTGACATATTGAACATGTATTTATGCTCAGTCTTTACTGAGAAAGAGGAGGGTAATGGGTCTGAATGGAGTACCAGGGTGAGAGAATGGTGCAGAATGGACACAAGTCCCTTTACTCGAGAAAGGGTCCTGAAGGAACTGGAAGTAATAAGAGTTGATAAAGCAATGGGGCCAGATGGGGAGCACCCCAGGGTCCTAAAGAACTAATAGAGGTGGTGGCTGCCCTCTGGCTAGCCTGTTTAGCCGATCACTGGAAACAGGAGGTACCAAAGACTGGAGGACAGCAGATGTAGTCCCCTTATACAAAAGTGGGAACAAAGAGGAAGCAGGAAACTACAGACCAGTCAGCCTCACCTCGGTAGTGGGGAAGATCATGGAAGCACCACTGAAGGAGAGACTGGTGGAACATCTGGTTGTCAATGGACTACAGGACCAAGGCAGCATGGTTTCACCAGTGGGCAGCATGCGCTGACCAACCTCGTTGAATTTTTTGACTGGGTGACTAGGAGGTGGATCAGGGGAGGGCAGTGGACATGGCCTATCTGGACTTCAGCAAAGCCTTTGACACTGTGCCACATAGAAGACTATTACACAAACTGGGAATATGGGTGTGGGCAGGAGAGTAGTGTGGTGGGTAGGTAACTGTCTGGCGGCAGGACACAGGAGGGTGGTGGTAAATGGCTGTCACCCACAGGAGGAAGAGTGACCAGTCGGGTACCACAGGGATCAGTGCTAGGACGGTCCTATTCAACATCTTCATCAGTGACATTGCGCAGGACCTAGAAGACAGAATTTCACTGTTCGCCGATGACACAAAGCTCTGTAACAGAGTAGACACACCAGAGGGTGTAGACAGAATGAGAAGGACCTGCAGAAACTTGAAGAATGGTCAGGGTTTGGCAGTTGAAATTCAATGCAAAGAAGTGCAAGATAATGCATATGGGCACAAAAACCCTGGCACAATATATCAGTTGGGGGTGAGGATATAGCATGCGCCAAGCAGGAAAGAGATCTTAGGGTTATCATCTCTGATGACCTCAAGGTAGGGAAACAGTGTGACAAGGCAGCAGGTAAAGCAAATAGGATGCTGGGATGCATAAGCAGGGCATCACCAGCAGGAAAAGGAGGTCATAATTCCACTATACAAGACACTAGTGAGGCCCCACCTGGAGTACAGTGTACAGTTCTGGAGACCTTACCTACGTAAGGACATAGACAGGATAGAGAAGGTTCAGAGGAGGGCAACAAAGATGGTACATGGATTGCATCACAGTCCTATGAGGAGAGGTTGAAGGAACTGAATATGTACTCCCTGGAGGAGAGGGAGGAGAGAGGGATATGATGGAGACATACAAGTATCTTACAGGAGGAACAGGGTGCAGGAATACACTATTTTTAAGCAAAAAGATGTTCCAGGACTAGAGGCATGGGATGAAGTTGGAGGGAGGACGATTCAGAGGAAACGTGAGGAAGAATTTCTTCATAGAACGGGTGGTGGACAAGTGGAACACCTTGCCAGAGGAAGTGGTGGGGGCTGAAACAATCACGGATTTAAGAATGCATGGGATAGACATAAAAGAATTCTGGAGGTCAGGAGTAAGGGCAACAGACTTTTAGGAAAACATAAACTGAACTTACACGCTCAAATGGACAGACTGGGTGGGCCACAGGCCTCATCTGCTGACACTGTCTATGTATCTATGTATCTATGTAACAGTCTGATTTAGTGTTCTTTCAGACATAACCTTTGGACGGAAAAGAGGATTAGCACATATGTAACCCTATCCTTGTGAAAACAATAAAAAGAGGGTCTACAACAAGAGCCTGTAATTCAGATATGCACCTAGCAGACATCATAGCCACTAGGAATGGCATCTTTCAAGACAAGAAATTCAGCTCACAAGTAGTGACAGGCTCAAAGGGAGGTAAAGAGGGTCTTCAGGACCAAATTAAAGTCCCACACCAGAGCCAGATCTCAGACCAGGGATGCAACAGGAGGATACCTCTTAGAAATCTAAAGGAAATCTCCAACTGTCCCACTATCTTGCCCTCTGTGACAGCATGAAAAGTCAACACTGCGCCAAGTGAACCTTAATAGAGGAACACCCCAGTCCTGAGTACTTAAGGGACTGGAAGTAGTTCAGTCCTTTGAACTGCCCATGTAAATGGGTCCACAGCATGTCTAGTACACCAAATCATAAAATGTTTCCATTTCTGTGAGAAGGCATTCTGTGTAGATGGCTTTCAGCTGCCAGCAGAACATCTGCAACCACTGGGAGACCCTGAAGCAGGACAGCTCAGTGTCCTCAGGAGCCAGGCGGAGGTGCAAAGATTGAAGATCTGGGTGTATCGGAGCACCCCATTCCTGTGTCAGAAGTTCTGCTTGCAGGTGGAGCGGGACTGGAGGTTCCACTGCCAGCTGCTGGAGTAAAGGGAACTAAATTTGTCAAGGCCATGGGTGACCACCAGAATTATGGTGGCACTGCCGGCCCTGTATTTATGGGATTGGAGTAAAGAGCATAGAAACCTCCTCTTCCAGGAAAGGGACAAAGCATCTCACCAGTAAACTCCAGACCCTGTAGCAAGTGAGCAAAAACGTTGCAGTTTTGCGATGTATGGAGACCCAAACAAATTTATGTCTGGTTGACCTAATTTTTCCAAGAGGCCATCCACAACAGAGTCGGAGAGTTCCCATTCATGGCACTGTGCATGTGACAGACTTAGGTGATCCACCAGAGCAATCTGGGTCCTTGGTATAAACACTGCAGACAGAAATATGTTCCATTTCAGTGCTCAGTGCCAAACTCTGATTGCCCTCTGCAGAGGGGATATGAATGAATTCCACCTTGTTGGTTTATGTAATGCATCATTGAGAGACTGTCTATATGGATCAGTAGCTGGGACCCTTGGAAGAGGGCTGAATGCCTGTAGGCCATGCAGAACAGCCCTCATCTCCAGAGTACTGCTGTGCAGAACTGTATCCAGGGGGGCTCTATTGGCCCTGGAGTTCTGAAGGGGGCTCAGAGGGGAACCACAACCTGAACCTGATGTGTCCATGGTTATCACCAGGAAGGTGGATGGCCACAGGAACTGGGAGATCCAGCTCCAGGTTGCAGAGGTCCAGCCACCCGAGCAGGCGCGACAGTGCAGAGAAGTCACTTGGACGAGACGCTTCAACTCATCTGAATGCTGCGCCCACTGTGCCCTTAGAAACCACTGATGGATTCTACATGGAGGCAATCTAGGTGGACTGTCAGATGGCAGCTGCCATTAAGCCCAGTAATCTTAACAGACATCTAGCTGAGACACAATCGCTGAATGACACCAGTCATGCCTGAGCTCACCAGTGCCACAGCATGGTCAGAGGCAGGAATGCCCATTCCAGACTTGTTTCTAGAACTGCTAATATATACTGAAGCCACTGGCAAGAAGTAATAATAATAATAATAATAAAAATAATAATAACAACACTTATTTGATTAAGCTCCTTTCAATTTCAAGGCGCTGTACAGTATTCATAAAACAAAACGCATGTACAAATACATGCAATATAAAATCAGAATAATACAGGAAATGCCTCCCCATAAAAAAGTCTTAAGTGCCTGCTTGAAACTCCCCACCATCCTGCACTCGGAGCTGACGGGGCAGAGAATTCCAGAGGGTGGGTGCTGAAACCCAGAGTGACGCGCAACAGATGACTTTAAATTAACCCCTTGAATTTCCAGCAACCCCTTGTCAGCCGAGCGGAGCTGTCGCAAAGGGGTGTAAGGAACCAGGAGCTTTCAAGTAATCAGGACCCGATCCATGTAGGCTTTGTAAGTCAATAGATATACTTTAAAGGTGATCCGCCACTGTATTGCAGCCAGTGCAGAGCACGCAGCACAGGGGTAATATGTGATCTTCTAGATGCCCCAGCCAACTAAGCGCTCGTGATTCTGCACTAGCTGTAAGCGCAGATATCAACCCCAGGAAGCCCTAGGTAAAGGAGTTGCAATAATCAAGGCACGATGTCACAAAGGCATGGACCAAAACAGGCAGGTCGCTGGATGGAACAAGGTGCCTAATCCTGGCAATGTTCCTAAGATGGAAAAAGGCCAGCTTGATGACCGCCGATACCTGATGTCAAGAGTCAGACCATCATCAAGCACCACTCCCAGGTTACGCACCTGCTCAGAGGGTGAGAATCTGGGCCTCCCAGGACTAAACCGGAAGGGAGCCCAGTCCTCAACACCTCTACCCTACGACCCGGGTCTACAACCAAAACCTCAGTCTTTCCTGGGTTCAACTTTAGACCGCTGGAATTCATCCAATCTTGGATTTCTGCGAGGTAGCTGTTCAGTACCGATAGCACCAACCTGGTCAGGCGCAAAGACAGGCAGAGCTGGGGCATCATCAGCATAACAATGAAACCTCAGCCCACCGCTCCTACTGCGTTCCAGGGTAGCATATACTGTAAATAACATGGGGACAGCACTGAACTCTGAGGTTCCCCGCAAGACAGAGAGAAAGCCCCAGATGAAAACAAACCCGAGACTATTCTCTCATGCTCTCCCAGCGAGGAAAGATGAAAACCATCTGAGGACTGTACCCGACAGCCCATAGATGAACCTCAGGTGTTCGAGCAGAACCCCATGATCCACAGTATCAAAAGCTGATGACAGATCCAGGAGAACCAAGATAGAACAATGTCTCTGATCTCTCGCCATCAGGAGATCATTCAGCACCGAACCAGAGCAGTCTCAGTACTATGCCTCTTACGAAAACTCGATTGAGAGATTCATATAAATTATGGATGGTTAAATGGTTATCCAGTTGAGCAGCCACAACTTTCTCAATAACCTTCCCACAAAAGGGAGGTTAGAGATAGCCTGTAGTTTGCTAAGTTCTCCGGTCTAAAGAAGCTTTTCAGAAGGGGATCACCACCCTCCTTCAGGGAGCTAGGAACTCACCCATGTCTAGAGAGCACCGGACAATCCGAGCTAAGACCAGGCCGATGATCTCACTACAACCCATAATCAGGGAAGTAGGGCCCGGTCTAAACTACAGCACGTGGATGCATCTCCTGGACAATCCTCATAATGTCTGCAAAATCCGCAGGTCAAAGGTACTCCAGGAAACTCCGGCTCTGCAACAGAGCACCGATCAACAGCAACCCCTTAGAGTGAAGTTGGTGGCACTCCCTCCTGATGTCGTCCTCCTTGTTCGCAAAGAATTGAGGGATCTCATCACAATCAGTTTGTGTAAAACTCGATGGAGCTGCCGACAGGCTGGGTTGCACAACCTGTCAATAGTTCTGAAGAGCTGAGTCATTCGGTTCCATGCGACAGAAATTTCCCTGGACAGAATTCTGCCTTCTTATGGGAGATTTCTGTTTGGTAGAGTTTACAGTGTCCTAGCAAAATACGGTGGTTGGCATCAGCGCAGTCTTCCTCCAGCGACATTTAACCCCACGCCCCACCTCCGCAACTCTCTCAGAGCCTCATCAGACCACGGGCTCCAGAGCAATGTGGACAGGGCGAACTCGGATAGGAGCAATCAGATCAAGGGCTAAAGATATGGTCCCATTATAGGCCGTAACCAACTGCTCGATCTGTGCAAACCTGTCCAACAACGAGTAAGGACCAAATGGGATACACTGACCAGTATACTCAGCTGGTTGAATAATTTACAGATCCAAAACAGTGTAAATTATTGCTCCCAAGACAGGGATTTTAGGAGCCATTTGTCTATGTAGGGGGACACATAAGACCTTCCTCATAAAAGGAGCTGCCACCATGGCAAATGCTTCGGAAAGACATGTGGTGCAGAAAATAAACCAAAGAGTAAGACATAAAACTGGTACTGCCAACTGTGAAGCATGAATCGCAATTATTTGCTGTGTGCCTTTTGGATTCTGACATGAAGGTATGGGTTCTTCATGTCCACAGCAGCCATCCAATCCCCTTGAGCAGGAGGGGAGGAGGGACTGCAGTGAGACCATTCAAAACTTTTGTATTCGTGAATAGATTTGGTCCTCAAACATATAGTATGGGCCTCAGATCCCAATCCATTTGGGACCAGAAAGTACTGGCAATAACAGCCCAGATTTTGTTCTGAAAAAGGGACACATTTTGCAGCCCTTTTACGGAGCAGGTTTTGAACCACCTCCAACAGAAGGGCAAGAAGTCCTGGAGGATATCTGTTAAGTAATGGGAGGGTCACTGAGGGACAGAAAGGAGCTCTAAGGAGGTCCTTGCTGAACCACTTCCAGGACTCAGGCATCTGTAGTGATCTCCTTCATTTCCGCCAGAAGAGGGAGATGCCGCCTCCCACCAAGACTTCCTGAGGCAGTGAGGCTGGAGGAAGGGAGGGAGTCAGAAAGTGCCTGGGCAGCTAGGATGCCAGCAAAGGTCTGATCTTTGTAAGTCCGGGATGGGCAATGGGGAAATGGATGTTGGGACTTTGGAACCACGTCCCAGGCCTCTGGTATAGCTTCTGTCTGAGGGGCACAGAGCCTATGAAAAGGACCACAACCTTCCCAAGGGTTCAAGGTCATTTTGTCCTCAGCAATGACCTGAGACAATGTGTGCGCCCCACCCTCTTTGTGCTGAATGGACACACCAGATTATTCAGCTCATCTTTTCATTGTCCCACTAATGTCAAATGCTATTCACCAGTCACTGCAGCTCTGCAATGCAGCCCCACGGGCAGAGTGTCCATCTGCTTCTGAATGCCAAAATCTAATGACATGACTGCTGAGTGCCTATTCATAGTAAATTTATTTTTATATTAAGCATGCTATTCCTCCCATCAGTTCTCGGGTTTTCCTGTCATGCCTGTGCTGTGCTGGCTGCAATTCTCCTTCTCTCCCAACTGCCATAATAGCCCCATATTAAAAAAAAATTGTATTTTAATTATTTGTTATTCTGCATTTAATAACTGTGGTTGCTACTGTTGATCCTGTAAGTGGCTTTGGTTCAGTGTTTGCTCAGTTTTCTGTTTGTGCTGAATGAACCCCAATACCAGTTTGCCATAGGTGCTCATCCTGGGGTACTGGTTGCCCACTTGGCACAATATACTGCCCTTCTAGCACTCGATGGGCATGTCTAAGAAGTTGCTGCCCCAGGACAATTGTTTGTTATTTGTTACTACCCTGAGGTATGCGGTTCCTTTGATACACCCCAAGGGCATCAACACAGAGTGCAAACTGCACAAGCAGTAACCTCAAAGGCAGCATGCAGTGACAACTTAACAAGAAGCACCCAATGGGCAGTGCATATTGTCAATAGGCGACAGAGCAGACAGGACAGAAGCTAATGCCTGTTCTCTACCCACAGGGCAGAACTGACTGAACACTGTGGAGCGGTACTCGCCTGGCCGTGATACGCTCAACTGTACAACGCCTATCCATGGGCATCACCTAATGAAAACTGGACAACAGATACCCCAAGGGTAGATGTTGCATGGTTGGCTGTTCTAGTCTATCCAAGAATGTGGAGAAGGTAAATTCTGATGCAACTCCGGTCGCAGCATCTGAGGCATCATAGGTTGATCTCAACAGCCGTTTATCAGCCTCTTATCCTCTGGTAGTCGTTTGCTGTGCCAATATTTTATCCTGTCCCTCTGGCAATTTTTCAGCCAGGGTGGCCTAGTCTTCCAAAGGCAACTCTGATATTTTATCATATATGTCTGATAGTCAGCAATTCTTAGGCCCAGGAAGCAGAAGCAAAAGTCCTCTTCACCATCATGTCTAATTTCCTTGACTCCTTATTAGGAGGAAGAGAACTCATGTTTAGGAGCATTGGATCTGTCGTGAGCAGCCATTATCACCACAGAGTCTGTTTTAGGCTATGAGGAATAATAAGCCTTTGCAGTGGGGGCTGGGTATTGTTTATCAGCATTCCTGGGTACTGCAGGTAATTGAGCTGGCCTGTGCCAAGCAGTTATAGTCGCATCCTCACGGCAGAATGCAGTGGGGAATTATGTCCATAGGGAGGCCAAAACCTCCATGAACTTTTCTTGGAAGAATCCTCCTCTACCTGAGACCTCAATTTGGCCTGAACTTGTTTTAAGACCACCTGAAATGAGGCATCCTCAGGTGGAGACACTGTGTGTTGCCCACACTCTCCTCTGGGCAAGAGGATAGAGTGGAGCTTTAGCCCACCACATCTATTGCCTCTTCTTCATCCATGGCTTTCTCCTCCATGTACTCAGGATTATACTCAGTTCATCCTCAATATCGACCACCATTGGCTGAGGGTCACTGGGATGAGGAGACAACTGAGGAGGAGCCATCAACAGGTGTCCTGGCCAATGCAGGCCATCCAGGGCCTGGGTACCATGGCAGGAAAGAGAACTGGAGTGTCAATGGTAAAATCGATGACAGACGAGCTGAGGGTGCCAGCAGAGCAAGTGACAATGGTGACAGCGGCAAAATCACCAAAACAGCTCAGACATTGCCTGACACAGCACCTGGGCATTAATGGGCGCAAGGGGTCGGCGATGGCTGAGTCATTGATGGGACAGTGGCCGACAGCAGAATAGGCTGTGAATTCCTCCTCTCCGCATGGGAGATGAGCTTGACACCACACCCCAACCTTGGTCTCTGAGAGACTGTGGAGGGGTGGTAGGACCTGTGGCTGGCCAGGGACCCATCTTTGGCAGTAGACTTACATCTTCTTAGAGATGATTGTGAAAGTTCAGGAGAAGCAGCCTTATCTCTTCTATGCTTGTCCTTCTCAGAGTAGTGGTGTTTCTCTGCCGATTTGGAGGATTTATCCCCTTTTTGATGAGTCAGCAATGGCCACCAATGAGCGTGGGGATCAATCAACGGTGAACTGGGAGCAGAAGCGGTTCATGACAGTGAAGCCACCTTCACTGCAACCTGCTTCTCCATTTCTTGTAGTTTAAGAAAGACGTCTAAGGCCTTCTTGCAGGCTTTAATGTCATGGTTTGTACTGAGGCAACAGATACAAATGGAGTGATCATCGTCTTTACAAATCTTAACGTTGTCACAACGACAGTAATGGAAAGTACAGTTACGTAAGAACTTACTGTAACAGTAGATCTTCAGAACAGCTCTTGCAGCAGGTTACACCATTAGGACTGAAGCCGGCAGGCATCAGGACCCCACGGGAAAATTCTAGCTAGCTATCTTCAGCAGGGATCCGCTCCGATGTCGGGTCCCGGCCCGACATCAGGCATAGTATATAAGGGGGCGGTCCCGCTTAGATTCTCCAGTTCTCCCGCCGGAGACTTACGCCGCAGGCTAACATTGAAATGGGAGACCGAGGATCCACCGTCAGAAGACTTAACGGGAAAAATTCCTATTAACAAAGGCTTAAGCCATGCTTCTCCAAGGGGAAGGTGGGCGGGAGCTTACTGCAAGAGCTGTTCTCAAGATCTACTGTTACAGTAAGTTCTTACGTACTGTACTATCTTACTTCAAGACACAGCTCTGCAGCAGGTTACACCATTAGACTGATTCCCACAATAGTGCTTGCAAACACTCTGGGAAGAGGAAATAAGAAAGAACGTTCCAGGTCCTGAATCTAGGACAGGAGACCCTGTAGCACTGCCAGGTCGAAGCCTGCTCTTCGCCGTGAAGCGATGTCCAGGCTATAATGCCTGATAAAGGTATGAACAGAGCTCCAAGTGGCTGCAGCACAAATGGCAGAAGTGGAGACGCTTCAAGTGCTGCAAAGGAGGGGCCACACCCCTAGTGGAATGGCCCCGGACTGCTCCTGGGAGGGTTTTCATTTGATATCATAACAGTAGAGATGCACTGGACAAGCCAGTGAGACAGGGACTGTTTGGCCCTTCATCCTTTCAGTAAAGGAGACAAAGCTGCTCCAAAGTGCGGCTGCTTAGTTCTGCTCAGGTAGTACCTCAAGCGGTGAACATCCAGGGTGTGAAGCAGCGCCTCCTCTGTTAGAGTAATTAGGAAGTAGACCGGTAGGTCAATATCCTGGTTGAGAGTGAGTGTGGAAACCACCTTAGGCAAGAATTTAGGATTCGTCCTCAGGGATACTCTGTCCCGTGGAAAATTAAATAGGGCTCTTGCACATGAGAGCCTGAAGCTCAGAAACTCTTCTCGCTGATGTAACAGCAACTAAAAATAACGCTTTCACGACAGAAAACGCAGCTCACAATCCGCGGCAGGTTCAAGGGGAGCGGAGTTGCTCCAGGACAAAGAGCAAGTCCCAAGGAGGCACTGGGTCCTTAATGGGCAGCCTAAGGTGTAACACCCATCTTAAGAATTCTCGACAGGCATCTAATTGTGCCACTGTGCACTGTCCCATCGGAAGGTGATAAGCTGAAATGGCACAGAGGTGCACTTTAATCGAGGAGTAGGCGAGACCCGAACGGAAAAGGGAGAGCAGGTGCTCTAACACCAGCTTTCACCGACAACCTAAAGGAAAGGCCGTGCTTAGGACCATAGACAAAACGAGCGCCATTTCATGGCATATGTTGCATGTGTTGCCGTTCTTGGCTGCAGAAAGGATCTCCGCAACCTCTGCGAGACCCATGGCGCAAGATGGCTATGTCTCTAGGAGCCATATGTGCAGGTTCAGTGAGCGTAAGTCCGGGTGGACCAGCGAACCCTTCTCCTGAGACAAGAGGTGGAGCTGAATGGCAACAGGAGCGGAGGTTCCGGACAGCTGAATTAGCAAAGGGAACCAGATCTGCCTGGGCCAGAATGGGGCCACCAAGATCATTGTTGCATGCTCCCGCGCAGTTTGAGAAGAACTCTGGATCAACGGGAAGGAGGGAAAGCGAGAGAAATCTGTCCGCCCAGGAGAGGACAACGGCTCGCCAGAAAACACCAGGCCCTGGATCTAGCGAGCAAAAATTGGGCAGTTTTGCATTGGATGGGGAGGCGAACAAGTCCAATTCTGGAGTTCCCCATCGAAGAAACAGATCCTCTGCTACCTCCTGGAGGAGTTCCCACTCATGGACTCTGGCCTGGGAGTGACTCAGGCCATCTGCAATTGTGTTGTCCACCCCAGAAACATGTACTGTGATCAGGTTCGCAGCCGTGTCGGATTACCCAATCCCACACCCTCATGGCCTCCCTGCAAAGGGGTAAGAGTGCGCCTCCTTGTTTGTTGAGGTAATACATCACCGCCGTGTTGTCTGTCTGAAGCAGGAGAGTACTCGCAGGATCTCTGACTGAATTCTGCAGGGCATAAAGGACCGCCTCATCTCTAGGACGTTGATATGGAGGTGGGCTCCAGAGGGGTCCACGCTCCTGGAACTTCACCCCGCCTAGGCGTGCTCCCCACCCTAGACCTGAGGCGCCTGTGGTGAGGATTACCTCCGGGACGGCGCTTATAAACGGACGCCCGTGAGAGAGTGTCCTGGTTCTAGCTCACCACTGCCAGTCTTGAATCATGTGTTCGTGATTCTGACCGGATGCTATGTGG
This sequence comes from Neoceratodus forsteri, assembly GCA_016271365.2. Lineage (NCBI taxonomy): Eukaryota > Metazoa > Chordata > Ceratodontiformes > Ceratodontidae > Neoceratodus > Neoceratodus forsteri. Next base: position 745,550,516 of record CM057456.1, on the reverse strand, counting down.
TCTTGCCTTTGGTCCCATTGCACCTTGAGCATCCACTGACTTACCCGCATGTGGAGCCTCTGCGAAAGGGACAGTAGGAATGGCCGCAGCCATGTGTCCGAAAGCAGCTAAGGACCGACCTGGCTGGGGCGGTCTTGTTTGACGAAAGCTCCTTGATGAGGGATCTGATGCGCCCGCTCTGTCGCCTGGAAGAAATGTTCTTCCTGAACGGTGTCCAATACTGCACCTATGAACTGCAGTTTCTGCGACGGTACCAGGAGAGACTTCTCGTGGTTAATTAGGATGCCCAGAGATCGAAACAGACCTGGGTACTGGATCGCTTCAGAATAACGCCTCTGGAGGCGGCCGCGAGAAGCCAACGCCCAGGCACGGGAACATAATGGCCCTGTCTCCAGAGACGCTGCCACGACTGCCATGCATTTGTAAAGACCCTGGTGCTGATGACAGCCCAAATGGAAGGGCTCGAAACTGAAGATGATGGCCGAGAAACTCAAGCGCAGGAACCTCTTGTGCGCTTGAGCTATAGGGAGTGCAGGTAAGCGCCTGCATATCTAGAGACGCTAAAAAGACGCCCTGCTTCAGCATGGGAATAAGACCCGGAAGACTTACCATGCGGAATTTTGCAGGCGATCGACAGATTGAGGTCGCTGAGGTCCAGAATCGACGGAGGTCCCCTGTCTCTTTGGAACCAGGAAGAAGTGGGAATAGTATCCATGTCCTCTCTGGTCTTCTGGGATCGCACTCTATCGCCCCTTTGCAGGAGCGTGAGTACTTCGTCTGATCAATGACTTGTGCTGACCCGGGTACCGGAGAGCAAAGGAGGCCTCGAGGGTGGCTTTTCTGCAAATTCTATAAAGTGGCCTCTTCCGACTAATGTAGAACCCACCTGTCGGTGGTTATAGTCTGCCATCCTGGCAGGAAATTACAATGCGACTCCCCAACCATGACGCCCCATTGATCCTGAGGGCGGGGCCGGAAGGAGTCAGGCTGTGGCGGCTGAGGGTCCCGCTGGCTGGACCGGCTTAGGAGTGCGTTGGCTTCGACCTGCAGGTTGTTTTCCCTGGGCTCTGGCGAAACCGGAGCCCTCTGTTGTGGAAAGGGCGGACTGTTGTCTCTGGCGTCTGGCCCACGAAACGGCTTTGGTTCCTACAAAAAGAACTAAGCTTGGGTCGGTATATGGCCTGAACCGACCTCACCACCTTCCCGGCCTCTTGGAGTTTGGTAATTATCTTCTCTGAGGTTTACCAAACAAAACTTCCCCTCGAATGGGGCGCCCATGATGTTTTTCTGGACGTCCAGGGTAAAACGGAGACACGGAGCCAAGAGTGCTCCGGAGGCATACGCCTGAAGCTGTTGCTTGGGCCGAGGAGTCCGCGAGTCGCACGGGTTTCGTAGTACTTGGGTTCCCACGTCTGGACCTGCACGGAGGAGCTGCAACATCTCCTCCTTCTGCTCACCTTCCGCAATTTCTCAGTCACATCCAGACCCTGCTCCCACAGGGCATTTTGGAACCGCACTACGGGTCAAATAATTCAGGATCTGATGGCGCAGGTAGCGGAAGCATACGGCGCCTACCCATGGCGTCCAGCTGCTTGGACTCTGGGTCCGTGGCAGGGTGCTCAGATGTTGCAGTCTCTGGGACCGGTCATGAGAGGCTGTTATGACCAGAGAGTCGGCCTGAGGATGCTGGAGTCAAGTACTGGTCTTCTCTGGAGCCTTGTACAAGTGGTCAGCTCTTCGCATCGCTGAGCAAATGTGACGCTCATGCTGCCTTGGTGACGCCCACGTAGTGTCTACCAAGGGTGGCACCACCACAGGCTTGGGGTCCTTCTGTCAAGATACTTCGAAGGCGTAGCCTTCGGGTCTAACTCTTCCGATCCCATCCCATGTTCTCTTGATGTGTCTCATAATATCCGAGAACGAAGGGTCATCTGGAGGAGACTTTGGCATCTCACGGGGTCCGGAGAAGGGATGGAGAGGGAGATGGGATCTAGATGTGGAAAACTCTGATCCCGTGTCCTCCGCCGAAGGTGAACGGCGTGTCTTCTGGGTCTCTTGGGACTGGGTGACCTAGAAGAGGATCTGGACGGAGGTCTCTTTATCGAGTCTTCCCTTGGAGGGGTCCTGGGCCTGGGAGGAGGTAACCGCCTGCAGACCCAGATGGAGACGGGGGCGAGGAACCAGGGAGCAACCGTAGGGAGGAGGAGGAAGCGAGGTGGAGTGGGGACCATGTCCTTTTGATGGTATCCCACCAGTAAGAGAAAAGCTCCTTCACCTCTGAAAAGGAAAGGCCCGACAACGTCCGGCGCCGTGGACGGTCGCCGGGACCCGCGCGGCTCCACAGGAGCTCTGCTGCGCGAGGGTTCCCTGGGAGTCTCACGGACCGGTCGCCCGCCTGGTCCTCGGGCTGGGCTAACTCCTCCTCAGTGATGGTCTCCTGACCGACGCTGGTCGGAGGCGCCGGGTCCTCTTCTCAATAGGAGCGGGCGCCGGTCCCTACCGGGCGTTCGGGTGATGAGTAGGCCTGGCCGGGCGACGGTCTTCTGGCAGACGATGGCTCTGGGGACCTGTGGCGAGACCGACGTTGGACGAACTGCCGGCTGTCCTGCGTCTCTGAGTGAGGGGTGAGCTCTTGGTTTTGGCGAGAGGCAAGGAAGCAGACCTGACGCCGGGTTCAGAATGGCGGGAACCTGACTTGTGATGATGGTGGCGATCCCCGACTTAGCCAGGGCCTTGAGGATGAGGAAGGCCTGGGAGTCTTGGCCTGAGAAGAGGAAGAAGATTTTCTCACCGCAGCGGGAAGGCTGAGAGCTGGCCCGGAAGGAGAGCGGTCGGACCTGGAGCCAGAACTGCGTGAGTCGGAGGCCTCAGAAGGGACCTGAAGGGGCCTTCTCTGTGCTTCTCAGCATGCTTGCGGGCCTTCTGTGAAGAATCCTCCTTGGAAGCCATGGACTTGAGTTGCTCCTCTAGCAGGAATGCCTGTAGGGCCTTCTGGCGATGGATCCGGTTCTGCTGTTAAAACCCTGGCAAAAGAGCAGGACCGGGTGTCGTAGTCTGGCCTAGGCACGGACACAGGCAGTAACGGATCCTAAAGGGATCTGCTTCCCACAGGCGCACTTTGAGAGTGACCGAGGTCGGGGAGGACATCAGAGAAAAACTGAACTCGAGAACAAATTTCTGTAGGAAAGCACTTTTCACGGTCGCTGGCTAGAAAACCAAACCGGCGGGTCGGTATACAAGCCCATCGTGCGGAAAGAACTGGAGAATCTGGCGGGACTTCCCCTTACATACCACGCCTGACGCCGGAGGCGGGACCGATGTCGGGGGTCCCCGCTGAAGATAGTTAGCTAGAATTTTCCGCGGGGTCCTGACACCTGCCGGCTTCAGTCCTAATGGTGTAACCTGCTGCAAGAGCTGTGTCTCAAGTAAGATCAAAGATTTCTTGTCTTTCAGCGGTGGCATAAAAGAAAGTTTTAAAATAACAAACCAGAAGTAGCAGCATTACCAAATATTTGAAAAATTCGACAGTGTTCTTTAGCAGCAGTGGATCAATGAGTGGTTGATGGTGGGAGAAAGAACTGAGGCATGCTGGGAACGCCCACATTATATATGCGCTGATGAGGGGTGTTCATGTGGCCATAGCCCCACCTTTCAAAAAATGTCCAGGTTGTCCTGAGGGATGGCTTACAGTCCCATGATGTGACTCAGTGGAAGGAGATACCTTAATGATAATCGAGGCTCTCCTCCGGGGGGATGGGATCACATGGGGTATGCAGGAAGTTGTAAGATATACATGAAAAATAATATAGAAACAAATCTCCACACTGGCCTGTTAGCACAACGGTAGCAATACTGCTTGTGACGCTGGCAACCCGTGTTCAGAAACTAGCTGAATTGTCAGAAGCCAGCTGCAGTGGAGGAGGATTGAGTGTCCTCTCTCTACTACTGGGGAGGACAGCCGGCTCCGCTGCATTACTGCAACATGGGTGACCACAGATGGCAGTGTAGCTGGAACGAATTGTGGGTGGGCAGACATCTACGGACACCGTACATTCACGCTTGCATGCACGGGTGCATGGCGCACCGTTATGTGGATATCCTGTAAGAAGGGTAAATAAAACCAGGAAAAAGAGCCCCAGTAGCTTGAAGAAGCCGACTCTACCCACAGGTCAAGCACCTGGCTACTCAGGCCCTGCCTTCCAAAGCGGATCTGTGCGGTGGGGTATGGGGTGACCCTGCTGGCCCACCAGAGAGGGAAAGCTCTGGAGGAACACGGAGGTCAGTATGTCCCAGGGGACACCAGGGTGTGGGCTGGGGTGGGGTGGTAGCAGATGGGGCCAGTCGGAGTGAGAAGAGGAAGGGGAAGAAGAAAACAAATTCCATGCAACATCAGTTTCTTGGCACCGATAGTATGACATAATGCACAGCAAAAAGAAGGAAAGCAAACATAACCTGAAACTGAACACTGGCTTGCGCCCTCATGCTATGATGTGTAAGACAGATCAAGTTATACACCTACTATATTGTTCATTTTGATTTTCTGACTCCAGGCACTCAGAGATTATTAATCTTTGTTTGGGTTTGTTTAGTAGCATTTTAGATGCCTAATTTGTTACAAATTGCTTGGGGTGAGCAGAAATCATAGTAGGACAGGAACACAATAAAATGTTGATTAATAACTTTGTGGAACAAATTAAATTCAATATGAAGTCTTCTGTGTACACACTGCATGACAGCTGTATTAATTCTGTGGCTATATCATAAATACAGTTTTGATAACTGTTCGGGCAGACAATATGCTTTTTTTTTTTTTTTAAGAATAAATGTGAATGCTAGAAATAGCAGGGTATCTCTGCTAAATTGGCACTCGTGTCCTTTATCTATAACACCTGCTTAAAATCTCCTATTATATTATTGCATGGCTACTCTTTTATTTTAGTGATTTTTGTGCCTATGACTGATTACACAGGAAGTTGAAGCACTGTGTTTATAGACATGTTGGGTACAGCACAGATGATTACAGTGGAAACTTCCCAAACTCATACAGCTCTGCCCTGCTAATGTGCCTTAGCCCTGTCATGGAAGAATGCGACTTTTGGTGCGTTGCCATGTCCATCCAGGGTAGGATAAGTAGTGTCACCAGGCTGCCAAATGTGACCTTGCAAATCATGGCGGCCACTTCATTTTCAGCCAAACTCTCAATTCTGGCGATTGACAGCATTTGCCAGAGCTGTGCATCACGCTGAAGCGGAGACAGAGCGGAAGTGGAGTGTCTGGCATGTGTAGGAGTGTTTTTTTAATAGATTATCTGATGAGGTGAGGGCAACCATGCAGCCCAAGCAGCGGCAACATGTCATCAGCATGTCGGCAGCTCAGCATGTATGGAGGCAGCATAAAGAGTAACTATTTCCCATTTTGGCTGTAATTTGAATGGACCCACCCCTCCATGGCCCCAACAAAGAAAAGTGCCTGCTAGTGCCCGCCCAAATACTGAAGAAGCCTGAAGGTAAGCCCACTAGCCAGGATTGGGTCATGTGCCTCTGGTTTGAAAAATCAAGGCTGGCTGCAAAGAATAGCATGTTCAACACACTGCAGCCCACCATGGTGCACAGACACAGTCAGGGAAGGAGCACATGCTGCTCCCGTGTTGGTTAGAATAGGGTTGTCAGAACAGGTTCGGCAAGATTCGAACCCTCTCGAACCCTGGTGTTCGAGATTCTAATTAGAACTCGAACACTAAACGGTTCGGTTCGGAATCACCGAGACGCGAGACGTCGGGGTCGAGTAAGCAACGCGAGCAGCGGATCTGTGGGGTTATTAAAGAGATGCGCCACGAGGAGGAGCGCCATTTGACTGAGGATCATCGCGAGACAGAGGCAGCAGCAGCAGGCAGCACCAGCAAACTGTAGCAAAGCGGTTAGCGCGTCCGCTACTTTTGTCCAGTCGTGGCCACTTCTTCTCCTGTGAGACCGAGAACAAGAAAAAGCTAAAAATCGGGGGACTGGGAGTGGGACTAGGGCGGTTCAGGACAGAAGGAGGGAATCGAGGATTAATCAAGATTGGGGAAGGGACTGGGAATAGGGAGGGATTGATGAGACCAATATCAGGAGGACTGGAGGAGGACTCGAGAGAGACTAAAAAAATAAGAAGACTGAAGATTATAAGAACCTTTGTGAATGTGAAATGTGATTATTTGAACTGCAGCACACTGCACACCCAGCTGCCAGCAACAAGCATACAAGGGGGCAAAAAGGCAAATAAATCTTTCTGAACCCTAGTGTGTGTCACAGAGAGAAGCCCAGTGTGTGCCCCTTTGACTGCACTGTACTGTACCCTACCCAGTGTGTGTTACAGAGAGAAGCCCAGTGGCCAGTTGTGTGGTGGCATTAACCTTACATGACAGAAACATAGGGGGCAAAAAGGCAAATAAATCTTTCTGAAGTAACCCTAGTGTGTGTGTCACAGAGAGAAGCCCAGTGTGCCCCTTGACTGCACTGTACTGTACCCTACCCAGTGTGTGTTACAGAGAGAAGCCCAGTGGCCAGTTGTGTGGGTGGCATTAACCTTACATGACAGAAACGTAGAAATATAATTCTCATTCCCTGGTTTGCGATGTGACTCGTCTCCTGTGGTCAGCCCATCACCCTGCTGCTGTGTGCCCTTGACTGCACTGTACCCTACCCAGTGTGTGTGTTACAGAGAGAAGCCCAGTGGCCAGTTGTGTGGTGGCATTAACCTTACATGACAGAAACGTAGAAATATAATTCTCATTCCCTGGGTTGCGATGTGACTCCGCCTCCTGTGGTCAGCCCATCACCCTGCTGCTGTGTGCCTTTGACTGCACTGTACCCTACCCAGTGTGTGTTACAGAGAGAAGCCCAGTGGCCAGTTGTGTGGTGGCATTAACCTTACATGACAGAAACATAGAAATATAATTCTCATTCCCTGGTTTGCGTATGTGACTCAGTCTCCTGTGGTCAGCCCATCACCCTGCTGCTGTGTGCCCTTTGACTGCACTGTACCCTACCCAGTGTGTGTGTGTTACAGAGAGAAGCCCAGTGGCCAGTAGTGTGGTGGCATTAACCTTACATGACAGAAACGTAGAAATATAATTCTCATTCCCTGGTTTGCGATGTGACTCCATCTCCTGTGGTCAGCCCATCACCCTGCTGCTGTGTGCCTCTTGACTGCACTGTACCATACCCAGTGTGTGTGTTACAGAGAGAAGCCCAGTGGCCAGTTGTGTGGTGGCATTAACCTTACATGACAGAAACGTAGAAATATAATTCTCATTCCCTGGGTTATGAGTGTGACTCGTCTCCTGTGGTCAGCCCATCACCTGCTGCTGTGTGCCCTTGACTGCACTGTACCCTACCCAGTGTGTGTGTGTTACAGAGAGAAGCCCAGTGGCCAGTTGTGTGGTGGCATTAACCTTACATGACAGAAACGTAGAAATATAATTCTCATTCCCTGGGTTATGAGTATGACTGCTCTCCTGTGGTCAGCCCATCACCCTGCTGCTGTGTGCCTTTGACTGCACTGTACCCTACCCAGTGTGTGTTACAGAGAAGCCCAGTGGCCAGTTGTGTGGTGGCATTAACCTTACATGACAGAAACATAGAAATATAATTCTCATTCCCTGGTTTGCGTTGTGACTCGTCTCCTGTGGTCAGCCCATCACCCTGCTGCTGTGTGCCTTTGACTGCACTGTACCCTACCCAGTGTGTGTGTGTTACAGAGAGAAGCCCAGTGGCCAGTTGTGTGGTGGCATTAACCTTACATGACAGAAACGTAGAAATATAATTCTCATTCCCTGGTTTATGTATGTGACTCCATCTCCTGTGGTCAGCCCATCACCCTGCTGCTGTGTGCTCCTTGACTGCACTGTACCATAGCCAGTGTGTGTGTTACAGAGAGAAGCCCAGTGGCCAGTTGTGTGGTGGCATTAACCTTACATGACAGAAACGTAGAAATATAATTCTCATTCCCTGGGTTGCGATGTGACTCGGTCTCCTGTGGTCAGCCCATCACCCTGCTGCTGTGTGCCCTTTGACTGCACTGTACCCTACCCAGTGTGTGTTACAGAGAGAGAAGCCCAGTGGCCAGTTGTGGTGGCATTAACCTTACATGACAGAACGAGAAATATAATTCTCATTCCCTGGGTTGCGTGATGTGACTAGCCTCCTGTGGTCAGCCCATCACCCTGCTGCTGTGTGTGCCTTTGACTGCACTGTACCCTACCCAGTGTGTGTGTTACAGAGAGAAGCCCAGTGGCCAGTTGTGTGGTGGCATTAACCTACATGACAGAAACGTAGAAATATAATTCTCATTCCCTGGTTTGCGATGTGACTCGTCTCCTGTGGTCAGCCCATCACCCTGCTGCTGTGTCTTTGACTGCACTGTACCCTACCCAGTGTGTGTGTTACAGAGAGAAGCCCAGTGGCCAGTTGTGTGGTGGCATTAACCTTACATGACAGAAACGTAGAAATATAATTCTCATTCCCTGGTTTGCGATGTGACTCCATCTCCTGTGGTCAGCCCATCACCCTGCTGCTTGTGCCCTTTGACTGCACTGTACCCTACCCAGTGTGTGTGTTACAGAGAGAAGCCCAGTGGCCAGTTGTGTGGTGGCATTAACCTTACATGACAGAAACGTAGAAATATAATTCTCATTCCTGGTTTGCGTATGTGACTCCGTCTCTGTGGTCAGCCCATCACCCTGCTGCTGTGTGCCCCTTGACTGCACTGTACCCTACCCAGTGTGTGTGTTACAGAGAAAGCCCAGTGGCCAGTTGTGTGGTGGCATTAACCTTACATGACAGAAACGTAGTAATATAATTCTCATTCCCTGGGTTGCGAGTGTGACTGCCTCCTGTGGTCAGCCCATCACCCTGCTGCTGTGTGCCCTTTGATTGCTAGGTGTATGCCTCATGCCCAGCAGCCCAATCATTCTGTAAGCCTTGAACCTGGGATCCTTTAGTTGCAAACTGTCATATTCTTCAATTACTTTCAGTCCACGTACTACAGTGTCACACAACCAAAATAAAATTTTGGAGTTGTAGCCAGCGATTACAGATCACATTGCTTTGTTACACAGGAATTGTTTGGGTGTTGGTGTGTTCACTGCAGTATACTGGACTGGTAGTACTGGTACTTACTGTCTGTTATGGCTGACACCAACATAGATGAAGCATTTAGTGCTGGTGTTGGAGCAGGTGTTGGTGGTAGTGGTAATCCTGGTGCTAACAGAAATAACCAAAATGTTTCACGTGATAAAATTCAACAAACAGCAAAAGAGCAACAGTAAAGTGTGGTAAAGGGGACCTTTAAGAAAACCTGTACAGCTGCTGGGGTCACACGGAGAGGCACCATAAGGTATGCCATTCATGCCGTTAAGATCCCTGTGACTAGCAGCAATAATGCAAGTGACAGTGAGTCCCTCTCTGACTCAGACAGTAGCTCTTTGTCTCAGTCCCACACTGTTGTGTCTGTGACAAATCATTACTTCCTCAACAAAGTGAAATGAGCAAGTCTGCTGACAATGAATCAGGTAGTGCACTTGCAAATACATCCAGCACTGTTGGCAATGAAAAGGACATATCCATTGAATCCACCACTTCTGTGTTGGCCAGCAATGAAAATCCATCAGAGTCTTCTGCCACTCTTTTAGCACCAAGGAGCATGTCCCGGTTCTGTTAGGACAGGTGAAAAGATACAAACAGTCTTTAGCTATCTTCCTAGCACTCGAACAAAATCTGTCACATCTGAGGTGTGGAATTATTTCTCAGTCAGTAAAACTGATCCATGCAGAGCAATTTGTTCCCTGTGTAAACAGAGTGTAAGCCGTGGTAAAGTTGTGTCATGCCTTGGCACTACAGCTCTTAAACGCCATCTGAAAAAGCATTCGGTTTTGTGATCATCCAAAACCAAAACCCATGTCCTCCATCTTCCAGACCGCGACGTGAGAAGGTCAGGATCAGGAATCTGAAATGGATACTGAATTGTCTGAACTTGATGTGGGCAGAACCACTGCCAGCCCTAGGATCACTGTTACCACCAATGCCAGCACCATTAGTACCAGTTGCACATCCAGTGATGGCACTGAATGTATAAGTCCTAGTCCACCATCTCTGCGTCCATCTGCCCATGAAGCACGGTATATAATAAACCAGCAGGGACATGTTGCAAACAGCTAACACTGTCTCAGGCATTTGAAAGGAAGAATACCTTTACTAGAAATCATCCAAAGACCCTTCATCTTAATCACCGAATTGGTGAACTGTTAGCAGAGCCCTTCTCCCATACTCTTTGGTAGATCATGAGGATTTTAGGGAGCTCATGACATTAGCAGAGCCTCGTTACAATGTTCCTCATCGAAGGTACTTTTCCTCGTTGAAATACCAAACATTTATCAGGCTTTAAAAGCGACAGTGATGCTTGCACTTAAAACTGCAGAGGGTGGGTTATTCATGTCACAACAGATATGTGGACCAGCACTCAAAACATAGATTACATGTCCCTTACGCTCATTGGGTCACGTTTCTTGTGCTTCTTCAAAACAAAGACACCCAAAAGATTGCGCTACTGCATATAAAGAAGTTTGGGAAAGTCATACTGCTGCAAACATCTTGCAGGAACTAAATGACCTCCTTGACGAATGGGTTTATTCTCACGGTCTAAAATGTGGCTTCATAGTAAGTGACAATGGAGCCAACATCTTAAAAGCAATACAGGATGGAGGATTTCTGCATGCTTCTTGCTTTGCACATTGCTTACATAATTGTCACGGATTTCTCAGCAACGAAACACAAGTGGATGGTATGATTGCTGTTTGCAAAAAATTGTGACTCACTTTTCACATTCAACCAAGGCTATACGGACATTGTCCGAACTGCAAAAACACAAGCTGCCCCAGCAAAAGCTGATTCAAAATGTTTCCACTCGTTGGAACTCAACGCTTTATATGCTGCAGCCCTCTTGGAGAAAAGCAAGCTGTACATGAGTACTGCTCCAGTTACATTATTGGAGATGGCATTATGCTGTCTGTGCTGTAGTGGAAATTAATGGAGACAGTGTGCTGTATCCTAGCTCCTTTGAGACAGCTACAAGGACATGTCTTCTGAAGGTGCATCTGTGAGTCAGGTTATCCCACTCATAATACTCATTTCACATCATCTTAGTGTTCTAAATCTACAAATAGAAAAGACAGATCTGAAGCGCAGACAACATGTCGCCTATATCATGGGAATCTCGTAAAGAGAATGAGCGGCGCTTCAAAACCAATGACAAATTAGTTGCAATGACGAAATCAAGACACTACATCCTTGCAACTCTCTTAGATCCCAGGTTCAAAGGCTATACATCTTCCAAAACAGATGATATAGAGCAGTACAAATGTCTGTTGCTAGATGAGCTGCAGCACTCACAGGAGTCAAACACAGACATGCACAGTACCATCAGGTTGTCATCACCACAACATGCAGGTTCATCTTCACAAGGGATACAGAACTGGAAAAGTCACCAAACATTAACAGTAGTTGTTCCACAACTGCCACTTCTTCAGCCCTTAGTAGCAAGCTAAATCTGTGGCAAAACCTTTCCCAAATTGCTGCCATACCAGCTGCTTCTGCTGATTCCTCTTCTGAGCGGTCTCTGTCCAACATGGTAGACAGTTACCTGCAAGAACTGCCTATTCCTATTGATGCATGCCCTTTTGAATACTGGAGATCAAAAAGTCAATTTGGACAGAGCAGTATGATGAAGCCTGTAAATATCTTGCTTGTCCTGCAACAAGTGTCTCTTCAGAACGCATGTTTAGTACAGCTGGCAATATTGTGACAGACACCAGAAATAGGTTGCTGCCAGAAAATGTACACACGTTAACTTTTATTAAAGTTAATAAGTCAAGATTTTCGTATCCCTACAAGAGTATACAAACTGATCCTGAAGTGACTGATGTTGTGGATGTTGATGGTGATGATGACAACTCAGATGGTGGTGGGTGGTAAAAATACTGTGGGACGGAGTCTCTCTGCCAAAAGGAAACTTTTACAGACTGTGATGACTTTGGTTGTCGTCTCTCTCCTTTCTCGATCTACTACCTTGGACTATATACCCCCAAAACTTTCACCATTTCATGGCAAACTGCTTTGTAGCTAGGGTCTAAACTAAAGTCAACAAGTTTTATATACAGGGCAATTTTAACATCAGTGGGAACAGGCCCAAATTTGGCATAAAAGGGACACTGTCACGTCAATCCTTTCTGTATCATATTATTTATAGTTAAAGTGCAAACATATATTTTGGATTTACCTTCTGTGACTTTGTGGTGCATCAGCATGGGCTGGGACAGGAGCCAGTCTATTTTTCAATTTTAAAGAGGACAAAACAATGAGTTCTAATTGGTAGCTGTTTATTATTTTTCAATTACAGAAATGTTAGCCATAAACGAAAAATGGATGCTAGTACATGGGTGAGGGTTGTGGGTTGGTTTTAACATGGGTGTAAGGGTGGCATGGGTGCTACTGCACAGATGTGGGTGGTGGAAGAAAAGTGGAATGGGTGATGGGTGAAAGGTGGGTGTTGTTTTAGTTCTTTCATTTACAGATTCGTGATCAGCTGGGGATGGTGAGGAAAAAATGATGACAGACCGAACCTACTGTACACATAATATATATTCTTATTAAATACATTGCAAACTGCTGCCACCTAGCACAATTGTCCTGTCCCTTTAAAAAGAATAAAGGAATCAGAAATAAAAGAAAATCTGCATCAGCAGTTTTCACAGAATGTGACGTATCATAGTGTTTTTGCTTTATAAGTAGTGATAATTTGATACATAATGGGGTTGACAGATGCTGTCCCTTAAACATCACATGCCAACTGCTGAGCTACATAAATGTTCCTTAGTATGTGGTGAGAAACCACTGTTTTATTTATGTGACTGAAATACAGATTTTATTGAAGTATCAGCTGCAAAATGCATCATCTTAGAATATTTTGTATGTATTACTTCAATTTGCCAACAAAATGTTGGTATATGTATACATACCTTAGAAAATTGCATGCATTTTGCCAGCAACGACTGGCATATTTTTTATTAAGAACAAAAGACACAGCACCAACACTTCCAAAATATACTGTATTGTGCGTTTTAACTGATAGCATCACAGTACAGAAGCATGCATGGAGGACAAAACAGTTTAAACAGACGAAGGACCTTTTGTCTGTTTAAACTATTTTATCCTACGTAACGTTTACAATGCTAGTGATGCTATCATTAAAAACGCACAATACAATATATTTGGAAGTGTTGGTGCTGTGTCTTTTGTTCTTGGTGCTCAGCTTTTCACACAGGCACAACTTAGGATTGGAGCAGCCTTCTTGTGGTTTCTGCAAATATTTTTTTATTCCAATGTCTTGACTGAATATGTTATGACATAATATGTTTTGTAACAGTTCCACATGTTGCTGCTGTAGTACTTGGCTTGACTTTGTTATAAAAGCTTTCTTTTAAACATAGCAACTTTTGATTCACTCATTTAAAACAGAAAGCAGCAAATAGCTGAAATTAGGTAATATCAGTTATTTTTCTCCTAATTCATGCGATGAGTATATATAGCTGAGTACATAAATGGTTAATGTGCCTCTTTCTTTCACTAAGGAACTATGATGCAGCTGCAGCAGGAAAACTTTAACATATGGGTGGGTGGGTGGGCCTGTTACGTATTAAGTTGCTGACTTTAGCAAACAGAAGAAACTATAGATAAACCTAGTTGTATTCCTATCAATGTCACATAAGATAATTTCACTCCCCTTATTTTGAACAGTTTTTCCTTTACATGTATTTTATTACTATCTTCGTTACTGGCAGCACAATAAAAAATAGGGTTCAGAGTTCTAAAAAGTTCTAAAAGATTAGAACACTAGAACTTTTCAAAAGTTCTAGACTAGAACTAGAACCCAGAACTTCAGAGGGTTCTGACAACCCTAGTTAGAGATTGGTTACTTTGGCTTTGTATCATTTCATACCAACAGTCCTTCTAAGTAGAGATGTAAAAAAACGGGGAGGCATTTTCTGGGACTTTGTGGTTTCGAGGTTTTGGTTTTGCCAAATTATCCCAGGTACTGGTATTGGTTCTGGTTTTGGATTCATGACCAATAGTCATTCAACATAAAACATGGCCTGTACCTTTATTTTAAAGTATAATATAAAGGAAAACAGGTTAAATTCTGAAGAAAAGCAGTTTTAATAGCATGGCAGCTACAGTAGCAAGGCCCTGCTGTTAGTAAGTTCACACGAAGTATCAATTACTTTGAGCCAGTACTAAAGTTGGATAAGCACATAGTTTCATTTGCTTGTAGTCTAAATTCTTAGCAATAAATGACAGGAGACAAGATGCGTTGAATACAGGGACATAGGCTGAGGCACTGTAACAGCTGAGTATAGCCTGAGTATAGCCTAGAAGTTACAAATGTGAGCTGTGGCTGAGCTTAGCGCCAGACCTGGGTTTGATTTCTCACAACCTCCACTCGCATATACTGTATGACACTGAACAAGTCACACTTAACCACCCCAGTGCTCCCGGGTCACCCCTGAAAACAGGCACTTGTGCCTAGTGGGCCTTACCTGGTTATGACACACTCACACACACACACACACACACACACACACACACACACACACACACACACACACACAGATTTTAATATCTCCCTCCATTACATTGGGGCAATATTAGACAGGAAGAGAAGCAAAACACGTCATGTCATGAGTTTTATGGTCCTGCAATCTCAGGCTCCACTTCGTTTCTCAACTAAGCCAGCTGGACTATGTCAAAACTAAAAAGTTACGAGCGATCAGGTATTTTAATGCTTATCTATATGCTGGGGCTCGAGGGGGTTGGGTGCTCAAGCCACAATCTATGCACCCGTGGATTGAGCACCTTTCCCAGAAGATCTCCTTTAAGCAAGGTGTGCACTGCTAACAAAAGTGACTTGGTAACTGAAGGAGGTAACAGGAGAGGAGGACACAGTAAATGACAGATGATGGTCTGAGAGGAGATGTTTTTTAAAAAGGTAGCATGACACACAGAATATATTGGACCTTACACCCACCCTTTTGAATGATGTTTTTTTTGGGGGGTAAGTTTACTTTGTTATTTGCCAGCGATGGGGCCCTCACAGTTGTGAGTCAGGATGTACATTAACGCTACAATTTTTTTTTTAATACAATGCCATGAAAAGTCAGACTGAGGTAGCACTGTGATTTGTGAAAGAGAATACCCCTTTTATGTAGTGTTAGTAATTTTGTTTTCATTCATAGATGAGTACCCATTCAAGAGCAGTAGACTAGTCAGAAGTCAGAACAGGGTTAGATGTTATGTAAGATAGAGAATTGGTGTATATGCTACAAAACTGGAAGACATCTACCAGAAATCAAATTTAAGTTAACTTTTCAAATAAAAACAGAAGAAAAAAATGTATGCGTATAAAAATTCTTTCATATGTTCCACAGAGTCAGAGAGTAGCCTAGATTGTGTAGTCTTGCTAGACAGCACAGCAGTTCAATGGAAGAAATGAATGGTGACTGGCATGAGACAGGACACGCGTGCTACAAGAGACAGGCTGATGCAACATTCCTTTCTCCAGTACCGACACAGTAGCACTATGCTTCTTCTACTTCAACATCACTGCCAACAGGCTCATCTTCACTACTGTCTGAGCTGTGCTTTGGAAGTGCCCAGGTATCCTGCAAATACACCATAGTTTAGTTTAATAGTTAGAATTTCAATGTTTTCTGGAAAGAGTTTTCTTCTCCTATTACTGAACATAAGCCAGCAGTGCTAAATATTCTTTCTGAATAGACACTTGCTGCTGGGAAACTTAAATAGTAAAGGGCCACTTTGATAATTCTGGCTAGACCACACTTTTGCATACCAGTACTGAAGTGGGTCATCTCAAACATTTATCTTTCTGGAGCACTTTAAAAGTCATCCACCATACTGCTTGCTGAGTAGCTTGTGATGGGACAAGTAGCAGCACTGTCTTTCTCTATGTCATCCAGTCCTGCCCAAATATTGTCCACGGAGGCACCATACAAACTGGCTCTGGGCTCTGACTCACAATGCAAGGCTTTTCTTATTCTTCTGCCTTCACTGGGATCTGTTTCTTGAAGGAGCACGACTGTTTTTGTGATCAGCAGCTGCAGCACTTCTAGCAGGAGTATCTGTTGCCATTTTTTAGAGTATCGTTATTAATGAGCAGTTTTTTTATAATGGTTGGAGGTCTATGCTACCAAAATGGAGAAGACCTGGCAAACAGGTTTTGAAATGTGGGTCCAGCACTGTTGCTATTAGATGTTCAAGTTCAGGTTTATTGTTGACAAAGACAATTGTTACCACAATTAAAAAACATTAATAAATAAGAAGATAAATATACAATATCCAATAATTATCAGTAAACAAAATATACAAATAAACGATCATACAGAAAAAAACACACTTTATCTTATATTGCACATTAGTCTACCTCTTACGTTCTTTGGCATATGTCTTTTCTGCATTTCAAGAGTCTACCAAAACTTGCTACTTTAGCTATAACAATTTTTTCTTCTGAATTTAATAAATAGTTAATTTGGTATAATGGATCCATATCCAGGGTGGCAAGGACACCCCAAGAATTTGTATCTCTCTTTATTATATAGTGGGCAAAATAAGTAGATGAACTAAGTCATCTTTGTTTTTTGACAGGCACACAATTCCAAATCTGATTTCCCATATTGGCTCCTTAGGGCCTGGCTGTCTATATAACCAAATCTCAATTTAGTAAATATCTTTCTTAGAGTGGATTTTGTATTAAATATAGATATTTCTTTACCCCATACACCTCGTGTTGTTAGTTGACAGCCAGCCACTTAATTTAAAGTTCTTACTTAAATCCATTTCTCTCAGGGCATGAATATCTCTAATTCTGGTTTTACTGTAACTTCTTGCTTAATTTCTGGGAATTGTTTTACCAAACTATCAGATATGCTCTGAAGGAGTCCATAAGGTTTAATAAATTCCTGTAATGCATATAAACCAGGACACTTATAACCTAAATAGTTATAGTGTCATAGACTATGGCCTCATAATCTATGGCTCTGCCTCTACTATACGCCCTCAGGTGTATAACGACCTCCTAAACAAGGCCTGCCGACTGCTCATTGGAGCCACCAACTCACACATACATGTGAACTCTATGCCCAATCAGGATGGCTCCAACTCACAAACCGAATTAAGTACCTAACCTGTCTGATGGCTGAAAACTACCTTGGGCCTTACCCCACCTAGTGTCCAAGCCTCCATGCCCAATCTCAATCCACATAATACCAGAGGGTCTGAACAACAGCTCCTATGAGTTCCTCGATGCCGCACATCACTGGGTCAAAGATCCTTTGCACACCATGCTCCCACCTGGATAAATGCCCTCAGCACTCATATCCTCCATCTCTTCACTGTGCATTTTCAAATCAAGACTACATCTTCACCTCACTGCCTCCAGTTCCTGTGACTGCCTCTCCTAACTTCCTTCTTCCACCTGTGGCCCACCACCTCTCCTTTGTTCTCTGACAACGCTGGGAATCTGCTCTAGCTTCTGTTCAGCTGCTGCCCCCCTTTCCTCCAATCCCCCGACTCCTTATAGATCTCTGAACTTATCCCAACCTATGTGATTCAATACTATATTACTGAGATGTAACACTTGTACCAAAGAATGTTGTTAATCCCAATCTATGTGACTCATTACTATATTACTGCGATGTAATACCTGAACCAAAGAATGTTAATATTTAAACTCTTTAATGTTGTTTTCTTTTTGCCTATGTAGCTTAGTCTAATTTGTTTGTACTCTCTTGACATGGAACCTTTGTAAAGAGCCTTGGCTCAAAGGTATTTGTAATCCTAGACTACATAAATAAATAAATAAATAATTAAAGTGTAAACCCTCCTCTAAACATATCCTAGGTAGTCTTTTACTAGGCATGTTTCATACTTTTAGCCAGTATATACATAATCTTTGTTCAATTTCTTTCCTTATCGAAACTGCCCAATTTCAAGACTAGTTAATACAGATGCTGCACTGTTTGGCAATCCCAATAATTTTTGTAAAATTTATTCATACCAGATTCAAGCCTATCCGTATCATGTTGTCCCATATTTCAGATCCATAAAGAATTTGTGACTTGATCTTTGCATTAAACACCTTTAGAGAGCCCTTAATAGACTGGCCTGCATTCCTATAAGAAAGACATCAATTGCGGCATCAATCGCTTAATTTCCTGAGTCAAAGTGGATATGTGGTCTTGCCACCCCAGATTATATTTGAATACTATACCCAGATATCAGAATCTCTCTACATATTCAATTTTATTTATACAATATAAATCTGGTATGCTACTCGACCTCAAGTGGTTTCTGTGAAATATCATAAACTTTGTTTTGTCATAGTTAATTGTTAGCCCGACTTCAACACATTTTTATACAATTTCAACAGACTTCTTTTGAGACCCAGAAAGCTAGTCACCATTAAGACAACATCATCAACATATGCCAGGTAGGGACCGCCTGGAGCCCAACCTGGGCATGTGCAACCCTGGATCATCAAAATTTTCCAGTACTGTTTAAAAAAATTGCAGAGTACAGGGACAAAACACAACCTTGTCTCAATTCAATATTTGATGGGAATTTGGGGTATTATCACCTTCCTTATTATACCTTATAACAGTATGGATATCACTGTATAACAATTTAAGCAAGCAGATAATTGAATCATCTAGCTTATACTTTCCCAAAATTTCCCATAATTTTTCCCTATTAACTCTGTCAAACGCTGATTTAAGGTCGATGAACACACAGAAATATTTCTGTTTCTTAATATAAATATATTTGTAGACCAAATGGGATAATACAAAACACTGATCTATTGTTGAATGATCTAGTTGGAAGCCTGCTTGTCCTTCATTCAAGATTTCTTTATCTGACAACCAGGTCAATATTCTACTGTAAATTATCTTGGTAAATAATTTTTGCACTGTATCTAATAGATTTATGGGTCTATAGTTGCTTGGGTTAGATGTTTCACCTTTTTATAAATTGGAACAATAATATTATCTTGCCACGTTGATGGCATCCTTCCTGTTTTATTTATAAGGTTAAATAATCTCTTAAGGACTGGGATCCAGAGTTCTGGATCATCTTTTATAATATCAACAGGAATTCCATCAGGTCCAAGAGCTTTATGTATTTTAACTGTATTGATAGCACAAATAATTTCTTCTTCAGAGATTTTATTTTCCAATGGTCTCCAGTTTCCTCATATATTGTCTATTTCTGAATAACTTTAGCATGAAAAGATTTTTGTAATGACTATACCACATAGTTGGCTCAATGTGATTCTCTATTACATAAGGTATGGCATCCTATCCATAAGTTACCATTTGCCAATATTTTCTACTATCTTTTGCCCAAGTAGCATTCTCAAATTGTTCCCAAAACCTCTTTCTATAGAGGTGTTTCTTTTTCCAGGAGTTTTTATAATCCTTCCTTAATTTATTTAAGATATGTTTATTAATTTTACTCTGATTTTTAAGAGTATACCTTGCATGTCGATTTAACTTTTTTTTTTACCCTTACACTCCCAGTCATACCATTTGCTACCTGTTTTTCCCTGTATATCAAAGTTTTAATAATAATCTCAGAAATCCTTGCCATAATCTTTGTGTATGAATCTGGGAATTGCTGCAAGGCATACACTGTAGAATATTTGTAATGTCATTCCTTATCCCATTATCTTTAAGTAATTCTACTGATTTATGATTTTGTAATACATCCCATTTATCCTTTTTTTTTTCTTTCCTCCTAGCTGCGGTCGTCCAGGGTATCAGCCCGGTCGGGCGGCCAGCTTCCACCCCCAGAGCGGCCAGGCCTCAAATTACCCGTAAACACCCCCCGCGGTGAAACTCACCGGGATGCAAGGCCCAACACCCAGGCCCTGCTTGTCGTCCAGGCCGGCCTGGGGGCTAATAAAGCCTAGCGGCGGTTTACAGGGGCGGCGGCGCCGCCCATTTTGCTTTCTGGGAGGCGGACGCAATGACGCATGCGTCCTGTCCCGCCTCAAAGTGTCTTCAGAGTGCGGTAGCTGCTGCGATTCCAGCCTCGCCGGGGTCACTCGTGCTCCGGCACCAACCCTCCCGGAGAAGGAGAGCAGCCCATAGACGCTCTATCCTTCTCCCGGCCGACCTTCCAGCCGACCCGAGTCCGTTCTGAACCCGGTCGCCGCGCCGCAAGCGCGAAATCCCACTGCTACGCCGACGGGCCGGCTTTATCCTCTCTTAACTCTCCGAATACCTTTATTTTGTTTATTACAATCTTTTTTCCTTGTTTAATATGGATTATAATCTCTAATGGATTATGTTCACTCTCTGAGCTTTACATAGACAGAAATCTACAAAACATTTCACTAAATTCAAAGTTATCCAACAGAGATCGATTATGGAGACACCCTTACCCCCAAGTAAGTAAGCCTCAAAGCAATCTCCATTAGATCGAACCATTAACTAAGAGCATATTATTGTCTTCCAATCCTAATACTAGTTTTTCCCTCTTTCACCCCTTCTTATCTTTGTCACCCTACTCATTTTAGATTCTGTGACCCCAGGGCTGCACAGCCTCCCAAATTTCTCTGGTGGGCTCCAGGCTGTGCCCCACCCTGGCACTGAAGTCCCCACAAGAATGAGTATAGCTTCCAACTCATTTAATTTCCATTGTTCTATTATGGAAATGAGTCTATCAATATTGTTCTTGTCTTCATATTTAGATCCAACTAGAGGAAATAGACACTGCCGATAAGAATTCTCTTTTTCATTGCAGCAATGATTGCTAATATTGGTTAGAATTCACTATGTATTTATCATACGCCATTTGAGTTGCAATCTTTCCCCAAATTAGAAGACCACCTGGTAATCAACCAAATTTACTTACACTATTGCCCTTTATTAAACATCTTATAACCATCAATATATATTTCCTTGTTGGTCTATGTTTCTTGCAGACAGATAATGTTAAACTGTTTTAAATAATTTACAAACGTTGGATCTGCCAACCTTTCCCTAATCCAGTAACATTCCAAAGATAAGATGGTAAAATCTGTATTAATAATATATTTTGAATAATTTTTTCTATCTGCCAATCATCAACTATGTCTTGTAAAATCTGAAACCTATTTGTCATCTTGATTATATCTGATCACTGAAGGTTATCTCATATTTCCTTATTGTCCCATGAAATCTCATTTTCACCTTTCAAGTTTATTTCTATCCTGGCCAACCTCTCTGAGTTGGAAAGGAAAAGTTCATAATCTAGCTAGCTTTTTAACCAAATAGTTATTTGCCCTTGATTTTCCCATTGTTTTACTCAAAAATCTTTTGCGTAATTTGTCATCTTTTAACAGATTCTGTAAAACATCTATAGTCTTAAATCATAAATTACATGCAGTTTCATTTGAGAAATTACCAATCCCAAAAATTGAGACTGGATATTCCTTTTTCAGCAGTTCTTTGTTCTCTGCAAAGTACTCAGGAAACATGGACTCCATAGTCACCACTCTATCTAGTTCAAAGCCTAGGTCTTTCATTTTTTTCTTCTGATTTTCTATTACTTTAAGTACAAAATATTGGTCAGAAAGGGAAAAATGAATTCAGTATCAGGCAAAGGTCTAATAACACTGATCTTATTTATTACATCCCATATCTTCCACTCCCTTGTAAGACTGCCTCTAATAGTTTCTTCAAATGTATTTTTATTTTACATTCCATTTCTTCCAGCATTATTGAAACTTTACATATAGGTAATATGTAGTCCATTTCCATGGTCCTTTCCAGGAAATTTTTCACTTTCACTCTACTTCAATACTTTCCTTTATATTATTTTCAGCCTCTGTCAATCTCCTTTCTCTATATTATCTCTGACATCTGTTGTGATGTTTCTAGTTGACTCCTTATCAACACTTAGGACTTTACCTTTCTGTTCTTTATTTTTATTTTTGTCACTTTGTTTATTTTTCTCATCTTTGCATTGCATTTCTTTCCCAAAGTTTTAACCCTCGATTTCTGTGTTGGCTTGTTATTATTTTGTCTATTAATATTTTTTCCCACCTTATTTTGTTTTCCTTCTTTTCCTTTATTTTATTATCTACAGCAGTTTCTACCATTTTATTACTCTTGATCTATATTACGCTCTTTCTAAACAGTTCCAATCATAATCATAATCTTCCCTTCAAATTTACGCTATCCTCTTTTCCTTGAAGTATCCCTTTTCCCATAATTCGGGATTTCCTGCCTTTATTTCTTCTATTATGCTATCTGGATGTTCATAACCCTCTGGTAGCATGATTCATTCTGATTCAATTCAGAGTGTCTTCATTTATATTAGAAACAGAATGTGACTCATCACCCATGCTTGAACTAATAATTTCAGGTTGTAAGGGTAAATCATAACCTAATTGTTTCATGTTCATTTCAATGTTGGTATTTTGTTTTGTAAAATATTCTGTTAAGGGCTTAACATCTAAGTCTCAAAAATGAGATCAATCTTTTTTTATTTTCCATACATATTCCCTTGATAAATGATAATTCTTGTTTTGACATAATCAATTGTTCATATATCATTGCATTTACTATCAAAGGATTTTGCAATGCAATGACACAACCCTAGTCAATGTCTTCAAATCAGGTATGTTTTTCCTCTTCTGGGCTCAAATACAATGTTTCATTTTCCTCTCCAAACTCTACTCCCATCTGAATACTATTATCATTGTTGATATCCTTTCTAACATATGTATACTCCTCTTTCCTGTTATAATCAAAATCAGCCCTTGTTTACTATTTATAGCTGGGTTATATGATCCATCTAAATCTCGCCTAAATTTTTTAGATCGTTAGTTTTCTGTTCAATCCCACAATTAGTTCTAATTGCCTCCTTATATTTTCAACTGTTTTTACTTCACTGTTTACCAGCTCAATTAAGTCTGGGCTCTGTCTAATAAAACTACCCCTCTGTCCCCACCATGTTCTCCACTGTGTTGTATTTGATTATGTTTCCATAAATCACTGATTAAGGGTTGCAACATAGTTTTCCTTTTCAATAGCTGGTTCTACCACTTTTCTATGTTATCTTTCTTATTTTTCTCCTCTTGATTTACCTTATTTTCCTTGAGTTTAGTTTTTTCCTTAGGCTTTTTCTTGTCTTTACTACTTTTATCTTTGACAAATTCTCAATCCCCTAGATACTTTAACTTCGGGAGTTATGTTGTCCTTATTCATTTTATTTCATAAGCAGGAGAGTTCCTGCTTCTTGTTTCCATGGGCATCTTTAATTGCAACTTAATTCCTTCAACTCAGGTACTTGAAAACAACCCAAGAGCCCAGAGCAAAACCCAGAATTCAATATCAATTATCAAATATTGTCAATTAAAGTACATGAACAAGATTAAACAAGCATTCAATATTACCATGCTTTACCCTCTAGCAAGCTAAAAAAAAGTGTCTCTCAGATCCTCACTAAGCTTAATAGGTTCATAGATGGATACGAGTTGAGGGACAGGCCATTAAAGAACTTCGCCATCATTAACCTAATGATGGTAATAACATTTTCTTTCCCCATAAACAAGTCAATCTCATATTTAAAAGTGTCAATATTCTGATTCAAAACTACATGAGTTGGAAGAAAGTTCCACATGTTTGGAACTCTTTGGGTTATGAACTGCTTCCTTCGTGTAGTTTTACAGGTTTCTACATGTAATCTAAGATTATGTGACCCAGTACTTTTAATTATCGGTTGTTTCATTAAACAATTTGTTTTAAAAGTATTCATCATTCCAAGATTTATAAGCCCAACACATATCACCCTGAGAAACCTAGATTCCTGTGAGTAAAGTCCTAATTTCTTGAGCCTATCCCCATAAGTAAGGTTTGCTACTTCAGTTACTGACTTAGTCATCCTACGCTGTATTGATCTGTAGGTTTTAAGATCTCCAATAGTTGTGGGGAGCAAAATGGGGCACCGTACTCCATACAGTATGTGTTCTCACCAAAGATGTATACAATGGTACCAGGACCTCGGCATCCTGACTTCTTATATTTTCAAGATACATCTGAGTATTCAGTGGCATTTTTTGTAGTGATATTGATGTGATAATTGAATTTCAATTTATTAGTAACAGTTACACCAAGGTTTTTTCACAGGTAGTCTCATCAAGTTTGATATTATTTATAAAATAGCTCGATAATGGATTATTAATTCCAAGGTGCATCACTTTGCACTTTGCAATATTGAAGTTTAGTTTGTGATCTGTGGCCCAAGAATAAAAATTATTTTAATTATTCTGAAGTAACCTAACAGCTCCTGCATCATTCACAATGCCCTAAGCTTGCTGTCATCCACATATTTTGCAACTAAATACTGTTTGATGCTTGCATACTAGAAATCATGATATTAAATAATATTGGTCCCAATACTGACCCCTGTGGCACTCCGCTACTAACACAACCCCAATCAGATTTATTTCCTCTTACAATTACTCTCTGTCTTCTGTTATTTAACCAAGAGTGTATCCACTGTATAATTAAGGGATGTATTGAAAGTTTTGAAGCTGTTCAAGAAGTAATTTATGTGATACTGAATTGAAGGCTTTTCATAATCTAAATAATGTCAACTGGTACTCCCTCTACCAGTGCCTTGCTGACTGGTTCAAAGAATGTATTAAATTACTCATACAAGATCTTCCCTGGGTAAAGTCATGTTGAGTAATATCAACATCTCCTGTGTTTTGGAGGTGTTTAATGATCCTGTGCTGGAGTAGTCTTTCCATAAGTTTACCATTACATGAGGTTAGGCTAATGGGCCTATAATTACTGACACTATTTTTTAAACTTTTTAATAGATTGGAGTAACATTTGCTATTTTCCAATCCTCCAAAGCTGTTCCTTCTTTTAAAGATGTATTGAAAAGCAAAGTCAGTATACCAATTAGTTCTGTACCTAATTATTTTATACAAATGGGAGGAAAGCCATCGCAATCAGCAGAGCATGTTGGTTTAGTATTATTTATAACTCTATGAGTATCATCTTCCGTAAAACTTTTAATGGGTTCTACTGTATGTAACTTGTTTAAAGTAATTTTCTCTTTATCTCCGAAGATACTGAGGAAATATTTATTAAATTAGTTTGCTATTTCTTTGCTGTCTGTAATTAATTTATCTTGAATAAAAGTGGTCCAGCCCAGTCTTAGTTCCCCTCAGAGAACCAATATAATTATAAAATTGTTTCTTATTATTTTACAATCTCCAGCCAACTTTCTTTTGCATCCTTTTTACATTTGTGATAATTGTTTTAGTAGTGTTTGCTAAATGCTTGAACTTCAACCATGTTTCATTTGTAGGATGTTTTTATATCGGTTAAAGGCTTTTTCTTTTCTTTATACAGTTTTTAATATTAGTATTCCACCAAATCGGTATTTTCTGCTTTTTATCATTCTATTTGATTCTATAGGGCACCCAGTTTTTTATACAATAGTCTAATTTTTGTTTAATAAGATTTCACATTTTGTAAGAATTTAGACCAGCAAGATCTTTTGCCAGTTCCATTGTCCTAAATATTCCTTTATATGTTTGTAATTTGCTTTATAAAAATTGGCCACTTTTGTATTTCCGCTGTAAAGTATCTTGGTTGTAAAAATTCCCAACAAATGGTTGAGTGATCACTATCTCCCAGGGCTCCTTTATTTGTGGTGTAGAAAATGTTTAATATTAGTAATAATGAGGTCTACTAAATTTTTCTTCCTAGTAGGTTCTTCAATTATTTGTTCTAGATCATTTTGTATAATGAATTGGACCAATCTATGCTTATTTTTATTATGTGCACTTAAGGTTGGCCAAACTATACCTGGAAGATTGAAATCCCCAAACAAGATAAAATCTGTGTTAATAATAATTTAATTTAATAATGAAAAAAATACATAATTTTCCTCAGTATCTAGACCTGGCACACAATATCCAACCCCTAGTATGAGTGGGTCTGGCAGAGATGTAATCTGTACAAAAATTAATTCACTTTTTGCATGATTGTATTGATTTAGTTCACAATATTTTAGATTGTTTTTAATATATAGTGCCACACCTCCACCCTTTTAGTATTATGATTTTTCAATACTACAGAATAACCTGGTATGTTAGTAGCCCAATCATTGTCGAAAACCAGGTCTCTGTTACAGCACATATATCAATGTCATTTTGATTAGTTTACAAGTGAGCTCTCCCAACTTGTTGTTTAGACTCCTAGCATTAACCAGAAGAGCTTTTATTTTCTTTACCCCAGAATTTTCTGTTTTATCCACTTCTTGAGATGGTTTATTGATTATGGTGCCCATAGATGTAGTAGTATTACTATAGGTATTCCTAGTATTAGGTCTTAAACTAGGTTGATGGTATAAAGTTACCCCCAATACTTGGTTTAAACTTGAGTGATAACATCATTTGGTTTACTCACTATTAAGCTTAATTCCAATTAACATCTCTTAACACCACATGACTTTTCCTTAATCGCTTGATCTCACACAGGTTCAGGAGTTCTTAATTAGAAATACCAAGTGGTTACCATGAATCTTGGGAAATCTTGAACAGACTTAAAGGATTAATTTCAGTTCTAAGTCTGAACCCAAATCCAATATCGAGTGATAGTTGTATCTCTTCTGTTATTAAATCTATCCAGTCCAGTATTTAATGTTCTTGATGTTCTGCCAGTATTAACCTCCTTTCCCTTTTTTGTTTGTTTTATATTCACAAGTTCCTTACTCCTTTTCGTTCTTAAAGCAGGTCCAAGTAATAATAGCTTCCAAAGTCACTAGAAGAAATGAGATAATAAGATAGTGGGGATAACAACGGAAGAATAAAACAAAACCTCAGAAATCATAAACAAGTGCCAAAATCACTTAAAAATTAAGATACCTAATGATAATGTAGCAGAAAACGGTTTACAAATATACTAAACCGCTAGCTGTACTAATTTGCTAATGTGCTAATAATTAATATGCTGATTTCTTATTACCAATCAGAGAAAAAAATCTTTAACACTCTATAAAAACCATACAATGGTACTACTAAAGTTAGCTTTTATTAAACTTAATAAAATTACTAAAATTATTAAACTTACTTCTAAATTGGAATCCTTATCAATAAATAAACCGGAATGCATCAAGCAGTCTTGCCGTTTCAGGAAAAAAAAAAAAAAAAAAGGCATACAGTGACTTCAGTTAATCAGCAGATCCTCAGCAGGTCCTCATAAAAAACTATCAGCTAATGTGTCAGCTCAATCAATAAATCGGTAAGTCAAGAAAAGACAATATCACCGTATACCAGCACACACTATCATGTGCAGAAAACCAAAACTGAGTGACTTCAGCTGCTACCGCCTTGTCTCAAGACATCGGGTGAATGAATGGAAAGGCTGATCCACAATGTCTGAGTCTGCGCATCTATATAAGCCTAACCATGTAATCCTCACCAACCAATGAAGTGAGGTTAAAATCAACTTCCTGGTTTTACTCAAATTTCTTTATGTTATATATAAGTTATTTTCTTTTATTTTCTTGTTTTTAACCAATTGTTGGACTAACGGCAAACCACAACACCACTGCTTTTCCACCTCAAAAAAAACTAGCAAACCCAAGCAAATTCCATGGTTGAGAACCTTATGAGCCATGGAGTGGAAAACTTAAAAACTATTAATGTGCACTCAACAACACAATGACTATACAGCAGCATACAGAGCATGCAATTATGCCAAAAATAAAATTATACTAGCTATGAACTATGAACTCATAAGTTCCAATAACATTTTCTCTTAAAAAGAAAAAGAACTCCTTCTGATTTATGCTCTTTCCGCTCTGTTTTTACTCTCAGCATGTAACAGCATATAATAAATATATAATAGACAGAGCTATGCAGAACTGGGCAATATAACAATCTAGCAGAGTCTAATAAATTTTAACAGAGTCCAGTAGGTGGAACAGGGAGCGTAAAGTGAGGAACAAGAAGCGAGTAGCCCTTAAACCTCTGCAGGTCTTACTGGTGCTTCACTCCCGGGCAGTGTGGCTCTGCCACCGCACCAGATTCCCACACCTCCATAGGGTGTAACCAGAGGCCTACAGCGTCTTTCTCCATTACAACTATTTTCTTTCCTTTTCTCGAGGGCAGAATCCAAAGCCAAACTGGAAAGGTCAGTAAAATCCTCGCTATAGAGGCAACAGTGGCATACCTGTCATAAGTGAAAATGATCGTTTGCTGACTTCTGCTGCAGGCGTTCCTCCTCAGCGTCTCAGCGTGTTCCACCCTCGTCTCTCTCTTTCCCAACACAGAGATTAAATGGAAAGTCCTCTCAACTTTTTCCTGTTTGCCTATTCTCCAGTGTCGCTGGCGCCTTTCACTCCACTTTTGTAATCTTCTCCCAGACAATGTAGCTGCTCCCTTTCAATGCTGCTTATTGCTGCAGTCCTAAAAACACTAAAACTGCTCATAATGTTCAGATTCCAAAAACATGGCACTCCTGTGGTCTGTTTCCAAAGCCAAAGACAGCTTTTCATAACAGTGACACCTGTGCTTACCTTGCTCTTCAAATGTTTCTCGGAATGTTTCCAGTCTCTGTATGAGTGCGCTGTCAGCACTGCGTTCATGTGTAGCTTCCTCAAATGGCTGTAGCAACTGACATAAATATAAGATTCCACTACCCAGAGGTGAGTGTAACATCTCCTTTCCCTACTGCATGTTCCATGGTGTACTGGTGCACTGCTTTGCATTGTTCTTGGAGCCTCTGTAACATGTAAAGGTGGAATTCCACCTGATGGCAACTTCTTGCTTCAGCTGGACTGTTATCTTTCTCTTAGAAACTTGTTTCACAGGCCTACTCCTGCCATATTTAGTAACAGTAACAACTGCTTATCACTAATGAAGCCAGCTCCTTCCAAGAAAAAAAACACTACCAAACTGTACCTTCCTCGGTCACCCTGGGGAAATAGGAGGCCAATTGTCAATGATGATGAGTAGTTAGTGCGCGTCTCAAGGCAAAGAATATGAACTGGTTAACTAGCAAAACTAAAAGTTGGGGCTGCTATGTGCAACCCCTAGGTGGCGCTATCCCAGGGCTACTACCCCTGCCTGCTTGGCTAGTAGCAGGTTAAGGGGCCCAGTTCTGAACGGTGCTCCACCGGAGGTCAGGGTTGGTAGTGGTTAAGCTAACCTGGGCACAGCCCTCTGGGACACTGTAACCCCCTCCTTCCTTACTAGTGGCCAGAACAATACACAATAATCACTTTCACAATACTCCTGATACACCACACAAGTACCACACTGTTTGCACCTACCACCACGGCTTTCCTCTGGCTTGGCCTGGGGCCCCCTGTAAAACAAGGTTATACACAGCAAATAACAGCAGTACAGTACTCTTGCACAAACTGGAACCACAGTCAGGGTAAATGCAAAAAGAGTTAGATCTGATTTATTTAAGGGACTTGAACAAGGGAGGGGCGTAATCAGGTTAATTTGGTTAAGACTATCATTCAAACAGTTATGCATGCACTTCAGGGTCTATTAACAGTCACACACTCTGGGTACCCAGATGGAGAATGGTGGGCTAGCCAAGAATGTTGCAGCTGGTTGGGGCCCTGTGATAGAAGAAAACATGCACAACACACACTATTTGTAATCTGTAGCCGGAGGGCTCAGTTCTAAAAAGAAAACAACAGACAATCAGATGACACACTTTTAGATTAGGCTGTTGTTGCAGGAGCTACCCTGATGATTACTCACAATACCCAAGACTGGACACAGGCTGGACTAAAATCAAGACAGCAGGTGGTTACTCTGGAGTACCAGGAGAAGCAGGGCCCACACGAATCGCTGGGCGTCGTTTCTGTTCAAGCGTGGAGCAGGGCACTGATCTCCAGGCAGGTCTCTCATTGAGAGCTTTCTCTGTGCAGCGGGTAGTCTGGCTGGGCCAGTGTGGCAAGGCCCCAGCCAAATGAGACAAATCGGATACAGTCCGCTTTGGCCGGATATAGCTCCCAGCAAGCAGAACACAGTTCACACAGTGGGGAACCAAATCATGACCCACTTTCAATACACAGCACATTTACATGCAAGGAAATTCTATTGTACCAGGCAAACCGCTCTCCGGTCATGATGCAAAGTCTCTGCACAAACTGAGGATTCAAAAGCAGCTAGAAATCCTGACAGGCCCGATCGCATTCAGCAAAATCTTGGTCTTCTTCAGGTATAAGCCTGGTAGAAAATCAGTAGCTTACTCGTTCTCACAAACTCGGATTTAGTCTGAAATAATTCTCTTTTCTCCCTCTCAGGGCAGCAGGCAAACATGCAGGCCAAAATGTAGCCCTTTCACAGTTCTCCCACGTCGAATCCACTCAGGATTGCTGCTCAAAAACACTTGAGCTCTTACTCATTTCACTCCCAGCTCAGAACTAACTGAAAACTGCAAGCAGTCTGGGATTTCCCAAGATCCAAAGGTTTGGTTGGCTGATTTGGCTGTCAGCCAAAGCAAGAGCTCCCCTTCAGTTGCAAAAAGGTGCCAAAAGCCCAAAACTACAATTCCTACAGATTTTGACTCCAGACAGCTCCTGTAGTCCGGCCCCATATTAGGTCCCACCAATAATGACTGGTCCAATTCAGCAGTCTAGGACCAAGATAGTGGAGATAAACAAAACAGTCCTTGCTGCAAAGAGCAGGTTAGACAAACTACATTATCATCATCACTCTAAATGATTTTCAGCAAATGGTTACATCTTTCAACAGAGCTCCCTCTCAGATTACTTATGACTGCAATCCCAGCAGCTCTTAAAGAGACAGTGCACAGAGGCTATACAGGCACTCTCTGGCAATCACATTAAAACTGCTAAAATGCAGGACACCAACCTGGCAGTGAGCATTTAGGCAAGCTCAAAGAAGACTTTTGGAACCCCCTTTTGTAGGTGGGTTACATATGCAATGCCAAGTGCTGCTCCCTCCCTTCAAAATGTCTCTGCATATGATGCAAGCCTTTATTTGATAGGACTACAGAGAAGAAAATATGGTCCTCCTGTCCCGACTCCTGCTTGTGTGGGAAATGGCTGGTGACACTATGCCAACAGAGGCCACTCATCTGCTAGACTACCCCATCTCCAAAGCATTTCACATGTGATGCAAGCCTTTATTTGACAGGACTACACAGAAAAATATGGTCCTCCTGTCCCGACTCCTGCTTGTGTGGAAATGACCGTGACATCACTTAATAGAGACTACTCAACTGCTGGCTGTTCTCTCCCAAAGCATTTGACACATGATGCAAGTCTTCATTTGATAGGAATACACACACACACACACAAATATGGTCTTCCTGTCCCAACTCCTGCTTGTGTGGAAATTACTGGTGACACTATGCAGACAAAGGCTACTCACAACTGCCGGGCTGCCCCTCCTCAAAGTGTTTCACATGTGATGCAAGCCTTTATTTGACAGGACTACACAAAAGATATGGTCCTCCTGTCTCGACTACTGCTTGTGGGGAAATGGTTGGTGACACTATGCAGACAGAGGCTACTCAACGCCGGGTTGCTCCCCTAAAGCATTTCATACAACCTTAGTGTTAACACAGGTGTTCCTCAAGGCTCTGTCCTTGGCTCTCTAGTGTTCAGCCTGTTCTTAAACAACCTCCCTCAATTGGTAAACGACCAGCTACTACTGTGTGCAGATGATGCAGTCCTATATTCATGTAATTCTGACCCCTACATACTGGAAAAGCAAATGCAGGCTAATTTCACCACGGCTGAGCACTGGTTCCTTCAATCAAAACTGCTCCTCAATTACAAAAACTAAGACTATGTTATTCACATCATCACATAACAAACACTGCATTCACCAACTTTGCATTCATAACAATCAGAATACTTCCCTGGAGATGGTTCAAACATTTAAATACCTAGGATTGACACTGGACTGCACCTCTCATTTAACCAACACATAGACGGTCATAAAGTCATCAAATGCAAAATTAGGATTACTGTACAGACACCGAAAAGGACTGACTTTGAGGCACTCAAAACCGCTGTAAATAGCTCAGTCCTCTCAGTGATAGACTATGGTCTAGCAGTATATGGGCTGCCTCCCAAACTGCTTTGAAACATATCAAAACAACACTAAACAAAGTGTGTCGTTTAGTCCTAGGTGTACCCCATCTCACTCACACCTGCAAGTTGTACACTCAAACAAAATGGCTCAACCTTGACAGTCGCCTCCAGTATCAAGTATGCATGCTCGCAAGAAGTCTATGCTAGGACTTACCACCCCAGGCCTGCAAAGCCTCCTTAACTGACCTAATTCCATCAGATGCACTAGGGGTACAAACAACTCAGCTCTCTGCATCCCTTTCCATAGAACCACACAAGGCCAGCGGTCCTACAAATACGGACACCATTTTGACTTAATAAGCTTGACCTAGACATTACAAAAGAGGACAAAATAGGCCCTTTAAAGATAAACTCTGAGTGGCCTCATCACAAACAGGAACTGTGACTGTGAGACCTGAACTCCCCACACTCTTCCCTCCTGTTTCCTGCTACCTCATTTTAACCTGCACCTTGCCTCTCCTCTCCTCTCTTCTTGCTAACTAACACTCCCTAGTAGGCTCCAGGTCCCAGCATCAGCACCCCCCAGTGAGTCTAGCCCTCCTTATGACTACACTCTTTAGCACTTAAGACAAAAGAACTGCTGCCCATCAAGTTCTCACCTCCTTGCATATAGTATTAGTTAATTATTTTACAGACTATATCATCCTCTGTTTCCTACCTGATTCACTCTGTATCCGGTAGATTCTCAAGTAGTTCACTTAACAACCTGTCAACCTAGCCTGCTTTAAATTATGTGTCTGTATATTTTACTTATGTACTGCCTGTTATTGTAATTATGTAACCTCTGTAACCTGATGTACTTACGCTTTCTAGGCATGGAATCTCCTTGTATCTTCTTATGTACTTGTAACCACTGTACATGATGTTATGCCCATGTATTACTACGACATGGAACTTCTGTAAAGAGCCTTTGGCTCAAAGGTACTTTAAGAAATAAATAAAAAAATACATGATGCAAGCCTTTATTTGACAGGACTGCACAGAAAAATATGGTCCTCCTGTCCTGACTCCTGCTTGTGTGGGAAATAACTGGTGACACTCACGAGACAGAGGCTACTCAACTGCTGGGCTGCCCCTCCCCAAAGCGTTTCACACGTGATGCAAGCCTTTATTTGACAGGACTACACCAAAAATATGGTCTCCTGTCTTGACTCCTGCTTGTGTGAGAAATGACTGATGATTTTATGCAGACAGAGGTCTACTCAACTGCAGGGCTGCCCTTCCCGAAGCATTTCACACAAGATACAAGCCTTTATTTGACAAGACTACACCAAAAATATGGTCCTCCTGTTCTGACTCCTGCTTGTGTGGGAAATGGCTGGTGACATTATGCCCACAGAGGCTACTCACAACTGCTGGGCTGCCCCTCCCCATAGAGTTTCACACATGGCGTAAGCCTTTATTTGACAGGACTACACCAAAAATATGGTCTCCTGTCCCGACTCCTGCTTGTTTGGGAAATGGCTAGTAACACTATGCAGACAGAGGCAACACACAACTGCTGGGTGCCCCTCCCCAAAGCATTTCACACGTTATTCAAGCCTTTATTTGACAGGACTACATA
Organism: Neoceratodus forsteri; assembly: GCA_016271365.2. NCBI lineage: Eukaryota > Metazoa > Chordata > Ceratodontiformes > Ceratodontidae > Neoceratodus > Neoceratodus forsteri. The sequence goes on along the minus strand of CM057456.1, from coordinate 745,516,688 downwards.
AAATAAATATGGTTTATTTTTGTGGGAAATGGTTGATGACACTATGCAGACAGAGGATACTCAACTGCTGGGCTGCTTCCACACCCCCATCCTAAAGCATTTCACATGTGATGCAAGCCTTTATTTGACAGAACTACACAGAAAAAATATGGTTCTCCTGTCCCAACTGCTGTTTGTGTGGGAAATGGTCAGGCCGCAGCTTGAGTATTGTGTACAGTTCTGGAGACCTCATTTGAAGAAGGACATAGTGCTGCTGGAGGGTTCAGAGGAGAGTGACCAGGATGATTCAGGGCATGGAAGGAGGCCTTATGAGGAAAGGCTGAAGGAACTTGGGCTTTAGTCACTGGAGGAGAGGAGGATAGAGGAGACATGATAGAGGTTTTCAAGTATGTAAAAGGAATAACCAGGAGTGGAATCAAGGAGCTGTTTAGGTTAAAGAGGGAGCTACCAGGGGTCATGAGTGGAAGATGGAGGGAAATTACAGGGGAGCGTAGGAGGCATTTTTCACTGAGAGGGTAGTGGAGCCTTGGAATCGCTCCCCGGTGGCTGGTGGAAGAGGGCACAGTGGAGGCTTCAAGAAGGGGTGGGACAGGTGTAAGGAATTCTGAATAAAAAGAAGATTTTCTTGGGGGCTGGGGATAGTAAGCGAGGCAGCCACTAGGTTGCTGGCTTTCGAGCAGACAAGACAGACCATTTGGCCTATTCTGCTGGCTCTTTAGTATGTTAGTATGTAAATGGCTGGTGACACTGTGCAGACAGAGGCTACTCAACTGCCAGGCTGCCCCCTCCCTAAAATGTTTCACATGTGACACTGACGCCTTTATTTGACAGGGTACAGAAAAAATATGGTCCCCTCCTGTCTCATGTCCCAACCCCTGCTTGTGTGGGAAATGGCTGGTGATACTGTGCAGACAGATACTCAACTGCGGTCTACCCCTCCCAAAAACATTTCACACATACACTGACACAAGCCTTTATTTCACAGAGTTCCACACAACCGAATCATGAACAGCCCAGGGCAGCTAGCCCATTAGAAGCAGAAAGATCCAGAAGAACCTGCACTCCAAGAACTAAGACACACACTCTCCAAATCTGTTTTAATATATTTTAATAGTAAAATTAAGTGGAAATGCATACAGATCTGACCACTGCCACAATGCCCTGGTGCTTGGGTAAGAAACCCTTTGATAGGGTGTATGCTTTTGAGAGACACCTGACTTCTTTATAACAACACCTCATGAATAAACATGAACTAATTATATAAACTAACATAACAATAACATTCTTGAACAGGCTAAACAAAAAGCTCTATGACAAAATAAAAAGATCTACTTGAGGGAAGCACCAGCAGGGATAACTAGTGTTAGAAAACAATCCTGTACCATTTGTTACAGAATTCAATAGTCTGGCAGGGAGGGTGGGCAATGTGATACATAAGAACTGGCCAATACTGATAAGCAATAGGACTATGAAGCAGTCAATCACAGAGAAACCTCGAGTATGCTTCAGCAGAGGTAACAATATCAGAGATAAGACAGTAGATAGCAGACTACATGCTGAGACAGACACATAATTCTTTTTGCTATTAAAGCATTTAAAATCAGATTTGGAGAGTGTGTATCTTAGTGCTTGGAGTGTGAGTTCTTTGGATCTTTCTTTATTTGACAGACTCCTCTTGTCCCAACTCCTGCTTGTGTGGAAATCACTGCTCTCTAAGCAGAGGTGCAAGGGTGACTCAGGACTCAGGAGCACTGGGGACTGGGACACTGACTCAGTCACACAGTATGCAAATGGACTAAGAATCTGCTGATGCTGCCTGAGTCTGCAGCACTCCCCCAACACACACAGTCAGTCCTTCTCTGGCCCAAGTCCGACCCTCTGAGGTTTTTTTGCATTAACTTATTCTTGAGTTGTTTTTTTTTCTTTGTTTCGTTGGTGGTGTGGGTAGAAAGTTTCTTTGGAGCCCTTGGCTTCCTCCCCAAAAAACACACAGTCAGTCCCTGGCTCAAGTCCTGACCCCTCAGTTTGATTTTTTTTTTCACTTGTTGAACTTGTTTTTTTCCTTCTGTTTCGTTGGTGGTGTGGGTGGATATGGGTCCTTGGACTCTCCCCGGCACAAAGAAAAAGCAGAAATGAAGCACTCAGATAGGTGCAAACACACCATGTGGTACAGTAGAAACCATGGTCTAATACCATAGTAGATCATGGTTTGTATTGTAATACCTGCAATCCACTACAGGTAAGCAGCAATACACAAAGTGAAAGAAATATGCAAATAGCTTGCAGTGTGTAGTTGTCCCAAGTTGTATTTCCTTAGAATTTTCCTGGCACAGGGTTTTGACTTTTCAAGACTGTTCTATATTGTAATTACAACAGAAGTTCATGAGTTACTAAAGATTGTACATTTAAACTCCACATATACTGTTAATTATGCTGCAGCAATATTTCTGTAGAAGTGAACAGTTACATACTGTTACCATCCCTTCTGATCTACTGCTGTCTAAGCAACTGTGGGTGCAATGCATTGTGGATGACTGAATAACATTATCTGGCCTGGCCTTTTAAAGATAAGCATGCAGCTTCTATAACGAAAGCAAAAATAACAAAATAACAGACACTGAGATAAACAAAGCAAAATCAAAGAGAGAGATACTTCTGTGGGTGAAAAGAAAAACAAATGGAGAGAAACAAAAAGAAATCAAAGAAACAGACTAACAATAGTAGTCAAAACAAGTATTTGAAAGATGAAAGCAGTAACGTTATGTTGTTCTATGTCCTGCTGAGTTAGGTAGTTTAGAGGGAAAAAGTGAAAATAATATTCCACAAAATAGTAGTTGTTCAATAAAGTGTTTTTCAGATTGGCAGTTCAGTACATTTGGAGAAAAGGTGCTTGTGCTACTAGGATTGTGTGACAGCCACCTATTGGTCTGCAAAGGAACTGGAGAAAGAAAACTAAAATGTACCATAGCACACTCCCATCATGCAGCACAGCCCATATCTTCTAATACATAGAGGAGAAAATCAAAGCACCTAGAATAGAAAGTGAATTGCAAGGTTTGAAAAGTTGTAAAATATGTTTTGATGTTAGAAAGCTTAAAACTTGTAATGAAAGTTATTGTAACAAAAGTGAAGTAGTAACCACGATATTTCCAATAGGTGTGTTCGAATTGTTTTCAAGTGTATGTACATCACGCTTAATAGCTCAATTTATAGTATTCTGAAAGTAAATCAGTGTGATTGTACTCATTTATTCAAAACTGTAAGTCTAGAGTCATTGCCATATTACAAGCAGATTAAACCACTTTCAGCATGGGTCTGCTGTGGAATTAATCATGGTTGGTTGGTTGACCCACTCGCCTTCGCCTTGTGATCCAACCCCCTAACCATGGATTAATACCACAGTAGACCCATGCTTTCGAAAGTGGCTTAATCTCTTATGTGTATACACTGGCAACCGATTATAAAACGTTATTAAACTAGTTTTATAAATTGGTACCTAGCACGGTTGTCAGAGCGCCCACACTGCATTCCGACAGCTGTGGTAGGAGAAGCGGTTCCCAGGCATGACTGCGGACCAAGTGCTTCAAGGGATACTAGGCAATACGGTATCACTTTTTTTCAATCCTGTTGTTTAAAAAATACTTTTCCGTAGGACAGGTTGCCCTTAACCCACGTATTACTGTACGGTTTGCGTACACACTGCTGTTAACACGGATTAAGGCAAACTTATTTAGCTAAAACCGTGCTAAAGACTGCCTATTTAGCAGGGTTTTAGCATGGTTTTAAACACGGTTGTAACACGATTTTAACCGTGTTACAGTGTGAACGCAAACGTAGCTTCAGGAGCTTAAACGGTTAAGGCAGTTAAACCATTTTAAGCTCTCTAGTGTGTACAGGGCCTTAGTTGTTGGTATTTTTGTTTTGTTTTTTTTACTTTTTTTCTGTCTTTTGATTCCCACACCACAGTCGCTGTCCCATGTCCCCACCTGACTGCAGAGCTCTTCGTGAGTTTTTTTTTTTTTCCCCTGGTCCTCCTTCTCCTCCATGCCTCCCCTCCCTCAGACCCCCTGATGACCGAGTCTGTCCTGATCTCCTGAACTGACCCTCCCTGTCCCTTGTCGCCGGTTCTGCTTTGACTGCTCTCTCACTGTGAAGAGCTCCTCTCCTTAGTGGCTAAAATGAAATGATGCCGAGAGACTCTTCCAATGATACTCCAGTATGCACATGCTCAAACTGGAATATCCAGGGAAACCACCAACTGACGAGCTCCTTATCTGTCACATGACAGGCGGGAGGTCAAGGTGGGGGTCGAGGTTAGAGATTCGAGCTGAGTTGCCAATGTTTGGCCGGGTCTCATACAAACCAAGCCACATGGGTTTGGGACGGCTCAGTTTCCACTGAAAGGATTTGGTACACCTCTACTTTTTAAGTCATTATACAAGATAGCTTAATCACTGAAATAAAAGTATTTTTCAGGACTAGCTATCGCTGCTTTAATTGTTGGTGACTTGGGGATTAAGAGACTGGACCAGGGGCACTCGTAAGAGAAGGGAAGCTAATCTGACTGTTTTAAGTCTATCTGGGCCAAACTAAAAGATTTCATCAAAACTCCTACTATGTAGTTTGCAAAATTGTTTAAAAAATGTCTGGATCTGATTCTGAGCAGGACTTAATACTAACAGGCAAGCAGTCAACTCAATCTGCGTGAGTGGAGTGTGAGAGAGACTGAGGAGTTGCAGGCTACCATTTTGATTACTAACAATACATAAAGTTTAAAACAAAATTGAGAAAAGTCCACAGAGAGGTAGGGCAGTGGGTGGGTGGGTGGGGTGTGTTGTGGGGGTCGGGTAGTGGGCAGCAGTCAGTCATCAAAAAAAATATTTGGCCACAAGATTTTAATGTACAGTGGCCAAGCTACCACCACACCACAAAATGATCTGTCCCACCCTGTGTGTAGCTCTGCTTTTAGTGTCAGGTTGTCACAGGTTGCTAGGGATGCTTAAATGTCCTGATGCTAATGATGCCATCAAGATGTGCACTGATTGGCTGATAGGAAATTTTATGAATAATCAAATGTGGAAAATGGCAGAGTGTCTTTGCGCGGCAGGAGAGTGGCGAGTCTGCTGTTCTCCTTTATCTTGAGTGAAGAGATATGATTTTGTTTTGTGGTTATTTTTAAAGTGATTTAGAAAACATTTCCTGCAGTTTTGGCTCACACAGGTGAGCAAGCATGACTCTCTGGAGGAGTGAGAGCACTAGGTGTTGCGTGTTAGCATAGGGAGACAGAGCGAGTGCGGCTCTGTTTCAAACATAAGCCATGAGTGAGTGGTAGAAAAAAAAAAAGTATTTTGTGGTTAAATGTTTTCTGTCACTCTAGCAGGTACAGTATGAGCAGCCCTGGCCATATGGTGTCAGTGAGGAGTGCGTCGGGACTAGAGTCTTAAGTGAGCGGGAAATATCAAATATCTAAAATGGCAGCAGAAACAGGCCATACGGTCTATTAGTCTGCTCAAGTGTGCAGCTCCCAGTCTAAACAACTGCAGCTGCCTCACACCCTTGCCCGCCTGCCTGATTTACTGTCCCTCTGCCGACTCTCCTCCCCAGCTTCCTCCCAGTTTCGACCTTACCTCTGATCTTCTCCACCCCTTCTTAAACTGCCCACAGACTTCAATATCACATTCTCTGGCAGTGCATTCCACCTAGCCACCACCCTTTCCTTGAAGTAGTGCCTCCTCATTTCCCTCCTGAATCTTCCACTCTCCAGTTTCAGACCGTGTCCCCTGTGTCCCTCCCTCCTTAATCTAAATATGCCCTCAGTGCTAACTCTATTCTTGCCCTTAAAGTATTTGAAGGTCTCAATCTGGCAGTATAGCCTAGAGGTTAGAGAAATGAGCAGTAAATGAGCTTGCTACATCCAGCAGACCTGGGTTTGATTTCCACAACCTCCACTTGCATACAGTGTGACTCTGAGCAAGTCCTTAACCATCCAGTGCTCTGAGTCGCCCCTGAAAACAGGCAGTTGTGCGTAGTGGGCCTTATCTGGTTACCAAAAATCATATCCCTCTCCCTTCTATCCTCCAGGGAATACATGTTGAGCTCCCCAGTTTTTCTCATATGGTCTGTCCCCAGCTCAAGGATCATCTTTATCGCCCTGTGCTGGACCCGCTCCAGTAGTTTGATGTCCTTCTTTAAATAAGGGCACAGAACTGCACACAGTAGTCAAGTGAGGCCTCACCAACAACCTGTACGGTGGCAGTATGACTTCCTCTCTCTAGAGGAGATTCCCCAGGCAATGCACCCCAACATCTTAGTAGCCTTTGCCACCGCCTTCCTACACTGTGCTTAGTGATTCATGTCCCCTGTGACTAGTACCCCAGATCCTTCTCCTCTACTAGTGGACAACTATACCCCCCAGCCAGTAGCCTTTCCCAGGGTTCCTTGCTCCCAAGTGCATGACTCTGCACTTCCTAGCATTGGACCCCAGCTGCCATGTGACTGATAAGTATTCAAGCCTTGCCAAATCCTCTTGGAGTACCTATCCCCCATCCACACTATCCACCTCCACACCGATCTTTGTGTCATCTGCAAAAGGCTGATCTTAGTCCTCATCTCATCCAATATGCTGGCAAAGAAGATGCTAAATAGCACTGATCCTAGTGCTGAGCCTTGTGGGACACCACTGGTTAGAGCTCTGGGAGTCGAGAGTTCTCCCTACAACTACCTTCTGTTGCCTATCCTGCAGCCTGCTCCTAACCCATCCAACCAATTTCTCCCTGCTCCCAGGTTTCTCAGCTTACTAGTTAACCATCCATGTGGCACCAATTCGAAGGCTTGCTGAAGTCCAGATACAGAACATCCACTGCATGGCCCTTATTGAGTCCCTTGTCATCCAATCAAAACAGTCAGCCTGGTTTGTCTGGCAGGATCTGCACAGGATAAACCCATGTTGCCTATTGTCCTGGAGACCATTCTCCTCTAGAAAGATCACCAATCTCTCTTTAAGGATAGTCTCATTAGCTTCCCACGATGGATGTAAGGCTGACCAGTCAGTAGTTACCTGGTTTGTCTTTGGCCCACATGTGCCATCCTCCAGTCCTGGGGCAAACACCCAGTCCAAAATGCAATGCGCTGTGCTGAGCGAGAGAGAGAGAGGCAGGGGCTGCTATGTTTAAAATGTGAGCCATATGTGACCAGCAAAGAAAACAAAATATAGTTAAGAGTTTGTGGTTTATTTTTTCTGTCACTCTGATGTTTGTGGGTATATGGTGTGAATAAGGAGTGTGCAGGGATCATCCAGACCAAGCGTCTGAAGCAGGTGTGGAAGTATGGAGTGCCATCCTGACCGACAGGAGTTATGTCAAGGTTTTCCTGTTTTTGTTAAAGATTAAATGAGCTGTGGTCCATTCAGGAGGAAACTCTTTAAAGGGGTGGCTTTGTCTGAAATATTTATTTTATTTATTTGTTAACTGGGCAAATACACTGATCCCAGGGACCATTTTCAGGTGTGACCCAGGCCATAAAGATGGCGATACAGTAACAAAATGCAACGTGACATGGGTAGTGAGAACATACAGTGCTAACACAAGGATACTAAACAAAGTTCCTGGAGAACAAACAGTACATCAGAGTGCTAGCGTGTGATTCTGTACAGTAGTCTTGAGTACCATACAGTGCATTACAGGGCTAACACGTCAGATACTATAAAAGGACTCAGAGTGCTTAAGTGGTATGGTCTAACAATACAATGGCATTTGATAATTATCTGTCCAGTAAGGTAGAGTAAGAGGAATTAGAGCAGCAATATCAAGATTTGACAAGCAGTTTACAAGCAAATTACAACCGTGGGTATGGTACAAGCAGTAGGTAACAGTATTATGAGTGATAATACACAATACAGAGTGACATAATGATACATAATGGTAATGGATAGAACATAAGATAATTATGGACCCGAAGCTAGGGAATCTGAACAAACAGGATCGAGGAGCAGGTGCACTGTTAGGGTCGGCACTTATAGGCAGGCGCTAAGAGCAGAAAACTTTTCAGGTTTCTTTTGAAGGCTGATGTGCCAATGGAGAGGGCGGGGCAGGAAAGGTATTCCAGAGCTTTTGAGCAGCGAAGAGAAGGCTCTCTGTTCCATATCAGTGGAGGATCAGGGATGACTAAGATGGCATTGTGAGGTGGACCTCAAATCTCTTGTGCCATGTTTATGAGTAAGACATCTGGAAAATGAGGATGCAGTTCCTGCGGAGAGTGATTTGTGGACAAGAGTGCTCATGCAGAGGTCATGGCAGGTCTGGGGGAGAGCCACCTAGTGAGGCATATAAGGGGAAGTGGTGAGCTGAAAGTGGGGCCAGAAGTATGAATTGGCAGATACTTTTATATCAGTATTGAGATGAGGCGTGATTTGAAAGCAGAGGTTTAGGATATTATGGGCAGTGCTGGGAAAAGCTTGCAGCACTGGCAGCATGTGAGATAGGATAAAAGTAGAACCAGCAGGTGGGGGGCAGCTCATAACGTAGAAATGGTGTACATAAATGGATGGTGATGTAGTATGTACATAAATGTAAGCTTCTACATTTATCTACAAAGATGCTCAGATAAACAGATTTATCACACTCTATGTCCCCACGCTTGTATAAATATATATTACAGGGGCATGGTAGCACCCTATAGTTAGGGTTCAGTAGGCTGTTTAATGTTAAAACCTTAATAGCTTCACCCACATTCTATGTAATTTCATGCTAGCTGAATGTCTAGATTCCAAGATAAAGACAGGGCAAAAGTGAAAAAATCAGTGTTTTGCCATTTTTTTAGTCTCACCTACAGCCCAGAAAGTTTGCAATTTTGTTCTAAATTTTCAGGGTAGAATGGGCTTGCCACAGAGTGGTGCTTTTCATTGGTTTGGTGAAAAGTACTATCCTTTTCCAAGTTATACAGATTTAAAATGTCAGTTTTCAGCATGTTTAATAGGGTCTTTCATGCAGATGTTTATCACGGAAAACAATTTTCAGCTCATAAAACCAGAATCTTCTTTCATAAGGCAAAGTTCTTCTTTCATGATGAAAATCTTCTTTCATAAGTCAGCCATCGTTTTTTTTTTTTTTTAATTTTGAAAACATAAAAGTGATGCCCTAGAGAAAACAAACAAATGAATCTGGCTAATTGGGACCCACTTAGCTTGATTCTAGAGTTTGTTTTTGAAAATTCCACTGAAATATGGCTTTGGGGCATCCCAAAATCCTTATCAAGGCTTGTTTCATGAGCTAAATTTCTACTTTTAGGGTGTCATTAAGAAGTTTTCAGATCTCACAAAAGAAGAATCTTGGCTCATGAAGAAAGAACAATGAGTTTTTTCCTTTTTTTGACAGTTCTTTCATGAGTCAATCTCCTTTTTTGTGATCACGAAGAACCCACAAAAAAAATCTCGTTACGTGAAAGAACTGTGAAAAAAGTCCCACCATCTTCTTTCATGAGCCAAGATTCTTCTTTCAAGTCACAAAGGACTTCCAAAAAAATCTCAGCTCATGAAGAGGATGGTGGGACTCAGAGCTGACCTTCTTCTTTCATGATCACAAAAGAACTCATGAAAGAAGAATCTCGACTCATGAAAGAACTATGAAAAAAACAAGTCCCACCATCTTCTTTCATGAGCCAAGATTCTTCTTTCATGACTCATGAAAGAAGGATGGGTCACAAAAGAAGAGGTGAGACTTAGCGTTTTTTTAATAACAGTTCTTTTATAAGGTCAAACAAAAGAACCACTGCTCTTCGTGTGATCTCATAAAATAACTATCTGTGACCATGACTTTCTATCTATCTATGTTTTTATCTTTGTTAAGTGGACTGAGGTGCCCACCCCTGGCACTGCTTCTTTCTCCAACCTCCCCTCTATGTTGCCCACCCCTTTGTTTAATATATGTGGTGACACCAGGGTGCCCACCCTGGTGCGCTGAACACCATCCTGACACTGGAATGCCCAGTTCCACTGTTGGGTTCTGCTGTCTACAATAAAGAAAACTCTCTCCCACTGATGTTTTCTTTTTCTTTTAGACTGAAAAAAGAAAATGGCCCATCGGAGATCTGCACCCAACCCAGCCCCCACTCAGCACCCCCCACCCGCTCCACACTCTTGCACCTTCACTACCTGACTATGTCCCACAACGCTTTCCACCAAGTAATCAGTATGAGAACAGTGGGACTATCTTGAAATGTGAAGCCGCAGCTGAGGTCATACTGCTGGCTTCAATTACAACAGTGAGCTACTGATTCCCTGATCTGTCTGTCTCTCTCACTCTGCCTGGCTGTCTATCTACCTACATACCTATCTGTCTAGCTAGCTATCTGTCTGTCTCTCTCTCTATTTTTCTCTTTGTGAAGCGGATCCTATCAATCTGTCTATGCCTCTCTATTTTTCTTTTGTTAAACAGACCACTGTTAAGAGGATGAGGATGCCCACCACTGGTACCACTTATTTTGCTCTCCTCCCTTTTCTTATGTATTACAAAATAACAGCGGGCTAGAGTGCCCACCCCAGTACTGCTTCTTTTCTCCCGCATCCTCCAGGTCATCCTCACCAAAGAATAAGTGATGGCACCAGGGTGCCACCCACGATGCCACTGAAGATCTTCCCAATACTGGGTGCCCCATCCCCAGTGTTGGCTTCTTTCCTATAGTAAACAAAACACTCAGTCATTGATATTTTTTCTTATACCTGAATAAAAATGAAAACTGTCCATTGGTGATCTCACCCTTAGCAACCCTCAGCCACCCCAACCCCAACTCGGCACCCACCCCCACACCCCTCACTCACCTGAACATGAACCATGATGTAAGTCCCTGTACAATCGAAGACATGTCTTGCTACAGGAACCAGTGACTGCAATATGAGAACATAAGGAAAGTGCGGTTTAAAGGCAAAGTACCTCAACCAATTTCCTGTACACCTGTGTAGTTTATAGGCATGAACAAAGATTCCTCCATTGCATCACCTTAATTTCATCCTATTTAAAATATAAATGAGGTTGCTTCACTCTATTTTGCCCTGGAGTGAAAACATGTTTGTCTCCATTCTAAAGGCCATGACCACACTCATGCAAGGCATCATGGGAGTTGATGATGTGTACATGCACAAGCCAGCAGAAATTATACTCTCATTCAGTTCTGTTATATGTCATGTTAAGTTCATGTATTCTCTAAAGCATGTTTTTCTAACCTAGATGCACTGTAAACTACAGAAAATAGCAGGGCAGTTGCTATGCCTTGAAATGTTTCATGGCCAGTATAAGACAAGGCTAGGGGACTGCAGAGGACAGCAAAAGGAATGACTACTATAGTATAGTACTGCAGACTTCAGCAGTAAAATATCCTTAAAATTCCAGGATACCTTACAAGAGTTGGGTCATTACCTTTGCAACGGCTACAGGTTTTCACACCAGGCTTAACTATCTTCATTTACATATTTAAGTCCTGATGAAATTAGGATGTTGCAACAGGGCAATCATTGTCCATGCCTGCAAACTACAAAGGTAAACAGAACAAACAACTGAGGAGACCTTCCCTTTAATGTATTTCAATGAGGCTTGAACTTTTGTTCATAACTTGGTCATTTTGAACATTTTCACCAAATTTTCAGCATGGCCTTTTTGGGACCCTACTTCACAAATGAAAGCAGAGGAATTATGGAAATCCATCCTAAAGGTGATTTCAAGGTTGCCCTGAAATAACCTTTCCGGGCAGGATTTGAAAATTTTCTCTGCCCTTGTTCATGAGGTGGGGTCATTAGAAGACTGTGTTGAAACATAGTAACATAGAATTTGATGGCAGATAAGGACCGCTTAGCCCACCCAGTCTGCCTATTTCCACTGATGGATAAGCTGCAGATTCTAGTTAATCAACAGCTTACTTCCTCCTACTCCCACTAGAATTGCCTTATGTCTGTCACATGCATTCTTGAATTCTCCCACTGTTCCTGACTCCACAACTCTCTGTGAAAAAATACTAACATTACCTCTGAGCCATTCCCCTCTATCTTCAAATTGTGCTCCTTGTTCTTGCACATCTCTTTTCTGAAAGATACTACCTCTTGTACTTTGTTAATTCCTTGAGATACTAAAGTTTCTATCATGTCCCTCTCCTCCTTTCTTCAAGGGTATACATATTAAGCTGCTTTAGTCTCTCCTCAGATTGTCTTCTGGTGCAGACCCTGCACCATTTTGGTTGCCCTCCTCTGAACAGCCTCCACTCTATGTCTTTGCGGAGATGGGGTCTCCAGAATTGCATGCAGTACTGTAGATGGGGTCTTGCCAACTGTCTGTACAGAGGGATAACAACTTTCTGTTTTCTACTGTTGATGCCTCTCCTATGCATCCGGTATCCCCAGCCATCCTAACTGCCTTCTCACACTGCTTGCCCACCTTTAGGTCATCTGATATAATTACTCCTAGGTCTTTTGATTTTTTTGTTGTTATTGAAAATGTGGGTAATTATAAAAACTTCAAAGTTATGAATGTACGTTGAAATGTTTCAGTGTACACTGATAACTGTAATTTTCACTATTTTGACCCAAAATTTATACATAGCCAATTTTTCACACCACAGCTGTCACTTTTTCAAATCCTGGCCAAAATGAATTTTCTGACCTGCGTGCACAAATTCACGTTTCAACTGAGATTTCTAAATTGTCACCTTTGCAATGGAGTAAAGCATCACTTGGGTTTCTAAGAAGGCTATGTTGAAAATGGGGTAACAATATTTAAAAACAAAGTTATGAAGGTACAGTGACATTTTCTATACATGTTCATAACTTTGGTAAGTTTTGACATCCATTGCTGCATTGAAGTGCAGGGTTTGCAGGTCTCTGCACTTCTGTAGGCGGACAGAGACTTCCCTTGGCACAAGGCCAGATGGAGCTGCACATCTGCATCTGTTCATGCAGGTCCCAAAGGCAACTGCATGAATGAGTTCAATTACACTATCTCAAAAGAAGGAAAGTCATTGCAAAAAACTTTGTCAATTCACCAGTTAGTATTCAGCAATGTAACATGAGTAGGAAATGTGGCATTAAGGATTCCAACCCTAACGCCCTACCTCCCATCCCCAAGCAGCAAAGGGGAAAAATTAAGGTTTTGGGTCTCCTGAGTGCTGGCAGATCAGTGAGGGGTCTTCATTGGGGTTGTCAACCTAATGCTTACCCTCTCCCTGGAACATACAATGTCAGATGTGATCTCCTGGCGGGCCCTGCCTGAAGAAAGTTACAACAGAGTCTGTAGCCAACATCTGTGAGACATACTTCTCTACCATTGAACAGTGCATCAGTATGAAGCACTGGCTTGAGCTGTACTTTGTGCTTTGGACAGCAAGCTATGGGATGGGGGAGAGGTGGGCAGTAAGTTTGACAACCCCAAGGAAGACCCCACACTGATTTGCAAAAACTAAGAGACCCACAACCCTAATGGATTTTCCTTTTGCTACTTGGGGTGGGACTGGGAAGTTAGGTTGAAACCCTAATGTCATATTTTCCTACTTCTGTTGCTTTAAGTTGAACCCTAACTGGTGCATTAATGTAGTTTTTGCAAAGAATAAATAGATACATAACGCGTATACATATTCCCAGAGGATCTTGCTTTTGCAGGCTTTGCCTGTGAATGCTTCAGAAGAAAATATAGTAACAGTATTAGTAGTAAAATCTTGTGCTTCTTTGTGCAGTGTGGTTCCATTTTCTTGTGATTTCACAGATAAGAAACTGTTATAGTGATGGCACATATTCATCCTGAAACGTCTGTGTAGTTTGCTTCTTGGGTTGATGGGATGCCACCGCCTCCATCAAAGACTAAATGCTGGTGCTGTTAGAGATATTGTAAGAAGTAGGAATTACTTCTGGATGGGAGCATTTTACACCACAGGACAGGGATTCCACACCAATGGACAAGAGTTACAGTGCGGACAGGGTTCCATACCAGTGGACAGAGAGCTATACCTTAGAACAGGGGCTGCACACTGGTGTGACCATATTTTATAGTGTATTTCATTTGATTTGTCTAAAATCCAGATAACTGCATTGGACAAGAAGGCCCATTTTAGTCATGACCTGGGCCATGTGGCAGACAAAAAAGATTAAAAAAAACAACAGATAAGGTAGAATGGTCACAATACAAAAGTAACATAAGAGATATATAAATTTAACAATAACAAAATCAATATGTAAAACACTGCCAAGTTGATTTATCTATCAAATAAGTTTGACCTTGCTTGTAGCTGGTGTGGAGCTTGTCCTTTGGTATGAGTCTTCATGCACTACAGTGGTACTCCATTCTATTGTGCTAGACTCTGTCAACTATTAGGGACCCTGACCTTTTTGTTTGCTTGTGCTTGTGCAAGAAACATTTTGTTACAATTAATAGACATTTCAGAGATTTGTCACTGCTCAGCCCCATTGCAGCTCAAGCTGCAAAGGGTTCGCAGTGCAGACCAATGACCGGCACTCTGGTCATGACACTACTACTGTTTGCTGGGCGGAAACTTTGTGTAATTGAAAGGACTGAAGTGCTCCTGAGAGGTGCCCGTTCCTTTCATTGCATGAACCTAGTCAACAAGCAGCTGATCTTCTCTTGTTCTCCCTACCGCCTAAATTGACAAGCCACAGCACAAGTGTTGTCACTGAGGTCACGAGAGGGAGTGCGGGAAAGTAAGCAGGAGAATCAAAGCATGGGCTGAATGGCAGAAGCAAACACATGTTTTATCTTACTTGTTATACTCCTATGCATAACGACAGAAAGCCCTTTGACCTGGGGCTACTATGTATTATGGCACACAGAGGATACATTGTATGAGCGTCTGTGTAATTGTTTTCAAATTTGTGTTCATAATTTAGGATGATGTTTTGTCTGAATTTCATAACATTCTTTTTCCCCTTCTGGATACTAAAAAGATCTGCACAGCTACCAACCAGACTGACGGAGACTGAACCATCGCCAAACAATACATATGATGATGAGGTGTCGCCAAATCCCACTTCTATAAAACTGCAGGGTTCTACAGCAAAGGTTTAGAAGAACCTGTGTATAAAATCATCAGTGGAACCAAACAGTGTGCTTTCTATGCCTTCATAGTGCACTTAAAGGAAAACTTGCACCCTCATATCTTCTAAATGTTATTTGTTTCATGTCAAAGACAACTCTCTTTTCATGTAGCTGTTAAAGATGTATGCAAGTGCTTCAGTTAGTTTTCACACTTTATACTTAGCCCTGTCACCTCTCTGGGAGGGTCCATTTTGTGTTGTTGAAATCTCATTGTCCCTGACAGCTGCATTAGCATATGAGAACATGATGTCTGATCACCCATTTAGATCATGTATCTCTATGCTAAAATAAATACCCTGCAAAACTCTCTGAAACTTATAAACTGAATGGAGTTTAAAGGAAAAAACCTGCATTATAACTCAGATAGCTTGTAAAACTCACTGAAGGTAAATGTGGTATTTCACAGCTTCTTGCAACTTGGTTCTTTAAAACTACTTAAGCAGACAGGCATATTGAGGACTTTAAAGGTTGATTACGCATCACATCCTCATATGCTAATGTAGCTCTCAGGGACAATGAGATTTCAACAACCATGAAATGGACCTCCCAGGAGCGTGATAGAGCCTATTATGAAGTGTGAAAACTAACAGAAGCAACTGCATACATCTTTAACAGCTACATGAAAAGAGTTGTCTGTTGACATGGAAGCAAATGACATTTAGAAGATATGAGGGTGCAGTTTTCCTTTACGAAGATGTCCACTCCCTCCCCATAAGGCAGAGCTAGCTATAGTGGCGTGTGTGGATAATGTCTCATTCAAGCTGAATATGGCTGTTAGGTAAATCTCAACAATTTCCTGTTACTAAGCCTAAAAACTACAACAGGTATGGGCTCCTTTCCTTCCATGAATCCATAACTTGCAATTGATACAGAATGAAGTTTTGCCTGGGGCAGGGCAGAAGTGTAGTTGCAAGCCGAGCTTTGAATGACCAAAACTGAAACAATTGGCTTCTGCAGGCTGGCAGCTACGCAAGACCTGTTTCCCATTATTTCGCGACTGTATATGTATAAAAACAAACTCTGGCCAGAGTCGACAGGGCTGCAGTCGGGGTCGCGGAAGAGGGGCTAGAGGAGCAGAGACCAGAACTGCTAGCCTGCATGAGAATGTGTGAGCTGGTGGTCCGCGCACGTGTGTTGGCAGACATCCATTTTCTCACTGCGATAGCAGAGCATCAGAGCTCCCCACTGCTCCCAGACCCCGAGATCACTTACTTGGGGTTCGGAGACATACCGCTGTGGTGCAGAAGCCATGAAACTATTTGTTTAAAGAGTGCCAATGACCGCTCTAGGACTGAATATATACATAATAATGAGCTACCATGAATAAGTTTCATTAATATTTTACAATGTATTTTTACCCAGAAGAAACATGGAAGTGTTCTAACATTTATTTATAACTTTATTTTTTGCAGATTTTGGCCCTAATGTTCATTCAGTCTGTTACCCACCTCATGAACATGACAGGTATCATTTTCAAGCCCCTCCAATAACATGTTTTCACTGTCGCACAATGGAATCACCTTTTGGTTGGGATTTTAAAAAATTCTACCCGTCTTGATCATAATGTCAGGTCATAAAAAGACTATGTTGGAAATTTGGGGGTCAAAATGTGAGACCAATAAAAGAGATATTGCCGCTCAGCTGTCCTATCCTGGCTAAATACAGTCTAAAATGTGTAAAGGAGGACACCACCGAAAATTAGATATTGCATCTCATCTGGTCTACCCTGGGTAAATATATAGTAAACTGTGTAAAAGCAGGACCCCTAGTACAGCAGAGTCCCCACCGGACGGTGCATCTATGCTGCTGCTGTATCCTGGGGAAAAATACATTGTAATACCTGGACCCCACTGAAAATGTAACTTGCCTTTCAGCTGGGCTATCCTGGGCAAATACATTATAATTCAGCTGTGATATCCTACGTAAATACATTATAAAAATAAGTAAAAGTAGGGTCCCGTTGAAAATGAGATACTGTATCTCAGCTGTGCTATCCTGGGTAAATACAGTGTAAAATTGGTAAAAGCAGGATCCCACTGAAAATATGTAGCATCTGAGCTGTGCTATCCTGGTAAATACAGTACAGAAATATATGAAAGCAGGACCCCATTGAAACCAGATAGTGCATCTCAGCTAGATTGTCCTGGGTAAATATACTACAAAGCTCTATGTTGCATCTAAGATGACCTGTCCTACAAAATGTGTTATAAAAGCAGAACCACACTAAAAATGAGAGATATCGCATCTCACCTCTACATTGCTGTGTAAATGCAGTATAAAATAGTGTAAAATCAGGACCCAACTGCAAATGACCCATTACATCTCATAGGGTCTATTTTGGAATATAGTAAAAATGTTTACAAGGACCCAGTACAACAGCATGCAAGGAAACATTCAGCACTGACAGATGCTTGTTAATCATTTGCCTTACTGCTGTATAGCCTGTAAAGATAGCAGGTAGTAAGAATGTTAATGTTGGACCTTTCTTCTGGATTTCCCAGTTTTTATTTTGCCGAGAATCCAACCTGACTTTTGACACTGTTGAGTAAATGAATTTTATTTTTAGCAGTACACCCTACGGTCATGCACTTTGATATATAGAGCTCTGAGAGCACATCAAGGTTCTGTTAGCCTTAAGCACTCTCAAAACCTTAAGTGGATAATTTTCCCTTGACATTTCTTAACACATTTGAACATCCGAGAGTCTAGTCACCCACAGGAATTAGTGACTCCAATGATCCATCAAACTGTTTTCAAGCTATAACCTTATATTGCTATTAAAGGGAAAGCAAGTTGCTGCGTCCCATGAATTCTGAATGCCCATGAAAGGATCTTTTAAACAAGATAATGAGCTTACCTGTAGGGGTCAGCAGTTCTGAGATGTCACAATTTAAAGGGACACTGTCAACATTTTGCAGATTTTTTATACCAATTATAAACTGGTACCTCTTGCCATTCATATGACCAGTGATAGCATGTCTGGTACATAATTTACATGGATATGGCACTAAATGTGTTATTTTTTTTTTTTTAATAAAATTGATTTACCATTCGGTCAAGCTTTTTTCTGCAGCCTGCCACTCCTGTGCGTCCCTGTGTCAAAATGGCAGCGGCGATGGCGTAAACTCATGCATGAGGCAAGTTGCTTATTTTTTAAAAGACTGAGTTTCATTACAAATCTGAAAGTCTGTTCCAGAACTCAGCAATGTGTCCTATATGAAAATTAGCTTTATTTCCTAGTGAAATGGCTTAACTTTTCAAAATGGTGTTTTAATAGGAAATGGTGCTCATTTTCATATAGGACACACATTGCTGAGCTCAGTTCAGAACAGACTTTCAGATTTTAATGAAACTCAATCTGTTCAAAAAATAAGCAACTGCGCCGATACGTAGTTCTGACATTATCACCGCCATTTTGACTCAAGGATGCAGGATGACTGGCGCGGAAAAAGCTCAGACCAAACTGTAAATCAATTTTATTAAAAACATAAACAAAAAAAAACAACCGTGCCATATTCCAGTAAATCATGTACCAGACTTCAGGACCATCACTGGTCATATGGATGGGCAAGATGCACCAGTTTATAGCTGCTATAAAACTATCAACAAAAGATTACAGTGTCCCTTTAAATCATCTGTAAACTAAATCAACGCAGCAGCCTTTCATGAGATCTTGAGATAGTGATCTAAATGAGTAGGAACCTGTATGTTATGTAAATCTTGCACAACAGTGACATCACATCGTCCCAGGAGTCCATGAAATGACTGCTACCTAGATGTAATTTACAGATGATTTAGAGATTTATATCTCAGGACTGCTGGAATCTACAGGTAAGCCAATACCTCATTAGAAATATTCCTATCACGACTTCCAGAATTTGATTAACCCTACACTCCTACATTCCCATTTAATATTCCAACAACCAATACAGAAAGACTTTATTATTTCCCTGCTAGAGACACCAACTTTCATTTAAGGAAGATAAATGGCCCTAACCAACAACACACACCAACCTAAATTTGACCAGACACCTCCACCTCCAAGTACATGCTGTATGAAATCCATTCCTGAATCTTCAGCTATATGACCCCAAATCAAGGAGAATCTCACTGCCTCATCAACCTTCAAGAAAGAGCCTTCCTCAAACACATAACCATTCAACAATAATCAAACCTGTCCCTCCAACCTAACAATATATACTCAACCACTTACCATACCCATCAGTTACCACCACCCTAATTTAAAATCGATCATGACCCTACCCACCTGTTCTCAGCCCCCTGCTAAAGCAGCTTCCCATCCTAGCTGCTCATACCACCCAATTAAAACAAAACTCCATCCTCCTACTAATGCCACTGGCGCTACTATGCCAAAATCACAATGCCACAAGTACAGGTGTACTGTGATACCTGCATTCAAGTATCATGCTAGGAAAAATAGGGATTGGGATACTGCACTTTAAAAGAAAACAGCTGAGCTGGTCCAGTGGCGTGGAGGGCTGGTAGCTGGGCACCTTACCTCCTGCCACACTGGTGACCCGGGGTCAGGAACCGAACCAGGTTGCTTGGGGGCCGTGAGGGTGAGAAAGAGTGTCCCAAGACAGCTCTCCTACCCAAGGAGGAGGGTTAGAGTGGCACGCTGCTTGCCTGCCATGCAGCGATGGTGGGTGGCAGCACACACGTCACCACACAGGAAGGAAGCCACATTCAGGGTGCTGGGGCCATCTCCGTGGAAGCAGAGTTCGGATGTTGCACCCACTGCACGTCCGTGGGCCTGCAGCCTGCACTACCCCAACATGGCTGCAATGACTATATAAAAACTCTGTACCTGAGCCTGATAACATAGTACCTCCTGTCCATTCTCTTATCTACAGGAGGTAGGAGTTAAGTGATTGCAATATCTTTTTGTCTGTTTCCCAAAGATTTAGGAAGATGGATAGACAATCTTTTGGACTCTGGGATGTCCATCATCTCAACAAAATCAGGCTCTTCCTCCTCCTCCTCAGCAGCTTCTCCCATTGGGAGCTGGAGGTTTCAGCCACCTTCTTGTAGAACAAGAAGTGGGAAGAGACTCAGAAAGCAGGGAAGATATTAGAGGGGCCTGTCTGGGGAGATGTCCAGTTCAATGGGCACATCAAGACCTTCAAAATCATTATCATCATCATCCTCAGTATACTCTTCGTCTCTTTCCCACTCCACATCACCAATAAGCATCGGATCGTAATCCCGATGCAGTGGATCCGACCGAACTGACCGCCCTAGCTGGCGGTGCTGGTCGAGACAGAACCAGGTGAAGCGACTGGACTATACTGATCGCTTTGGCTATTTCGATCAGCGGTTAGAGTATGCAGTGCTGGATCCAAACTGGCTGACTTTCTCTTCCTTTTACCAGAACCGACACCTCGGAGTCAGAGCTCCCTTTGCCCAGGAGGTATAAGCCCAGGTCAGTGGGTACCTCCTCAGGTTTAGCTGCAACCGAACTGGGCTGGCCATCCAGATCCACGGACTTCTAGGCCTCCCTCTCCTTCAGCCAACTCAACCTTTTTTTCCAGAGTGGCTTTAGGAAAATTCCTGCAGATTTGGCAGTCTGTTTTGAGGTGGCCAAACCCCAGACAATAAACACAGATGAAGTGGGGTCAGCCTTGGCAAAGGCCTCTCCACACTCAGTACAGTGTTGAAACCCAGTGGGACGGTTTTTTTCTTGGGTTTCTCAGACATGGCCAGACTAACAAATTACCTTAATAGCTTTCAAGCCAGGTAATAATCCCTATTGGTTACTGACTGTGTTACGGATTGTGAAAAGAACCAGAAAAGTCTGATTCTTTTGAAAGCGATAGGAACACCACTACTAAATCCCAGAAAACACAAATATAAACAAAATGTTGGTTTCAACCTACCGACCCATCAGAAACCGAGGAAAACTATTTCCACAGAAAATAAGTCACTACCTATCTACAACATTATCTGTACCGTAGCAGAGACCTGAAATCCGAAAAATAATAAATCGGTTGAAAAAATGAACGCTTTTAAAACTTTACTGAACAGAACAGAGGAGAAATCTCGGAATGACTTCACTGTTAGGCAGAGTAAAGAATCTGACGGTTACACTGATAAGTACCAGAGACAGAGGTTTGAAAACTGAGCTCGAGATCAACGTTCTATGCTGCTGCATGAGTTAACTCTTTCCTCTCTGGGGCAGTTCAAGTGCTGGGGCTAACCGCATATTGTTAAAATACAGCAAGACTTCATGTTGTTTGAAATGGGCTTTGTACATCCAGCATTCAGACATGGGTTTGATTCCCGCCCTCCATTTCCATATTGTGTGGCTCTGATTAAGTCACTTAATCTCTCCAGTGTTTCTGTAAGTATGTCCCCTTAGTCTTACGTTGACCTTCTGCTGTGTGGGAGAGAATGCTCACTCAAACAGAACCTCAGATTGTAAATTCTAGATAAGAGATGGGCAGTCTGCGTCACATGGCCCATCCCAAAGCAGGATTGTACACACATACACACACACAGACACACACACACACAAAAGTACTTTCAACTTGACACTTCCGATTCCAGAAACAGCAAAAAGCACCTCTTTCATTCTATGTGTGCCTGGGCAGCTGGACTTAATTAACTCTGTCACGGTAGTTTATGCTTACTTTTTACTTATTTGTTTAAGGGCAAAACCTTCAGGCAAAAAGTGATGGGGCTAAAGCTCCCCATTCCTGCAGTTCGTATGTTTGCCCATAGGAATGAAATAGCTCACATACTGCAAGTTCCCTGTCTGTATTCTGACACTGTAGACTACAGATATCATATAATGAGTTAACCCCTAGGTTGCTGAAGAAATAGAATACATCTATTAGACTGAGCTGGACAGATGATAGAAACAGCAGTTTAAAAAGTTTTTTTGTTAATATCCTGAGAAGTTTTGAGGCACAATACAGTAGCATCCCCTCCCTTCAGATGTCTTTAACATAGAACAGCAAATAGCAAAAATCAGAGGGTGGAGTGCACTACTTTGCAGTTATGGAGGAATACATCCAAATGTCTAAAATTGTAGTTCCACAGCTGTTTTAGAGCTATAGTGTGATCGATGACAGAAGGGTTGTAGGCTCCGCCCCACAACCCTAAAAAATAAGTTCTATAAGTGAAAAACAGCATTTCACTTGTGAAATGCTTAATTGGGGGTAAGGTTTTTTTGTGAGGGACTGATATTTTGACAGTTTTCCGTTAAAGGAGATAGGAAATTATTTTTATATAGCTAACTGCCCTTCCATATTCATTTCCATGCCAGTTCTGTATTCTGATTTGCTTTAATGATTTTTTGGGTAAGTAAATAATCTTGTTTTGGGGTGCCCTCAGCTCTACATAGAGTTCCACTATCCTCACCAGCTACTGCTCTTGATTTTCATATTTCTAAGATATTCTATAATGTCAATAAAGTATAGTTATGTAAGAACTAATGTAACAGTAGATCTTCAAAGAAGCTCTTGCAGTAGGCAACACAGTAAGGACTTAGCTGCCAGGTACTAGGGCCACACGGAAAACATCTAGCTAACAGTCATCAGTAGGGGACCTCCCCTGATGTCGCCCGCCTTCATCTCCACCTATGGTATAAAACGACGGTCCCCATCCCAAACTCAGTTCACCCAAGGTGGCTCCTCTGCACCAAGGAAAAAACAGAGTAGCTGTGATGGAGAAGCAGTCATCCTGGGGACAGCGCAAGAGCTCCTCTCAAAGATCTACTGTTACAGTAAGTTCTTATGTAACTGTATTATCTTACTCGAGGGCTTTTGCAACGCAACACAGTAAAGACCGAGTCCCAAGCAGTGTAGGAACTGACCCCAATCAGCAGGGGCGGAGGAAACAAAGGCAGTAGATGGCATTCAGGAGATGAGACCTAGAAGGACTGCTAGTCCAAAGCCCACTCTATGCCAAGAGAAAATGTCCAAACTGTAATGAGAATGAAAGTGTGGACAGAACTCCAAGTGGCAGGTGACAAATGTCTGCAGTGTACACATTCCTGAAGGAGGCAGCAGAAGCAGCCATGCCTAGGCAAATGGCCTTTGACCAGACTCCGGCAAAGGCTTGTCATGCTTATGACAGCAATAAACAATGCAGTTAGCTAACCACTTAGACAAACACTATTTGGAAACAGAGCGCCTTCTCTCCTGGGGCAAACAAAACAAACAACTGATCGGATTTTCTGATAGGATGGGTGCGATCTAAATAATAACAAAGCACCCTGTGAACATCCAAAGTATGAAGGATGGCCTCCCTTAATTAGAATACTCAGGGAACAAAACTGTAGGTGGATGGATTGATTCAGTGTACACTCAGACACCACCTTTGGACAGAACTTGGTATTTGTCCACAAAGACATCCAGTCTTTGTTGAAAACTAAATAAGGCTCTTTACACATCAAAGCCTGAAGCTCAGAAATCCTCCAAGCAGAAGTAATGGCAACTAAAACAATGCTTTCCACAACAGAAAGTGCAGGGAGGCAAAGTGAACTTCTCAAAACAAATAAAGGTCCATGGCGGGACAGGGTCCCTGATGGGAGGTTTCAAATGAAGCATACCATGCAAGAAAGTGCAGGAAAAGGTCCAGTTGGGCAAGAGCTTTGCCCTCAATGCGGTGCCACGATACTGACAGAGATGTCAGAAAGGTGCACCTTAAGCAAAGGAGTAACTGAGACCTCAGTCCGAAGGGAAAGGAGGTACTCCAGAATTTTGTTCACCGAGAGAGGTGAAGGCATCCAAGTGCGAGTGGATGTCCAAACAGAGAACTGCTTCAACTTCATGGCATAAGTGGCTCTAGTGGAAGGCTTCCTGGCAGCCATTAAGACATCCGCCATCTGGGAGAAAACTCAAAAGCAGGTGATGGCTACGCCTGCAGGAGCCATGCATGAAGATAAAGGATCTGAGGTCCAGGTAGATCAGGGTGCCCTGCT
The DNA here is from genome assembly GCA_016271365.2 of Neoceratodus forsteri. NCBI lineage: Eukaryota > Metazoa > Chordata > Ceratodontiformes > Ceratodontidae > Neoceratodus > Neoceratodus forsteri. The sequence goes on along the minus strand of CM057456.1, from coordinate 745,492,661 downwards.
CCTGGGAGAGCAAATCTGAGCACAGGGGCAGGGTCAGGGGATCGGAGGTTACACTGCCAGGTGCTGTAGAAGTGGAAACCATATCTGAGTGGCCACTAGGGAGCTATTAGAATCATCACTGCTCCCTCTGTCTGCAGCTTGAGGAAGACCTCTGCAGAACTGGAAAGGAAGGAAGGCATACAGAAACCTCCTGTCCAAAGAGGATAACGCCACACCAGAAAACACCAGACGCTGGATCTAGCAAGCAGAAATTGGGTAGTTTTACATTGAGTGGGGACGCAAAGAGATCCAGCTCACAGTGGCCCCATCTGAGGGAAGAAGCTCCATTCGTGAGCCTTGACTGTGATCTGCTTAGTCTGTCGGCCAAGACGTTTGGGAGCCTGGAACATGCATGGTGATCAGTTCCAGGTTGTGCTCTATGGCCCAGTACCAGACTCATGGTCTCTCTGCAGTGGGGAGTGAGCCCCCACACTTGTTTATGTAGAAGACTACTGACATGTTGTCCATCTAAATCAGAAGAGGGCCTGGAAGCAGGTTGTCGAAAGGCCTGCACAGCAAGCATCACTCGCATCTCCAAAACATTGATATGGAGATGCTGCTTTGTAAAGACCAAGTTCCTGGGTCTGCTGACTGGCCAGATGGGCCTCTAGTCTTGGCTCGATGCATCCATCGTGGAGAATTGAAGAGTATTTCTGCTTGAAAGTGAACCCCTGAAGAGATTGGAAGGGTTCTGCCACAATCCAGTGTCTTCCACACAGGGTTGGAGACTAACACCAGCAGCTCCAAATCATCTGTGCGATGGTCTCATCGGCCCCCAAGATTCCACTGGAGACACCCTCACTATGCAGGCGTACTTGGGGGACTGTCGTAATGGCTGCTGCCATGTGCCCTAGCAATCTCAGTAATGACCAGACTGGAATCTGGCGAGATGAGGAAACCACTTGAGCCTGTGCTTGTAAGCGCTCTGCCCCTGTCTGGAGGTAGGAAGGCTTTCATTACTGCCCCTACATATAGGTACCTATAATGTATTACGGGTTCCTACAATAGGAGCCAGAATATTATTCTGATGGTCTCTTCGCCACTTACCTTCTAAGGCTCACTATACAGCCCCCCACCCAAGCCTCCTTGTTTTGCCAGTCCTTTCCCACTTTGTATGCCACAATCCCTACCACTCATCAGCTCTCTGTTCTTATCCACTGTTCCTCACTCATTAGGCTGCACCAATTCCTTGTCTATGTTATGATACTCTAGGTACCTGCCTATGTTCTTCAGCAGTATATTGACTGCCTGAGTTGTCTAACTTTATACTAACCCCTGTCACTTTCCCTTTTAGGATTCTATTTCCACCTTCTCTTCAGGATCCTATTTCTCTGTATACTGAAATGAGCATTATCTAACTATATGTGCGCATTATTTTTGTGTGCATTATTTTCTCTCTAGTTGCATGCATATTGTGTGCACATCCTACGAGATGTACTGAAACTGAACATATATATATACTGTATATATACAAAACTTACGTGTATAAATATGTATAACTGTGTATGTATGTTCAGGTACTGAGTATTTTTGTCCAGGTCCACCTCGAAAATGAGTTTTCTCAACGGTGTTTTGCCTGGCTAAAAAGATTTTGATTGACTGATTAATTGATTTTCCTTGATGTTGTCCAAGACTGCCCCTGATTTATTTTAGCCTTTGGTTCAGCCAAGGAGGATCTGATTTGGGAAGGTTAAGGTTATCCCTAAATCCTGGAAGAGGCTGAAGGTGGCCTGTAAGGTTTGGATCAGCCAATTCCTGGAGGGGCTGTCAACAGCCAGTTGTCCAGGTATGGGAAGACATACTGACTTGTCTTCTGAGGGCCACAGCCACTACAGCAAGGCATTTGGTAAAGACTCGGGAGCCAAGGACAGGCTGAAGGGCAGAGCCTGAAACTGATAATGGTTTCTGAAAGCAAAAGCAAAGAAACCTCTTGTGGGGTTGAAAGACCAGGATGTTGAGCTAAGCGTCCTGCATGTCCAGTGAACAAAGCCAATCCCTTGGTGAAGGAGAGGAAAAGGCTGTGAACAGTGACCATCCTGAAATGTTTGTATTCTATGAATAGATTCAGGTGGCTGGGACTGAGGATGGGACGTAAGTTGTCTGTTCTCTTGGAACAAGGAAGAAAGGAGAATAGAACTCCTTCCTCTTTGAGCTGGTAGAATGGGTTTTATGGCCTGTTTTGCAGGAGCACATGAATCTTCTCCTAGATGAGGAAAATGTGGGCCTGAGGGTATGGGAGTGCAAGGGAGGGTTGTCTGGAGGATCTCCAGAAACTCTAGAGTATGCCCCTCTCAAAGTGGGAGAACCCATTGGTCTGAGGTTATCCTGCACCACTCGGTGAGGTATAATGAAAAGTGCCCCCACCGCCTCCTACAAAGTCTCAGCTGGAGGATGGGGGTCAGGCAAGGAGTCAAGGAGGTGGGTGACTGAAGAGGTTCTGGGGGCGCTCTGGGTTGAACTTCCTGTTGCCCGAGAGGTGGCCTTATGCTTGAAGACACTTCTGGTCTGCTGGCCCTTAGGTTGCTGTCTGGCGGACCGATGAAAGGACTGATGCTGGTTGGACTTAGGTTGGGAGCAGTACATGTAATGTACCAATCGCAAGGCTTTGCCCGACTCCTGTGGGCTGTAGCAATAATGTTCTGGGCATCCTTGCAGAAGAGAACATGATCCCTGAATGGTGCATCTAGAATTCTGGTTTGCACATCTGGGGAAAACAAAGACCCTAAGCCCAAAATATCGGCAAATGCATACACCTGTAGCCGCTTGCCCTGCCAGCTGAGTCAGCCACGCTCATAAGAGGCTCTGAGGACATGGCTGCCCACATTAGAGCCAGACTTAAGGATCTGAACTAGCTCTGCTTTCCCTAGGACTTCAGGGAAAGACTGTACTACCTCTGTCCGACAGGGCATTCTGATATTGGTCCATGGGCTAGAAAATTCAAAGAACGGGTCATTAAGGTAGCCGAGGCATAGACCTTCTTGCTGAATTGGTCCAGCTGCCTTGAATTTTGTCTGGAGGCTGAGTACTAAGATGCCTGGGCTTCTTTGTACAGTCATGGTGGCATGAATGACCAGTGATTCAGCTTCTGGGTGCTCCCCATAAAAGGGCTTGTCCCTGGGAACATGATAAAGGTGGTCTGCCTTTGGCCATACCTGAGTAGAGAAGGGATGTTTCCAAGCAGCTTTGTGAACATCTGTGAAAGAGTCAATAACAGGAGGGACCACAGTGGGAAGAGTCTCCTTTGTACAGAGAAAGATTGTCAGGCGACAGCGCCAGGGTACAATTCTTCCGCCTCCCAACCCATGAGTGACTGGATGAGCCTCATGACATCCATGAAGGTGGGATCATCCGGGGAGACCTTGGGGTCTCTTTGGGTTCCCAAGTCTGAAGGCAGATGCGCATCTTCAGATTCATCCGCAGATGAGGAGGAGGAATCCTACCCAACTCATCTGAGTCCGGGCTGGCGCCGGCAGGCGAACGATTCTACACCGTGCATGTCATGCCAGGGAGACCAGGATGGCTGATGCCAGTTCCATCTGGAACCGAGAAGGTCACCTAGGAGGAGGAGAATGAGGTCTCCTAGGAGCGCTTTTAGTCTTATCAGGTTTATCAGTAGACCCCTTAGGCAAAGGAGGGAAGGGTTCGTGGAGCCCACAGCCCTGAAGAACTCCCACCAACCCACAAACAGAGCCTGGTAATCTATGGGTGGATTCTGTGTTGGGGTGGGAAGGGATTGGTGCTGGGGTGTTAGGAGGGGTGCTCCAGCATCAGTCCCTGAGGAGGCGGGAACCCGGCAATGGTCCTTGAGGGGCCTGGTTACCTGGCGTCAGTCCCTGGAGGAAACATTATCCAGCATCAGTCTTGAAGGAGTCAACAGCAGGTGTCATTCCCTCTAGTGTCAGCTGTGGAGTGACCAAAGGGTCAGCCATTGTTGGTAGAGGTGCAGGCGATGATGGTTGGGGTGTTGCCAGAGTAGCCGGCGGCCAACCAGACAGGCGTGGCTGATGACAGTCTTGTGAGTCAGCCAGCACCAGCCTCAAGGGGAAGCCTGTCCGAGGGAGCTAGCATCCGAGGGGCAGAGTCTCACGGGGAGGTGAGTGCATGTCCCTGGCGTTAGCTTAGTGACGCCAGTCCCAGAATCTGGGGCCAACTTAGCTAAACCTAGGGACCGGGGAATGACGGGTAAGACCTGCCACCTGAAGGGGCCTGGCACCACCTGGCTGAGAACCCACTTGATGCAAGGGCCTAAGTGTCAGGGGCTGAGAGGCAGGGGAAGAAGTCCCAAGCCCCAGAGAACCACCACCCAAGACAGTGATGAGGGTGGGAGGGTTCAACACCGGAAGCCCAGAAGGACAGAGGGCCATCGGTGCAGGGGGCCGATCTCCCATGGAAGGAAGACTCTAAGTCGGTCAGCGACTTATGTGGTGACTGAGAGCGGAAGCTGACCACAGTCTATCCCTGTGCTTACGAACATATGAACATACAAAATTGCCAGCAGAAATAGGCCTCATGGTCTATCGAGTCTGCTCATGTGTGCAGGCAGCCCCTCATCCTGCAGCTGCCCCTCCCGCCCCCTTCCCAGTACCCCTTACCTTACCCTGTCCCAACCCCTCTTGAAACTGCCCACTTTCTTACAGAACACTATCTCTTCTGGTAAGGTGTTCCATTTGTCCACCACTCTTCCATGAAAAATATCTCCTCATCTCCTCTTGAATCTTCCCCTCCAATCTTAGTCCATGCCCTCTCGTGTCCCTCCCCTCTCTCATCTGAAAAATCCCTTCTGTGTTGGTCTTGTTTATCCCCTTATGTCCCCCTGCATCCCTCCTCTCCTCCAGTGAATACATATTTAGCTCTCCTAGCCTGTCCTCGTAGGGTTTGCTCTCCAATCCCTGGATCATCTTTGTGGCTCTTGTTGCACCCTCCAACTCTCTGATGTCCTTCTTCAGGAATGGGCAGCAGTACTGCAGGCAGTACTTCAGGAAACTTCTTCTCCTTATGAGAAGGAGGAAGAAGTTGAAGCCCCAGAGTCCAGGGAAGAAGAGGTGCTTTTGCCCTGGAGCTCCTTCTCCATCACGGCTAGTTCTGCTACAGCAGCAAGTTTTGCAGGGTCTTCTGGCAATGTCTCCTGGGCCTGGCTGAAGTCCTGGCAGGCCTCAGTGTCGTGGTCAGGGCCTAGGCAGAGCAGGCAAGAAGAATTGCCATCCTCTGGGGTAGCTGCTTGCCACAAGAAATTTGTCCACCGCTGCTCTGAAGAACAGGATGGAGAAGAAGGCATGCAAAAGAGTGAAAAGAAAAGTTAAAAATAACAAAGCGAGGTAATCCCTTAGGAAAATGGTGATCGACTAAAGCAGGCATCCGTGGAGGACCGACTTGTAGCGGGTCGATGGGGGAAAAGAACAGAGGTTGGATGGGGACCACCCCTTTTATACCATAGGTGGACGCCGAGGGGCCAAAGTGAAGGGCGATCCCGACTGATGACTGCTAGCTAGACATTTTCCATGTGGTCCTTACTGTGTTGCTGGCTGCAAGAGCCTCCTCGTAGATCTCCCATTCCATGCTCTTGATCTGATGGCTTGGAATGGGAGTTACTGATGTCATAGAATGTTCAGGCGGTATGAAAAGAGAGAGTAGTAACTGCTGAGGAGAGAGGGATTCAGGGTAGTTACAAAGGCAACAAAATTAAAGGTCAAACAAATATCACAATACTGGGTAGACAATAAAAACAACTGGACGGTATCTAGAGCTGTAAAACTGTTTATCACCTTTAAAGATCACCTTGCTTGGATCCAGAGGAATACTGTACCCTAGCTCATATTAATAATGTTAAATGACTGTCATTTTTGTTAGGAAATTGTTTAAGGACTGAACTATAGTGTTCTTCCACACAGTGATTAATAGGTGCAGCACTTTGAATTCGGTCCCTTATGTCTGATGCCATGTAACCTACCAATTAGACTGTCTACCATCACAAACTGGTTTCTAAAAGAGTGTCGCCTAGCTAACTTGCAGTAGTGGACATTTTGCTTAATTTGATATTTACTGCTGTCTCATGTTTTTGATTATTTGTCTATCTTTTTCTGCATCCTTCGGTTCTTTTGGATCATTTTAACCTAAAGTTAATTGTGATCTGTATGCATTTTATTATCTAAATATTGTATGTTAATTGAAATTGTATGTGTTATTTTATGTAACTGCAACTCTACATGCCACGGGATCTCATTGAAAAGGAGCTTTTGTTCAACTGAGTGATTCCCTGTTCATGTCTCATGAATAAAACTGCTGCTACTACTACTACTACTACTACTACAGGTCCTCCTACTAAGTTGGAGCCTGAAGTGCCACTGAGTCATGTGCAGTGCAAGCTGGTCATGAGCTTCTGCATTGCTGATTGACTGCTGCAAGTCATGTGGCTTGATGAGCTCAGTTTTGCTGTACCATGTGATTTCTGTTAAAACGATGAATTATGATGCTGAACTACCAATGGGATGCAGAAGGACACCAAAACTCCTTCAATGGACCAAAATGCCTGTTTATGCCTGGCCATGCAACCAAGATCCACTTCAGTTTCCAGCCCACCAAAAAGGAGGGGCAGACACAATAGAATTGAAGGGCAGGATTCTCACAGGGCTCCCATCACAATTCTGACACAGCCCAGCAATTTGTGCTCAAATGTAGGTTCCCGAAAAGTCTTCCTTGAGCTTGCCTAAATGCTCACTGCCCGGTTGGTGTCCTGCATTTTAGCAGTTTAAATATATTGCCAGAGAGTGCCTGTATAGCCTCTGTGTACTGTCTCTTTAAGAGCTGCCTGGATTGCAATTATAAGTAATCTGAGAGGGAGCTCTGCTGAAAGATGTAACTATTTGCTGAAAATCATTTAGAGTGTTAATGATACTGTAGTTTGTCTAACCTGCCTTCTTTGCAGCAAGGACTGTCTCACCATTTGGCCCTGGACTGTTAATTGACCAATCAGTTCCAGTGGGACCTAAATGGAGCCGGACTACAGGAGCTGTCTGAAGCCAAAATCTGTAGGCATTGTAGTTTTGGGCTTTTGGCACCTTTTGCAACTGAAAGGGGAGCTCTTGCTTTGACTGACAGCCGAATCAGCCAACCCAACCTTTTGATCTGAGGGAAACCCCAAGCTGCCTGCTGTTTAAGACAGATCTAAGTTGGGAGCTGAAGAAGCAAGATGCTTGAGACAGTCTCTGTGGAAAGGCCTGAGATTTGGCCTGCATGTCTGCCTGCTGCCCTGAGAGGGAAAAGAGAATTGTTTTCGGACTGAATCCGAGTTGTGTGACTAAAGTAAGCTACTGAAGAGGGCCAGGCTCAACCTGAAGAAGACCAAGATTTTGCTGAATGTGATCAGCCTGTCAGAGTTCCAGCTACCCCTAAGCTCCCGGTGTGTGCAGAGACTTTACGATTGTGACCGTGAGCATTTTGTGTACTCTCTCTTTAAGAGCTGCCTGGATTGCAGTCATAAGTAATCTGAGTGGGAGCTCTGTTGAAAGATGTAACTATTTGCTGAAAATCATTTAGAATGATAATGATAATGTAGTTTGTCTAACCTGCCTTTTGCAGCAAGGACTGTCTTGTTTATCCCCACCATTTGGCCCGGACTGCGAATTGGACCAATCAGTTCTGGTGGGACCTAAAATCGAGCCGGACTATAGGAGCTGTCAGGAGTCAAACTCTGTAGGAATTGTAGTTTGGGCTTTTGGTGCCTTTTTGCACCTGAAGGGGAGCCTTTGTTGTGACTGACAGACAGATCAGCCAACCAAACCTTTGGATTCTGGGGAAAGTCCCAGGCTTACTGGCAATTGAGTCAGATTTAAGTTGGGAGCTGAAGAAGCAACAGCTTGAGACAGTCAAACAGCCGCCTGAGTAGTTTCACATGGGAGAACTGTGGAAGGGCCTGAGTTGTGGCCTGCATGTCTGCCTGCTGCCCCTGAGAGGGAGAAAAATTATTTCAGACTAAATCTGAGTTTGCGAGAGTGAAGTAAGCTACTGATATTTTACCAGGCTCATACCAGAAGAAGACCAAAATTTTGCTGAATGCGATCGACCTGTCAGGATTTCCAGCTGCTTTTGAATCCTCGGTTTGTGCAGAGACTCTGCGATTGTGACTGGAGAGCAGTCTGCCTGGTACAGTAGAATTTCTTACATGTAAATGTGCTGTGAGTTGTTAGTGGGTCGTGATTTGTTCCCCACTGTGTGAACTGTGTTCTGCTTGCTGGAGCTGTATCCGCCCAAAACGGACTGTATCCGAATTTGTCTCCATTTGGCCGGGCCTTGCCACACTGGCCCAGTCAGACTACCCGCTGCACAGAGAAAGCCATCGATGAGAGGTATGCCTGGGGATCAGCCCCTGCTCCATGCTTGAACAGGAATGACGCCTCGACGATTCGTGGGGCCCTGCTTCTCCTGGCACTCCAGATTAACCACCTGTTATCTCGATTTTCGTCCAGCCTGTGTCCAGTCTTGGGTATCATGAGTAATCATCAAGGTAGCTCCTGCAACAACAGCCTAATCTAAAAGTGTATCATCTGACTGTCTTGTTGTTTTCTTTTCACGAACTGAGCCCTCCAGCTCCAGATTACAAATAGTGTGTGTTGTGCATGTTGTTTTTCCATCACAGGGCCCCAACTAGCTGCAACGCTCCTGGCTAGCCCACCGCTCTCCATCTAGGTACTCAGGGTGTGTGACTGTTTATGGACCCTGAAGTGCATGGATAATTGTCTCATTGATACAGCATTTAAGCAAATTAACCTGATTACGCCTCCCTTAAATAAATCAGATTTAACTCTTTTTGCATTTACCCTGACTGTGGTTCCAGTTTGTGCAAGAGTACTGTACTGCTGTTATTTTTGTGTATAACCTTGTTTTACTAGGGGTCCCTGGCAGAGCCACAGGAAAGCCCTGGTGGTAAGTGCAAACAGTGTGGTACTTGTGTGGTGTATCAGGGTATTGTGAAAGTGATTACTGTGTATTGTTCCGCCACTAGTAAGGAAAGAGGGGGTTATAGTGTCCCAGAGGGCTGTGCCGAGGTTAGCTTAACCACTACTATCCCTGACCTCCGGGTGGAGGCACCTGCTTCAGAACTCAGGCGCCCTTAACCTGCTACTAGGCAAGACAGCAGGGTAGTAGCCCTTGGGATAGCGCCACCACGGGTTACATTTTGGAGGCTAACTGCTGGGATTTTGTGCCTTCTAGTGGCCAAAGATTACGAATTATTGTTAAGTGATTAATGGTTACCCCAGTAGAAATGGCTGCACACCAGTTGGTGAGGTGGTGCACTGGGCAGGAGATCGACACCCAAAATGCTCTACTTATACTGGATATTCCCTGGGTACCAGTAAAGACACTGTAGAGGGAGCACTCTCCAAAGTTGAATGTTTAAAAACCCTGTGGTGGTGGGTCAACAGGCTGATTTGATCGCCCAAACTTTCTAGCCTTGGTATGTGTAGAGACCTCGTGGACAGCTCTAAAGTGCCACAGACTATTACCCCAGAAGGGGTTCCAGCTGCCTGAGAGTGATAACAAAAGACAGTAAAGACCCCGGGAGGATGAGCTCCCATCACTATCTGAGACTTTTGAGGAGAAATTTGCTAAGTTGTTGCTGGAGGAAGGGAAACCGTAGAGGACTTTAAGAAACTATTCCTGCCACCTAGGGTGTTCCTTCCCCAACCCTCCTTCCCACTCCAGCACCTGTTACTGCCCCATCTTCTGTGCCCGTGCCAATGCTGGCCACTAAATCTGTACCTGCCATTAGTCACGACTCCCACCGAGGCTGAGAATCTTCTCGGCACCCTCCCACTTCAGGGGAGGATGACTGGGAGACCTGTATAGACTATGTTGCCCTCTAGTACTTGAATGGCAATGCTCAGAAGCAGAGAAATGAAAGAGGTTGGAGTGAGCCTCTGAAGTCCTGCCCTGGCTACCATCCATGCCAAGCGAGCCAATAACCCCAAAGCAACTGCACAGGACTATCTTGATGCATTGAGAATGTGTTTGGGAGCCTGGATTCAGATGAGGATCTGTGGTGGACAGTAAGAAACGCTGAGCAGTACCCAGGAGCCACTGTCTGTGTATGTACCTCGACTTGAAAAGCTACTACAAGAGTGCCTCAGAAAGGGTAGTTTGCTGTCAAATGAATTAGATTGAACTAGGCTGCACCAGATCCTTAAGTCTGCTCCGCTTTTGAATTGTTACTGCTTCAGTTGCACCTTGCCACCCAACTGGAATCGCCCCATCCTATGACAAGCTAATGAAAGAAATTGGGAGTTGAGCAAAGGCGACCCCATGGGGGAACTGCACCCATATCTGCTGCTGCTGCACAAGTGACTGAGAGTGATCAGCCAAGTGAGGCTCAGGGGAAAGTCAGCACTTAACGAGCGCCTGAGAATGCAAAGGGCTTCCCACCCTGGGCCCAGCACTGGAAAGATGAGCTACTAAAGGAAGTCCGAGAGTTGAAGACGGGTGCCTCTGCAAGGGTTCCCCATGGAACAAGATTCTGGTCCCTTTCAGGACGTGACTGCCATGGGGATGGGGTGCACCTTCAGGCATCCGCTACGAGGGTGGCTCCAAGGCTGAGATCACTGGATTGACTGCCACTCTAAAGGAACCGTTAAGACACACTGCACCACTCTCACCGCTGCAAGCAGATACTAGACCCCAATCTCTTACTACTGCTTCAGTTCCTCATATGATGTTCTCTCCCAGGATGACCCATGAGTCTATCATTTGTCACAACTGTGGAAAGGATGGCCATATGAAAAGAGAATGTCGGTCTCAGAAGGACTTGAAAAGTAGTAAACAGACTCCAAGGGGAGCTCCGAAAAGCAAATCTATGGCCAAGGGATGCCTGAAATGACCCAGTGAGGGTTGAGAAACCCTAACTCAAATTTCTTTTGTATAAACCGTCTGCCCAGACCTCTTCTACTGCCTTCCAGACTGGTCCAAAATAGTGGGCCCTTCAATGGAGAACACGGTGACTGTGAATGGTATACATACTGGCTGTGCTTGACAGTGAGCGTCAAGTGACCACTGTATTCCAGGACTGGTACGACAAACACTTATCTGATGTGCCTTGCAATCCCTGGAAGGCCTACATATGTGTGGGGCCTGAGCGACAAGTCTTATCCCTACCGAGGTATGTCTGCCTCTGGTTGTCTTTTCCTGCAACTGTAACTGGTGTAGAGGAGCAAGTAGAGACATTGGCCCTAGTGTGCCCCCACCGGACTGTATGATGGGGTCCCCTATTGGTGGGATAAGCGCCATATGTTTGGGAGACTGGCACAACTCTGTCACGAGAAACAAGGGTGATGGACTAGGAGGGCCCTGAGAATTCCGGCTCTGATCAAGAGGGTTATGATTTGCAACAGAAACCCGAGGAAGAGACCAGGATGAACCGGTGGGAATCGTGTGGAAGAAGGATCCGATTCAATGGTACTGGCCCCAACGCCCAGTGTACCATTCAAGGAGTCCACCTCCAGAAAAATTTCAAGAACAAAATACAGATGTTGGATATGCCAGGTGATGGAAAATTGCCAGAAGGATTATTGGTTTAACCATCATCTTGCCTGCTCGTGCCCATGCCTATGCACGATGAGTGATGTTCAGATTCACAATGTGTCAGATCAGAGATCCGGGTGAATGAGAGGATGCACCCTAGCTACGTACACTGCACAGACACTGCAGTATTACAAGCAACAAGCACCTTAGTGAGAAGGAGAGAGTGACCCCAGACTTGTTTGACTTTGGTGACTCCCAGTTGTCAGCTGAATGGAAGGCTAGAATTAGCGACAGACTTGCCCAGACAGACCAAGTATTTTGTTGAAGGAATGGATGTGGGATGTGTCCAAGGTGTGGAGCATCACATACGCCTGCACGATGAACGGCCATTTGAGAGCGGTCCTGATGCTCAGCCCCAGCAGACACAGATGATATGAGAAGACACCTGCAGGAAATGCTCATTGCTGGCGTGATACAAGAATCCAGGAGCCCATACGCCTCTCCATTGTGGTTCTGCATAAGAACAATGGGTCTATGAGGATGTGTGTTAATTATCGAACTCTTAACCAGCGGACCATCCCAGACCAATACACTATGCCTCATATACAAGATGCCCTGGATTGCTTGAATGAGAGCAAATGGTTCTCGGTGTTGGATCTTCATAGCGGATACTACCAGATCACGATGGCCCCGGAAGACCGTGAGAAAACAGCTTTCATCTGTCCACTGGGGTTCTATGAGTTTCTGAGGATGCCACAGGGGATATCGGGTGCCCTCGCCACCTTTCAGCAACTGATGGAACGTACAGTGGGAGATATGAATTTAGGAATGCCTGGTGTACTTGGACATGTCACTGTGTTTGGGAGCACCTTAGAGGAGCATGAAAACCAACAGTTTAAAGTCCTAGACCGACTGGAAGACTTCGGCCTCAAGTGTCCATTGACAAGTGCCAGTTTTTCCAAACCTCCGTGGAAGTATGTGGAGCACATAGTATCAAAAAGGGACAGAGACTGATCCCAGTAAGGTTGAAGCACTGACTACTTGGCCCCAGCCCCATAATCTGAAAGAACTACAATGTTTGCTGGGGTTCTATGGCTACTACCGTAGGTTCATAAAAGACTATTCCAAGGTGATTCGCCCACTCTTGAACCTTACCCAGGGTTACCTCCTATCAATCGTAAATACAAAAAGGGGGCCATTAAAGAACCAGAAAAGTACACTCTGCACAGGTGAACTCTTCTGGCCCTGCTAGACGTCCAGCTGTGAAGCAGCCTTCCATGAGATCATAGGCAGCCTTCCATGAGATCATATACCAGCTCACCCACACCCCCATCCTCGCTTGTGCTGACCCCACCAACTCCCTGTGTGCTGCATAATGGACGCTAGTCTGCAGGGTCTAGAGAGGTGTTGTATCAAGACCATGAGGATGGCTTGACACCAGTAGCTTTCACCAGTAGAGTTTGACCCGTCCAACGAAACTACCCTGTGCATAAGTTGGAGTTCCTTGCGCTAAAATGGGCCATCGTTGACCAGTTTCCATGAATACCTCTATGGGGCAAAGATATTGGTAAAGACCGACAATAACCCGTTGACATATGTACAGACTTCAGCTAAGTTTAAAATTGCCTGGAGTGTGGGAGGATGTTTGATGTGCAACCACACAGAAGAACTTAGAAAGGAGATTGAGGGTCTGCAGGAACTAAGACAGGCAAGGCAGATTGGGAGTGGGTTTAGCCGAGGAGGAAGGAAAAAGGGAGATGAGGGAGGCGATTTATGCAACAGTGGTGAGGAGAGGGTCAGAAGAAGGGAAGCAGAGACAAAGGGCCCAGGCCAGGAAGAACAATTGCGGGGAAACCAGGTCAGGAGACAAAAACAAATGGAAGGAGGAGATAGGGACTTGTGAGGAGGCGAAGAAGTGGCAAAAGTCATGGAGTGGAAAGGAGAGAACAGGTTACTATGAAGAGAGAGGAGCGGGCATTTGTGAAGGGCCTTCAGAAAATAGTTGTGCACTGCTAGAGAGGAAGAAGGTGGAGGAGGAAATGATGAAATTAGGGGAGTAATTGATAAATGCCTGGACCAAACTGGAGCGGGGAAAGTTCTGCTGGGAGAATTGCAACAGGGGTAAAGGGAAAATAATGTGCAGGAGGAAGAAGAGGCTGGAAATGCGAGAGGGAGATGAATGGAAGCAAGCAGGGAGTAAGAGGGTGGAATCTTAGTGCTGGGGACTCAATACTAAGAGGAGCCTAGGTGGGGTAGCAAGGGGAGAGGCATAGTCACATTTGGGTGGAGGCCATGCCAGGAATGACAGCGGAGAGGGTGGGACAGTCTGTTCTGAAATATGCTAGAAGGGGTAGACAAGCCTCATTTAATTATACATCTTGGGACAAACACCTGGCTGCCAAGACAGTAGATACAGTCCAGAGGAGTTTTATGAACTAGCACAATTATGTGTGAGGCGGAAGATCAGTAACTTTTTCAGAGATACTTGGTGCCGAAGGCAAGCACAACAAGAAAGCTGAGAATAGAGGAATTTAATGGATGGCTAAGAACCTGGTGTTGTGCAAAGGGTATGCGCTGTTGGGGTGGGGAGGGACCTGGGAGGACAGTAGTCTCTATGCTGAGGACAGACTACACTTGAGTGAGGAGGAAAGAAAGTGTTGAAACAGAGGATGGAGGAGTACATAGAGGAAGTTGGGAATTTAAACTAGGAGTGATGGCAGTTGGGGAAGAGATATGCAGAGACCAGAGTTAGAAACCATATGAGTTACCTTCCGTAACAGTGACAAAGGACAAATGGCAAGTACTGTTGGTGATGCTAGGAAGGAGGGCAGGATGGGGGGGGTGGAAGGTGGTTACCCTTAATGCTAGGAGCCTTGGGAGGAAAACTGCAGAGTTACACGTTCTCATGGCAGAGGGAGAGGTGGACATTGCAGCCATCACGGAAACATGGGCCACCCAGTACAATGACTGGGGACCTGTCTGTACCAGGGTACAGGTTATTTCGTAAGGACAGGGTGATTGGGGAAGGAGGGGTGGCACCATATGTGGGAAGGACTGAAGTGTGTAAGGGAGGAAGGGGGAAGAGGGTAGTACTGAGTCACTTTGGATGTAAATCCAGGATTCCAAGAATAAGATTCTTAGAATGGGAGTGGGTGCAGGCCACCATCTCAGATGGAGGAGTTAGACAGGAACTAGCGGGACAGATCAGGAGGACCTGCGGAGAAGGGTAGTGGTGGTGATTGTGGGGACTTCAACATGCCAGGAGTGGACTGGAGCACCCCAACAACCAGGAACAGAAGGGAGCAGGTACTGTTGGATGCCTTCCAGGACAGCTTCCTGCTGCAAATGGTCAGTGAACCAACTAGGTTAGGGAATACCCTTGACCTTGTGCTGGCAAATGGGGATTTTGTGAGAGAACTTACAGTGGAGAGACGCTGCTAGGGGAGTGACCACCACTCAGTATAGCTCACATTGGATATAGGCAAGGAAGGGTGGAATCTGGCACAATAGTGCTGGACTTTAGAGGACCGACTTTGGGAGGATGGGGAAGTGGTAAAGGGTACCTGGCCAGAATTCAATCTAGTATGGACACTAACCAGAGGTGGGAGCTCATGAAGCTGGGGATAGTGGAGGCAACCAAACCTGCTGCAAAGCCCAGAGCAAGAAGGCTAGGGCTAGAAACCGATCTGGTTGAGCAAGGAGGTCATGGAAAGGTAAGGAGGAAAGAGCTGCCTTTAGGAAGTACAAGAAACAGGAGGGGGAGGAGGAGACTTGACAGAATCGAAGGAGGTGACAAGGGCAAGGGGAGACAAAGCATCTACGGAACTTAGGCTGGCACAAGGCATTAAGAAGGGGAGAAGGACTTCTTTAAGTACATCAGGGAGAAAAGGAGCTGTGAGGACCACATAGTAAGATTAGGAAGGGAGGGGTTGGGTGGAAGCAGGTGCGATAAGGCGGAAGCACTAAATGAGTACTTCTGCTCAGTATTTACTAAAGAGAAGAGGGGTGACACCCAAGGTGGGAGAAATGGCAGAAGCAGGGTGGGAAGTGGTGACAGATGGGAAATCATGGAGCAAGAGTTCTGAGAGGTTTGAAGGCACTGAGGGTGGACAAGCGCCAGGCCCAGATGGCATCCACCCAGTGCACTGAAGGAGCTGGCAGAGGTACTTGCAGGACCTTTGCATACCTATTTAATGCCCTCACTACATTGAGGTTGTGTACCTCAGGACTGGAGGATGGCTCATGTGGTGCCTCCACAAGAGTGGCCCCAAGGATGAACCGGAGAAACTACAGACCAGTGAGCCTTACATCCATCGTGGGTAGCTAATGAGACTATCCTGAAGGAGAGGCTGGTGGCCCCTCCTAGAGGCCAAAGGACTGCAGAACAGCAGACAGCATGGCTTCATACGTGGCAGATCCTGCCAAACCAACCTGGTCGAGTTCTATGACTGGGTAACTAGGCAACTGGACAGGGGCCATGCAGTGGATGTCCTGTATCTGGACTTCAGTAAGGCATTCAACTCAGTGCCACATGGAAGGCTGGGAAGGAAGTTAGTAGGCGCAGGGGCGGGTGCAAAGCTGGTGAGATGGGTAGGAAACTGGCTGCAGGAAGGCAACAGAGGGTGGTGGTGGTGGGCGCTCACCCAAGGGGCAGTGACGCGTGTTCCACTGGGCTCGGTGTTGGGACCAGTGTTGTTTGGGATATTCATTGCAGACATATCATGGGACATCAAGAGCAAGATCAGTCTGTTTGCTGATGATACCAAGGTAGGCGTGGTGGTGGATGACCTAGGGAGGCAGGGGTTGCAGGATGATCTGGCAAAGCTTGAAACCTGGTCAGACACCTGGCAACTGGAGCTTTTAATGCCAAAGGTGCAAGGTGCTGCATTTTGGGATGAAGAACCAAGGAGGAGTTACCAGATAGGGGAGTGCAGCTAGCCCAGACAGAGGAGGAGAAGGATCTGGGTGTGCTCATTACAGGGTCAATGAACAACTCGGCACAATGTAGGAAGGCAGCTGCAAAGGCCAACAAAATGCTGGGTTGTATTGCAAGGGGTATATCCTCGAGAGGAGGAGGTGATTCTGCCACTGTATAGGTCATTAGTTAGACCACACCTGGAGTACTGCGTGCAGTACTGGCGTCCATATCTGAAGAGGAACATTAAGTTACTGGAGGGGTGCAGCAGAGCGACAAAGATGATTAAGGGCTGGGGACTTATCATACGAGAGGAGGTTGAAGGAGTTGAACATGTACTCACTGGAGAGAGGAGAGACAGGGTGACATGGATTGAAACCTTTAAATACATGAAAGGAATAAACAAGACGGGTACAGAGGGGCTGTTCAAAGTAAGGGAGAGGGAGGGACACCAGGGCCATGATATGAGACTGGAGGCGAGGAAGGTTCAGGAGGAGATGAGGAGATACTTTTTACAGAGAGGTGGTGGCTGGGTGGGATCATGTTACCTGCTGAAGTGGTATGCAGCAGAACAGTGGACTGCTTCAAGCGAGATGGACAGGACAAGGGAGGGTTAATGAAGGGAAGGGTGGAAGGAGGGGCAGCTGCAGGAAGAGGTGCTAGCTGCACATTCGAGAGCAGACTTGATAGACTCCCTAGGCCTTTATCTACTGGCAAATTTCGGTGATGTTCGGTAAGTCAGTCGCCACTGGGCACCGGTGGCTTTCTGCATTATCAACCTATGATTATGCTGTCATCGACCGGGTCTGAACCATATTGATGCTGATGCCCTATCACTAAGGCCCACTTCCAGAGTGATTAGGTCAGGCTGTCTGAACCTGACATTCGAGCATTGTGCCAAAAGTTTGATACAGATGAACTGATGTCTGCAGACACAGTGGACTGTTTAGTAGATTGCTTGGCCTTTCTGACACCTGCATACCAGCTGCTTATTGCCACTTCTCTGCTCTAGATATTAGTGCACCACCAACCTGACAATGACAGCATCTCAGTGGGCTCAATCCCAAGATCCTATGATTCAGCCAGCACTGATGCTCTACGTGCGGTGAAAGATGTGTCTAAGTTATGTTCACTGACTTGCAAACTGCTTTATTGTTTAAAGAAGGCCCTAGATTGAAGTTGCTCAATCAGTTGTTGTATAGAGAGACAGTAGATCGTAGTAGCAAAGAAGACAAGCAACATTGATCCTGCCCACAGCCTGTAAAGATTTGGTACTGATGTCCCTCCACAATCACATACATCTCGGTATTAGACAGAACCCTTGACCTGGTGCGATCTGCTTACTGGCCCCAAATGGGCGATGTTGAGCACCATGTAGACTTGTAGTCACTGCCTGCAAAGAAAAGCTCGCCTTCAGAGGGCTGCCCCTTAGTAATAATATTACTACCAGCACCCCCATGGAACTAGTCTGCATAGACTTGTGTTTAGAATCTGATCAGCGAACACTGGCAATGTGTTAGTGGTTATGAATCATTTCACACAGTATGCCACAAGCTTTTCCCACCAAGATCAAAAGGCACCTACCGTGGCCAAGGTGCTAGTGGAAAATTTCTTGCCCACTATGGTGCCCCCAGCGGATCCACTCCGACCAGGGCAGAGACTTTGAGAGTCGACTAATCAAAGAAATGTTTCCTCTATGGGGGGGGGGTGAAAGCCAAGAACCACTTCTATCACCCACAGGGAGACCCTCAACCAGAACGCTTTAACCGCATCCTCTAGACATGTTGGGCACCTCCATCCAAAAGACAAGCATAAATGGGCCAGTAGATTAGCACCTTGGTACTACATACATTTGCATGGAAAATGATGCTACTGGGTTCTCCCCACTGCCTCATGTTCGAGAGAGAGGCCCGGCTGCCAGTTGATGTCTGTTTTGGGTCTCTCCCAGATGGGGTCCGAGCAGAAAACTACTTGCAATATGTACAAAAACTGAAAGTTCAATTGAACCATGCCTATCAACTGGCTCCAGACAATGGCTGCCAAGAGAAATCTAGCCAACAAAGAGAGGCATGATAAAAAGTAAAGGCTCAAGAGCTTCGACCTGGAGACCGTGTGTTGTTACACAATTTGGGACTGCATGGTAAACACAAAATTGCTGATCAGTGCACCATCTTCCCCATGTAGTAGTTGGAAAGTTGGATGATTTACCTGTGTGATAAGGTGCCTGAGAGCAACTCCAAAGCTGTCAAGACCATATAGAAACACAGAAACATAGAATTTGACAGCAGATAAGGACGCTTGCCCACCCAGTCTGCCCATTTCCCCTACCTACTGGATAACCTGCAGATCCTAGTTAACCAGCAGCCTACTTCTTCCTACCCCACCCTCTAGAATGGCCTTATGACTGTCCCATGCATGCTTGAATTCCACCACTGATTTTGACTCCACAACCTTCCTCCGGAAGGCGTTCCATGCATCCACAACCCTCTCTGTGAAAAAATACTTGTAAATTACCTCTGAGCCGCCCCATCTTCAAATTGTGCCCTCTTGTTCTTGCACACCTCTTTTTGAAAGATGCTACCCCTTGGACTTTGTTGATTCCTTTGAGGCACTTGGAACGTTTCTATCATGTCCCCTCTCCTCCCTTTCCTCGAGAGGCATACATATTGCTTCCTTCGTCTCTCATATGTCTTCCAGTGCAGACCCTGCACCATTTTAATTGCCCTCCTCTGACAGCTTCCATCCTGTCTATGTCTTTTTGTGGAGATTGGGTCTCCAGAACTGCACACAGTACCCAGATGGGGTCTCACCAGCTGCCTGTACAGAGGATAATAACTTCCTGTTTTCTACTGGTGATGCCTCTTCCTATGCATCCCAGTATCCCCAGCCCTCCTTGCTGCCCTCTCACATTGCTTGCCCACCTTTAGGTCATCTGATATGACTCACCCCAGGTCCCTTTCCATTTTGTTGTTGCTAGTATCTCACCCCCATTGTGTACTCTTCCCCGGGTTTTTGTTTCCCAGGTGCATTACCTTGCACTTTTTAGCACTGAATCTAAGCTGCCATACATTTGACCATTCCTCTAACCTGCCAAGTCCCTTCTCATCCTTTCCACCCATTGTGCATCAACTCTGCTGCAGATCTTTGTGTCATCTGCAAAGAGACATACTTTCCTTCCAGTCCCTCTGCAATGTCGCTTATAAAGACATTGAAGAGGACTGGTCCTATTACTGAACCTATGTACCCCACCAGTAACCTCCTTTCTTCTGAGTGACTCCATTTACTATTACTCTGTGTCCTATTCTCCAGCCAATTTTCTTTACCCAGGCTGTCATCTTGGGACCCACTCCCAGTGCTGGCTAACTTGCATATTAATCTTTGTGGACTGTGTCAAATGCCTTCTAAAGTCTAGGTAGGCCATGTCCACAGCCCCTCCCTGATCTACTACTTTGGTCACCCAGTCAAAGAAATCTATCAGATTCGTCTGGCATGACCTTCCTCTGTGAATCCATGCTGCCTTGGGTCCTGTGCCCTCTGGCCTCTAGATACTCGACAATTCTTTCCTTCAGAAGTGATTCCATCATTTTCCCATCACTGAGGTTCAACTAACAGGTCTGTAGTTTCCTGCTTCTGCCTTGCTCCCACTTTTGTGAAGGAGATCATCTGCCCTCCTCCAGTCCTCGGGTACCACCCGTCCCTCCCATGATTTGTTAAAAGGGTAGTCCATGGTGTCACTAGTTCTACCCTAGTTCTTTTAGAATTCTGGGATGAATCCCACAGGCCCCATTGCTTTGTCCACCTTCAGTTTTAAGAGTTCTTCAGAACCCTTTCTTCTGTAAATGGGTTGGTATCAACTTCTGTATCCAGAGTGTTACTACTGTTTGTTTTAGGTACCTCCCTCTTCATTTGTAAATACTGAGCAAAATATTTGTTTAGTATCTCTGTCTTTTCACAGTCTCCCTCTGCCCACCTCCTCCCCTTTATTAAGCCTCATTATCCCTCCCTTGATCTTCATTCGCTCCCTGATGTACCTATGAAAGGTTTTATCCCCTTCTTAACTGAGTTGGCTATCTTTTCCTCGGTTTGGGCCTTTGCTGTTCTGACTGCCTTCCAGCCTCCTTCTGCTGAACTGATACAGTTCTCTGTCCTGCTCCTTCTGCGATTCCTTGTACTTCCTGAATGCTTTCTTTTCTCTTGAACCTTCACTGCCACTTCCTTTGAGAACCATAGTGGTTTACATCGCTTTGTTTTGTTTATTTGTTTGCTTCACAAAGGCTCATACTCTGTGATGGCGTATTTATTATTCCCCATTGTTCTTCCACCCTCCTTCCTGCCCATCTGCTAGTGTATCTCTTAGCACTCACCTATTTTTGCAAAGTCAGCCTCCTAAAGTCCAGTACTTTGCCTTTGTATGGCTTGACTCTATTGCTGTGTTTATTGTGAACCATACTGTTCGATGGTCGCTAGTTCCCAGATGGCTACCCACTTCTACATCTGTGATCCTCTCTCCATCTCCATTTGAGAGTATCAGGTCTAAGATTGCTCCTCCGAGTGGGCCCAATACTAGTTGTCTAAGGCATGCCCCTGTAGGGCACCTAGAATAACCCCATTTCTTCAAGTGGCTGCTGCAACTGCACTCCAGTTAACATCTGGCATATTCAGATCACCCATCAGCAATATCTCCCTTTTCTGCCATTCTAAGTATACTTTCTATCATTTCCTTGTCCATTTCCTCCCCTGAGAAGGGGTCTGTATACAACCCTCAGCGGAATGTGGTGCCATTGCCTGTCTCAAATTTACCCACAGTGCTTTTCTCCTCCCTGTTTACCCTTTTGTTCTGTTGCTTTTATTCCTTCCCTTGTGTAAAGAGCTACCTCCTCCTCTTTTACCCTCCCTGTCCCTCCTGTAGATAGTGTATCCTGGTATGTTTATTGCCAGTCATGGTTTTGTGTGTACCATGTTTCTGTGACTGCCACGACATCCAGATGTTCCTCCTCCATCAAGGCCACTAATTCAGGAAGCTTGTTACCCAGACTATGGGCATTGGTACTCATTGCTCTCCATTTTTTGATGGCTTTACCTTCTGTTGCAGCATCCCCACTGACCTTTCTACCTTGGTCTTTTTCTCATTTAGTACCCTGTTTTGTAGGGAGAGGCTGGGATTTTCTGCTGCTTATCTGTGCCTCCCTTTGACTAGTTTAAAAGCTTGCAATGAAGCATTTAAACCGATTGCTCAAAAGACTTGTTCTCTTCCTGGACAGATGCAGACCATCCTGCCAGTATAGGCTGGTGTCCCTCCAGGTAGAACCCCAGTCCCCAATGAAGCCAAACCCCTGTGCTCCACACCATTTTTCAACCATTCATTAAACTGCATGGTGTTATTACCCTCGCCTCCCCCATGCCATTGACAGGCAGCACTCTCTGAGAAGGATACCGTGTGTGCTACCATGCACCGTAACCACTTGCTACCTATTGGCCAAGTCATAATTGAGGCTGAACAATCAGAGATTGATTCCCTGGGCCAGTGGCTCGTGCTGCTGCAAGGAAGAGACAGAGTCAACCTACCCCAGTGGATACATATTTAAGGGTTCCCACCCAGCAGGTCCAGACTGATAGTGATTGTCAGTCAGATTCTGATGATAGTGAGTGTGACAATGCCTATTACCCCTCCTATGAATTGAGTCAGTTGTTTCGAGGAAATCCTATGACTAATTGTGGGGATGAAGTTGGGCCTTCTGGACTGCCTAACCCCCCAGTTTTGCCCCTTGGAGCCACGCTCCTGAAAGTGGAGTGCAAAGTATCACGCCTGAAGATGCTGAGTCTGTGTATTGTGGAACTGATTTGTCTGAGGGAGGGGCTGATTGAATGAGTCTTTCTGGTGACATACCAGAATTTGAAGAACAGCATGAGAGTGTTGGCAAGTTTGATTGTGCCCCAGCCTTGCAAAATGAGTGCAGTTGTATAGAAATACAGCCTGCAGAGCAAGGAGCCGACAGTGCCCCAAGTTCGATCGCCCTCCAGGCAGAGGCACCCCTCACAAGTGATGAAAGCCCCAAGACTGTTGCTGAAAGTACAGAGACTGTGGTTGTTCCCCAAGAAAGACTGGCCGAGCTGTCAAGCCAGTATTGCTTTTCAGCTATGATTCTCTGAGGAGGCCTGTGGACTTGCCTTTCCATGTAGTTCACCAAGGTGTTTATGTTTCACTAAGCTCACTGCCCAAACTGAGCTTGACGGTCTGCTCCAGGTTACTTGTTCTGCCTCTCACCATGGTGCCCCTGCCCCATCCAGCTCCAAGTTAGCTGATAAGGAAGGGCCCTCTTGCACTGTTCAAGGCATGAGAAGTTACCTGATTTAGTACAGTAATGTTCAACTAACTTGTGTAAAATATGCCTAATGTATTGTCAGAATGGACAAAGTATTGGGAAATGTAGTGAATATGTACAGTAAAGTAATACGTTTATGTTAACTGATGCATGATGGTACAGATTTGACGCGACACCAAGTTTTCTCCAGGCAGGGAAGGTGTAACCCACCTAAATGGGGGTTCCCGAAAAGTCTTCCCCCGAGCTTGCCTAAATGCTCACTGCCAGGCTGGTGTCCTCGTGCTTTAGCAGTTTAAAATGCGACTGCCAGAGAGTGCCTGTATAGCCTCTGTGTACTGTCTTTAAGAGCTGCCTGGATTGCAGTCATAAGTAATCTGAGAGGAGCTCTGTTGAAAGATGTAACTATTTGCTGAAAATCATTTAGAGTGATAATGATAATGTAGTTTGTCTAACCTGCCTTCTTTGCAGCAAGGACTGTCTTGTTTATCCCTCACTCATTTGGCCAGAACTGCAATTGGACCAATCAGTTCTGGTGGGACCTAAATGGAGCTAGACTACAAGAGTCGCCTGGAATCAAAATCTGTAGGAATTGTAATTTTGGGCTTTTGTGCCTTTTGCACCTGAAGGGAGAGCCTTTGTTGTGACTGACAGATGGATCAGCCAACCAACCTTTTGGATTCAGGGAAAGTCTCAGGCTTGCTGGCAGTTGAGTCAGAGCTAAGTTGGGAGCTGAAGAAGCAACAGCTTGAGACAGTCAAGCAGCCGCCTGAGTAGTTTCATGGTGGAGAACTGTGGAAAGGCCTAAGTTGTGACCTGCATGTCTGCCTGCTGCCCCTGAGAGGGAGAAAGAGAATTATTTTGGGCTAAATCTGAGTTTGTGAGAATGAAGTAAGACACTTATTTTTACCAGGCTCATACCTGAAGAAGACCAAGATTTTGCTTGAATGCAATCGGCCTGTCAGTATTTCCAGCTGCTTTTGAATCCCGCTTGTGCAGAGACTCTGTGATCGTGACTGGAGAGCAGTTTGCCTGGTACAGTAGAATTTCCTTACATGTAAATGTGCAGTGTGTTGTTAGTGGGTCGTGAATTGGTTCCCCATTGTGTGAACAGTGTTCTGTTTGTTGGAAGCATCCAGCCCAAAACGGACTGTATCCAAATTTGTCTCCATTTGGCTGGGGCCTTGCCACACTGGCCCAGCCAGACTGCTCGCTGCACAGAGAAAGCCATCAACAAGAGACCTGCCTGGGGATCAGCCCCTGCTCCACGCTTGAACAGGAACGATGCCTCGGCAATCCATGTGGGCCCTGCTTCTCCTGGCACTCCAGATTAACCACCTGCTGTCTCGATTTTCGTTAGCCCGTGTCCAGTTTTGGGTATCGTGAGTAATCATCAGGATAGTCCTGCAACAACAGCCTAATCTAAAAGTGTGTCATCTGATTGTCTTGTTGTTTTTTCACGAACTGAGCCCACCGCTCTGGATTACAAATAGTGTGTGTTGTGCATGTTGTTTTCTCCCATCACAGGGCCCCAACCAGCTGCAATGTTCCTGGCTAGCCCACTGCTCTCCATCTGGGGACCCAGGGTGTGTGAATGTTTATGGACCCTGAAGTGCATGCAAAACTGTTTGATTGATAAGCTTTAAGCAAATTAACCTGATTACACCCTCCCTTGTTCAAGCCCCTTAAATAAATCAGATCTAACTCTTTTGCATTTACCCTGACTGTGGTTCCAGTTTGTGCAAGAGTACTGTACTGCTATTTGCTGTGTATAACCTTGTTTTATAGGGGTCCCTAGGGCGGGCCAGAGGAAAGCCCTGGTGGTAAGCTCAAACAGTGTGGGTACTTGTGTGTGTATCAGGAGTATTGTGAAAGTGATTATTGTGTATTGTTCCGCCACTAGTAAGGAAAGATGGGGTTACAGTGTCCCGGAGGGCTGTGCCCAGGTTATCTTGACCACTACTAACCCTGACCTCCGGGTGGAGGCATCCGCTTCAGAACTCAGGCCCCTTAATCTGCTCTAGCCAAGCCTTCAGAGGTAGAATATTGGAATAGCGCCACCTAGGGGTTACACACACAAAACATATACACATTTGCATACCCATGATGCTTTGTGCTGGGTTTCAGGCTTTTGGTTGTATGTGTTTACAAGCACCACATAAATTGGAAAGTATGTGCCTTCTTGTATCATTTATGCATCCTACAGTACATATTACTATTAATGGGGTCCTATGCACTAACAGGCGGCCCTGGAAAGGTGCAGGGTGCGTGGTATGCATGACTGTAGGCACCTGTGGGTCGCCTGTCTGTGGGCACTCCCCGGTGTGCAGGGTTGAGCGAGCCACGGACCTGGGCGGCATCAAATCAGATGCCCATACCAGGTCCCTCAGTGGATCCCTTGCACCCATGCGGCAGGTGCACAGACCTGGTGTAAGCCACGAAGCAGCAACATTTGTTCACCTGCTGGGCACTTGCCTGAGCCACTGCCCTCAGCTCCTCCCTGCAGCCTAGTGGGCTGGGGAGGCATGGGGTCCATAGCTTCGGGACCGCCGAGCCGGCAGATGTGAAACACGGGGCACTCACCAGGTTATGCCTGGTCCTGCTGGTAGCCGGTGCCACCTGCGCCTGGCACTCACGCAGCTTAGTGAATGCTGTGTAGTGCAGGCATGCCCTGACATATCCCCAGCACAGTGCTCCACGGGTGGCTTGGGAGGCGGGTGCGTAAGTGCCTTGCGCTTCCTTAGTGAGTGCCGCCGAGGTCTGCGGGACCCTCGCTATGCAGCATTCACACTTAGGTTGCCTACACACCTGATGTGCAAGATAGGGCAACTTTCTTGTCAGTGCATAGGGCCTATTATTCTTATCAGCATTTAAATAACTTCACCTAGTTCATTCACTCACTCTTGCAAATCAAAAAGAGGACTTCAGCAACAGCTGAACACAGCTGAAGTAAAAGTAACTGCCCATCCTTATGATACTTACCTTGTGGGGTAGGAAAATTGCTGGTAGGGAGCAGTTTTTATAAAAGTCTGACTGCGAGTTCTCAGATGTTGGCTCTAGTTGGGGACTGCAAATACCATTGCCAGCTTTTGCCCATTACTTGAAGCTGACGATGAGAACTCTTCCGGATGTATAAACAATAACCCACAACAGGGCTTGTGTTTCTAGAGAACTAATGTATGCCCTGGGTGAATTAGTAGGCACCAGGCCAACGGCTAAGTGACTTTTTAATGCAGCTGGAAGTGCATTATTTCTCAACAAACCCACATCCGGAAGTGGGTTATTGCACTTATAAACGGAATTTTTATTACTGGAAAAATATTTTATTTTCCATTAGTCAGGTTGTTGCTATGTAGAACAGGTGAGTTTGGTAGTAAAGGCCATGTGCCTTTGAATTAACTTGGAAACTGCATTTATTTTGAAGAAATCTATGTCCTATGTGGACTTTTGTGTTTAAAAGTGGTCATTTTTATTGTTTTATTTAAAGGAAAGATGTTTTATTTTCATATAAGTAGGTTGTTGCTAGGTAGATTAGGACAGGTTAGTTATGAACTGTGCAGTTCTAGGTAAATAATCAATGGTCGTGTGTTTTGTTTTAACCAATGAAGTTTGTTGAATTTGCTCAGTACTTTATACCCATTTTATAATGACATTTCATGTCATGGCCCCAGCTATGGTTAGATCTGTATAGTGCATAGGTGCCAGGTTAGTAAATGTTTGGTGGAGCCAGTCAGGCAACAGTTCAAAGGAATGCAGCATGCCTTGTCATTTTCACAGCACATTAGTCCACACGGGCTCAGGGTAGCAGATTTTGACAGCCAATCAATTTCCAAATCCAGAAGAAGCCCCATGTATTAAACAAACCCCACTAAACTGTACTCCTCCACCTAGCCCCTATGTAGAGGAGGAGGAGGGCAGGCAATATCCTCAGGGGTGGCTCCCATATGTGGGGTATACTTGGCAGAAAGTCTCACCAGGAGCCACCATTCTCTGTGTATCTGTAAAGTTTCGAGCCTGAAATCTCACCACACTACTGGAAGCATGGCCTACCAAAGCACCTGTCACAAAGCCTCTGTGCATCTCAGCAGGCACTGTTCTGGCCATATTACCTGTGCCCCCAGGTGGACAGCCACACCTCTTTCATCTCACCAATGCTGCATCCACGGTTGTAGACAATAAACCCATGCTGGTCTTCCTGCTCGCTGCCCACACTCTCCACAACCCCTTGACACTTTGGCTATGGGAGGGTAAATGGAGCCAACTTTGCTGGTCAAAAAATATGGCTTCCATAAACCACCCAGGCATTAGTTTCTGATGAAGGACTCAATGTAGTCCGAAAGCTAATGCAGCACCTGTTTTCTTTTGTAACATCTATGTTGGTCCAATAAAAGGTATCGTATCATCTCTTTTTTCTGGATCTTAGTTAAACTGTAATCCATCACTGGTTTCAAACTGCATAAGCAGTTGTGACTGCAGTTTCCAAACACTGTACCCATTGGAAATCACTTAGAACACTGGGCATGACACTTAGGCTTTAACTTCTTGCAAAACTCAACATTTAATTGTACAGAAGCAGGCGCTTGCTCAAAATAGTGATGGCGAGCCTGCAGCCAGAGCCTGATCCACCTGTTTTGGGCCAAGTAATCGTCAGGCAGCACAGATGGTTCCTTCTTCGCCATTTTCTCTTTCTCCATTTTAATATGCAATGCCCTACTCCTGTCAAAACCTTATGCCCAGTTCCCACCACCTTGTTGGCTCAGTTTAATATTCAGTGTGGTGTTCCATAAATACTCCATGTCCCTCCATGCCTCATTTTTTTTATTCCATTGTTCTAGTTGTTCCCCACTCAGCCAAGTCACCTCCAGGATCAGAGTGTGGTGCAGGGGTCAGGTCTGCTTGATTTGTGCTGCTTCTGGGAGGAATACTATCATATACAACTCCTTCAGCTTCCTTGCTTCCTCGACCTTACCTGCTGGTCTCAGTCTCTGTACTGTACCGTACTTATCCTCGATGAGTCTCAGTCCTCCTGAGGCTCTCCTCGTCAGTGCAAGATGATGGTCACACGTCGACTGCTCAAACACTCCCAGCTTGCTCATGGCCTACCAATGACTCCAAGGAGAAGGAGGGCCCCCACTGCATTGCACAGCCACACCATCTGCTGCTAAAACTTTCCTGACTCCCTCACTGGCTTGCTTCCTCGTGACCATCTCTTTCGACTGCTCTGTACTCTCCCATCCCCATTGGCTTGGGCCGCTGGCTGTAAAATAACAAAATGCTGCACACCTACACTACAATTCTGCTTGTTGAGCTGTGAGCTCTACTGACTGCTCTCATAGTCACCTCATCGCCTCCTCGCTTGCTCAAATCCAGTCCTCCTGTCCCTGCTGCCCCATCAGATTCCCTCTCTCTCTGCATGCACACTGTATTGTCTGCAAAAAGGCACCAGTTTCAAAAGGCCACCAACAGGTGTGGTTGAGGGGGTCACGCCCCACAGCATTGGGGCACAGGCTGCAGCAGGTCACAGGGGCACATGCTGCATCAGATCTCAAGAAATAGGGACATTTTATAAAAACAGCGGCAAAGCAAACTACAAAACATACGGTGAATTACTGGTGGGGCTGAGTGCGCTCTGCACAATATTGCTGGAGCCCGGGTCCCGTGCCTAACAACCCTGCACTTATGGCACAGTGTCATGGTCCTAGCAACTCAGTACCATTGACACTTTGATTTCTAAAATGCCTAGACTGATATATACAATAACATTTCTATTTACATAGAAACATAAACTTTGACGGTAGAGATAAGGACCGCTTGGCCCACCAAGTCTGCCCATTTCCTACCTAGAGGATAAGCTGCAGATCCTATTTAACCAACAGCCTATTTCTTCCTACCCCCACAAAAATTGCCTTAGATCTGTCCTGCATTCTTGAATTCTCCCACAGTTTTAGACCCCACAACCTCCTCAGGAGGGCTGTTCCATGCATCCACCACCCTCTCTGTGACAAAATACTTCCTCACATTTCCTGAGCCGTCCCCCATCTTCAAATTGTGTCCCTTGTTCTTGCACATCTCTTTTTCGAAAGACGCCACCCTCTTGGACTTTGTTGATTCCACTGAGGTACTTAAACGTTTCTATCATGTCCCCTCTCCTCCTTTCCTCATGGGTATACATATTAAACTCCTTTAGTCTCTCCTCGTGATGGCTTCTCTTGCAGACCCTGCACCATTTTAGTTGCCTCCTCTGAACTGCCTCCATCCTGTCTATGTCCTTGCAGAGATGTGTCTCAGAACTGGACGCAGTACTCCAGATGGGGTCTCACCAACTGTCTGTACACTGGGATAACAACTTACTGTTTTCTGCTGGTGATGCCTCTCCTATACATCCCAGTATCCCCAGCCCTCCCTACCGCCTTCTCACATTGCTTGCCAACCTTAAGGTCATCCGATATGATTACCCCAGGTCCCTTTTCATTTCTGTTGTTGTTCCTACCCCCCATTGTGTAATCTTCCCTGGGTTTTGTTTCCCAGGTGCATTATTTTGCACTTCTTTGCAGTGAATCCAAGCTGCCATACTTCTGACCATTCCTCCAACCTTGCCAAGTCCCTTCTCATCCTTTCCATGCCTCCTTGTGTATCGACCCTGTTGCAGATCTTTGTGTCATCTGCAAAGAGGCATACTTTCCTTCCAGTCCTCTGCAATGTCACTTATAAAGACATTAAAAGGACTGGACCCAGTACTGAACCCTGCGGTACCCCACTAGTAACCCTTGTTCTTCAGAGTGGACTCCATTTACAATTACTTTCTGTGTTCTGTTGTCCAGCCAACGTTTTGCCCAGGCTACCACCGTGGGACCCACTCCCAGGCTGGTTAATCTGACTATTAATGTTTTGTGTGGGACTGTGTCAAATGCCTTGCTAAAGTCTAGGAATGCCATGTCCACAGCCCCTCCTGGTCTACTACTTGGTCACCCAGTCAAAAAATCAATTAGATTCATCTGACATGACCTTCCGCTGTAGAACCCATGCTGCCTTGGGTCCTGTGCCCCACTGGCCTCTAGGTACTCAACAATTCTTTCCTTCAGAAGTGATTCCATCACTTTCCTACCACAGAGGTCAAACTGACAGGTCTGTAGTTTCCTGCCTCAGTCTTGGTCCCACTTTGTGAAGGGGAATCACATCTGCCTTCCTCCAGTCCTCAGGTACTACACCATCCTCCCATGATTTGTTAAACAGGGTAGTCAGTGGTGTCACTAGTTCTCTGCTTAATTCTTTGGAGAATTTGGGGTGAATTCCATGTGGCCCCATTGCTTTGTCCACCTTCAGTTTTAGGAGTTCTTTCAGAACCCTTTCTTCTGTGAAAGGACTGGGATTGCCTCCGATCAAGAGTGCTTCTGTTAACTGGATTAGGCACATCCCCACCTCCTTTTTGTGAATACTGAACAGAAGTATTCATTTAGTATCCTTGCTTTTTCACTGTCCCTCTGCCCACCCACCATCCATTCTATTCAGTCTCACTATCCTCCCTTTGTCTTTCTACGCCCCCTGATATACCTATAAAAAGGTTTTATCACCTTTCTTAACCGAGTTGGCTATCTTTTCCTCAGTTTGGGCCTTTTGCTATTCTGACTACCTCCCTGTTTCCTTCTTGCCTTAACTGGTACAGTTCTCTGTCCTGCTCCTTCTGTGTTTCCTCATACTCCTAAATGCTATCTTTTCTCCCTAACCTTCACCGCTACCCTTTTGAAACCACAGTGGCTTTTTCTTTCATTTTGATTTATTTGTTTCACACAAAGGCTTGTTGCCTCTGTAATGGCAGTTTGATATTTCCCCATTGTTGCTCCACCCTCCTTCTAGCCTGTTTGCTAGTGCTTTTCTAATGCACTCCCATCTTGCCAAGTCAGCCTCTACTGAAGTCTAGAACCCTCGCTTTTGTATGGCTTGACTCTGTAGCTGAGTTTATCGTGAACCACACTGTTTGGTGGTCACTTGTTCCCAAATGGCTACCCACTTCTAGATCTGAAATCCTCTCACTGTCCCCATTTGAGAGCACGAGGTCTAAGACTGCTCCCTCAGTAGGTTCCAAAACTAGCTGTCTGAGGCATGCCACCTGAAGGGCATCAAGAATGGCCCTGCTTTTGGATGTGGCTGCAGCAAGGTGCTCAGTTGACATCCGGCATATAAGGTCCCCATCAACAGTATCTCCCTTTCTCTGCCATCCTAAGTATGTCTTCTATCATATCTGTGTCCACCTCCTCCCTGATATTGGGGTCTGTATACAACCCTGTAGGATTGTGGTGCCATTTCAGTCTCTAAGGTGACCCACAGTGCCTCCTCTTCTCCCTGTTTACTCTTTTGTTCAGTTGCTTTTTATCCCTTCCCTACATAGAGAGCTACTCGTCCCCTCTTCTCTCCTCTCTGTCTCTCCTGTAGGTTGTGTACCCTGGTATGTTAACATCCCAGTCATGGTTCTCTGTGTACCGTGTTTCTATGACTGCTATGATAACCAGGCATCCCTCTTCCATCAAGGCAAACCAGTTTAGGAGCTTGTTGCCCAGACTACAGGCGTTGGTACTCATTACCCTCCATTTCTTGATGGCCTTACCCTTTTTGCCCCATCCCTGTCCTTATTGCATTTGTCACTTTCTCCATTTACCCCTGTGCTTCTCCCTGTTGACATCTCTATGTTGGTGTCTACCTCACTTAGTACCCTGATTTTTTTTTGGGGCTAGGATTTCCCTGCTCCTCTCCAGTGCCTCCCTTGGCTAGTTTAAATGCTTGTCAATGAAGCATTTAAACCTATCACCTAGGATCCTGGTTCCCTCCTAGACAGATGCAGACCATCACGCCAGTATAGGCCTGCATCCCTCCAGGTGGACCCCAGATGGACCCCAATGAAGCCAAATCCCTGAGCTCTGCACCAGTTTTTCAACCACTGATTGAATCCCATGGTGTGGAGCACCCTAGCCTCACCTGTGTCATAGACAGGCAGCACCTCCGAGAAGGTTACCGTAGCGTGTATTTGTGTAAGACCCCTCCCCATCCCCACAAACGCTTCTTGCACTGCTCTGATCCTTTCTTAGACAGGTCATTTGTCCCTAGGTGGACAGTGACATCCAGCTCCGCCCCTGTGCAGCTGCTCTTGCGATCCTGAGGATTCGCTCCCTGTCCCTCCGCCATGGCGCCAGGCAGGCACCTTACCTCCCTCTCCCTTCTTCCCCAGTTCTACCTTCCTAACAATGGAGTCCCCACCAGGAGTTGTTTCCTCTCCCGTGGGGTCCCATGCCACCCTCCTGTGGGTCTCCTTGTGGAGGTTCCCAGCATCCTCCTTGGTCTCCACTGTGGGTGCCTCCATAGAGGAACCACACTTTCCAGAACGGCATAGAAATTGTGGAGAGGACAACTGGAGGGATGCGCCTTGTTCCCACCACCCCTCACCCTCTCTGGAGCCCACTGTGGTCCAAACGCCTCTTCCTTGGCAACCTCTGAGGCAACGGCAGTGACCCTAGTGGTCCCTGGGTGGGAGAGGAGGTCCCACAAATCCTGGCCAACTCAGCCTAGATGAGAAACCTCCTCCTCAGCCCAGAGAGGTGCCTGCAGATGGGACAACACTGCATCCTCCAGAACGTCTCCCGGAAGACTGCTGCGCCACAGCCACTGCACTGCACCACTCCCATCATGTCTTATTTCTGACCCCCATTGTTGTTTGGAATACTACTCTTCCTCTGTTTGTTTATTAGGATTGTGAGTCTTTGGTGGCTCTGTGATCACTCACTTCCTGCTTCAAACAGGAGGTTCCTGTTGTCCAGTTAAATCCTGTGCCTATAAAAGTAGAACTTGCCTTTGGGTGGGACGTGGAGGGAGGGAAGGAGGGCAATATGGTCCCAGTAGATAAGTTTAGTTATACCAGCAGCTCCTCCTCCTGGTACTCTGCTTGTTCTCTGGCAGAAGCTATCTAGGGCAGTGTTTAAAACTGGTTTTAACCTGGCTCCTTCTAGCTAAGCCACTCCCCTACTTTGCAAATCTTTCTACGCTTAGTTAATTTCACAGATAATTCCTTCAGCCACCTGTGACAAGCACCTAAATAACTACACAGATAACAGGTAACAATTCACTTCAACTAACTCTGACAAACACACTAACTTTTTTATTTTTACCTTACATTGAAGGCCCCAGTACAAGAATTCTAGTTCTTAGTCCCAGTAGATAAGTTTAGTTAGCAGCAGCCTCACTCCTCCTGGTGCTCTGCTTGTTCTCTGCCAGAAGCTATCTAGGGCAGTGTTTTAAATCTGGTTTAACCTGGCTTCCTTCTAGCAAGCCACTCCCCTACTTTGCAAATCTTTCTACACTTAATTTCACAGATAATCCCTTCAGCCACCTGTGACAAGCACCTAGATAACTACACAGATAACAGGTAACAATTCACTTCAACTAACTCTGACAAACACACTTTTTTTTTTTACCCTAAATTGAAGGTCCCAGTACAAGAATTCTAGTTCTTAGTCAAGTAGACAAGTTTAGTTATACCAGCAGCTCCTTCCTCCTGGTGCTCTGCTTGTTCTCTGCCAGAAGCTATCTAGGGTAGTGTTTAAATCTGGTTTTAACCTGGCTCCTTCTAGCTAAGCCACTCTCTACTTTGCAAATCTTTCTACACTTAGTTAATTTCACAGATAATTTCCTTCAGCCACATGTGACAAGCACCTAGATAACTACACAGATAACAGGTAACAATTCACTTCAACTAACTCTGACAAACACACTAACTTTTTTTACCAAAATTGAAGGTCCCAGTACAATAATTCTAGTTCTTAGTCCCAGTAGATAAGTTTAGCTATACCAGCAGCTCCTTCCTTCTGGTGCTCTGCTTGTTCTCAGTGCTCCTCACTATAGCGAGCGTGGCTCCCGAGAGCATCAGTTGCTTACACTGAGTTAAGCCCTGTCTGTTACCAACACCCTCTCATCACACATTTTGTGATAAACAGTACTGCTCTAATAAATAAAACATAATACACAGTGCTGTACTGTAATGTACTGTAGTTCAGAGAACACGAGAGATGAGAGATTGAACAGAGCAGCCACTCATCGGAGGTTCCGCTCACTTACAACATGCTGTAGCAAAGTTCGGCCACAGTAACAGAACACACTAAAACAACAAATGTCTGCTGTGGATTTGGTAAGCAAAGCAAAAGCCAACTAAAGCAAAGTACCAAGCAGCCGACTGCTGGGACAGGGACTGGGGGCTGAGCATGAGACGCTGAGCACAGGGCTACTCAGGTAGGAGAAGTTCATTTAATTCAAATACAAGACTGTGTTTATTTTGAATTTGCAACGAAAAGAAAAGCTAAATGTTGCTGATGTTTTATTTTTTCTTCTTTCATTTCTCTGGTTTGATTGGCTGAGCGCTGGGGTGCAGATACATTGGTGCTTATATTCAAGCATCCTCAATATAACAAAGAGGAGATATATCCTATAACAAACACTGGTTATGGCTCCTTTCATTCATCAGAGCGAGGGATGACTACTGTAGTACTGTTCATGCAGTGCATCCCAAAGTGCTTTACAAGCAATTTATTTACACTGGATAGAAGCTACATCTCATTTTCAGTGGAGCCCTGTCTATGTGTGACCACTGACACCTCTCAGCATCACTGGTACTTTGATTTTCTTTAACAACAAAATGATACTACACTGAGAGGTCTAAAATACAAGGGAGACAGGGTGAACACTGGCTCTGATGATGTCACCCAGTGGCAGATGTCATCTGCCCATGCAACTGATTTGTCCCCATTGCTTTAGCTGCCCACCTCCATTACTAGTTTTACTACATAGACAAAGCAAAAATTATGCACCAAGTCACGACACCCTTTTGGGTTCAAATGAGGCTGAGGGCTGAAGTCAATAACTCCTGAGTGGATTTGTTACCAAAGATGCTGAGTTACAGTTCAGATGTGAATTGTATGATGCCCCTACCCAAGGAAGGATTAAGTGGTTCATATAAAGCTAGTGCTACCCCTGGGAAACTGTACCAACCGACGGTGGCCCCCACTGGCACAGCCCTCAGAGCTCCAACACAATGCAAGAAGAGTTGACAAGACAGAAATCTTTACATACTGCTAATTAATATGCACACAACACAAAGACTGCAACAATTAAAAATGGGTTTACTGGAGAAAATCCTCAGGGAAGGAAAGGGTTAAATTGAATTCAATTACTGGCTTAATTGGCTGATCTTCTGACACCCTCCTTGGTACAGCCTGAAATAATCATGTAGTCTACCCCCAAACAATATACTGTGTCCCTGGGTATCTGCTGCTGGGCCACCCACTACCCAATCCCCACTGGTACCAGGGAATACCCCTATTACCAGGGATGTTGAAGTGGTGTAGGCCAGTAACAGTTGCATTTGATTGGCTGTTAGTAGTTTACTTAAAGAGCAGCTTCCATCTAATCATACTAACCCCGTAGTCCCAAAATATGATGACTGACCTGGCCAGGAGTCCAAATGTGCATACTTTTCCTTTATTTCATGGCTGTTTAAAGTTATCGCCTCGTATTTTATTCCCAGCACCCGCCGGCAAAAAACAGAGCCAGTTCCTTCCTGCATCCCGACGCCAGCACCGGTATTGTGATGTCAGTAACGAAGGCTGTGCAAGACTTACTGACCCTGAATGGGTGATGTCAAAGATTTTCACCATTCAACGACGATTTAACAAATCGGCGCGATCGCCTCAAATCAACGGGACCCTGTTAGTCGAGCACTCACTTTGATTTGTTAAAATCCTGCTAAGGAATGGGTATAAAATTTTGAAAAATCACCCTATTCATGTCAACGGAAGCATACGCAGCCTTTGTTTACTGACATCACAAACGGGCTGTGGCCGTGGGGTGTGGGCCGAGGATACAGCGGGTCTGGGAGTTAAATTTAGGGCATCACTTTCTTTAAATAGCCATTAAAAAAGGAAAGTTTTGCATATTTGGACTCCTGGCCAGGTCAGTCATCATTTGTTTTACAGTAAGGGGCTAGTCGAAAGCTGCTCTTTAAATTCAGCAAGTAGCTAAACCCTCAAAACAATATTTGCAACCCTAAACAAATGGCCTAGTCCAAAATAAACTTAACATTACCTTGGCCTAGCAGAACTATATACAGATTTTGTACCGCAAGACCCAAATGCCCTGTTTGGTTACTCACGGTTCCCCTGAGAATGGCAAGCATCCAGCTCTAGCTGCAGCCTTGGCTGGATGTACTGGCTCCATTAAGCAGTTCTACGTCCCTCCAGTGGCCCCTTCAGCTCTTCTCTGCCAGTAGTAACTCACTCTGGCACCTCAAACAAGTTCAGCTAGGATCCCGCCCCTCAGTCTCTCAATGTGTCCAGAGGATTCCAGGCCTCTGCAGCTCACCTTGCTGTACTGCTCTGCACCCTGGCCTTAGACCCTGCTAGTTCTGTCTCTGTTCAGATTCCTGATCTATTTTCTGGCTTAAATCTAATCTACTCAGCATTTCTCACTATGAATTTAAACAAAGCCAGAACACAACCGCTATAATGAAACCCATACTTTAACAGAGGGAACAGGTTTTGTACAAGAATAATGGAAGAATAAACGATATTTGAACTTAAAAGGCATACTGCATAACACTGATTTTATCAGCCTCAGGAACTGGTTAAAGCATTTAATTATTTCAGAATCGGAAGGAGAATTCTCACACTCTTTAAAAATAAGCATATTAGATCTCTTCAATAATAGGGATAGACTGGTGTGTGAATAAGAGTACAAACAATTGTTTGGTATATAATAAACTAAAACCTAATATGTCTTCATTTTGTAACCTACTAATTGACAAAATAAATGGGATGGCTAATGAGAATATTAGATGGTGGACAAATGCCTTGGGTAAGGATTTAAAATAATTGGATTTTAAATAAGATATGGTTGAACTCATTTTTTAAGCAGTAAATATGAGATTAGTACAGTAGAAAACACGCATAATTTATACTACACACCCTATCTGTTGCATACAGTGGGACTAAAGACATCCCATTTGTCTGAAATATGAAAGCAATCAGGGAATCCTGCCACATGTTTTGAGAATGTGAAAAGTTAAAGTACTTTGAAAGACATAAACATTACATTAAAAGACATTGCTTGGTGAACTAAAACTTTGAGATGTACGTAACAGATCATTTTACTGAGCAGGTCTAAGTGGAAAAATGCACTTACCACTCTTGGGATCCTCTGTTAAGAACTCATTATTAAAAGTTTAGATAAAAAATAAGAGTTACAGCGTCACTGAATTGAGGCAGGGCTGTTTAGTGATACTTAGTCCAGAACAACATGCTCACATTGTCAATGGACAGGAAATACAGGTTACTCACCTGTAACAGGAGTTCTAGGAATGGCATATGCTGTTCATCCACACTTATTGGCAGGTTCCTTGCCGCTTTAAATGTTGCCGGAAGGTCTTCAAGCTGGCTCCTCCCATCCACCTGGGTGGTAAAACTCTCGCTCCACCCCCATGACGCCAGATCTAGCCCGCTGGAAGCCAGGTTAGCGTCAAGCCGAGGTTTGGTGGGGTCATGGTGGGATGAACAATATATACCATTCCTAGAACTCCTGTTACAGGTGAGTAACCTGTATTTCTAGGGACATGGATATGTTGTTCAATCCACACTTATTGGCAGACTCCTAGCAGTTCTCCGGGAGGAGGGAGGCATGTTATCAATTCCGATACTTACTTGGGAAATAGAGATTGAGAACCGAGGCCCCAAAACCAGCATCCCGCGTGACTCAGGTCGATGTGGTAGTGGGTAATAAAGGTATGTGCCGACTTCCAGGTAGCAGCCCTGCAGATATCCTGGCTAGGGACATCCCTGGAAGCAGCTACTGGCTGCAGCAGTATGGCGGTAGAATGAGCTTATCCTCTGGAGGCTCCATGTTCGCCAACCTATAGCAGAGCTCTATGCAGGAGGGACCCACCTGCTTATCATCTGCTTGGCTGCAGGTCTGCCAGGTGCGGCTTCAGTGTAGGTGACAAACAGCTGGACTAACTTCTCCTAAATCTTCAGCCGTCCGCCCTTATAATAAGCGAGCGCCGCCTAGGGTCCAAAGTATGGAGCCTATATTCGGCCTCCGAGGTGTGATTGGGTAGAACACCGGCACAGTCAACACCTGGTTAAGGTGAAACTCCACACCACCTTCGGAAGGAATTTCGGGTGGGTGCAGGATAACCTTGTCCCTGTGGAAGACCAGATAAGGAGACTCGATAGAAAGCGCCTGGAGCTCTCCCATCCTTCTGGCTGACGCGAGCAGCCACCAAGGAGGCGGCCTACCACAGGTGGGAAATATCGCACTCAGCATCAGTTCGAATGGCTTGCCCATGAGCTTGGCCAATACCAGCAGTAGATCCCACAGAGGTGAGGTTCTCGATCGGAGGGGAAATGTGGTCAAGGCCTTTGAAAAAGCGCTCCACCACCTTTCCTCCTGCGCCACCGACTGCTTCCCGGCCCGCGCCCAGTAAGCAGAGATGGCTGCCAGGTGCACCTTAAGGGTCGCCGACTGAAGCCCCTTGCTGAGAAAGGGACTACAGATAGTCCAGAATGCTTGCTAAGGGATGTATGAAGGGTCCAAGCCCTTCCCCTGACACCAAATGGAGAATCTCTTCCATTTGAAGGCGAGATTTCCTGGTCGACTCCTTATGGGACGCCTCAACGACGTTGAGGACCCCGCCGGAAAGACCCAAGGCCTGGAACTCTAGCTGCTCAGGAACCAGGCCAGGTGCAGGGATTGAAGGTCCGGATGGAATACCTTCCCTGGTTGACTGAGATCAGGTCCGGCGGGCCGGAAGCCGCCCGGAGCCTGGAGCTGAGGCTGAGGAGATCTGATACCAGAATCGCGGGCCAGTCTGGGGCTACCAGAATCACCTGCGCCTTGTCCTCCTCGCCTTGAGAAGCACCTGTGGATCAAGGGAAATGGGGAAAGGCGAGAAGAGGCCCGGGGTCCATGGCCTCGAGAAGGCATCCCCTGCAGCGAGCCCCTGCTGAGGGGGCGGGCATGGAACAGACTCAGCCGCATTCTCCCTGGAGGCAAACAGGTCCACCTGAGGCGCGGCTCCCAGTGGGAGAACAGATCTTGTACTCACCTCCGGCAGGAGAGACCACTGTGGGAGACGAAGCCCCATCCGGCTTAGGCATCGGCCAGGGTGTTGGAGGCTCCTGCCACGTGAATGGCCAGGAGATCCGCCTCCAGGCTGCGACGAGGGACCATATGCGGAGAGCTTCCTTGCATAACAGCAGTGGAGCGTGCCCCCACCCTGGGCGGTTGAGACAGTACATGGTTGTGGTATTGTCCGTCTGGCCTGGAACAACTTGACCCCGAGAAACAGAGCGAAGGCAGTGAGAGCTAGGTGGACCGCCGGAGCTCCAGCAGGTTGATATGGCATCAGGACCCTGAGGGACCAGAGGCCGCGCGCGGTGCTCCCCAGATGGGCACCCCAACCCATCAGAGATGCATTGGTCAATAGAGAGACCGCCAGCTCGGGCGGATGAACGGGATGCCCTCCTGCAGATGTGCCGGAACGATCCACCACTGGAGAGCTGCCCACATCTCCTGGGTCACTGTCACGGGCTGGTCCAATGGATCGCAGCTGCCAGACCACTGGCTGGCTAGTCCCCATTGAAGGGGACGATGTACCAATGGGCCCAACGGACCACGCTGGTGCAGGCTGCCATGAGGCCCAGGAGGCGCAGGAAGTCCCAGGTAGGTACAATTGCCTCAACCAGAAATGATTGGGCAAAGGAGGAAAGAACCTTGGCCCTGTCCGCGAGCCGGCTCTGGCTCAAGAGAGTCGAGCCTGCCATGATGAAAAGTATCACCTGCTTCGCATCGAGTTCCCACTTGGCCTCGTTGATGAGGAGGCCAATCTGAGAGCAAACCTGAGGGCCAGATCTCTGACCGCTCCGCCTCCACTCTGGAGGGGCTGCAATCAGCCAGTCGTCCAGGTAGGGGTACACCCAGACCTTCGGCGCCAGAGAATGCTGTCACCACTGCCATGCATTTGGTGAAGACCCTGGGAGCTAGGGAGAGGCCAAGGGCATGGCCCAGAATCAGAAAGGGATCCTCTGCTCTGAAGCGGAGGAATCTCTGATGAGACGGACAGATTGGGACGTGAAAGAACGCGGCCCTGGAGGTCCAGGGAACAGAACCACATGCCCTGCTCCAAGGATGGGATTATCTGAGCCAGAGTGACCATCCTGAAGGTCCGAGACCTTAGGAACCTGTTCAGGCTGTGCAGGTCGAGAATGGGGCGCCAGCCCCCGTCCGCTTTGGGACCAGGAAATACCTGGACACAAACCCTGGGTCTGGAGGAGGATCCGCCACCTTCCTGATCACCCTTTTCGAGGAGCAGGGCAATATCGGGTCGGGCCGACAGCGAGGCTGCGGACCCGGGCCCCCGAGGGCGATGGCTCGAAAGGTGGAGCCTGCTCTCAACTCCCAGAGGCAGGCCTTTCCTACCACCTCCACACCCAGCGGTCCGTGGTAACAGCGGACCAGGCAGAAAGGAAGTGGCGGAGCCGCTCCTCACTGGGGAACCCAGGGGAGTGGACGAGGCTGGGGCGCACCCCTCAATCCATCACTGGGCAGGCTTGGAGGAGGAACCGCCGAGGGACCTCCTGGGCCTTTACCTCCCTGCTTCCTGTTGGAGGAAGCTGCTGGCTTGGGTTTGGGGACGCCAAGCGCGAGCCTGCTGGCCCTGTTGCTGGTGCTGTTGGGCCGGTCGAGATGCAGGGCCAAGGACAAAAGGACTTCTGCTGTTGCTGACGGCGGCCTTTGTCCCTCTGGGTGGAGGTGACCGAGTCCAGGGCGGCATTGGACTTTTCGATCCGCTGGAGGTGTCCTCCACCCAGGGCCGAGAGGTCAGTCCCCAAGAAGGGACATCTGCCAACCTGTAGTGGGTATCGGCCGGAAGGTGGATATCTCAGCCACCTGCGGCGCATGGCCACCGCGCCGCTACTGACCTGGCACAGGAATCACATATATCCAGAGCAGTCTGAAGCTGCTGTTTTGCCACCGCCTACCCTGGTCCCGGACCGGACCGTGGTCTGCAGGTCAGTCGGGAGATGAGGGACAACCTCATCCAGGGAGCCCAAGAGGGCATGGGAGAAGTGTGCCATCAGCATGGCCGAGCTGGCCTGTTGGAGGCCGAGGGAGGATGCAGCGTACACCTTGCGCCCGCAAAGTCCAGCTTTTGGACTTTTGTCGGGGGCTTATCCACATCCCGAGCGCTACCGAACGCCGGAAAACGCTGTTGGTGACTAACCCCTCAGCAGAGGGTGCCTGAGAAACTGGGCAAAGAGCTGGTAGGGACCGCGATACTTCCCGCCATCCTGGCTGAGGGCGAGGACACAAAGCAGGCCGTGCAAAGCTCAAGGCTGGGCCGACAATGGCCTCAGCCAATGGAAAGGCCCCTGTGGGGAATCCCTGTCCAGTATCTCCATCAGGGGATACTTGGCCCGCTTGGACACGGGCTCGAGCTGCATCCTGGTGGACTCCGAGATGAGTCGAAGCAGACCCAAGAAGGACGATGGGCTATCGTCCAATGACTGGCCCCTCGGAGGACTCCAGGTTGACCTGCCTGGAGAACAGGGAGGAGTCGTCGTCAGATTCTGAAGAGTCTGCGAAGAGCTGCCTCAGCCCTGAGCCACCCTCTACCTGCCGAGGACGGTCGGGAGAGGGTGACCGACAACCTGTGGAGCAGGCCGTGACCACCGATAATCCTGGTCGGTGCCCCAGACTTCGGTTGTGGAGGCGGAGGTTCCACCACAATCGATGGAGCAGCTGGTTTTGGCCGAGCAACCGCCCTGGAACGGGCAACTCGACTGGGGCAACTGGTTGCTTCGGTCGCTCGGGCGACAGCCACTTGATGGCCGGGTCTGACCAGAGTCGGTTTAGACCCGGACAACAGCAACTGCTGCCACATAAGCTCCACGTAGCGCCGACGTAATTTACGCAAGCCTCCTCATCCGAGGAAGAGGACGAGGAACGTCGCCGCTTACTCGTATCGAGATCTAATCGCCGATGTCGCGGGAACGGCTTGAATGAGATGAAGTCCGAGACCGAGACCCTCGGGGGACCGAGGGCGGTCTGGGAAGGGGCGGGGACACCCGCCTTCCCTCGCTCGGCACTTTAACCGGGACCGCAGCCCCGGGCGCGCAGGCAGATCTCGGTCTCCACCGGGGAACCGTGAACGGGTTGTCGGCTTCACCAGTTGACAGCCCATCTAACGGATCGAGAAAAATCTTGACTCGTCGGCGGGGTCTCGGCAGGCTGGCCTGTGAGGGACACCGTGAAGCCAGCGGCCTGAGCCGCAATCCCGACCCAAGTCGACGGTCGCTGTCCGGGAAGGAGACCTCTCCGCCTCCCACGAACGCTCGACATGGTGGACTTACCCTTCACTCCTTCTTCTTGGGCCGAGAAGAATGTCCCGATGGCCACTCTCCCTTCATGGAAAGGGACTGACAAAGCTCCTTGAACGAAGCCGTGATACAAGGAACTCAGAGAGAGCGGATAAATGCACGTAGCGAGGAGGAGGAAGATGCGACCTGGGCCGCCTCCTCCTCGAGGGCATCATCTGCTCGAGCTGCTCAGCCCAAGCCAGCCACCGCGACACCGCCTAACGAGCCTCTTTGGATTTTCCCGCGGAACGCTTCCGGGCGCCCGAAGCCTAATCAGGCAGCGCGATCATCCAGGATGTTGGTCGAGAAACAGCGGCATAACCGCAGGCTCGTGGTCGTCATCTAGGCCTAGCAGTAGAGCACGTGGAGTGTGGATCCGCCCTGGACATTTTCACCCGCAAGGGCACCCCAAAAGCCGGAATAGGTTTGTCCATCGCAGCTGTGAGGGAAGATGAAGACCGAGTTTAGAAAACTTCAAAACCAATTTAGGACGAACCAAAGAGTTAGGATCCAGTCTAAAATCAGAGCACTAGGAGGGAAACCTGAGCTTCCAAGCGTAAGGAAGATCTGCGCCATGGGGCGGAGCCGAGTTTTACCACCCGGTGGGTGGAGGAGCCAACTTGAAGACCCTTCCGCAAGATTTAAAGCAGCAAGGAACCTGACAATAAGTGTGGATTGAACAACATATCCATGTCCCTAGAAACATCTTTTTCTCCAAATGGGAACTATTTACATAACAACAACAATCAAATGTAGAGTTATATTTAAAAGCTTCTTCATTCAGTACATTTTCAGATCTAGTTAGTCTCTCTGCATTACAAAACAGACATAAGAACTTAAGCCTTAATGTCCCTTTGTGCACAATATCGACATAAAGTAAATTTATGGATGAAATTGGTTCTGACGGCCACCCCATCTGGTGTCACGACCTTGCAGTCTATGCTGCTGAGGCTGGACCTAGACCCCCCATGCGGGTACAGGTCTCGTGGTCCACCATCCTCCACGCTGAGCAGGGGGCCACGACACCTTCGGGAGAAATGGCATCATTCTATTTTCCGCTACTTCCTTGTACGTTCCTCCCACACCACACTACCCGGCTGCAACATATTGTATGCCTCTTCACACTGTAATTCTGTCACCCTGCCAGTTGGCGGAGGCCAAGACAAGTTGCATACCCTGTATAGGAAGAATGGAGCGGCCTGGCTGAAGGCATGTCTGGAAGGGCTGGAGGAGTCCACTACACCCAACAGGAAGAAGAGGGTAGGTGGCAGAAGTCGCTGCCACCAGCAAACTATCCCTCCTGGCAGGTAAGGCAGGTGTTGGGGCAGTGAGGTGAGTCCTCGGTAGGGGAAGAGTCATCAGATCGCGAGGTCAAGGGTACATGCAGCAGACACTCTGGACTTGGACAGAGACTGAAACCAGAGTGCCCCAGACAGAGCAGAAGAGGAGGAGGGCGGACGCCCCTTGCCAGACAATAGTCTGTGGGCAGCGACCAATGAACATTTGAAGCAGTTAGTGGGGGTGGTTGCAGACCCAGTGACAGAGATTAAAAATCGGCATTGTCTCTGGCCACGGGGTGGGGGCAGCGACAGGGGTGGAAAGCCAGGCACCAGACAAGCCAGCGTCTCCACAACCAGTGAACCCGTGATGGGGTCTAGACCACTGGGGACTCACTTAACCGACAAGATAAAACAGCAGATTAGGGGCAGGGAATATGTCATATATTTTCCTGCTTAATCACCCCATTGACACCACGGAGAAGAAAAAGAAGAAGGACAAAGAGGATGACTGGGACCGAAAAAGGTTAAGGTCCCTCGGATAATGGCATAACTGGGTCATGGCCTTTATAATGTACACCATGGTGGTGTTGGAGGGTAATGACAAACAGGGGTGGAGAACTTGAACTATATGCATCGCATCTTGCTGATGCATCACAAGAAAGGCGGGACAGCTTAGCTGGATTATGACAAGGAGTTTCATTGTAGACGGCAGGCAGATCTGGTCATCAGCTTGGGCAAGCTGGACATGCCATTGTTGGTGGATGTTATGCAGGGCGGGGGTGCAGCATACAGATAGCGAGCCCCGATTCGTGCCTCAGCGGTGGGAGGGTGTCACAAGCTGGGGACAGCGCCTCTCTCAGCTGTGTTATGCGTCAATCAGTCGCCCTGCTCACGCCCAGCTGCCAGTT
Source organism: Neoceratodus forsteri (assembly GCA_016271365.2). Taxonomy (NCBI): domain Eukaryota; kingdom Metazoa; phylum Chordata; order Ceratodontiformes; family Ceratodontidae; genus Neoceratodus; species Neoceratodus forsteri. The sequence continues at coordinate 745,448,246 of CM057456.1, read as the reverse complement.
CAAGCATGCATGCCTGGCCTGTGGCCGACAGCACCCCTTTCTATAGTGCTCCTCCCTGGAGAGGAGAGGTGGGAAGGGGGGTCGGGCCGGTATGGCAAGCCCCCAGGTGGCAAGCCTTCCCACTCCGCACAGATAAAAAAGGATTAAGCCATGGCTGGTCCAGTACCTGACAGAGCAGCTGCACAATTGTTGAGGGAGGGGTTTTGGAGGGCTTCAGGATCCCATACCCGTCCTCATCGGCAGACGAGGTGGAGAATTTGAAGTCAGCCAGAGACCTACCTCATGTTGTCCAGGGAAGCTGGAAAAAGAGCGGTGGCTCGGTGGGTGAGTGGCCCCTTCCCAGGCCACCACTGCCAAACCTAAGGGTATCACCAATTGGCCTAGTGCCCAAGAAGGTCCCAGGGAATACAGGCTCATTAATCACCTGTCACACCCATTGGGGACTCAGTGAATGACCACATCGACCAACAGTATACGTCTGTTCACTACCAGTCATTCGACTGGGCAGTGGACGTGGTGCAGGCAGCAGGGCCGAGCGCCCTGATGGCTAAGGCGGACATAGAGTCCGGTTCAGGCTACTGCCAGTGCACCAGGAGGATAGGGTACTGTTGGGCATGAGGTTTCAGAATGAGTACTATGGATAACTGCATGCTTATGGGCTGTTCGGGTGGCAAGTGCTGTGTTTGAGAAGTTCAGCACCTTTTGTATTGGGTTACTGCACGGACAGCGGGCATTGGACAGCATAGTACACTATCTCGATGATTTCTGTTTGTGGGCCCAGCAGGAGTCTCAGTGTCTTAGTCCAGGCCTTCGAACACGGTAAGGGAGTTTGGGGTCCCTTTAGTGAAGGAAAATCCGAGCCTCCTGCTACCTCCTCCCCTTCTTGGGTATAGAAACTGATTCCGTGAACAAGCTGTGTCATCTGCCACAGGATAAATTGACCGCACTTCAGGTCTCTGTTGGGTAGGATATTGGGAGCAAGACGGTTTCGCTTGAGGAACTGCAACAGTCAGTTGGGCACCTCAACTTTTCATGCAGGGTCATACCGTGGGGAGGACTTTCATGCGACGGTTGGCCAGGAGGGGTCTGGCTGCACAAAACCTCATCACAGGATTAGAGTCACAAAGCAGTTCTGGGAGGACCTGCAGGTGTGGCAGCTGTTCCTAGACCTCTTCAACGGGACAGCCTTGTGGCAGTGCCACCGGGGATACCCCTGAGCTGTACACTAATGCGGCAGGTGGTGTGCAGGGTAGTGGCCACCGGCTTGGCTGCTGGAGGCTGGGGAAGCAAATCACACTGCTGGAGTCTTTCCCAGTCGAGTGGCCCTGTGCATCTGGGGTCCCAAATTCAGAACTGATACTGCACTTCAGGTCAGATAACATGGAATGGTCCATATCACCAATGGGCAGCTGGGTCAGTTGGGACCAATGGCAGACTTGAGCTATACATGTCCCAGTAATTGACAATGGCATTGCCGATGCCTTATTGTGTTCTACAGTGGGACAGATTCTTCAGGCTGGCACCAAGAACAGACAAGGAGCCACAGCAGGTGCCTCCTTCCTGTGGGAGGTAGTGACCGACAGGCTTGGAAATTTATTTATTTATTTCAGTTTGGGATTAAATACCTTTGAGCCATAGGCTTGTTTTACAAAGGTTCCAGGTCAGACATCGTATAATACAGATAAGACAGACAACAGGAATAATACATTGGTAATACAGAATCAAGTAAAGAAACAGCAGCAATGAATTCAGAACTGGTAGAGTAGCACTGGTTACTTTATGGGTAAAATTCACTATGAGGAAGATAATAATTTTAGGTTCCCAGACAGCTTAGAAATTGCATGAGATTTCAGTGTCGCCCCATCTAGAATGGAAGTAGTAAATGCCTCAGAGGCGGAAATAAGCAACAGTGTTGAGCAAGCGGGACAGAGGGGAGTTAAAGAGCCCAAGCAACAGTGGGAGAGTGGTAGCTAGAGCAGGCTAGGGATTGAGGCTGAGTAGCAGCCAGGGTAGGCACTGTCAAGGGAAGCAAGGGATTGAGAAGGGAGAGGGATTAATTGGGAAGGAAAAGAAAGACACTAAGGAGGGCAGAAAGTGAGGAGATGGAAGGTGGGGAGAGGAAACAGGGTGGAGGGCAGGTGTGGGGTAGAGGGAGTGATAAGGGAGGGGTATGGTAGTGTGGGGAATTGGGGGAACGTGGGTGAGAAAGAGAAGAGGAGGGAAGAAAGGCAATGAAAATACAGGGGATGAGTACAGGGTGAGGAAGGGCTAGAGCTAGTCGATTAGGGGTGGGGCAGGTGAGTGAGGTGACAGAGATACATGGTCTGAGGTTTCAGGAACTGAAGAGTGCTGAGAACGGGTCAGGTGCGAGGGGCACTCACAAGTACTTGAAGAGGTTAGGTGCACAGAGACCAGCTTTGAATTCTCCGATCCTTATTGCATTTGAGAAATTCAGGGTAAGTCAGCTTTATCCACTTGGGACCCCTGTAGGACAGGGAACTTTGAGCTATTGAGGTACTCTTGAAGGGTACTAGGGTACGCCCTGGAGGTCCTCCTTGTGCTGATTGATGGCTGGTCTTTTTAAATAGACACGAGGTGGAATCAGGAGTAAGCCCAAGGATGGCTTTCTTCCCATAAGGCAACTCTGGTATTGGGAAGGGCAGTCAACCAGTTGCTTCATAGAGGTCAAAGGTATGAGTCACAATCTGCACCTGGACCATCTGACATGCTTTGTTGAGGAGGGTTCTTACCCTTTCAATACTGTGTCCATGGCTGCACTGTAAACTGCAAGGCCATAGTCAATGGAGGATACCACAGAACTGTATGTACAAGCTTTAGCGCTGGGTCATGTATTGATGGTGTTTGTAACAACACCTAATTTTAGTTAGCTGATTTGACTAGCTGGTCAACATGTGTCAAGAAAGAAAGGAGCTATCCAAGTGTATACCAAGATATCTGAAGGTGTCGACCTGCTCCAGTAAGTCCCCTTGAGCTTGAATCTGTAGTTTCTGCTGTTCTTCTTCCTCTGTGGCAGGGAGAAGAGAATGCTCTTGGTTTTCTTGTAGTTGAGCAACAGTTTGTTATCACTGAATCATTCCTCAAGTCTGTGAAAGTTTGCTTCAAGTTCGTGGGTGATGGCAGGTAGGTTGACCCACTTACAGAGATGACCACATCATCGCGTAAGCACGATGTGTGATTGGCAGACTGTTGCAGTTGGTTGATCAATAAGCTGGACAGAAGCAGTCCCACAATAGACCCTTGTGGGACTTCAAGAGTCACATCCGTGGGTTCTGATAGTATGCCACTAACTTTAACTTGCTGTATGACTCTCTCGGACTGACCCAACTCATCAATGAAACCATGTCCCTAATAAGACAAACCCTTCCAACAGTACTTTGCTGGATATTACCTCATCAGCAACCCTGCCTATTCACCCATGTTGGTATCTTCTTTCCAGACATCAGTGACCATTGTTTCATTGCCTGTGTGAGGTCCAACCACACCTCCCAGGAGCATCTACTTCCTTCTTTGAGAAGGTGCCTCGGAACTTTGATCCCTACACTTTGTCTCAGACCTAAAGCACTCTGTAAATTGGCCAGACTTCTACCTAGCAAAAACAGTGACCTCTGCTTATAACATTTTCCAAGACATAGTATTAGGTGTTATTAATAGGCATGCACCACTAGTGAAAACTCGCACCAGGAACAAGTCTGGCCGGTGGTTCGCCAATGAACGGAAGGAAGCCATGCTAAACAGGGGTCGCTATTGTGGAAAAGGCTCGCAAGTCAAAACATACTAATGACTGGAACCTATTCAGGAGGGCAAGGAATCTTGTACTCAAATGATCAGACAGGCAAAGGTTAATTTTACCGCTCTCAACTTGAACTATCTGCTAAATGTTCCTCAACATTTTGAAACTTATTAAAGACATTGAAGGCCATCCTGCCAGGGCCTCCTTGCCATTAAAAATTTCATCTGGCTCCACCATACTACAGACAAAATGTCAATCCTCGATTCCTTCAACAATCACTTTGCCACCGCAGGGTTAGCTTTCACCTCCCTCAGCCAGCACGTCGCCACAGCTTGGAGCCACAATTCAGGAACCTCCTTCCCTAATCCATCCTTCTCCTTTCAGCCCATCACACTAAAGGAAGTCAAGACGCCTTGCTCTGGTTGGATGTTAGGAAAAGCGATGGAGCTGACCTTACTGAACCTTACTTCTAAAGCTAGGCTCCCATGTCCTTGCGGTGCCCATTGCACACTTGTTTAACTTATCCCTCGCTCAAGGTGACCGACCTTCCAACCACCTGGAAAACGTCTCATATTATCCCCTTGTTTAAGTCAGGAGATCCCAGTGATCTCAATAATTACAGGCCAATCTTTCTCCTACCAGCCCTGTCTAAGCTACTGAAAAATTGTGAACGCCCAGCTCAAGAATCATCTGAATCAGCAAAGCTGCTCAACCCGCACAATCAGGTTTCAGAGCACAACACAGTGCTATCACGGCCCTAGCTAAGGTAACTAATGATTGGCAGTGTGAATTGGATAACAAGAACTTTATCGTGCAGTATTTTTGGACCTAAGCAAGGCCTTCGATACCGCTTGATCATGAGCTGCTTCTCACAGCGTCCGCACATTGGACTACATGCTCTGTCCATTAAATGGTTTGAGAACTATCTATAGGCTGCTCTCAGCAGGTAAAAGCTGAAGGTGAAGTCTCACCCTAAACCCCTTCTGAGGGGTGTACCTCAAGGTTCTATCTAGGGTCCCCTGCTATTCGCAATCTATATTAACAGGATTGATGCCACTATCACAAAGGTCCAAATTCACCTATTTGCGGATGACACAGTGCTTTACGTCAGTGGTCCTCCCCTGATGTGGCATGCTCAGCTGTCCAAGATGAATTTAGTTTGCTGCAGTATCAGCTTTAAACCAAAAGTTGCTTTTGAATACCAAGAAAACAAAGCTGTGTTCTGCTCGCCCTTCCCCAACTCTCATTGAACCCATCCACGGTTGGACTCTCCTTGATATCTACCACCCTTGGCGAACAGTTGGAGTACATAGCTAAATTCAAATACTTGGGGTATGGCTAGACAATAGACTCTCCTTCTAGAATATATAGATGAACTGACAAAGAAATTTCGCAAAGGCTTGGTGTCTTCTTCAGGATAAAACTCCTCTTCGGACGCCAAGACAAGACTAGTCCAAACTACTTCCTCTCCCTTCTAGACTACGCTGATTTCCTCTATAGTCAAGGACCCACGGAGCATGCTTAAAACTAGATATGCTTTATCACAAAGCCCTAAGGTTCATAACAGACCTTCCTTATTCCACCCACCACGGTGCGCTGTACACTGCAGTAGGTTAGTCCTCTCTAGTTTCAGACGCCAAAGAAGCGCCGCTATCTGGACTCATAAATCCATCATTAACAAACTGCCTGACTACATCACTGCCTGCCTACCGCTTGTACCTTAAATAGACTGGCTTAGGAAGTGCCTCCTACTTTACCATTATGGTACTTAATGCCAAATCCTGCTTTGGCAGGGTCTCTATTAGTCATGTGTACCCAATTATGGAACAATCTACTAAAATCTCTGAAATTAAAGCATAAAATTAGCATAGCAGCTTTCAAAGCTCTTTACTCACATCACAATAAGGAATTCTGTGCTTTCTACCCTTGAATACCTAATCCCACATGCCGATGGAGCCCCTCATCTAATACTGCCTCGTCCTCCTCCTTCGGCTCCTGCTCCCAGCCACTGCCTGACCTTTTCTCCCCTTCTCCTCCTCCCCAGGCAATCCCTCCCACGTCTCTCTCCCGGCTCCAGCTATTTAGTTACCTCCTTACTTGGCCCTTTAATCCCACTGAGACATGCTGAACTCATCTGCAATATTGTTGCTCGTACTTTTTCACTCTGAATCTTTTCATGTATTTAATCTGTACTCCTAATGATTGTTGTTGCCGGTTGTTGATTTGCCAGTGAATTAGAACCATCATGCATTTTCTTGTTATCTTGTATTTGTTGCACCCAGGTCCACCTCAAAATGAGCTTGCTCAACGGTGATCACCTGGTTAAATAAAGATTTTGATTGATTGATTGATTGGTATCCTGCCGGATAGGTAGCTCCTGAACCATGTGACTGTGTCCAAGGACAAGTCCATTGAGTGAAGGTTTTGCAGGAGGAGTTGATGGTTGACTGTGTCAAATGCCTTTGTGAGGTCTATGAAGATAGACTCCACTGCTAAACCATCATCAAATGCCTCGTATATCTGAGTGATATAGATGATCAAAGGCGGTTATGGTGGAGTGATGTTTCAGGAACCCATGTTGTTGAATACAGAGTAGGTTGTGCTGCTAAGAACTCAGTAAGCTGGTCAGAGATCACTTGTTCCAGTGCCTTGACGGGGGAATTAGATGGGCCTGTAGTTGGTTAGGGTATGTAGCGCCACCTGATTTGAGGACAGGGTGACAACCACCTTCTTCCACTTATTTGGGAACACTCTGATCTTAGTAAAGGCATTGAAAACTTTGGTAAGGATCCGCCAGCTCACTGGTGGTGAGTGCCACCAACTTCATGTCTACAAAGTCATTCCCTTGTCTCATCTTATTTAGGACAGCTTTAACATATTTAATGGTATCCTGTCGGTTCATCAGTTTGAAGGAGAAGGGGGCATTGACCTGGGAATGCGATTGGTGGGAGGCGTTAGAGTGGGGTGGGTTGAGAGTGATGGGACAAGTATTCCTTTGGAAGAACAGAACTTAGGTCAGAGAAGGCTTGGTTGAAGGCATTAATAATGTCTGCAGGCTCCTGTAGTGTCCCTCAGTAGTGACTATTAACCCTGGTTGTGCTTAGGATCCATTACCAGTGAGGGTTTTCACCGAGTCCCAGAATTCCTTGCCTCTACCCCAGGTCTTTTTCAGGAGGTCATGGTAGCAGCTTGCCTTTGCTTGTCGGACGATCCTCGTACAATTGTTTCTTGCAGACCTATATTTGATGTAGTCAGCCTCTTTACCAGTAGCTTTGGCCCTAAGCCACAAGTTGTCCCTTTCCCGCATGCACTGTAGTATGGGCCCTGTAGCCAGGGTTAGCAGTCCTCAAGTTTTTGGTTCTGTAGGGGGCAAAGATGTCACAGGCCTTGTAAAAATGGTGATAAAGAAGTTGAGGGCTTGGTTCCTGTCTGTGGCCCTATCCAGTGGTGACCAGTTGACCAAACTCAGATATCTCCTGAAAGAGTGTAGCTGTCCAGGTCTCAGGGATCGGTTTCGTGATACCTGGGGGCACATGTACTGGGTTTATTCGACCAGGTGCACATCACGGGAATGATCGCTGAGGGTGTCAGATAGGACAGTGACCTCAGAGATATGTCTGGCTGCTCGCTAGTAGCCAATCAATTAGAGTACTTGTGCCCGCTTTGTAGTTAAACCTGGTTGCTTGATGGACTAGTTGAGTATGGTAGAGTCCGACACCTGGTCACGGACAGCTAGGGTGTCACTGGACAGCCAGTTGTGAAAGTCACCAACTACTATATGTTCCTGTGTTTTGTTGTACTGCTCAAAATGCATAGTAACTCCATTGCGCCCAGTACAAAGGAGGCGTACTGCCGGGGAGTCGAACGCTACCCAGCCATGCAGGAGGCTGAAGGGGTGGCAGGACGTTTGGCCCATCCTGGTAGATCAGCTTTGCAGTTATATCATGGTGGGGAGAGAAGAGTCTCTCACCGGGCGGGTGGCACGGGGCCTGTCATGGTGATGAAGGCCAGGGCATGGTAGACTCCACGAGTGCCTTTAAGGTGAGGAAGCTACTGGAAGTCTGGTGTATGAAGGTCATCTCCACTCCTGATGCTAGATGGCCTATTACGCCAGTTAAGTGAGAAGCAATTTGGGGATCTTACCCAGCATTTGCAGGGATGAGCATGAAGCCCGCTGTTCAGCACCATGTTCCTGGTGGCTTTCTGTGGGGCCTTCAGGGTCTCGGAGCTAACAAAACCTCCAAGGACCGAGGAACCCTGGGCCTGATGTCACAGGATGTGGTAACAGTCGGCAACAGGGTATTTCTGCATCTCCGCAGGTCCAAGATGGAGCAGATGGGAGCAGGCCATTGCCACTCAAGTTAAAGCTCCAGCCGGAGAGCGTGGCACGAGCCCATACTCTGGCTGACTAGCGGGCACACTGCCGTAGATGGAGAGGCCTCTTCAGTCATTGGATGGCAGTGCAGTGACGGCTACTCAGTTCTGGGTTCATCCTGAGGAAGGGCCATCCAGGGGCCGGGGCTACCAGCCAGAGATTATGGGACACATCTATTCCGCAATGGGGCAGCGATGGCTACCAGGGGCAGGGGGCCTTCAAATTTGGAGATTCAGGCCTTGGGACACTGGAAGTCCCAGGCATTCCTGCATTATGTGAGACCACACCTGCAGTAACTATTTATTGTCTCTTACAGGCCCTGGGGAAGACACTGTGTGTTTGGATATGTGCCACGCACGCCTGGTGGGCGGCTCAGAGGGCAGTTGGTCAGCCGGGGAAGCAATCTGTCTCTGCCACGGAGGTTGCCTGGATTGAGTGGTTGGGGACCAAGGGTCTGCTCTGGGAGGGGTTGCTTCCAAGATTGCAAAGGGAGGCTGACCGAGGGAATGCACCGCACATCTTGTTGATTCACTTTGGCGGAGAAGACCTGGGCTGCAGGAAGACGGTGAATCTGCTGCTGGCAATGAAAGATGACTTGTTGACCATCAAGGGCTGGTGGCCTGGCATCACTCTCATCTGGGCACACTTGTTGATGAGGGAGCAATGGGCTCATGCACGCAAGGTGCCCACGACTGTCTGCGTATCAACAAGGAGAGGGAGCATTTATGGAGTCCTGGGGGCACTGTACTGAGGTATGACAATATTTACGGGACCCACCAGTGCCTGGAGGTGGGCCTGAGGGTCGGCTGCAAGGTGAGGTTTTAGACAGATTACTGAGCAATGTTAAAACAATATTGGAGGAAAGGGTTGAGCTGACGGGTTTGAGGGGGTCGGACAGGGTCCGCCCTGTGGCGCGCGGGAGGAGCTGATGAGGGAAGTAGCAGAAAATAGGGGGACGATGCCATTTCTCCCAAAGGTGTTGTGGCCCCTGGTTGGCGTGTGAGGATGGTGGAGCACAAGACCTGTACCAGCACAGGGGGCTAGGTCCAGCCTCAGCAGCACAGACTGCAAAGTCAGCGACACCAGACAGAGGCATCCATCAGAACCTTGGCCATATGACCTGTCCTGCTACTGCAGAGGGATGCTCGGCCCGCACCCAAAGGGGTCTCCCAAGTTGTGGGGTCTGGGATGCGCTTCCTCCCTGCAGCGCCCACTGCTCAATATTAATTGAATAAGGTATTAATCTAAAGTAGAAATTATAAAAGTAATTTATGACTTAATAAAGATTAATATCTAGAATTATAACTAATAAAACATGGCTGCAGCCATTTCCAACAAGAACTGTGTTGTGTCTTTCTTGACCATGGAAGGGCTATGGGGGTCTACCAGACAATCAGGGAATCCTGCCACATGTTTTGGGAATGTGAAAAGTTAAAGTACTTTGGAAGGACATAAAATTACATTAAAAAGACACTGCTTGGTGAACTAAAACTTTGAGATGTACGAACAGGTCATTTTATTGAGCTGGGCTAAGGGAAAAATGCCCTTATCACTCTTGGAATCCTCTGTTAAGAACTCAATATTAAACATTCAGATAAAAAAAATTGAGTTCCACTTTTCACTGAATGGGGCAGGGCTGTTTAGAGATACTGGACAGGGAAACATCTTTTCTCCAAATGGGAAACTATTTACATAACAACAATCATCAAATGTAGAGTTATATTTAAAAGCTTCTTCATTCAGTACATTTTTCAGATCTAGCTAGTCTCTCTCTGCATTACAACACAGACATAAGAACTTAAGCCTTAATGTCCCTTTGTGCACAATATTGACACAAAGTAAATTTATGGATGAAATTCATATCAGATCAACAGAATATAGACATTCTTCTCCTTATTTTTTATTCTTTGGTAGCCGGTGAGGCCTATGAGGCAACAAGTGCCACTAGGCAGAAGTTTCTCTTTCTACATTGGTTGTTACTTGCCTTTTGTTTTTTCTTTTCCTTATTCCGTTTTAGGAACTATAATTGAACAAGAAAAGGGATATCGGACCATGTTTTAAACACTGTAACTTGACTCTATTCATTTATCTTGATGTTATACTTGTATATTTTCTCCAATATATAACTAGGAAATATTTGTGGTAAAAGCTCTCATTGTTAACCTTATTCATTTGTTTTAAAGATGACTATTCTTCAGAATGTACTATCTATGCAATAATTATTTATTATTTGGTGTACTAGTTGACTATGGTTTGTGTTATATTTCCAAAGTTTAAATGTGTGTGTGTTATTACTATGTGTATTTATAATAGTTAATATAGAGAGTAATGGATAGGTAAGGTATGTTGTGATTTTTTTTACACCTGAGTGTGGATGACCCATAAACCCTGAGAGCAAGCTCGAGAGGTTTATATAGTCCTCACACACCAAGGGTGTGAAAAATCCATAACATCAAACTTACCTAGCCATTATTTTTCGTAATTGCTGGTTTGAGATTTGGGGCCAGATATTAAAATTTTGCGACCGGCAAAACCGCTTAGCGAGGTTTAGCGCGGGTCTGCTATATTCAAAGGCCAATAGTGCGGGTAAACTGTATTAGCGCTGGGCAAAATTATAATGTATGCAAGGGCAAACTGACATGAATACAGGCGCAGTCTATATTCAGCGACTAGCGCCAGCGCTTAAGTGGTTTTGCGACTTAGCGCGATACTTAGCGTAGTGTACATTATCACCAGAAAAGCTTGTCTTAACCCTGGGCAACCAGCTTTGCACATACTATGGCTTTTGGCGTTTGCCGTGTTTGCGTACTGGGTTTTGCGCGACTCTAACAAAGAAAATATGACAATATAGATAAAGCTAAACATAGAGGAAGTATGTTGCTAACTGATGGCATCACAATGATGCCATCATCTGCCACCAGTCCCAGCCATGCCAGGCAGTGAGGGTGACCCTGCTGCCAATGGACAGCATGGCAGTGTAGCCATACAGCACACACCTGCGGACCACACTTCTGTGGACACCAACAGATGCCAGCACACACATGCAGCACTGTGGGCATGGAGGATGTTGAGGGAGTATGTATGAGTGGCGAGGCTGTGCCACAGACCAGATGTGGCCACAAGGCTGGGACACATCATGCAGTGCAATGGGCCAGTATTGGGAATACCCCAACACCAGTGTGCCTTTCGGATAATATATGCCCCCGCCACATACCGCACAGCTGTACAACTGCCACAGCACACAAAGCCGAAATGTACATGTCACTGTGCATCCCATGCCACAGGTACAGCATCTGTGGGTCACACAACAGCGTAACAGTAATGTCCACTGTCAGTAAACACCTGCAGGTTGGGCCTCTCACTGTGTATAGTGCAGTTATCATCACTGCCCTACACACCAGAGGCAATGATGTGTCCACACACTACTGGCCCCTTGCTACTGTAGTTTCTGCTGTGCATTGTAGTATGACCTACAATGTGACAGTTGCATGCAGCACCACCACCATCTGTGCCTATGCTGTGTTGTCCCAGCATAGCTGCAGGCAGCAGCTATGTGGAAGTAGTGTTCAAAACTGTATAATATCTCTGTTGTTTGGCGCAGCGCTAACATCGCTTGCACGGGTTTAGCGCAGGGCCAAACAGTTAGCCCAGTGCAAACTGCATACAAATCAGGTCATAATGAGATGCTAATCTGGATGTTTGCCCACAGACTACCTAAGTAGGCTCATTTGCATGTCACTTTTGAATATGGCAAAGTTTAGCTCCGGGCAAACGTGTTTGTTCGGGCTAACGTTTAGCCCTGTGCTAAACCTCAAGCAACGTGTTAGCGCTGCGCTAACAGTTGGGGAATATTTTACAGTTTTGCACACTGTACTTTCACATACACTGCTGCCTGCAGCTGTACTGGGTCCACGCATTGCTGGCACACACACTGGCCACATAGTTCATCTCTACCTACCTTCACATCGCTGTGCACTGTGTTGCTGTTGTGGTTTGCACTTCCTGGTTGCCATATTCAGAGCTGTCTTATTCAGGGCTAAGTTTGCCCTGCACTCCCAGTTCAGTTTGCCCGCCTCATTCCCATGCTATATTCAGAAGCTGTTTGCCCTGGCCATTCCTTTGAATATAGCTTGCTCTGTGTTCGGCTAAGTTTGCCCACCGGTAGTGCTAATTTTGCCCCGGGCAAAGTTTTGAATATCTGGCACTTAGACTGTAGTTCTAGCAGTTTGAAAGAAAAAGATGTTTTTCACCTAGAGTGCAGTTTATTTTTGAAGAAACTGAACTGTACCTGAATTAAACACAGTTGAAAATACTACTGCAGTTGAAATACTTTTGTGAAACAATGGAATTAAACAGTTTTAAAGTCTTTTCTTTGGGAATGTCATATCAACCGGATTTGCGTTATTATGAGAGTCATATCAATTAGATTTTAAGATATTGCCTTTGAGCATAATAACCTGAACCGCTGATATGCATTTTAACAAAATAGTAATCCGTTGATATTTATGGTCACCAGTAATTATTAAAATTTAATTGACAATAAAACATTGGACAGATCTCAGAAATCATCAGACTTCCTAAGAGTTAAAACACTGGACAGCTCTCAAAATCATCAGATTTCCTAAGAGTTTAACCTTTTATGAAAAGCTGGAGTGTAACATTTTACATCACCCCCCACACACACACACACAGACACCCACACACACACACAGAGCTATTGGCATTTATTCTACTCTTCCCATTACTTGCTCCTACAGACAGCTGGCCTGGCCAAGCTATTGCCAATTTCATACAACACCCTCCTTCCTGGTGCTGGCTCTTGCAGGACAACCAATGGGTATGCCAATGGGGAAAGTATAATGGAGCTGGTGTGTGTGGGAAGTTGCTATGTGTGTACTTTCCTGTGTCTATCTCCACGCCTATGTCTTCATTCAACAGACACATTCACGTGAAATACTACAGCTAGCCTGGACAAGCTTTTTCTTGGGATGGAGGTGGATTTATGCTGCAGTGGGTGGTGAGAGGGGTACTTAATTTAGCCCTGATGTCTAGGGTGGTAGAGTTTGGTATTGGGTGTTCTGAGAAAGTGGGGAAGGGTTTTTTCTTTTCGGGCCGGAAGGGAGGATTGTGGTGTTTGGATGCTGTCCGTGGGGGAGGAAGGGTTATGTTATATACAAACTGGGTAGGGCTAGGTGGGTGAAGGTGATATGGGATACTACAAGAGGATGGGGAAGGGAACCTTTTTAAAGAAACAAGCATTTTCAATGCCGAATGTTTGCTTGCTGGCATTGGTAGTGTAGGAGTTACAGAGCTGCATAACAGGAATGGCAGTGAAGTACTGAACTGAAGCCAACCCCATCACCACCCTGCAGATAGTGACAGGCATTGGGGTGTGCCTTTGGGTCATCAGGCATATGGCCACGCCATTTCACCACACCTCCGTGCAGACACCGACAAGTGTCACGGGGTGTGCCTTAAGGTCTTTGGCCCTTATACTTCCATTCCATCAGAAAATATTGTGAAATGGGTGCTGTATTGGAGAATGGGGTGAACTTTGCAGAAGAGTCCAAGGCACACCTCATGCCTCTCAGTGGCTGCAGGGTGTGGGTGGAGGTGGAATGGTATGAGCATTGCAGGTGACAATCCCAAGTCACAGCCCTGATGCCTGTCATTCTCTACAGGGTGGGGTGTTATGGTCGGAAACCCTAAAGCCTCAGGCATTCGTTGGTATTTTCACTCCAAATTTTTCAACATGGTTTTGTGACCCCCCACCTCACGAACGGTGGCAATATCAGTTTGTTGGCGAAAGCTGCTTTTGCGGCGACTACGGCATTTGTCACCACAGTTGCAAAAACACATTCTGAACAGGATGTGAAAAATGACAGCTGTACTGTTCATGGGAGGTGTAAAATATAGCAATGTTGAAAAGCTGCAGTGAAAATATTAAAAACTGGTGAAATCACGAGCATGCGTGAAACTGGGCAACGGTGACCCGTAATGTAATTAGTTTGGGAATTGTTTACAGCAGATTGTCCAACACAGGCATTTTGGGACCTCCGGTCATGAACAGTGTCACTGTGATTTTCTTTATCTGTCCCAAACAATGATTTCCCACAGCGACCACGCATTTCTGTGCTGAAAGTGTGAAAACACATTTCACGATTGTGAAAAATGACAGCTGTACTGTTCATAAGGAAGTGTGGAAAAATGCCACTGGTGAAAATCTGGACTGAAAATATTACAAATTCATGAACTTACGAGGGTGCATGGAAACTGCGTCAATGCTCATTAAGTAACACAGTCATTTTAGAATGTTTTACCAAATTTTCAAATAGCCATTTTAAGACCTCTGCTCATGAACAATGTCACTGTGATTTTCTTAATGTGTCCCATACATTGATTTTGCTCACCAACTGTGCCATTGTGCGCTATATGGGAAGCATGTTTTGAGTGAGATATGAAAAATGACAGCTGTACTGCTGATAAGGAGGTGTGGTAAAATGGCAATGTTGAAAATCTGGAGTGAAAATATTGAAAATTTGCAAATTTCATTGAGCCGTGGGAACAGCGCAACACATGCTCTGTAAAATAGTCATTTTTGGGAATTTTTCACCAAATTTTAACATAGCCATTTTAACACCTCTGCTCATGAACAGTGTTACTGTGATTTTCTTAATGTGTCCAACATTGATTTCACACACCAACTGCGCCATTTGTGCGCTACATGCGGAAACACATTTTGGGTGAGATGTGAAAATGACAGCTGTACTACTATAAGGAAGTGTGGTCAAATGGCAATGTTGAAAATCCAGAGTGAAAATATTGAAAATTACAACCTACGAGCGTGTGAGGAACAGAAGCGCAACGCACACCAGAAAATGTCATTTTTAGGAATTTTTTCACTAAATTTTCAACATAGGCTTTTTGAGAGCCCACCCATGAACACTGGCACTGTCATTTCGTTAATTGGTCCCGAAGGTGATTTTGCACAGTGAATGCTAAATCACCTTTCAGGCCCGATTAACGCCATGACAGTGACAGAATTCATGAGGAGGGGTCCCAAAACCCCTTGTTGAAAATTTGGTGCCAAAATTCCAAAAATGCCTGAGATATGCAGCAAAGTTGAAAAAACCCTATTCATTACATTATACAGCTTACCAGCATTTCTCAGTTTGCGGTTGGCTTTTAGAGTGCAGACGTGTTCCTGGTCCACCAAAGATCATCGCACCGAGCTCCGAGGAAGTAATATGGGGTGAGGTGGGGTGTGGGGAGGCAGGGGTGCGCAGTGGGTGGGCGCGGGTGGGAAAGGGGTGAAGACAGCAGCGAGGAAGGTTTTTCTTACAATTTTTTCTTAATTTGGACTACGGGCGTTTGCCACGCTGGGGTGGGCTCCCAGCATGGCAGCTGGAAGGCTGTTGGGGGCAGTGGAGCGATGGGGTTGGGCACTCCCGTCGGCCGCCAGGACCTGTTGCCACGCTGGGGTGGGCTCCGAGCGTGAAACCCGATAGTCTGGGGGGACAGTAGAGCCGGCGGGTGATTGGGCAAGCCCGTGACCATACAGACTGTGGGGGAGGGACAGTAGGCTGACGGGGAATTGGGTACCCCCGCCAGCCATACAGTGTGTGCGTGGGGGGGCGGATGCATGAGCACGCAATGTGTGCGCGCGTGTGTGTGTGTGTGGGGAGGGGAGCGCTGTCACTTCAAGCGTGCTCTCCCTTTCAACTGTACGGCACTGCATTTTGATTGTCGACTATGTTTTTGCACATGGCAAGCAAACATAAAATGACTACAAAAAGGAACTTCACTGAATAGCTGGTGAAGTGCCAGCTTCACCAGAACTACATGTAGTGCAAACAATTCACCAACAAAGTAAAACTTCACAATCCCCCCCACACACACACACACACACACACACTGTACTCTGGTTGCACCAGCCTATCCACAGATATCACATATGCTGTAGGTCTTTCCGACATGCAATCTATATGGCCACCCACAGAGACTGCATATACTTTAGGTCTTTCTGTTTTACAATATCTATGGGATATATGCGATCTCTATGGGAATATGCAGTACCTGGGCAGGCAGGTGGTGGGTGGAGTAACACTCAAATACAGTCCATCATTCACTGGATAGTTTTCTGCTTCCTTCTGGCAGACCTTCTCTTATGTGCCTACAAGAAGTTTGCAGGCTACGCAAGCAGCCTTAGGTACACCATATTCGCTGAAACCCATACTGCCTTATCCAGCTGTGGCATCACTTCCTGTCTATAGGTTATATGATACAGCTGCTGCCTTGATTTTATGTATAGCTGATTTAGATATGGATCTCTCCTGACTGCTGACACCTACAGGTGAGCCTAAAACCTCATCTGAAAGTGAGTTTCATGAGCTTTGTGCTTTGAGGAACCTGCAGATCTTCCTAACCTTTATGGTCACACAGCGAGCCCATAGACTTGGCAGGATTCACATACACTGTCTTCCTCATTCCATGGTTTTGTAATACTGAAGTTAACTACTGATCAAGAGTTTCAAGAATCATTAGGGCACATTATTTTCAAAACTTTGCAGTGCCATGTGTATCGTACAAGAGCACTAAAGAGCCAATAAACTGATAATAGACTGCTACTAGGACAAGGCAGAATAGTTAGGAGGGCAGACTGGATGGGCCAAGAGACTTTTATGCCTTCGATGTTTATGTACATACCTATGTAAAACACTCCCTAAAAACAGTGTTGAATATTCAAGTGTTGCACTTTTTCCTTTTTATATTATGTGCAAATTAGTGCTAAGAAGCGTGATGGATTGACAGCACTGGATCCTGAAGTCCTCTGCTTATCCACATGACAAGTACAGCATGGGTGATCACAATGCAAGCCTCTCCACACTCTCTTGCTAATGTGTCTCAATCAATGGAGGGACCACCATGTAGGTGACGAGGTAGTTCAGACTCAATGCCCATTCAGTCCTTGGACTCTCATATGAGACTGCCAACAAGAGTGCCAATTAGTGCCAACTGTGTTGATGTTTTTGATAAGGACACCTGACCACTGGGAACTGGACTGAAATAATCGTAATTTAATTCACACAGGCCACTGAACAGCCCTCGGGTGATCGACTTTTGGCCACTACGACCTTTGCTGGATCGGAACCAGTGACCTAGAGGTGAAAGGCTCTGTA
The DNA here is from genome assembly GCA_016271365.2 of Neoceratodus forsteri. Classification (NCBI taxonomy): domain Eukaryota; kingdom Metazoa; phylum Chordata; order Ceratodontiformes; family Ceratodontidae; genus Neoceratodus; species Neoceratodus forsteri. The sequence goes on along the minus strand of CM057456.1, from coordinate 745,430,941 downwards.
ACCCAATACCAATCCACTGAGCCATCCAGTTCCCTTTTTCATTTTTTATGTTTCCATGCACGTGTGCATGCAGCAAACATTGGCTATGAGACTTGGGTTTTGAGAGGTGTGACACTGCTGGTTCAATGCAGAGCAGTCTGCAAGGGGCATGTCAGAGCCACACCAATCATCAACCAGGCTGATCATGACAGAGTTTTGGCTTGCTGGGCAGAAATGGTCGTACTTGAAAAGAAAAGCAGACCCAATCATGGGTTGGCTCTTTCCTTTCATGTACACTGCAAAGCAAGTAGAGCTGATCTGTCATAATGGGCCTGCTGAGGAATTTCAAACATCCACGAAGAGCCCCATGCTTTTGCAGACACCAGCTATAACACAGAAAACCATCCATCAATGTCTGCTGCTGGGCGCCCTGTAACTGTCCCCCCAACCCAACCCTCCCTCTCAGCACCCACAACCCCACCCCCACAAACATAACACTAACACTGGGGTGCCCAATCCCCAGTGCCGCCACGTCATTTATTTTCTTTTTCATGGCTCAGCACACCCGAGTTCAGCTAAACAGAATTTTTTTATCCAGCTGTTTGCTCCCCATTGCCACCTCACGTCTTACTCAGCAACGGGAGACATAGTTATTTCTCCTCCTAGCCGGGACCCCAGAACACAGACAGATGTCCCTGGAGGTGGGCACACACCCTGTAGATCCGGTGATGGCCCCTTCCCCACCCGCCTAATGCCGAGTCTCCTGTTGGGCTTGGCACTACCAATGAGCCTCCACCGTGGCAGCCAAGAGCCCGGGAGACCTGGATCCCTCCAATCCAGCTCCTTGCCTCCCCCAAGCTGACCCATGGCAACCCGAGCTCACTGCCGAACTCGGGCCGTGTGGCGCTCCAGCACCTCAACCTCAGCACCACCGGCCAGCAGTTAAACAGATTTTTTAAAAGCATGAAGAAGTTGAACTCAGGAAAGTGCAAGCCAACATGAAACAAGGGCTTAAGTGATAGAAATCAGGTGTGTTAAACTCAAGCCGTGATACTGGCCATGCACGAATGCATATGCTTTTCCGGAATATGCATTTGCACATGCCCAGTACCATGGCTTGCATTTAATACCAATTTCTATAACTTTAAGCCATTGTTTCAAGTTTATATGTATTATAGGGCGCGGTCATGCCCCTATAGTTAGGGCTAAACCTTCACTTCTGTGTTAAACTCACAATTTTGCACTTTAATAACTTTGCAACACTTCAAGTGATTCGTATGATCTTTTGCATGCACCAGCAGGGACCAAAGATCTCTTGATGTGGCAAGTTTCCTTCCGGTCAGATGTGAGGGTGTGGAGATACGGATGTCAAAAACACGTAAATTACCATTTCTTGTCAAATTCTTTATCAAGCCACTGTGCAAGAACAGTGTGGAATTTTGGTCTGAATTTTTGGTTATATAGGTCTTGGGTCACAGTGGTGCCTTTTGAAGATTTGGTAAAAATATTAATCCGTTCAAAAGTTATTACATTTCAAAATTTCCCATTATTTCCTATGCAAAAGTTAGATGAGAGCCTCAAATCAGGATTCTGTTTACGCAAATGGGTAATGCTGTGTTGCAATTATCCAATTTATGCACAGCATTACCTGTGCTGCAAATGGGAAATCCTTTTTGTGTTGCCACCATCTTGTTTTCAGTTAGTGGTGGTAACAAAATGAAATAGCTCAAAAATAATGGGCTTTAGTAAACAACAATGGTTGTGTTTTACCAATTGGGGACCGTGAAGTCCGAATCTGACTTTATTTTATTCTATTTTTTTTTTTTTTATGACTTGCTCAGAAATGCAATTTATTAATATGCTAAAATCTTTTTCGCAAATTGCAAAAGGAATCATGACACAGAATCCTTTTTCACAATTTGCAAAAGGATTTGTTCCTTTGCCGAAAGAGCAAAAAGCACATGCGGAAAAAGATTGTGAGCTGCAGACAAGGAACCATGGAAACGATTCTTCTGCAATTTGTGAAAAAGGATTTTGCATTTGAATAAACCATTTCTGTCTCAAAAAAATTCCTGATAGTCAAGTGGTCCTCCCCATTCACCGATCTCCTTCACCATGTACAACAATCTCTTTCCCAGGTAGTCTAGTGGTCCTTCCCCGATATCTGATCGACATCCCTTACTGCCAAATAATATGCCCTGATAGTCTAGTGGTTCCCACCCTCCTCCCACTGCTGATCACCCTACTGATATTTCAACAAATATTCCTGACACTCTAGTGGTTCCTCTCCCTCCCGATGTCTGACTGCCATCACCTTATTCCTAAAATATTTCCGTAGTCTAGTGGTCCCACCCCACTCCCCGATAGCCAATCGCCTCCCGGTATTTCAAAATGTTCCTGGGGGTCTAGTAGTCCTTCCTGCCTCTTCCAATGTGGGCATCATTCTCCCCTTATTCCCCCAAATTTTCTGTTCCTGGTAGTTTAGTGATCCTACCCCCTCCCGATTGCCCTCCAGGTATTGTTTTCTTTCTAAAGTTGCCTGGTAGTCTAGTGGTCCTTCCCCATCCCCATCCCTGTTCTGTGAAACAGTAAAAATCCATAACCCTGGGGTCTAGTGGACCCCAAGCCCCACCCTTGGAGGTGCAGCCCACCTCGCTTGCTAACCCAATCCCAGCTGGCGATCCAGCACATCCCTCCTTTCACCACCATGGCTGTGCACCGACTGAGCTGTGAATGAATGCATATTGCATGCGGATTGGGGGCGGGTGGTGGGTCAGTACTGAGGGAGGAGGTCCACCAGACCACCAGGGTTATAGGGATTTTTCTATTTCACGGACAGGATTAGCTGGAGGGATCACTAGACCACTAAGGAACTTTAGAAAAAAATGCCGGGAGGGCAATAAGCGATCGGGAGGGGATGGGATCACTTGACTACAAGGAAATATTTCTTGTCATAAGGGACAGCGATCGGACATCAAGGAGCGGGGACCACTATACTACCAGGGAATATTTTGTTAAATATACCAGGAGATCGATCTGCAATTGGGAAGTGGTGCAACCACTAGACTACCAGGGCATATTTTTTGGACATAAGGTGACAGCGATCAGACATTGGGGAGGGGAGGACATTAGACTACCAGGGAAATATAATATATTTTATACAGGGATGGGGACAGAGACGGGGAGGGACCACTAGACTACCATGGAATTGACAAACTCAGGTAAATATGGTTCAATGTATTTCAACTTTGTTGCAAAACTTTGTAATTTTGAAGATTTTGACACCAGATTTTCAACATACCCTTTTGACACCTCTCCTCATGAACAATGTTGGTGTCATTTACCAAATCCTGCCCGAAAGGTGCTTTTGTGTGTCAGTTAGGCGAAATCACCTTTTGAGCTGGATTTAAAAATTTCACCACACTTCTTCATAAGGTGGGGTCATAAGATGGGTAGGTTAAAAATTTGGGGTCAAAATGTTCATACAAGCAAAGAGTTCTGTTTGGGAGAACATGGCCCTGCTAACTCGGGCCAGGTGCTAACATGCAGATGAGCCCATAATGGGCATGCAAATAGACCCTTAGCACCGTGCATGCCCAATGGGCTCATTTGCATGTTTGGGATGAATGTTGCCCATGGGGGCAGTGGCGCCACCAGTGTGTACCACGCTTTACCCTATGGGGAGTGTTCAGCCCTGCCCTCTGGTAGCACTGTGCCAAACATGACAACCGCTTGCTGTACACCGACACTACCAGGGTCTGATGAACCAATGAGCATGTACTATGTACTGCACATGTTCATTGACAGTTAAATTGGTGACTGGCCATGGCAGTGTAAGGAGGGCTGTGCCAGTTGCTGGCATGGGCCGAGTTGGGGGGAGCAGGGTGGTGGGCACTACCTGTCTGGGTAGGGGGTGGGGACCACAACACTACCAGGGAATGTATGTCTTTGGGTCTGGACGGTCAGAGAACAGGGGAAGGATGGGATCAGGGCTGGGAGGGACCACTAGACCACCAGGTATTATGTAAGACATACCAGGGAAGGGATGGGGGCTAGGGAGGGACCACTAGATCACCAGGTGTTATGCACGACATACCGGGGACGGTAATCAGTGCTGGGAGGACCCTAGATCACCAGGTGTTATGCAAGCATACCGGACAGTAATCAGTGCTGGAGGGACCCTAGATCACCAGTTGTTATGTAAGACATACTGGGAAAGGGATTGGGGCTAGGGCGAGATCACTAGACCACCAAGTATTATGCAAGACATACTGGGGGCGGGATCGGGGTTGGATGGGACCACTAGACCACCAGGTACTATGCAAGACATGCAGGGAAGGGATTGGGGCTAGTGAGGGACCACTGAACCACCAATGTGACCTTATCCTTATATGGGGACAGGGATTGGGCGGGGAGGATGCCGAACCACCAAGGTACCCAGCCATTGACAGTGGGCAGACAGGTCTGCGACTGTTAAGAGTTGTGTTCAGAAGCATTAAACTGCACCGCTGCTGGCGGTCATTTAGCACTTCTGAAAACTTTCAATATTGTGCTGCGCTGCATATGCATGGGGAACGGTATCCGATCAATATCACAAGAACTGAAATAGCGCCGCACATTATAGCGCATAGAAATCAGCACTGAAATATATTAGCGCAAACACACTAAAGCGCATGTCCTAAACCGTGCATGTCAGCACTAATCCATAAAAACCTGTGATACCACTGCATACCTAGATTGATGTTTTGGAGAATGGAGAATGGAAGTTCAGTTTGTCACCAGTCAGAAGGGTGGCAGTCTTGCATCCTTTGATGGGTTTCTTTTCAGAAAGGCATTACTGCTGCAAGCAAAGCGTACTGGAAATGCTTGCAGTATGATAAAGGACATTGTACTGCTCGGATATACCTCAAAGGGAACACTGTCTTAAACGCATTGGGAACATAATCATGTCCCTGAGCCTGCAACTGTTGCAACTAAGGCGGCTGTTGCTGGCATGAAAGACCACGCTGCAACCACATGCGAGTCAGCTCATCAAATTGTTGTATCAGGGATATCTGAGTTAACACCATCTGTGGCTTTCAGCTTCCTGCTATACCAATGCTAAAATGGATAGTCAGGAGAAACAGGTGTGCCACTGCCCAGCCACCCCAAAGCCTTCAGATGCTATCATTAGTACTGACAACAGAATATGCCATTACCAAAGGAAATGAGACATTTCTTATGTTTGATTCTGGCGCTAATGCTGATAGATTCTTAATTTTCTCTACAAGAAAGGATTTACAGCACTTAAAATCATCGCCCATTGGTTTGCTGATGGTACATTTAAATGTTGCCCTTCAATCTTCTCACAGTTGTACACCATTCACGCTGTGAAATGTAGCTCTGTCATCCCACTTGCGTACATCCTGATGGCCAACCGCTCTGCAGCATCGTACAATAAAGTATTTGCTGAGTTGAATCGCTTATGTGGGACACCGCAGCCTGAAACAATACTAACTGATTTCGAGCAGGCTGCTATAAAGGGAGTCAAGCTTGCCTTACCGACTGCTAAAATGCGTGGTTGTTTTTTTCATCGTCAAGCGCTGTGGAGAAAAATACAGGATATACCCACCTTATGCCAACAATACACTACAGACCCTGATTTTGCATTACATGTCCGATATCTACCTGCCCTTGCATACGTCCCACTGCAAGCGTGATGTCAACTTCTGATGAACTATTGCAATATGACTTTTACACCACTAACACAGAGCTCATTTCACCCTTGACTATTTTGAGGACACCTGGTTAGGTAGGTCACTAGCCAAGGGTGGAAAGGCAGCGACTTCACTGTTTGCAACTGACATGAGGAACTGCAATGATGCTGTGCAACACGATTTGCCCGAACAATTAATTCTGTTGAAAATGTAATCACTTCGGTGCTCACCATCCTTCGATTTGGAGGTTTCTGGACTTTCTAAAATCAGAATAGCATTTCAATACCACAGTCATGGAGCAGATGATAGCGTACAGCTGTGTCTGAAAACACGCAAGAAATACAGCGATACAGCTCGGGGAATTGCAGACATTTGTGGTACAGTATGGAGCAAGACCCACACAGGAGTTCTTGTGAAGTTGCTTACAACTTCCAATTGCAGGCCTAAGAAAATGTCATACAGCGTAGTACGAGTACTAAGTCGAACACTTTACCCAAATGCTCCCTAGTCCCAGTATGAATTATTAATAAAGTTTTGGCAAATATAAGTTATCTTTTGTTCATTTTGCTTGATTTTAGGATTGTGTGGGTCTGGACAAGGATGGACTAGGCAGGGTTCACATGACACTGCAGGTAGGAACTAAATGTTCCATTCCAGGGACAACTATAGATGAGACACTGAGACGGTACAACTATGCAATCACGCCATCAGTTCGTCACTTCGTCAGCACTCCACTCAGAATAAGGTATGTAACATTTTAATTTCATAGAACAGATCGAGACAGCTACCACAACATTTGATACACCATGCGATACTGTGCGACATTATGTAGCTCGCGATTAATGCATAGTGCTGTTTGTGTCGCTTACATTTACTGCGCTAAGAATACCACGCTATTTTGACACTGAACCTGGGGAACCCTCATTTGCATAGGCTAAGCACAATATTGTGTGCGACAGTGCTGTCGAAGTGCCACGCATCTGTGCCCTTTGAATATGGGCATGCCACTGACAGTCAAGCGCTATTCCAGAAGAGCAGCACAAACCCAGTTTGTGCCATGCTAACCTTTGAAAATGGGGCCCTAAGTAACTAACTAGCCAACTAACTAACTAAAATGTACTGCATCCTCCAGGAGCTGGATTTTTCACATCCAACTAGATGGAGATAACCGAGGGCCTGCAGGACTGCCAGAAGATGTCACCACAACCAAAGCAAAGGGCATTTAGAATATTTTACAGGTCTAGAAGTTATTTTTGGTATTGAGTAACATTATACACCTGCTTCAAATGTGTATTCCTTTTCAACTAAAAACATATGAATTAAAGAACAATAAAAACATATTCTTGTAGTGCCGACCGGTAGCGCTGAGGTTGAGGCGCTGGATGCCACACCTCATGCTCGCGGTGACGGGGTTTGGGAATGAGCATCTGTAGTCGAGTCGGCTGGGGACAGAGAGGATCAGTGTCTCTGCTGACTGCTCTCCTCTCCTGGGAGGTTCTGGGCTCGCGATTGTGTTGCAGTGGCCCCCGGCGGCAATGGGGGCTCTACAGATGCGGTGTATACAGAGGGAGGAATACGGTGGACGCCAGCATGCTGCCTTGACGTCATTGCACGTCCATCACTCTAGGGAGAAAATATGGCAGAAAATGGTAGTTGGTCATGGCAGCTTGATGGTCGTGCCTCCGCACACCCCACGGGCCCGAAGGAATCACACCTGGCTATTGGATCCAGGCCCGAGGCGGGGTTAGGTGGTTCCCACTGAGGCACTATGTGTGTGAGCTCGGGTGAGTGAGCCAATGGGGGTTGCTGGGGGTGCTGGAGGTCATGGTTGACGATGGCAGACCAGGCTGCAGGAGGAGAAACAATGAGATAAAAAAAAAAAACATATTCTTGCAAATGCTGCAGGGGATGGTAATGAAGAAAACTAACTTCACACACAAAGTACACACCTTATACTAGGGGGCATGTAGTAAATGGGAAATATCGGAAGAGCTGGAGTATGTAGAAGATATTTTTAACAGAAATAGTTTATATTCCAGACTATCTAATGGTGGAAGCCTTTCCACAGGATAAACTGGCTAAAGTGAAAAAACAGCTGTTCTTCCTTGAGGAACTAGTTTAGTATAAAGAAATTGTCCAAGGGCATACTGCACAAAGGGTCAGGACTCTTTGGCACATACGGACGGGCAGAAAAGCCTTGGAGGGTTCCTCTGCACATGCAAAGCACCCTGCAGCACAAATGCATGCATTACACAAGCCTAATGCACCTTATCACACTCTGTGCACATCTATGCAGGCAGACAGTCAGGTTGGGTTAGTGTGCAAGGGTGTGTGGGTGTGTGTGTGTGTGTGTGTGCCCCTCAGTGTAACCCCAAGATGATTTCCATTCTGCAGAGGATGTGCAGAGGTTGGCAACTTTAGGCCAGGAGGCACCCTGCTGTAACTTTTGCAGGCCCCCTGTACCAGGCCCTGGACCTCTGTCTGGCCTGACATCTCCTGTCAGCTGTTGTCTCTAGCTGATAAATACAGGTTACTCACCTGTAACAGGAGTTCTAGGAATGGTACATGTTGTTCATCCACACTGTCTAGCAGGTATTCTTGCCACTTTAAATCTTGCCGGAAGGTCTTCAAGCTGGCTCCTCCCACCTACCCGGTGGTAAAACTCTCGGCTCCGCCCCTGTGACGCCAGATCTGGCCGCTGGAAGTCATGTGTGCATCAAGCCGGGAGGTGGAGGATGTTGGATGAACAACATATACCATTCCTAGAACTCCTGTTACAGGTGAATAACCTGCATTTCTAGGGACATGGATATGTTGTTCATCCACACTGTCTGGCAGACTCCTAGCAGTTCTCCGGGAGGAGGAGGCAAGGCGCACACCCCTACTTAGGGAATAAAGACTGGAGAACCGAGGCCCCAAAACCAGCATCCCGGCGTGACTCAAGGTCGATGTGGTAATGGGTGATGAAGTGTGTGCTGACTTCCAGTAGCAGCCCTGCAGATTTCCTGGATATGGACGTCCCTGGAAGCAGCAACCGATGCAGCAGTATGGCGGGTAGAATGAGCTCTTATCCTCTGGGAGGCTGCATGCCCACCAACTTATAGCAGAGATCTATGCAGGTGACCCACCTGCCTATCGTCCGCTTGGCTGCAGGTCTGCCAGGTCGCGGCTTCAGCGTAGGTGACAAACAGCTGGCGAACCTCTCCCGACTTCAGCCATGCGCCCTTATAGTAAGCGAGCGCCATTCTAGGGTCCAGAGTATGGAGCCTATATTCCGCCTCCGAGGTGTGACTGGGGTAGAACACCGGCAGAGTCAACACCTGGTTAAGGTGAAACTCCGACACCACCTTCGGAAGGAATTTCGGTGGGGGCGAGGACAATCCTTGTCCTGTGGAAGACCAGGTAAGGAGACTCGATGCAGAGCGCCTGGAGCTCTCCCATCCTTCTGGCTGACATGATAGCCACCAAGAAGGCGGTCTTCCACGACAGGTGAGAGAGTTCACACCTGTGCATTGGTCTGAATGGTTTGCCCATGAGCTTTGCCAGTACCAGCAGTAGATCCCACGGAGGTGGAGGTTCTCGCACTGGAAGGGAAATGTGATCAAGGCCTTGAAAGCGCCAGACCACCTTCTCCTGCGCCACCGACTGCTTCCCAGCCCGCGCCTGTAAGCAGAGATGGCTGCCAGGTGCACCTTAAGGGTCGTCGACCTAAGCCCTTGCTGAGAAAGGGACCAAAGGTAGTCCAATATGCTCGCCAAGGAACAGGAGGAAGGGTCAAAGCCCTTGTTCTGGCACCAAATGGAAACTCTCTTCCATTTGAAGGCGTAAGCATTTCCTGGTCGACTCTTACGGACGCCTAACTATGCTGAGGACCTCGCCGGAAAGACCCAAGGCCTGGAACTCTAGCCACTCAGGAACCAGGCCCAGGTGCAGGGATTGAAGGTCCCGGATGGAACACCTTCCCTGATTCACTGAGAGCAGGTCCGGGCGAGCTGGAAGCTGCCTCGGGGCCTGGAGCTGAGCCTGAGGAGATCTGGGTACCAGTACTCAGGGCCAGTCTGGGGCTATCAGAATCACCTCGCGCCTTGTCCCTCCTTGCTTGAGAAGCACCTTGTGCATCAAGGGGAACGGGGAAAGGCGAGAAGAGCCCGGGTCCACGGCCTCGAGAAGGCATCCCCTGCAGCGATCCCTGCTGAGGGGCGGGCATGGAACAGCCTCAGCTTCGCATTCTCCCTGGAGGCAAACAGGTCCACCTGAGGTGTGCCCCAATGGCAGAATAGATCTTGTACTACCTCCGGCAGGAGAGACCACTCGTGGGACGAGCCCCTATCCAGCTTAGGGCATCGGGCCAGGGTGTTGGAGGCTCCTGCCACATGAATGGCTAGGAGATCCGCCTCCAGGCTGCGCAAGACGAGTGACCAGATGCGGAGAGCTTCTTGCATAGAAGCATGGAGCGCTCCCGCCCTGGCAGTTTAGATAGTACATGGTCGGGTATTGTCCGTCTGGACCGGACCACTTACCCCAAGAAACGGAGCAAAGGCGGTGGGAGCTAGCGGACCTGCCGACTCCAGCAGGTTGTTGTGGCATCGGGACTCCGCGGGACCAGAAGCCATGCGCTCGGTGTTCCCCAGATGGGCACCCCAACCCATCAGAGAGGCATCGGTCGATAGAGAGACTGTCGGCTCGGGCGGACAAACGGGATGCCCTCCTGCAGATGAACTGGAACGTCCACCACTGGAGAGCTGCCCACATCCCCTGGGTCACCGTCACTAGTTGGTCCAGTGGACCACAGCGTTGGGACCACTGGCTGGCCAGCCCCACTGAAGGGGCGCATGTTCCAGCGGGCCCAACGGACCACGCTGGTACAGGCCGCCATGAGACCCAGGAGGCGCAGGAAGTCCCCGGGCAGGAGCGATTGCCCAACCACAAATGATTGGGCAAAGGGAGAAAGAACCCCGGCCCTGTCCGCCGAGCCGTGCTCTGGCTCGAAGAGAGTCGAGTTCTGCCCGATGAAAAGAATCACTTGCTTTGGCTCGAGTTCCGACTGGCCTCGGATGAGGAGGCCGACCTGAGAGCAAACCTGAGGGCCAGATTCTGACCGCTCCACCTCCTGTCTGGAGGGGGCTGCTATCAGCCAATTGTCCAGGTAAGGGTAACCCGACCCTCGGCCCGCAGGAATGCTGTCACCACTGCCATGCATTTGGTGAAGACCCTGGGAGCTGGAGATAAGCCAAGGGCATGGCTTGGAACCGAAGGATCCCTCCGCTCGAAAGCGAAGGAACATCTGATGACGGACGGATAGAGACGTGAAAGAACGTGTCCTGCAGGTCCAGAGAGCAGAACCACATGCCGTGTTCCAAGGATGGTATTATCTGAGCCAGAGTGACCATCCTGAAGGTTCGAGACCTTAGGAACTTGTTTAGGTCGTGTAGGTCGAGAATGGGGTGCCAGACCCCGTCCGCTTTCGGAACCAGGAAGTACCTGGACACGAACCCTGGGTCTGAGGGAGGGTCCGCACCTCTCTGATCACCTCCTTCTCGAGGAGGAGAGCGTCATGGCTCGGCGAGCCGACAGCGAGGCTTCGGACCCGAGGCCCCTGAGGTGCGACGGCTCTCGAAGGGTGGGGCCTGCTCGAACTCCAGAGGCAGGCCCTTTCCCACCACCTCCAACACCCACCGGTCTGTGGTGATAACGGACCAGGCGGAAAGAAGTGGCGGCTTCCACGGGGGCACCTGGAGTGAGGCAACGGGGTTGGGGCGACACCTCAACCCGTCACTGGGCAGACTTGGAGGAAGGACTGGCCGAGGGACCTCCAGGGCCTTGCACTCCCTGCTTCCTGGAGGAGGAAGCCGAGGGCTTGGGTTTGGGATGCCAAGCTCGAGCCTGCTGGCCCTGACGTTGCTGGGCCGGAGCGTGCACGCGGGCACAGAGGGACGAAGGGTTAGGCTGCGGCCGCGGCCTTTGTCCTTCTGTGCGGATGAGACCGAGTCCAATGTAGCACTGGACTTCTCGATCCTCTGTAGGTGACCTTCCACCCCAGGGCCGAAGAGGTCGGTCCCCAGGAAGGGACATCCACCAACTTGTGCTGGGTATCCGTGAAGGTGGATATCCTCAGCCATGCCCGATGGCGCATAGCCACGGTGGTCGCTACTGACCTGGCACATGAGTCTCCAATGTCCAGAGCAGTCTGAAGCTGCTGTTTGGCCACTGCCCTGCCCTGGTCCCGCACCTGCCTAACCGTGGTCTGCAGGTCCGCCGGAAGATGAGGAACTACCTCGTCCAGGAGCCCAACAGGGCATGAGAGAGAAATGTGCCATGAGTACGGCCGAACTGGCCTGGCGGCCGGGGAGGACGCAGCGTAGACTTTGCGCCCGACATAGTCCAATTTCTTGGACTCTTGTCGGGAGGTTTGTCCATGTCCCTAGCGTCTCCGGCGCCGAAAATGCTGTTGGTAACTAGCCCCTCGGCTGAGGGGTTCCAAAACCAGACAAGGAACCGGGTAGGGACCGCGATACTTCCTGGCCATCCAGGCCAAGGCTTAGGACAGGAAGCATGGCGCTGCCAGAGCTCCAAGGCCGGGCTCACTATGGCCTCGCCACCGAAAAGCCTCCGTAGGGAATCCCTCGGTCCAGTATCTCCGTGAGGATACCTGGCCCGCTTAGACACAGGTTCGAGCCACCGGTGGACTCCGGATGAGCCAAGCAATCCCAGATAGGATGGCGGCTATCGTCCATCGACTGACCTCCAGAGGACTCCAAGTCTACTCGCCTGGAGAAAAGGGAGGAATCGCCGTCAGACTCTGAAGAGTCCGCAAAGAGCTGCCTCGGCCTGAGCCACCCTCCACCTGCCGAGGTCGATCGAGAGTGAGGGTGACAGACAGCCTATGGGCAGTCCCTGAGCCGACCGAGAATTCTTGGTCGGAGCCCAAATAACGGCTGTGGAGGTGGAGGTTCCACCGAATCGGTGGAGCAGCTGGTTTTGGCCGAACAACCGCCTGGGAACAGGCCCTCAGGTAAGTCGAGGGTGTTTCGCCGCCCGTGACAGCCACTTAATGGCCGGAAGCGACGTGTCGGCTTGTTCCCGGGTCAGAAGGAGCTGTTGCTACGAGGTCCTCGTACTATCGACGCAATCTCGTCGAAGCCTCCCCTCATCTGAGGAGGAGGAGGACGAGGACGAGCGGCGGCGCCAGCTTTTATCATGTGCCGAGACCGAGACCGCCTATGACGGTGGGATCGGGTGGACCGCTGGCGAAGTCCGAGACCGAGACCCTCGGCTTTTCCAAGGGCGGGTGCGGGAGGGAAGGGGGAACCGGCCTCCCTCGGCTCGGAGGGTTCACCCGAGGCTCGGAACCGGAGGCACTGGCAAGCCCAGGATCCTCAACTCCCACGGGGAACCGGGAGAGAGGATTCTCGCCCGCCTGGCGACAACCCGTCCAACGGGTCGAGAAAATCTCGACTGCGTCGGCGGGAGTCTCGGTCAACTGGCCTGGCGGGGACACCGTGGACCAGTGGCGGCTGAATGATCGACCAGTCGATGGCCGACAACTCGGGAGAGGGACCTTTCCTGCTCCCAAGAGCGCGACGGAGGGACTTACCTTGTCTTTCTTTTGGACCGAGAAGAAGGTCCAGCAGACGTTGGTCCCTCTCCTCTAGTGGAGAGGACAGACAAAGCTCCTTAAAAGAAGCTGTATAAGAGGAACCCAGGGAGGCCCGGGATAAATGCACGCGGCCGAGGAAGATGCGGCCCGCCGCCTCCTCTTTGAGGGTGATCATCTGCTCTAGCTGATCCGCCAAGCCCGCCACGCGGAGACCTTGACGGGCCTCTTTTGGCGTCACCGGAGGAAAAGCGTTCGGACGCCCAGTTGTAAACGGGCAGCACGGTTTTCGAGGACGAGGCTGCGAAGGAAGAGCACAGGTCGCAAGCCCGCGGGTCGTGCTCAAGGCCTAAACAGTAGACACACGTGGAGTGCGGATCTGTCCGAGACATCTTCTGCCCACAAGGGCATCTCCGAAACCGAGTCGATTTGTCCATCGTAGCTGCGTAGGGATAGAAGACCAAGTCTAGAAGTGCAAAACTTTTAAATTGCAAACCGAAGAATTAGGAACTAGTCTTATACGCAGAGCTGTTAAGGAGGGAACCTGAGCTTCTAAGCGGTAAGGAAGATCTAAGGCCATGGGGCGGAGCCGAGAGTTTTACCACTCGATTGGGTGGGTGGGAGGAGCCAGCTTGAAGACCTTCCGCAAGATTTAAAGCGGCAAGGATACCTGCTAGACAGTGTGGATGAACAACATATCCATGTCCCTAGAACTAACTAACTAGCTAAAATGTACTACATCCCTCCAGGGGTTGGACTGTTCATATCTAACTAGAAGAGATAACTGAGGGCACACAGCACTGCCAGAAGATGTGACCACAACCACGGTAAAGGACATTTAGAATATTTTACAGGCCTGGAAGTTATTCTTGGTCTGGACTGAGTAACATTACAGACCTCCGAGTCTAAGATGGCAAGGAGGGCGTGAAACATAATGTGAATATTTTAATTATAACAATTCTTCTCCATAGGGTGATGTGGCAGTGCATGAAGGATTTGACATATCCCACAATCTCCTGCTATTGTGTGGAGGAGGGTTCCACTAATTATTTGGCCAGATCCACCCTGGGACGCCCCTGGCCTCTCTGCACATGAAGTGGGAGGTCAGTATGCTGCTGATACAGCCATGTGGCGGGCAGAGAGCAGTGTACATAGCCTACATCTGGGATATGCATAAATCACACAAATCTAAGGTGATGAGCAGGGCTGCATGAGACACTGGTAGACAATGATTTAAAACATACCTTGTGATTCAAAGAGAGGGGCAGATGATTTTTTGTTCTGTACGCATGCAGAAAAGTGAAACAGTTAAAATCACAGTATATTACAGAGCACTGTATCTGATGAGACTCTTAATAAAGGCCATTAAGTTCAATTAACTTCACTATCAGCTAGGGATATACAGTAAGTAGCTCTGCTGACAGAAATTACTACACTGAAACCTGCCTTTAATAGTGGCAGGAGTGCATTTCAAGCAACACTCACACAGACTGCCTTAGACCTACCCAGTTATATCACTGATCCAAAGATGAGCACACTGTTATCTTTAGTGTCCCTGACCGTCACTCAGCTGAAGTACTGTAAATATAGCTCTCTTACTACAGCTGCTAAGCTGAATAAAATTCAGCACAATTATCCTGTTAGACTCCAGACCCAATTTAATAAGAGCACTCACTGTTAACATCGGGAGACTTTCAGAGTATCTGTTCTTCAGCCAGTTGTATCCCAGTCACAAAGCTTATATGCAAGCATCATCATCAGTTAGTGAGAAGTACACTGTATATTCAAGGATGCCAGGAATTAGCCTGGACAGCTGCCAAACTGATTAACTTTCTATTACTTTGTCTTGGAATGGATTTATATGCACAGAACAGTGATTAAAGTACAACAGACAAGGACAGAGTTTTTTTTTGTATTTATTTATCTTGTGCAGTATAAGGAATGGCACATAACATGTGCAGTGATTCTCTATTATAAATTGGCAAGGAAAAATGCTGTTACCTGACTGGTCCATTGGGACCGTTACTCATGATGTTATCCTGGCATAATATCACAGGATTGCAAAGCTGTGTGTTTCCATCATCTGTGCTGCATATTATTTTGCCACCTGAAGCCCTACATAGCGAAGCTATCTGCATGTAACATCGTATACCTGAAATGGGACTTGTGAATACGGCTCACCAGCACTGCTGTCTGAAACTATACTAGCAACATTCTGCTGGTAAACTGACATTTATTTTAAGAGTTTTCTGTTCTGCTTGCACTTGGGCACTGAATTACTGGGACTTTCTGTTATAAAAACTGTGTTGCTTGTATATTAACATTCCCTGTGCCTGAAAAGCTTCCATCATTAACGGCTGGTGAGGAAGCTCTCCGGGAGCTACCGGTTGCTGGGGCAAGAAGGGAGGAGCTGGACACCTTAAACGCCCGCGCCGTTCTGAAGTTTAGATCTTAATGTTGTGTGTTTCCATCATATGTGCTGTATATTATTTTGCCACCTGAAGCCCTATACAGAGAAGCTATCTGCATGTAACATCGTATACCTGAAACGGGACTTTGCAGTTTGAAACTATACTAGCGACATTCTGCTGGTAAACTGACATTTATTTCAAGAGTTTTCTGTTCTGCTTTGCACTTGGACACTGAATTACTGGGACTTTCTGTTATAAAACTGTGTTGCTTGTATATTAACATTCCCTGTGCCTGAAACAGCTTGCCATCATTAACGGCTGGTGAGGGAGCTCCATGGGAGCTACTGGTTGCTGGGGCAAGAAGGGGAGGAGCGGGCACCTTAAAACACTCGTGCTTGTGTGAGAATGAGTGGCGTGAGCACCACTCAGTAGAAATTTAAACATTTCTCTCTTTGTAGTGGATCAGTAAGTAGATTCATAATTTATTGGATTAAGTGCCAAGGATGATATAATAGGTTGCCGGTAGTTACGTGTTTTAATGAAAATAAAAGGGAAGAGAGATAGAAATGAAAGAGGGAGAGAAAGAAGGAAAAGGAGAGTTGTGTTCTTTGTCCTTCTTTCTCCTCTTACTATTTTAAGGAAAATTGGTACACCAGAAATTGTTTTAAATGTTAGCATTATGAAAGCCTAGGTATTGATTTGGTGTTTTTTATTTTTTTATTTTGTACATTGCCTCAAATTGCCAATTCGGGAAAATTTACTGTACTAAGAAATCAGGATAGAAACTATGAACATTTGCATGGGAGCACAATGCCATGGGACTTTAATATCTTCCTACCGGGTTTTGGAATTGGGCAAGCAGGAGTAATTGCACAGATAATGTATAGGGATTTGATAAAACAAGTGCACATAGCAAGTGCTACAAAAAGAAATGCGTATATTTCCTTATAAATAATAAAATCTATACAAGACATAGTCAAGATGTTTAATCATCTAAACTGTAAAACAAAATGGCAAGTGGCTCTAGTATGCAATAATCCTCACATTGTTAACAAGTGGGGATGTTCATCCCAACCCTGGGCCTACATACCCTAATAATAGAAATGCAGAGGTTTTAAATGGGAGGATTTAAGTATTGTCCATGCCAATGCTCGTAGTATGTAGAACAAGTTAGATTTAATGAAAGACTGGATAGTAAATATGCCCAGTTACTGTAACTATTACGAAGCTTGGTTAAGCAAAATAAATTGTGACAATTTCACAGATAGAAGGGTATCAACATTTTAGGAATGATAGAAATAAAAAGATGGGGTTATTGGTGTATGCAATGCTGATTTGGAAATCATGGAAAAAGCTCTGACTCATTAGATAAGGGCTTGTAGGCAATATTTGTTGAGGTAAGGATTCTTTTATTAAACCCATATTAATTGTTGGAATTTATAAACCTCCCAAAATAGAAAATAGTACCTTTCACAGTGTACAGGAATTCATGATGTATTTTAACTCCACACATGAACTTTTGATTACTGGGGATTTCAATGTAAATGTTGCAGATAGAACCTATAAATAGCTTAACTGATTTTCAGGAGAGTTTACAATTAACTCAATTACTGGAAGAACCTACTAGGATAAATAGCAAAGATCAATCACATTGAACACTATTGGTTTATCTTTACAAACAAACCTTTTGAATATTCTCTAAGTGGAGTATTACCTGATGCATTTTCCCATCATCAGGTCATTTTGCACTTCGAAAACATATAAAATCTAGTAAACAGACCCAGACAGTTGAGTGGAGGAACTTCAAACACGTTAACTATGTCGAGTTTATGCTAGATAGCAGGGTTTTAAATAATTGATTAGCAGTTTTTTCTTGGGACAATGCTGACTGTTCAGAAAGCATTTATATAGGTTTTCTACAAGTGTTATGTTTGTTAAACACAGTGAGGCAAATGCTATGCATTTTCATAATGTTTTAGCACTTTTATGAGCAAAATGCTAATCAATTTTGGAGTTAAATAAACCCTGGATAGTGAGAAACTAGATTGGAATAGATTATATTTGATACCTGCAGCTTCAGAAGCACGGTTGTATTTCCAGGCAGAGTTTGAAAATTTGCAATCATCATGTCCGAGAAATAAAGAAGAGTAAGGGCTAATAATGAAAATGGTACAATGCTACTTTACACAAATATAAAAGAGAAAGGGATGAAAAGTGGCATAAAGCAAAATCTTCAGATATTGCTGGAGAGTGGACCCAGTATAGACAGGCAAGAAATAAATAAATTAAATAAAATTAGGAAAACTAAGCAAATGTTTTTTAAAAAAGATCTGGATAGTAACATAAACCAAAATCCTAGACTCTTCTGGAAAACAATCGTTAAACTGATGGGAAATGCTAAAAGGAGCAAGTAAAAGGATTGAAATTGATGGACAAATGATTTCCTTAAATTATGCTGTAGCAAATGCATTTAATGACTTCTTTATAGAAGTAGGCACAAGTTTTGGAATCCAATATTTCTAGTAATAGGGCAAAATACAGGAAGAGATACCACAACATCTGAATGGGCCTAAAATATTTAAGTTTAGAAGTATTAAGGCACATGAAGTTAGGGATGAACTTTTGAAGCTGAATGTCAAAAAGCCACAGGATTGGATAACATACAGACAAAATTGCTGAAATATGTAGCCCCATGCATTGTATACCCAATAACATACCTATGGAGTTCTCTTCAATTCAGGTGTGATAAAATGCAGCCTTATGGACCCTGAGAGCCATCTCCAAAAAACTGCCCCAATACATTACAGACTGTCTTCCTATAAAACCAATAGGCAATTACACCCTGAGAAGTTGCAAATCTCTCCTACTGATGGTTCCCAGTTAACTCTCGCTTGGCAGGGCTGCTATAAGCTTTTACACAGTCCTCCTTGTGGAATAAATTGCAAAAACTGAAACGGAGGTCACCCATTGGCATCTCATCTTTCAAGCTCTTATAGTCACATCTCAGAAATGATCAGTGCAATTGTTTCCATAACCATGAATTGTCATTATGCTAACCTGTACCATTTAACCATGAACAAATTACTTCTAGTGCTTGTCTCCTCCTTGGCCCTGGTCTGTCATCATGCTTTCATGTAACACCTTGATGCCTCTGTCCTCCCTTTGATACTGATCTATCTTCCCGCTTTCTCCAGCTTTCTTTTCACAACTCTATACTGCACTCATCCACAATCTACATGCAATCATACTATAAAGTCCTAACTCCTTTTCCTCTCCCGTAGGCCCCCATCGCGCATCAGTTCTACCGACCTATCCTTGGGACTTCACTTTCACAATGTTTATCCTTCACTTAATATTACATACCCTCCTGGTACCCCATCTGCCATTAGTTGGTGGTTCTCCAAGCCATTTTCATGGCTAGTACTAGGACTGCCCCTGGTAAATGAACTAATTGGTACTTCTATACAGAGAACATGGTTTATATACAGTTGCATGGTTCAATGGTGGACCTGCCCCTTGTATTTGAATCCTCCTCTGTTATGACTTGCCTTGTCTTCCTCTTATCATTTGACTCCCTATTACTGCACCATTGTGTTTGTGTTTATATACTTATTTACATGTATTTATATGTTTTATGATGGATGTTACCCGACCCTGTTCTAATCAGGTCCATCTTGTAAAAGAGCTCTGCTCAATGATGTTTGCCTGGATAAATAAAGATTTTGATTGATTGATTGATTAACTTCTCCTTGTCTACTGGTGAGTTTCCTAAAGGTTGGAAAACATCTAAAGTGGTACCAATCTTAAAGGAGGACAGCAACATGATATAAATAACTACCGTCCTACTTCTCTCTACCAGTAGTGTCTAAGCTCTTAGAGAAAATTGTAGCCTCACAATTTATGATTTTCTGGAATCAAATAAACAAATGAATGCTTATCAGTCAGGATTTAAATCTGTTCATAGCACAGATATAGCATTGATAAAGGTAGTAGGGATGTACAGCGGAGTCTGGACAGGAGAATGTCTGTAGGTGCTCTATTTACAGATTTATCTAAAGCTTTTGATATCTTGCACCATGACATTCTCCTGTCCAGACTCCACGAAATGGGGTGAGGGAAACAGAGTATGAATGATTTAGAACATACTTAATAGACAGAGAACAAGTGGTAGAATTGGGTATATATAGGTCTGTACCATTACAAATTAAAACAGGGAACCACAAGGATCTAATTTAGGTCCGCTGCTTTTTAACATATACATTAACAATTTACAGTTCTTAGATCCTACAATAAATTATCATATCTATGCAGATGGCACGTGAATTTATGCAGAGGGAAAAAGCCACTGACATACAAAATAAACTTCAAGAGGCTTTCTATCATCTGCAGGCCTCTTTTAGAGAACATAAACTATGCTTTAACACACAAAACCTAATCAGTGTTGTTTACTCGTAATGAAAACAAGGTAGATGTGTTACAGATCTATTCCTAGGAGTTCAGATACAACAAGTTAGTGAGTATAAATACCTTGGAGTTATTGTAGATGAAAATTTGAACTGGAAACCACACTTGGAGGCCCTATTATTAAATATAGGTAAGAGGCTGGGTATGCTGTATAAACTGAAATATTTTATGTCCCATGACACGAGACGGAGGGTAGTAAACACCACGGTGCTCCCGGTATTAGACTATGGAGATATGATTTATGTGGGGCCTCGGGGTGGAACTAGCCAAACTAGATATCATGTATAGCAGGCCGGCTCGTTTCATCCCGATGCCCCCAGGAGAACTCACCATTGTGAACTGTATAAATCCCTAAACTGGATGAGACTTAGTGACAGGAGAGAGTGGCACCTCCTTACATTTATGTTTAAAGTGCAGAAAGGAAAAGTGCCTCCATATATTCAGGAATGTTTTAAAGTTAAGAAAATATGAGAAAGTTTAAGGTCTGTTCATGGTTTGGAACACATAATCCCAAAATATGGTTTAAATATAGGTAGGTCAGCGGTTTGGTATAGGGGACCATTGTTGTGGAACTCTGTGCCTATTTCTCTGCACCATGCAAATTGCACTATAAATATGGCACCAATAAAGAGATGGTATTATGAAAATCAATGATGCCTTTGCAGTGCTGGGAAAATGGCACAGCGCTTTATAGACACATTGTATATTATTCAAATTTGCTAGATTTTGCACATTATGGATCTAAGTTTATGTAGGTTGTATGGATGTATGTACAGTAAGTCTATAGCTTGTGATATATGTTGAATTAGTCATACATATTGTATTTATTGTAATTTATATATGCAACATTATGTACGTAAAAATACAACCTCCTTGGAAATGAGCTATTGATCAATGGAGTTTTGCATCACCTATCCTTTTCATATACATTTTATGAATAAAAATTATTACTACTACAGGATATGTCTCAGCCACACATGACCACATTACAAAAGAAATCATTACCTCTACCAACTCCATGTTACTCCCACTTGTTATGCCCACCTTAAATTCTAGTACAAGCCCTGTTTTAAAGCAGTAATCCCTCCTCTCTCTCCATCCCCCCACCGGTGCCAACACGAATCACCAAATAGTTTTACAAGACTGTTACTTTTCCCAATTATTGAGACTACCTATCATATATACTCACCTACAAAGCAACCTTACGCACGTCAACCCACCCTTTATCTCGTCAAGTTTAGCAAATTTAAAGACATTATTTGCTGCCCAAATTGGATGTAACAATCTGTTTTAACCAATGCCAGGCAAGAGTTTATCTTTGTGGCCAGAACTGGGCACACTACAGGTTACGAGTTGCTAAGTTGGTTTACCATTGTAAACCCCGCAGATAGGTCATCCTTGCAGATAAGTTAAGTTCCTCTTCTTGGAGGCCTATTTTAAACTTCAAAAACTAGACTTATGACTACGTTATTCTCAAAGTGTGCGGTCTCTCCATGAACTGCTGCTTAACTCCTCCAGACAGGATATTAATCCACCGCAGACCAGACCATAATCCTACCTTGTTCCTCCCTGCCCCTCTCTGTGCATATCTTAGCTCCATTAATTCAATCCTAACCCTGTGACTCTTATCCTGCTCTTACCCCATCTATTCCTCCCTCCCTACCATTTCACCACCCTAACCTGCCTTACCTCATACTCACCTTCACATTACTTCGCCAATCACCTGTTGCTCTCCTAGCTCTAACTCTTTCTGCTCATCCCTGGGACTGAGCTTGTTGGTCACCCGCCTACATCTCTTCTCCTTTCTCTACCTGCTGCTATATGGAAGAATTTAGGACCCAACTTGTGACAATGCCTGTTCTCAAGGCAGTTGGATATACCCTCAGACTTGTGAATTGTGAATGCTTGTAAACAACTACTTAGCTACTGTCTTGTTCAGCTAGTGTTCCTGTGTTAAGATACCTGTATTTCTATATGAACTGTACCATTGTAACTGTTCTATTGTCTTTGACGTGGAACCTTTATAAAAGAGCTCATAGCTCAAAGGTTACTTTAGAAGAGTTAAATAAATAAATAAAATAAAATAACTTTGAAGCAGCTACAGTACTTCATCACGATGGCTTCGCGGTAGTGAACTCCTACTTTCTAGCCATCTGGCCACACTGAAACAGTGAGTATGTGTGCGTTTACAAATAAGGCACACTTGGTTTCAGAAAACTGTCCAGTCAACTCCTGATTGCACGACTCTTCACTACTGGTCTTCGCTCCTCTAAAATGTGCTGCCTTGTAATGGTTTTCCTATAAAATAATGTTTAAACAAGTTTCTGCTTGCCTCTCTACTGATGTGTTCTGGAAGGAGGTGGTGGGGTAGAACAGATTGCTGTTATAAAAGGGGAGAACAGACTTTGTTATACATAAAGCAGAGTCACATACTGAAGACAAGATGAAAGAACATTCAAGCATTGGAAAAATATTTTAAAATGTGTTTTTTTAATTTATGGATAAAAACTGATGTTTTGAGTCATTTATGATCGATAATAGCACTTCAGGTGTGTGAAATGCTAGGATAACGTCTTCTTGGGTGGTTGAAGGCACTCTGCACATCAGCACCTCGTGCCTCACAACACATCTGAGGCATGACATTATCCCAGCATCACACACACCCTGTAGTGCCTTATTGCTTAAATAATACAGTATGTATTAGAAGTTCAAATGTGTTACAAATAAGAACAACATAAAATGGGGTCTGCCAATCCTGCTTCTTGAGTGGCTAAAACGTAGTCACATGAGGTCTGATAATTCACTTATTCCTTCCACACAGAGAAGGCAAACAAGTCCAACTTTTCCAGCATAACTGAAACCCTTTTATAACTGTAGACATGCCAAAGTCTGTGAAACTCACTGAGGGTCATTTAAAATAAATACATATTTCAATAGTATCTCACGAAAATATTTAAAAATTAGCCTATTAAAAGGTTAAAATAGCGGAATGTTTTTGCACACAGTACTCCACAATAAGCTTAAGCTGTTTAAGAAACATCTTTTCTACTAAAACTTCTAAAGCCATTTTGTCAGTACAATAGCACACTTTAGGATGTGTTATGATCTCATAATCATAATAATCATACCTCTTGGGTATCTAAATGTACCTAATAAACGTTTGTGTCAAAACCCCTGCTTTTGACAGCTAAAAGCATGGCCATCCTCACAGGGAAGTAAAACAAATCCTTTTCAAATTGGCATGCACCTCTCAGTCCTAGGCACTGCATGCCAATTTTCAAAAGCATAGGTCTAGTAGTTTAGGAGCCATTCAGCATGGAAATTATGTAAAAATATCCCAAATAAAGACTTTTGCCATAGAAATAATAAAATGAACTATATGAGCTCTAGTGGTAAGGATGGGGATGGATCTGGGTGTCAAGAGAGCAGCTGGCATGCTTACATGGAAGCACAATTGCCAGAGGATGCTGGCCAGACTGATGGAGACAACAGGAGAATGGGGCTGCTGGGGCAGTCCAGGCACCAGGACACCCAACCTGCAAAGCAGAAGGAAGGCAAAGGCTGGGGAAGAAAGGAAGGAGCAGTCATTGGTGACTTCACGGTTAGAGCAGTGGTTATGGTAGATGGGGCACTGCAGAACCAGGAAGTCTTTTGAGCAATTGGTTTAAATGCTTCATTGACAAGCTTTTAAACTAGTCAAAGGGGAGGCACTGACAAGCAGCAGGAAAATCCCAGCCTCTCCCTACAAAACAGGGTACCAAATGAGAAAAAGACTGAGGTAGAATGGTCAGTGGGGATGCTGCACTGGAAGGTAAAGCCATCAAAAATGAGAGCAATGAGTACTAATGCCCGTAGTCTGGGTAACAAGCTTCCTGAATTAGTGGCCTTGATGGAGGAAGAACATCTGGATATCGTGGCAGTCACAGAAACATGGTACACACAAACCATGACTGGGACATAAACATACCAGGATACACTGTGTACAAGAGGGACAGGGAGGTAAAAGAGGAGGAGCAGTAGTTCTTTACATAAGGGAAGGAATAAAAGCAACAGAACAAAAAGGTACACAGGAGGAGAAGAAGCACTGTGGGTAAATTTGGAGACAGGCAATGGCACCACAATACGCCAAGAGGGTTGTAGACATAGACCTTCTTCTCAGGGGAGGAAATGGACAGGAAATGATAGAAAGTATACTTAGAATGGCAGAAAAAGGAGATATTGCTGATCGGTGATCTGAATATGCCAGATGTTAACTGGGCGCGGTTGCAGCTGCCACTCGAAGAAGTGCAGTTATTCTAGATGCCCTACAGGGGCATGCCTTAGACAACTAGTACTGGAGCACACTGAGAGGGAGCAATATTAGA
Organism: Neoceratodus forsteri; assembly: GCA_016271365.2. NCBI lineage: Eukaryota > Metazoa > Chordata > Ceratodontiformes > Ceratodontidae > Neoceratodus > Neoceratodus forsteri. The sequence continues at coordinate 745,406,433 of CM057456.1, read as the reverse complement.
CTTGATTCTCTCAAATGGAGATGGTGAGAGGATTACAGATGTAGAAGTGGGTAGCCATCTGGGAACTAGCGACCATCGAACAGTATGGTTCACATAAACACAGCAATAGAGTCAAGCCATACAAAGACAAAAGTACTGGACTTTAGGAGGGCTGACTTTGCTAAATGGGTGAGTGCCTAAGGAATGCACTAGCAAATGGGCAGGAAGGAGGGGTGGAAGAACAATGGGGAATAATAAAAACTGCCATCACAGAGGTAACGAGCCTTTGTGTGAGCAAATAAACAAAACAAGACGATGTAAGAAACCACTATGGTTCTCAAAGGAAGTGGCAGTGAAGGTTCAAGAGAAAAAGAAAGCATTCAGGAAGTACAAGGAATCGCAGAAGGAGCAGGACAGAGAACTGTATCAGTTAAAGCAAAAGGAGGCTGGGAAGGCAGTCAGAACAGCAAAGGCCCAAACGGAGGAAAAGATAGCCAACTCAGTTAAGAAGGGGATAAAACCTTTATAGGTACATCAGGGAGCGAAGGAAGACTAAGGGAGGGATAGTGAGGCTTAATAAAGGGAGGGAGGGTGGGCAGAGGGAGACTGTGAGAAGGCAGAGATAAACAAATATTTTTGCTCAGTATTTACAAAGGAAGAGGAGGTACATAAAACAAACAGTAGTAACACTCTGGATACAGAAGTTGATACCGCCCATTTACAGAACAAAGGGTTCTGAAAGAACTCTTAAAACTGAAGGTGGACAAAGCAATGGGGCCTGATGGATTCATCCCAAAATTCTAAAAGAACTAAGGGTAGAACTAGTGACACCACTGACTACCCTTTTAACAAATCATGGGAGGATGGGGTGGTACCGAGGACTGGAGGAGGGCAGATGTGATTCCTCTTCACAAAAGTGGGAGCAAGGCAGAAGCAGGAAACTATAGACCTGTTAGTTTAACCTCAGTGATAGGGAAAATGATGGAATCACTTCTAAAGGAAAGAATTGTCGAGTATCTAGAGGCCAGAGGGCACAGGACCCTAGGCAGCATGGATTCACAGCGGAAGGTCATGCCAGACGAATCTGATAGATTTCTTTGACTGGGTGACCAAAGTAGTAGATCAGGAGGGCTGTGGACATGGCTTACCTAGACTTTAGCAAGGCATTTGACACAGTCCCACACAAAAGATTAATATGCAAGTTAGCCAGCCTGGGAGTGGGTCCCAAGATGACAGCCTGGGTAAAAGAATTGGCTGGAGAATAGGACACAGAGAGTAATAGTAAATGGAGTTCACTCAGAAGAAAGGAGGGTTACTAGTGGAGTACCGCAGGTTCAGTATTAGGACCGGTCCTCTTCAATGTCTTTATAAGCGACATTGCAGAAGGACTGGAAGGAAAATATGTCTCTTTGCAGATGACACTAAGATCTGCAACAGAGTTGATGCACAGGGTGGGGTGGAAAGGATGAGAAGGGACTTGGCAAGGTTAGAGGAATGGTCAAATGTATGGCAGCTTAGATTCAGTGCTAAGAAGTGCAAGATAATGCACCTGGGAAACAAAACCCAGGGAAGAGTACACAATGGGGGTAGATACTAACAACAACAAAAATGGAAAGGGACCTGGAGGTAGTCATATCAGATGACCTAAAGACGGGCAAGCAATGTGAGAGGACAGCAAGGAGGGTTGGGGATACTGGGATGCATAGGAGAGGCATCACCAGTAGAAAACAGGAAGTTATTATCCTCTGTACAGACAGCTGGTGAGACCCCATCTGGAGTATTGTGTGCAGTTCTGAGACCCAATCTCGCAAAGACATAGACAGGATGGAAGCTGTCCAGAGGAGGGCAACTAAAATGGTGCAGGGTCTGCACCGGAAGACATATGAAGAGAGACTTAAGGAGCTTAATATGTATAGCCTCGAGGAAAGAAGGAGAGGGGACATGATGAAAGCGTTCAAGTACCTCAAGGAATCAACAAAGTCCAAGAGGGTAGCATCTTTCAAAAAAGAGTGTGCAAGAACAAGAGGGCACGATTTGAAAATAGAGGGTGGCTCAGAGGTAATTTAAGGAAGTATTTTTACAGAGAGGGTTGTGGATGCATGGAACGGCCTTCCGAAGGAGGTTGTGGAGTCAAAATCAGTGGTGGAATTCAAGCATGCATGGGATAGTCATAAGGCAGTTCTGGGGGTGGGGTAGGAAGAAGTAGGTTGCTGGTTAACTAGGATGTAGCTTATCCAGTAGGTAGGGAAATGGGCAGACTGGGTGGGCCAAGCGGTCCTTATCTGCCGTCAAATTCTCTGTTTCTTACGTGATTTGTGGTGGCATGTCTGAAGCACAGATCAGTCACAGGCTATTCCAGAGCCAACACTACAGCTGCAGGGGGAACTGACCATCATCATTTTCAAGGGTTTGACAACACTGAACATGGAGAGATTTTTTTTTTTTAACTTCAGCTTAACTTTATTAATACTGACATACAACTTACAATGTCCTTACATAATCCATGGAGACCAATAAGTAAATTCCAAACAATGGAGGTACATCAGTTAATACTGAATGTCATTGTGTCCCAAAAGATCCTAGAAACAGAGATAAAACCTATGGTCTGACAGTCCAAAACTCTATTGGTCATTAAGTGGCAGACACTTAACAGACTGCAAGGGTCCAGCTAGTCCATGGAAATCTCAGGCTGGTTCTAGAAATGAAACACAACAGCTAGAAGAGACTTAGTCTTTAACTTAATTGAAATCCTCCTGTAGTTGGTACTTCTCTACAAGATCATCATATCTTTAGGACAAAGTTAACAGGAATGTGGTCACAGCTAAGGGGTGGTCACTTGTAAGATACATTTACACTATAAATCAAAACAACAACAGAACTTGTAACTGAAAAACTAAAGGTGGTGCATCTAATCCCGACTTTCCCCATCTGAATCTAAGAGTATCGGGAACAGAGACGCTGTCCTCATACCTGACCAGGAGTTACCTCAGCTATGTCACTGATTCTGCTTCAGCCAATAACCATGATTGCCAACCCGGCCTGAAATTTGTCTTCCAGCAGTTGTAATGTGTAGTGATCGCTCCATCGCTCAATTTCCTTCATTTTCATCTGCCATTGACTGAGAAATGGAGGCACTGGGGAAAGCCAATGCAAAGTAATACACTTGAGCTGCCACCCTCATGATTTGGCCTAAATTTGAATAGCATTCGGGCAAGTTAACAATGCAGAAACCCAGACCAATTCTTGAAATGAAAGGGATGGTTATGCTTGTAAATCTTTGAATCTCGGTGTGAATGAGTGCCAGAACCCTGATAGACTGGACAATCCCCAAATATGTGGTAGTAGTACCTTGGGCCCCTCCATAGTTACGACAACATATATCTATATCACTGGAGTGTAAGTATTTAGTGATCGTTGGTGTCCGAAAGAATCGGTTAATATTTTTCAATCGAACTCTCTCCATGTTGGGGATGCAGTTACCTGCTAGCCTAGATGAAGTCGGAGAGATCAATGTTCCAGAAAGATCAGGGATCCACTCTTCTGTTCCCATTTGATTCTTATGTACTCCAATGGGGGCAACTGTATGAGGATTTGTACAGTTCCGCTAGGTAGCGGTTTTATCAGCTATAGTGATTATGTGACAAAAGAGCCTCTAGACTGGTCAGCTCTCTCCGCAGAGAGCGGAGATGTCTAGAGGACAGTATAAAATGTCAGATTGGAGGAAACGATAGTGGTCCTCCCTGTGAAGGGATTACACCTCTCTTAATCTAGAAAATGGGAGACAGCCATGGTTATCCATGCATTGCTTAAAGGTAGTGAGGGTCTGTCTCCCAGTAGGTGAAACCAGGCTCCAGTTTTGGGAGGAACAAATCCTCATGCCATATGAGGGAAGAGGGTCAACAGATTCTTAAAGATTGTTTGATCCACAGATCATGAATCTGAGACCATATGTGAGAGGCAGCTACACTAGTGGGGAGGGTCCAGAGGGCCCAGCCTGAAACTGAGGCAGCCTCTATCTGGTACCAGCCTGAGTCGGCTTGTCTCTTGGCCCATGTACATAGCTGAGCACCTTGCACTGCCAGATAATACATTGAAAATTTTGACGAGCTAGCCCCTAAATGCCGTGGGGCCTGCAGTAATGTTTTAGATAATCTAGGATGCTTCACTGATCATAAGAATCACTACACAATTCTGTTTAGGTGGTTCCAAAAGTTTTAGGGATTGTAATGGGTAAGTTCTGAAACGAAAACAGAAAATGGGGCAAAACATTCATTTTATTGTTTGTATTCTACTGTATAGAGTAACATACATAGATGTTTGATCTGGTGACCTACAGCAAGTTGCAGGGACAATGAAGAAAGAAGAACAAAAAACTCCAACACAATTGCTTAAAAGAGTGCATAGCTCAATTGAAATACTAGAAACTACAAGTAAAAGCATGCACACAGGAGTGGTGAGTTATCAAGAAGTTATTTATTAAATCAAATGTCATAACAAAATAAAGTGCAATAATGCAAACAAACTACTACACACAGCTGCCCATGTGCATTCGGAGCATTCAAGCTCTTTCCTTTGCATGTAGTTTCTGGTTGCTGGTACAATCCCTGAAGCTCAGAGAAGGTAAACTTAAGGGTAACACTAGGAAGCAGCTTTTTCCTAGGGGTGATTGTGTGCAACAGCCTACCAGTGGACACAGGGAATATAAAGAGAGTAAAGCCTTCATGGTAAGCCTACAGATGTCTGCTTACCAAGGGAATCAATGGGTACCCTGTACAATAGAATGGCCATGGAATCTATGAATCAGTCCATGTTTACACAAAATATTTTTTTCATCCTGCATAAGCAGGGTGATGGACATGATAAGCAGGAGGGATGGACATGATAAGCAGGAGGATGGACATGATAAGCAGGAGGATGGACATGATGGACCAGTGTCCCTTCCGATCATAAATTACTATGCTACGTAATAATGGCTGACTTCAATAACAGAATGTAGCTATGTAAGCAGAAACAGAAAGAACTATCTTATAAATTCTTACCCTCGAATTGAGTAGGAGTTGAAAACATTATGGCAGCAATTTATACCATATAAGTACTAAAAATTTTCATTTATCACATCCCCAAGTGCTCTACGATCAACAGAAAACTCAAAGATGAAAAATAACTGAAATGCAGTCATCGGTGAGGAGGAACACTTCGACCATTCTTTGACAACACACTACATAACAGCTCTCCTACTCTCTGTGCCCAGATTCAAACTTAAACAAACTAGATTAATCTGTTGGTAGGTTAGTGAAGGAGGTTATGGGTGCAACCATGGGGGTGGGGGGTGAGGGGTCCAGTCCCTCCTCAACGTTCTAGACCCTACAAAATGGCCAATGACACTTGTATCGGCATGAAAGGCTTGGTAGATTCAAGCCCCCAACCTTTAGCAATGATTGCACCCATGAATGAGGTAAACACTGTCAGGAAACCAAAGCAATTCCTCTGCTGCCTGAGTGTACCTTTGCCCTATGGAAGTTCTTACACCTCCTCCTCAACACTCACTTCCCAACCTCCTTTGGAGTTCCTGCTTTGCCTGAACAGTACATACCAACCCTGATATATTCCTATTTACTGAGACCTGACTAAATGGAACTGTGCTCCCCATGAGATAGCCTTCCCTATTTTAATTTATGTTGCCAGGATAGACCCTTAAGAAAGGTTGCCTTGCTCTACACAACAGTACCAGGTTTCCTTCTGCCTCAATTAGCTCCCTCTCTGAACCAAACGAATTTGAATTCCTAGCTGTTAAAACATCCCTGCCCTGAAATGAACCCATTAATGTGATCAATGTGATCCGGCTGCAACAGACCACCAAGGTGGCTCAGAGCATCTGCATCACATTTCTTTTCTTTTTTATTTCTTTTGTACTTCTTTCTCTTGCTGCCCCGTCTGACCCCCTCCCCAGACCCATCACCCGGCTCCCTGGGACTTACTGTGCACCTGCGTTCTCTCGACAGGACTTGTGGCGCGTGCCCAGCCACCCGGTGCAGAACCTTGAGGGGAGAGGCCGGACTTCATTCTGCCTGTGGGAGTTCTGTGTTTTCCAATTAGTTTACTCCCTTAAGTCCCGGGACCTCGACCATTCACATCAGCGCATGCCCATGGGAGCACGCATGTGCACTGAGTGTGCCCCAATCCCTCCACCTGGCCTAATGCCAGCCCTCTAGTGCTCTAACACTACCAGTGAGCTTCCAGTCGATGGCAGTCAAAAGCCAGAGGCCTACCTCCCAATCTATCCACTCCCAGCCGTAAGGCACCCAGCCCCTCAGCCCTCCGTGCCAGCTCCTGCATCACATTTCTAACATTATCGCTCCACTCACATGATACAGATACTCGGAGATCTGAACATGGACTTGTTTTCTCATAAATCTAATGACCTAAAAAGAATCTGTGACATGCTTGGCCTTGCACAACTCATAACTGAACCTACAAGGAACCCAAATAATCCCAAAAATGACACCATATTGGACCTTATTTAACAAATGGGTCACACAAATTGACTCATTTAGCAGTTTTCCATAATGACATCAGTAACACAATGTGGTGGCCTGTAATAGGGAGTTACAAAAATCATATGCCTCAACCTAAATTCACATTTAAAGATGTTTCACCAACTTTTGTACTCTGAATTATCTAAATGACTTAGCTGCTGTTAACTGACAGCAATTGTAAGTTGCCTTCTCAATGCACAAAGCGACAGAGATCTTCAATAGTTTAATGCTGGGGTTACATAAATATGTCCACTGGTCAAACCCACGGTCAAAAGGTATCCTGTCTTTGGTCAGCAGGAATTTAAAAGAGGCCCTAAGGGACAGGATTTGCTCTGGGCTACTGCCAGGTGCACAAAATCTGACAAGTTGGGCTATATTTAAGTAAAAGAAAAATTCTTGTAGCGAACAAATTATGGCTACCAAGGCCAACTACTATCTAAATCAGTGACATTCAGTCCTGACTGGCTCAGGAGGACTCTACCATGGGTTGACATTCTTTATGTCGACCAGCATTTCACCGACAGGAATCATGCTCGACCGCAAGTTGCGGTCTACATTATTCCTCTATGTCTCGGTCATTTTTTGTAGCGGGGCTTCACCCCAACCCTCTACCCCACCCCGTCTTCTGGATTCTCAATTCCAGTCAGAATTGATTGAGGCGGGGGTGCAGGACCGAGACAATCGCCCCTGTCTCGGGCACACCAACACAGCGACCTGTCGGCAAAGTGTCTATTTGCCAACAGGTATGTATTTTGCTGTGTTGGTGTCACCGTAAGGGTGGCATACTGCTCAGGAACCACATGAGCAGTTAGTGTTAACCAAAATGCCACAATATACACCACCTAGCTAGCATGCGGCTGCGAGAAAGCCACCTTACTTCAGCATGCAGAACTAAATCACCATACTATGTATTGCATTCTTGCACAGAATTACGTCACAGAGAGAAACAACTTTGCAAATAATGCTTGCTGGTGTACAATGCAGAGGTAAAACAAAATTTCATGCATCAACTTTTCAGATTTATAGTAATGCATCCTGTTTGGTTAATACTGTAAAATGCAGTAACTATGTGCATCACTTACTGGGAAGAGCCACAGGTGATAAGTTGAAGAGCCACTTGAGGCTCGAGAGCCACGAGTCTGAGTATCACCAATTTAAGTTATTTGGATAATACCAAAATAATGTTGACAAATTCTGAAAAATGGTAAAATCACTTCAGGGAGCCATATCTGCCCCCTCTTGCCCTGAAAATTTCAGATGTTGGTAAACTGCTTTCCAAGAAGCAAGCCATACTGGTGGAAATAAATGCCTGTTTTGCATCAGCTGGCTAGCATTCAACTACTCCACAGCTGCATCCTATCCCTCCTTCACTGTCTACCAAAATATCCACAGCCATCGGTGAACTCATTGCCTCTCAGCAAGTCACATTAAGCAGGTGGAACAACTCCTACTAGGTTTAGACACCAAAAGAGTGCTGGTGCTGATGGCCTGGACCCTTTATTTCCTCAGAATTGGCCACTGACAGCTTACAGCACCTATTACTCATCTTTTAAAGCTGTTACTTTCCTGCAATGACCTTCCTTTCACTGGAAAACTGTGCACATTATACCCCCCCTTTAAATCTGGTGATGCCTGCAATTTAAACTACCGTACAGACCCACATCTATCCTCCCCATACTGGCTAAACTACTAAAATAAACTAGTCAATATCCAATTACGGAATACCTGGCACAATCTAATAATATAATGCCTCCGAAATCAGTTCAGACCAAAACATAGTACTATGTACTATGTCTACCCTAGCTAAGGTCACTAATGATTGCTAGGGTTCCACTGACCATAAACTTGCTACAGGGGCTATCTTCCTCGACCTAAGCAAGGTGTTTGACTTTATCGTCCATCACATCCTCCCACATAAACGTTATAGTATAGGGATCGGTACAACATCCCTATGGTAGTTCTCCAACTATTTAACTGGCAACACCAGCAGGCAAAAGCACTGAGGTCTCTTGTCTGCTTGCACTCCTCTTCTTAGAGGCACCCGTCTTTCGGATGAGACGTTAAACCGAGGTCCCATCTGCCTGGATTGGTGGTAGTTCAGGTGGATGTTAAAGATCTCATGGCACTTATCGAAAAGAGTAGGGGAATTTTTATTGAAAAGAGGACTCCAGACAAGCAAAGAATACAAAATACATAAACCAATACATACAAAACAGAGCAAAAATAACTGAACTAAACAGAAGAAACTGAAAAAAGGAACTCATGTCAGCCATTTTTCATGCAAGCCATAAAGAGGAACATTTAACATGGCCATAGATAGTCATATCAGATTCATAAATCTTCCATAAAGTAGACTTAATATTGAAAGAAGCTCCTCAAATGAAACCATACATTGTTAGGTGGACCAATAACACCTGGATTGCCAAATATAAAAGCGAATGACAAAAACCCAACATTAAAGTGTCAGCAGGATACACGGACCATTCACCCCATTGTACCATACATTAGAGTCCTATAAGAAAGTGACTGAAAGAGGCTCATTCCAGTGAGTAGCTAACAAAACCCAAAAGGATTTAATATATGGACAATCCAAAAAAAGATGTTCCTCGTTTCTAACAATGATCCACATGACTCACGGGTACATCGCCTCTCACTAAGCTGTTTATGTTTGTGCGTGTTACCACTGGTAATCTGCCATAGGAACCAACCAAACACTATCCCATATATAGTCAGGTAGCGTTTGCGAGTAACAATAAAACTCTATCTTGAGACTGGGGAGGACAATCCGGAAAGGTCAAAATATCAGAGAAATCAGTTAAAACAATGGAATCGTACAACTGCTTCTAGTCTTCGTTTCCAAACAAGAAACAGTGATCTTCCATTTCAATAAAATCTGAAAGGCTTCCACGCCATACTTGGGAAACAGGAAGTCGAGCAAGAAGTCGACTTGCCCTGCTTCCACAGAGGCATTCCAACCAAAACCATAATCAGACAAAGGAAACCAAACCTTCATACCAGGTCTAAGTAGAGGACTAAAATTGTAAAAAAAAAAACACTAAGAAAAAGGCCACAGGATGAACCATACCAACCCCACCTGTCGAATATTCCTATAAGTGAAGCCTCTTTTAATGGGATTCAGTCTACTTCCCCAAAAGGCCTGGAAAAAACACTATATAGGGAAGTAAAAGGGACATCGGAGGTGGAACACATAACTAATATACAAAAAATAGGTAACAACAAGGTTTTAATAAGCAACACCCGTTTCCGTTTAGCGATTTGCTTACCCTTCCAACCGCTACCTTGATTGAGCTATACACAATTTATGAGACCAACTGGTATCGACATGTCACCATCACCAAATTCTATTCCTAAGATAGGTATCGGAGCTTTAGAGATTAAAACATCAGCAAGGAGACCGTGTTCGGGATACTAGAGGTACCAAAGGAAAACCCTACTTTTCTCATAATAAATCTTTGAACCAGAAACACTAGAAAATAGATTCAGCACATTACTCAATATAGGACCTTCCGTAACCTTTGAAAGACAAATAATTAAGTCATCAGCATATGCAAGGACCTTGATAGGCACAACTCCATCTACCAATACTTACTCCCGCCAGACCATCATGAACACTAATCAGCGAAGTAACACATCAATAAAAACACATACAGGACCCGGACTCAAGGGGCATCCCTGTCGAACCCCTCTCCGTCCGCTACTGGAGTACCAATCCATCCATTCACGTTCGGCAGAAGGAAGCGGAATGATACAATAACCGTATCCAATCAATAAAACCTTGTGGCAAACCATATGCACGTAAGACAGAAAACAAAACTCATGAGAAACACGATCAAATGCTTTTTCTTGGTCAAGACTAAGTAAATACCCTTCCAGTGAACCTAACTGAGATGCAGAGAAAGTTCTGTAACAATAATAAATTATCATTTTGGGTCCTACCAGGTATGGAACACGTCTGATAGGGACTTATCAAGCTATCCACAAGAACAGACAATCTACCAAAAAATTTTACTCAAAATTTTAAATCTGTATTCAATAAACTCAATGTTCTCCAATTACTCAAGTCCGCTTTCAGACCTTTTATACAGTAAAACCACCAGCGCTTGATTCATTGAGGAGCCAATCGAGAAGCAGACAACATTTGGTAAACACCACAGTCAATATTGGAACCAAATCCACATGAAAGGTCGGTAGAAATCCACTCCAAACCCATCCAGTGCCGGCGAAGAATCCACATTCAATGAGAAAATAGCATCCTTAACCTCAGATGCAGAAATAGCTCTCAACAGCTGCTGACCATCAGCAGCAGATAATTGTGGTATTTGTAATCCATCAAAATCTATCAATCCGCACTGAACCCCATCATCCTTCTGATATAAAGATTCCAAATAACATCCAACTATCTCAAGTAGAGCTGAAGGAGTCTTAACCAAGTCACCAGATTCATTTGTAATTCTGAAATGAAACGTTTACCAACCCTGTCTTTGCAATCTTGAAAGGGATCTAAGGCACCTTTGTGCAATTTCAGACCAAATCGATGTTCATGTTCATGACTTTGCCCTATCATACCTATATCCCATCATACAATTTTAACATTTCTAATTTGAGTACTATAGTCACACCCCTCAGTTTCCGTCAAAGAGATCAATTTCTGTTTGCTCTATGACATAAGTATTCCAGATACTTTGCGGTGCTTTTGGTGCGAGAGTAAGTCTGGAAAAAGTCTTCCAGTCCGTCTTAGAATCTTCCCACCAAGAAGCAGCATCTTCATAAAAGTCAAAGACAGAAAGCCTAGCCTGTAATTCTAACTTCCAAGATCGTTGAAGAGGTTCCTCACTCAATAAGGAGAATTCAACCTCCATACATTCTTTACATCTTGGAATACCTTCCCACGTCAAGCAAACAGTAAGAGATTTATGGTCAGAAAATTCCCATACCTGTAAATCCACCTTATTAACTTGTAAAACAACAGAAAGAAAAATAAAATCTATCCTGGTGGATAATGTATTCTTAAAAACGTCTTACCGCCCTCAGAATAGACACTACAATATGCATCTTTGAGCTGGGCAGTATCTAATATCTGCATTAATTTATGAGAATCACAAAACAATTTGGATGTCTTCATACCTCTATCCCTAGTACTAAGAGCACAATTAAAATCTCAGCCCAAACTTAGTGCGAGATGTATACAAATAGGGTTGAATGTCTTGTAATAGTGCAACACAGGCGCCTTGGTCTGTGGAGTGTAAATATTAATTAATAAATCTTTCCTTCCAAAATTAAGATCAAGCAACAATTCTCGTCCAGATATCAACCATCCTTGATACTTTTCAATTCTGGATTGGCAAAAAGTACTAACCCCTTCACAAGGGATTCCCCATTCGACCAGAAAAGACACCCCGAAGACCACAGGTTACGTGCGGCGTTGCACTTCACAAAGAGATTTTAAGCGTGTATCCTGGAGACAAATCACATCACTCGTAAGCCATGTAAACAGGATATAGTAGTAACCATCTTCCTGTGACTCTTAATACTATTAACATTAATAGTAGTAAATGTCAAAGAAGCCATAATAAGAAAACAAGAAAGGAGAACAATATTTCAGGATCATACTAGCCTCATGAGACTTTAGAAACACGTCTACTCTGAGGCGTCTAGGTAGACCCTCCACCTGTGTTACTTCACCATCATCACCTTCAAAAAGCGTCAGTAATCACAGAAGCTCTGGAAGAAAGATCTGAGTCTTCACCATCAGATTCATCCTTCGACCCCAAAACAGCAAAGCTGTTACTTAGTTTCAAGATTCAGAAACAACTCCACTAGTAGAGCCACAGGTACCGACCGAGCAGGAACAAGTTTCCCCGATCTGTGGCGTTTTTAGCAAATGACCTTTTTAAAGCCAACACTGGTGAGGGAGGAGGCATCTCTGGATCCTCCGACCTGCCACAAGATAAATCAGAGGCGACAGGGAATGAGACAACCCAGGAACTACTGAGGCACGAGGTCCCGGCAGCTGGCAAAGCAGCTGGAACCAGCACTCGAACCCATGTCTGGAACTGTTAAAGAAGATGCACTAGGTAATGGTGAAGTCAAAGTGAATCTCCACCAATGGGGAGGACGGGTCAGATTCAGCATGTTCAGCTCCTACAATCAAGCCTTCATGTGAAGGCAATCATCCCTATTATGGGATGCCCAAGGACATTAGCATAGCCATGTCCCGTCTGTTCACATAAATTGCATTTAAACAGGTTAAGGCATGTGGCAGCCAAATGTCCAAATTCAAAACAATGGGAACAGCGAGGAGTGTCACAGGCCGTAATGAGATGAGTCCTAGAACCACATTTAAAACAGGATTTTGGCTGACCAACATAAAATAAACTCCTCTATCCTTCCCCAAAAAAACTATTAGGCAAATGTTGAGGGCCATTATTTGAAGCAAAAGCTTTACCCTAATTTTCCAACCCCATTCCAAATTTGTTCACTATCAAGAATCGGTACAGGTTTATCTAGTACTTCACATCTTCTACGCAGCCAGAAAAGGATATCCTCAATATGTACTCCTTCATTACGGAACATGATCGTAATTAACTTAACAGACGGTTTGGTAAGGGCACAGCAAAAGAGTATCCAGAGTGGAGAATTCTTAACCATCTGGAAAAGAGACCAAAAACGCTCCAAACCTGAAGGGGTTTTGAAACTAACATCATAGTTAGAATTACCCAAATGAATCAGTGCATAAATATCAGCAGACAAAAACTTCATAGACCCTTTTAGCAAAACTTTGGCAATATAGAGTCTATCAGGTAAATCCTCCAAACCCCCTTATAAATCAAACGTACAGCATTCTACGAGCGCAGGTTCACCCAGTTAGAAAACAAATCAGAAAGTTTAAATGGAGGCGGGTGACCTTTGTTTTCCTGCACAGGGACAGAAACAGCTATTTGAGGAACAACACCAGAAGTAGATAAAGAGACAGCTGGAGTAGTAACCACAGAAACAGATGGAATAGAAACAGACTGTTGAGAAGTAGCAGGCACAGAGTCAGTACTAGATAAAGTACATGTAGCCACCGAGTTACTAGCAGAGAGTGGTAGCGTTGTACAGCTGCACCTGCTGGATCCGGCACCCAGGTACCATTAGAGCTGAGCAACCACCCTGCAGCAGCTATCGCTCTTTCAGGAGACCAACAGGAAGAGTCATTATGAGGCAAAGAGGGATCTAAGCTCTGTGCAGCAGAGGACACTGAATAGCAGGAGAAAGATGTAAGTCAGATACGGTAAAGGTGAAGCAGGGCCAAGTCCAACAGTTCCCTTTCCCAAAAGCAAGGTACTCCCTATCTAGAAACACCAGTTTCATGCAACACATCCTCGCTCTGTTTAATAATGGAAGTCATACCCATCTGTTTCGTCAAAAATGTCAGCTGCAACAACCAAGCCATGTGATGTAGTCGCATCATCCTCCGACTACCAGAATCGAGTTTTGGTCAGGAAATCAGGCAGGATCGGTCCAAAGTGTAGGAGCCAGGCTAGACTGTACCTGAGAGGCAGGCAGCGCTGCTGCGCTGCCAGCTCGCATCACAATGCCGCGACCGGAGTAAGGGAGGTCGATGCGGCCAAAACAGTCGAGCCAGCACGCCAAGCAGCAATTTCAGACTGAAGCTGAGCCTTACGGCGTGAGCAGCGTTCAGCTGCATCCTGCACTTCATTCAGCAAGCGTTCCTTCTCAGTAAGTGCAGAACTCGATTCCTTCAATAAAGTGCACTGTGTAGGTACCTTAACTGCTTCCTCAAGCGCTGCATCAACCATGTCAAAAACTCCATAGGCAAGGAAGCTTCCTGATCAGCAACAAGTAAATCCACAGCCTCAGGTTCAGTGGGAGCACGGGGAGGCCCACTCCCTGTCCCAGTCACCTCCATCTCCTCAAAGGCAGAGCAGAAGTGGCCATCTTGGGTCCGTCCACCAAAGGTTCCCCTCCACAGAGTAGGAGAATTTCCCCAGTGTCCTGGCCAAATTTCCTCATTCACTAAAAATATCACCAACAGCTTAATCTGGTTCAAGGTCAGTTGGCATTCATCTGTATCTCCCTCCCGGTCGTGCCTGAAAATAGGCAGGATTTGGCTAGTGCACTACCGGTCAACAAAAACTAAATAAATAAAAAATAAAATACTTCAAGGATCATTCCTTGGTCCTTACTATTTATGTTGGATATTAATGATTTGGGTGTAAGTATCACTATCAGTGATGCCAATCTGCTCTTCTATGCAGATGACATTCTTGTATATCACACGGCCTAATATTGGCACCACACGCTCTGGCCTACAAACTGCCTTCAATCTGCTACAGATGAATCTTTTCCATTCCATGCTACTACACAATGCTAATAAAACTAATGTTGTTCTCTTCAAATAATGCATCCTCACTCTGTGCTCCAACCCCACTATCACTATGCTATTGGGAGATACTTTTGAAGTGGTAGATAGTTATAAATATCTTGGGTTATGGTCCGATAATAGACTGCCTTTTCTACTCACATTGAGTCACTATGTAAAAAACAGTATATCAGACTAGGTTTCTGTACAGCACCATGTGTGGTTTTCAGTGGATGCCCACAAACGCCTAATTCAGGTAACCCTTCTCCCAGTCAAGGACTATGCAGACCTAGTCACAGCTGCTACTCCACTTCCTGTTTATCCACACTGGATACAGTCTACCACAGGGCACTCAGGTTCATAACCAATGCAGCTCCTAGGGCTTATCATTGTGCACAGTATGCTTCTGTCGGATGGACCTCCTCGCTACTAGGAGGTTAAACAAGCATTTGTCAATGCCGAATGTTTGCTTGCTGGCATTGGCAGTGGTAGTGTAGAAGTTACAGAGCTGCATAATAGGAATGGCAGTGAAGTATTGAACTGAAGCCAACCCCACCACCACCCTGCAGAGGTGACAGGCATTGGGTGTGCCTTTGGGTCGTCAGGCATAACGGCCACGCCATTTCACCACACACCTACCTGCAGACACTGACAAGTGTCACGGTGTGCTTGGGTCTTCGGCCCTTATCGCACCCATTCCATCAGGAAATACGGTGAGATGGCTGAGGTATTGGAGAATGGGGTGAACTTTGAGGCCAAGA
This sequence comes from Neoceratodus forsteri, assembly GCA_016271365.2. Classification (NCBI taxonomy): domain Eukaryota; kingdom Metazoa; phylum Chordata; order Ceratodontiformes; family Ceratodontidae; genus Neoceratodus; species Neoceratodus forsteri. The sequence continues at coordinate 745,390,771 of CM057456.1, read as the reverse complement.
GTCCAAGGCATTCCTTAATGCCTCTCACTGGCTGCATGGTGTGGAATGGTATGAGCATTACAGGCAAGAATCCCAAGTCACACCTCTGATGCCTGCCATTTCTACAGGGTGGGGCGTTATGGTTGGAAACCCTAACACCTCAGGCATTCGTTGGTATTTTCTCCAAATTTTCAATATGGTTTATTTGTGACTCCACCTCATGAACAGTGGCAATATCAGTTTGTTAGCAGCTGCTTATTGCACAGCGACTACGGCATTGAGCACCACAGGTGCAAAACACATTCTGAACAGGATGTGACAAATGACAACTGTACTGTTCGGGGAGGTGTAAAAAATAGCAATGTTGCAAATCTGCAGTGAAAATATTAGCTGGTAAAATCACGGCGTGCATAGAAACTGTACAGCGCACACCCGTAATGTAATTAGTTTGAGGGTTTTTACAGCAGATTGTCAACACAGGCATTTTGGGACCTCCGATCATGAACAGTGTCACTGTGATTTTCTTTATCTGTCCCGAACAATGATTTCCCACAGCGACCACGATCTCTGTGCTGAAAGTGTGAAACACATTTCGCCATGTTGTGAAAAATGACAGCGTACTGTTCATAAGGAAGCGGGAAAAATGCCACTGGTGAAAATCTGGACTGAAAATATTACAAAGTCATGAACTTACGAGGGTGCGTGGAAACTGCCAGCAATGCTCACTGTGAATACAGTCATTTTATGGACTTTTGTCACCAAATTTTCAACATAGCCATTTTAAGACCTCTGTTCATGAACAGTGTAACAGTGAATTTCTTAATCTGTCCCAAACATTGCTTTCGCATCGACTGCACCATTGTGCACTAGATGTGGAAACACATTTTGGGCGACATGTGAAAAATGGCAGCTGTACTGTTCATAAGGAAGTGTAATAAAATGGCAATGTTGAAAATCTGGAGTGAAAATATTGAAAATCCCAAACTTACTAGCGTGCGTGGGAACTGCATAGCGCCGCTAAGTAAAACAGTCATTTTAGGAATTTTTTCACCAAATTTTCAACATAGCCATTTTAAGACCTCTGCTCATGAACAGTGTCACTGTAATTTTCTTAATGTGTCCCATACATTGATTTCAGACATCAACTGCGCCATTGTGTGCTACATACCGGAAACACGCTTTTGGGCAAGATGTGACAAATGACAGCTGTACTGCTCATAAGGAAGTGTAATAAAATGGCAATGTTGAAAATCTGGATTGAAATATTGAAAATTCTCAAACTATCTAACGCATGTAGGGAACTGCGCAACAAACGCCAGTAAAACAGTCATTTTATGAATTTTTCACCAAATTTTCAACATAGCCATTTTAAGACGTCTGCTCATTAACAGTATCACTGTGATTTTCTTAATGTGTCCCATTACATTGATTTCGCACTGATCAGCGCCCATTGTGCGCCATAGCGGGCGGAAATACGTTTTGGGCAAGATGTGAAAACTGACAGCTGTACTGCTCATTAGGAGGTGTGGTAAAATGACAATGTTGAAAATCTGGAGAAATATTGAAAATTCGCGAACTTCACAGTGCGTAGGAACTATAGCACACTCGTAAAAACAGTAATTTTAGGAATTTTTCCACCAAATTTTCAACATAGGCTTTTGAGAGCCCACCTATGAACAGTGGCAGTGTTGTTTTCATTACTTGGTCCCGAAAGGTGATTTCGCACAGTGAATGCGGAAATCACCCCTTCGGACCCGAGTAACGCCATGACAGTGAGAGTATTCATGAGAAGGGTCCCAAACCCCATGTTGGAAAATTTGTGCAAAAATTTCAAAAATGCCTGAGATATGCAGCAAAGTTGAAAAAGCCTATCTATCCCATTATACAGCTTACCGGTATTTCCTCAGTTCGCGGTCGGCTTTGAAGAGTGCAGGCGTGTTCCGGTCCACCGAAGATATCGCGCCAGAGTCTGGAGGTGAGTATGGGGTGGGGGTGTGTGGGAGGCAGGGTGCGCAGTGGGTGGGCGCGGGTGGGGGCAGAGTCAGCGAGGCCGTTTTCTATTTCAGGGTTTTTAAACAACGGAGGCAGCGGGGCGTTGCCCACGCTGGGGTGGGCTCCCAGCATGGCACAAGGATGGCGATGGAGCCAGCGAGGATTGGGCATCCCGTCGGCGACAGCATCTGTTGCCACACTGGGGTGGGCTCCCCAGCATGGCACCCTGTGCTCTGGGGGAGACAGTGGAGCCGGCGGGGGATTGGGTACCCCGTCGACTATCACATGTGAGCCACGCTGTAGTGCGCTTGTGGAACTCTGTTTGGGGGGTAGCGCGAGCACAGCGGCGAAGTTGTGCACCCCGTCGGCTATATGTGTGCGTGGGGGGCAAGCACGCAGCATGCGTGCGTGTGTGTGTGTAGGGGAGCGCGCATGAACAGGCGATATCTTATCGCTGCTTACTGAAGCATAGCTCCCCTTTCAACTGTACGCCACTGCATTTTGACTGCTGTCATAGACAGCTCCAGCAGGCACTGGAGAACTGCGGCCGCCACAAACACACTGACTGAATTGGGAGAGGGCTGCCACACCTCAGAAGAAACTTGGATGATGGCACTATGTTTCTTGCATGTGTGCAAGCAAACATAAAAATCTTTATATGTGGACTTACAGGATACTGCAGAACAAGATACCAGACATCCCTGACCTCATTCACAGGTCTCACAGCAACTGCACCTAAGGAAAATAACCTCATCCTCCTGGATAACCTGAGATATGCTACACAGTTTAGAAAAACTGCCATCAGCTGTGTCATTTTCCCACAACATGGAACAATCTGCAGACCTCGCTAAAACTAAGTTCCAGAGTCAGCCATAGTGTTTTTAAAGCCCTCATCGAAGATCTATGTACTGATTTCTGTTTGTGTGGCCAAGTTATGCTTGTCGTGTTTCATAGCCTTTTATGACTGGTCACTGTACACAGCGTGTTGTTGCATTCAGTATTCCATGTAGTTATTCTATTTTCTTTGTATATTTTCAGTTTTCTAGTGCTTTGTAAATCTCCCCGCCTAATGTTTTATATTATTCCATGTTGGTTCACTGCACACAAGTGCCATGGCATCTTTGGCACTATCTTGTATCCTGTTGTATATCACTGCCTTTTGACCCTGCATGCTGTCCTACCCAGGACAACCCTGCAAATGAGCTTGCAAAAATGGAGCTTTTCCTGGTGAAATAAATAAATACAAAAATGCAAATGACATCAGTAAAGGGAGGCCAGGCAGGGTAGTGAGAGAAGAAGGCTGGAGAACAAACTGCTGGCTAGAGCTGATAAAGAGAAATACATTTTAATTTCTTTTTGATACTGAAGTAAAGCACATTTTGTTCATTTCTATAGTGTGACTGAATGTTTTCTGTCTGCATAAGCCCCAAATCCTGCCATCATGCTACCCTGTCACAGTACCCACTGCTAGATTGAAGATTATAACCTAGATGATCCGCCAGCTGTCTGACTACAGGGATGTTGTCTGTGCCACTCCTAATCCTCCTGACCAGACTGAACTCCTTTTTAATTTCTTTAGTCAGTTTCCTTGAACTGCTCCTGCCCTGGATCGACCACTCACCATGTACAGCAAACTGGGCTGTCCGTCACTGGAGGAGATGACTCATGCAAAGTACTCATCTTCAAGTAACCTTCAGGTTACCTTACATCTCCCTTGTTCATGTCTATTGTATGTGGATAGATTTAAATTCCAGATGCAAAGAAGCATTTGTCAATACCGAATGTTGGCTCGCTGGCACTGACATTGGTAGTGCAGGAGTTAGAGGATGCATAATAGGAATGGCAGTGAAGTATTGAACTTACGGCAACCTCACCCCACCCTACAGAGACTGACAAGCGTTGAGAGTGTGCCTTTGGAATCATCTGGCATAACGCTCATGCCATTTCATCTCACACTACCCTGCAGACACTGACAGGTGTTGTGGTGTGCTTTAGGGTCTTGGGCTTTACACTCATCCCATTTCAAAAGGAAATATGTTGAAATGGGTGCAGTTCAGGAGAACAGGGTGAACACTGGTGCTGAAGACCACAAGGCACACCTCGATGCTTGTCAGTGGCTGCAAGGTGGAGGTGGAATGGCGCATGTATTATGGGCGATGATCACAAGTCACATCCCCAATACCTGTCAGTCTGTACGGAGTAGGGCATTATGGTTGGAAACCCTAATGACCGGGCGTTTGTTGGTATTTTCACTCCAAATTTGCAAAATAGGATTTTGTGACCCACATCATGAACAGTGGCATTATCACTCGTTACTCAATCGGAAAGGTGGTTTTGTACAGCGACTGCGGCATTTGGCACCACAAGTGTGAAACATTTCTGGCAGGATGTGAAAATGACAGCTGTACTGTTCGTGAGGTGGTGTGAAAAATGGCAATGCTGAAAATCTGGGTGAAAATATGAAAAATTGCAAAGTTACTGAGCGTGCGTAGAAACTGTAATACAATAATTTTTAGATTTTTCCACCAAATTTTCAACATGGATATTTTGAACCTCTCCTCATGAACAGTGCCCTGTGATTTTCTTACATCTGTCCCGAACAGTGATTTCCCATAGCGACCCACGCTTTCTCTGCGCCGGAAGTGCAGAAACACATTTCGCCAGGATGTGATAAATTACAGCTGTACTGTTCATAAGAGGTGTGAAAAAAATGTCAGTGTTGAAATCTGGGTGAAAATGTTTACAAATTATCGAAATTCTGAGGTGTTGCGTGGAAACTGCATAATGCACGCTGTGACACAGTCATTTTTGGATTTTTTCACCAAATTTGCAACATAGGCTTTTGAGAGCCCATCTCATGAACTGTGACACTGTTGTCTCATTAATTGGTCCCGAAAGGAGATTCCGCGCAGTGACCGCGAAATCACCTTTGGGACTGAATAACAAGATGACAGTGACTGTGTTCTTGAGGTGGGGCCCAAGAACCCCTGTTGAAAATTTAGTGCCAAAATTCCCCAAATGGCTGAGATATGCACCAAAGTTGAAAAAAACCACATATGCCATTATACAGCTTACGGCATTTCTTCAGTTCACGGTTGGCTTTGAAGAGTGCACACGTGTTCCCAGTCCACGAAGATCTTGGCAAGGCTCTGGAGGTAAGTATGGGGCAGGGAGGGGTGCGCAGAGGGTGGGCACGGGTTGGGGAGGGGAAAGAGAGTCAATGAAGGATTGTTTTCTTTCTTCTTTACAGGGTTTAAAAAAAAAAGAGAGAGGCATAGGACTTTTGGCACACTGGGTGGGCTCCCAGAGTGCCACCTGGATGTTTGTTAGGGGAGTGGAGCCTACAGAGTTGGGCACCCCATCGGCCATACAGTGTGCTGGGGGCGCTTGAGCCGAGGGATTGGGCACCGCCTCGGCACACACCACATAGAGTGCGCATCATGCTAACGGAGATTGGGCTACCCGTCGGCAAAGGAACTGGGCAGGGTGCATGCCGATAGGGGGACTGGGCACCCCATCGGCTTTCATGAGGATAGAGGCAGCTGGCGACAGCCGCTGCTTGCTGATGCGGCAATATGTAAATTGCCGACAACAGCCGCTGCTTGCCGATCGCATGCAAATTGGGGGCTTCCTTTCAACTGCACGCCACTGCATCTGAAGTGCTGTCATAGACAGCTCGGCCATTCATTAGTGCGGTGTGGTCCCGCCTGCAAAATGGGCGGGCGGCACACCTCTAAAACTCGTATGGTGCCACTATGTTGCTTGTGCCTGCACGCAAGTCAACATAAAAAGGTGTTGGGCTGGCAGAATTCTCTCAAAGAACTGATGATCTGTGGAACAAGCTCACCTTCCTTTGCACTCCTTCTCTGTTTCTTGCCTGAAAGTACAGATTTTCTAACTGTGACTTGTCATTTGATGACATGCCTGTTCTCTGCATATTTTCTGCTCATACTGATGCTGACTTACATAATACACTGACTGCATTCATGATATAGAAAATAACATATGCTGAGAGGTATATTGTGAGTTTTTGTTGTTTTGGCAACCTAGGGTGGGTGATGGCCATAAATCTCAAGAATGAAGTTCAAGAGGTTTAGATCGCCTTCTGCCTCAGGGAGGAACAGCACCTTCTTCTGTTGCATGACTGCCTCTGGTGACCAAGAGGGAGGAGGGTGTCATGCAGGAAGGAACAAGTGGTCTCTCTGGGGTACCCTTACAATCGGCACATACCCACTCCCTGGTCAGTGAGGTGGAGGCATCACATGCCCAGTTTGGGGCCAACAAGGGATTACCAAAGGTAGGGTGGAGCTCACCAACCCTTCTGATGGCCCTGAAAGGCACTTTGTTGGGGTCCTGGTAAATCTCTGATGTAGTTCTTTTGCCTTTTCAAGTGTTGGTAGTTGTTGTAGATTGAAGACTTGTGCAGATTTGAATATATTGATGGATGGGTGGGCTTCGACTACATTGCAGCTTCTCCGAACTTTCCAACATTACTTGCTGAAACAGTTCCAAGCATTCTGCTCTCTCCGCCTCCTTGCACTGTGCCAACTTTTCTACAGTTTTGGGCTTAAAATCATCAGCTCCAGATGTTACACAAAGTCCACAAATAAATGTACCTGCTGCAATCTGCAAAAAATGGTGTGTCCTTGTGGGACAGTTCTGGTTTACAGTTCCTCAATAAGCCTCACAAGCTCAGCTGAATGTTCACTAACAAATGCAGCTTGTGTCATCAACTTAGTGAGGTTGCTGGCCAGCAACAGTTTCAGTTTTTAAAAGTGGGTGCACCAGATGCTGTAGAGCCTATAAATTCTGTTAGGACAGGCATGTATACTGAAAGGTATTCTACTGCTGTTACCAAGAGCCCTAACGTGTAGACGACTGCATATACTGGCATCTTTGGTACAATTCCAGCTTTGGCCTTCAGAAGGCCAGATATTCATGACATCACATAGGCGCTGGCACAACAACCTTTTCACTAAACTGACAGCGGTGTTCAGATTTTCCAGCACAGTTTACTAATACGTCAAGCACAAGGTTTAGTAAGTGTGCAATGCAAAGTCACATGCACAGTATTGGGTAAAATACCTGCCAGAACAGATCTAAAGGCTTTGCGCATGTAGCTTGCACTGTCTGTTGCAACAGCATGCATCTTGTTGAAGTTCATTCTGTTCTCATTTAAGAGCCATATCAAAGCCTGAGAGACAGTGGAATGATTCACGCATTCCAGAAATTCAACTCAATCAGGAGAGACTGCTTCTTGACTTTGTTAAGAGCAGTGCAAAATAACAAACACACTACGGCCACAGGCATCCGTCGTTTCATCCAGAATTACAAAGATGTCAGTGTCCTCTGTCTGGTTCAGAGAAATTCTTCACGTGGAGGTCGAAGTTCTTGTAGATATGTGGTGTGTAGATGAGCCAGCCCAGGAAGACTGCCACTCTGCTTCGTATATTTGCATAGGATGTTCTCAAATGCAAGAGCTTTTCAAGGGAATATCTGCTCTAGTTAGGCACTTGATGAAGTCCATGGCAAATTCTCCTGTCCAGCACAGCAGTTGTAGCTCTAGTAAATGATGAAGCCAGTGACTGCTGACGCTGCAAGGTGTTGCCTGAAACAAAAACAAAACATAAATCAATAACAATGTCTGCAATTCCATTCAGATTACTAGTGAAACTGTATAGAATATACAAGACTACTGGCCTGGTGGTGCCAAGGACTGAGGCACTGGACACCTTACCAGGCGCTGGACACCTTACCTTATGCTACATTGGCGACCGGGTTCAGGAGCGACCTCAGGATGCTGTGTTGCCAGGAAAGGTGGGGAGGATGGGAGCAGGACTGAGCATTGGCTCTCCTCTCTGGGAAGGAGTGGGGTCACCGGTCCGAGTCCCACGGTCACCAAGTGGAGGTCCAGTGGTAGGCAGTAACGGAGCGACTAGTAGGCTGGGGTATCCAACAGGGCATGCATGTGCCTCCACACGTGTGTACCACATCATGTACATGCAGGAGTAGGACAGGGAGAAAACCGAAAAATCACAGAAAAGTACTTACGGGAAAAATATATAAAGACTACTTTTGTAAACACAGATATATAAATCTAGGTGGAAATATCTTCTGGGAGGTTCAGCTGAAACAAAAACAAAGCATAAAATCTGTACACATGCACATTTGTATTCTGATCTTAGACAATATGAACATTTCTAGATATCTAGAAATGTAGAGGTCAATACCTTTTTAGGGTGCTGCCTGCAACAGAAGGAAAAACACATTTTACCATTCATAGTCTGCACATAGATACAGTTACATTAAAAACGATATGAATGTGAATAGGATTACCTTCTTGCTTTTCTTCAGTGCTGCTGCTTTTCTCTTAACATGCATCCGAGTTTTCATGTGAAGATCAGTTGTGTGCTTCCCAGGGCAGTCAATTGTCTGGCAACAGAATCTGCAGAACAGCTTACCACCATCCTCGTACAGGTCCTCTGGATACAGTGTGATGCAATCAGTGTCACAAATTGTATGACAGGTGTCGATTTTTCACCTCTTCTCGAGAAAGACATGGACGTTTTGCGCTTAGCTGAGACATTCTGTTGTACTCGTGCAGCGGTTATGCAACTCACCCTCTTTCTGTCTTTGTGACAGCAATCTGATTCGCAACCACTGTTTATTTTATAGATATAGGGATATATAATTAGAATCTGTACTATTTATAACATTTCCTCCTATGCCTAACCTCCTTCCTCTATGCACCTCTCCAAAGATCACAAACAAACAGCTTTATGAGCAGACACCATTGTGATGATGAATGATGTGCGTGCTCACTTTATGTCAGCTTGTGCCACATCTATGGCACCAGCCCTGTTTGTATGGTACACGGCATGGTGCAAGCTATACCAGGTGAAGCCAGTGTAACATGCGGCATTAGTATCAGACAATGTAGAATCCTGATTGCCCGGGAGGACCAAATTGCTAGGTACTGTTTTCATGAGAAAAAGAGCAGAGAATCACAGAGCTGAATGGTTGACTGTGTAAAGATGGAGACCGTAACACTGCATTGTCCACAACAAACATGTGCCGAATCACACAATTTTACAGTATCCTGCCCATTGCAATTGTTACAAACATTATGCTTTCCCATACCCACGGTAGCTCTGTGTAAAATGAGTTTTTGCTTTCATCTCTTAACCTATCCAGCTAGCCAGCAAGATGCAATGCAGCACCTTGCAGTGAAAGATTACAATGTCACAAAAATACTGCAGGGTACTGCGCAGAATACTGGATAGGCGCTGCTGCAATCGACCTCAGCTACTGGAGTTGCCTTGTCGTGGCGCTGAGCTTGAGCATGGATTCTACCTGAATCCATGTGACCAAAGACTCAGATATTTTCCGACATGAAGTGACAGGAGCAAGGCACTGACCTGCTGGACTGGTAACATGTGGCAAAAACTGTTCTGTGCCAGCCAGCCCATCTGCCCCACCCTTAGTCTTCATCAGCGCCCAGAACAATTTTTTTCCACGTGTGCCAGTCTGCCTGGCCTATATCCTTCACCATCAAAAACAAGTGACAGGAGCATGGCACCTAGCAGGCGGACTGGTATACATGCATAAAAAATTGTTCTGGGGCCAGCCTTTCGTCCTGCCCCATGCCCACCATGCACAAAGGCCATAACAATTTTTTCTGTGATGTGTACCAAGTCTGCCAGGCCCAACCTTCCCCGACCATCAACAACAAGAGACCAGAGCTTGGCACGGACCTGGCGGACTGGTATACATGCTGAAAAAAATTGTTCTGGCCCAGCCTGCTAGTCCACCCCATACCCACCATACCGCCTAAGGCCAGAACAATTTTTTCTGCATGTGTACCAAGTCTGCCAGGCCTGACCCTCCACAAACCATCAACAACAAGCGACCAGAGCTTGGCACAGACCTGGCAGACTGGTATACATGCAGAAAAATATTGTTCTGGGCCAGCCTGCTTGTCCACCCCATGCACACAATCGCCAGAGGCCAGAATAATTTTTTCTGCAAGTGTACCAAGTCTGCCAGGCCCGACCCTCCACGGCCATCAACAACAAGTGACAGGAGCTTGGCATGGACCTGGCAGACTGGTATACATGCAGAAAAAATAGTTCTGAGCCAGTCTGCTCATCCGACCCATGCCCACCATCACCCAAGGCCAGAAAAAATTTTTCTGCAAGTGTACCAACTCTGCCAGGCTCGGCCCTCCACCGACCAGCAACAACAAGCAACAGGAGCTTGGCATGGACCAGGCGGACTGGTATACATGCAGAAAAATATTGTTCTGGGCCAGCCTGCTAAGTCTACCCCAAGCCCACCATCGCCCGAGGCAAGAACAATTTTTTCTGCAAGTGTACCAAGTCTGCCAGACCCAACCCTCCACCCACCTTCAACAACAAAGCGACGGGAGCTTGGCACGGACCTGGCGGACTGGTATACATCACAGAAAAAATTGTTCTGGGCCAGCCTGCTGGAGTCCGCCCATACCCACATCGCCTCGAGGCCAGAACAATTTTTCTGCAAGTGTATCAAGACTGCCACGCCTGACCTCCACCGCCATCAACAACAGGAGACCGGAGCTTGGCATGGACCTGGCGGACTGGTATACATGCAGAAACATTTTTTCTGGGCCAGCCTGCTCGTCCGCCCCATGCCCACTATTGCCCGAGGCCAGAACAATTTTTCTGCAAGTGTACCAAGTCTGCCAGACCCGACCCTCCACCTATCATCAACAATAAGCAACAGGACCTTGGTACAGACCTGGCGGACTGGTATACATGCAGAAAAAATTGTTCTGGGCCAGCCTGCTCGTCCACCCCATGCCCACCATCGCCCGAAATGCCAGAACAATTTTTTCTGCATATGGGCCAGTCCAGTCCCTCCATCGACCAACAACGCCAGACCACAGGAGCATGGCACGGACCTGACAGACTGAGTATGCAGGCAGAAAAAATTGTTTCTATGCCAGCCTGCTCATCCGCCTCCTGCCCACCATCACCAGAGACCAGAACCTGCTGGACTGGTATATATGTAGGTAAAACATTGTGATAGCGAGCAGGGGTGGATGAGCGAGCTTGTACAGAATAATTTTGCATGGTCCTCATGCAGGTCGGAGCAGCAAGGGGATGGCCATGGGAGATTGGCAACATGTTTAAAACAACCGCACTGCAGAAAACCAAAAATGCAGCATACTCAGCAAAGACAGCATATACTTTGCTTGCTAACAATGCCAACAATGCCAGCATGTGCCCTCCTCCCCATCCATCCCAAACTAGCCAGCAA